>JASKOS020000001.1:7500000-8750000 GCA_030770465.2 Perdita meconis
GCTGAAAGTTATTTTTAAAATTACACGCTGCTCTCTCATGTTTTGATACTCTTAAGAATTTCCATACTTTGCGGATAAATATATTTGGGTTATGGTGCAAAGCATGACTGAATCTCACCTTTGCAATTATTATTACTTCCTCTTGTATTACCTCTGTTAATAATAATAATAATAATAATAATAATAATAACAGGCGATAATAATAATAATAGTAATAATAGATAATAGAATATATATAATAGAATATATATATAGAATAGATAATAGAATAATAATAATAATAATAATATCAGGCAATAACACATTAAAATAAATTCGAAAAGAATTCGAATACATATTTTAAATTAAACCTTGTTTACAGAGTTAATATTTTTACTCAGTAAAATATGTTCAAATTAGTAGAAAATTATGACAATTCGGATACAAGGTTTACAGACAGGGGCGGATCTTAAAAGTTGGCGTCCCTAGGCTAACAAATGTTTGCCGTTCTTTCTTATTTTATTCACATATACAAATACGCATATACAGGATGTAACAAAAATGTTGCAGTTCCTTGAAAAGGGTGATTCCTAAGATGATTTTAAACAACTTTTTCCTTAGCGAAAATGTTAGATGGGGCTTTATTAACGAGTTATTAACAAAAACCCTCAACCAATCAGAGCACGAGTACAGTGGACGAATTTCAGCGCGGGCTTTAGCTGAGAGTAGTATTGGTCCGTCATCGTCCGCGCCATCATTAATCCGCTGTACTCGCTCTCCTATTGGTCGGTGTTTTTCGTTAATAACTCGTTAAGAAAGCCACACATAACATTTTCGCTAAGGAAAAAGTTGTTTAATATCATCTTAGGAATCACATCCCATTGAAGGAACTGCAACATTTTTGTTACACCCTGTATAGGTTGCATATCACATTTTAAAGGCTCTATTCATACGAAACATTTTATTTTAGACCTGATATCTACGTTATTATTATCGACGAAAAAATTAACAGTTACAGGCAAAACCATTTTTCAATTTCTCTTGCTCAAAATTTGCCGCTCCTCAAAATTTACAGTCCTAGGCTGCAGCCTACTCAGCCTATATGTAAATCCGCCTCTGTTTACAGAGCACGAAAAGTCAACTTTTTCGAGTTTGAAATTGCCGAGGTGGGAATTGGAAGATCGCCACCTTAAAGTTTATTTTTCTACTTTAAAATTCCTCGATATTGTCAGCCGTCGACTCCTCCGGCGCGAAATATCGTCTCGACATTAATCACCCACGCGCGACCGATTCCCAGAGGACAGTAATTCATGCTCCGCCGTCGGAAAAATGTCCTCCTCATCCGCGAAGTGTCAAGACGCATTAACAACGCATAGTTTGCGTAGACAGGACAACGAAATTGCATCTTGGCGGGCCGAAGCGACGGAATCCTAAGGACGTGATCCGGGCTGGGTCAAGGATAGGCAGGATGTGACGTCACGGAACCCGGCAGGAGATCGATATCCTAGCTACCGAGTGGCGTCACCGCAAAACGCACTGTCTGCTCCTTGTTGACCTTACACGTGCCAATTTTCCTTCGGCTTGCGCCACAGCTGCCAATCCTTCTTGGACGGATTCCCTCCTCTGCTCAAGGAAACAGGTGTTCCATCTATATACGCTGTCTTTTCACCCCGCCGTCTTCTCGAGGTGCTTAGAAAGCTTCGCCCTCCGTTCGCAGAAAATTCTGCCGAGGAAGACGATTCCGCAACCCTTCAGACTTCCCCATTTCGAAAGGACTTTCGCCCTCTTTACCGTCTTCCCAGGTTCGACATTTATTGAGGCGATTTCGAAGACTGTAAAATGCGTTCCATCTTCGAGGATTGACCTCGCGAAGAGGGTCAGGCGATCCCTGGGGGACTTCGCCTTCTGGTCCTTCCGCGTATCCAATCTTCGGACATTTCGCGAAGTCTGATCCTCCGAGAATCCGGTTAAGTATTGTCCGGGTCGCGGGCAATAGGACGCTTTCAGATCTCGCGGCGGGATTATCCGTCGACGTGACAACTTTCATCGTCGAGGATAGAGCGACGGTTCGCTCCTCGTTGACCTCACACGCGCCGATTGTCCCACGTTTCGCTTGCCAAGGTTGCTCCGGAGGAAACTCTTCACGGACAATGATTTCTTTCAGTTTGCCGAGGCACGACATGTATAAGCGATCTATTCTGAGGCCGCCGACGAGGAATCCCGACCCCTCCTACACCCTCGGCGATACGTATCGCGGATTCTTTTGCATAAGAGAACCGTCTCGGCTTGGATAATATCCAGAGACAGGCTTAGTCCCCGGACAACCCCTGACCCCTTTATTAGCGCGTGAAACGACACTCGGTTTTAAATAATGGAACAGGGAAATCCTCTGCGGGGGAGCGAAATCGAATTTCATTTCGTGAAATACTCGGGGAAAATGCTTCGTTCCTTTGTGTTTCGGAAATCTTGCTTCCATTTTTCGAACTAATTCCTTCTCTGAGGATAATGAGTTTACAGTCAGTTACGCTATCGAGTCGTGGATTTCGTTTATGTGAATTTCTATTTTATTAGGTTTGACGAGTGTTTTGATTTTGGGATGAGGGAAGGAACTAAAACTTTCGTTGTTTTTATAGTGGTGATAAAAAGTAGTGCGAATTGGATAATTGATTTCGTGGCTTTCTAGGTCTTTTATAATTCTCTGACGTCCGGTTTTTTTCTACAAACAAATTTTTTAAATTATTGAGCTACGTAGTAGAGACCTTAGAAAGTACCTCTGATTTTTTTCAGATTTTTTGAAATTCTGTAAAGTTAAAAAAATTAGTCTATGCATAAGGTTAAATATATTCGAGGTTTTATATTTCTAAGGGCAGGAATTTCTTTTTCCTGAATCGAAAATATTAAGTTTTTAGCATTTTTATAAAAGAAAATATGAAGTTTGTTCATCTGAAACTTTGTATATATTTTTGTAATTAAGACCAATTTATTCAGCTGGATTTACCTGCAAATACAGTTAGATTCAATATTCAATTGTGGATTATAACTTTCAGTGAAATTGCTTAATTGATGGTTGACATATCTGTCCCCCAGTTAATCTGTAATCAAAAATTCCAATGAGGCTTTATTTCATATCCATATAGACCTAGAATAAAAAAAAGAAAATTTTTCGAAAAATGGTTTCTTATAAACTGATAATCATTCAAATTAAAACAAACTCAACACTTTAACTATGGACTTTTTTGGTCTTTCATGACATCTCAGATTTTGATTCCTCTCTTCAAAAAAATTGTAGAAATGTTCGAATCACGTCATAGGAACTTTAAAAAGAACCTCTAATTTTTTGTAGATTTTTCAAACGCCTACAAAGTGAAAAAAAGATTAATCTACAAAAAGAGTTTAATATACTTAAATCTTTAAGCTTCTTAAAGAGCGATGGATCAGTAAAATCCTTCCACAAGGGTTCAAGAAGCTCCCTGGTGGATTCCCAAAAAATTTCCCAAACTCGTCCAAACTGATCTAAATTTCTACTAACATCCTTTCCCTCTGTTCAGATGCTAAAGTCCTGCAGGACCCTAAGCATGACGGTGCGCGGTCCAGCGTTGGATCCCCGCTGCAGAGTGGGTCATCCTGTGTGGTCGACTTCCGGTCGCCAGCAGTCCTGCAGCTGGATGGACCGTCAAGGTCGTCCAGCCTCCCCGCCACCTGTCTACCCTCCGAGGGACTCGCGTTACTGTCCAAGGACAAGGAAGGTCGAGCTTTGCATCGAGCCAGGTCAATCCCTCGGTCTGATGATCAGAGGAGGTCTGGAGTACGGCCTCGGGATCTACGTCACCGGGGTGGACAAGGATAGCGTGGCTGATCGAGCCGGACTTCTGGTAAGAATTCTCTTCCCGGTTTTAATCTTGTTTAATCTATTCTTGGGGAATGGATCCGCTACTTCCGATTCCGCAGGTAGGCGACCAGATCATCGAGGTCAACGGGCAGAACTTCGAGGAGGCAACTCACGACGAGGCGGTGCAGATCCTGAAGACAAACAAGAGGATGACGCTGCTGATTCGGGACGTGGGCAAGGTGCCCCATTCCTGCACCACGAGTCAGCCCATCGTCATGCCCACCTCCAGGTATCCTGACCACGACCCCATGCTCCTGGAGAGTCCTGGGAACCATCGACCGCCCAGCCCCTCGTAAGACAATCCTCTATTACAATTTCGTAAACTTTCGTTGCTGAATTATGCAAGGTGCTCTAAAAGGCTATAGACTAAACTTATGGCAGGTCGATGAGGTGGAAAAAGCTTGTGTAAACTTATGTCGGAAAATGCTTCACTGAAATGTTATAAGTAAACTGCGGATGTTTATGCAAATTCAAATTTTTACAGTCATAGAAAAAGAAGTGAATCTTGAATAAAAATACTTTGCATCTTCTAAACATTACAAAATGTCTTTTGCTTTTGATATTTCATAAAAATTGCCAAAAATGCATAAACATCCGCCGTTTAATTATAAACATTCCAAGATTCACGTAGACTGTAGACTTTCGGATAAGATTCACTTAGTCTTAGAATTAATCATCAACATCGTAGAACGTTGACTATTAGACTAACAGCTATCATCAATTTCTATTATTTACTATATTAGCTGTAAAAGTACAGCAGAACTTTGAACAAAACTTGAACCATGGTTTAATAATTTTTCTACTAATTATTAACATTTTATGTTACAAAATATTAAGTGGATAATCAACATTCAATAGAACTGCAATTCAATTAATTCCTTTTAACAGGGTTAACAAAATTGGCGAAAGGAATTTTTCATTCTGCTACAAAAACGAAATTTCAAATTTATTGCTAGTTATAAGCAGGGACTTATACTGAAACCGAAATAACCGGTATAATACCGGTATTTTTCGGTTATTTTGAAGATATTTGGGAGATATATCCAAAATAACCGAAAAATACCGGTATTATATCGGTTATTTCAGTTTCGGTATAAGTCCCTGGTTATAAGTAGTACAATAATCGAGAAAAATCTTTGAATATTTCTAACTTTTCAGAACAGCATTTTGGACATGAATTTCTATTCAAATAAATAAAATATTTCGAACCAAAAATAGTAACGTGACTAAAAGTAGCACAGATATAAAAAAAAAACTAATACAATCACTAAATAGAATATCTATTAAAAATTTGGCAAAATTGACAGAAAATAGTAAAATTATTTTCCAAGTCAATTTCTTTAAGTCCCTCTGACCTACAATTTTCTCTCAAATCCAAATCAGTAGAAATTAAAATGCTAGAGTCGCTAATCGCCGAGAACTATAAATAAATGAAAAACTCTAAGTCCTCAGTTAAGGAACGAGTTCAGAGAGCAAGATACTCTGAATCAGACAGATTTCTGAACGACCGTTTCAGCGTCGCCAGCGACTGGAGACACCGAGGCGGCGTGCACACAGTCTCCGCGGCGACGGCCGCGATGGTGGAGGAGAAAGCGAGGGTGGTTCTCGCGAGGAGCGAAAGGGCGGCACTCTCTCAACTTCTTGCTGACTACAGGACACGCAGACTGACAATTGAGGAGCTGGTCGTTAGTCTGGGCGATCTGCTGAACACGCACGAGAAACTGACTCTGCTGACCGAGCTCAGGGAGCTCGTCGATAGCAAGGACAGGGCTGCCTTCGACGATCTGGTTTACAGGCCTCGCGTTGCCATGGCGAGGGTATGTTTAATTAGATTATTATAATGCATTAGCGGAACGATGGGAACGAGTTTGCCGCGCAAAGTACTTACATGCAAATTCGTGCAGAGCGAAGTACGATCTGGAGAGGGGGAATTCGTGATTCTAGGTGAATGGAGTCTCTTCGAGGCTGATGAAATGTATCAAACGTCAAGTTGAGGATGTTGTAAATAATCTAGACTTTAAATGGTGCTTGAAAGATGAGAGTTCTTTTTTTGAGATGTTGAAGTTTTATTTATGAACTGAAAATTAAGTGGAATGGATACTTGTAGCGTATTAAGTTTTATTGATGACGGAAGTTCGACAGGATTTTAATTATTTATTTGGGATAAATATGGTTATGCAGGAGAAAATTTTAATCCTGGAAAAATTGACAATTGATGCAGACTATTTACCCTTTTATTTATTAGGTTGGCAAATAAGTTTCACTGTGAAAAGTCCAAGGAACTTGTTTGGCGACCCAATATTTTTTAATTGTTACTCAAAGTGAGTTTATGATTTCTCAGACTTTTATAACTGGGGATATACCAACCTTTTTATTTTATACAGGGTGGTCACTGAAAGACTGAAGGATTTGAAGAAGTCATAACTTGTTCATTTGCAATCTTTTTTATTTTCTCTTCTTGTAGGTTATTGAGCATCCCTTGGACATTAAAATGGCTACGTATGATGTCCAACAACAAGTAAAACTCATTAAGTTTTTATATTCCAGTGAAAGATCAATTATTCAGACTCAGAGAAAATACCGGCAACATTTTAATGTTAGAGTATCTCCTAGTGATATGATTGGAATCTAATCGTCCGGTTTGAAAAAAACTTTCTTTTGAAAGAAAGAAACTGGGCGATTGGGTTCCGAATATGTTATTTCTAGAGGATACTCTGACATTAAAATGTTGCGGGTATTTTCTCTGGGTTTGAATAATAGATCTTTCACTGGAATATAAAAACTCAATGAGTTCGATAACCTACAAAAAAAAAGAAACTAAAAAAGATTGAAAATGCAAAAGTTATAACTTTTTTAAACCTTTCAGTTTTTTCGTGGCCACCCTGTATAACGAGAAATACGAATTCAGCCTCTTAAAGAACGGTTAATGTTAGGGGTGGGTAGGTACCCGAAAATTTCGGGAACCCGAGCTTTTGAACTCGGTTCAGCTTTTGATAACACGGGTCAGGTCGGGACTCAAATGTTTACGATACCCGGGTACTCGAAATTTTCGGGTACCTGAAGACAAAGTCGGGTCGGGTAGTGTTCCGGTCAGATAGTGCTCGGGTCGGGTGGTTCCTCAATCTGATTTTATACACCTATTTATACCTGATTTTTTGTCGTCGACAATAAAAGCAATATTGTAAATACAATTCAGTTCAATAAAGAATGAAGAAAGAATAAAATCTGATTAAAAAATCATCCAACCCGCGTCATAATATTCAGGTTCCCGACCCGACCCGATTTCGACTTCCGGTACCCGAATTGTAAATACAATTCAATTCAATAAAGAATGAAGAAAGAATAAAATCTGATTAAAAAATCATCCAACCCGCGTCATAATATTCAGGTTCCCAACCCGACCCGATTTCGACTTCGGGTACCCGAATTATAAATACAATTCAATTTAATAAAGAATGAAGAAAGAATAAAATCTGATTAAAAAATCATCCAACCCGCGTCATAATATTCAGGTTCCCAACCCGACCCGATTTCGACTTCGGGTACCCGAATTGTAAATACAATTCAATTTAATAAAGAATGAAGAAAGAATAAAATCTGATTAAAAAATCATCTAACCCGCGTCATAATATTCAAGTTCCCGACCCGACCCGATTTCGACTTCGGGTACCCGAATTGTAAATACAATTCAATTTAATAAAGAATGAAGAAAGAATAAAATCTGATTAAAAAATCAATCCAGCCCGCGTCATAATATTCAGGTTCCCAACCCGACCCGATTTCGACTTCGGGTACCCGAATTGTAAATACAATTCAATTTAATAAAGAATGAAGAAAGAATAAAATCTGATTAAAAAATCATTCAACCCGCGTCATAATATTCAGGTTCCCGACCCGACCCGATTTCGACTTCGGGTACCCGAAGTTTCCGGGTGCCCGAGCGTTACCAATTTTCGGGTCCCAACCCGAACCCGAAATGTTGGGTACCCGCCCACCCCTAGTTAATATACCAAATAATTATTTTAGGCTACATGAAAGAGTCCCATATTATTTCTAAAAGTATTTAGCAGAATTTTGAAGTAAAATGGAGATGAAGAGGGTTTTGATTTCTGTTGTAGAGGAAAGGGGACCGTGCCCACTCAGACCTAATAGTGACGCCATCGCTCCACGACCTCCCGGTAAGTGAACCGTACCGTCGCCACAGAAAACACACACACAGACACGCGACACGACCACGAATCTCACACGTGACACACGGTATTTTCTCTCTATTTATCTCTCCGTCTCTCGGGACCTCTATATAGAAAACTCTGTTGTCTCTGTCTCTCTTTCTCTCACTCTCTGTTTTCTGCGTTGTCCACTGTAACTGTTAGACCCGTGACTGTGTCTCGCCTGTACCTTTTCCGTCCCTGGGACCCCGCGAGCAGCCTGCCACGCGGCGAGACACCATCCTCTTCCTCGAGGAGCCAGGTTTCTCGCGGGATAAGGACGATCTGGTATGCTCGTGTCCCCCCTCACTGAATGTATCCAATTAGAACACGCAAAGATTCCCACGATAGCTGCCAGATACGAGCCGAGGTGAACGGTTCCGGGGGAGGACGAAGGATTCGAACGGAAAAGGAACGGAACGGAAAGAAATCGAACGAAAGGAGAAGGAAAGTCCGTCGGTTGGAGAGGTGCGAGGAGAGGATACGTGACGTCAACGAGAAGTCTGGAAGGGCGGCGGGGGAGGGAGGACCGAGTTCCTGGCGATGGGCCAAAGGGGATCGTCGAATTACAAGACACGTCTCGCGTCGATTAAGGGGAAACGTCGATCCGAGAGACGAACTTTTTGTTTTGGCTTAATTGCCGTCGCGCGGCGCGGCGGTCCGTCAAGCATGACTCCGGGACTCTTCCTGCAACCCCCTTTCTTCTCTTTCTTTTCTTATTTTCAAAACGTAGAAGCATCTTCTCTGCCGCCTGTCTTCCGTCTTCCGCTTCTTCTTCTCTCTCGCTTCTTCTGCTCTGCTACATCCGTGTCTCTCTCTCTCTCTCTCTTTATCTCTGTCATCTACTTGTTTCGCTTTGCCTTCGCGCTTTCTGTCAGCCACTGTCGCATCTCCGGTCTGAGCTCGTCGATGTCTCTTCTCTGAGTAGCCTTCTTTCGGAACGTGCTGCCTTGCGTAGTGCTCGAGCGTGCAAATATTCGAAGCCTCGGGGTTCGAAGAGTTCAGTCAGCTGCGTGGATCCGAATTTTTGAAAGATCGTATCGAGGTTTGGCTTCGAATATTTCGACATTCTCTGTGCCTCTGGATGCGATAGGCTAGATGCTTGCAATCATTAGAAGGCACTAAACGCGACGTTAGAACGCAACTGTCTGCCTCTGGTTTTCTTTTTCACGCAACTACATCGAAGGAGACAGTACAAAGTGCGACTTTTCCAAACGAGTTCGCCTGAGCTTTGCTGGAGTTCTTTTTCGTTCTTGCTTCGATCCTGTGCGCGATCAAAATCCTCGTCATTAAACTTTTTAGAAAAAAAAAAATGAAAGCTATCAAAAGACTCTTAGAAGGAATCATTCTGCAAATATTTTTAACAACAACGTTGAAATAAAATTTCAAATCTCTTCCTTTAAGACTAATATACAACTTATCCTAGAGTCTTAATACTTTGAATCATTATTAGACTAATTGCAAAAAATTACCACCCAACTTTTAGTTCAATAATAAAAAAAAAAAATCCTTAAGATTTAAAGAGTTATGCTACTTTGAGTAGGAGTTCTATTATCGGACGACACCTAATACCGAACAGGAATCATATATTGAAGGCTTGATGGTTACAGATCGCAAACTCTGTGAAAACCGTGGTGAGGATAAAACGGAAGATTTTCAGGGTGATGGCAATCTGTAATCATCAGACTTTTAGATATACAGGGTGTCCCAAACTAATTGCGGAAGCCGGAAATGGAAGATTCCTGGGGTGATTCTAAACAACTTTTTCCTTTGCAAAAATGTCCTCCGAAGCTTTGTTAATGAGTTATTAACAAAAAAACACCAATCAATAGAAGCATGAATACAGTGGATGAATTTCAGCGCGCGCCTCAACTTTGAGTAGTATTGGCCCGCCATCGTCCGCGCCATCATTAATCCGCTGTACTCGCTCTCCGATTGGCCGATGTTTTTCGTTAATAACTCGTTAACAAAGCTTCGGATAACATTTTTGCAAAGGAAAAAGTTGTTTAGAATCACCCCAGGAATCTCCAATTTCCGGCTCCGGCGTCGAGTTTGGGACACCCTGTATAATTACTGTTCGGTTTTAGGTGTCGTCCGGTAATAGGGGAACTCTCCCTACATTAAATTTAAAACAATCTTCTATATTTTTTTTTGACAGTAGTATAAAATTAAAAATAAATTTGGAATATAAGGGTAAACTCACGCACCACTTTCTGGCCACTTTTGGACGACATGATAGCCACAAAACTATCAGTTATGTTGTCCGATTTGTTTGTGTTGTGATCAGCAAGTTCCCTCAGAAATGAAGATCTTCTTGCAACCGCTAGAGTGCGCCTGAGTAGAAACATCCGTGGGGAGCGCTCTTATTGGTTCAGCGAGCTCAAGTAGTGAGGAGACGCGAGTAAAGCTCCGTGATCATTTGTGACGCGCTTCATTCGCACATACCGTACGCGGAGTTCTGACTATGACGCCCCTAGCGGCGACTAGAGGATCTTCCAACTATTGATCACAAAAATCAACCTATACACCGTGGTTTACCCTAAGTAACTTTCATTATAGAATTCATAAACAATACTTCCACGTTTTTCCTATCCTTTTCATTTATAAAATGTCTGAATAAGAACCTTTTTACTACAACACCAATCTTTTTCGTAATAAAAAATTGCGAAAGATTGCTACACATCTAAGACACTCTAAGTGTCCTAATTCCTCAAAGACCTAACCACTATAAATCTACAATTATAGTATTTAAAAGGAAAAGAGTTGCTCCAAATTCTCTGTGGACTCCATAAAAGTTTCGATCGCGCACTCGATCGCAAGATGCTAAGAGTAGTAGACCAGAAATCGGCCTAATCGCATCTCGCGTGGCTGGAAAGCAACCGGAAGCTTCCTCGAGCTCTCATCGCACGACGTTTCCGGTGGTTGGTTTCGCAACCCCCTATACGCGAGGGAAGTGAGGAAAGATCTACAAAAGACGGTGCCAAGGCTGGTCCAAAGCTCGGGCAAGCTCGCTGACCGGCCGGTTTCGTAGCCAACGAGTCGAAAATCGACACCAGCGTCGATCCAGAACGATTCCTCGAGACAGAATGGTCCCCGTCGACACGACACTTTCGCTCTTCTTGGGTTCCGTTCGCTTTGTTCTTTGACTTTCCTGTTTTTTCGGTGTCAGCTTTCACCCGGTGACGTTATCGCCACCGACATTGCGTTCTCCTTATCGAGGAGTTGGGAAGGAAATAACCTTTGCCGGAGAAACTTGAGCATCCGTTTTTGGAAAATCTACTCTCTCCTGTTTTTCGAGATATAAGTTAATATAAATTATTGAAAATCGTTCTCGAGATCGTGCGATATCAAACTATAATAAAATCTGATTTTCCATCTTGGTTGGGATTCTTAACTTCTTTCAGTTTCTTAATAACACTGTCCAACAGCCAATGTGTGTTCCGATATTCATTATACTTTTCTTATAGAATTTCGTGCGCTGATCACGAATCTGAAATCCGTTTTTTTCTATCACCCTCAGTTTTTGAGAAATTTAATTTTTTTAAAATTACACATTTTTCAACTTTGAACTAATTTTGTGACGTTATTAGAAAATATATTTCAGTTTTGTTTATATATAATGATTCTGTAGACTTTCCTCTATACACTGATATCAATTTTTATTGTATTCTGAATGATTATATATATCTAAACAGTCATTAAAGGTAAAGTGACACCGATTTGACACCAATTTTTTGAGGTTTTTTTGAGTATATCTTAAAAAGTAAGGGTCCAGCGTAAAATCCAACCACGCCACGCGATAAAGCTGACTTTTTTCTCAAGGAAACGTTCTGGAAAAGTGGGAACACAAATATTTTTTCCAAAGTAGGAAGCAAAATTGGTCCGCGGCACGTCACGTCGCGTCGAGCGCTCGCTGTTTCTGAGCACCACTGTCGGCAACTCGGCGCCTACGGACCAATTTTGCTTCCTACTTTGGAAAAAATATTTGTGTTCCCACTTTTCCAGAACGTTTCCTTGAGAAAAAAGTCAGCTTTATCGCGTGGCGTGGTTGGATTTTACGCTGGACCCTTACTTTTTAAGATATACTCAAAAAAACCTCAAAAAATTGGTGTCAAATCGGTGTCACTTTACCTTTAATGACTGTTTAGATATATATAATCATTCAGAATACAATAAAAATTGATATCAGTGTATAGAGGAAAGTCTACAGAATCATTATATATAAACAAAACTGAAATATATTTTGTAATAACGTCACAAAATTAGTTCAAAGTTGAAAAATGTGTAATTTTTTAAAAATTAAATTTCTCAAAAACTGAGGGTGATAGAAAAAAACGGATTTCAGATTCGTGATCAGCGCACGAAATTCTATAAGAAAAGTATAATGAATATCGGAATACAAGAAAAAAGTTAAAATTTGTTGGACAGTGTAATTTGTCTCTCGAAAACGGAGAAGAGCTTCTCGAAAATTTCTGGGATTGTTTCAACTGTTAACCTCTTCTGCATCTCAACATTTGATTCAATTTGATCAAATAGATCCGCGTTCATCAATATGGTCCAGCAAGGGTTAATCACGTCGAGCACCGATGAGACGTCGTTTTCATCGAGATCGGTCGACAAATCGATCGGATGATGTTTGATTAATGATCCCAACTGGTTCGCGATTTCACGGTTCACGGTGTCCTGTTGAACGAGGTCGCAAACTCCGTGATCTTTGAACGGTCGCGAGCCACCGGAAGTCGTCGTAAATCAAACGTCATCGACACCGTGACAAACGTCGCGAACATCGGCGATCGATGACAGATCGCCGCTAAATTGCCACCGCAGTTAATTAGTACGAATCGTTGCGCTGAATACAAATTGGCACGATTCTGAGTGATCGATGATCGATAGATTGATAGAAAACGAAGCCTCTTAGGTTCTTCCCGATTTCAGTGTATTTATTTTTGTTCGAGACGCAAATCATTGTGTACTTTAGATTTTGAGAATTTTCAATTGCTTTGAGTTCGATTCCCGCTGATTTTTCAGTTCTAGCGCAAATAATTTCGCGTTGCGATTCGGTATGCATACGTGTCTTTCGTAGGAAAATTAAGCGATGGGTGAAGTCAGCAAGAAAATTTCTGCGGCACAATTTTCGATCCACAAACTCAATTCCCAAAGCTCCGCAGCTCCATCGCTTTATTCTACTACAAGGCACGCGCATTTTTCCGCCCACCTAAATATCCGATAAAGGGACACGAAACGTCCAAGAACGACGGTGGAATCGAGGTCGGTTGAACGAGTTAGCGGATGAAATGAAAAGAGAACAAGGGATGCTCGTTGGCCATCGAAACCGGGTGCAAAGTGGCGAACGGCGAAGGGCATGACACGGGGGTCTGGTGATTTCTCGCAGAGGGGTGTGCCCGGTGGTTGTTGCCGTCCGGGACGACTGGTGGACGTCGAGGGAGACCCTCTTGGAGTGACAGGACCTCTCCTGCCGAGGGATAACCAGGAATATAGATCGCCCAGCGAGGACAGCGGCCTGGGGGCCGACATGCCCAGGACCAGGTCGAAAAGATTTCAATTTCCATCGGGACTCGAGATTTTCTTTCTCTCTCCCGGCCTCTCGAAGACGTCGACGCGCGTCCCGTTAACCAATGCCAGGGACCGGCCTCGATCAATTTTCCCGCTCGGCGCGGCGGCGTCCCGCGCGCGTCTCTCGAAGCTTGTTTTCGGTCGATCGCATCCGCGACATTCGATTATCACGACAATCAAACTCCTGGAAAGTTCCGCGTTCAAGTCTCTCTCCGCCGTCGGCAAGTTCGCGACCATAAGTAACTCGATCTCGCGAGCAGACAGACAATGGATCCTCGGTTTGGACTGATTTCTCGAGTGCAGGTCTTATCGTTGGAAATCTTATCAATCCCGAACTCTGGATTCTTCGGTCCTCATCTAATGTACTCAAGCGGCGAGGTAGCCGAATTGGTTTCACTCTCTGGAATCGAAGAAATTGTCTGTCCGTCCACGCGAAACCACCCTCCACTAGAGACTCGACCCTCTCACCCCCGTCAACCCCTATAATGGAAGGATAATTCCCTCTCGTAATCCATTTCCTCCGGGCCGAATTCCTCGACTTCCGCACCGTGCTTCGGGGAATCCTTAATTGATCTTGAATCCAACGGTCGGATCGAGGGGCAGGGAAGGGGGAGGATAAAAGAAAGGTGGGACACGCGATTCGGAGCGCGCGGGGAGGATCGACGTAATGGCGTTTCTGTGTCGGATGTACGAGGTACATCGATATTTCATTTCCTAGCCGGCCCGATCTGGCTTTAGTATCTATCCCGCATTCACGGCCGCCCTCGCCCCTCTTCTTCGACACCCCCTCTCGCTTGGTAGCAGGTACGTACACCGATAAGGCAGATACGCACGCGGAGAAAACGGTTCGACCGCGCGAACATGTGTGTCCTTTGTGCCGGCGCGTGGGCGGAGGTCGATTCGTGTTTGGCGTGGGTGGGCGCGGGATGTATCGGCGGTCAGCTTTATACAGGATCGTTCGATCAATTTGCGGGGGACGAACGACGAGATTTCTTCACGTGTTGCGGCGTCGGACAACGCACAGACTCTGTCCAGGCGAAGATTGATTGGCTGCGAAGAGTATGAATGGAAGGGAAATCGATTTCTGGACAGGGGGGAGGTTTTTTTAAAACCTTTTTTACTGGAGTATTGAAAAATTTTAGTTATGTTTTTTGTACCACTCTCCCTCCTTTTTTATCGATATTGGCGTTGCCTTTGAGTAACATTTTGATCATTATTGGATTTCTATTCTGTTTTATGGAGCGTTAAATGCAGAGGATTAAATAATTGATTTTTATTTATCCATGCTGTTCTCCTCTTAATTTAATTTTTTTTAAATTTTAATTATTAGTATATCATTATGAATATGGACAATGCAACTGTATTGAATTTCGAAGAATAACAAACGTAGATATTAATACTAATTTCCTTATATTTTTCGCAAGGTTAGAATATTTATTTTAAAAAATATCAAATTCAGGATTGGGTCAAATGGACCCGAATAGACAGCACAGTTAAGAAGTTATATAGGTTCTTGCTGTCCACTTTTGACTTTTGGGAGAATTTTTTCTGGACTAAAATGGTAGGGCAACGTATACAGTTGTTGACCCCCCTATACAATGATTGACCCTTTCAAGAAAAGTAAAAAATATAGTATAATCCTTTTCTTACATAATAAAATATATATATATTTTAATGATCCAAATATTCTTGTTTTGAATAAAATTAATATTTTACTATATCAGAAAAGGATTATACTATATTTTTTACTTTTTTTGAAAGGGTCAATCATTGTATAGGAGGGTCAACAATTATATACGTTACCCTATGATTTGGAAATGGTATAATTGCAGCTTATTTTTGGGAGTTTTCTTTATAAATAAAAAGAATTTTGTATGAGGTGTTTGTCCTATTTTGTTTCTATTTCTTCTGAGCAACATATTTTCTCACAACAATGTATAATGATAAAAATCCAATAACAGTTTAACAAAATGATGCTGCATCAATGGAACACTAGATCAAATTGTTAAATTTGTGAAAAATGAAAAAAGTATGTCATTAAAAAAAAGAGGAAATGTTTTAAAATTTCTGTCTAAAATGGCGATCTTTAAATAGCAAAAAAAAAAGTATTAAGGATTAAAAAATTGTTGTAATGACTTGATTTTGCATAGAACAGTGCAAAGTTCATAAAATATATTGAAAATTGCTCTCACTCTTGCCTCATTCTGTGGATCCTTTAAAAAAAATTCGATTTTGCAAAACAATTCAGAACGTATATAACTCCTTAATGGATTCGATAATTCAATGGTCGATTTTAATCTTCGAAATTGGTATTCATTAGAAAAGAAATATTCAAAGTAAAGATTTTCTGTTTCTCCATCCTCTCCAACCACTTTTCCAAACTTCCCAACATCCCCTAAAATTCGAAATCCAATTCGCTCGAAGCGCCTCAAAATTCATCGCTTCGAAATTCCCCCGATCCTCACAAAATTTCATCCGGGAAAGAAACTCGTCGTCCAAAAAATGATTTCCCCGTGCACGAATCCAATCGTCAGCCCGTCACTTCAACCCCCGATTTGACTGACAGTCTCCGTGCGCACGAGTTCCACGGAATTGACCGTGAGTAAATTCCCCAGGATCGATATCCTGGCAAGGAAAATATAGATGCACCGCGTCGGATCGGGAACACAGAGAAAATGGAATTTGCATATTTCGATATCGGTTTTCCCGACGACATTCGATTATTCCTCCCGCGCCGGATTAGACGACGACGAATGATAGTTTCCAACGGGACATTTAACAGGATTCAGATTCGGCTATCTGATCGTTTGCATTGTTCCGCTTCCTTTTTTCTCCGGTTTTGTTTAGCTCGTCGCTGCATTGTGAACTGCGCCGGATCGATCGATATTTCGCGACCATCTCCCTCGTTCCCCTCGTCCGTTCATTCCGCGGGAATTTAGCGACTATCGGAAAATGGTCTCGGGGAAAAGGGCCTCGTGCCAGGCGGGGATTAACGAGCGACGGCGGATGCCGGCGAAGTCGATTCCCGAAATCTTCCACCTGCAGCCCGATCGCGAAGGTTGATGCGGCGAAACGCGCGCCCGCGGCCCTTGAAAATTTCGCAGACCCAACGCCAGGTCGTATCCCGGGCAACAGAAGGAAACAAATGAGCCCCGCGAGAGTCTCGGCACCGTCGTGATCGTTCTGTATGCGAAATCCTCCTCGCGAAAAGCGTCTCTACTCTGTGTGCCGTTGTTACGACTCGCGCGACCCACCCTCCTCGATACTCGATTAATTCGTCACAGCCTGAAACCCAGTGTCGCCATAATCGGGGACGTCGATAGTCGACGCCGAGTTCCGAGTAATTTCTGATCACGACGCTCGGCGCTCGATTCAAGCTTCCGGAAAGAATTCCGCGGACTGAAATCGCGCGACGACGTCCCGACCGAGTGTTCGCGCCCTGTTGACCGATCGATGGGCACCTGCGACTCTTAAACTTCCACGAAGGACGAACGGAAATAGATTTGGCTTGCGCGACTTATGATCATCTGCACCGGTGCGCCGCGTATATCGATGCCTGACGTGTGCAGCGGCTCATTAAATAATCGATGGCAAACGTATAAATAACCGCGACGATCCACTGTTGCGCGGCCTCGTATGTGTTCCATTCTTCTCTCGAGCTTCTGTGGGTAAGATCGATTCCTCCCTGCTGGCTCCATTTTTCCGAATGACCCCGAGGGATCAGCTGTCCGCACTTTATAGAGAAACATTTTCTAGAACTCACGGGAAATTTGTTTCCTGTAGAATGTAAAACACTGAAAGATAATATTTATTCCAGCCACTGAAATCCAAAAGAGAAAACTCCCCACAAATTTTGTATCGCTTCGTCGAGAACAAGGATCGATAAAATTCGATCCTCGCGAAGAAGCGAAGTCTTCTTTACCTTGAAGCCGGTGGTTATTCGAGAAATCAGTCTATTTCCGCGGACGATAATCGATAGGCCGCGTGAAATATTCAGTCAACGACCTAAATTCGCGAGAGACCAACGGAAGGAGAGCCGAAGGGGAACCGAAGGGGGGACCAAAGGGGTGTCGAAGTCTCCGGGAAAGATGGGAGTCGCTAGGGAGCTAGAGGAACGGGAGGACTCCTGAGGGGTGGGTCTCAAAAGTCAATTTTGGCAATTCCAGAACGGGCTGCAGGCGAGCGCAGCAGCACCAAGTGACGACCTCCGACCTCGCCCTCTCCAACGACGACGAGTGCGACAACCAGGTAGAGAAAATCGTTCGACCCCCTCGCAGCCGCGACCCCCGCATCTCTCGACGGCCCTTAGGAACACGGGGGTGGGAGGGGGGGCCGTTGTCCTATCCCCGGGGAACAGACACCACGCCGTCGATGCACGCGGTGAAAAAGGGATTTCCCATCGATTTTCTTTTCCAGGACTACGAGGACGAGCTGGAGAACGGCCGCGGGCGCAGGCACAGCTCCCCAGGTGGCTCGCGCGGCAACCCCCGAGACTACGGTCATCACCATCTGCACCCGGATAATCTGGTGAGTGGATCACTTCGCCTCTTGAGACGCCGGTTTCTCTGGGAATATTTCGTTGTCGGAAATGATTTGCTGGCCGTCGTGGGCAGCGACTTTTTTCCGCGAAGGGGTTGAGGGTGGCCGGAAAAACCGGGACGGGTTTCCTATTGGGGTTGTCGGATCGTTTTTGTGACCTCGTCGCGATTAAATGGAAGAAGTTTGATACTTGAGCTTTTTGGAAAGCGTTATGGTGATGTGAAAGTAGATTTATTGTCGGGGATTATTGGACTGCTGCGATAGAAATTGCCATTTGCCAGGGGATGTTTATAGGAGCTTATTTTTATCATTCCTTTGCGGGAAGGAATATTTTTATATTTGTGAGCCTAATGAATCGAAACATATTTTTTTTTTTATTAACATTTTACATTCTTCTAAGTTTTAAAAAAATTGTAGAATATTTTATCCAAGTTTCTACTGCATTATGCAATCATTCGTTGAGTCAGATATTGAAAACTTTTTTTAAGGCCAGTAAAATTTGTTGTAAGTTTATAGCAAATTATATAAAGAGGCTGAAAAATTCACGTACGGTAAACTTGAAAAAATTTATGAGTTAAAGCTTTTCCTTGCGAAATTTTAGTGTTTATTTGTTTTTTTAATTATTCAGGGATATAGTGTTTAATATGTCAGGCATTTATGCAAATTAGTACTACTCCTGGCAAAAGTTTTGACCGGATGTAACAGTACCAAGTTAGTTTCGAAAACTACAGATTTTTGAGATGTTAGTGCAGTGATTTTAATACAGAAAAGTATGAGAATGGTAGATTTGAAAAATTCCAAACTTTGCTTATTGTCAAGAAAAGAGAACAGGGAAAAAATAAAAGTTCAGAAGAAGAAATTGGTCATCGAAAGTTTTTGAAAAAGTAGTTGTTTTTATAATGTTATCACGTTGGTTAGTATTTTTATCTTTTCGTAAACTTATATTAACGAATTCTGTTTTTTTTTAATTTCTTTTCAACTATTCTTGTGCTTTTTTTGTTGTATTCTCGTTGATAATAAGCAAAACTTTTACATTCATACTGTTGTATTTTACATCCCAAAAACTGCAGTATTTAAAAATAACTTGGTTTTATAGCATTTGACTCAAAACCTTTTTCCAGGATTAATAAAATTCTTAGTATCTTAGAAACTATTTTATTAAAATAATACTAATACAACTTGCATTCTCAATACTCTTTTTATCTTGAACCTACATAATTATATTATTAAAAGTATGTAATAATTATAAGTAATCCATTTAAAAAAGTTATTGCAAGCTGACCCAAATTTATCTTGCTCCAATTTCTCCAATGTAATAATTTTGCTTATAAAGGCACTACTATTGTTTCCACTAAAATATTGAGTAGACAAAAGACCATTGAGAGACATGTAAACCGACTGTTATGCATTTCTGCATTGAAAAACGAAATAATGGGCAGTTTGTCCGTGCCTGGCAATGCGCAAGGATCATCGGCAATAATATCTAGTGAAAGTTGACGTTTCCTGACGAAGATAAAGTGGCACCGTTGCAACTGGCAATTTCATATGCGCCAACTCCGATATATTACGGGTAAATGGGTTAGCGGTTAGCGTAAAAGCGCATTGTTATTTTTAGCGTCGAACGGGGGAATTCGAAACATCCGATGGAATTTTATCGGAAGTCTCTAAGTACGGTAATCGAGCGGCGCGCAACGCGGAAACTGCCTTCCGGAAAGCTGTTTAATTACGTAACTCCAACTTAAAGCACTAATTAATTAGTTTCGACGGCGTAACGACGCAACAAATGCTAGCGTGGAAAATAGAAGTTCAACGGTTGCATAATTCAACGCGTCTATAAAAACTGCTTGCAAGCGTTTCGCTAGATTTTAAACAAGCCGTGTAATTAAATAACCCGCTCCGACGCGATTATTATAAAATCCGCGTTTATTACCTTCCCTCTGCCGCGCCACTCCTGGCTGCAGATATTTCAATATAATCTGTTGTAAATTATATCGAATTCCTATTGAACAATCAGAGGGAAACTTGTGCGCGGTCGAATTCAAATTAAAGCTGGCTTAAAGCTGTAGAACAAACAAATAATTGTTCGCGTACGTTTCCTCGGGACAAAAAATTAATTAAACTCTGAATGACTGCTTGAAACGTTTTGCTCTTTAATGACTTAAAAACACGTTAGACGAAGTTATAAAATAATCTCTATTACAAACCACCGACATGACCAATACTTGAGGAACGACAATAATTCCTGGCCCCAGTTTTTTTCGCCCGCGTTCGCCGATTCCACGGTTAATGATCAACGATTCCATGATTGCGAATCATCGGTCGTACATGCATTAACAAGAAAACCGTCTTGGAACCTGGCTGGCACCGTCCCGCGTTTAGTAATAAAAAGAAAGAAAGAGTAAAGGATAAGCGCGCGGTACGCACGAGAGCAGAACAAATGGATAATTGAGACGGCAGAGAAATTTCTCGGAGACTGTTCTTGCTAATGGTCGTCGAGTCTGGCGGAATAATAGTGAAACTCAAAAAGAAAAAGTCGACGATTCCGTTCGGATAAATCCATTCAATAGCAATTAATCCTTCACGACCTCGCGGATTAATTTATCTCCCTTAAAAACAACGGAAGTTATCAATCCTCCGTTTTCATAAATTCTGTCTCGTCTTTAATTTCAATTTGAATTATCAAACATTCCCGTGTTTCCCATTTATATCGACAGCGCCGATCCTCGACGCTCGATAGATCCGCCGGTCAAGATAATAGGATTGATCGAAGCCAATGAACCGCAGGCATTTAAATAAACAGGGTACCGTTAACTCGATCGTTGTCCCGCAAGAATCGACCAATTAAGGAACTGTTGCCGACAAGCCACCCTAATTAGTCAGCAAGTCGCGGTTCGGTTCCGAGCGCGAAGCGTGCACGTCGATTAGAAGCTTTTAGCTCGATAGCTTGCTTTGTTACGCCTCGAGGACCGCCTGCAAAGTGCAAAGGGAACCCTTGCGTTTCAAACTATTGAAATTAAAAGCGACCCTGTGGAACCTGATCGATTAAACTTTCCTCTTATCACCCTGATATTTATTCATTAACATTATCACTGTGCAGATTACAATTAAACCGTTGAACAAAATATTAGAAGTTTCCAAAGATTCAACTTTGGGGACACAAAAATTAAAAAGAAATAGATACATTTTTCCGAAAAAAATCTATCAAAAAATCCACCGTATTCTACTAATCAAAGAGTTAATTAGCAGCGAAACTCGTTTCCCTTTCCTCCAAGCGGAATATCGGAAAATGGTCCCCCGAATTAATTTCTCGGATATCGAGGAAACCGTCTCCCGATCCGATCGGAGGATCTAGATTCCGTTCGGCCGATGATCCAGACCGATCGACTGGATCTTCTCACGGGTCCATCTCGAACGAGCTCGATTTATGGAGGCTGATCACGCCAGGTCGAGCCGTGTTCCCCGCGCCGCGTATATCACTCGTACACGCGTATCGCCTCGACGAGATCCTGGAACCAGCCGAAGAAGGTGTACCGCGTCTGAATTAATTATCGCGCCGCGATCGATCATGACGCGGAGATAGCGGCCGCGAAATGTCTCTATTCCACGGTGGTTGGCGTCGATGGACCTCTGTCGGCCTTGGGGGATCGTCGACCGAGCGCGAATAGCTCTTGATATCCTTGAAGAAGATCCCGAGATTGGGGGAAGGCCTCCCCTCGATTTTCCTTTTTCCTTCTCAGCGGCCAGGTGTGGAGGAGAAGATTAAAGATCGTGGGTTTCGTGAAAGGGAAACGGCAGTGCGCTCGGATATATTTCCCTGCGTAGAATTTTTTTTTTCCTTTTGTGACAGGTAATATTTTATGGAGCTCATTCCGAGGATATTCGTAGGATTTCGGGAGGAATCGGTGAAAATGAAAGGTTTTCTTTCGATTTTCTATATTTGCTTTGGGTTAGATATCTGAGAGGAAGCTTGGGGATTATTGGATTCGTGAAATGGAAATATCTACTTTCAATTATTCTTGATTTCTATTATTTCCGGTTTGAATTGCAATGAGAGTGTAATAAGTCTCCGAATAAAACTTGCTTCACTAAAAATAAAACTTCTTCCTTTACAAATTGTTACAACTTTTCCATCAAATACTAAAGTGGATAATTAAGATTCTAATAGAATCTAAAACATTTCTGAACATTTTTATGTATCCATAAAAAATGTTCCACGAGGAATAATTTGATGTGAGTAATTCTTAATCCGTTGGCAGTGAAAGAATGATTTAATTAAGAAAAAAAAATACATACAAGAAT
Organism: Perdita meconis; assembly: GCA_030770465.2. Classification (NCBI taxonomy): domain Eukaryota; kingdom Metazoa; phylum Arthropoda; class Insecta; order Hymenoptera; family Andrenidae; genus Perdita; species Perdita meconis. The sequence goes on from JASKOS020000001.1 coordinate 7,522,489, forward strand.
TCTCAAAAGTTTTTCCATCGTGATATTACGTCAATAGAATTACAGGTATCATTTGAGCGACTTACAAATGATAGAAGCTCGTTTTTTTACATGGAATTCGTAATATAAAAGGATAATAATAGACCGTGCAGTCTTGAGATTAGATCTGCAAGAAACAAATTTCACGCTGACAATTAATACTAACACTTAAATATAGATTCGAGACGGTGGTTCTTCGACACAGTAGGACTCTGATTATTCGAGCGAGGGTCAGTTTCAGTAAATCAATATTTTATCAGCGCTTCCACTTAATTAAAGCTGAGCTCCCTTGCTATTTCAATTCCCGGTGCTCGAAATAGTGAGAACGTTTACTCAACTTTATTTTAGGGTACTGGTTACAATTAATACGATTCTGAGAACAATACATAATCTTCAAACATTTACTAAAAATAAGTTCAAGGCTCAAATAAGTCAGAAAAATTAATTTTCATAGCAGTAAAAGTTGCACTTAAATAATAAGGAATGATCTTCAAATTTAGGCAACAATAATTGAGCAACATTCCTTCAGGTACTTGAATGAGTTTTCTTTGAGTTTTCTTTCTAAGCTGTCATAGAAGAAAATTCTAAAAAAAATTATAAACATGGCAGAACTTAAATTAATCAAAATATCCAAAAAAATTAGACACCCAAAAATTCTTCTTACCTATTTACCCAAAGGCACGATATTGGCATAAAAAATTTACAAACAAAATTTGGCTCAAACTTTCCTAATTTGCAAACCAATCGACGCCTCAAAATAATCCTCACGCTCAGAGTAAACAGCGTTCTACTGCGTCCTTTGCTCTCACATAGAACCACCCTCATGCATCCCGATCATCCCGATCGCTCGATCTCTCCCCCTCTTTCCCCCGAACGCGCACAGTTCAACCGATTCATTGAACCCGGTGTCCAATCTCCACCGAACTTGATTGTCCGTGTCAACACTCGGTCGCGGTGAAGAAAGCGGAGAAACGATTGGTTTCTCGGCCACCGGGAAAAGGGACGCTCGACGGAAGCGACGAAAATAGTTGCGGCGCGGCGTCGATGATCCTCGAAGGGTGATTCGCTCGGTTCGATGAATTACGGTGCCCCACAGCGACGATCCCCCGACGATCAGAGCTTGTCCTGGAGCGCCTGGCGGAGCTCCTCCGTCGCCTTCGCCACGTCCTGGCTCTGCCTCAAGTGCACTTCCGGTCGCACGTGCTGCGCCGTCGAGTTGGACCGCCTCACGGAGTTCCCGCTGCCGAATTTCGGCCGTGGAATTCGCACGCGCTGCACGTCGCTCAGCCACGATTCCATCGTTGCTTTCCTTCTTCGGCACGCTGTAACCATAATTCGACATTCTTGTTAATTAATCTTGTTACGCCGTTTGGATACGTGATCACGAAGGAGGAAATTTTAGTAGAATCTACTTCTTCAGCTTTGCGACGAGTGGCAAAACTGCGAAAATTTTTAGATATTTTCAAGGAGTTTGCGTCTTCATACCAACACTTTGCATTTGGTGTCTCGTTAAAAATCGACGGCGCCTCGAATTTAATATAACAGAACCTTGATTAGCCGGCTATCAATAATTTTTATAATATTCAATAATATTTTTTATTTATTTATTTATTTATACAGGTCGAACCCAAAGATTACAATGAAAAAGAATATTAATGAATATTCAATAATCCTCTGTATCTATTATTCTAGTTTCTAATTATTTAGTATAATTGCAATAAAAATGCAGTAAAATTCTGAGTAGAATTTGAACCTTAATTGATGGTATGCTGACAATAAAAAATGTTACACTGAGGAAATGCTTCGGTTTTGACTTCGATATTGAACCGGTTAATCAAGGTTCTACTGTGATTAAAAAAAAACTATAGCTACAAATAAAAAACGCAAGTCTTGTGTTTCCTAAAATTTCTCCCATAGATGCAACAATTGTAATTTCGAAAAAAATTATTTCTAATTCACTTCTACATTCATGCTACAACACTTTCGTTCTTCTAACAGTTTGTAATAATAAATCTTGATAACTTGAGTCACCTGTCAAAGTGTTAAAACCTTGTAACCACATCAAAGTCATCATCAAGTCAATAATCACCTTGGACTCAGCCCTCCTTTAATACTTCAAAAGCCAAGACAGTAATCCCCAACTCTGGTTTAAATTAACCACCTTACAAAAACAACCCCTGAAATGTTACACTGAGGAAATGCTTCGGTTTTGACTTCGATATTGAACCGGTTAATCAAGGTTCTACTGTGATTAAAAAAAAAAAAAAACTATAGCTACAAATAAAAAGCGCAAGTCTTGTGTTTCTAATTTCCGTGGCTCTGATTGCGAGCCCCGATAAACGTATTCTACAACGCCTCGCATTATTCGAAAGGAAGCTATTAATATTGTTAAGACTTGCTGATACAAGCAAAACTCCCACACAAGGAATTAAAATCCCTTCTCATCGAAATTTCACGATCAACTTTATCTTTATTGGCTTCTCGTAAAAGCAACTTTCTGCGCGTCATTTTCCTGGGCACTTCGCTCCTCTTATCGCACAGAATTCCCATAAATAGAAGTTTAAACGGCGAAGTGTCACCGTAGACAAGGTCCCGTTTGCGGTTGGACGTAAATCGAAACTGTCTTCATAGTCCGCTTCGAAGCAACGTTTCATTCAATTTGCTTGTCCGAGGTTTCTCGTTGAATTATTCGATTGAATTGAAGGGAACCGCGTAAACACGGCTCGTTACTGTTCCCTTCGGCCAGGATAAAGAGAACGAACGGAAACGTCGCGTCGTGGTCATTGCCAGTCGAGGGCAATGGGTCACGCGAGGCACGTGATGAAAAAGGGAAGAATGTCACTGGGCCAGCTGGTCATTCCAGTGGTCTGATCTGAATGTTAATCAGACGTGGAAACGCGGCGGGTTAGCCTTCGATATTACTGGGTCGGCTTCATTAACTCCTGAATGAGTAATCCGAATGATTGTGGAAGGCCAGCAGCGTGTCACTATTTTCTTTACCTTGGCTCTTTGGAATTTTGAAGTTTCAATTGCGGAGAAATGAGTCCTCGATTTTCCATTCTGTTTTATGAGAAACCTGGCGGTTCGATCGTAAAAAAGCAGCGAAGCAGTATTTTAAAAAAAAGATTTAGCGTGTGTCTGGTTTTACGTTCTTCCTCGTTCGATCCTCAGGAAATTGAAAGGGAATCCCGTGTGTCTTGACAAGAAAAAGATTCGCAATGCTATTTTTATCCGTTCCAATTATTTCGAGTTCATGTCCCGAAGAAAAGTTCCTCGCGTAAAAATAATTCTCCGCTCCGAGTTATTCTGGTACAGTTTCGACTAATTATTCAGAGAAACTAATTGCCCGTAATTGAAGGTTCTTTTTTGCGCCCGAGGAGATCGTAAGTTCCTGCCCCCGGTCGATTCCGCTTTTGTCCACCCCGCGATTCCCCGAAAGGTAATTCAATTTGCTGAAACGTCGGCCTGCAAAAGGAAGCCCGACGCAATTAACCGGTCGCAAAGATTGAAGCTCGGAGGCTCAGCCGAGTCGCGTTCGTTTCGAAGGGAACGACTCGATCCGCCGGGGTGGTTTTACGATCTTGTTTACGTCCAGCCTTTCCGGAGCGAGGAACGCGAATATGTCGATGGTATCGCAAGCTGAGCGCCGAGAAAGCTCGGGGATTTCTGGATCTCTGCGCGGAAACGACGCCGTTCCTCCTCCCTCCTGCTGATAGTCCCGCGGAATCGCGTTTTCTCGCGGATATAAGGGGAAATCGAGGGAAACGGACGGCATATATTGTGGAAATAATGATATTCAAACAGGGGAACCTTATTTATACAGCGTGTCGGCGTTAAGCGTGCGTTACAGCGGGAATCGCCCGAGTCGGTAATTGCACGAATATCTGAAGGCTGGGAAGCTTTTCTTGGGGTTGGTTTACTCAGACAAATTCTGCGAGATTGCGTTTCTCATTTTTAAGTGAAAAATTTTGGGAAAGGGGAATTATTTTTGTCCTCGGCGATGGGGAATAATTTTTAAACACCTATTAAAATTGCTTCGAAACATTATAAGCTTTATAGGATTCTCAGAGAGTAAGAAGATTGATTCAAAATTGAAGGTTATAAAAAAAATTCTATGGGCGATTTCGGCGAATCAATCAATTGTGATTTAATGTGACACTTAACTCTGCTTCGCGTAAAGACTCTGCCAATTTTGAAAGTCGTTATTCTGCCAAAGACAGTCTTGATAAGCGTCCAGTTACTCCATCGCACGATTCCTTTAAAACTGACGAATGCCAAGAAATTTTTTATGCTCTCAATAATCACGTCATCGACTATTAACGACCTAAACTGCACAGAACTATTGCTACATCAATGTGCATAAATAATTTTTAATGACTCGCAGCACACGAACTACATTTCGTAACTACTTGGCTATTTATTTTTATCGCGCTACATTCTAATATTCCAAACTTCCGATTAAGTCGCATACGATTCTCATTTGCCTGCTACATTGTCACTTTCATTCGGAGTAATTTTAATTAGATCACTTGGTGCCTTGATGCTCAATAGTCTGAAATTAAATAAATTTAGTTTAAAAATTTGATTCAACAAAAAATAATCTATTTGCATTTGAATTAATATCTGCTACATTGTCACTTTCATTCGGAACAATTTTAATTAGGTCACTTGATGCCTTAATGCTCAATAGTCTGAAATTAAATAAATTTAGTTTAAACATTTCATTCAACAAAAAATAATGTATTTGCATTTGAATTAATATCAATATTGAGTTTTCTATAAATTTTGTGGATTTGTACGTCTTTACGTAGCTGAATCCAATTAAAAGTACCTGTTACCACCGTTTACGGTTTCCTAAATGAATCTGTCATCGTCCGGGTTAATGTGGCAGTTAAATTGTTAGGTAATATCGAATCTCAGCCGGCAGCCGAGGCAAGACCCGAGGTGGAATTAACGTGTTAAACGGTTCGACGTGGATCGATGTGTTCGGCTCGAATTTCACGGTGGCAATTCGGCCGAACGGTGAAAGGAGCGTGTTTCGAGGGGGGCGATAAGAAGAAACGATGAAACCGGTTAAAAAATATGGATTCCCACAGTCGGTGCTCGGATACCGTACAGAATGAACAGTTAGACGTAGCTGAGAGAGCAGCCGCGTTGAACCGAGCAGAAACTTTACGGTGGTGCGTGCAAACTTTCGTTGCCTCCTTCATCCACGAAGAAAAAAAAAAAAAAAGGAAGAACTTCATTGAGCGGTTCAGTTTTCGCGAAACCGAACTGCGCGAAGAATTAAGGAATTCGCGAAAGCCTGGAAAAATCGGCGGCACGTACGATTCTTGCCGCGAAAAATATGAGCTCTGCAAATGGAGTTCGGCGACAAGCTTCGCCGAACCATCCGAGCGTCGTTAGCACGGTCGTTATCAGATAAATCAACAGCTCCGTTTTCCTCCCGATTTCATTTAACATCCAGTCGACCGAGCTGGCAGTCGCGGGCGCGAAAAACTCCGGGAAAAATGCGCGTCAATAAAAACGATTTCGAATATCCCGACGACGCGCGAATCGTTGCGAAATGAGCGAGGTCGCGATTGCAGTCGCTCGGCAAAACAATAATGAAACGCGCAGAAACCGCGACCGAGCAGCGATACCGTCGATTATCTCGATTATCTGCGATTAAACGTGCCCGTGCCACCTTTCGACTTCCGTTTCGCGTTCCCCGCGGTCTCTGCGTATTCCTTTTTTTCTTTTTTCATAGTAAAATCATGCACCGACGTGACGTCAACGACACAAAGGCTCCAAGCAGAATCGAAAGAACTGATCAGACTTTGCGAGACGGCGAAGCAAAGTGTAAACGAACGTCCAACAAAGAGCACCGTGTCGAATTAATCACTAATCAAACAGAGCTCCGCGCTTTGATATCAGCGGAAGATAAAGAGCGCCGAGGAAAGGAACTTTTGTTCCTTCAATCATACCCAATTTTGATTCATCGATACTTTCATTGCGAAACGGCCGGTCCCTTTGTGCAAAAATGCGCGCTGAAAAATGGATTCTCGCGTTCCGCTCCCCCGCGCAACATGAAAAAATTAATCCCCGCAAAGCCCCTCGAGATACAAATGTATTTTCATCGTCCGCCCCGCGCCGCGAATCGCCCCGCGAATCCCGCGAACGCCAAACAAACGGCCCTCGATAAATTTCAATAATACTCTAAGCTCCCCGCGAAACGCAATCTTCGCCGTCCTCCGCCCGATGCCCCCGGCAATTAAGATGCTCGGCTCGGCACGACAACAAACAGGCCAATCGAACAGTGGCTGCGCGAGGAGGAAAATAGACGCGGACCAGTCGGTGCACGTGCATCTGCACGCGCATAATGCACGCACCTGGAACGAGTTGCGATCGCGGCTTCAATGATTTCTCCACGGTCGAGATTTCATCAGGCACACTCGCCGCGGTTTCCTAATCGAAGCGCCGCCGTGCTTGGTCGTTTCTTTTCTCGTCTCCTTTTTCTCTCTCTGTTTTTTTTTTTTTTTTCGTATTTTATCGAGGAAGGAACAGAGCAGACGGGAAAAAAAAGGATTCATGGGGAACGCTAGAGCGCGGTGCCGGTGATAATTCGATGAAACATGCCGGATATTCGGCGCGTTCTGCCGGGAAATGCAGCGATACGCGGACTGTTTTTCATTCCAGTTCTAGGGAGCTTTTATGTTATTTATGTTTCGTTCGCCGGGAATTTCGGGGGAAAAAGGATGCCTTCTGGGAAATCTCGCTTTTGGATGGTGATAAGACGAATTCGTGTTAGCGAATGCGATAACGAGTGTCTGCATACGCGAACACTTATGTAACGTTTGACATTAACACCTTGCCTCGCGATTTCTCTGCCGCATCGGAGTTAACTGCATAATACTGTCGACTGAAAGTTGCTGCCTGAATGTTATTAACCCTCGGAAAAGGAAAATCCAGTGTCATTTCGATCGTATATTTGCAAGAGTTATTCAACGACAATTAATTAGATAAACTAGAGTATCTACTCCAACACTCGTGTCTACTTTGAAATAATTCCTGTCGTGGACGTAACTCATTACAAAACAAGGAATCAATTTAAATTGCAAGTAGTTGAAAATAATGACGTTCGCGGAAAGAAATTGACGTTCCCAGAAGTTGGTAGTTTAGAACTCTTTTTTTTTTTAACGAATCGGAATTGTTACTCACGGCACAAGGAAAACTGCATCTGGGTGGCAGCACAATTTTCGCAGAGTAAAAATAACCGGGAGAAACGCAGAGGCGAGGAAACAGGCCGGTCGTGCTCCAGCAGGCATAAAAAAGGTCTCGAAACGCACTGGTCTCGCGTGCCGCGTCGATCGAATATCGTTGGAAATTCCGTCGATCGATAATTGTCGACGCGCGTTATGAAATCGATCGCCAATCGCGGCGCGCGAACCGAACCGATGAAACTTGTTATCTCACTGATTAGCAAAAGGCGAGTGTAAACATACTAACTCGCGATTGCGATTAAGTCTCTTGTGATTTGAACGATACTCGGAAGTCGCGATACTTCGGCTTTACCGGTGTGTCATTTTTGTACGAACTTCAGCTTTGTAAGATTCAACTTTGTAATATTTAATTTCACTATATGCTCGCGCTGAAATATTTAACATCGAGCACCGATCTTGGAAGACAAATATTTAACGGAGCGAATTGTTTGATGTTGTAAAAGATTTAGAAGTTCTTTAACACTCGGAGAGAAAATTTTGGAGAGATTCAGGAGAACCGTGGATGTCAACAAAGACGCTAACAGCTAGGTAGACAACAATGAAGATTCTCAGAGTTTCTAAGCTTCGCCTAGATGGAATGTAGACTCTCAAACACAAGAGGATTCCCAGAACAGCAGCAATTCCCCGAGTCTCCTAATTTCACCGAGGATAAATCAGTGTCGACGAATGTCTTCGGGTCAAAGATTTCCCAAATAGGCTTCGCTGGTTTCCCAGCTGGGGGTCCCACCTCGGAAGACAATAGCGTTCGTCTCCAAAGTTCATCTACTTGAAGTCTAGTTTCTACCAGGAATTGGGGAACAAGGACTTCTCATGGGAAAGTATTTAGCTCAGATTAAACTAGTGTCAAGTCCTTCAAATCAGAGACAGTGAGGACTCGTTGCTCATACTGCAGAAGATTAACTCAAATTTCCCGAAACCTTCATTCATTCGAGACACCTGCGAAGTGAAGAACTGCTCAATAGGACCTTTGACTCAAAAGTTCAGCAATGTTTTAAAAGTTTGCAAAATACTCCTTAAGACTATTTCAAAGTCACCAGTTTTAAGGGACATTCGCTACTTTTAAGATCTACCCAAAATTCGGAGGACATGCACTTTTCCTTCCTGAATCTTATCGGATTATGGATATCATAATACTTGTAACTTCTAATCGATTTTCTAACTGCTTAGAATTCTTTCGAAACTGTTACAGTTGTTTTAAGCTTTCTGCATTTCTACTTTTTTACTTTCACTTATGTTATTGAGGTGTTATTTATCGCGATCATACTGTATGACAGCTAATTTTAGCATTGTTTTGCAAAAACGAATTAAATAAATTACATTAAATTAAAATTTATGTTGACAATTTTCTAGTTTTTCTAAAATTCTAGATCATCGTTCAAGGTGTCAGTAAATTAAGAATCACCATCGAATTAGAAGTTCTTGGACAATTTGGAAATCAATTAGAGACTTTGAAAGTTGCACAGCGAATTTTATGCATTTATGACAATTCTAAATATTCTAAAACTCTTCGAGGTTGTTGACAAATGACAAAATATCCAACTATCAAAAATATTATTGAAGTCACAATTTAGGAAATAAGACTTGTTATTGAAGCTTCCATTTATTATGCGTTTCTAAACATCTTATTTTATATAAAAATCCGCAATCCAGCTATCATAAAACACTATCAAAGACTATTTCATTATCCTTCCCAAAGTCGCTTAATTTTCCTATTAACACCTTGACTGCCGAAGTAGTTTTGCTAAAATTTCTCCCATAGATGCAACAATTGTAATTTCGAAAAAAATTATTTCTAATTCATTTCTATATTCATGCTACAACACTTTCGTTCTTCTAACAGTTTATAATAATAAATCTTGATAACCCGAGTGACCTGTCAAAGTGTTAAAACCTTGTAACCACATCAAAGTCATCATCAAGTCAATAATCACCTTGGACTCAGCCCTCCTTTAATACTTCAAAAGCCAAGACAGTAATCCCCAACTCTGGTTCAAATTAACCACCTGACAAAAACAACCCCTGAAGATTCCCCCAATCTTCACAACTTCCGAATCCCTTCACTCCAAATCATCCTGAAGTCAAGAATCTCTTCTGCAGCAGAAAACTCCCTCGACAAACTTCCCCCAACTGGCAAAGCCCCCGAAATCCCGTCGGAACTCACCTCTCGAAATCCCCTCAGAGTCTCCCGAAGCCGAGTTGAGTCCCAAAGATCCACCAAGGATTCCCGAATCTCCCAAACGGAACGTGCGGTGTCTCAGGATCCAGCGATCGCGATCGAGCTCGGAGGAAGGAAGTCGGCCAGACGGCTCGACGGCGTCGCATCGACTGATTCAAGAGCCGAGCGTGAAGTGACGGTGCGGCGGGGCCCTCGAGTTTACGTTTACCTGATCCGTCCGCGTGCAACAGGCGAGCGCAGGGACGAGCTGGATCTCCCCGGAGGTGGAGGAAGCGAGACGGGGCCGGGTGCGGCACGGTGGGGACGTCGTGGCAGGTAACAGGTGAGAGGGGGCAGAAGGTGGAAGAATAGACTGTACAACGTTGCCAGGTTGTCTGCCGATCCTCGAATGCGGGTTACGTGGACGACGAACGAAGTGGAAGCGTCGATCTCCGCGAAGGGAGCCCGAAGGAGGATGATAACAGGCGCGGCGGCGGACAAAGGGGATGATGAGGCGGCCGCCTGCCACCCGGGACGTTCGACGTGTAATGTACACATTACCAGATGATGCATCGATACCATCGCACGGCATGGTACGTCCGAGAATCCGCTGTCTGCTCGGACGATGCTTCGGATGATACCGGGATCCGAGGGCCGGTGTTGGTTTAGACGATGTTTCCCTTCGGCGCTCTTGGGAGTCGCCATTTTCCGCGCAATATCTCCAGAGGAAAAATATTGCATTAAAGCGTGATGGGCTTCAGGATCTTCTTGATCCTTATCTCGGTTGCGTAAGCAGTGGAAGAAGTTGTATCATTTTTTTTTTTTTTTTGAGTGTACACTTGGATCCTGAATTTGCCTGAGATTATGGTTGAAAGATATGATGGAGAAAGTTAGAATCAAGCCATATAGCAAGCTTTCCAGTTAAAAAATATTAAACTGAAGTGATCATCAAAGGAAGACCAATCTACTTCTTGATCCTTGTCCTTGATCCTCTGAATTGCAGAAGCAGTGGAAGATCTTGTACAATTTTTTTTTCGAAGTATACTCTGGGATCCTGAATTTTCCTGCGATTATGGTTGAAAGATATAATGAAGGAAGAATCAAGTCACATAGCAAGCTTTCCAGTTAAAAAATATTAAATTGAAGTGATCATCAAAGGAAGAGAAAACTTCTTGATCCTCTGAAGTGCAGAAGTAGTGGAAGATCTTGTACAATTTTTTTCTAGAAGTATACTCTTGGATCCTGCATTTTCCTGCGATTATGATTCAAAGATATGATGAAAAAAGTTATAAGCAACTCATATAGCAAGCTTTCCAGTTAAAAAATATTAAACTGAAGTGATCATCAAAGGAAGACCAATCTTCTTCTTGATCCTTGTCCTTGATCCTCTGGATTTCAGAAGCAGTGGAAGATCTTCTACAATATTTTTCTAGAAGTATACTCTTGGATTCTGAATTTTCCTGCGATTATGGTTGAAAGATATAATGAAGGAAGAATCAAGTCACATAGCAAGCTTTCCAGTTAAAAAATATTAAATTGAAGTGATCATCAAAGGAAGAGAAATCTTCTTGATCCTCTGAAGTGCAGAAGCAGTGGAAGATCTTCTACAATTTTTTTCTAGAAGTATACTCTTGGATTCTGAATTTTCCTGCGATTATGATTCAAAGATATGATAAAGCAAGAATCAAGTCACATAGCAAGCTTCCAGTTAACAAAATATTAAATTGAAGTGATCATCAAAGGAGACTCATCCTCCTCTTGCTCACATAAGCAGTGGAAGAACTTCTATAATTATTCTACTGGGTGTGGAGATACCTGGATCCTGAATTTTCCTGCGACTGTGATTGGAAGACAGGTTAAAGTTTCTAGATTTACAAGCACTCTAGCGAAGACAAAACACTGAATGCAAGCGATCGTCAAAGAAGACCTCGAAAAAAGTTCTTCATTGCACAAACAGTGGAAAAACTTGTATAATTTTCCTCCCAACAGTGAAAACCCTTGAATATTTAAAAACCGAAACTCTAAGCTTGGAAGTAAAAAATATTGATCACCAAAGACAGTAAAACCAGCAGAAAAACTTGTCAACTTTTCCTCCCGACTGTAGACACACTTCAAACCTGAATTTCGAAAGAAAAAATACAAAAGAAATCAAGTCTCTTACGTGACTGCAATCTCTCAAGCGGAAATGTTTGAAGAAAAATATTGAATTACCTCGATCATCATCAGAGGTCCCAAGAATCCAGCTTTCAGTCTAAATCCCTGATCTTCTTCTCTGTTCATCAAACAATGGAAAAACTCATGCTTCAAGGGTCAAATTCTTCAATCCTTTCTCAAACAACATCGAACAAACCCTCCGAATAATTGATTTTAACCACTCATTACTTGTCGTTGAGCAGCTCGGGCAGATTCTCATACAAGATACTTCCTACTGCGCATAATTTGCATGGACAGTAAATAACAATTTCAATAACGCTCCTCCTCGAAGGATTTCCTCATTCGAGCCTTCATAAGCAGCCAACGTTAACGTCGCCATCAATCAGGCTCCCCCACTCGTCTCGGGGAAAATTGGAAGTCGCGTACTCGCCACAAAACAAATCGATTTATCCTCTGGTCGAACCGCCACGAGTTCCAGAGGATAATTCAGTTACGCTGTTCCTTTGGAACGCGTTTGCTCTTGCGAAATCCTCCGCTTCCATGAAAACGCAGCCGTCGCGAATCTTAATGAGCAAAACTCTCTTCGATTCGCCGGGAGAAACTACGATCCTCTCGGTTTCTTGTTCGATAAGGCGCCTCTGGATCGGCTTTCCTCGACGCGGATCCACGACAGGATCCAGGATTTATTCGACGAGTCGCTGCCCCTGTTTCGCGATGCCTTTTCGTCGTTTCTCCGAAAGGATTTTTCGACTCGAAGCAAAATTATCCTCCCCTAATTGCCCCGAACGATGTCTCCTCGCTCGGAACGTTTTTATTCCCATCGAGCGTCGATCGGGCCGGAAATTATCTCGACTTAACTGACGACTCATGGTTCAGGATTAACGAGACACGCGAGTTTATTCTATAAATTTTCTCAGACGTGGGTGCTGCGAAATTCTAACGAGAAGGCGGGAGGAAAGTAATTTGCGCGGCACAGTAAAACGAGGAATATTTTCGAGCGGATCGGCTAGACTCGCGCGAGCGATGCCTGCGACGAGGATTCGCGAAGAATTTCCGATCGAGTGGCTATTAAAAGACTCGGAGTCTTTTAATTACTCTGACAACCGATCTCGCAAAAACGTCACGTTTCTCTTAGCACCTTGCAGTACCTTTTGCATCGATTACAACGCGGCGGTGACTCGTAATAGGCGCACAAAGGCGACCGATTCTCCAATTAAATCGATTCACCGCGAGCTTTTAGCCGATGAGCGATCACCTCCGAAGGATCCTCTCGGGCCTTCCTCTCGGTTCACGTGGACGCTGACCCCTCTCGTTATTAATTGCGGCTGTGCATACACAGCGAATCGGAGTAGTATAAAGGGTAGCCGCGAGATAGAAGGATGATCCGCGGGCCGAACCGGTTCGGAGATAACAGATAAACGCGCTGACCGCCGCGAGAGATCGATCAGGGGAGCCGAACTCGTTCCAATTTTCTTGCCGACCCGAGAGACGAGCCTCGCTCATCTTTCGTTTTTCCCTCCTCGTCATTTTTCGCGGATCATCTCTGACAATCGTGAGAAATAAATCCTCCGCCACTTAAGTCGTAACGGCGGAGGTAAAGTCGGAGGTCTTCTTCCGAAAGCCTGTCTCCGCGCCGTTTGCACTCAATTTTCTTTCTTGCTTCTGGAAGGCGATAATTAAGCCTTCGGTTAGGGGAAAGTAATTGGATATTCGGAGGAAATTGGGAGACTTCTTCGTGGCAATGGAATTCGGTTTTTAATGGTTGGAAGGATCCTTGCTTATCTATTTTTGATGGAGGCACTTGTGATCTCATTATGAATAATTAAGATTTGAGAGAGTGTGTGCTCGATACAAATTAATTGGAAAATCGAGGATTGAATAGATTCGGTTTTTGTGAGTAGTGGTAGCCGAGTAATGGAATTGTTTTTGGTGGATGGAATCTGGTTTGGGACAAGGTACTTATAACCTTATTATTATGTATAATTAAGCGGTGACTGAACATCTCTGCTGGGTACTAATTAATTGGAACATTAAAGAATGAATGGATACTATTTTTCTGAGTACCATGAAAGACCCAATTCCTAATCACTTAATGGCAACTATTATCGTTTTTTTAAGAGCGTAGGTAAATGTGAAATTAACCTGCCAAAATTTGTGTGATGATTGAGTAAATTCATGTTTTATCTTTAATTTGATACCTAAAAAAATGTAAAAATAACGGTACTTAAATTATAATCCAAGTTGCAAAGTCAAAGAAGCAAAGGGAGCAATTCCTAATTACCTAAATCATGTCTAATATTAGCTATAAAATTTTACTTTTAAAATTCAAAACAGTTACTCTTTAATAAATCTTTGAAATAATTTTTTAGTACGATAATTTATTGTATTATAGTTATATACTAAGCTGATCAGAAATTGGATTATTCATATTTCTGAAACCAAAAGTAATCAAGTGGAAGCTTTACTAAATATAAAATAAGTCTTCATCCTAGATGTAGACGCTCATTGTTGAAAGTATCTATAATCTCCGTATAAATAAAATATAGATAAGGTATCTAAACTTATCGCAGTTGAAGTTATAATTGATTTTATTTATTTAGTTCTTAACAACTTAATTAGTCGTAATAAAAGTCTATCTCCTGAGGAGCTGATAATTAATTTTTTTTTGTTTTAAGAAAGTTCAATTCGCTTTTATACTTTTGAAGATCCTGAAAGTAAGGTAGCACTTTTATTGGCGCAGAATGGATTTTCTTTTGCATGCGCCGGTCAATTGGGAGCATCGACTTTATTGAGACGATGTTTGCTCATTAACTGGGAAAGTTAGTAATTATTAGATATTTGATGAAAGTGAGGCAGTTGAAATTCTCCGATTTCTTCCACCAAGCATCAAGATCAGCGTCTTGGATCAAGATTCGAAAGCAGTCTTCGAATGATCCACAGTGCAAAATCTCTCGTAATCCACGAATCGACTCGCGTTCGAGGAATTGATACCCCGATCTAGGCGAGGTCGATATCAGTCTCTAATATCGTTATCGTTGTTTCAACACTATAGCTGCTCTTTTACGGCTGGACAATTTCTTGGAATACGTTGTTCTATCGCAAGAAAAAGTTCTAGGATACATTAGATTTAGAACATTTATTTCATTCGATTATCCGACTCCCATTTGTCTTCAATTTTTATTAGTCAGAGCTCCAATTACAAAATCCATTAGTTATGAATAGACTGCGGATATTTATGCAAATTCATATTTTTATAGACATGAAACAGCAACTGTATTTTAAATTAATGTATATTTTATTTTTTAAATACTGTAAAATGTATTCTATTTTTGATACTTTATATATTTGGGCGTTTCTGACTATTATTATAGGTTTTTGTAATTTTAAAATTGCCATAAATGCATAAACATCCGTAGTCTAGTTATGAGAGTACAGCAGGACTTCAAGTATTCTAATTGTTTGCTACTAATTATTAGTATTTTATGTTAGAAATATTAAATCGGAAAATCGAGGTTCTACTGTAGTGAAAAGATTCTCAGTCCTCTAATTCATTAATAGACTACTAATTTTTGTGCATTTATGATCATCTTAAATATGCAAAAACTTATAAGGATGTTCATAGACGCGAAAATGTATAAAATGTAAAAAACCAAGAATATTTTACAATATTTTGAATATAAAACACACTTCTATTCGATGTTGAATTGCTCTTTCATTTTTATGAAAGCATGAATTTGCATAAATATCCGCAGTCTATTTATAAAGGATTATTAACTGTCCCTTCGGTTGAAATTTTTTTTTCCTTTTTTTTGTTTGTTTGTTTTCTGAATATGACTCCATCTAATTCGCCAAACAACTATGAACCAATTTTCTCCGCAGACAGAAAATTTCCAGCGGCGTTGCTCTGCGTCGTTCCACTCTGAAAAACGTCAACCTCGTTCAAGCGACACCCGGCTCGTAATTCAGCAACCGCGGTTACCCACTAACCTTAACCGACTCCGCGAAACAGCGATAATAATGGTGAGAGCCGATAATAGGTCAGCGTCGGAGAAAGTTTTCGGCGCGTCGTCGTTCCGTTATATACCAGGAAGACGAAGCAGGCCGAAAAGCGGCTCGCGGCTGGTCGACGCCCATCGTCTCATGATTTCGCGATCTGGGTCGTCGCCGTGATCTACGGTCCCTCTGCGCATCGATCACGCGGCAATAGATCCACAGATAAAGTTTGTATCATAATCAAGACTCGGACAATTCGCTCGGAGCGAGATGGGATTATCTAGAACACCTCATTTTACATTGCGTTTAAGGGCGGAACCCGGTTTGGAACGCTAAAAGTAAGCCAATTTTCGGGAATTTTCTTTTACGAAATTATTGAGCGAATTTTTTCGAGACATTCAGGATATATTCTTCTAGGTTTTAACGATAAAAATTAATTTTTTCGTTGCAAAATAATTCGTAGAAATAGTTTTATATAAACAAGTTCGTAAGACTTCATCGCCGGAGTCTTCGATTTGCGGGAATTCTGGAGGCTATAATTCTTCACTAAAACAAAAAACACAAAGATTTTCTTTTTTTTCATGTAATTACACTGTCGATGAACCTAAAAGTCTAAAGAAAAGTACATAATTAGTCAATTAATGGGACTTCAAAGGAAAACTTATGATTTTGGCTAAAAATTTTCATATTGTTTATGTTAAGAAAATTGTTTAAATTAATTTTTTTATAGAAGTTTTAGGTTCATCGACGATGGTTGATCATTGTTTAGTTGTATGTACCAGGACAAGTCGATTGAATTAATAGTTTTTTTTTCTATTTGTCCCGCAAGTTTTAAAGAAGTGGTTTCGAGAAAAACGCGGATACATATTCGTGTTGGGAAACGTCTTTACAGGCCGAAATTCGGAGTTTGACTGACCGTTGACAGTAACTGCCTAAAAAACGCAGTACTGGCGGAAAGTCATAAATGTGGACTCATAAAATTCAGGTAAACAGTTACCAAGCTCGGAAACTTTATGCGACGGACTCAGAACCGCGGTTCGCTGCGCGCCTGCAGGTATACCTGCTTGACGCGCTGCAGTTTCATGGTCCGTATCTACATAGTTCCATCGAATTTCGGTCTGTAACTTTGGGAACATAATTTTAACATGTATTACTATTGATTAAAGCAAAACAAAAAAAAAAATCGATTTTTTGAAGTTGACAAACCGGGCTCCCCCCTTAAGTATTGCAAATATTTCGCTGCAAAACTGATCAAATTGTTGGTCAGAAACTCCACTACACAGTCGAGCAAACCGTAGTTCCCCTTTCCGAACGCACACGCAGATTACTAATTTGACTAATTACAAGTTCCAAAAGCAAGAACCAGGCTCGCAGCGTGAGATATTCGGCCGTATTTATCGATTCCTACCAGCGTTTCGAAGGTTATTTCTCTCCCGTCTGCCTCTAAACTCGTCTCTATTTACCACTACCGTTAATTAAAGCTATTCCGAACGAGCAGAATACGAGACAGCGCGAATTACGCTCGGCGCGATTACGGTACGACGAATTACTCGCGCGTCCCGTTAGCCCGGCGATCGACTCGGCCTCGGCGTTCCTCGTAACGATCCAGACGAACGGTCGCCGATCTTCGGTCCCCTCTTAATTACGATTAATCGTCGGCCACTAATTGCACGGTCCGACACGGCGCGACAGCCGCCGGGAAGGAGGCTTTTCCGCGAATCGCGGCCCTTCGCGCTGCAACGGCTCCTCTCGCGATCGGTAATTGCGAACACCTGTTCTAATTACACCGCGCGATCGGGCAATTACGCTTGGAAACAATTGAACTCCCGGACAGGCGAGCGGTGCTCTTTTCGTCGCGCCCGCCCGCGGGGAACTGCGGAGGAACAATGACGTCGGTAAATATTTAAATATTTGTCTGTTTGAGGGCCAGGAGCTCGGCGCATCGGGTGTTGGTTTGTTAGTTTTGATTGCGCGGAACGAACGTCCTCCTAATTACTAATTACTGACGGGGGATCGTTTGAAAGTTTAGGGGGCATCGGGGAAACTTAGGATAATTTTATGTTGGAGCGGCGATATTAATACGATGGTAAAAGAGAGAGAGATGTTCTTTCTTTTGTTTTCCTACTAATTCATCGCTCTTATCGGTTATCGCAGCTCCGACATAAAACTGCCACTAAAGCTGCGTCTACACTATAGAACAAAACACGTTATATAACAAAGTTATAAAACTTGTGAGAAAACGAAAAAAGAAAAATATTATATAACATAGTTATATAACATTTATATGTCAGAAATTATATGATTTCGAAATTTTGTCCTTGACGATTCTGGTGTAAGTGCCGTGGAATTTATTAAAATCGCTTCAAAAGTTTGTTTAAAGAGCAAGAGTTTAACCACAGAATTTATTTATTTTTTAACAACGAATCCTGCTGTGCTATCTAAACATCCTCCACGTTTGAAATCATTGATGTGAGAAATATTGAGAAACAGTACTAAATACATAATTTTGTAACAAGTTATAAAAATATGTTATATAACAAAGTTATAAAATAATTTGTTATACAGGGTGCGGCACAAATTAGTCCCCACGATTTTTCAACCCCTTCGGATGGTCTGACAGAAAAGTTTTTCCTACCAAAGTTAATCAGTATTTAACTGTTAAGAAATTGCAGTTTTTTAAATTTTAAAAAAAATTGATTTTTAACAAAAAATCGTGATTGCCGTCATATCTTTAAATGGAACTGGGTATTTTTAGCTTCATATTATTGTAGGCGACGTCGAAACGAATTCAACGACCTGCTATACGATGACCTTCAGATAACCATGAAAGAAAATATCGTCATAAATCGGTTGCCAGAATATTTGAAATAATTCGACAATACGTAATAGCAAATAGCAATGCCTCGCATTTTGAGGTAAACAAATAAATGTAAACATTGCTTCAGAACCTGACTCACAAAAAAAAAAAACAAATTTATACTTTGATTTATACTTTTTATTAGTAATTAACAAATATTCTGGCAACCTATTTATGACGATATTTTCTTTCAAGGTTATCTGAAGGTCATCGTATAACAGGTCGTTGAATTCGTTTCGACGTCGCCTACAATATTATGAAGTTAAAAATACCCAGTTCCATTTAAAGATATGACGGCAATCACGATTTTTTGTTAAAAATCAATTTTTTTTTAAATTTAAAAAACTGCAATTTTTTATCAGTTAAATACTGATTAACTTTGGTAGCAAAAACTTTTCTGTCAGACCATCTGAAGGGGTTGAAAAATCGTGGGGACTAATTTGTGCCGCACCCTGTATAACACTGTTTTGTTACATAGTGTAGACGTAGCTTAAAGCCCGTCATACACGACCGAACCGCTCGGCGAGCCGCTCAGCCGAGCCATGACACAGGCACATCTACAAATCTACACATCGGAAATGAAAATGTGTAGACGCGTGTATGTAACGGCTCGACCGAGCGGCTCGCCGAGCGGTTCGGTTGTGTATAGCGGGTTTTAGACTATAGTGACAGATGGCTATAAGAAATGAGAGAGAGAGAAGGCTGCAGAATGTTTTTAGGGTCTCTTGTCTTATGGTAGCAATTAGGGTTCTTACTGTCGCGGAAATCCGAATATCCGAACCACTGAATTACTGAATTACCGATATCCGAAATCCGAATCTAAATATCTGAATATCTGAATATCCCTACTTGGATCCCAGTATGAGTGAAATATAATTAGGTGTATTGTTCTCTAAGCATTTCTTGGTTTGATCATTTTACTTAAACCTATTTTGCTTAATCAGAATACAGATAAGAAGAGCTTTATACTTCGGACGTCATGATAAAAGATGAATACGAAAGAAATGCGAACATCCAGATACTCAAATCTGTACTTTGATTCGGGTTCAAAGTTAAAATTAGTAATTTGGACCAAACTGTTAATCCCAATATAAATTAAACAAGTATCCGCATATCCAGATATGGATATAACAATCTTAATAACTCTGCAAAAAGACAGACATACAAAAGCAAACAGAAGATTTTTCATATTTCGAAATGTAAAAAAGATACCCTAAAAATTTCAGAAACTTTCATCGCGTCAATACTTCGTAAAAAACGTGTGAAAATAACATCGTTCTTAGCGGTTTTTTTGAGTCTCCCCTCTTAATTTCGGTGTGTGAATCCGTCACAGGATTCCAGGACGGTTTCAAACGATCAAGGACACTTCAACACTTTTTTATCGGTCAATATTTATAGCTGTGAAAAGGTCACGGAATTTTGACAGTTCTCCTAAAATCTTTTGTCCCCCCCCTCCAACATTGACTTTTTTCCTCCACAAAACAGGTTCCCTCTGACCCCTTTCAGAACCACCTTGACTCCTTTCCGACCGAACGATTCTTCTCCCCGACAAAATACGCTTTTCAACGATCCCCCAAGAAACCCATCCGTCCACCTTAAAAACTGTATTTCCTCTCGAGTACACGATTCGCACAATAGACGCGCAAAAACCAACAACGAGCCAGAAATTACATTCCCCTGGTAACTGCAATCATCGTTCACCTTCGACTGCGAGCAGAACGTTTCAAGCGAGACCCCGAGGGGCATCGACGAAGCCCCGGGGAGCCCTAACTCCCATTTACCAGCGAACACTTTGATGTGTTCTGGAAAGAGAAGCACCGTGCAATTCGCCGCAATCGAGGGGGTCTATAGTTCGCGCTCGATAAAAAGATCCAGAAATCACTTATGACTATGATCGGCGACCCGTTTCCCTGTAATCTCGGATTCCCTGTGCAGGGGGGGGGGGGGCTTTTCGTTACCAGGGGTCCTACGCGCCCTGCGAGAGCCATCCGATGGGAAGGGTTCGCTCGAATTACGCGATCGAGACGCGATAATGATGATTACCGCGTCACGATCGTTCAGCGAATGTATTTTTCTCGACCTTCGGAAATTGTACATCCGCGGGATTACGATATAAATCAATCGCTGCGCGGAGAAATTAATTGCGGAGGGGTAATCAAGTCTTAGAATAGAATCCTAGACGCAACTTTTTCGCCAATAATTACTAATCTTGAAATTTTGTTTGTGATCTTCCCAAATGAAGCCTTCTCCTATTCTCCTTTTAACCCTGTATCAAAACTCAAAGACATATTTTTATCACGTAAGTTTGTCCTCCTAGCTCAATACTAACTTCAATCCCCTTATAGTAATTCATAAGCATACCCCATGAAAATATTTCGGGTCCCAAGAATCATCTCTATCTTGGAATTTAAGGGGGAGCCTTGTTTAAAATGTTAAAATAATAATGGGTAGTTTTTTGGGAATTTTTTTCTCAGCAAAATTAAACCGAATCTTTGCAAAATTTTAGGGATGTTTTATTCTACATTCACATAATAGACAACATTTTTTTGTTAACAATTAAGCAATTCAATGCTGCTATATTTATATATGTGCTGGTATTGCACCACAAGTTTGTGTAGAACATAATTATATGAACTGTGGATGTTTATGCATTTATGACAGTTTTTAATGTGCTGAAATGCATAAGGATGAAAAATCGAAAAAAAAATTTATTTTTATAATATTTAGAAAGTCTTTTATCTAAATTAGTTTCCTTCTACTACGCTCTTAAAAATATGAATTTGCATAAACATTCAATTCTATCTTGAAACCCAAAACCCAATATTTTTTTTCATTTTCATATAATTACATTATTAATAAACCAAAGAAAACAAGAAAAATTTATAAAATAGAAAAATTATGGACTTTAAAAAAGAAAGTTACGATTTTGATCTATTTATGCAAAAAAAGCTTGTGTAATTCCATTTTTTTATGTATGTTTTTGGTTTTTTGGTTCTTCGACGATGTAATTACATGAAAAAGAAGTAAAATATTGGTTCTCCTGTTTCAGGCAAAAAATTGAATATGCTATGTTGTACACAAACCGTCGACGTGGCGCTACAAATAAATGATGAAGTAATTAACATTGAAGTAATTATTTGCCGAAAAACAAAATTTTTTATTCCCCGAATGTAGAATAAAATTATTCATGCTGAGAAACAAATTTTCAAAGAACTGCTATTATTTTAGCGTTCGAAACGAAGCTCCTCCCTTAAATAAACAACGCGAGAAGATAAAAGATTTCGAGTCTTGATAAAATTGTGGGGCAACGGTACCTCCTAGAATTTGAGTAGGGGAGGTTCACCACCCTCTCAGGTAATTGTGTATGGGCTGACGGGGCTAACACGACGCTTTCGATGTTTCTCTCCCGGCGTCGCGACGCAGGAGAACGACGGTGGTTGCGATGGTAGCGACGCCGAGATGATCGGTAACGGGAGACGCGGAGGCGGAACGGAAAGGGATCGCGATATGGAGGAGGATGAGGACGAAGGAAGGGAGGAAAGGAGCTCGGAGGGTGGAGGTGGTGGAGGTTTCGGTGGTTGGAGGTCCCACCTGCTCGGTGGGCTGACGCAACGTGTCAAATCCTGGTACTGGGGCGCCAGGCCCCTCGTAAGTTTTATAATAAAAAAAAAAAACGAACCACAAACACACAGATCTACCATGCACCGATATTACTTCTCCTTTTCGTTCTTCTCGCCACGAGTTTTTCTTTCGTCTTTTCTGTTACTTTTACTTCGAGTGTCGCCGATCTCTCGATACGCGTTTCGAATCGCTTCGGGCCCCGCGCGAACTACTCATTAAACTCTTCTCTATGCGAAATTTATGAGCCCGAGTATTTTTCGGTAAAAGATACAGTTCAAAATTTTTTAGAACGTACAGAAGCTCTCATAATTATTCCCCGACTTATTATTCTGTCTTATAAACAGTTTTCACAGCAACAGAATTTTTCTCGAAATCTTCGGATGCTCGTAGCTCGCAGTGATTCGAAATTTCGTATCGAAAGGACAGCAAGAGAGACGATTGACTGCCCATCACTATTTGTGGCTTGCGTAAGGGTTGGGAGAGGGTAATTTTCCTATACGAAGACTTCGCGCGAGGGAAAGTTTACTTTGAGAGTTTCTTTAATTTTCCTGCTTGATAAATATGTTTCCAGAACTTTTCATGTACGCGGTTTAACTTTGTCGTCGGCGATTTTAATTATTATTTTTAATTGTGTTATAACGCGGAGTCGCGTTTTCCATTGAAACTTTATTTCAGTGTATTTCGTTTTGCTTTCGAGCTGGAAATTATTTTTGCCCTCGGTTGAATTGCAGTTGTTTTTAAAGTAGGACGTATTTATCGGGAAACGCTGAGTTTCTCTCAATAAAAGCTTGAGATCGGGAGTGTTCCAAACGTTCCAAAAATTATGGCTGACTACTAAATAGAATCGTGCTTAGTCATCGTTAGACTTCCTTAGAACCAACAATAGATGAAATGAAAAATAGCAAGCGTAGATAGTGTACATATAGAACGTCCTCGCCAGGAGTTTCACCGACTGATATTGGTAGAAACGTTATCAATAGCGAGTAGAATCGATAGTTAGACAACCGAGGTAGATGATAAGTCTCTAACGAATTTCAGTTTGCGACAGATAGAAGGGATACTTCCGGCGGAGTCGCGCGAGTTCGCCCATTGCAAAACGTAACGATTCCGCGCGCAATTGCACAACCAACCGAGAAAACTTGCACGCCGGTATCTTACCGAGGAAAAAAAGAAGAGACGAAAATTAATTCGATTCTTAATTTTCAATTGGCGAGTATCTCTTTGCAGCGAATTTTTCCAGAACTTTGCAAAACTTTTCCCCGAGCCAAAGCGCGTGATGGGTACAACGAGAAGTCGTTCGTTAAGAAACTGCGAGATTCGCGACGAAACATCGTGACCAGTTCTCGAAGAACCAGATCTATCAGAAATCATCCCCCTTTTGGCATGAAGTTCTCCCATTTAGATCTCTGTCTTTCTTTTACTCTCTCTCTCTCTTTTTATCTCTTTTTCTATTTTTCACCAAGATCAACCTCCTTTATTGCTCTTAGAGCTAGCGAACTTAGTCGAAATAGCGTTAGGTGTGTACGTGTTTTTTCTTAGATGTCTTGCACATGCTACTTTCGATTTGTCCTTACTTATATTCAAGCACGACTATCGTAATACCGTGTATAGGCGCAATTACACGCTCACGAGGCGTCTGATTGTGCGTATACACCGTACATCAAAGTATATTTACATATAGATGTCTTGGCATGCACGATCACTTTACTCACATCGATAAATCGATACAGGAATAACGTTTATTCGCTCCCTCCTCCCCTTCAAACACCCCCTGACATCCCCCATTCTCTTAGAAGATATTAGTGATCGAGGAAGATACCTCGCGTCGCCTACGATTAGAACGTTGCATTAGAGACGTTTTCGTAGATATACCCGATAGAGTGTCACCGCAGTAGACCTTTGCGAAAGAAGAACACGGCTAGGAAGAAAGTTTCGATCGGTAATGGAACGCTATCGATGACGGTAAATCAGCAGAGAAAGTCCGGACAGTTTTCGCCGAACAAGGAAACTCGAGGGCACGCTGGAAAATCTTGGGAAAAGAAGCCATTTCCTGGTCAGACCTTTCAGGGCACTTGTACATACCTGGAAACTTTAAACAGTGAGATATCATTTTTTATCTGGAATTGCGTTTTAATTTTTTTGCAGATCTGAAGGAAACGCTTGGAGGGTTGCAAAAAATATAACTGTACTTTTTAAAAGGGAGAAGCATTTAGTAATTAAATTCATAATTATGAGCCATCTGCAAATTAGCATTTGTTTTCGATAACAATAGAGATATTTGTATAAACTTGACTCAACAAATTTAATTCATGATGCGGAAACAGATTTTTATTAATACACTGATATTTACAACTACTTTGTTAAAGCAATTTGAGAAATCGATCACTTCAAATCGTTTTATAATTATAACGGACGTAATAAAAGGCAATAAAGACACAAGCTTAATGTTAATTGAACTTTATTAATGTAAAATGAATAAGTAATGTGATTTTCATTGAATTTTATTAACTCGAACAGTCTTATATTTGTTTATTTTATTAATAAATTTAGTAGCTCATTATCAAGTTTTTATTATTCTGGAAGAATTATCGTTCGAAGCTCATTCATAAACTTCTACATCAACTCGCTTAACTAGTATTCCACGCATATTTTTAATTTGGTTAAGATCTGGAGAACAGACCATTACATAATTTGTGTAGCATTGGATCTAAACCCTAAACGGACAGAAATCATTAGTTTGTAAGATATATAAATGATAACACTATTGAGTAATAATTTGTAAAAAGAAATGACATGCAGTATGCAAATCATTTTTATTATTTCAATATTACATTTTGTACATTGATTACATTTAACGAAATATTTTTTATTGGATCGAAATAATTCCAAATTATGATGTCTGTTAAAATAGAAAACGCCCTATAATAATCGGTTTTTTAAATTTGTTAATAAAGTGGTTGTAAATATCAGTATATTCAAGTTTTTTTCTGTCTCATTATCAATTAGGTTTGTACACATATTTTTATTGTTATTGGAAACAATTACCAATTTGCTGATGGGTTGTAAATATAAAACGTAGCGCGTTAAATAAATAAAAACCCTAGTCTATATTTTATGATATTAAATACTAGAATGAAGTGCAAGTGCCCTCAACTAAAAATCGTAGCCATTCAGTTGCAGTTATTCTATTTTCTTTCGAAATAAAATTTTTGTTCAATTTATTTCTCGATGACACTCGATCACAATTACTTAATTTTAGGACCCCTCTTTTTCACAGTACCTGGTTCACAACTGGTCAAGCATAGTCAGATTTCGGACAGCTGGCTAGGAAGAGAAATTCTGACGACGGACTCGCGTTTGCACAGCCGCGTGTGCGCGAAACACTTTCACCACACGCGATTCACGTTTCTCTCGGAGCGATGCCGCGAAACTTGGTCCGCTATTAACTCGATTTCCATGCCTGTCGACCGTGACCTACGGTTCCGGCCATCGAAACATTCGTGTCGGAGACATCGTCCAGGGAAAGAGGGAAAATCCTCCGAGTCGCGAAAATGCATAATTGCCCGAAGAAGTCCGAAGGGATTGAATTCCGACGGGAGATCCAGAAATTCAAACGAGCCCCTTCTGCAATTCAAACGAATCTTCGCTTTCGACCAGAGAGAAAAGTTCGATCCCGACTATTTAGCAATTTGATTAAAAAGTTTCGAAACTCGATGGGTAAGCTTGGTCGATCTCGTTAAGGGTTGTTTAGCTCGGGGATTTCAACAGTTTGCCAAAGAATATTTCGTACCCGAAACCATTAGCTTAGCTTTCTCTCTCTCTCTCTCTCTCTCTCTCTCTCTCTCTCTCTCTCTCTTTCTCTCCATTCTCTTTCATTATTTTCGAAAATCGACACCTTCGCAGTCGGTTCATCGACGAAAGTCATCGATACTTTGAATGTTATGATCGCGCGACAACACCGCCACTACCACAAACCACCACCACTCTGTCCGAGCACCACCAAACACCCAACTGCTACCAGCCTATCAGCAAGCATGACTTAATTTTTTAATATACTTCTCGTGACCTATATCGATATGTATTATCTCATGTTTGCGTTCTTCTCTACACGATGTGTTGTGTACGATTGCATATAGGTTGCACCGGATACCGATATGTGCACCGTTGTGGGGAAGCGAAGCCCGGTAGGCAAACCAAGTTGGCTGCGTAGACGACGAGATTCGCGACTAGCAAACACTGTACTCTGATTAACGTCCCTCGGACTACCATAGACGAGGTAAAGGGAGACGAAATGGATGCGGGTCGGATCGAAATTAGTATTAAGACACGTTGGAACTGAAATTAATATCGCGGAGATGCGGGCAGTGGGATTTGAACTTTGAAGGCTGTAGAATTTGTCGAAAGGTGGAAACTTGGGGATCGTCCTATGGTGGTCTGAGGATCTCTCTGGCACTTTGCCTTACTTTTCGATTTCTTTCGATTTTAGTTCGCTCGAGTACTGTTAGAGTTTCTAAAGAGCGACTCGTAAGGCAAAGTGTTGCATGTTGAAGGAGTCTCGAAGGATAACTTGTTTAGAGGTGTTCTTGCTCGAACGTCGATCAAGCGAGGACGAACTCCAACTCGTAACCAACTTTACAGACTACCTGGACTCCCTTCGACTACAGGGTGCACACGAAACTCGTCAGCATCAGCCTCCTTAGCTCTTGTGTGCTGTCATCGTGCGCGTGCCTGAGGTGACTTTGTCAGCCTGCGTGACGTGTCCTTAAAAATTTCAAACCGCTCCTCTTCGTCAAACTTCTGAACTTTGAAGTTTGATAAGCGCGTTCATCAGTTGGCAAACTCGGAAGACACTTTCATCGATAAAATATTTTACAATAATTACTCCTCCTGAACCTTCTGAACAAAAGGAAGATCAAGGGATATCCGTCACGAAGCTGCAAGGTCGACCAAAACTGGGCCCAGTACTCAATTTCCACCGTTGAAATGAAGTTGTGCCCCTTCCAGGAACTCGCGCACAAGCTCTCGCGGAGCTTCGATATGCAGGAGGCGCAGCTTCTCGAAGAGGGGGGCTCTGCCGGTGGGCCAGCTGGGGCTGGAGGTGCCGGGGGCCCACCCCGGAGGCATCACAGCGCTCAGAGGCTAGCCAGAAGCGAGATGTCCGAGAGAAGAGAGGAGGACGGCGCACTGGTGGTGCCTGACCATCAAGGGAACCTCAGGATCACCGTCAAGAAGACCAAGTCGACGTTGGGCATTGCCATCGAGGGCGGCGCCAATACCAAGCATCCACTGCCCAGGATCATCAATATTCACGTGAGTTCAGTTAAATATTTTAACCCTGATGGTTTAGAGAGGGTGAAGTTTTAGAGGCGGAAGGTGCTTGGAGGATGCTGATAAGTTTTTCTTTCTTGTAGGATAATGGGGCGGCGTACGAAGCTGGCGGTCTTGAAGTGGGTCAGCTGATTCTAGAAGTTGATGGTCACAAAGTCGAAGGCAAGTTCCGCTTTTCTCTTAGTTTCTTTATGACACTGGATTCCGATTATTTGGAACACATTAGGACTAGCGTCTTTTGACCTGATTAAGTGGCTGTCCTGATTATACGAAGTATAACTACTTACACTATTTAGTTCTGTTCTTTAAGATTTGTCTCAAGCAATAATTATAATAATGACGTCTTTATTGCGAAAACAAGGTGTACATATCTATTAAGTCTTAGCTAACTACTTCGCAAAGGGCGAGATTCAGCGATAACTGTTATGAAATTTGACCCTAAATGGCTACCTCAATTAACTGGTGACCCAAATAAGCGGAATTCACAGTATTTGTCTTTTGAGGAAATGAAAATGGGTTATCGATGTATGAATTGTCCTCGGAAGATTGCATTTTATTCTATTCTCCTTGGGTAAAATGATCTACTTAGGGGAAGGTGGGATTTTTGTTTATTTCATATTGTTTATTTCATGCTTCCATGATGAAAATCCCCGTTGAAAATGAAAAAATCAGTTAAATTCTGTGTAATACCAATAGCTACAGTCAGTTTCTAGCGTTTTTATACGTTTAGTGACCATTTTTCTATTTTTAACGATTGTTATCTTATTTTCTACCATCTTCTGAACATTAGTACGTATGTAACAATTCTCAGTTATGTTATAAATAACTAAAGATAAATAAATAAATAAAGATATTATCATTCAATTAATCTCGATGTAACATTTGGAGCCTGATGGTGGCCGAACTAATTTGATCCCTCAAACGAATAATTACATTCCTTCTTGAATGCTCAACATCAGAGAGAGGAAGAAGAAACAAAAACAGTTACGATTTCTTAGAAATGAAACGAAAATTGCTTAAAAACAGACAGTAACGATCCTAAATATACAGGGTGATTCACGTAAAACGGAACACCTAAATATTTCTGTTAATGTTCAAGCTAAAAGAAAATGTTACAGAGGTAAATTGTAATGTTCAAGGGGGCAAATGTGGTATACTAAAAAAATCTCCTAAATTATATTTTCTCAAGGTTTTCTGAAGGTCACCGATGTTTTTTAAAATGGAACTATAAATTTTTTATTTCATTTGTATAATACATCACACCAAGATGTGTGTATGGCATAGTAAATAGATCTACCCTATCTTACCCCACATACGAGACAAGACGGAATATTGTCGCTACGTTTGAAATTATTTTTTTATACATTTTATGCTGTTTTGTAAGTTTATTTTAATATATTTCAATATACAGGTGTTGACACAAATATAATATTCTAGAGCACATTATTGTTAGCTTTCCCATCTTGCCCCACCTTCCCCTACATGTTTATATTTCTCAAGATTATCTTCAAATACTTAGAACTCCGCATATTCTTTATCTTTCAAGCAAACTTGCAATGTCCACTTCCGCTTTGCAACTAATCCTAGAATTCTGGAACCAACCTAATTGATCTATTCCAACGTTGAACTAGCCTCATGAATCCTCCTTTTTCTCAAGTATCCAAAAGAATCCTAAGACTCAATCCAAGGAGCCCGAAATATCGATGAGATTTCGATTCCAAAAACCTCAAAAGCAGACACCTCATGTATGGTACTTGTTTTCTAGGTCTCCATCACCAGGAGGTGGCAAGACTGATCGCGGAGTCGTTCGCGCGACGCGACCGCAATGAGATCGAGTTCCTGGTGGTGGAGGCGAAGAAGAGCAACCTGGAGCCGAAGCCGACGGCTCTGATATTCCTGGAGGCGTAGCAGGAATCTCCCACCTCCGAGCCGGAACCACCGTAGCCCAACGTGACCAGAGCTCGGCCCTTGACACGCTACGAGCGTGGTCCACGCTGAAGAGAGAGCCTGAGGAAGCGGAAGAGCGCCGAGCGGAGAGAGGCTCGTCGATCTTATCGATCTCCGAACGCGGAAGGACAGACGATCCTCTTCGGCTCTTCGTCTTCGCCGAACGCTCTCGACTGTGGGACGGTCGAGCTCTTGGTCAGGTGCTAATCGAAACCTGGCCCTGGTGGGTGGGAATTCTCCAAGCAGACACAGAAGAAGCGGATGAAGGAGGGGGTGGGAGGACGTTGGCGGTGAGTGAAGCTCGATTAGCGAGTCAATGGGATGATAATTGCGCGACGACCCGACGGTGTCGCTGTCCTCGTTGCGAAGGAGCCTCGGGGGGCTAACGGAATCGGCACGAGCGCCTCCAGGCTCGACCTTTCGAGCCCGGGACAACGCGAGGAAGCCTGATAAGACGAGGATCACGAGGACGCGATGAGGAAGCGTGAAAGGGGAGACGGTATCTCCGACGCCCCGCGGGCGAAGCGGTCGAAAAAAAAAAAGAAAACGCTACTGAGTGCGAGGAAACGGAACGAAGTAGAGGGTTGACTGTGCCAAACTATTAGGGATTGTTTCGTGTATAGTAATTACGATACTATTAATCTAAGGGATCCGACGAGGACTATTCGGTTCGGGTGTGGGGTGACACGGACTCGAGCCAAAGGACCACGAGCGTCACGCGAACGTTCGTCCCACGGACGTGTCGAACACGAACACAATCAGAAATCGAGTTCTCGCGCGACGTGGACTCGAGCGTGCTCCCACGAACACGTTGCCACTGCGCGAGACACGGAGATTCACTGTTGACTAATGCGTTATCGAAGATCCTGGCCGTTGCCGTCGATCAGGATTTTCGCAACTTCCAGAAGATCTTGTTTAATGGCGATGATTGTTGCTTCGAATCGGTGGTGATCCAGAAATTGTTTGGGAAATTGGGAATCAGAATTTTGGATTTCGTTTCGGTGACACTGTTTGGTTTTACTAACGAAAGTGATTTCCTTGTCAAAGACTTTGTTTTCGTCTTTTCCTTTTTTTTATATATGGCTAATTTCGGCTTTGGCGTCCTTTTTAAAAAGATGTAAACTTTTCAATACTGATAGCAACCTAGAGAATTAATTTGACAAAAAGCAGAAAGTAGTGTCTGTTTAAAACATTCATCTCATAAGAATTCTAATCCTAGGAGATGGAAATTATCCAGAATAGGATATCAAATTGTTACCAACAGACAAAAAAATTAGACATTTTATATTGTCAGTGGTATTATAATTCCAATAGTAGTAAGAAATACTCGTAGTTTTTGTTCTAAACATGTAGGCGAACATTTTGAACTCTATTTTTAGTCTAACCTCCAGAAAATGATAATTTCGAAGTGTTGATAATAATTTAATCACCTGCTCCAGTATTTATGTACAGAGTGTAAGGAAATGTTTTTTCTCACCTGTCATAAACAAATTCTACACCTTTGGATCGGTGAAGATCTGTGAAAAAAATCAGCCGCAAATTTGACCTTGACCTTTGAATTCAAGGTCCAATTTTTTTGTTTCATCGTATTGTACTCGTCGCGAGGATAAATACAGATGTTCCAAGTTCCTTCAGAAATGTGTGATGATTAGATGGAAGATCTTCTAGCGACTGCTAGAGTGCGTTCGAGTAGAAACATCTGTGGAGAGTGTTCCTACTGGTTCAGCGAGCTCAAGTGGTGAGGAAACCGAGCGTGAGTAAAGCTCTGTGATCATCTGCGACGCAATTCATTCGCACGCGTGTATACCATACGCGGAGTTCCGACTATGACGCCCCTAGCGGCGACCAGAGGAACTTCCATCTATTGATCGCAAAAAATCAAGCAAACAGGTGCTTTTTCGGAACAACTCTATAATACACCGTGAGTACAATGCAATAAAAAACAATTTGACCTTTAATTGAAAGATCAAGATCAAATTTGCAGCTGATTATTTTAAGAGATCTTCACCAATCTTCTTCTACACCAAGTGTAGAATACGTTTATGACAACTAAGACTATCTCTTTACACCCTGTACAGTAGTATTACTTCATACATACGTAGGCGATTGGCGCCAGAGTTTGTGTTTACGTTTCGGTTATAACGTTTAGGAGAATCAGAGTTGTCGGTCGACCTGGATAGCTTAATTGGTTAAAGCACTCGCCCGGAAAGTGAAAGATCCGGGTTCGAATCCCGGTCCAGACAATCCGATCGGCCGACTCTTTTTCTCCTACACATATTATACATACAGTAGCATTATTTCAGTTGATAATAATTGAATCGCGTACTGTACATAGTTTTTAGGATCTCGAATTTAACACCAAGAAGCAATAAGTTAAGCGAGAATCATGATCGACGCCTCGTCCGCGACAAACACAGACTTATTATGGGAATTGTTGAGGCTTAACAAAGTATATTATATACACATATATATTATATGATAATATTATCGACTATCGTAGTGGAATTGCAACTTGTACCTACCGAGGAGTTTGCGAGCGCGCGAGCGCCGTGATGGGAGCGAGGAAGAAAAAAAAAAAAGTTATATAAATATGCGATATTTTCAACAAGTTAATAAACATAGAGATCGCGTACTTAGTTGAACGGGCCTGATCGTTCGAATTCGAGGCTCGAGGGATCGCGGACGATCGCAGGAACGCGAGGAGATCGCGAAAGAAAGAGAGAAATGTTAACCGAACGAGGGGAAGAGTCTGAACGGTATCGAGCGATCGACGCATTCGCGCACAGTGTCCACTTGGAAAACGCTCTTTTTTCGTACCAGCGCGCTTTTTCGTTCATCGATTCGTACCCTCGCGAGAATTAATGTTAAAGATTTTTTACGAACAGTAGAGGCGGTTTCTGAAGCAAAAGGCACCGAGATCTCCCGAAGGATGGTTTTGCCATCCGAGTTTCTTGACTGTCGGCCACGCCGCGGTCGGAGTTTCGTTCTAGTAGCTTTTAGAACGGGCGATTCCTACCTTCTTCGTTGCCTTTATTCGATTGTTTCGAGCGTTTCCACTTCGGGGGAAAAGTAGATTCGAGTGGTTAGAGTAGGAGGAA
This sequence comes from Perdita meconis, assembly GCA_030770465.2. Lineage (NCBI taxonomy): Eukaryota > Metazoa > Arthropoda > Insecta > Hymenoptera > Andrenidae > Perdita > Perdita meconis. Next base: position 7,554,922 of record JASKOS020000001.1, read on the forward strand.
CCCTGGCGGTTCTCTTTTTCGTGATTTCAATTCCCTATAGGAATCGCTTTGTTAGACGAAGGGATGTTTAAAGAGTAATTATCAAATTGTAGGTAAACGATTAGTAGTTGACAATGTGAGTTGACAAGTTCGTGAGTAAACGTAGCGGTGTTGTACTAGTTACGGTTGACAGTTGTCTTGTTTAATGTTTCTCTACCTGTTACCAGTTTAAACGTAATTGTATGTAGTCGAGGAGAGCTCGCGTGCGTCGTACCGACGAAACCGATCGTCCGCGATCGCCTCGCTTAACATCGTGCAAGCTTACGTAGTATTATCGTGTAACGGAACAGCCGAGTCGAAGGGCGAATCGATAGAGCGAGCCACGGTCAGATACGAGGGCACCAGCGACAAAATTCACCTAAAACCTCTTCTACAATTTTTAATCCATATAAAAAAAAACAGTATAGTATTTTCTCGATATATACCCGCTCCTCGGGACCGGAGACGGGTATATATCCGTCGATTCGCACATTCTTTGTAATGTTCCGAACATTATCCGCTTCGTTGGTTCCAAGAAGGATGCCGCTGTGGTGGGGGAATAGTAGGGACAAACTGCGGGCACAGGGTCATTCGGGGTAAACGGACGCAGCGGGTAAAAGTACGCAGTGCCGTTTTCTCTGAGAGGGGTGAGAGAAAGGGAACGCTGACTCGTCAGGATTGAGTGCGCGTGGACCGCCATTTTGGGTCAACGCCTGTTGAGCGCTGCGAGTCGCGCTTTCTGAATTAAAAACAAAAATTTAGAATTGTCGTGTTATTTCGATCTTTTTCGTACCAGGGAAAAGTTTGTGGACGTATTATTTATGTATTTTTAGAGGTGAGTTTTTGTTGATTTTATATAGTTATTGAACGATTGCTTCCAGAATAACATTTTAACCTAACTTTATTGGAATTCGAACTAGTACGAATTGTTTTGGTTACCGGTCAAATGGGGGTAATAGTACGCACTGGTGTTTAGGTTACTGTCTACTTGTTTTTGAATTCTTAATAATATTTGAAGTAAAAACATATCTGCTCTGATAAAGACTTGAGCATAATTTCGTTTTGTTGAATCTATGAAAAATTATAATTTTATGAGTTTTCTAAATTTGAAGTTCCTAATTTCTATTGTTTTTGTCATCTTTAGCTTCATTTATCAAAAATAATATAAAAATATGTTGCATCTGTGTATTATTTGTTCATTTTCTTTTACTACACCTGAATGCATTCTTTTACTCTACATGCGAACTTTTACCCACACGACTGCGTATTTTTTCCCACATGCCGGGGTAAAGGTACGCAGTCTGACCAAGTCGCTCTTTTGGTTAATTAAAAAAAAAAACCGTTTGGCCTTTCATCAAATACTCGTTACATTTTATGAGTCTATTAAATATGCTACCGATAGCGCAAAAAAGTGTTCCTAATATCATGGTAGTTTCGGCTCAGTGAAGCAAAAACAACAAAAGTGCGTCCTTTTACCCCGAATGACCCTATATCGCATGGCTTTCCGGGTATATATCGAGAAAATACTGTAATAATGCATCTTTAATTTCGCTAAGTCAGTTCGTTCCCACAAATATTAGAGAAGGCTTAATCCCAAAGTGATTCTGACCAAAGAAAAACTAAAATTTCGAATCGCTGGTGCTCCATCGCCAAGGGAACGCGTTTAGAACGACGACATACGTGGACGCGTGTGCCACGTACCCAGGTAAATGTGCCAAAATAAGAAGAAGTGAAGCGAAGAAGCGGAAAGATCGAGTCGAGGAGAAGACGTGCGATTAGAAGCAGAAATAGTCGACGGAGAGACAGAGGAAAGACAAGAATCACGAAGAAAAACGTATTTCGTTTGCTACTGTGCACCGACGTTGTTTTCTTCGATGTTACTTTGTAGCACGCACAAGGATGTAATTGCACTCGCGAGAGGATTCACAAGCCGGGAAATTGAGGATCTTTTAGAAACGTAGAAAAAGAAAAAACGGAAATCGTACGAAGGAAAAACGAGCGATGAATGTGGCTAGCTGTTTCCTTTTTTTTTTATCCTAGGAAAGCACACGTTTATTTTTTCGTCCCAGATGTGGATTAGGAAATTAAAGTAAACGAGTTTAAAAAAAAAATAGAAGAAATGTGGAAAATTGGGGCATTCAAACAGAAGAAGATATTTTTATAAAAGTCTTCGATGCACTGCAATCACAGATTTCGAAGATCTCAGCTGACATATCCGACAATGCCTTACTGCTTTAACGAAGGAAAAGCTTTGGGAAAACGTGAGGAACAATAGCGATCGAGGGAAAACGCTCGTCTGAACTTCCAAAGTTGTGTTAAAGCACGATTATCGGAAAATTCTTTCATTACGAAACTGAATGTATAAACGTTGAATAAATTGGAAGACATAGACATCTTTTTTAAAAAATTTTGCACAAGTAATCCCCCTTAATTGCGTACAAAAAAAAACCACTCAGTACACGTTTTCGACAAAAGAATTTTTAATAATATTGTAAAGAAATTCCCTCAAAACACATGTCCATGTGTCTGCCAATTATTCCATGCATTCAATAAACACGATACAAAGGAAAAAAGGAGTTAAGGCATCGTTTAAAAAAAACTGCCAAGCGTCGCAATTGCCTCAGAAATCAGCATCTCCATTTCGCAACACCGCTTCACGGTCGCTGATCTTCCGCATCGATCGAAACAGAAGAAAGAAAACGGACTCACGACTATTTTTCCTCGCCGATTTCCCACTGGACGGAAGTTACGAACATTTGCAAGCGTTCAGCTCTCGATCGATCGCTTTCCAAACCACGGGGGGGGGGAAAAATCGCAATAAGAGAGCACAGAGCGAAAAAAGGAGCACGATCCGACGTACCAATTAGAAACTTCTTTTTCGGCCATCGACTAGGACGAAATTCCCGTACAATTAAGAGCTGTCGCGAAATGAATTTGATCCCGCGATAACGAATTCGCCGCGAATAATGAAAGCGTTTACGCGTCGTGTGTTTCGACAAAACGAAGAAGAAACCCGATTTCTATGTGAAATTGTTATTAATCGCGAGACTGGCCACCTTTCTCCGATAAAACGGGCAGCTTTTCCTGCGCGCAGCCGGGAAAATCGGCTTCCAATTTTCTTCGCGCGACCAGACGTTCGAGCCTTCGTGCGCAACCGCGCGTATAAATCTTCGGGTCAAGCGGAGTTGGGCGCCATTCGAATAAATGCTAACTGCAACGAAGCCTTGAGCGACGATTTATTCGCATAAATTTTCTGCGGGATAAAAAAAAAAAAAAAAATTCACTGGATATTATTTATGAGCATGGAGTAACTTTTCACTTAGAAGCTTATTCGCTTGGATTTATTTACCTCGAACGATTGGATTTCGATGTGAATCAGAAGCAGGGAACGAAGCCTAACTCTGACGCCAATTCTGCACCTTCCTATCAGATTCAGAGAACAATTCAGAGAAACACCTACGACTTTGTCGGATTCGTTGACGGTTCCGGACGCTCGAGACGGAAACCAGTCGCGCGAAGTATCAACGAGAGCAATCGCGAGTCGATCGCATCGAAATTGAACTTTGAGAGGAACCAACCAGTCGCGATAGAATCCGTAGGCGTTCCGATAGAAGAGTATTAGACAGCGCAGAGGCGAGTGTTACACGAATCGACGTTTTAGTGGTGTGTCTAAATAATGTAGTTGTAGCTCCCGCAGAGGCCGAACTGTCGAAGCGCGTGCGACAGAGAAAGAGAGTAATACCTAGCAAAGTGATTTATTTTTTCAAAGAGAGAAAGAGACAAAACCCGAGACACGGACTCGTACCACGTAAACCTGTTCAGCTTTCGCACGTTCACCAGCCGCGTACTCGCTTTTTCTCCGTCGGTCCGTGGGTCTGCGGACGCAGCGAGCGCTGAAATCGGACTCTGTCGCCGGTCGAGGCGATCGGGAGCGTCGATGAAAGGCGATCGAACGATTTTCTGGTGGACATTAGAAAGAATCGAGGCGGGAAGAACGACGGGTAGTCGAGAGGGAACGCGACTTCGTTTTCTTGCGACGACGAACCGGTACAAAGGAGGGATGTTCGATTATTGTGAAAAAATCAATTTTTTGAATCGATATTGAAGCTAATCATGAGAATCGGGTTCTTAAAAAAATCGAAATAAAAGAATCGATTTTGCAAGAATCGATCCACAAATCATAAAATATATATACTTGCATATACTATAATTTTATGGGGTTCAGTTCGAAGATACACACTCACGCATACGCACATAAAATGATCATGCAATAAAATATATCTTTTATGGGTATAGTAAAAAAAAAAAAATGTATTCTTTTAAATGACTTCTTATCAGATAAAGAAACAATACTTGTTGAAAGAGATTGCTTTAAAGGAAAATAAAGGAACATTTTATTTATTTATTTATTTATTTATTTATTTATTTATTAACGAGGTGGCCCCCTTTGATACACTTAAAATAAAAAATAACATTAAGATTCGTTGTCAGAGACGTATTTACATTGATCAGAAAAAGATTCAGTCGAACAACCAAAGAAGTCAAGTTGGTGTGCAAACATATTAGCTTGTCTACAGCAACGTCTGATACATTCGTTGGCAGAGATGTTGGATCTACAATAAGATTCATGGAATAACGGGTAGTTTCTGAGAGTTCTAAGCGGAGCATTAAACTGTATTAGACGTAAAAGATCGGGACAGTCAATATAATGATTTAAAGTCTTAAAAATTAGTGATAAGTCAAATCTAAGCCTACGTTGAGCAAGGGTAGGAAGTTTGAGGAGATTAAGATAAGCATCATAATTATGGCAGATTTTTGGTATAGGCTCATGTATTTTGTAGAATATAAAGCGCAAAAACTTGTGCTGAATTTTTTCGATGTCGATTTTGTTCGTTATTGTATTTTATTTTTTTTTTCATAATTGCCAATCTTTAATTTTTAATGAATTTAAAAATAATAACTGTTGCAAATGTGACGATGATAATCTATTTCTATTTTCAGTTAAAATATTGCCAGTCCTTGAAAATAATCTTTCTGGTCACTACGCCAGACACTTTTCTCTTTATAACTTCGTGCATAGGTTATTACTAACAATACTAATAAGAGTTGCTACAAAGAGAGAAAAATGTCGTCGAAAGATTGTAGATACTTACTTTAGGGATCCTTATACTTACAATCCGTTACAGTTTAGTATCTACATTTACATGTTCACTTTACTTTCAATCGGTAAATCAAGAATCGATGAATCGATTCTTAAGGTAAAGAATCGATTCTCAAAAAAATCGAACAGCAAAGAATCGGTTTAAAAAATCGATTCTTTTAACCAAAAGAATCGATTTTCTGAGAATCGAATCGGAATCGAACATTCCTAATACAAAGTTCGAGTCGACGCGGAACTGAAATAAAAACTTGGAACGCTAAATCGAACGTAATCGCAATCGATAGCTTTACGAAAACTAGATTCATGGAAAAATCTGGAACCCTAAGAAATCGTAATCGTTCAGACAGGAAGAGCTCGTTGCCTCCGCAGAGTATGTTCGCCCCACGTCGATCGGAGAACAAAAGCCCGGCGAGTATTTTGCTTAAGCTTCGTTCATACCCTCGCATACCGAATCGATGAAATACGTGGAGGACCGCCAAAGGACGAGAATCATCGAAACAGGACGTGAAACCGATCCGACAAGCATCGAAACAAACGCTAACCGAATTGTAAAGCAAATTGTAACTGTACCCGTAACCGTTTCAAGGGACACTGTACATAAGTGAAACGCTCATTCATACGCATTTCATAGGTCATCCTTTTTGCAGCCGATTTCGTATACCCTTAACACCGTTAGTAACACAGATTGAACGCGATCACGAACGCGTGCGGTGGAGATAAACGACGAGTCGCGCGTTAATTAACGGATCGTCGATTACTACGCTCATCGTCGTGGAACGAAGGATTGAAGAAAGCGCGAGGATGAGACTGTTGGACAAAGAAAATCGTGCGGAGACACGGAGGGAACGTGTACGGGGTGCCAAGAAACCTGTTTCTTCGTTTCCACTCGGAGAAAAAGAAATAATATTCCGTAATTTGACTGTCCTGAAAAATATGCTTCGAGTTCTAATATCGGAGACTCAATATTTTTTTTTTAAGAAATATACTTTTTTAATATTTTCTCTTGGGTAATTGTTTCATTCAGACTTTAGTTCCTATCAGTAAAGAAAATTCTGTAGGATCAAGAATTGGTATATTTAAAAAAATGAAAGATTTTTTGATGATCGTATGGGAACTAAATTTTTTATGGATGGAAGTCAGGAGTGCTTAATTTCTTCACACCCTGTGCACGGAAACGAGACACACGACAGACACAGAATATATGTAAAAGGGACAAGGAAGATTGATGATGTGGGCGTGCAAGTTGCACGATCGTGTTGTTTAATTACTGTTAATCGCGAACGCTTTAATTGTCCGTTCGATTGTTGCCGTTCATCATTGTTACCGTCATGATTATCACTATCGAGAATTATGAATGTAATTATTGTCACCGATGGTGCGATTACGTTTTTGCGTGTCGTTATTATGATCATTATTATTATCATCACTGCGACGATGACGATTATTGTAACTGAATAAAACGTTCATCACGGAACCTGTGATTTTCTTCACGCCCGTTAAATATTTTCGTCGCCTAATTTGCAACGTTTCCTTTCTATGAATTTCTAATGTTTCTTTTAATCTTCCATTCGCATTAAAAAATTATAAACTTACAATAATCCTTCTAATCCTCTGAAGTATTTCAAATACTTTAACTTGAAAAAAAATTCTTCCTAAACTTTAAGAAGGAACTAAAATTCTAACTCCCCATAAATTTATCACGACTACTTATCTGTAAAAAATATCCTTAATTTTTTTTTTTTAATGCAATACAGATTCCTTGCTTACCAAACTACAGTAACAGACATCTCGTCGGTATTAAACGCGAATAATCGATAAATCAGAAATCCCGAAAGTTTCTGGCTGCAGGCAATTCAGAAATCTGTTCCGCAGCTCTTCCGCATTTCCTTCCCCCTCATCGGAATCTACTTTCACCAAATAAGGGGACTAATTAAAATTGCGGAACGTCGAGCACGCGCCGATTAATTATCAATCGCTCGAAGCTCGCCGTGAATGGCAACAGGAACGCCATAAACCAGCGATCAGCAACCCGCGGGCCGCAGTTGGTCCAGCTGTCAATGACTGGCGGCCCGTCGCGTTTTGTGGCACTGCGTACCTATGTTCGATTAATCGAATCAATGCCACGCAGATGCCATGCAGTCATCAAATCCAAGGGTTATCCTACATCTTACTAGACTACCAAAAAAATTACACGCCGTTGTTTTTGTTGAAAATGGTTGTCTAATTTAAACAGAATATGTTTCTTAACTTTTGTCATAGAGATTTTCTTATGTTTCTTCAACTCAATATTAATTATAGCCTTTATACATGTTTATTCGAAACAAAACTTAGTGTGCGTTAATGTATGAAATGTTATCTTTTTATACTATTTTTAATTCGAATGTATCTATCTTAGAAAATAAAAAAATACATAATAACTTCTGAACGATTATTTTGTTTCTTAACTTTTTTTTTTTTGTCAGTAAGTGTATATTCACGCAGTACACAATTTCGCAGTAGTTTCGATGAATTACGTTAAACCGAAACCGATAAACACGATAAAATGTTCTTTTCAAATTTGATTTACTTTTTATTAGCACTAAATATGCAGTAAAGAATATGTATAAAATATATGTGCCCATAATCATGAAAGTGGTCTAAGTCAAAATTAAAAAAAAAAATGAGTTTATCAGTTATTTCACACCACATTATTTTAAACTAAATTTATTCAATGTAATTTTTTTTTTTTTATATGACTTAGACCACTTTCATAATTATGGGCACATATGTGTATATACTTTATACGTGTATATATTTATATACACCGGGAATTCATAAAAAACTTGGTTCAATTTGTCATCGAGAATAATTCCTTATACTTAGATATTTTCTACTAATTAAGCTCGTCAGTTACTTGCCGCGAGTAGTTGGTAGTGAAAATTTATCAGCAAAAAAGTAGCATTTATAATTTTATAAACTCAATAATACTACTATTTTAAAATTTATTCTTTAGTTCTGTATCGTTCCGTTAATAAAGTATTTCATTTGGAAATCTTCAGAAATTTTGTCAGCATTTACATTAAAGCGTGACAAAAGATGTCAACATTTGTTTGATTTTCGTGAAAGATTTTAAATTAATTTAAATTTAAATTAAGAACTGAATTTTTTATGTGATCTCTGTATTTCCTCTGCTTACTTCTTTGTTTAAGTTTAAAATGAATTTTCCATTGTCAGATCTGGGAAATAAACCATGTTGAAGATGAACGGTTGAAAAATTGCATTCGAGTTGCCGTTTCTAATGATATTGAACCCAATATATTGACAAACTCAATTAAATATTAACTTCATTTTTTTTTAAATTTAAGACTTATACACATTATTAATACTATTTTTTTTTTAATTAATACTTTCTAATAGATTGATAGATATATATGTTTATATAATACTATATTGCTAATAAAACGTAAATCAAATTAAAAAAGACTGCGTTATTACTATTCTACGTTCTACGTCGAACTTAATAAATTCGCCCCATAAATTAGAAGTCTTCGATCAGTACATTTAATTATTGACTATTCGATTATTCGTTATTCAATATCCGCATTCATTGCGGCCCGCGTGTAGTGTTTTGTTTCCATCTTTGGCCCACGGCAATCGAAAGATTGCTCATCACTGCATAAACGAATCCTCGAGATAATTCAAGCCACGCTTTAGCAATTATGCAACGCGGATAACGGGTAGGTTTTTGTTAACTCGACAGGCGTTTGTTACATCAACTTGCTCATTGAAGAGGACAACGTCTCTTTTTTTTGCCGTCGACAGAGAATCGCGAAAATAACATCGTTTCGCATGAAACTGATACGCAAACAATCGAAACGAGGTTCCCAGAACCAAATTACGTCACATTTGAATCCCGTTTGTGATCAAACAAAGAACGCCGTTTCGAAAACCGCAAATAATTCTCTTAGCCGAGACCAATAAAATCGCGAGCGTAATCCGTGGATCTATCGGAAAATAAACGGAGGATGCGTTATTTTATTCGCGAATAATCAAAACTTCTACGTATTTTGCGGAATGGGGTGATAAATATTTTAATTTTAATTTTAATTTTAATTTTAATTTCATTCACGGGAAGGAATTCCCATTAGTGTACAAAAAAATTTTCATACGGTTGCATACATAGAGGTCACAATAGTTGGAAACAATAAAAGAGTACAAGAGTAATATAAAAATGACAAAGGAAAAGCATATAAATAAAATGTGAAATAAAATATATAAAGATATAAAAGATGTATATGTGCCCATAATTATGAAAGTGGTCTAAGTCATATAAAAAAAAAAAAAATTACATTGAATAAGTGATTAAAAATTACATTGAGTGACTGTAAAATTATATCTGAATATCAATTTGGTTTTTTTAAAAAAAGGGTACTGCCGATGCACTTAATAAAATAGCAGACATAATCTATAAAAACTTAGATAAAAGTAAACCTATAATAGCTGTTTTTATTGACCCTGCAAAGGCTTTTGATACAGTAAATCACAAATTACTGTTAGAAAAATTGGAAAGATATGGTATAAGAGGCTGTTTTCTGGATCTTTTAGAAAGCTATCTAACAAATAGACAACAAAAAGTAAAAATGAAAGAAAATCGAAGTACAGCAGAAAAAGTTGATACAGGTGTTCCTCAAGGAACAATACTTGGTCCGCTCTTTTTTATCCTATATGTCAATGATCTATTGTTGGATATGCAAAAGGACACCATTTTGTCTTATGCTGATGACACTGTCATCATTTCTGATGATGACAATTGGGCTTTAGCACAGGATAAAATGAATGCGTACCTAGAAAAAGTAGCAATATGGTTGGCATTAAATAAACTATCTCTAAATACTAACAAGACAGTTTATATGACTTTTGGAAACTATAGGGATAGTGTTCCAAAAGAGTTAGGCATTGTAATACTAAATGAAAAAATCAAAAGAGTAGAAAGTCATAAGTACTTAGGTATTATTTTTGATTATAACATGAGATGGGACAAACATATTGAATATATTATCAACAGGACTAGATATTTGATTTTTATTTTTGCAAAAATAAGAAAGACTATGGATACTAAAACCCTAACAAAGATATATTATGCTTTTTCTCATAGTGTGATAAATTATGGAATAATTGCCTGGGGAGGTGCATATAAAAATAATTTAAATTTGATACAAAGGATTCAAACAAAAATATTAAAAATCGTAAATAAAAATCAACGTTCTGGAAATGAGTACCCATTAAATGTTAAGCAATTGTTTACACTTGAGTCTCTGATGTATTATTATGAAGAACTAAAAGATAGATTTATAAAAAGTACATCTAAAACTAGAAATAAGAACATCGCATTGCCAAAAATGAAAAAGGCTGTAAGTGATAAAAATAGCTATATTGTTGCTATAAAAACCCATAACTCGCTGCCAAATGAACTAAAGAGACTGAATTTAAATAAACATGCTATTAAAAATAAATTAAAGAATTTTATTAAGTTAGAACAGTTATATGTTTAATGGTATTATATTGTTAATTACTGGCGTGAATCGTAAATATTTTTCTTTATCAAATGTTATTGTTTTTATGGAGTTTTTTAACTTTAAGTTAGTTTTTAAGACTCTTATATACCAGCCTATGTACAGGTAACTATGTTTACCTCCTATGGGATTTACTTTGTAAATATCTGGTTTCAAATAAATAAATAAATAAATAAATAAATAAATTTAGTTTAAAATAATGTGGTGTGAAATAACTGATAAACTCATTTTTTTTTAAATTTTGACTTAGACCACTTTCATAATTATGAGCACATATAACAGATTAGATTAAGTTGTACAATTGCCTCTTGAAAGACCACAACGAGCCACCAAATATATCAAGGTCGCCAGCAAAAGCATTGGCAGTGACGCACGACCGGTTAATAGTGTCCAGATGCGAACACATTAAAGTATAATTTAACGGAAGAAAAGTCTGCGAGTGCCTTAGAGATCTTATTGGCGCATAAATGTTAATCAGTTCAAGAAGTTGAATATATTCCGAGCGCATAAACGAAACGGAAATTGCCGTATCGAAAGCGAAGAAACGCATCGCGTGCATCGTTCAAGTTAATACAGTTCGAAATGAAGGAATTTCAGCGCACGTTTGCGGAAGAGCCGTTCCCCGAATCGCGAGAATTCCTCTCCTGTCGGAAACTCGAGGAAATCGACTGATTTACAAGTGGAAAGAAAACACCCACTGTAAGTCAGCATTTATACTCGCCTGCCAAGAATAAGCGCTCGCCTTTGCGAAACCGCGACGAGAAGATAAAACAGCCGCTGGCTGAACGTCAAAATATCTTACAGCCTACCCCGATCTCTCTTTTCGATCCACGCGAAGCAAATAAAAACTACAATAGCAGATCCAAATCCAAATACGTTCAATCACTCGAACAAATAATTCAAGCAGCTTCGTCGCGATGTTAATTTTATTTCCGACCCGTTTTGGGAAATTTTACGTAATCGGTTTTCACTCGACGACGCTCCATATTTCTTGCGCGGGTTATGAAACACTCTGTACACCCTCGACCACGGGTCGATCGCGGGGGTGGCTTACGCAACGCTATCGCACGGGCAGAGGATACACGTAATGTGTAATCTCGTTAGGAATCTCGAAGGGGTTGTCCGTCGTAAGCCTCACTTAAATCGCTCGAACGTGTACCATTGGTATAAGACGCTCCATGGAAACTATTTATACCTTGAACAGGGCATGGGTGGCGATGGATGATTGTTGAGGGATGCTATCGATCCCAAGGATCGCCATTTCTAAAATAGGACTCGGTTTAGAACCGTCTCTACTTCATCGTTATATTCTTGGTCCCACTTTAAAGACTTCGTTTACCTTCGAGTTTTCCTCCTAATGGGGTGCACTTCGTTGCTCCTTCGTCTTTTTATCCTCTTTCGGAAAGAAAAACGAGGGGAATTACATCGAATTCAAATGACTCGATCCAGATTTCGAATTCTTAAACAGGGTTAAGCCGGGGACATTTGAATAAGTTGATTAAGCATGCAAATCCCTCTTGCATTCCTTTCACGACCTGATTGCGCCGGGTTGGATCTTCCGTGGATTTCTTTTTCCTCTTTTTCAAACAACTGCTTTGTATTCAATACTCTTTGATTAAATCAATATTTCCTTTTCTTGGTTTTTGTGTTTTTGAAGAGCACTTGATTAAAATAATCAAAATATCCCGATGGAATTTTTCACGACTGTTATCGATATATTTATTTATTTATTTATTCATTCGTTCACGGGAAAATTTTCCCATTAGTATACAAGTAATTATAATAATAGCAGTACAGTAGAGGACTAATTGACTTACATAAAAAATTAATAAAAATAAAATAAACTAAACTAAAAATGTACATGATGATGTAAATAAGAATTAGACACGAAAACAAGAGATAAAAGGTAAAAATTCAAACGTATACATCACAGTAGAGAAAGGAGAATTACAAAACATCATAAATTTGCTTCCTGAACACGGAAAAAGAGCCGCAGAACATGTCCAGGTTATGATATATGATACAATTAAAATCCATTGATAACTGGAAACAGTATAGCGGTAGCAGATTGCCATGGGGTCTCTCGCAACCCCCATCACCCCCATGACAGCGCAGAATGTCTACCCGTAGCCGCATCTTCCAACCGAGCCTCTGGGAAACAGAGGCGAATTAAAGATCTAATTTTCCTAAACTTCAGCAGAATTTGCGTATCAAACGAGCCGTGACCGCTCGCACATGTCGCTGTAATTTCACCGAGCGCGTGCCCTAAGGGCACCCGCCGCCCCATTCAAGGGGAGGATCGGGGTGGAAAAGACTGCAGGGTTGCTCGTGACTGCGCACCGGACCGGATGCGATTTTTTTCGTTTCACTAGGGAATTGCGCAAAAGACCGTGGCGTTACTGTTACGCGACGATCATCGGTTAGCAGGAATGCAAATATTAAGTGGAAAGCGAGTCAAACTTCGTTGGGGGATTCCTTGATAAAACCGCGAAAAGAGGAGGAAATATATTGGATCAAAAATTTCCTATTTTATTTCAAAAGAAACAAATATAAAAGATAATACAGTAGAACTTGACCTGGGTGAAATATTATGTCAAATAGTAAATAGTAAATAATCTATTTTATTTTAGACCAAAACATATATTTTTTAAGATAGAATATGTTATTTGTAAGAAAAATTTCTTAAAAATATATTTTATTTTAAGGATATTCGAAATACTGAACCTTATATTTTACAGGTAATATTTGATTGATTTATTCTTGATTCTAAAAATCAAATATTATTATTTAAATAAGTGCTGTATTGAAATTCTCAACTTCGTGGAATAAAACTAATCCAACATATGTATTTTGAACTCTTACAGTCTAATATTAACTTTCCTTAATTTACTTGAAAAGAGTAATCTAAGTACTACTAGCAATACGAAGTTTAATTGTTTTATTTCATTGTAACGGTTGTGAAAATAAAAATATTTTATTTGTCAAAATCTCACATTCCATTTAAAATACTAATTTATTTAATTTATTTATTTAATTTTGTCCAGGTCTGAGTAGAACCTCCACTAAAATCAACTCAATATTTGTAACATAAAAGACTAATTTTTGGGAGACCAGCATTAAATCAGGTTTTACTCCAAGTTCTATTATATTCTTATACCTGAGGAACTAAGTAATTGAAACTCTGGATAATCAGCATTAAGAATAATTGCAAATTGGATAACCCAAGTTCTACTGCAGAAAGAAATTGTCTTTGCTCTGTGAGAGAAACTTAATTTCACAAGTAAACCTGTTACGGTCTTCGGGTCTCCTTTGACCCATGAAAGTATTTTATTTCCTTTAACAACTGTTTTATTTTCGAGAAAAATGTGGGAAATTTAGTGTTAATATTTAAGTTTCTTATTCCTTAACACTACACAAAAAATTCAGTATCTCGACAATATGATAATAAAAATTGTTGAATTCTGCAAAGTAGAAGAACAAATTTTTTCCACGTTCTATTCTTCTCCCAAAGGTTAATTCTCTATTAATCTGCCGAAACTTTTATATACCTAAAAAAAGTAATTTTTGGGAGAAGAATAGAGCGTGGAAACTGAACATTTTTCATATTCCGGACTTCAACGAACGCGTAATTTCACATTTGTCAAAAAAGCAACTCCCACATTTAGACTTCAGAATCCAGCAGTTTTCGAATTTTCCGGTGCAGTAATTTATTGCCACTCAACCAGAGACTTTAATCCCCGCCTTCCCACTCAAAACAAAATAAATTCCGTCGACGCAGGGGGTGCGACGGTCCCAAAATTGTCTCCTTGGACGCATTCCTCCCCGAAGAATCTCATCCGCGAGGCACGTGTGCAACGTCGCCGGCAGATGCTCGAACGCGTTTCCTGGTCCTCGAGGCATCGGTACCCCAAATGACGAACGGCCGTCCAGGATCTACGGGTTGATTTACGAACAACGGGGGATCGATGACAACCGGTGTAGATCCATGGAGAAAGGAGCTTCCTGGGACGAGCGCAGATGCGCGAGAAGGACGCACGTGCCGAGGGACAATGGGTTCAATCGCGTGCTGAAGAGAACATCCTCGACGCTCCTGGAGACTCTCCTTGAACAATGAGACCGAGGAGCTTCTTCTTACCTGAACGGCAAGACGGCACGAGAGAGACTCGTTCTGCGATGGCCCAATAACGGATGTCATCCAGACGGGGTGGACTTTGGGGTGGCTGGACAAGAGGGGATTGCACGACTTCTGTTCTTTCGGGAGTTTCAATAGAAATTACAAGATGGAAATTTTAGATGCAATTTGGAGTAGTTTGAGCAGGAATTTATTTCCTTCGATAGGTTTGAAAAGATGGTTCTTAATTTTTCTAACTTTTAGTTTCTTTTCTTTTAGAATTTGGTATAAATTCTACTTCTACTTAATTTCATCAGTGGACTGTGGATGTTTATGCATTTATGGTGATTTTAAATGCGTCAAAACTATATTTTGAAATCTTTCTTACCTTTCTTCTGGAATTAATTAATTCTGTATTTAAATAATTTTACATATCCTAGAAGGTTCTTCAGTCAACAAATAAATTAAATAGATAATCAGAGCATTTCCTTTTAAAGAATTTGTTTATTCTCAGTTCAATGTTGTTAAATCAAAACTGGGCAAGAACTATTGTCATTTCTGAAGAATGCAATCGTCTTGCAAAAACTGTCAAAGTAATTTTATAGTCAAATCGCTAATAACCCAATTTAGTGGTTGATGCGAATTGAAACAACTAAATAACAAATTTTTTTTTAATTCAAAGTTTACTCGAAATTTTACTATACTCTTGTCGCTATTACATCGAATAATTGTGATCTAGAATAATGAAACCAGAAAATAATTAGTCGATGACGAGTTATAATTAATTGACGTTCTACTGAATTATTTTCTTCAGACAACAGTGAATATTCTATCGAGATTTTTTTTACTGTAATAGAAAACTTTATTGGTTCTCGATTTTAAGAAATACTCAATTTCCTTCCACGATCCTCTCATTTATTTAAAGTACCCGTAATATTCAATCGCAATATTCAGTTTCTTTACATTTTCTAGATTTCGTACAATCTGCACGGAATATTTTCCCTAATTCCAACGTATTATACGAACCAAATGGCAGGCGGTATATATTTTGGGTTGAGGCAACAATACACGGAGCTTATCCTGAAATCACAATTTCCACAGTTTCCCTCTGTTCCGATTCCCACATTTAATCCCTCGTTTCTGATCTTAAACCATTGAACAGATCGATCGGACAGCTGTCGCTTTCGCCCTTCAATGACGCGACGCTTTTCCATCGAATCACCGGGAAACATTTGTCGCTAAATTCTCCATATGTATCGGCCGCCATAATTGGTCGACCTTGACGGGGTTCCATTCAGAACTCGACTTTGCATTGTTGAGTTCTCGATGGTTTTTCGATCCGTGAAAAATTAATTTGGAGGATTAGATGAGGATGGATATCTTGAAATTCGATCCTTTGAACTAAACAAGAAATTTCTTTTAAACGTAATGTTAGGATCAATAATGGAATTGTATTCAAAATGGTTCTGGATATGTTTCTTTGAGTAGCTTCGAATGTAGAGAATTGAGTGAAACAGTACATATGTAGATCTATATGATTTATATAAATGTCAACTTAATTTATTTTTATTTTCTTTGTTTATTGAATCCATGCTGGCTGATTTCGAAACCAACAATTTGCTATTTATAAAGAGCCTTTCGCTTATTTCTATGGTTGCAAGGTAAGGTAAAACAACGTATGTCACATGTTTTCATTTTCGAGAATTCGCATTTTCGAGAATTGCATATTCGCATTTCAAGTTTTAAACATCAATATTGTCATATGTACTAAAAACATTCTTTTAATGCATTTTTTCTCTATTTTTTTGAAAATATGAGTTCTACCTTCTAGATCTCAGTTATGGCATAAAATCAAATTTTTTGGAAATGTGAAAACACTTATTAAACAGTTCTTAACTGTTTCGAATTTCAAAAATAAAATTTGAAAGCTAATATTAGAGATAATTTGGGTGATCAGAAATTGCTCCCTTTGCTTTTTTGACATAAAAACCGAGATTATAATTTAATTATTCTTATTTTTGCACTTTTATACATGCCATATGTGCCCATAATTATGAAAGTGGTCTAAGTCATATTGAAAAAAATTAAAAATTACATTGAATAAATGTAGTTTAAAATAATGTGGTGTGAAATAACTGATAAACTCATTTTTTTTTTAATTTTGACTTAGACCACTTTCATAATTATGGGCACAATATTAAAGATTAAACATATGGATTTACTAAAATATCACACAAATTTGTCGATAGTTACTCTTAAGTGATCAGAAATTGCCTTAAAGCCATAGATTTAATCCAGATTCTACTGTATTTATTATTCTACAGTTTCTATTATGTAAAAATTACAGAGTCGAATTCCTGTTCCAAAGCACCCCGCCGAGAGTCCCAAAATTTCCCCACCCAAAATCCATTGAAAACCCATAATCCTCCAACGAGCCCGCGCCGAATTCCAGTCGATTCACGTTCCGAAACTCGCAACGCCTCCCCAGAAAGAAGACGTCCCCCTCGAAGGGTACGAAAGAAATCGAACAGAGAAATCAAAGAAACTGGCGCGTCGCGACTCGAAAGGAGCAGCTGTCGAAATCGCGGGTCGATCTTCCATGAAAGAAACCGAAGATTAGAGGGGCGGGTCGAGGGGAGGGAGAGGCACCCCGACGCACGAGCGTGCCCCTCCAACACCCTTCAGTCGAAAAGCGTGCACGTGCTGTTGCAAGGGTGGTCCCCTAGACCAGAGGATCTCCGAACACTCGAGATTCGCGAGGAACCTTCGGGGCCTCTTCGGAACACCCTGACCAGGTTAATTAGCCGCGCAAACATCCTCGTATAATTAATTGCATGCCGCACTCGCTTCCTCCGTCAATTACCATCTTCTTTTCTGGTTTCCGTGGAGCAGAGGAGAGTTCGGAAGCGTTTCTAACGGAACACCACGTGTTGGTTCCACGAGGTTGGCGATCGCTGGCGGGGGTTGCTCGCTTCCGGGGGTAGCGTAGCCGTCGACGGCTCGTAGGATTCGCTGTTTAGGCTGTCAATGTTAGGAGGAACGGACTGACAGCACGCTGGCGGCACACGGCGACGAATGGTCGACAGGAGCGGACACTGTGCGTGTTTCCTCAGTGACGGGCACGACGCCAAACAGCGCGCTGCGTTCACACGCGCTGGTCGCGAGCGTGCACGCGTTTTCCGAAGATCCGAAGCGCGGGAAGTGAGTTCGAGTGGACAGTAATTAAGTGTTTGAGTGGTTGAAAAAAAAAGAGGGAACACAGCGCTCTTCGTTTGAAATCGTGCGGTGAATTGGTTTCAGTGATCGCGAATAATTCTTCGAGGGATCCAGAAGTAATTTCTCCTAGAGAAACTAGCGACCCGGATTTGTCGCGAAATAGACTCTCGCTTCTGCCCAACGTCAGCATCGGTTATCATTGACCTGTCGCAGGGAAGACAGCGAAAAAGCCGTTCCGTTATCTTGACGAATGGCTGGCGTTAGCGTTCCCGGTGATTTATCGGCCGAAACGTGCTGGCAGTTTTGAACAAGTTTTATTTTCCGCTGGCCACCGCCGGATAGAGGATTTTTCGCCCGCCTCTGGGACCGGGATTTATGTAGAGACGCGGGAAACAGACTGGCAGCGATGCTAGGAAAACAAACGAGGACCCGTTGAAAAAAGGAAGAGAGATTCTTGCGGAGCGTGTCGGTGATCGGAACTCGAGCAGGAAGCTGAGCTCGCAGAATGTATGTGTTTACAATGTGGAAATCGCTGGTGGAGGAACGGCAGAGAATGTTAGTCGACAGCGGTTGATTTCGCGGCAATTGGATTAGCGAAACGCGATCAGGGATCGATCTGTGCCTTTGGAAAATTCGATTGGCGCGAGTCGCGGAGTGGTAGGAAAATTGGAGCGAGTGTCGAAGTGATTGACAAGTTGGTTGTGATTCCGCCGCTGTATTTGGCGAATTTTGTATTATATTTTTGGAGGATTCTTTACTGAGTAGAAGTAATTTATTTGTATATTTTCGTACTCGAGGGCTGCCGGAAAATATTTACATATCAGAGTGTATTTTTGCGAAATACTCCGAAAAGTCTGAATATCTGAAAGAAATTCGATTCACCGAAGAAGATTCAGAGATATCAAACGATCTTCACAAGAATTTAGCTCGAAGATAGAACAACTATAAAATAAATATTTGTCTTCGAATGTTGAAAAAAAGTTCCAAGAAGCTTTTTTGATCCGAGGATTCATGCAGACCAGAGGCTCCAAAAATAAAAAGCAGACAATTGGCAGACAGTCGATTCCATATTGGTCGATGCGAGACAAAACCTGCAGAAAGCTCTGCACATTCCCGCGACTATTCTAATCCGCGTCCTTGAGGTAGGAACAAGCTGTCTAGAAGCCTGGAACTTGGCCGTGGCCGATTGATCGCCGCACCACGTTCTCTTCATTGTACCGACAAATCTATCGGTGCGGTGGAGGGAACCCGAAGAACACCGCGAACCGACAGCCACGGGCACGCGGGCCGAAAATAAAGAGTGGAGTGATTTTCATCGACAAATAATCGCCTCTCTTCAGTCTTCCGAGGCTTTGCCGACCTGGTGGCTGTGCTCGCGAGCACCCTTTCGAGATCCGACCGAATAAATCTTTATTGGAATCGATACGGAAACCAGAAGAAGGTAATCAGCATAATTTTTGCTGTGAAGTTACGGATAGTGGGACAAGGTGTTTAGAAGAGTTTCTTGAAGTTTTTCTTGGTGCTTCGTCATTGCTTTCTATTTTTGTTGCTTCTTTTTCTGACGTTTCTTGGAATTTTTGTTCCTTTTAATCTCTTAACGTCTTCCGCAATACGTATGATACATACCAAATATTTGCTTTTTATTACACTATTTTGTAATCTTGAACGATTATTAATTATTGTATCGTGTTTATGGTATGTCTGTGCATAACAGTTTTTATCCTAATTGTAGAAACTTTTACCGTAATTTATTTACTTTTATAAATAAAAATATAACGTGATTTGTATGCTGTATAAGTTTGTCATTGGCAAGAAACAACGAAATTATAGAAAAAAAACATTGTATTATGAATTAGGAGAGAATTTTGTTCAATTTTGAAGGAATATCTAAAGTTTGAAAAATTCAAAAATGATTCTTGAAATATTTTTATTTAATCTACTACTGTTCTTCAAATTAATTTAATTTTTCTATCCTACAATTTTAAGAATTCTAGACTGTTCATCTTAGAATCCTTTAATATTCAATTCCTGCAACTTTTTCGAGTTTCCATAATAAAAACTCCTAGTTTCAAAAATATCTAAATTGATCTACTGTCTCAAATTCTTCCTGATTTCCTTCATATACTGATTAGCCCTGCTGTTCTCTTCGAGTCTATTTGACCCAATCCTTTTTATTTAGTTAAACAACTGTTCCAATTGCAAGAAAAATATAAGAAAGTTAGTGTTAACATTTACGTCTATTGTTCCTTGACATTCTATAACAATTTCATTGGCCACGTTTATATTAATCTGTTAATAGTTCAAGTTGCAATTGATTCAATTGCTCCGCCATAAATTCATAATTTGAAGCCAACTTGAACATCAAGCTTACACAGTGAAAGCAAGAACAAGATTAATTACCTACTTATTCCAAGAACCAGTAAAAATACCGAGAACTTTAGAATCAGAAAACATCCTGGCTCAAAAAATCTCTTCACGTTTTTATCAACATCATTTCTCTTGATTCTCTTTTTCCAAACACTTTCAAGGCTCCTCCAAAAACCGTGCACCGTTTTCCCACGCGCCTCACCGAGTGCACGTTCCCCGCAGCGGCCAGCGAGCTATCGCGAAGTAGTCCTCGAGTGTCCGAACTCATAACAGAGAACGACCAGAGCTGCCGAATAAAAAGCAGAAGCCCATCGAGGGAAATCTTGGTCCAGTATCGGCGCACTCGAGTCCTCGAGGAGGCTAAATTTAAGGCGCACCTCGAGAGGACCTCTTCGACCTCTGTGATGATCAGCGACCATGGCGCCAGGAGCAACGACCCTGACGAGTCTTGTGCTGTCCCTGATGATGATCACCAGGTGCTCGACCGTCTCCTTGGCGAACCCCTCGCCTTATGTCAAGGTGTTGCGGGGTGTCCGACTACCGGGGGGATACATGGAGGTGGTGCAAGAGGAACACTGCTCGCAGGGGGTCGTGCGGTTGACCTGCCGGTCCCTCAAGGCGTTCATCTTCGTGCTGGAGGCGA
This sequence comes from Perdita meconis, assembly GCA_030770465.2. Classification (NCBI taxonomy): domain Eukaryota; kingdom Metazoa; phylum Arthropoda; class Insecta; order Hymenoptera; family Andrenidae; genus Perdita; species Perdita meconis. Next base: position 7,575,990 of record JASKOS020000001.1, read on the forward strand.
ATTACCTCTCCGATTACACGGATATCTGTGGATTCGAGCCGCGGAGGGTGGAGAAGGTGGCAAGGAGTCGAGGTAGCGTGGCGCTTAAGACAAGAGAGTTGAGAGGAAATTATATTGTTGACGCTGATGAAGGATTCGGCGTGGTGGATATTAAGAAGTCCTTGAACAAGAGGTGAGTTAGAGTGGCATTTTCGGTGTAGTCTCTTCTCTAGTGACTTTGTAACAATATTAGGTGTATAAATTAATTCTTGGTCTTTTTTAAGTGAAAATTAATGTTGAAAATTAAGCCAGTTTATGTAATCGGATAGGAACGGTTTCTAGGGTAACTTATAACTAGACTGCGAATTTTATGCATTTATGGCGAAACGAGGTATGCAAAAAATCTACAAGATTGTTAATATATGACAAAATATACAAAATGTCAAAAATACAATTGAAGTTAGTATGTTTAGAAAATTAAATATACTGTTATTGAAGTTGCGATTCCTTCTTTGTGCTTGTGAAGATTTTATTTTGCATAAAAATCCGCAGTCTACTTTTATAACGCTGCAGCAAGTTTGACTGAGTTCTGGTTTGGTTTAGCATGGATTTTTGGAAAAAAGTTGCTCGAGTTCACTGTCTTCCAATTTCTTGGATTCTTCTGGACGTTTCTGAACCTCGAGGTCAATATTTCCATTGGAGAATTTTGAGACCACTTTTTACATGCTTTGAAAGTTACAGCACAGTTACAGATCATTTGTAGACAGCGTGTCTTCATACAAAATAAAATTTTTGCAAGCACAAATGAAGAATTGGAACTTGAAAAACAGTATATTTAATGTTCTAAACATTTTAAATTGAACAATATTGCTGATATTTTGTATATTTTGGCATATATTAAAAGTCTCGTAGATTTTTGTATACTTAGCATTGCCATAAATGCATAAAATCCGCTGTCTAATCATTTGTTTAGCCTCAAATATTATTTTTAATTAGAGTGCAAAAATTAAACAGCGCCTAATGTGTTATTCTTTCTTATCAGAGATTATTTTGTTTGCTACATTCACGCAGAATTTTTTAAAGTTATATTCGTTCCATATTATACACATTATTTTATAATTTACCATGTTTGAAGTTCAAGGAATTACTATAACACGCGGTGTATGGGATATTTTTGAAGAAAGTTGAAGATCTATTTTTGTTTTCTCATGTTTGTTGTTTTTTAAGTGGGTTTGTTTATCTTCAAGTTGTAATGAATTAGTTGGCCCAGAGAAAGGTTACGAAGTCGTGTTGTTCCAAATTCCACGGGTTCGCAGAGAGACGTTGCCTTTGCATTTCGACACAATAACCGCCACCCACGGGTAATACGAGTCAGCCACTAGGCATCCGCAAGGAATATTCGGTTTCGCGCGCGCAGACCGCAAAAGTAGAAAACCGCCTGGCTACCTCACGATACAACGTCCGAGTGCAGTCCTAGCCACTGATACCAATGGAACTGACCTACTAAAACGGTTTCTTTCATCAAAATAGAGAAGCTTGGGGGAGCTTTCCGGGCACGTTGCTTCGGGGTGCCATGAATTTGAAAATACTACCTTCGTCGCTGTAATCCCTTGAAATACTGAAAGAAGTAATCACGACACTAAATATTTCAACAGTTCATATTTTTAGCTGTTGCAACAGTCCATTTCGAGTGAAAGATATTGTTGGGAACCCGGTCGACTGAATAATACAATAGTAGTATTATTTAGTATATTTAGTAAATAGTAGTATTTAACTATATAGCAATGTATATTTCAGTAAGGTTACAACATAAGACTTAAACTCGGACACGACTAAGTACACTGTAGTACAGGATTTGGAATGAATGAGTACAGAATCTAGCAATGGATGAGAATCAAGTGAGAGCTAGCGCGTTTGTGAAGAACTATATATACAGGGTGTAACAAAAATGTTGCAGTTCCTTGAAAGGGGTAATTCCTGAGGTGATTTGAAACAACTTTTTCCTTAGCGAAAATGCTAGGTGGGGCTTTGTTAATGAGTTATTAACGAAAAACATCGACCAATCGGGGAGTGAGTACAGTGGATTAATGATGGCGCGGACGATGGCTGGCCAATACTACTCACAGCTGGAGCCCGCGCTGAAATTCGTCCACTGTATTCGTGCTTCTATTGGTCGATGTTTTTCGTTAATAACTCATTAACAAAGCCTCACCTAACATTTTCGTTAAGGAAAATGTTGTTTAAAAATCACCTCAGGAATTACCTCTTTCAAGGAACTGCAACATTTTTGTTACACCCTGTATAACAGAGTTTAGTGGGGAGAAAGTGAACTTGGGCCCTTAGTGACTAACGAAGGATATGAGTAACAAGACTAACTATGATGTTTACGAAAACAGCGACGAGATACGAATTATCGGGCTAACACTCTGATTCATTGTTAGCGGAGAGTTAGGCATCCAACAATATTGCAAAAAATTGAAGCTTTGAAACAGTCAACAAATTTTTAACAAGCTGTTGAAAGCTTCTATTAATAAACTTTCTCTAGAAATTTCTCTCTCATTGTCAGTGTCATTGACAAAAAATTAGTAATGCATCTTTATAATATTCCTTTGATATAAACTGGTTCAAGAATTGCAGAATGAACCTCGAAATTAGCTACAATGAAAACTGCACAAAAATCACTCCAACAACTTCCAATTTTCCAACGTTCCGCTATCGCAGCAGCCAGGAATATTCAATTATCAGCCGCATTATCTGCCACCCGACATTCACGAAACTTTCCCCATCTCGCAGATAGCGTCCCCAGCCACCCGGCATTCTGTTCCCGCTATTGTGTCAGTTCTTATAAAAGTGCAGGAAGGGCGGCGTGAATGGGACCGAAACCGTCGTTCGAATGCGATTTCGCGGAATTAGGCGCCTCTCGGTCGCAGTTCTTGCTGGAAGTCGTCTTCTTCTCCTAAACTCTTCCCTGCCCGGAGTCGAGGTCTTTGTACTGCAACGGATCCCACGGCGACATCTTCGAAAAGAGAGGGGCTGCTGCAACGAAATCTCGGAGGCCACGCGAAATCGTCGTTTGATGTGCGCCAGCAAAGCGTGCGCGAAGTTTTTAATTGCCTTTTGAGCGACGTTCGATGCCCGACGAAGGAGAAATCGCTCACGGGAGAGTGCATCGCGCGCGAGGAGCACAGCTCGATGAACTTCGCAAATAAGGGGTTGCATTACGGGGGGAAGCTACCCTTTCCTCGCCCTTTGGGATCCTTCTGTCGGCGACTCGACGCTGGGATGGGGGATGAATTTTTTTGTTTTCGGGAAATGAGCGAGTGAAGTGATTCTTGGTGATATTGTTGCATTGAGGGTGGTTTTGGGGGGCAGTTTTATTTTGGAGAATTTTTTTAGTAGCTTCATTGAGTAGGAGTAGGATTAAAAATTGTGGGGAACGATTTCTTTTTTACGAATTTTCCCTTTTACTTTGCAGTTCAAGGGATGAAACTGTATTTTAATCTGCTTTTAGTAAATTTATAAATAAAGTGTATATAAAATTATTGCTTTGACTTAATATTAAAATGAAAACACTAAATAGTATTGGTAATCAGTAGATTGTGAATTGTGTGCATTTATGGTAATACCAAGTACATATGCAAAAATTGTCAAAACTGATGTTGCGCTCTTTTTGCTACAAAGAGTTCAGTTGTTCTCCATTTTTCACGACTTCTATCAATTTTTACGGCAACTTTTTTGCTTACTATTTTTATGAATGAATTAAAGTAGGACGTTCAAGAAAAAAAATATAGCGGATAGAATAGTAGATTAAAAATAGTTTAGCTCCTAATAATTTCCAGAATAATATTGAAATTTCAAATTAAGGAAACTTCCAAAAATTGATTAAAATAAACGAGATGAATATAACATGAGTATAACAAGTTTCTCGGGAAAAATTAAATTCAGTTAAATAATTTAGTATCGGATAACATACGGTTATAACCAGTCTGCGGATTTTTATGCAAATTCAAATTTTTATTAGCACAGATAAAGAATTAAAACTAGAGTAAAAATATATTTTGTCTCTTAATTGTTGTAATTTGTATTACTTTTTTTAGATTTTATATATTTTGTCATTCTGGCACATCCTTATTTATTTTTGCAAACTCAAATTTGTCATAAATCAATGCACTTTATATGACAATTTAAGATTTTGTTTAAAAATATTATGCCTCCAGTCATTTTTCTAATGACGAGTAACTTAATGTTAAATGTAGAGATTGGCTACTGGTTCCTATTATTATGCCTTTGCATTCAAGTAAGTCGTAAGAAAGAATATTTTCACAAATAAAGGAGAAACATCTTTTAATTAAGTTAAACTATTAAACTTTATGGAAAAAAATTGTTTCTCTTTTATTTATAGAAGTATCCTTCCTTACAACTTATTATTTGCAATATAAAATTCTAATAATTAGCAGACCATTATTAAATAATAGTTCAAGATTTATTAAAAGTCCTATTCTAATAACTCTTACGTCAAATTCATTAAATAATTGAACCCTTAGCTTCGATGCACACGAGCGACAAAAAGTCGCTGCGATTCTGCATACTACTACATTTTTCACAAATACAAATAAATCGGACAACGTCATTGACATGAAATCATAACGATCGCAGCGACTTGTGTGCATCGCGGCTTAGATCGTAAAAATAGGTGACGATTGGAGTCGGATAATCGAAATTTCACTATAACTGGTTCACACTCGTGATCTTTTATAGGGTAACGTATAGAATCATTCGGGGTAAACGCGCGCAGTGGGTAAAAGTACGCAATACCGTTTTCTCTGAGGGGGGTGAGAGGACGGGAACGCTGGCTCGTCAGGATTGAGTGCGCGTGGGCCGCCCTTTTGGGTCAACGCCTGTTGAACGGTGCAAGTCGCGCTTTCTGAATTAAAAACAAAAATTAAAAATTGTCGTGTTATTTCGATCTTTTGCGTACCAGGGAAAAGTTTGTGGACGTATTATTTATGTATTTTTAGAGGTAAGTTGTTTTTGATGAATTTATATAGTTATTGAACGATTTTATCCAGAATAACATTTTACCCTAACTTTATTGGAATTCGAACTAGTACAAATTGTTTTGCTTACCGGTCAAATGGGGTAAAAGGACGGGGGTAATAGTACGCACTGGTATTTAGGTTACTGTCTACTTGTTTTTGAATTCTTAATAATATTTGGAGTAAAAACATATCTGCTCCGATAAAGGCTTGAGCATAATTTCGTTTTGTTGAATCTATGAAAAATTATAATTTTATGATAGTTTCCTAAATTTGAAGTTCCTAATTTCTATTGTTTTTGTCGTCTTTAGCTTCATTTATTAAAAATAATATAAAAATATGTTGCATCTGTGTATTATTTGTTCATTTTCTTTGACTACACCTGAATGCATACTTTTACTCTACATGCGAACTTTTACCCACACGACTGCGTATTGTTACCCCACATGTCGGGGTAAAGGTACGCAGTCTGACCAAGTCACTCTTTTCCTTAATTTAAAAAAAACTGTTTGACCTATCGTCAAATACTCGTTACATTTTATCAGTCTATTAAATATGCTACCGATAGCGCAAAAAAGTGTTCCTAATATCATGGTAGTTTCGGCTCAGTGAAGCAAAAACAGCAAAAGTGCGTCTGTTTACCCCGAATGACCCTATAGTTGTTGACCCCCCCTATACAATGATTGACCCTTTCAAGAAAAATAAAAGTATGGTATAATCCTTTTCTTTTATAGTAAAATATTAATTGTATTCGAAACAAGAATATTTAAATCATTGAATTATACTGTATCTTTTACATTTCTTGAAAGGGTCAAACATTATATAGGGGGGTCAACAACTGTATACTTTACCCTATTGAACGACCAATTTAATATGAAAAGTATCATAAAAATTGATATTAAGCTCCTTCTGCAAAAAGAATTCTCAATTGCTCTTGAAAAATCCGTAAAAAAGTCATTCCTGTTTCTCCAAGTCTGTCTATTATGGGCCAACACGTCGCAAACAGGCGCGTTTAAGCGCATTTCAGCGACAAAGAAGCATTTCAATGGATGCGGAGGTCCCGAGAGGTCGCGTCGAAAAATTCAAAGGGATTCCTCGCGTGGGTGGCACGCGAGACGTTATTTCCCTTTTATTTCCGGCAGGGGGAGCGAAACGATAATATCGACCGAGTGGAAGAATTGTAAAGAGGGGGAGGCGAGGCGGGCGTCGAAAGGGGTAAAAATCGACCCCCATGAGCCGGTTCGTCCCTCGCGGCCTGGCCACTTTCGATCCCTCGCGCAACAATCATCTCGATCCGAAAACAATCACGGTCCCTCCTTTGTCTGATCGTGACCCCGACGCTTTCGACACCCGGTAGACGGTCTAATGATCGTCGTCGCTTACTTAATTGACGACCCTGGCGCGAGCAATCGATACAATCTCGCGAGTTGCGCCGTTTGCGATAAACAAATTGGCAGACCGCGCATATTTCGCACGTGTGTCGGAGTCGTTTGGACATCTGCACGCATTTGGGTTTCGTGGGTCCAATCGTCCCCCTTTTCATCGGCGAACTTTGCTCCTCGATGTCAAGGGTTGCTGCGATTATTGCTATCGTTCGTCGTGGGAAAACGTGATATCCAGTAAAATAACACACAACAGTAAAAATATGTATAACTCTGGGAGCTCTCGCGAGAATATTTGCATACTCGGAAGTAGTATGCGCTGCAATGAAAATTTTAATGCAAACGAGCGTACGATATTTATGATAACCACTTACTGTTTGTTCCTCAGGTGCTCTGGACAGAAACATTGTCGCTACAACTTCACTAACGACCAGCCTGGAGCTGGACACTGGAATCCGGCCACTCTGCGACTGAAGTACGCCTGCATCCCTGGTGAGCAGTAACCAAGATTGATTAAAAATCTCCGAGGCATTAATTGCACGCGTCGCAACTTACCCAGAAATTGAAACGCGACAAGAATTTTCGAGTTTAACATTTGCCTGGAATATAATAGATAATTACACATAATTATGTAAAATGAATATGCATTACCTTAATTTTTTTCTGCGATAACAAATTTTGCACAAGGAAAGAAGAACGTACAATATTTTTTACGCGAAACGATACAGTCGTTTCTTGGAGGGTGAAAAATGCACGCGAAACAGGAAGCGTTTGCACGCTATTTCTCACGCGCGTGGCAACTTCCTGCACCCGGAGCGCAGGAAATCGATTGCCAGTCGTGTCGAATCGATAATCTACAATCTAGATCTAGATAATCTGAAACAAAAACGTGCTCGTCCAGATCGAACGCGGAGAGTACAGGAAGCGACACGTGCAGCGCGCTCGTTGATTTTTACTTCACCCTCTCCGACGAGGGTTAATTTTAATTTATAGTACTTCGGTGGAGACTCTGTAAAGAATTCCTTCGTGTTTGCGCTCGTAATTCACAAGGGAGAAACCTCAGATGAAAAATCCATAATCGATAGTAATATATTAGACAAGTTCAATCTGTAATATTGATAAAAATCGAGATTATGTCAGAGTGTATTTTACGGGAAATTTTCTGTACTTTTCTTTGACGTAAAACTGATACTGAATATTATATAAGAGACGCCGGTATGACAGTGATGTTGTAAATATATTGCAGGAGTTATACAGTAACTGACAGGTTCGTTCACATGTATTCCAAAGAGTAATGGACTGTGAAATGCCCAGTATTATATTTTTTTAATGAATTTATATGGTTCCAGCTTCCGCGTTAAATTGTTACTTAGTTTCCATTACTTTTATTGTATAATGACAAATACCTTTTTTTAAAATTTAAACAAATTTAAGACTTGGCGCACACTGGCGACAAAATAGTGTTGTCGCAGATGAGGACAAAATTATTTTTCTTTGCATTCAAAAAGGGAAGAAACAAAAAAACAGCTTCTCTCTTTTATTAACGAGAAAACTGTTTGTCGTTAGTGTGCATTTGGTCTAACATACGTTTTGTGAAAAAATCTGTGAGTCACCGTATGATAACAAAAAATAATGTCTCAAAAACTTGAGTTCTGAAGCACACAAAAGTTACGAGTCTTCAGCAAAATAAAAATTGGTAATTATTCGGAACAGGGACAACCTGGCCAATTTCAATGACATGTGACTAATTCAAGTTTGGGTTAGATTTAAATTGTAGAATTGGAACTGATAATTATTTCAGAAGACTGTGGTATCTTCAGCAATTTGCTTCAATATTGATACAATAATCTAAGAAATAATTGAAGTCGTTCTAAGTGGCGGACTACAATTTTAAAACTCCGATAATTGGTAAAGAGACAAGATTTCTAAATAATTGCTCAGTATTTACTATTTACATAGAACGACTTCCAAGTATATGTCATGCATAACTTGGAAAAGACTATCGGAATTGCTCATTGTCAGTTTTAAAATTTTGGCCGCTGAAAGAACGACTTCTAACAAGTTAGAATATTTAGAAAATTAAACATACTCATATTGTTCAAGTTCCAATGCTTCATTTGTGCCTGTAAACTGTAAACATTTTATTTTGTATAAAAATCCGCAGTCTAGTAGTTATAATATCGTAACCTAAAGGAAAAACTATATTTCTTTCAATAGTAAGCTAATTTATATTATTAATAATTAGACTACGGATGTTTATGCAAATTCGCATTTTCAAGGGCATAGAAAAAGCAATCCAACGTAAATAAAAGTGTTTTTACCTTTTAAATATCATAGAATGCATATTATTCGCGATATTTTATGTATTTCTGCATCTATACACATCTTTGTGCAATTTAACACATTTAAAATTGCCATAAAAGTATAAACCGTCTATTAATAATAAACTTGAGTCACTATTCCAAATTCTTCATAACCATTTTACTTATGTTATAAAATTGAGTCGTGTTTTTTATTAATACAAGGTGTAACAAAAATGTTGCACGTCCTTGAAAGGGGTAATTCCTGAGGTAATTTGAAACAACTTTTTCCTTGGCGAAAATGTTGGGTAAGACTTTGTTAACGAGTTATTAACGAAAAACACCGAGCAATCAGAGAGCAAGAATAGTAGACGAACCTTGGCGCGGGCGATGGCAGACCAATGCTATGCATAGATGTAGCCCGCGCCGAAGTTCATCTACTATTCTCGCTCTCTGATTGGTCGGTGTTTTTCGTGAATAACTCGTGAACAAAGGCCCACCTAACATTTTCGCTAAGGAAAAAGTTGTTCAAAATCACCTCAGGAATGACGCCTTTCAAGGACGTGCAACATTTTTGGTACACCCTGCATAGAAGTAAATATACAGGGTGCGCCAAAAGTAAGTAAATGGAAACGGTCAAATATTTCGAAAAACGAATATTTTTGAGAAAAATGTTTTAGGGTCTTAAGAATTCTATTGAACGGTCGTATCCATTTAACCTTCAGAGGAACGGTCAAGGTCACGTCAAGGTCAACATGATTTTTTTAAATGGAACACCCCATTTTTGACCATGCAGTTTAAAGCTGACGATGAGACCTCTTCAAAACACTACCTGATGACCTATTTCTCTTGAGAATTGTCTGAGTGCTGAGCTTTAAATGCTTCAATACTGTCAGCCTTATTGTTAGTATTATTTAGAGTGCACCTTGAGGAAGTTTCTTGATTGGACTTCGCACAATCATGGTCATCACGTATGGGCTTAACAAGGGCGATTTTAGCATTAATACGCATTGAGCATTTGAGATTTAGCATTAATGTGCTTTAACTCATTAAATGTTCGAATTGTCTTCTGCCTGTTTCTTGACAGTTCTTGGCAATTTTCAACAGAAATAGGTCATCAGCTAGTGTTTTGAAAAGGTCTCACCGTCAGTTTTAACACTGCATGATAAAAAATGGCATGTTCTATTTAAAAAAATCATGTTGACCTTGATATGACCTTGACCGTTCTTCTGAAGGTCAAACAGCTATGACCGTTCAATAGAATTTTCAAAACCCTAAAACATTTCTTTAAAACATTTTTCTCAAAAATGTTCCGTTTTCGAAATATTTGACCGTTTCTATACTTTTGACGCACCCTGTATGGAAATCGTATTGCTAAATGGCACAAGTATTCTTAATTCTATTATTTGCACAATAAACTCATTTTGCACAACTCTGGACTTACGCCATCAGTCAGTGGAGAGGCTCAAGGTCATTGGAAGCGGTGACGTTGTCCCTGTTTCGAATAATTGTTACCTAAAGATCAATTCAGGGAAGACGGAATATTAGATGCGAAGCTACCAAGCTTTCCCAGGCGTGAAAACTGTTTCCACGAGGAGCATTAGAGTTCCAACGAACGCGATGTGGCATAAAGGAGAAGGAATTTCCTTGTGTAACACCTTAATCCGTCATTCCTATGCCAGGACAGGGACGGTAAACCCGCAAGAGAGACGCAGAAAGACTCTCGCAACCTGGATGCGAGCCCTCAAAGGCTCAAACGCGTAGAAAAACCGTAATGGAGCTCCTCACCTCCGACAATGGTGTTCCCACCCGCGCGAGCAACAATGGAGCACAATTTTCCTCCCCGATAGAAAGGCAAATTTTTTACTGGCCACGAGGCCAGCGGTGTTCCGCATTTTTCAACGACTTTTCAATTCCGCCGGCAACAAAGACTCTTCCCGACCGTTTTATCGAGCAAAGTCGCGAGGAAGAGTTCTCCTTTCCCGAGGGAGAGAGGGCGGAAAGGGCCGAGCCGCCCCTTCGACGCCCTACAACCGTGTCGGTCCCCTCTCTCCAGGTGCGTCGCCGTTTCTCCGTGGCGGTTTTCACCCCCTCCAACGGAAACTGGAGCAAGGACACCCTCGACCGGTCCTGACGCTGCATAATGGTAACCGCGGTCGCACTCGAAATCGACAAATGGACCGGGACGGATGCAGATGTCGATCCGCGACCGTATGCCCTCCGAAGTGTCCTCCCGCGACCCGACGACGAACGACACCCCCGGGGCCACAGGGGTGTGATAATTCGATCGAGCCGAATCGAACCGAGGAAAATAGGATTCTCCCGCGCCGAGGGATAATTTATACCCTTTTTTTTTTTGCTCCCCTAGATAACTCATCCTACCCGTCAGGGTGGAAATTTAATTTCTCCCCCGTTTGCCTCGCGCTCGTTACGGTTTAGGGTGGTACGTCACGCTCCGCTATATTCCTTCGGAGAACTGTTTCGGGTTTTAATTTGTGTCTTCTGCGGGGGTGATTTCAGAGAATGCGGTCCGGAGGTATTGCAACGAGGAGCTGAAGGTCGTGCACGGCGAGGGCGGTTTTATTCATTCACCAGGCTTCCCTCTCTACTACCTTGGCGAGAACACGTGTGGATGGACCTTCAGGTCGGCCCCTGGCCAAAGGATTCTCCTCACTTTCCACGACCTGGATATTCGGGGTGAGTATCGATCCGGGAATACCGTTCGCCCTCTCGAAATCCCCTCGAATTGGTCGATTCTATAATCATGAGGATTTCGAGGAACGAGCATGGTCCTTCCATTGTTTATTTAATCAAGTTGATTCCTTCGATGTCTACTGTAGGGTAAAAAATCCCTTCACTGTTATGGACTGAATTACTTACTGTCAGTTTTGTTTACTCAGAGTATTGGATAAATTTTGTGAAGACTGAACAAACTTTAATATACAAGTGGAACTGCAGTTATTATGATGGGGAAAGTAGAATTATATTTTTTCGCCGTTTGTTTTTACGAAGTTTTCTAAATTGATTAATTGAATTGAGGAATAAAACGGTGACTATGAGATATTAACATAATGACAATGTATAATGAAATTATGACAATGGTTTAAACAACAGAATTTTAAAGGGTAATAGTAATATGTAGGTTTTGAAATATATTTTTTGAAGTAATAATTTTGCAAGGAAAAATTGAATTTTTGAGAGTTCAACATTTTTTCTGTAATTGAATATATTTAAGCAGTAATGAGTAAAAATAAAAATATGTATATACTATGATCAATAAATATACAAATTATGCAACAATCTTAAAAGCAATCATTAAAGTAGCAGCATCCTATTATATATTAATTTTTTCAAAAGGGGGTTGATGAATAACAATTTTGAAAATTATTTTAATTTCAATGTAAAAGATGTGTTTGCAACCAATAAACAGTATTAGATGAAAGGTTACAATTATGATATATCAATTTTATTTTTTGACTTAAGAAATCTCCGAATAGCTATAAATAAGAAAATCGATTATGGGAATTTCATGTAAAATGTGTTGCATAATTATAAATATTGTGAACTTTATAGAACTTCCGATTTTTTTATCTTTTCTGAATCAATTGAACAAGCAGAAATTCGAATAATAATATGTGATAATGTTACTTTAGGGAAAAATAATTTAAGATACTGTATTAAAGTATGAATTAAGAAAGTTTCACCCATTTACAAGTGATAAATATAATAATATGATCTCAACTTATTTAGCTTTACAATAATTACATATATGTATAAAGGCTCTTTGGTCCCGTATAGTCATAATGGACAAATAATTAGCGCCCATAATAATAATAATGTTTCGCGTCAAAAAGTGTAACTGAAATCCATTTTATCATTTAATAGTCAATTTTTTTATGTATCGCATATTACTACTTTTTGTTATTTTATTTCTTATCATTATATTAGGGTGGATACACACTTCAATACACTTAAAATCATCACTTTTATTTATAAATGCATTAACACTTTCAATTATTACACTTTCCCTTGTGTGTTCAATTTTTTATAAGTAGTTCTCCAATATTTATTCAATATTTTAAGTAGAATGATTATTAAAAATAACAGTAAATCCTATTCTTACTGTACTACAAATCTGCATTAATAACCTTCAACTAAAATTATTATAAAACAACTTGTTTCTTTTATTTCTCAAAAAAATCACAAAGCAAACAAAATTTTCACACCCTTAAACTTTTTTTTACTGTAAAAAATAAGTCCATTGAGCAAAAAAAAAGAAAAACAGCAATATTGTTATTGATAGATCCATTGTTACGGAAACGCATTATACTCTCCATAATATCATATTGCCAATCACTGTCATACATCTCAGTATTGTCGACAAATCAGAACCTTGATGCCTCATATTTCGACCCATATCGTATTCGTGTCACCTCCTCTACTGTTAGACAGTTTCTAGAATGAGACAGCTCGATAGCGATAATACCGTCGATACTTCTCGAACAAAGGGTGACGAATATCGTTGAATTTCAGAGCCAAAGACGGACGGAAGTTGCGTGGACGTGGTGAGGGTGCGGGAAAAGGGTAGAACGCTGCTCGAACACTGCGGCACCGCGGCCGGCGTCAAGGTCGTATCCAGTTCGAACTTGATCACCCTCGACCTTGTCGCCTCGAAGAGGCTGTACATCGCCCGGGGATTCTTCGTGCACTATGAAGGTCGGTTCGACGAAAATGACGACGTCGTATTTTTTTTTTTTTGTCTTTGAAGTGGGCGAAACGAGAACGCGATACGTAGACACGGCTGAGAGGCCGCTGGAACTCGAGACGAACAAACATCGATTGCGCAATAATCTATCATCCAGAAATAACGTTCGACAGGGTTATTTCCGGAACGGGAACGTGACTTGCCCCGGAGGCTCGTTCCAGCGGATCTTTCTTCAAGATCAAGAGCTGATTTCATGCCGCGGCATAGTTGTCTAAATATTTGACTCTGAGTGCGGGTGATTGTTATTTTTAGAGTGATTGATTCCTTGGGCGATCTTCGAATGTAGGTCACTCGTAATATTTCTGCCGTGGGCATAGATATTGGTATTGTAATGGTACTTGAGAATCGAGTAGTAAAAGGGGAACAGCTTCGAGAATGCTCGAAGAAAAGTCAGGTGGTCTAGTTATTTATATTTTCCTTGTGTCATGACGGGAATAAATCTATAATTCAGTAGTCTCTAAGGTACACTGAAACGTTATGTAATATTTCTATGGGGGATAGAGTTCTACATGGCCTGAGAATAATAGCAGACACTTTAATATTCCAGTGTTGGGCTGTCCGGATATCTCAACGCCAAACGGAAGCAACATATTGAATGGCAGCCTGACCTCGAGGACGTTCCTATGTGATTCGGGCACCGTGTTCCCTGACAGCGAAGAAAGAATAAGAACGCTCGAGTGCAAAAACGGGAAGTGGAACGAGAACGTCACCGACATACCTGGCTGTAAGGGTAAGAATCATTCTACTTTCGTAACGCTATCCTCTTTCGAATACGCTGAAAGGAGAATCAAATCTCCAAATAATCATACTATGAACACAAAATCCGAGTTTGCGAAATCCAAATACAGTTTCATGAAATCTTTGAAATACAAAACCAATCAAAACTGAAGGAAAAGTTTCTTGAAAAGGTTTCTGGAAATTCGAAACTATCACAATTTCTAGAAAATAGGGTCTACACAACTTATAGATTATTTATAATTTATATTACAGAAAAGGAATTATACAGGGTGTAACAAAAATGTTGGACGTTCTTAAAAGAGGTGATTTTAAACAACTTTTTCCTTAACGAAATTGTTAAGATTTGTTAACAGTTATTAACGAAAAACGTCAAGCAATCAGACAGTGAGGAAGTGAGTTGTAGCCCGCGCCAAAATTCATACAATGTACTCGCTCTCTCATTGGTCGGTGTTTTTTGTTAATAACTCGTTAACAAGGCTCCACTTAACATTTTCGTTAAGGAAAAAGTTGTTTGAAATAACCTCAGGAATTACCCCTTTCAAGGACGTGCAAAATTTTGTTACACCCTGTATATTAATATATTAATAATATATGAATTATTTTAAACAGCAGATAAAAACATAAAATATCTTACTATTAATTGCATAAAACCAGAAAATAATGTACTAAATTTGCGAAAATTAACGAAAACTCTTGCAAGTTTTATCTTTTTGTTTCACCTTTAATACTCGAATAACTTTGATAACGTCACGTTATTATTCAAGTTCGTGATTTTAAATGAATCGAGTAAGATAAACTCGGGTAAACTAAAATTACTCATACTACTCGGATATCTCACGGGCCACGGGTTACTCGACACATGAAATAGATAATAATCTCGTGCCGAATTAAGCCGAGTTGAGCCGATATTTTTTGGTATGTATTTCTGGATTTTAAAATAAAATAAAGATTTTGAAATAAAATAAATTCTGTATAAAATTTGAAGATTGAAGTTTGCGTCAAGATTGAAGTTTGCGTCATATTATGTTATGAACCACATTTCACAATAGTGGGGGATTGAAGGAAGTTGGCGTTAAAGGAAGTTGGCGTTATCTTTTATATCGATACATCGAATATTGTCGAAATGTTTTGTTACCATAGAGAATGAGAATTGTTCGTTCGTCCCCACACATTCGTTATAACCATGTTGTATTACAAAGATTAATATTAAATGTTATATTCATTATCACAAAATTATTAAAATTTAATGCAATGTACCGTGGATACTATTATACTTTCTATTATTTACGTTGATTCTTTTTTTAATAATTATAATAATAATACTAATATAAATGCTGCCAGTTTAATCAGTTTTTTGCGAAGTGAAAATGTAAGTCGAAAACAGATAAAAATGATAGAAAGACTCAGTTCGGCTCAGTTTGGTTCACATCGATTCAATTCGGCATGATATACATATTTGTCTATCTCCTGTGTCATGTACCTGAGAGATACCCGGGTAGCATAGGTAATTTTGATTTACCCGAGTATCTGATAATCAATAGCTGTAGTTATTATACAGCAAAGGGTCAACATCAATTCACATGTATACAAGCTTGTTTACATGCAATCCAAATGTTAATTAACTGTGAGATGCCACAGTATAAAGTTTTTCCTTCTATCTGGATCGGTTGCAGTTTCCAGGATTAACTGATGCTCAGTTTCTACCTACGACTTTTATTGTGTAAAGCCAAATATCATTCGTACAATTTAATATAGTCTTCGTAAACAAATTTGAGTCGTACCTTAAACCCGAGCTAAAAATAATCCCCAAATAAATAGTAGACCGAGCTTCGTTATCCCCAGAGTTTACATTTCTTTATCGCAAAAAGGAAATGTAACCGAAAAATTAGAAACGGATGGTGCAAGGTTCTCGGTTTGATGACTACGTCCCTTACGGGTCTCCCGGGAGCCCATGGCTGCCCATCGAAAGGGGGAGTCGTTGAGTGGGGGTATCGCGGTAAATGGGGGATAAGAAGAGGGGTTGGAGGGGTGTGGTGGGGCTGGCAGGGAGAAAGAAAAAGACGGAGGGAAAGAATCTTGGGGCGGAGAAGTATTCGTGAGGGCACCATACATCGGCAGCGTCGCGCACGCAACGACGCCAGCCGTCTCGACGCCACGTGTCTCTCTGCGCGAGCAGTTCACTCGGGAAAAAGGAGTTTTCCGCCCACGGGCCAGCCTCGAAAAATCGCGTCCCAATAATTCCGCCCATTCGTCGCGCGGTGTCGATTAGATAAATCAGTGATATCGCCCCGGGGGCATTAATATTCGTCAGAGGCCTCTCGAGAGGAGTAGTTGCACGCCTCTGCGCCCAAAGACGTTCCAGCTCGCTGACAACCATCCAGGTAACTGAGTTTCACGCAAAACTATATCTATACATTGCTCTTCGACGCGTCCTTCGCTCGTAACATCAAACCTCTCCTTCAAAAATTAATAATTGCACTGAATTCGTTATATCTTCACCTCAGTTTTCCTGTTCTACATTTTGTTACTCATTCCTGTGATAAGAATTCTTTCTTGTGTATAGTCATCGTGAGTCACAAAATTGTATTAACAAGCGTGAAGAATGGTTAAATAATTCCTTAGCGATTTCGTCAGTAATGCAAGCCTCGGCGCGTTAAATCATCGATCGTTCGACTGTTTATCAGACATTTTTCCGACTTCTTCACCCCTTTTGCCAGTGATAACGCGCCGGTTCGTGTGCAACGCGAGAATGATCGACGCGAGGTCACCGATATCGATCCTCCGTTCCGACCGAAGAATTTCGAATTAATTAACGTCACTTAGTGGCAAACCGCTTCCGTGACGGTATCGCCAATGCAATTGTTCCAAGGGATTATTAATAGGCGAGCTGACGGAGCAAAAGCCGCGGTACTTTCGGTACTTCTTCGGCTATCGATTGCCTTGTTCGCGATTCTCTCGCGGGAACGGCTTCTAAATTAAATACTTGCTCTATCTTTGCCCGGCTATTTTTACATCAAACTCGTTTCATCTAAGAGAGTTCGTTATTTTATTATCGGACTCGTAGAACTCGCGCTATTTCCATTGCCATTTATTATTCCCCTAAACTATCACATAAATCGAATTTTACGAACCAATATATTACATTTTTAAACATCTTTAAATAGACAACTTAATGTCTGTTTTATTCAGGACGAATTACTCAAGGGTTCTAAATTTTTCATTCTATTGAAAGCAGGTTGAATGGTTTTCGAAAATAGGTACCTTTTTGTGGAAAGCAATTTTCTGTACAGCTTTTATCTGTTTCTCACTCCGTTATCAGAGTCTCACTCCGTCCGCGTCCCGAAACTTTCTCTTATCGGCCACCTCTGCGCAAGCATTATCGGTTCGACCGTTTCCTCTCGAAAATCGACCAATTTCGTCCCGCGACGCGAACCTACTAATTCGCTCGGTTATTCAGAATGAAACTTTTGAAAGAGCACGAGGAGGCCGAGTAACCGTGAATGAAAAGTTGGCTCCGCGATAAAAAAAAATTGCCTGCCACCCGAATCTTTTCACGCGGCGAACAAAGACCATCCAGAAGAATATGTCTCCATTCATCGCGATTCCCTCTATTGTCCTCGCTAATAATTCGCGCAGACCCGCGAGGAATTTCGCTGGCAGCGTATCGGGAGATTTTCACCTTGGCTTTCGCTGGAACGCGAGAGAAAAAAGGGGGCCATTTACGTTGCTGGGAAGATTGTTCCCTTAAACGCGCGATTCGAACACCTTTGTGTTGCATCGATGACGCGTTTCCATCATGGCTGCCGGGGAAACTTTTGTCGGGGCCCACCTCGCGACTTTCTCCGCATTTTACCACGCGACAGAATAATAAATTAGCCCGGAATTGGCAAGAAACGCTGCGGAAAAATGGCTGCTATTATTCACAATCGATCTCTTCCATAGATACTCGGTGAGAGAAAGGAAATTTTCGTTCCGAGGAGTTGGAATCAATTCGATTCTTCGCAGACCACCCTGTATATTAATAAGAAGTCGCGGAATCAGCGAGGATCTCCCCAAAACTGGTTTTAAAGTCCCGCTCTTTGCAACGTACCGTTCCATTTTTCGACGTTCGCGCAACGCCAGCGCGCGAACTTTGCGTATTTTCTGCGAAACAGCTGCACAAACTTACGGGCACCGCTGATACACATTATATCGGCACACATTTCGAATGGGAATGCATAATTTAGAGGACGCGCGCAGTTTCGGGCATATCGCGGAAACGAGAAAGGCTGGCAGACGTAGAGGGGAACCGAGTTAGCTTGTTTCGCGCGACGAAGAGAGGGGAAGCGAAACGAAGAGGGAGAGAACGATGGAAGGAGGTGATCGCCCCCTTCCACTGCTCCCCACCGCCCTATCCGCGCGCGCGAAGATAATTTTAGAGTCGACAAAATAAAACAACGTTACCGATTGCACATGTTCCGAACGGCTGCCGAGGCACCGCTCAACTTCGTCGACTTCGAGACGCAGCTTAATATTTAATGAAATTTCGCTGGGAGCGCTTAATGAACCACGCGCGCGCGTGCCAGAGATAATTTAAACGAACAGGCAAGATATAGATCAAGCAGTTGGTAATTGGATAATTACTCTGAGAAGATTCTATATATTTTTTCATGTTGGCATTGGTTGAACGACGGATGGTTAATAATAGAAAATTGAAAATTCCCAGAGAATCACGCGAGATCGTGGAAAATGAATGTAAGAGTTGCACGATCAGCGCGTCCGACGCGCGAGCCTCGACGTTTTTATCTTCAATAGAATTTTAAATTAGGATTAGCACCATTAATATTGATGAGGCGTCAAATAATGTTCGACACGGCGGCGTGGCATGAATTATTCTCGCCAGACTAAAATAGCCTGCTGAGTGTACTCAAGAAAGTCCGTCGGCTGCTCGCTGTATTTTAAAAAACAAGCTCCTCGCGGATCATAAAAATCCTCGGTCCGACGTCCAGAGCGAACACAACGAACATCCTAAAATATAAAGCCTCCGCGGAGGGTTAACCCTCTCCTCAAAAAAGGTGTCTTTAAATTCCCTCCTCCCCCCTCAAAAGGAAAGGAAACCAAGCGAAGACGAGACTCTCGGGTCGAAAAAGGACAGCTTGTTTTCATCCTGCACGGAATCGGCGTGGGAGTGGGTCGTGGTGGTGGGGTGTTGCCCCTGTTTACTCCCCCACCAAACCTCCCAGCTGTCTCTGTCTGCCCTCACCACGGAGGTTCCGAGCCGGAGTCGTCGGTGGGCCGAGGTAGGGAAGGTTCCTCTCCAGTCGTCGTCGGCGTTTCTGATAGTGGGACCACGCGACTGTTGCCGTCTTATCGCCGTCAGCTTTTTATCAATGGAGAGCTCGCGTCGCCGTCTTTCACGTTCACGTACGCACGCCTCGCGATTACGCTCCACGACGCACGCGCGGTATCGTGAGGAGACGAGGAACAGACGCTCGATTCCGAGAGAAACGGATCTGGGATCCAGCGCGCGGACCGCGAGCCTCGACTCCTCGCCACGACTCGGTGGAAAGTCGATGGAATAGAGCGTCGAACGTTCGTTCCCTCTGCGATCCGCCTCGAATATGCGCCGCGTCGGCAAGCGGGATCGCTGATCTTTTTGTTCCCGACGAAGGAACGAAGGAGGAAAAGAGGCGACCGAGTCGCCGAGCCGCGCCACGGCTTCGATGGAGTCAGCCAACCTTCCTTCGAGGGAATTCTCGCCCGGGGCACGAATTTGATACTGCTCCCGGTTACACGACCAGGTTTCAGAACCTGTCCCCGCGGTACGGAAGAATACGCGCACGCTTCGACAAAGCTTCGTCGACCGGCGAGTCAAAGGCATACTTGACGAGTTTCTCGATCGTCGATCGCGGCCGAGGCGCGACCAACTTGGCTAAGAGGAAGGTGTTCCCGAGGATGATCCGGAGCCAAAGAGTCTGTCGGGAGTAAATTAAGCTCGGACGGAGTTCAACGCGTCCGTCGGTCCTTGAATTTGACGCGCGGCGTCCAGAATAGCGCGCCGAAAGAACGAAGCGCTGCCGAGGACACACCGTGTAACCGGGTTCCATGCTTCCAGCGTTTCAAAAGACACGATCGCGCCTTTGTTCCCTCGGAACGCAGCTGTTCGTCGGACTCGGAAGGATCGGAGGCGGAAGTCGCGGAAGATCGCGTGACCTCCGAGACCTCGGGAAGTAGAATAGGGCGGCTTTGGCCGGACCGACGGAAACATCGTCCAGGTATTACGAATTTTCTTTACTCGCCCGGAGGAAGGAAAACGCGTCCTCCGGAAGGGAGAAAGGAGGCACAGTGGACGCGAAATTAAAGCCTCTCCGTCGCTCTTCGCGATCTTGTCTCTCTTGCTCCGAGATTCCTCCAGCAGATGAGTTTGACGCAACACAGCTGTTCGGTCGCAAGGTCGAGCACACGTCCGTTCCGCGAATCGCCTGGGAAATCATCGCGAGAAAATGCAGTCCTCTCGCCTTGGAGATTATCGACTCCTATTGACGGAGATCCTCGGGAATTGTTTGGCGAACGATAAGGCTTATCGGTTCGCGATGTTTTCTGAATAACGCGTTTCGAGTCGGATCGACGCGAGGCACGCTTTCGAGCGCGTCGAATGTCAGGAAAAGAAGGGATAAGGATAGGCCATGTGGCGTCGTTAACTCAGGGTCGTCTTCAACGTGCGCGATGCCCCGCACGATTACTCATCCGATTACTCAGTCTCGTCGCGTTCTTATTAATTTTTGGCTGCGCACGAGCCTCTTTCGAAGTCTTGATCGCTTTGTATTCGTTCCTTCTTTCTCTCCGGAACTGGAAGATAGATTCTTCGGAAATATTTTTTCATTCGGAATCAATTTGTATTTAGTCTCCGACCTCCTCTTCTCATCTGAAGTAGTGGAGATAGCGGTAAAACTCTTTTCTGTTACTCTGCAGTTCACTCGGCTGCCTCGTTTTCCGCGTAAGGTATTCTCGAGTACTCCGAATTGCCGGAAAGTACTTTCTTATAACTGTAGACTCTCTCTGCAAGTACTCTGCTATTTACATTTTGGAAACTGATACCAGTATCTTCACTCGCGCTTGAAATAGTAAATGCTCCATCTCCAAAATTCTTACCAGAAATCTCTTTTTTATTTCCATCTTTCCACTGTTTGAAGAACTTTTTCCTAGAATTTTGAAACAAAAATTGCCCAAATCCAACAAAAAAGAAACACTGTTCCAACTGTTCTAACAATTCCATCTTGCAACCAATTCTCTTCCCTCATTCTTCAAACATTAAATCCTCCGCTATCTCGAAAACTTGAACCAGAAATCTTTTCCCCGCTTCCAATTTCTCAACTCTATGAAAAACTTCATTATCATCATAAAACAAGCTGTTCAAAAGTTTCAAGCGAGCCAAATAAGAAACCACAGCCCAAAATGCCCCGAGACCTCAAAGTTCTTTCTCCGAGAAGCATCAAATTACCATAGAAATGAAATTCATATTACATTATCAATTACCCGTGGTAAAAGCTATTCGAAACCGTGGGTGGAGGGAAATGGAGGAGGAGGAGGAGGAGGAGGGATGAAAATGACAGCAGAGGGGTAGATACAGAGAGACTTGCGATAACGGCGCGCGAAGAGTCGATCTTCTCCTTTTTCCACGATGCTCCGTTTTTTGCTCTCTCGTTTCGCCGCGGCGCGGGGTCAAAGTGCACCGCGACGGCACATTGGAGTCGGAGGCGTCGTCCCGTCACGCGACGCACTCCTCGCGGATAATAAAGCCGATGGAATAGCGACGATCCCGCTCAGTTTGTCTCCTCTGGTCCGCGCGTCTTCAACCGGCCGCTCGTCGGGCTATGACGACCGACACACGCGCGTTTCCTCCGCGACGGTGACGTCACATTTTGCCGCTAAACTTCCGGGGGATAATCTCGCGAAAGGAATCGATCCGACCTGCGATCGTATTCGGGCATACGCTATCCGGTTGTCGTAGGACAGTGTCGCGCTCGGTTTCCAGCCGAGTTCTTCGCATCATCGAGTTTCGAGTCTTCGATAGGAACCACGAAAGATCTCTTCGAGTTCGAAGATCGCTCACAGTCAGTGATTTAGGAGTTCGATACTCCGATAAGGACATTTACTCTCTCGGTCGATTTCTTGCATTTTACACGTCGCCGAGGATCGGAGAACACTTCGGAACTCTCGGGGAAGTCCGGGTGATCGCGAGTGAAGCTTTCGGTGGTTGGTGGTTCGTAAAAGCGCGCCCGTTGATCGCGCGGAACGAGGGAGAAGATCGAGGAGGCAGGAGGGAGAGGCTTTTCGCGAGGGTCCCACTGATGCTATGGTAGTATAGTTGGAGAAGCCGGCAGGAGTTGCGTCATTGTAACCGAAGTGTCGTGCAGGAACGCGTTATGGTGGCGTGTAGCAGCTGACAGATCGGGCAACACGAATTCGGTGTAAACTGAGGACCGAGGAGACTCTTTGCCCACTTCGTCAACATGATTCGAATATTCACCGACACCTTCAGGAACCTTATAAGTGAGTGTCCTGAAGAATCTGTCTTACAATGTTCTTTGACAGTTTTTCGTTTCGTTTGTTTGCTCGTCGTTGATAGAAAATTATCAGTTTATCGATGACTGATAAACGTTCTGTCTCCTTCGAGTAGATCTCATTCATTGACTAGAGAAAAGTCTAAGCATAGATTGATCAAATGAAATACATACTGGACAATTCATTCGATTTGCTTTATTTTCGCTTTTTTTATTTCATTTGATTTATTATCTTGTATCTATCGCTCCGCGTTTTCGCTTTTGGAACACGTGCGAACGACTTGAAAAAACAGAACGAGAAGGCAGTCGTAAAAACGCAACACTTCTCGGGCGCCAGAAATACAAACGCTCTAACAAGGTTCGAGCACCGCTTTGTCAACTTTGAGATACACAACGTCACGGCTGAGAGGCGTCCATGAAACGGTCATATTAATCAAATTATTTATATGCGGTGCAAGAGATGCCATCAAGTTCGTTGCGCAGAATCACGTGGACGTGTTCCCTGCATCGCATCCGGCCAAAACACTTGTCTAAAATGCTCGTTCGTGTGTCGACGCGTGTCTTACGTCACGGTGCACGTGCTCACGGCGACTCGAAAAAAGAATGAATACACCTATGAACAAGAGAACGGAAATCGAATATCACCATCTAACTTGCCTCCAATAATATTTAGAGAATATCGTTGCAACAAGAAATCGATAGTCGAGGCATTTCGTCAAGCGGAATTGTCTTCGGCTGACGTTGCGCCTGTTCCGCAAATTCCATTCGATCCTCTTTAATAATTCTACCACGTCGATAGAAAAATCGTTTACTATTCCTTTATATAACTCCACTGGTCCGCGATAAAGACAATTGTTTCCACAATGTTGTTTTTTTTTTTATCGCGATGCTTCCTTTTACAGTCGACTCGCCACAAAAATCCACTTTGAAAATTACCTTTAATCTCAAAATTATCCGCTCAATTTTCGAAAGTAACTCGAGCAATTCACGAAATGGAAACCTACACTTTGAGTATTTTCAGGAACAGGACACCGCCGAATGTGCATCCTTTGCGCGCACTCGATTTCCTCAGTATTTCTTTGTGATTCAATCCTCGTAGATTTCCATTGGCTCGGCGATCGACCTTGCATTTTCCGCGGCGAAGGAACTCTTTCCAGCCACGATCTACGTAGCTGATGCAACGAACCGAAAGCCATTCGCGATCCCGCGCTACAGATCTCGATCGCCTCGCCCCTTTTCCGCGGAAATTACCTTGCCCTAGTCGCTTTTCGACGCCTCTAAAATTAGGTTCCCACGCGAGCAATCGCCTGACGCAATTTCAGAGCAACTTTTTCTCAATATCTATTACGAGAGGAATTTCGACTGACGTTACTCGACACGCGAAGCGCTTTGTTTTCTCCGTTCCTCTGTACCAAACGATTTATAAGCGACGTATTTTTTTTTTTTTTTTGACAGAGGTTGACACTAGTTTCGAGAGCTTCGAAACTGTATCGAACGTGGATGGCTTCATTATCGATACATTATCAAACGATGGTCGTAGATAAAGAGATAAACGAAGGTTCCGATACGATTCTTTCTCCGCTTTGGACACTGACTTTGGTACCATTGAATCTATCTATATTTTGCTATCATTGAATTGATAAGTAAGTGGAGCGAAGAAGAACTTAATTGAAAGAGAAACAAAAACTGTTCTGTTCGTTTGATTTTCCTTTAATCGAAGGAGAAAATAGTTGTACGAGTTTCTTTCTTATCGCTTGCGCGATTCTTCGAATCAAATTAGTCGCAATCGATCCTCGTGTCTTGAAACGACTCCGCGTCACACTCGAAGAAACAGTGGCCCCTTTGAAGTGGCATTTCCTCACTCGCTTGATGGTCCAAGGATTAACTAGATTAGAGGATTACCGACAATTGAGGCTGATTGGCCGACGACGAAAAGGACCCTTGGCGAAGGCACTCGAAACACGTTCATTTCAGTTCGTGAAAGTACTTCGAGGGGCCAAGTCGACCATCGAGAGCCATCGAGCACCGTGGATTAAAAAATACGCGGAATCGCGTGAATCACCGTGGAAACTGGTCCATCGATTCACGGGTCGACGTAGTATCAACCGACGTACGATTTCTTTAGGAGGTAAAGTAGTTTCTTCCTCGGCATTCTCGATAAAAATATCTCCGGCTGCTCTAAATCTGAACGTCGAATGACATTTCTGATCTGTCAAATCACTCTCCGGTATAAAATCTCTGATATGCTTTTACATTTACTTTTTGTACTTTTTGTATCTTTATTCTTTTTTTGTGGTAATGGGTTCTTTTCCCGTAAATTAATAATAAATAAATAAATAAATAAATAAACATTTTCCGATCGAGATTCACTATTTTCGTTGACGAATATCAATCCCATCGAGCCGGCAAGAACATCGCGAAACGATGACAACCTTTCACAGCGAATCGCTGATAAAACGGGGAAAGAAGAAATCATTTTTGCTTGCACGAGAATCGAACGATCCGCTATCGTCGCCGAATGTGGGAAGATTTCGATGAGGCATACTGATCTGTCACGGGTCACCGCCTATCTCGCTGTTCCATTCTGCAACTATCGTTTTCCTATTCACGATAGAAGCACGCGCCGTTCACGTTACCCACTCTCCTCGCGTCTCTTCCTCGCCGAAGTGGAAGCTGTCTTCTGAAGACTCTCTTTGTCCTTCGGAGTCGAGAAAAACCACTGAATGAGACGTCTGTTACAGAATCCACGCTCCGATGCTCGCGCTAATATTCTTTTTATCCTTGAACAGCTGCTTTTCGCCGAACCACTCTGCCAGAGTATGCTTAGGTCAGTTTTTATCTCGGCGAAGAAAGTTATCTTGTGAACATTGTGTTTCTTTTGGTGAATCGAATTCGTTCTCGCGTTGAAAATAATTTGAAGAACCAGCAGAGAAAATTGAGGCGAAAATAGATGTTACTGGAAAATTGGAAAATTGGATAAACGCTACTGCAACAAATGTGATTAAAAGTTCGTTCCACAACGCAGGTTAGAAGTTTCGTGACCCGTTCGGCGACTAGAATAGGAAAATACGGAGTTTCAATTAGTTTCAGATAAATCGTGACGAAAATAGCGCAATCGATAGAAGTGAACAGAGAAAAACAAAAAATCGCTGCAACTGGGTCAACAGCGATTCGACGAGGCGTAAAAGTTGGGCTATCGACAAATTAGTTGGGATAAGGACGTATTTCCCACTATCGCTCAATTAAAAGTTGCTCCAAGGCTGTCGAAGTTTGGGTCTATTCACTGGCGCGAAGAGAAATACTTTGAAAAGTGATTGCGCAAGGCTCTTCTTTTCGATGAGGAGATATCTAATCGGTGTGCGAAAAAGTGGCGAACGTGTCAGCGATATTTTTGCAGCGTTGTCGGTCAATATTTTTTAGAGATTGATTTAATATTTCTTTGAAAGAAAGGTGTAAGGGAATTGAAAAAGAAACTTCTCTCTTTATCAATCGTAACAGTGTTCTCGAACTTCAAGTTACATTTCCGTTAATCATTAAATCATTAGACGCCAGGGAACTTTAAGAACTTCGCCACGTAGTGGTTCAATAAATTGAATTCCTTTGAGACGCAGTAATATCATTTTCTACAGCGTCTTTTATGGGGACGACGATCCCTTTTGAAGAAATCCGATTCCAGAAAGTGGCTTTGATGGAAACTCGTTGGAGGGAAAACTTAAAATGTTCTGCGATTCAAAATAGAACGCCGAGAGAGAAAAGTTAAATTATCAGGTTGTTTTATCTGTTTCAAATAATTCTTAAGCAAAGTATAAAATATTATCGCATTTCCCGTGATATAATCTGATATTTTTAACAGGAATTCCAAATTGACATTAATCGAATGCATCCCGAAATATTAATCTCCTGATTGAAATGGATGAACCATTATTTCCAGCGAGATGCAGCAATTACGCTAAAATTTCATTTGAATTGTATGTGAACGCCTCTTGTCGGAGCAAGCGATTATTGCGGTTAACAGAGTGATGAATTCCTGCCTGTGATTCGATAAAGACGCGAGCGTTATCGTGTATACATACATGTAAACAATGGTATTTATAGCGAATTTTGAATACGTCAACGATAGATGGAGAAAGTGTTGTGTGTCTGACTGCGGTCAAAACTCGTTCCTCGAGACAAGGATTCGGTAATGATTGACCTGAAATGCAAATTTACTTATTAAATTTTGAGAACCAGCGGAGACTCAAATATTATGACGTTCTAACATTTGTGTGTGTAAATATTCACTTCGAAAGTTTTCAGAGAAGAACAGTGAAATCTTTAATTACACTTGACAGATTCGCTTTCAACTAACAAGGGAAGATCTCGAACCTGGAAATTCAAGAAATTATGCAACTTTGAGTATATGTAGAGCATGTATTGGTATGTATTACGCAATTTTTTTGCTACCCAAATTCACTCTAAGGGATTGAAATTATTCTTCGAAAATTTGACTATTTTTCGATTCTATTTTACAACTCGCGAACTACGAGAGATAGGAAAAAGCTTTTCAGACAAAAGTTACTTCTTTCAATTATACCTATCAAATGGTAAAAGCTTGGTTGAAAGTTGTTAATATTTTTTTATAACTTTTCTCTCAATTGTTTAAACAATCGATCAATCTTTTGCCATTTGGTAGATATAATTGAAAGAAGTAACTTTTGTCTGAAAAGCTTTTTCCTATCTCTCATAGTTCGCGAGTTATAAAATGGAATCGAAAAATAACCAAATTTTTCGAAGGATAATCTCAACCCTAAAGCCGGGAATCCACCAGAAAGCTAAGCTAAGTTAAGCTATGCTATGCTATGCTATGTTTAAAAAAAATTGGCCTCAATACATTTTTATGGATCTGTTTCCACCAAGAGCTAAGCTAAGTTAACGAAAATGTATTGTTTAAACATAGCATAGCATAGCTTAGTTTAGCTTTCTGGTGGATTCCTGGTTTAGAGTGAATTTGAGCAGCAAAAAAAAAAAATTACATATACCCGAGGTTGCATAATTTGTTTAATTTCCGGGTTCGAGATCATCCCATCGAAATGATCGTTTACAATATAAATGCAACTTTTGCATAAGTTTACCGAAAAGTTCCTCGTCGCTTCGCTAAAATTTCCAAGCGAAACTCGTCAAGCTGAACAATCAGACAATCGTCCGCGCTGTTCTTTCCAAGTTCGATATTAATTTCTGTAATTTGTTTGTTTTTCCACAGCCACATCGGCGGTGATCCTGAAAACAGAACACGACCATCGGCTGTCCACTCTTTCCGGGGACAATACCCTTGGCGCAGGGGTGAGGGTTGGTCGGGGTGAGGACGCAGTCGCGACAGGCAACGGGCACATTATGGATTCGGCGCAATCCACCACGATGAAGCAATCGGACTACGTCGTAGGTCAGTGAACCAGCCTCAAAGAAATTTTTTTTCCAGTCTGTCGAATTTCTATTAGTTCAGAAAATCCTCTTTTCCTCGCGAATTGAATCGCTATCGAACCTCGTCGTTCGAGTCTCGCCGATTACGGGGGTGGTTTTCGTGCTGTGCTCGGTCGATGTTTACCCCGGGGGGAATCGCTGCCGCCGATGGCGTTCTTTGGAGTCGATACAGTAATTCCGTGGCACGGAAAATGTGGAAGAAGCTCGGAAATGCGCGACGGTACAACGTGATTTCATATTCTTGTGTGGACGTCGAGTTTTAATGAAAAGTGGAAAATACGGGGAAGCAAAGTTTACGTTACACCGGCTTACGTTTCTCTAGTGATAAGATAACACGTAGAACTTGGCGAGTAACATGGCAGCGGTTATTGACGAGTGAGGGCAAAAGCTTTTAGAGGAAAATTCTTATACAGGCGAGTGTTGCGTAATCGAACAAGTTCATGTTTGACATGACGGTTCAGAGCAACGTACACAGGTATTATGTAATTTAATTGATGGTTGAGAATTTTACGATTCGTTGATACGCAGCACCCAATTTTTTTCGTATTGAACTTTTGTCACTGAACTTATTAAAACTTTGCTTCGTGTTTTTTTAGATACATTTTTAGTGTCCTGTAAACAGTAAACTGCGTCTCTGTTGTCGTGGAAAAAATTCTGATGTCATTGAATCATCGAATGAGAACGCTTCAAGAAAAAAGAATCGAGTTCAATTCAGTTTGAGTTCTTCAGCTTCGAAAATAATCAGAATTCGCTTCTTCTTTTTTCGCTGTTAATGTCCCATTTGAATTATCACACCATCCAGCTGAGTCGCGTGGAAGTTTCTTGAGTCGTCATCGAACGATAGCCGATATTACGGTATAATTATTACAGATATAACCAGTCCATTGGCCTTGTTTTGTTGGAATTAATGCCCTGAGCTTCCGATATAGTGACCGCGTATTAGCGCGGATTGCGAAAACTTCCCAGTTCGTTATCACCCCTCATTGTTTATGTTTCCTCGTTTGCATCGCTCGTTCTTCGGTCAATTACATTTTAAAATCGTTTGATAACAATTGTTCGAGTTACAAACTGCGACATCTCTCACTGTTGCTACTTTCTTGTTAAAAAAAAAAAAAAAAATTTGTTGTCAATCGAGCAGATTGTTAATCGGATTACCCTCGATAAAAATAGCCCGATATCCTATTCCAATCAATATCGACGCAGTGGTCTGTCGAAACCATTGAATTTACATCTATTAAAATTCATGTCAGATCATGCCAATAAAAATGATTCAAGTTCAACGCAAAGTTAATTTTGATTTACGAGTGCCTGCGCCTTGCATTCATTTTCAATACTCTTGAATATTCTATTCTATTTTCCACTCGATGCACCAAAAGTACTTTCCACTTAATTATACGTCGAAATCCAATGCGAAATACGAACGTTTCCGACAATCAATACTTTACATCGACTCCAAACTCCCGATTGCTACATGATACAGCACCGCGAGATAAACTCGTGTTTTCGTATTAATTTCAATTGGATTATTCTCGATTAAGAGGTAATTAGCACGGAAACCATTTCGCCTGAACAGCGAACTTGGACTGGTTAGTCAGCCACACGTCCAAAGTTCACTGTGTCGTTCTTGAAGGCGTGGACCAAGACGACGAATGGCGAAAGCGAACGATAGACCAGATAATGTTCACTAATCGCATCTTCTTTCAACCTTACAGACGTCGTTTTGCCGACCGTCCTAATTGCTCTGCTGTTCGTTGGCAATGCCATCATCGTCTACATTATTTTCCAGTACAGAAAGAGGTGAGTAGAATTCCTTGAAATCAGGAGCAGCTAGAAAACATAATATTCATTTACAATAATAGATAGATGTTTCTTTCGTAGCGAGTAATATAAAGTTACAAGGGTTACGCAGTAATATTTGTAGATATATAAGTGACAGAAACATAAAATATGACTGTCACTCCTTATTTGAACTCTTAAAGTAAAGTCTGGTTCACATCAAATAAATCTACATTAGAACTAAGATTAGAAGAAAGTATAAAAATATTTTAATTGAGCGAACAGAATGATTCACACCGTTAAACATTTTCTTAGGCACTGCGTAAGCTACGAAGAAAGTTGAGATGCTTCGAATCAAGACTCTAGTCAAAAGTACTGCTGTAATTTAAAATTAATGTTGATTACTAAGAGAATAAGTCCCAAGTAATAACAGAGAAATGGTATTACTATATTGTAGATACATCTGTAAAGCTTAAAAAGTTTTGTATCGCCTTAAATCTAATATTCCAAACAAGATTATTGCCATCTGAAGCTATATCAATTGCTAGCAGAATGTAAATTAAGTAATAACATTGTAAGTAAATAGATACAATCTGTAAAACAATGTAATACTAATTATATAAAATTTACTTATAGAAAAACTCCAGCAGTGGGGCAAGGTGAAGAGATGACCCTACGAAATGAAGCAGACGTGCCCCAAGTGTGATTTAGTGTGAGAATCGAGAATTGAGTGGATGGTGCCAGCAGAAAACGTCAGCGAGGCCTACGTTGCATTTTTCTATGAGGATGATCTCCAAAAATCGATCTCCAAGAGGGTTATCGAGAGGCCTCGACCTTCTTCTCTCCCTTTGAATGTTAAGTCGCGGAAAATGAATGTCGAGATGTCGGGAGGTTTTGGAATTCGTACCCATTGTTTCGTCTAAAACTCACGTACTCCGTGGAAAAAAATGCTGAGTGAAGAAGAAAACGTTTCACTCGTGTCAAATATCGGCGACACCCAGAGAAAGACTATGAACGCGCTCGTCGCTGAAAATTCGCTGTCAATATTAGAAGTCAGGCACTACCTCAGTGCTGCCAAACTTACGTACACACACACAGACACACATTTACGATAATGTATTATACTGTAAGGAAATAATATATTCTATATTTCGTCCAAATTGTGACTTAAGTTAAGAATAAACGGATGTTTTCTTAATATTTTTGCCGTCTTTTGCAACGAGAAGGCATAGTTCAATAAAATTTGTTCCGTAGCACGCTGAGAAGACGAAGAAGTAGAAGCATCGAGGTAAAAATTAATTATTTATTTTATTATATCGATTATACTAGTTTATGTACATGTTTTATATAGCTATTCAAATGTATATTACAGAATTAGA
Organism: Perdita meconis; assembly: GCA_030770465.2. NCBI lineage: Eukaryota > Metazoa > Arthropoda > Insecta > Hymenoptera > Andrenidae > Perdita > Perdita meconis. The sequence continues at coordinate 7,607,345 of JASKOS020000001.1, forward strand.
AATACTTTTGCAAGGGTTCTCCTAAGATCTCTTCGAGCGTACGAACTGCGTCTTGTGCACACCTTTCCGTAGCTTCATCCTCGTCTTCCAGTAACTCCGCTAGGAATGGTATAGTTTCTGGCAATAAAGGCATGAAATCCTCTCCTAATTTCCTCACAATTTCAACCTGTAAAAATTATTATTATTTATTTATTTATTTCAGTTTCACGGGAAATAATTTCCCATTAGTGTAGAAAAAGACGGATAAGAGACTATAAATTACATCGAGGACAAAGTGATAAAATTAAACAGAAGATACGCTAGTTAGATTTAAGGATTTGCATTTGTAGGGAGTAAATAGAGCAACAAAATAGATCCAAATCACCTCCTAGAACATTAGCCAATACGCATATACGAATATACAAAGTTAGAGAATTTCGAGGTATACCTAAGAGGATAAAAAGTAAGCGAGGGTCTGAGGAACCTTTAAGAATTTCATGAAGAAACACCAAGTCTGAACAAGTTCTTCGGGTTTCTAAAGTATTAATCTTGAAGGTGTTCATAATAGGTTGGTAATTATGATCAGTGATTGCTATCTTTTGCCCTATCTTGTATGCCGCATATCTACAAAAGGAATGTTGTACACCTTCAAGCTGCTGTTTTTGATACAATAGATAAGGCGACCATATGGTAGAAGCATATTCTAAATGTGATCTAATTAGCGCGCAATATAAGAGCCTGAAGGTGCTAGGGTTCACAAAGTTAGATGCACATCGCTTAAGAAAGCCTAAAGATTTATAAGCTTTAGATACAGTAATATTAATATGGTTAAAGAAGTTAAGGAGAGGCGTGAAAAGAACACCCAAATCACGCATCTGAGAAACAAGAGATAAGGAGTTGCCGCCAAGATTATAATCGTGTTCAATCAAACGATGCCTCCTCAAGGATCTCATTATTATTGCTATTATTCCAACCAGAAAGATCAAACCAGAAAAAATTAAATCAAAATATTATTAAGGAAGATATGATCAAAAGGTTTCCACTTACTAAAGCATTCAACGCCGCGCTCCGGACATAAGATTTCGCGTGTCTCGTCTTCAGAAGCACCTGGTAGACCAGCTGTTTATGCAACGAGTCGTCGGGAATGGCGCTAGCAAAGGCTGCGACGCAAGGTACAACAAGTTCATTAGCCCTCTTCTCATATCGCTCTCTATCGTCCATAGTGTTCTCAAGTTGATCCACAATGGGCTGCATCAGCGTATCGAATCTCTCCTGATTCACGAAATTGTGAGCGTCGTAGCTGAAAACTCGATAGAGAGTTAGCAAAATAGCTTCCACCAACTCAATCTTGCTCGACTCTTCGGGAAGAGTCATTTCCTGAGGCTCCTCCGTAATGGCAGGATTATTGCTGCTCAGCAACACAGCCGCGTGCTTGAGGAAATGACCAGCGAAAAGCACAAACAGCGACTTCAAGCACTCGGCGATGCTAGCCGACAATCTGTAGAACGTGATGCTCCGTTGCTTGTACTCCGGATTCCTAGCAGCCCAATCGTACAATTTATAATAGAGAGGCCTGAAGGTTGTCTCGCTCAGTTTTAAGATCAACGCGACCAACGCCTCGCTAGCGCTCTTCTCCACCATTATCACGTCCTTCATCGTCACCTCCACGCCATCCACTTCCATCTCTCCCTCGGATCCAGAAATGTCTTCGCGGAACTGCAGCACTTTCAGGAAGAACGTTCCCAGATCTGGGATGGCTAAGGTCAAGTCGCCGGGCTGCACGCTGATGAAGGAATCTGCCAGGACGGTCATCAGAGCTGGGATACATTGATACAACTTTTTGCTTAGCAAAGTGACGTATGTCCTGTTCACTGCTGGCAGCAGGACTCTCGGAGGTACGCAGCTAGATAGTTTCTGCGTCGTCGCTTTCAAACGCGACACCACGGCGCCGATCTTTGGATTTTCCGTGTCGGTGTACAGGGAGTTCAATCTCGCCAGCTCGAACAGCAACTGGTCCAAGTACAGAGACAAGAAGTTCCCTACGGATTCGACTATTTTTTGCAAAGCGCTGACTATGCTGACAACTATCACGTCTGGTACATCTTGATGGCAGTGACTCTCCAGCAATTGTAGAATCGCCGGGACGAATTTATTCAAAGAGTGTATGGCATGAGTACGCATCGAACTGCATAGTTCTGCAACGCAGAGCGCCGCGCTGCCCAACAGTGGTCCCTCTCGCTTTCGTAAAAGTTTCGTAGCCACCTCCAGGATCTGTAACAAGAAACAAGTTCATTAAAAATTTGTACGAGAAAAATTGCGTTCCACTTTCCAAGGTTTAAGAGTCGTCTACTCACTGGTTTAAACAATGTAGGATGGTCAGAGGCCAACAATTTGGCTAGCAATTTCAGAGTAATTAGAACAGTCTGCTGAACTATCTCCTGCTCCTGTGTCTCAGACTTCGCTCGAGTGGCAATAACCTTCATCAAAGACTCAATTAAGCCTAGTAAGTCAGCGTGATCCTCCTCTCCGAATTTTCTTTGCTGAAGTCGTGTATTAAGAAGCTCCAAAGCTTTTCTCTTCACGGTCATTAATTCGTGACCCATTAAGCTTTTAACGCTTACCAAGAACATGTTATTCGGTAACAAATTATTGACAAGATCCAGCACGTCGTACAAATGATGTAGAAGAATCTTCCAGTATTTTCCAATCGGCTTGCCTTGATGTCGGTCAGCATTTTTCGAGGTGCTTTGAATCAGCAAGATCAGTTCAACAATCAATTCATCGTAATACGGCTTCAAACCATCTACTTGAGCAGAATCGAGCTCAGCAACTCTGTTTATGAGGTCAGGCGACGACAACAGATTGCTTAGGAACTGCACAAGAGTGTACTTATAATGTCTCAGTTGTCTAGGACCTGTTGACGGGTCCCCAGAAACCACGTTAAAGATATGTCTGTACTTGAAGGACATCGCTGCCTTCCTGCCTTCTTCGCCTTCTAGATCCACGGGTAGCTCTTTCATGAACTGCGCCAACTTCACGCAAACTTGAATGAGTTTCGTAGGTGGGAACTCCTGGGACACTTGTAAAGCGAACTCCAATCTCTGATCAGGCGTCTTCTGGTTCGTGATACGCATGTTTTTAGTTACAACGTGGCTTTCAAAAGTCAACAGATAGTACAAGTGAATATGATTGTCCAGTAATTGCAAGAGTTTCACGAACAGAGGTATTCGTCTGTGCTCAGGAATATCAGGCAAGGAAACGATGAAGGTCCTCAGAACCTCGCAAGCGTGAATCTCATTTTCGTCAGCGTTTATGATGGGCACCACTGTCTCGATGGTTTTGGAAATAATTTGTATCGAGTAAGCGTCGTCTTGTCGCACCACCGAGCTACCCATGAACGTGAATATGGGCATGATGGTGTAAAGGGCGCGGCGCATGTCCACAACCTTCAGCAACTCCACGAGCACCAGCAGGGCGTGATGATGAGTCTGAGGGTTCCTCGAAGTCCTGATACACTGAGTTATCAGGTCCACCTGCAAGGGAGCGTCCCTTATGGGCAGTTTTTTCACTGCCAGTCGATGGATGGTCGACAACAATAACTGATTAGTATACTCAACAGGACTCTGTTCTTCGAAGCTGAGACACATCTTCAATAAATCAAACAAAATTGGATAAAGCAGTTCCTCGCGTTCAATGTTATCAGCCCGTTGAACGAACTCCAAAAGAGTTACTCCACGTTTCCATTCTCTACTGTTAATTATCGTTGGATTAGGCAACGAACTCACATGGCTCAACCGTTTCTTGGTCTTCCCTTTGACGTTGCTTGGCTCGTTTCCTTTCAAATTTTTCACGTTCTGCAACTCGTCAACTATGAGCTGCGCGTCAACGCGTATCTTCCTGATCGTTTTGTTTGCTATAGAAATTACGTTGCTCAATTCGCAATCAGTGATTACGTCTACCAATTTGGCAAGAATCTTCTTCTGGAGATTAGGAGACACTTTTCCGGCACTGCTGAAGAATGTGTCTTCTATTTGTTTCAAGAGAACAACACTCGGTGGATGCTGAACGCCAGTTTCTGTCGTAATCTCAATCTTGTGCTCGACTATGCTAGTCTCAAATAGTAACCACGCATGCTCCGTGACGAGAGCTTCCACAGTAGCACTGTTGTATCTCTGAAGTATATTTCTCAACACGTTCCCAGCTGATTTCGACTTAGACTCGGTCATCAAAGTCTGTAAAAGGTTTTGTCCTAGGGGGGCCAACTGCTGAAGTATCGCCGGCCCATTGACGTGAATCAGGATGTCCAAAAGCTGGGATTTGATGTGCATCGGAGTCCCTGGATCCATGACAGTCGTGAATAACCATTTCTGCGCTAGCTGAAGCTTCTCCCTTATTTTAGACGCTAATTGCGCGGACACGTCTGGATCCGGGGACAGTAATATGTAAAGATACAACGATAGTTGATCAGGATCTAAAGATATCTCTGGACTTCGAGCCACCAGCTCTTTCAGTAGGATTGAAAATGGATCGTTCGAAGTGCTCATTTTCTGCGTTATCCTCTTCAGAATGTCTAGTGCTGTTATTCGACAGTCGTTGTTCTCCCTAGCCAGTGAAAGTAACAGATTCGTTACAAATACTCTGTCTTCGAACAACCATTCTACGGATTTACATTGATCCAGAAGCACCAAAGTTATCTTCATACAGTGATAGGATGTTTGCACTCTGACTGGTTTTATGTACAACTGGGAAAGGAATTGGATCAGATTATTCACCGTAGTGAAATGTCTTTGGAAGAATATCTGCAAGCACCGAGAGTAATGCTTGCACCAGTACACGTTGTCTATTCCCTCAAAGAACATTTCGAGCAGTCGTAAAATCAAATTACTGCGATGCGGATTATTTTCGAAGTCGAACTTCGATTCCCGCTTCAAGTCTAAACGTCTGTGGACCATTTCCAACACGTAAGTGCATACTTGCAGAGGCAGAACACCCTGCGACGTCAGTTCAATGGCAGTCTGCATATTGTTCCCTGTTATGTTGTTACAATTCTGCAACACCTTGACTTGCGGGAACTTCTTTATTATTTCCGTTGACATTTCGATGACTTCTCTGGCTACCTCTGGCTGAAGGGAGCCAACAGGAACTCTGCACACTGATCCCAGCAAAATCAGATTGAAGAACATCGATGCCGCATCGCCATGAGCAATTTGTTGCTTCATGGCACGCAGTATACTGTCAGTCGGAGGCAGCAACTCCCAATTTAATACATTGTGAAAAGCTGCGGAAGAGACTGCCTCCGCGTTAGGCCATTTCCCCAGATCTTTCTGCACGTGTTGCATGAAGGGACTTTTCTTGGCGAAGTTCGATTGCAATACCTCCATTGCGATATCCACATCCGCATCTACGTTCGGGAATAAATACGGTAGGGACGTAATGAAGACACTGGTATCGTCGCCCTCCTCGCAAAGCTGCAAGAGAATATTCAGCGCCGGTTTTGCTAAAACCTTTCGACTCTCACTATGGCACGTTGACAATAATATTTTCAACTCATCGATCAACATATCCACCGGTAACAGACTCGTTAAACGTTTCGTAGGCAAGGACAGCAAAGCTTCAATGACGTTTACCTCGCTGTCACTGAATCTTGCTTGCAAAGTATTCGTCATCATCTCTTGGAAAGACTCCGGGATATTCACATCGTTCTTTGCTAGAGTTTCTAACGCCACGATTCTTTGCTCCGGACTGATGTGAATCAATCTGTCCAGGATTCCCACCGAGTCTTGCGTGTCCCTGACCCCGTAATGCCAAGATGTCAAGAACTGCAGCGCCAACTTCGAGTCTTTATCTGTCTCGCTACGTTTCATGAGATTCTTCAAGTAGTCGTCGAATCTTTCCGGATACGTTTTCTCAAGACACTGATACAGCCGTGTCAGAAATTCTTTCGACTCCCGAGACATGTCGTTCATAAGAAATTCCTTTTCCAAAACGTTCCACAAAATGGTATCCACTCCGCTGTCGTCTAACGTGATTTTTGTCAGTATTTCACCGACCATATTCTGGACTCGCGTCGTTTCCGACGGATTCTTCAAAATCACGCGACAACTGGTTTGCAGTAGCGGTACAACGAACTTCAATTTATTTATGTTTGGCAATTGAAGCTTAACCGCTAGTTCGATAAACCAGGAAAGCTCCGATAATTGCATCACAAGCTGCTTCGAAACAGTCGTAAGTTGACAAGCCGGTGCATTGTATAAAAAGAACAATAACGTCATTGCTTCATCTTTTAAGTGCGTTTTCTTAAACATTTTCAAAAGCAATTTTTCTGTGGTTTCGCTGTTGAATTTCGCTTTGGTCATTAATTTTGCTAAAATCATGTAGGTGCTGGCTGCAAAATCAGCTATAGAACTTTCCATGCCCTTCAAAATGGTCGGTATTATGCTACCTATCTGAATTTCGGACATAGTAGATGTCTGATTGATAGTTCCTAACAGAGAAGTGGTATAAAAGGCATACAAAGTACTCAAAGAATTTGCTCGTTCTGCGAACTGCTCTGTAGCAGCGACAACGTGATCGCAAATGAGCTTTAACAGACCATTATCAGAGCTGAGACGATTAATTAGTGTCAGCGAAGACAGTGGTACACCAGGCTTTTGAAGAGCATCCAACCAATGCCATTTATCAGCTACGTCTGATAAATCCAGCAACTGCAATGCTCTAACAAACATTCGAGTCTCGTGGTAAGGTAATATTAACAGTAGGAACTGATCTCTGTTGAATTCATGAATACGAAATCTGTGTATCAACCATTCAAGCGCTTTGTGAGCATTATTGAGTAAAAAATATGGAGATAGTAAAATAAGGAATTTCTCAATCTGTTTGTCCAGGTTCTTGTTAACTTTAGCATCTTGTACTGAACGTTCCAAGTTTATTGAGCTCTGCGAGAACAATGTCGCTTTGAACTCTGAAAACAAGTCCAATAATTTAATTAATTCTTGCAATCCATTTTGACCAATACTTAAAACTGTTTCCTTGTCTAAATTAGCAGCTTCTTTCGGATCAAACAGCAAGCTAGGACGTTTTTTATCTTGTAGCAATATACTAGTTTGCGGTGCTTTGAGCTTCTTTAATTGTTCCGCAAGAGACGTGGCCATTTTAAGTCTGTAAACAAAGTCTCTTGAATATTAAAAACTCTGAATAATTTTTAAAAATCGATGAAATAAAACAAGATAAAACTTAAATGTTAACCTCACCTTTTCGTATCGGATGAAATTTTTTATATTTCGTAAAATGTACTAAACTGTAGGCTAGACTTTGCTTTAACGAGATAAAAATTCATTGATTTTTTAACGTGCGTATTCACAGAACATCGAAAAACTTACAAATTAAAATGATTAGTACTTATACTAAAGCCGACACGTGCAAACACTGTACGCGGGGCCATCACAGAGCATGCGTATTTCCGACGTGAAAGAAAGCACGAGTATAAACAGATCTGTATAGTATGTGTAGTATACTATCTCCAAAGAAGAACCAATCAATTGTATAGTATGTGTAGTATACTATCTCCAAAGAAGAACCAATCAATTTTTTAGAGAATAAAGTGCGTTCATTCAAAGCCAGAACTTTTACGAGTGGTAGTGTCAATAAAGTGAAAACACTTCGCAACAATCACTATTGTTGGTGTTGCAAAGTTAGGTTTTTCGATAGCTGCATAGCCAATCTACTGTTTTTGATTTTACACAGCAATGTTTATTAAATAAGAAAAAAAATGGGTGACGTTTTAGAAAATATTAACCCTAAATTGTACAAGAAAATAGACGAAAGGCAAGTCACCGCAGAAGACGAAAACGAAAACGTCGTGGATGAGTTTGATGCTCGTGAAATTTTCGGTACGTCCACTGAAAAATTTAGTAGTTCCAAATACTCTACTTCACATTTTCGATCGAAATATTTGCTAATGTAAATAAATTTGCAGATCTTATTAGAAATATTAATGATCCCGAACATCCTCTAACGTTGGAAGAATTGAACGTAGTGGAGCAAAATCTCATCGAGGTAACAGTAACATAACAATAATAGTTTTCTCTGTTTTGCAACTACGTTTTATTGCAGATCGATAACAAGGCGAATAAAGTGAATGTGAAATTTACTCCAACCATACCGCACTGTAGCATGGCTACGCTGATCGGTTTATCAATTAGAGTACAGCTTTTACGAGCTTTGCCGTCAAGGTTCAAAGTCGACGTTGAAATTACTCCAGGTACCCACATGTCGGAAGCAGCAGTGAATAAACAATTAGCCGATAAGGAACGAGTTGCAGCAGCCCTTGAGAACAACCATCTCCTTGAAGTGATTAATCAGTGCGTTGGAATAAAATGTTTGTAATATTGTAACAAAACATATATAATTTTTATAATATACTGTTTAAGAATGTAACAAGCGTTTCGATGTATTTGTATGTTCTAAATTAGATTTATTAACAGAATGGATAATCGTTTATAACTGTACAAATTAGTGCAGTTCTATCTACAAAGGTTTACACGCGATATCATCTCTTTTTTGCTAAAATTGCTGCTGCAGTTGGCGGAGGTGTTTTCGTCGGATCGTATTTGAATGTTTTCTTCAGAGGACCCGTGCCTGCTTTGTTAAACTGTATAGAATCCGCGAACGCTCTGTCATTCAGTTGCCTGCCTCGTTTCATGTCCTTCCAAGCTGTAAAAAAATTTCGAGCTCAGTATGTTCAGCATTGAATCTAAAATTTCAATTCATACTTACAATCCTTCACTGTTTTGGTAAAGCCTGCTTTCGGTAACGTGTCTTCCTTAGGAAATTGTTTCATGGGTGGAATATTACAATATTCCTTGACCGCCTTAATTGCTAAAAATCTACGTAGAATTATACTTATACAGTTTGTCGAGATCCAGTACCATAGAATAGCCTGAAATGACGCAACTTTTAATGCGATCGTCTAATAGATGCATTAATGAAATGAAATTTGTTCCTTACTCCTGGGAAATTCATCATAAACGGAAATATAACAATTGGCATGCCTCTGATGAAATACTTGGCCATTCCCAAATTTCCCATACCACTTGTTTGTATATTCTGTTCAATTGATGCATACATTGTACCAGCAGCGATTATAGGCAAAACATAATACGGATCGGAAATAGTCAAGTCTGTGAACCACGATAGTCCACCGGTTCTTAGACTTTCAACAGGTGTATTAGCCATTCGTCTCAAACCAATGAAAAATGATATGAATACTGGAATCTGGTACACAAAAGAAGATACACTTATTCGTACACAAAACTGCCTTTGGAACGGAGATGGGCATTATCTGGATAAAAAATTATTTAAATAACGATATGAATGAAAGGTGATTTATCTTTATTCGTTATTCGAAGGTTTGAATAACCGATTTATCTTTGATGAGAGCTTATTTAACGAATAAAGATAATTTGTGGTATCGCCGAATCACGATTAAAATTTTCCATCTATTATTCGAACACTGAAATTTTTATTCAGATAAAATTTTGCCCATTTCCAATTTCATGTATCTTGAGGTACATACTTGGCACGCAGCAATTATTGCGCTTTTTGCTGGATTTAGATTATTCTCTTTCGTGAACACCGCTAACTCGTGTGTATACAAAGCAGCTGAAAATCATAGTCACCCTTTTATCAAGATTATCACGTTCAAATATTTCTTTCATACCTTCATAGTCATTTCCATTTCGTTTAGCTTCATTTATTTTCCGCGATAATTTTTGCATATTCGGCGAGTGATTTGCCATGTGTGTAGCATGCTTTTGGGCCATTACCGTAAGTGGAAGGAATAGCGATCTAACAAATATTGTGCCTAGTGTAATCGTTGCCCACCATGGCATATCAAAGGTAATATGAAGCCACTCTAAACTAGATTGTACGATTCCAACTGGACTGTATCCACCTAATCCTACACTAGCCAGAGTAGCTTCGCCATTTGGATGGAGCTGAAAAATAGTTTCTACTATTTCTGGAGTCGGTGGCACAGGTATATCGGGTAAATCTGAACAAAGTATTTAATTTAACTTTAGTTTTGTGTGGCCAGTTGATAGTATTAACGGTTTAACTAGTGATTAAGTTTAACACGTTCCGTGCGAAACTAACTGATATCGGTTAGTCAACTCCGGTTTCCCAGAGGAGTATTGACTCGACGCAAAAAATGCCTCTCGCAGAGAGGATAAGGGCACTAGATTCCGACTAAACCTGCACCGCAGGGGGCCGTCGCACGACGGATCCAAACTTTTTTGCACGAAACGTGTTAATTGAATAATGTGAAGTTACTTCACCTGACAAGCCGCTCGCAGCAGTTTTCTCTGTTATTGAATCAGTTGTGCTTTTTACTGCTTCCTGAATCGGTGGTGCAGGTGGTTCTAAACAAAACGACTTCATATTTAACAATATATGTTCTTTTAATAGAAAATTAATGCAGACTTAATTCAAATTTCACCTGCCGGTATATCCAATGTAGTTTCATTTGTTGTCGGTGCATGGACCACGCTCTGATGCCGAACAGGGAAAATTCCAATAACTTTTGAATATTTGTTAATGTTTAAAACATGATTGCTCCTCAATGAAACATTTCTGATATCGCAAGCAAGACCGCTGATCTTGCATCTTGCTGTTTTCTAAACAGATATGCATTTTATTATAAACGCATTTTCTTTACGGCGACTCGCATAACCTTAATCTACGAGAGAATCCAAATTTACCTGAGGAGATTTTAGATTTAACAACACTTTTCGGCTCGTGTTTACAGATAATCGTGACAGCATTTTCTTATTTATATAAGTTACTGACAGTATTCTATTTTTTATCTGCACAATTTTAAAACATTCACACGTAAACAGTGCGAAAGAACATATTTAGGTATGTATGTATATACAAATGTATGTACAAATGCGACACATGCGAAATCATGCGAAATAGATATATGCTCTGTCAATAATCTATTGCTTTCTTTTATAATTTCGGAGTAAAAGGAAATTAATTTCATTTTGGACATTATTCTAAATATATTCAATTCATATTCTTCTTTAAAATGTACATTATATTTTACTTTGTATAAAAATCTATAATTCGTATTTTTCTAGCTTCTAGCAGGAAATGAAATATTTACGATAAACTGAGTTATACAATCAAATTTATTACAAGTTATTCGTAGAATATATTAAAATTGTAAATATTTATTAGTCAAATTTATTCAAATTTTTGCGGGAAACTTTTTTTGTAAGGATTTCGAAAAGCGCCCCTAGCGGATGTACTTTTGTAAAGTTCAAAGTAGCATCGTCTTCGTATCAAAATGCAAAGTAAAGTAATTTTTAACAGCCGACAAATGTTTGTTCTGCCAATAAAAACTTTTCTTGCATAGAATTTGTTAACCAAGCGCATTGTGGTCCTGGAGAAAGTGAATTTGTACAAAGTTTTTTAGATTTTGAAGACCAAGTTGGCTCAACGCAGTGTCATAATCCACTCATATGTATAGTTTAGATTCCCGCGATATTTTGTCAGTATTGTTCGCCGGATAATTTTCAGTCTTTTATTTAGTAATATTTAGCATATTATCTTTTATTTCCTTTTTTATTCATTAAAATATCGAAATATCAGTGTGCAAAGTCATGTAAGAAGAGCTGCAAAGCTGTAGAGTTAGCGATATTGAGCGCTGAAACATGAAGAATGTAAGTATCACTCGCTTTTATTAAAATTTATGCGTTCTCGAACTTCAAATTTAAGAGTTCAAAAATTCAGAAATTTTAGTTTAGTAAATTTGCAGTAGTTTATTTCGTGTTCATCGAAATCGAAATACATGAAATCGAAAAATAAATTTGTAATTTTTATTTCAGGTCCAGCAAATAATTCGTCAACCTGCTCACATTCCGAGGATGTCAAGGTGAGACGTAATTTAATACATATATCCACTTTCTTAATTAGTTTTATTAGAATAGAGAACCGTTTATAATAACTGTACAAATAAGTTCAATTCTATCTACAAAAGTTTACAATTGAGACATCATCTCTTTTTCGTTAAAATTTGTGCCGCTGTTGGTGTAGACATTTTTGCTGGATCATGTTGCAACATTTTCTTCAGAGCACCTTTTTCTATTTTCTGAGAATACACAGAATCTGCGAGCACTTTGTCCTCGAGATGTTTGCTTATTTTTATGTTCTCCCAAGCTGTAAGAAAATTTCAAGCTCAGTATATTAAGCATTAAGTCTAAAATCTCAATTCAAACTTACCATTGTTAAATCCGTCCATAAAACTCTGTTCCTGAAAGCTCTCATTTGAATGTTTTTTTACGGGTGGTATTTTACAAAATTTCCTCACTGCCTCAACTTTTAACACGCTAACTTGAACAATGGAGATACAGTTTGTAGTAATCCAGTAACATAGGATAGCCTGAAATAGTACAGTACATTCCGCATAAGCTTCAGGCAATCGGGTCCGAAGTAAATCTCGCACCTCCGATTTCTCGCTTGACTGGTTTTTATGTGTTTAGACGCTCGACTCCCGAAACAATGGAGCCATAATAGACAAGGCATTTAAAAATGCTCGTGACTGATTTTCACCTTTTTCCATCGAATTTTCACGAGAGTAACGCCAATCGATTCCTTATACTCGTCCGATTAAAAAAAATATCAAACACGACATAATTCGGTCCATAATTAACGAAATAACGAAACAAATTAATTTTCACGCTTCAATTCTAACTTCGCTAAAAATAGTCCGACTTATGTCGTATTTCGACTAATTTTCATCGGAAAAATGTAAGAAAGTATGTGGTATCATTTTTATAAACATTAGACAATAATTAGTAACCGATGAAAATTCAGGGAGGAAATATTTCACACCTGACTACGTGTTATTCTACACGTTATTCGAGTCGTCAATTTTTCTGAGTTTCCGCGATCTTATCCGTTGTCGTATCGATACAAAAGTTTCACCATTGGATTCTAAGCGTTCTCCCGATTAAAATAATACCAAATTTCATGTAAATCGGACTATTTTTAGCGAAGTTAGAATTGAAGCGTGAAAATTAATTTGTTTCGTTATTTCGTTAATTATGGACCGAATTATGTCGTGTTTGGTATTTTTTTAATCGATCGAGTATAAGGAATCGATTGGCGTCACTCTCGTGCAAATTCAATGGAAAAAGGTGAAAATCAGTCACGAGCATTTTTAAATGCCGTGCTATCCTTGTCTTTTATAGCCCATTGTTTCGGGAGTCGAGCTCGCGGCCGAGAAAGTTTCCACGATCCAAGTCGACAAAAAATAGTGGTTGGAGACATTAGCCTAGGCGTATAGAAAGAAAACTGCCTAGGTTTAAGCAGATTTTACTGTAAAACTTTCAATGTGATCGTATAACGATCGAATAAAATAAAATACATGTCTTACCCCTGGGAAATTGATCATAAATGGAAATACAATCAGTGGGCAGACTCGGAAAAAGTAGGCGCTTTTTCCTAACTTCGAACCTTGATTCGCAAGTAGACTAATTTCAATCATTGTGTACATCGTTGTAGCTGCGATTATGGGCAGAATGTAATGTGGGTCAGCGACGGTCAAGTCTGTGAACCACCACAGTCCCCCAGTTTTTAAACTTTCGACAGGGGCGTTAGCCATTCGTCTTAAACCCACGAAAAAGGAAAAGAATACTGGAGCCTGATACACAAAAGAAAATACATTTATACTTAAAAGAAACATTCTTTGAGCTTGTCAACAAGTTTTCGTTTTCTAAAATACGTACTTGGATCAAAGCAACCATCATAGTTTTAAAAGGATTTAATTTTTTCTCTTTCGAGAACGTCATTAATTCATGTGTATACAAACTAGCTGAAATTTATAGTTGATTGTTTATCAGGATTAAAACTTCAAGTTTCATTCTCATACCTTCGTATTCGTTTCCGCATTGTCTAGCTGCGGTCATTTTTGCTTGAATTCTTTGCATTTCTGGTAAGTGATTGGCTGTGTTTACAATGTTTCTTTGCGAAATTACTACTAATGGAAATAGTAGCAATCTGAAACAGACTGCGCCTATCATAATCGTTGTCCACCATGGTAGATTAAAGGTAATGTGAAGCCACTCTAAGCCAGATTGTATAATTCCAATCGGACTATATCCGCCTAATCCTATGCTAGTTAAAGTGGGTTCGCCGTTTGGGTGCAGTTGAACAATGGTTTCTATTATTTCTGGAGTTTGTGGCATAGGTACTTCAGGTATATCAGGTATATCAGATATATCTAGACAAAGTAGAACAAAGTTCAGCCTGAATTAAGGATTCAATTAATAACATAAAAAGATTGTTTTGTAAATCGTAGTTTTATTGTAAACAAAATTATATATAAACTTCACCTGGTAATCCACTCGCAACAGTTTTCTCTGTTGCTAAATCATTTGCACTTTTAGCTGCTTCCTGAATCTGTGGATCTAAATGAAACAATTTTATATGTAGTATTATATGTACTTGAAATATAAAATTAATGCATATTTCATTCAAAATTCACCTTTTGGTGTATCGAAGATAGTTTCTCCATTGTTATAGTAACTTTGATGTCGAACAGGGAAAATTCCAATAACTTTTGAATGTTTATAAATATTGAATGCATGATTATTCCTTAATGACACGTTTATCACCTTCCAGGTGAGACTGCTGATCTTGCATTTTGTTATTTTCTAAATAAATTTATATTTTAGTATATACGCATTTTCTGTACGGTGATTCGAGCCGCACTGATATAACCTGAATCTACGAAAAAACCTTGATTTACCTGAGTAGACACATTTAGATTTAACAACAGTTTTCGGCTCGTGTTTACGGACAACCGCGACAACATTTTCTTGATTGTATAAATTACTGACAGTGTTTAATTTTTTATCGGCACAATTTTGAAACATTCACGAAGTAAAGGATGTGGACGACACATATTTTGGTATATATACATGTGTGTTAGATACACTGCTCTGTCGATAATCTATCGTTTCGTTTCTATTTTTATAATTTCGAAATAAAATTAATTTAATTTTGGACATATATTAATTAATATTACACTTATTTAACGTTTGTTTTGTACGTACGTAATTCTTATATTTATGTGTAAAATACACTTATATTATATTGTTAATAAACATAATATTCTTCTAAACAATGTCTTATTGTTTTTCTAATATTGCGTCATTTAGAAATACGTGGTTTAGGACTTCTCAAAATAAGTTAATCCTTTGTGATTTTCTTTTTACGAAACTATGAAGCGAATCATTTCAAAATTTGCAGGTTGTGTTATTTCATATTTAAACAATAAAAGTTAATTTTTTGGTTGAAATTTGCGGGAATTCCGGAGCCTCTTCTTCTCTAACACAAAAAAACCAAGGATTTTCTTATTCCTCATATAATTATATACATTGTCGATTAACTTTCAACTATCATAAAAAAATGAAATTAGACAATTTCTTGTGCAGAAATGGTACGAGTTCACCACGGTTTCTGGGCTTCGCTCGCGCGGAGCGCGTTTTAAGCTCGAAACCAAGGCTGGAACATTGATTCCATCCATCGTTGAGGTTCACTAGTTTAAAGTCTTAGATTTTAGGATTTTTGTAAAGGGTGATCGATGGAACTCTGATTGGACGTACCATCTATCTCTCCTGGGTCTCTATCCTCAGCAACCTCCACGTGGTGAGACCTGGGCAATCGGTAATTACCGAGTTAATTGGCTGCGAATTGTAGATATTCGACATTTTTTAAAATTCTTTACAAGAACAAATACCACTACTTCTAATTTTAATTTCCATCATAAATGCCGCTGTAATGTAAAGCCAGTGCTAATTGATACATTCGAATATGTGTAATGTGAAAAGGGGAAGATGCCTGTAGTGACACTAAAAATTGTGGTTCTGATATATGCTATCGCAGAATCACCGTCGGTATAGTTGAACTACAGATTCTTGTAAATGCTAGCGTTGAACTAAAACGGTTAGATTCCTACTAATTTGCTACAATCGACAACGAAATTCTGGGCGTGAACAGTGAGCACTCTCTTTTCCTCTCTGTTACCAGCGTGCAAGCAATTTTTGGCAGCTAAAAAAGCGTTTAAAATGGGAAATCGTTTATGTACTGTTCAATTAAAGTGTCATATTTTTAAGGTATGTCCATCTTTCAGTATATCTAGAAATTTTATGACATTGAAAGTTTTGCAACCTTATATCAGAAGAATGTGAACAAATTGCATAAATGGCGGGTTGATGGGATTCAGGGTAGAGCGAGGTGAGATCTGGATAATGGATATCATTTAGTATATAAATTCTAATCGTACCGCTACTATAATAAAATTATAGTATAATACAATTATTAATTATATAGCAAATATGTCGAGCGAATTGATTGTGATTCTCAAAGAAACTCATTTTTGTAGGCATTTTTTGTATCAGAAGAAACCAGAGCGCCATTTCTGAATCTGTAGTCGATAATATTACTGTGTATCGATAATGTAGTACCATTTTTATAAATTATATTTTGAATATCTCATTTTTTTCTCGTAATAAACTCAATTTAAGTAGACTCTTAATAGATAAAGTAATGTAAATATATTGTATTGGAGGCCTTAGATTTTTGTTGCTTTAGCTACTTCCAGATGGCGCTGCTAGTTCTATTTCTTGTAGACAAGTTTTGATTTTCTTGGAGGAGTACAATTCTCAAATGAGCTATCCTTACAAAAATCTTTCCTAATTGTTGCACTCATAATATGGGACTAATAATTACTAAATTAATTTGATTTTTGTTACTTCATTATTTTTATCTCCATTAGTTAGTCTACGTACAAAACCACATGAGGTTTGACAAAAATAGTATTTTTTTTTTTATAAATAATCTTAACTTCAAATATTCATTTTAGTTTCTGATTTTTCACCACTAAAATTGTTTGTTAAAAAAGTTTTCTCAATCCGTCCTCAGTAGACAAAAAGAAGAAGAGACAGTGTCAAACTTTTCCTCAAACATCTCAACCTACCGCAACATACAAAATTTCTCAAATTCGAAATTGCTGAAGTATAATATTGCAACCATTAGTGTCGACGAAGCACCAGAATTTTCCTATCTTCATTCCCCTTTCCGAATCCGCCCCGCGCCTTACGCCACTGACATTACACTGACAGTGCCGACTCACGTGATCGAATCTACTGCAATGACAATCAGTTTGGGCCCCGGGACGTGGGTTATTAAGCGAGGCCTACTATTAAAGTCCCTCTCGTGCCACCTCCCCGATTTCGGGACTCCCTTCGCCCCCGATTCCCCTCCTTCGTTCACGTTTCTCCTTTCTGGCCGCGTTGGTACCGTAGGAGCGGCTCTGTTGATTTAAGGCGATAATACCGGGTCTGCAAGAGATTTTACGTGAACAAAAAAAAAAAACCGGGGGGAAAAAGGGCGGAGGGGGACGACGGGATGGACAGTAGAAGACGGCGCGCTTATAATTACAGATTCGCATTGTCCGTGAAGGCCTCTCTAACCATCGCGCTTTGGTACCGGCTGTCAGTCTCTTCTCGAAATAATTCGGTAACGACTCGCCTCCTGGATGGCGCAACGACGGCCTCGTTGTTATCGTCTTCCTCTTGCGGCAGTAACGTTCAATTATACATACGCGAGTCAAATTATTTACTGCGCCTGAAGTTTCGACGAATCGATTCGTAGAATCATCCTCCGGTCACGCCGCGCGCGTCGTTTATGTCCTTTTTGGTGACGGTCTTCGATTATTCTGGGATCTTATTGTCCCTTTCATTTTTGCGCATTTTCATGTTTGGATTTGGATCCTCAAGTCAATCCAAATTTTGGTTTCTCTCGATTTTGACTGTTCTGCAATCTCCGCTTCGTTAAATTTCTACTCCTCCAAATTTAAACTTCACCATGTTTCAACTTATACAAATCTTAACTGCACAATGTTTCAACTTCTACAAATTTTAACTTCTCTAAGTTTCCACTCCTCCAGATCTCAACTCCTTCGAATTTCAACTTTCTCAAATATCAACTTCTCTAAATTTAAACTTCACCAAGTTTCAACTTCTACAAATTTTAACTTGACAAAGTTTCAACTTCTGCAAATTTCAACTTCACCAAATTTTAACTTCGCCAAATTTTAACTTCACCAAGTTTCAACTCCTTCGAATTTCAACTTTCTCAAATATCAACTTCTCCAAATTTAAACGCCACCAAGTTTCAACTTCTACAAATGTTAACTTCTCCAAGTTTCAGCTTCTACCAATTTGAATTTCACCAAGTTTTAACGTCTCCATGCTTCAACTCCTCCAGATCTCAATTCCTTCGAATTTCAACTTTCTTAAATATCAACTTCTCCAAATTTAAACTTCACCAAGTTTCAACTTCTACAAATTTTAACTCCTTCAAATTTTAACTTCTAAAAATTTTAACTTCACCAAGTTTCAACTCTCCAGATCTCAACTCCTTCGAATTTCAACTTTCTTAAATATCAACTTCTCCAAATTTAAACTCCTTTAAATTTGTACTCCTTCGAATTTCCACTCCTCCCATTTTTAACTGCTTTGAATGTTGCTCTCTTCAAACTTTAGTTTATCTAAATTCTACGCCTTTTAAATTTCAACTTCTACTTTCTTCTAATTCCAACTTATTCAGGTTCTGCTCTCTTCTAATTCTAATTTGTCCAAATTCTGCTCTCTTCTAATTCCAATTTGTCCAAATTCTGCCCTCTTCAAATTAGAAAAGATATTTCATCACCACACCAAAAGATTAATCAATAATAAATTAATAATAATGAATTAATCAATTAGTCTGCGGATATTTACGCATTTGTGGAGACTTTAGATATAGCTGAAAACGTGCAAGGATGTCCATAGATACGACAGAATAAAAAATATAAAGAATAAAATACGTTTTATGTTATAGAACCTTAATAAATCATGTTGATATTTCTCATATAAAATGCTAATAATTAATAAACTATTATTAATTCATAGTTAAAATTTTATTGACTAGAGTCCTACTCTACTACTCTCATATTTGTCACATTTTTGTTCATTAAATAATTCAAATTTTAGATAAAAAAAGTCACAGATAAATGAGTCGGTTAATACATTTTCTACTGTACTTGAAAATTAAAACACATAAAAATAAACATTTTTTCCGCAATCTAACAATAATTCGATTCCTCTCTCCATCCTCCAAATCTAAATAATTTTCAAACCTCTTCCACTTGTTCCGAACACAAATATTAAATTGAAGTCGACACCGCAAAGATCCGGTGGGTGACTCTTGGGTCTAGAAAGTTTAGGATCGTGTCCCATTCAGGCCTGGACCCAGCCGAGTCGAAAAACAGTGAATGAATGAAACCCCAGAGGTTCCCCGAAGATTCCCAAGAAACCGAGATCGATCGTTTGGAGATCGAAGATTGCTTCCTGGACAGGACTGCCCACTTTACGCCCGGGTAGCAGGTCAGCCAGCTAGATAATGGGATTGACCGTCCCCCGAAAGGAACAAGATAGTGAAGCTGTCACGAGGAGAGAGATGACACCAGGTCCGGTCTCGTGTCAGTGTCGTATCGCGATCCCTTTGATCGCGCCGATAAACGCGCTCGGGTCCCAAAGAAATTTTCGTCATTTCCAAATGTAATCAGATGGAGACACCTAACCGACTCGAGGGCTTATTACGTCTCGCTGTTTCGTTAATAGAGGACCTCGTAAACGTAAAGGATCATCGATCCTTTGGTAGATCGTGCTTTGACAAATTCATGTTTCACTCGGTTGATGTCTTGCTCCGAATACGTCAGCAGCGCCGAGAAATTTAGCGCTCACGATCCGACTAATAAGATCATAAAGTCGAGGTTTTCGTCGGCGGATCTTCGAAACGCAAGATCTTGTCTATGACAAATTGCGCGTATATCCTGAACGGAGTCATAAAAACGGTGATCGATTCGCAGTATTCGCACCACGCGAT
This sequence comes from Perdita meconis, assembly GCA_030770465.2. Lineage (NCBI taxonomy): Eukaryota > Metazoa > Arthropoda > Insecta > Hymenoptera > Andrenidae > Perdita > Perdita meconis. The sequence goes on from JASKOS020000001.1 coordinate 7,627,319, forward strand.
CTCGTCACGATATTGCCCAAGCCCCGCGAATCGCTGTTCGCCAATTATCGCTGAAATTTGCATGCTGCGCCTTAGCGAAGATACGCCGTTTAATGATGATGCGAACGGGCGACTTTGTGGCTATCGTAAATCAACTTTTAATTGCGACGCCATCTCAGGCGAGGCTGTAAAATTGTTGCTAATATCGGCGAGATTGGGATTCGGTACGGCGCGGCGATGTGCGAGGATTCGGGATTTAATCGCTGGGGATCCATTTTGAGATCAAATTCGATGCTTTTAACGCCTCTTCAAGGTCGTGAATATTTCTTTAGGTCGCTTTGAGTACTTGATCATACTCTCCGCATGACTTTACATTTATTCTGTCTTCTAAAATTGTTATGTTCAGACGCATAAAGAGTTTGATGTCCCTTAAACTTCGTCTGGGGTAAAAGAACCAATTACAGACACTTTAAGGCCTGACTTTCATGTTATAATTAGGGGTGTAGTACTCAATTTATTCGAGTACTCAAATTTCGAATCAAGTCATTTATTTATTTATTTATTCAGTTTGTACAGGCAAAGCCCATTAGTAAACAATAGAGTAAAGTAAACAAAAGTTGTTAGCAAAGTAGTAGAGATGATTAAGAAGATACAAAATTAGTTTATAAAAAAAAGAAATGAATACGATACAAACCGATTGGGAGGCATTTGCATAATTAGAAAGATAGATATATGACAATAGATAGTCACCAAGAAGTTTCGCCTAATATGGTGTAAACGCTAGTTTTAAATTTAGATAATGAATCCGAAGTTCGTCGAACCAAGTTGACCATTTGAATTTTTCGAACTACTTGAAACAGACAAACTGTTCGAAAAAATACGAATTACTTGAATAATTCAAACTGCTCGAATATTCGAGCCTTTGTAAGATTTCAAAATACTTGAAGATGAATATTTTCTCTCAAATATTTTCGAGTAAGTCAAAGGTCTGTTTATATGTGCTCGAGTAATTCGGAGATTTTCCAGTTGAAAATTCTTCTTGACGTACATTGAATTCTTACGAAAACTTGAATATTCGAATCGTTTGCATTTTTCAGGTAGCTCGTACCTTTTTCGAATAGTTTGACGATTTCAAGTAGCTTGAAAAATTCGAACGCTGAGTTTGGCTCAGCTTGTAGATTCCGAGTACTCGCACACCTCCAATTATAATATAATAATATTTATTTGTTTCATCTACGGGATAAACCCTTTCTTACATATAAAGAAAAAGAAAAATAATACGTAAGTGTATAGGTAACATAGAAAATGATTTATTATATTAATTAATTAATGATTTAATTATATTAATTAAAACAATCTAATAAAGAAAAAAAAAGAGAAAGAAAATATGACATGAAAGATATGAAAGAGAATTATAATATAGTTTCAGTTTAAAGGCTTAATCTTCTATTTGTCTTTATTGTAATTTAATATGTTTGATAAATGTACGAAAAAAAATTGTGATACTCTGAAATCCTTTATTTTTGTTTATAATTACATTAATTTAAAAAATATGTTTCGAGAGCCTCTATAATATAATATTACTTTCTTGTGACGCACATTTAATTTTTTCTAGTATCAGATTTATCTAAAACATTATTTTTTCTGTATTAATAGAATAACTTAAATACTGGAATTAAATACAACCTTTTCTTTAGTGTCTTGATTTTTCTTCCACTACTACAGATGTTATTTCACTCTTCTAGTCAATTTAAAAATTTGGATCATCTTATGGAAATGAGGACTGAAATCTGAAATGTATCAAGTGTCTATCGTTCATTCGTAATTTTAAGTAAAACAATTGAGAGCGACAGTGACTCGGCAGATGACAGTAAATTTGTTTCTTACGGGATTTTCGGTCCTGTTCCAAGGATTTTCAATTCCCCGGGTCCAAAACCTCGGAAAACTAGTCGGTTTTTGAGTCACGAAGTCACCTGAGAAGAATCGACTGGTCCACACGCAGGCAGATGAGTATCGGTGAACGGCCTATTCATCGTCGCCGCCTTTGAAAGCGTGTCGGCGACTCCGAAAAATCGAAGGGCGAAGTAGAAGAAAGAGGCGCGTCGCCCGTCGTCGTCTCTCTCTGTTAGGCCACTTTAAACGTCTTTATGAGTTTCGGCTGTTAACACGCCCGTGGAAGCAGGTACGGCCTTTTTTTTTCGGTGCCTGCTTTCCTCGTATCTGCGGGATCTCAGGTGGCTAGTGCCTAGCACTCGTGAGAGACCGATGAGGCGGTGATTGGACAGGAAGTATGACATCTCGAAAGAGACTGCGTTCGTCTCTCTCCTTCCACTTGCGTCCGTCGGACGGGTTCTTGAGGAATCGCTCAATAAAAGTCGAATTTACTGGTTTATCTGTGGAGGACCGTGAGACTTTGGTCGGATCCCTATGACACCTCGTGATAAGCTTTTTGGGAACCTTTTTCTCGGTTCTTCCTCTCGTGGAATTGAGTCGTTCCTTGGGAAAAGGTTGGCAGAATTATCGACGTGTCGCGTTCGTGGGTACAAGATCCTCCGAGGACTCTTTCGAACCCGACTTTTTTCTAGTCTTCCCTCGTCGACGCGGTCTCGCTGCATATCAGGGCTTACGTAACCGGAAACGAAATTCGCTTAACGAGATTCTGTTCCCTTGCGAATGCACTTAATGACTTCCTTGAAAACAGACGCCGGTGGACGATCGAAAGGTTTGAAGACATTTGTCGATTGGATCTTTGGGAATAGAAAATAAAATGTAATTCTAGATTCAATGTTTGTTGAAATTTGGAGTAAGAAAGCAGTTACATTCGGAAAATTACTTCTCTTTTAATGCGGATGTGTACTTAGATTTAGCTTTAAATGAAATGAACTCCATCAAATAATTTTGAACTTCATTAAAAAATTTCTGGACTCCATAAAAAGTTAAGACTTCATAAAAAAATTCTAGGAGTTCAATCAAAAAATTTTTGAGCTCCACCAAAAAATTCCTACGCTCCATTGAAAAATCTCTGGATTCCACCAAACAATTATGGATTCTAAATAAAAATTCTGGATTTGACAAAAAAATTCTAGATTACTCCAAAAAAATATCTGAATTCTATCAATAATTCTGGCCTCCGTTAAAAGATTTCTGGGTTCCACTAAAAAATTTCTGGTCATTACCAAAAAAATCGCTGGACTTCTACAAAACACTCCTGGATTTTACTATAAAATTCTGAGCTCCATGAAAAAATTCATGGATTCCATTAAAAAATTCGTAGACTCCACCGAAAAATTCTTGGACTCCACTAAAAAATTCTGGACTTCCCTAAAGATTCTGGATTTCAAAAAAATTCTGGAGAACCTCAAAAAATTTCTGAATTCCGAAACATTCTGGAGTCCACCAAAAAATGTATGGATTTCATAAAAAAATTCTTAGACTCTACTGAAAAATTCTGGACTTCCCTAAATAATTCTCGACTCCAAAAAAATTTTGGTCAACCCCTAAAAATTTCTGAATTCTACAAAAAAATGGAGTCCACCAAAAAATTCAAGGATTCCATAAAAAAATTCGCGAAGTCCATCAAAAAATTCTTAGGCTCCACTAAAAAATTCTGGACTTCGTCAAACAATTCTGGACTCCTCCAAAAAAATTCCTAGACTCCACTAAAAAATTCTGGGCTCCATCAAACAATTCTGAACTGCACCTAAAAATTCTGAACTCCACCAAACAGCTGCATGAAATTTCTCGCTCTGTCTTTGCTCCAAATTTTTTTATGTATAATAAAATCTTGTCACAATTAGCTGACGATCCTAGGAAGTAGAATGCCCTAACAAAACACTTGGTTCTTTCTTAGGAAGGATGGTCGTGGATTTTTTCAACACCCCGTATGAATCGCACGGCGTATCGGAGTCATCATCCGCAATTTTTCCTGATCGTTGGCGACCGTTCACCGCGCTCTCGGTTCTCTTGTTGGCTCGCGTGTCGAGGTAATGATATGTACAGAAGGATAATCTGGGGGATACGCAGTCGCGGGCAGCGTTTTCTGTGGGATCATAACGCGCAAAAAGGAAATCGCTTCACTTTAAAGTAAATGGTCGGGGAGGCAGCGGCGGCGACGTGCGTGCCCGGGCTCGTGTGAACCACCACCGGTTTCCTTTCATTCACTAAGTTTCTTCATCGCGAGTGTCGCACGATTCCTGCGCCCGATTATCGTTGCGCGAGCATCATCTCCGTGGAAAAAAGGGAATTCTTCCGCGGAACCGATCCGCTCCGGGGCTTAACGGGACTCCGGAAGCAATTTCTACTAGGAAAATGTTTTGGATGCCTCTGGAACAGGCCTCGCGGATGAGGAAAGTTACACTGTTTCTCGTTTCTTGATGTGATTTATTCGGAAGTTTGTTTGGGTTAATTGCTTCTCTGATTGACACGTTGTCTGTCATGTTTTATTAATGGAATACATTTATGTGGTTATCTTATGCATAATGTGGTTTATATGATTGAGCGTTTTACCAGAATTTTCAAGAGGATTTACTATAAAAATAAGTAGGAATCTTGATTGAGTACATTTTAGTTTGAGTTAATCTTTATGTATTTTTGGTGTGTCTTCTTCCAATCATTTTGTTTTATTTTTGGAAAAATTTAAGTTAGTTTTAATATTCCATATTTATTGTTCTTTATTACTATATTAAAAATACGTTGTTTGTAGGGTTAAAGTAACTTTAGTTTAGAATAATAAATTAGAAGAAAAAGTTTAATAGTAAAAAGTTCTAGAGATTTTACAAAAATTCTGAAGACTGTAAAAAATTTGTAGAGACACCAAAAAAATTCTAGAAACTCCAAGAAAATTCTGGAGGCTGTAAAAAAATTTTAGAGACCCCATAAAAATTCTAGAGACTACACAAAAATTGTGGGGACTCCACACAATTTTTAGAAACTTAGTAGACATTCTAGAGACTCCACAAAAATTCTAAACTGTATCTAGAAAAACCTGGATTATAAAAATAGTGGATTTTAGAAAATCCAGCGTTTGATACTACATGGAAGGAAACTAAAAATTCATAGGTGGTGAATCAACACAGTCGCTTATCATCCCGGGATCAAAAGCTGAATTCGGAGCGGGTTAATGCTTGAACTCGACGAGTGCAGAATGACGAACGCCGCGAAGTCTCGCAATTAATCGCGGAATCGGCATTGTCGGCCAAGAGAAATTTTTCGATTAGAATTTTTCATGAGCACGGTTGCAATGCATCATCTCATTGTTTGTAAAACTCAGAATGTAGTTCAGGAGATCGAGACACGGTGCGCGTGCGATTCAGGTACACCGAATTATTCCACGGCCGAAATTTCTATCTTCTTAAATTTTTTTACTTCTGGTGATGTTCTTTTTTTAAAGACTTCACCAAAAAATTCCTGCGTCCCTACGACTCATATTAGAAATTAGAACGTTCCACAAGTTTTATCATGACATAAAATTAACCCTCACTCCCTAAATCAGGGCCTTTTATGCCCTACAGTTAGTAAAATTGAAACTTGTGTCTCTGAATTTTGTATATTTGCAATAATAATGTAGTTAATGCAACTATTGCTTAAATCTTTCATTCTAATCTTAGTTAATAAGGTTTAGAATTGCTGTACGAATTTTTTCAGATTTTTTCAGTTTTTATTTAGTAAAAAAAACGTAGCGTAAAGCAGTGATCTTAGTTTACGGTTAAAACGTTTACGGAGTTAATGAAATTTGTAATAAAAGCTTGAAAAAATGCTCGATGAAAATGCTTGAAAAATTGAAAAGGTCTTCCTTGAAAAAATGGAAAAATTGTGGAATGAAACAATTGCGTTCTTTTCACTATTTTTAAAAGCAAGTTTGCGAAATCCCAAAATATTAAAATATAATAATCGGTACGATTTTATGGGGTAATCAAACATTTCATAAGAAAACGCGAGTTAAATGGTTTAACCACAGACTTCTATATATAACTAGACTGCTTATTCCTAGTTAGACTGCCTATTCAAAACATTTATTATTCCCTTAAGAACAGAATTTGTTTTGTGAGTATAATAAACTTTTTTTGCCAAATTTTTTTTTCCTCTTTCAAACATATTTTAAATGTTTTAGCCAGGTCTTTCAATTTCTTTTCATATACTTCTGTTAAAGAATTTATTATTCCTTTAAGTTGTTTATTTTCGTCATCTAATTTTGAACACCTTTCACATTGATGTGTTTCTGGAGGATCTCTTAATAAGTCTATAATAATGAAAATATAATTTATATTAGAAAAATTAGTAATATACAAAATAATAAAGTTCATGTAGAATCATGACGCTTAATTATATATTATGTTATTATATTAATTATGTATTCCAAATATACATAAATAAATTATGTATTTTACTTGGTATTTCATCAATTGGCTGTAGTATATGGCAATGAGAATTACTGTCAGTGGTAATATCTGCATTTATTAAACTTGTTGTATTACCTAAAACTTCGGTTAGAATTCGTTTGAATTCGTTACAACTGTCAAAATAGCATACATATCTATCATTTCGTTTCTGCGCATGCGCACAATGAGGTATTTCAATACATACTTTCGCGGTCGTGTTATATAAGCGAAATTTAGGGAGTTAGCAGTCTAGTTATATATAGAAGTCTGTGGATTTAACTTGGATCTAGTAATATTTCCCCAGAATTCCTCGGCGGTTGGGAAGCATGAAGGGATTCGCGTGACGCGGTCGCGTTGAAATTCGCGCGCGTGGGACCAAACGGAGGCCGCGAATTGGCTCGCGAACACGCCACTTATCGTAATGCTTGCTTAATGCTGGTCGCGAGGAGGCGCTCTCGCGTGTAACCAGCGCGGAGGAGCGCTCGTGGGATCAGCAAGACCTCCCTCTCGAGGATGTGCGAGAGAGCCCGCGTTTCCTCGCATCGAGGATATTCCCACAAATTGGCAGAGTGCGTTCGAGACCCACGGGGAGAGAGAGAGGGGTGCGGGACACAGAGGGATTAACGAACGAAAAGCTCCTCCGTGTTTGTTAGCTTTGCCGCTCGACCGGAAAACGCCGTGGGATTCCGCGGTTCGCGAAGGGGATGACAGAGCGCCACCGTCGCCCGGTTCCGTTTCCGCTTTACGTGACGCGCGCTCGTTGACTCTTTGATCAGATTCGTTGTCGCTGATGCCTTGGTTTCATTCTTTTTTCTTTCTGCTTTCGAGCTCGTTAATGACTCCCGGAGCGCCTTTGAGGAGAGAGGCGATCCCCGGTTTCAGAATATCGTTGCGAACGTTGCTTCGTTTTTTTCTGTACGTTGCTTGTTTTGGAATTAGTTTTTTTAAAAGTGGAGTAATTGCAACAAAAATGCACACGGAGTGCAAAGGATGGATCACGGCGCGGATATATTTTTCAAACATCTTCAAGTAGAGCTCGTAACTCAGGCGCGCAGAAAGCTGGCGCAACAATGAGTCAAAGATGACCCGGTTTTCATCGAGCGACGGCGAGCATTCGGTTCGCTTCCGTTTCGTGTCGCTGATCGGATTCCTCGATCCTCGTTTTGTCCAAGTCTTCCTAGAATCTCTCCCTACTTCCGGTTGTTGCCTGCTACCGAATTCGCGCAGATAATTTTACGAGGGCATTAAGTTCTCCGACGATCATCGTCGCTCCTGGACGAATTTCGTTCCCTCGTCGTGTCTAATTAGTTTACGGACAGGCCATAAATCGGGGCCCGCTTATTAATTGGGAGTTTGACATTCAGCTTCCTCTCGATCGGAATTAAACAGTCTTGTTCGAGAGGCAATTATCGCGACGGCGTGGCCGATGGTGGGGGAGCAGAGGAGATTCTCGAATGGAAGGGAAAAAAGTAGCCGCTTAACGGCGACGCGGTTGAAAGGATCATCTCGATATCGAATTCCGCTTGAAACGAAACGACACGTCGGTGTTAAATGTTAAGGAGCGTCGTGGGGGTTATTTTTGGCGCGCGATTGACACCGCGACGCGACCGCCGGTCTTCTTCAAATGAGACGTGAACGTGGGTGGACGAGAGCCGGTTACAAAGGAAATCGTGCGCGACGATCACGACCCGCGGAATTGATATTTTGCCAGTGAGATTAAATACTGTCACACCGGTTATAAATAGACACGGTGTCCCCTCGTCGCTCTAAGAGACTCCCAGAGTCTCGGCATCTGAGAATCGAGGCGAACTGGAGCAAACTCCGTTTCCACTGGAACGCGATTCTTCGCAGATCCGCGGAGACGATTTTCGAGGTTTTACTGTAAATATTGTAGTTATCGGAGATCGCGGCGAGGGTGAAAGGTTACTCAGCTTCGGAGGAGATGATTTGTGTGTAGAGCGATGAGAGATCGCTCCGAGGAAGTGGAGCGACTAATTAGAAGCTCGTTGAATAACCGCGTCAACTTGCTCAAGATGCATTTGCGAAATCGGTTGATTAATACTTCATAGAGTCTTGTTAGAATAGCAATATGCAGGTATTTTGCATAGTTTCTTTCTCTCGAGTTCGTTGATGAGGCTTTGCTTTGGGATTTTTTTATTGGAGAAAGTTTAAGTAAATCTGGAGAATTTTCCTTCTGAATTTTGTGGTTTTTCTTCATTTTTTAGGGTTGAATTATACATATTAATGATTTGTGTGCTTCTTCTGTTCATGAATATTGCGTCTAAAGTTTTTATAGTGCTGGCAAATATTTTGGAATGATTATTCTAATCAGTTTATATTGAATTATAAATATTGCATGATAGGGGTTTTTATAATTCAAAAACTGTTTTTCTTTTTGTATGCAGTAGAACTTCGATTAAGAAGCTCCTAATTATTTTTAATTTATATTATCCTGGGTTTGAAGTTTTATATGATGCAACAGTGATAAAAAATATATTTCGCTTTTAAGTAAACCTTTTAAGTAAATTATCATTCATTGATAGTAATGTCTTATTTAGGAATAGAAGAATTCTTAATAAAAGAAAATGCTGGTTTTTAAATTCTAGTATCAAATGTAATTAAAGATCTGAATGAGAATTGCTTGTATGTGTTAAAACTTTTTTCAACTAAGAATAATTCTTCAAAATTCAGGAAATGACTCCCGATTTTTTTGCAAAATATTTTTCTCCAAAAAAGAGTTCTATATTAAAATACAAATTCTGATAATTAAGCTGTAGATTCTTATGGCAATTTTAAACATGCTAACATTTAGAAGGCTGACATACAGAACTATAAAAAGCATAATAAAAAGATAATATACAGACATATAAAACAGGTAGCAGTTATAATATTTAAAAAATAAGACGTACTGTTGTTTAAGCTGCTGTTCTTTTTCTCATTCTTAAATATTAGATTCTGCATGTAAACTCACAGTAATAGCGTGAATCTTGGTTAACTCTTCACGAACCACGTGGAGTAAATGTAATTAAAAAATGCTTCAAATCTTTGGTTTATTGGTCCTATCATCATGAAAAACATAAAGCACCATTTTAAAGTGCATTCTTGTTCAAATCATACATTTATGGTTAAATAACATTTCATGTGAAAATAATTTCACAAGGTTTAAAATATAATTTTTATTCATTTGCTTCGTAGAGTATGAAAAAAATATTCTCTAAAATACCGAGAAATATTTTCCCTAAAAATCTTGATCCTGAACATCCTTAAAAACATTAAAAAATATCTCAAAAACCCTTCTCATCCAGAAATCCATTTTTCTAAACCCTTAAACCTAATTTCTAAACAAACTTTCTACTCCAATCCAGTCAAATTTAAAAAATCTCGACTCAAAGAAATGAACTTTTTCTTAAATTACACAGAACTCTCTTGTCCTCAAAATTTGAAAGGACTCTGAAGGTTCCGCTTCGAGGCTATCGCGTAAAGTATGTTGAAAAGCGGGGGAAAAGACTTAAAGGAGCACCATATCGATTAGTTCAAGACGATTAAAATACTATTTCAACGGTGTTTCGGGTTGAAGAAGCCTCGTGCTTGTTACACTCGAGCCTCGCCGTTATCGTTCACGTGCCCCAGAGAGATGCGCGTTATGAATGCTCGTGACGATGCGGACGAGCATTATTATTATTATTATGATCACGGTGTGTACGGCATCATGCAGCAGGTGAGGCGAGGAGGCGTGGCGCCGGATGTGTATATATCATAGAAACGTATGCATTTCCGGTGGACAGATCTAGATCGATCCGTGCCGTGCGGGTTTTCGGTTTCCTTCCAGCGCGTCCGAAATTACAGAGCCATTCCGCACTCGCATTTTTTAACGATTCGTTTCTCCTTGACGGAGATTACCTACGCTAACAAATACTTTGCGCAACCGTTCATCGTTTCGCAGAACTTTGGGTAGATTAATTATACCCGAGTGTAATTAAAGTTGGGAGAGTAATTGATAATTATTGAGAGCAGTACGATAGAAATCGGAAATCATTCTCGCAGGATTTATTAAAAATTATTCGAAGAATTCGTGGGAAATGAAGATTCGATTGTAAAGGAATTTGTTCGCCGGTTGTCATTTTATAGGGAACTGATTAACAAACAATTAACGACGTGGAATAATTAATTGGAGAGGTACGTGTTACAGACACGTGTTAAACGGCCCTCTCCGTCGGTAGAACAGTTAAACTCAAGGATGCTCGTTTTCGCCAACGGACGATTTTATCAACCCCTGCGCGAGCCTGTAAGTTAATGACGAACTGCCTGACCTCGCTTCCGACGATCCTTTATGCAGAACGTTTTATCATCGTCTGCCGATCGATCCGCCGTATCACGCATAAATTATCCGCGCTATTAATTAATTTATAAACGCATTCATCGAGCACGGCATTGCACGCGCAACAGAATATTATCTCGTGTCCCACGATAATTTGTCAAACGGGGTGGGAGAATGACTGAACCGATAACAAATGATGACGAAGCAAAAGCAGTCCCATAAAAACAGTTTCAGTGATTTCTAAATTTATTCGGTACTTAGGCTCCACTTTTAAAGCTTCTCTCGCAAATTTGGAAGCTCTCTGTGCCTCAAAATCATATAATATAGTATCAAATTAATTACAAATTAATCAATTCTAATACAAATTAATCAATTTTCTCTTGAAGCGCGAGTAAATCGAACGAAATAATCGAGCAGAAGGTGGTAGCCTTCGATCAAATCGATACAAAGTGCAGACACCGCGTCGAAACCGCAAACATTCAAACAGTAGTTCCTCCCTTCTACCCCTTCAGGGTCTGCCCTCTCGCCCCGTCGACCCTGCAATCCCCGTCGCATTTTGCCATCGATCCGTCGCGAGATAACCACCCGTTTGCCCAGCCAGCGAGACGATCGACGTTAATCGAAGCCGGGTAACCGCACGTTTACAGCTAAGCGACATGCAACTAGTGTCCGCAGCCGGTGCTGACGCTGCGGCCGCGACCCCGACACAAGCAAAGAGAGGAAGACGATGCGGAGGAAGAAGGGCTTCGAGAAGAAGAGCTTGCGCATTGTGGTCGGAGGGCGGTCTGATTCGATCAGGCAGCCATGCTAGGCCTCCCTGCGTCTATGGGAAACAATGGTCATACGCTGATATGGTAATTCTGCATTCCTCGAATTCCCCTGGTTGACTTGACAAAGGTGGGGGAAGTTGATGAAAGCGATTTTTGTAGGGTTCATGGCAGAAGGAATTTTTGGAATAGTATTTTGGTAAGGATTTCTTTCTGAGGGAATTTTTTGGAATGGTTGGAAGGTTAATGAAAGGTGGTGGAATTTATTTTTTGAAGATTTTTGGAGGAGTTTTTCTTGCTTTATTTTCTGTAGAATTTCTTGTTTTGGGGGAATTTTGATTCTTTTTTAAATTATTGAAAAATGATGGTGGAAAGTAGTTGAATTAATTTTTTGGAGCATTTTTTTAGACTCTTTTTTAGGCTTGATAAGATTTTATTTTGTGTAGAATTTTTTGTTTGGGGTTTTAATTTTTTTAGAGTGGCTGAAAACACTGAAAAAAGTTAGTAGAATTAACTTTTTGAGGATTCTTTGGGGGACTTTTTTTGCTTTTAACAGGATTTTCTTTTCTGTAGAATTTCTTATTTTTGGGGAATTCAGATTTTTTGGAATGGCTGAAAAACTAAAGGAATGTGGTTGAATTAATTTTTTGAGAATCTTTTGAGAGACTTCTCTTGCTTTTGACAAGATTTTTTTTCCTTTAGAATTTTTTATTTGGTTTGTTGATGTTTCTAGAGCGGTTGAAAGACGATAGGATTAATTGTTTAAGGTTTTTTTAAGAGAATTTTTATTTTTAATAATGATATCTCGTCTGTACAATTTCTTGTTTGGGATTTCGGATATCCTAGGTTGAAAGGATCCTTGAAAGGAGATTTTATTTTTTATAATAGTTTCCTCTCAGCTCAATTTTTTTGAGATTCAATTTTTTTCTGGTCGATTGAGTGATCGTAAGAAAAAATGAAGAAATTAACATTTTGGATGTATTTGGAAAACCTTTTCTTATCTTTGATAGAAGTGTTTCCCTTCATTAAAATTTCTTGTTTAGATTTTCATATTTTAGACAGCCAAAACTGTGGAAGAAGATCGTGTAATCTTTTGTCATGATGCTTTTTGGAGGGATTTCTCACTTTTGACAAGAATTTCTTTTATGCAGAAGTTTATTTAGAATCTTTCGAGGTTCCCTGGAGGTTCTTTAGGCAATTTTCTTTTTTGTGGAATTTTTTGGAAGTTTAGAGTGAGAGTTTAAAAAATGCAGTGCATATGGTATTTATGTCTTACAGTGTATGTGTATGCAGTGCATATAAGATATCTTCATTTTTTTTTTGGTGCTGACTTTTACTAATTTGATGCAACTCTCGCTGAAAAATAAAGTATTATTCGATGAAAATTGTTAGATAGAACGGTGCTTGCTCTAGACTTAGAATCTTGATTAATTAAATTCTATACAGATTGTCAGAATGATTTCATCAATACGAATTGAATAAGTTTCTCCCCTGCAGTACTTAGGATACCATAAGCCCTAGATTTCAGGGCTTGAAATTTACTTTTGAACTAAAATAATAATAGTATGTACTTATCTACAGCAGAATTACACAGAATCTGGACACTAAACGTATAAAAAAAAAAAAAAAAAAAAAAAAAAAAAAAAAAAAAAAAAAAAAAAAAAAAGAACAATATCTCTCCTTCGCAATTATCGAACGCATCATGCACCTCCCTCCTTCGACATTTCTCCGGTCCCAAACTTTTCTCCCGGCACTCACCCAACTCGTGACTCTCATTTCCCACCGAGTCGCACCGAGATATCGCTTGGCCACTTACTTCGGTCCCCGTGGCCACAATTCCTCGACCGGTATACACGAAGGGAACAGCGTCCCTCCGAAGGGTCGCCGAAGACACAAGGAGGCGGGTTTCGCCCGGTAGCCGCCGCTCGTAGGTGAGCAAAGTCGGACGTGCTGTCTCGTAAATTTCGCGTGCACCCGTGTCGTTCGATGCGGTAAGCCGTGTAATGCTCGACGCTGCCCGCGTCGGGGCCGCGTATCGTGCGCATAAAAATGAGCGAACTCGGTGCATTAAGCCGAGTAATGGGCGCCTTTGGGAGGAAGCAACGGGCATAGGCGCCGCAGCCTAGGTGTAATACGCCATGACAAAGTGGGGCCCCCGTCTGACCGAGGGTATGTTGCCCGGTATCCTTGGCCATCGTACCCGCCGCGCCGTAAGAAAGCGTGTCGCCGCGGTATCGCGACCACCTCGCACGGAATAATTAATCCGATCGATTCTAACGCGGCCCGGGCAATTAAGCCTCCTCGTGTTTACGCGATAAGCGAACACCTACATTTCCCCTTCCTCGGTCGCTCCTGTTGCGTAATTCGTTTGTTGCGTAGACGCCGCGATAGAGGAACGGACCGTGAACCACGGTAATTTGCACGTAATCGCGGCGAAATTCTGCCGGGGTGCAGATTGGATTATTAATTATGCAACCGGAAGGAAACGTGGAGGTTCTTTAGAGAAGGTAATTGGTCTAACGCGATTAGAAACGATTTTTTAAGGTCGCAAGGTGGTGTTTTTGAGTTTAAGGAAACTATCGAGGGAGTTCCGCGCTGATGATGGGGGTGAAAGTTGGGTAATTTAGCGGTCGAGGACTTTGGAGTGATGTAAGACATTTTAATTCCTATGTAAGAGATATTTTCTTTTTTTAAGGATTTGTAGGGTTATTTTTATTTTTTGTCCTATAATAATGTGTGATATTCGTGATACGAATTATGTCTAAATTAGAATAAACGTTGTTACATTATTGCGAGTGAAGAAAAAGAAAAGTTGAAGAGTTTCGATAACAGTAAATTTGCCACATTATTTTTTTTTATTTCACGCAATTAATAGTTAAATATTTTATGTTTTTATGTAGTATTTAAAATAATTCATATATTTGTAGCCTGAACAATCGTAGAACAATTTTGTGTGCATCTTTTAAATATTTTTTTCGAGTTTCTAGTTTCTCTGGTTTTGAAGAAAATTTGAGGAAATTATTGATACATAATTTTAGATACCGGAAAGAGTTCGTGCGGAGTCTAAGAAGATTCAGTTCTTTGAACTTTTTTGAAACGTAATTTTATTCAAGGAAGTATTCATCATTTATTTTTATGAGTCTCTACCAACGTCCTACAAGTTTTTGCATTTCCTTATTGTAAAGCCTTGATTTCTGTTCATTATTAATGAAAAAATTGCACAAGCTTCATTTGATATTTAATATTTATACCTCTTGTTACTTGGTATTATATTAAAACCCTACTGCTTAAATCGATAACATGATGGAAAAATGATTACGCATCATACTTTTCTTGAAAAATTAAAGTTGCATAGTTTTAAGTGAAGTTATCGTAATGCAGGATCTTGCAATAAAACAAGAGCAATTTTAATTTTAGTTGTTTAGAAAAATGAGAAAAAACCTGTTAAAGAAATTGTTGCTATGAAATAATATTGATCAAAAAACACTAATTTAAAAAATATATGCTTTCATGATTTAGATAACATAATTTTCTCCACTCAACATGAATTTTTTTATACATATTATTTGCGATAATATAAAATCTATATTACAAAAATAGATTTACTCTCTATTTGCTACAGGTTTACAATTTTTTAAAGCACTAGGTATAATAATATAGTAGAACTTAGTAGATTCATAAATTTCTTTGGGTACAATAGAAAAAAAAATCCTAAGCGCCATCAACAATCCAAGCAACAACTGAGAAAAAACCATATTAAATATAATAAGACTATAAAATCGACTATTTAGAATTTATACTATGCTTTTATAATGATTTACTAAAAATGCGTGTCTATTTTGTATTATAAATATCAAGTTAATTAATCCTATCAACATACCTAGAAAAACCATGGAATTCAAAGTGCCTTCAAATTTTTAACTCAAAACTGACTTACAGCAACCATAAAAACCCTTTCACCACCTTAAAATATTAATTATTATATACAGGGTGTCTCAAAATCGTCGTTCTAATCGTCATCAATTTTATTCCCCAGAAAGATATCAGAAAACCAGACCATCACCTAAATCGTGTCTTTGATATCAACTCAACCATTCCTCTCACGCGAACCCCCTCAACAAGTCTGCGCCCCGTTATCACCTTATCTAGCTCGTTAATAGAAACACGACGAGGTCGAGAGGCGTCATCGTTCCCCGTGAGATCGCTATTCAAGCAGAGCAGAATTTCCGCAACAACCACACATATACACGGTGTTCCGCAAAAAAATTCCTTCTAAGCATATCGTGCATTGCGTTTCATGGCGAACTTCTCTCCCCTAATCTACGTAGTTTGGACAACGCACGCGACTGCGACTGCGCTGTTGAGCAAGTGTTGGCGCCAACGGGTTTCCGCTTTGCCCTCGAGTGGTTTTTTGGGTGTTGTTTGCGGAAGACGTAGGTCGACGGCGGTTTTGTGCAAGGCTCCGAAGCGTCGACCCTTTTTGCACCCTTCTCTTTGCTTTTTTTCGTTTTTGAGATGCTTCCGAGGCGGAACGCGCCGCGTGAGAAGAGGAATTGCGATCGAGTGGCGCGGTTTTTTGGCGGGGAGAAGACTAAACCTTTAATGGAACTAATAATAGGAAACAACGATTTTTTGTCATTTTCATAGAGTTTTGAATTTCAAGGAATTTTATGGTAGAGTTTCGTTCGGAATTTTAGTGGCGCCTAATTAACTTTAATTAAGCTTCTGTTATCTATATCCAGCATAGTTAAAGAATTAATTCATCAAGCACTTTGTGCTCGTAAATTAATTTTCTCACTTCCGAGATTTGCATTAGGATTTCCTTTACTGAGAGCGAATTTTTCGTGGCTTCTTCTTCTTATGGGAACAAGTCCCATTTTTTGGTCCAATTGTATTCAAATATTTTTACCCTGAATTATTCAAGGCGTGGGAGAAAAATGTTCCTTCCCACAAATATGGTTTACCATTTTCAAAATCCCTTCCCCACCGATTTGCATCGATTTCCACTCCTATTTTAGTTCACTTCCTTCTTTGTCCTCCCATCAGAAGCGTGGTTATCGACTTCCCCACTTTCGAATCGTTGCTTTTATCGACGATAAATAACCCCCATACGGGGTAGTCACGATTTCTGTCGACACAAACGGGTTATCCACGGTGAAATAGTAATCACGAATTTTTCCAACCTTGCAAAGGTTGGCGCCGTCCAATTTATATATTACACGAGAGACATTTTCGCGTCTGAAACGAACCATAATCCGCGGGATAGAACGTGAACGGAAAGTAACGTCGCGAGGAAACGCCAATCTTGTGGCGCGTCGCTTACATAAATTAGAATATTCACTCCCGCGCGCGTTCGCGAGCACACGGTTTCGCGTTTTTTTTTTTCGCAGGCCGCGTGGAATATTGAAAGCGTTGTGAACAGATTTTATGCGACCTCCAGACGCTCATGAATATTTAGCCCGGGGAGTTTTGGCGTCGACAGGTACGCACCTGGTGGAGCGGTTCCAGTGTTTTCCAGAGGCGGGAAATTCGAGGATCTCCAGTTCCTCGGAGGTCTGATAATTCTTATGCGGTGTAAATTGCACGGCCGTGGTAGATAAGAGATAGGTTCCGATGTGAATCGGATTTAAGAATAATGGAACAAGGAAATTGCGCGGTGGAACGGGAAAAGTAATGGAAATTGGATGGAGATAGGGGATCTAGATGTTGGGACGGTGTAATAAGTGTTTTCAGGAGATGATTACATTTCAGATTGAGCTCTGAAATGCAGTACGTCTTTATTCTGTTGCCTTTTTTTTCAAACACTGAGCTGCCTACAATTTTTCTTTGAAACGCGTGATGATTTTAATTTGATGCAAACTTGCTATGCAATTTCACGCTATTTTTTTCCTAATAATCTTCTTTTATCATTTTTTTTCGGATTCTCTTCCAGAACTTTAATTCGTTTCCTAGCGAGGAAGAAATATTTATCCTCTCTTTTTGTTGAAATTTTGCATCGCGGCAGATGTTTATCGCGAATCCCGAGGAACGGTTTAAAGGCGAGCGAAGTCAGCGCGAAAGGGTTCCTTACTTTCCGTCCCCGGGGCACTTTAAAATGTAGTACCATTAAGAGAGAGACTCCCTTGCTTTTTTCTCGTCTCGGCGATACACTCCCCTTCGCGACACGGCCAGACGGCGAAGCGCGCGTGCACGAGCGTTCGAGCGGATAGTCGAAAAGTAAAAGGAGAAGAAAAAAAGCAAAGATCCGCGCGCTCGTTATTCAGCGTATCCTGGAGGGCCGTGTAGATGATTTCACGCCGTGACACGACCGCTCGACGAAAGGTGCGTTAAGTGTTGCATTCGATGCAGTTGCCTGCAGTCGCGTTGCGTTTTCGACCCTCCCCTTTCTCCCTTCGCGCGAAATTCCGTCAACGTGGGGTGCTCTTTTCCGTGTCGCATCGTCTACCATTTTATTTTTACGTGAAAATCAGTTTCATCTACAAGTTGGTTCAAGCTGGGAATTGAAGAAAAAAGACTGGTGTTACTGTTAAGTGATACAGCAAAATATCGATTAGCTGGCTTAATTTCGGAGTTAAAAGTGTATTATGTATTTCCTTTATGTAGAAGTTTTTAATATGTATCGTTGTTAAATTAAGGTTCGAGGTTTAGTTGAAATTTTATTGTACTTTTATCGCTAGTGCACCAAACAGTTATATTGTAATTTTGTTTTTTAATTGGAGGATTGGAAAATTTGATGCATGGAAGTTCTTCTATAAATATCTGCAAGTTTTGTTTGTGTTTTTGCTCTTCATTGATAACTGGATCTGGAAATGCTCTGAATTTTCTCCAATTTCTATGTACATTTTTTAATTGATTTAGGAATCCAATAAATCGTTTCTATTGTTACTAGACTGCAGATTCTTGTGCAAAATAAAATATTTTCCAATGTATAGGATAAGAATTGAAGTTATTTTTTAAAAACTGTAACTCGTATTACATTTTTTATATATTGTATACTTTGAAATTTATCAGTAGCTTCGTAGATACTTGCACACTTAACTTTTACAGTTTATTTATTACTGAACTGCGAATGTTTATGCATTTATGGCGATTTTAAATGTGCTAATATGTATCAACATGCACATAGATGCAAAACTGCATGAAATATCGAAAATAAAATACATTTTATAATATTTATAAGGTAAAAGAAACTTTTATTTAAAATGTTTGTGTCTTCCTATGCCTTTGCAAATATAAATTTACAAAAACATTCGTAGTCTACTTATTACATTTAAGTTGGTTATAAATTTTAGATGAGCCGTGTATTTTAATTTTCTTCCACCCAATAAATTTTTGGAAGATAGCTTGAAGCCCCCAAAAAATTCTTGACTGCTCATATAAAATTCCAACCAAACGTTCCGATCAATCCTAAACTGACAAATTTTATTCTCACAACAAGAAATAAAAAAGTTTGATTAGCCGCCACGATGGAGGCGCAGCCCACCCAAACGCCGACAAAGTCTCTCGCATTCCGCTCCCAAAAGTCTCGCGCCTCCGGTGGCTTCCAGAATTCCTTCGGAACTCTCATTCACCCTCGTAACAGGAGGTCGATTTCGTCCGCGGCGCCGTAAATACCCCGGTGACGGCCAAATTTAACTAACCCCGCGATATCGATACTCGACGCGGAATCGCGCGCGATCTTCGAGGGGACGACAGAAGAGAGGGGGTGAAAGGGGATCGTCGGGAAAAACGAGAACAAGCCGTCCGCGGGTGGCGGCGGGTTGCAGTCGCCGGTGTGCGGTTGGGGTGCGACGACGACGGCGAAGGGGGAAGTGTGACGGTAGCCAAGTCCTCATTAGCGCATTCCGCTGCGACGCCCGCGACTCAAAGCGTCGTAAAAACGGCTGAGATGTAGCGAGACAGAAGGAGAGAGGAGAGACAGAGGAGCGTGTGGAGTCTGGGACGGAGGGGGTTGGGGTGGCCGCGGAATCGCGCCGCTCAAACGCTCATCCACCCCGCCCCGATAGGAAGGGTACGGGGAGGGTGCAACTTCTCCTTCGCGCTCGAAAGCTCTCTCCTCTCCCGTTCCGCGCGGCGGTCTATTCCGAGATGCGAAGCTCTCTCGCGAGAGGAGAGAGCCGACACTCTGTGATCATTCGGCTCTGCCACCGGCCACGTGTCGATTCTGGACTCGCTTTCGCGATTTTGCTGCGCGTTGAGAAGGTTGCCTATGGAAAAGATTTGCGAAGCTTGAGTGGAAGGAAGTTTTTGGATTTTGAAATTTGGAGATGGCTAGCAGATTTTTGGATGATTTAATATAGTCTTTTGTCGATTCTGAGCTGTTAAGGGATGTAGGCTGTTTAAATTGTTTATGTGATAATTGACGATTTTTGTAGCCTCTACAAGGTGCCTCGTTTTATTAGAGTCAGAAAATACAGGGTGCTTCATTTTAATCTACACAAAAGCCATTAAGGTAAATGTACCAATGACTAGCCATGTCCCATTACATGACCACTGATGACAATTTTATTTTTTATTAAGCTAAGCTTACATAAAATAAAAAGAATACTTTTACTGATGTATTATTTACATATTCACCTTCTTAAATTAAAAATTATACCCCTAAACTTTTTGTTTGAAACATTGAAAATGTGGTTTGAAACTTATCGTGGTCAAGTGCACAATGAATGTCCACAGATCTTTAAGATTTGGTTAAGAAAAGTGCAGAGCTTATTAAGATGATAAATATCATAATACTAGGTTTTTTAATATAAATGAAGCAGTTATAAA
The DNA here is from genome assembly GCA_030770465.2 of Perdita meconis. Classification (NCBI taxonomy): domain Eukaryota; kingdom Metazoa; phylum Arthropoda; class Insecta; order Hymenoptera; family Andrenidae; genus Perdita; species Perdita meconis. The sequence goes on from JASKOS020000001.1 coordinate 7,647,529, forward strand.
ATCTTAAGAATATTTATAATAGATAGAAAGCAAAGCATTACAGAAGTAAATTGTTTTTAAGATAAAAATTTGAGTGGTTATGTATTAGTATGTAATAATCTCATTTGCCCAATAACTAACCGGCTGTCCGGTTATTGGGCAAGAGGCCACTGTGGGCGCTCAGGTTCCAAGTACCAGTAACTAGCCGCGACATGTGTTCCAAATTTATATCGATTTTACATTTTTTGTACAATAGGTAAGACACGTAAATATATTTACTATGAATAGTTACTCAATTCTCTATGTTTGTTACATTTATACTTTTTTTTCATTTACTTTTATTCAACTGTAATATACATAACTTCAAATTATAAGACAAAATGGATAAAGATAAGAAAGGAAGGACAAAAAATAAAAAAAAGTTGCAAGAAGAAATAAAAAAATTAACATTAAAAAAAAGCACTGAAAAAAATCATGAAACGTTAACAACGTTTTATTTATTAAAGTTCCTATTAGTATAAATAATATATTTATTAAAGTGTGAAATTTTTTTCTACGAATATGTTTTAACCTTTTAAATATACCTTTATTTAATATACTCTTAGTTTTAATTTTTCTAATCCCTTTATTTAGTTACTTTCTTCTTACTTCCGCCATGAGAAACAAAATTTCATTTTGTAGTATGCTATAAAAAGTAAGATCTCCAAAACTGTTCGTTACTCCACAAATGTTTCAAGTAGATCTATTATTCTAATGTTTGTTTATTATCACATCGACTTCTATTTAAATTCCTTTGGTTTTGGATTATCTTGATGTACTTTGATGTCTGAGGAATTTTATGGCATCTGGTACGTTGTTCTGTAATGTTAGAGCTAAAGGAATATTTAATTTGTATTTCGTTCCTGGTTATTGCTGTTTTTTGCATTCGAACAAGATGTGGTTGATTGTTCGTAGTAGTTGCAGGTGGGTCAATCGAGGGGGAAGTAATTCAGTATTTATTTAACCAAGATCTACCTCGCATTTTGAAAAACTAGCAACACCTGTCAATTCCTCCAAAAGTTTCAATCAATTAATCTCCGATGAACCTAAACATTCCATTAATCACCGTCCATAAATTAAATTAATCGTATCGCGAGAGCGCATCCAAAAGCAGCGCGCTAATTGCCCAGCATCCATCACGAGGGGCCCGTCCAAAGTCCCCCCGACCACGATTAATCGAAACACCGAAGTGTGCGAATCGCTCGTGACGTCCCGGCGATCCCGGACAAATGTTTCGCTAATCGCGCGTATCGCTCATCCCGCGCGCGAGATGCTGGGAGAGGGGGGGAGGGGGGTGGGCAGACGGGATAAGAAAGGAAGAATTAATTAACCATGGATTAGGCTCTGCGAATACGCGCAGCGTCTTCCCACGGATAAAAAGTTTCACGGCGAGACGCGCGCGTTCTGGGCTTTGACTTCCTGGATCGGGGATTCAAGCGGTGCGAGGCGAGATCTCGTAAGCGAGACGCGCGCGCGGACGAACCGGAGAGAAATCTGGGTGATTTATGGGGTAGGAGAGGCAGGGAGAGGAGAGCGTCGGGCGAAGTGGAAAGAGCTCTCTCTGGGGGCGACGCGACGCGCGAGACGTGCTTCGTCACCGTGTTCCTTCGCGGTGCGCCTTTAAATTCATGTAGCGTGAGAGTGTTTATAAATACGGGAAGCCGGGCGGATTTGTCAAGTCGCGCTCGTTTCACTCCGCCTCGACGACGACGAGGAGACGAGGGACACGTGTTACAAGCGTCGACGGAGAAAGTATCGCGGGACCGCGGCTCCGGCTTCGATAGTATCGGGGACCTCCCCTGGGATACCCTCGATCATGCTCCGTTTCCCTCCTATCACTTTCAATTATTTTATGGGGGTGCATAAGTGAACTCGCCTAAATCATATTCATTGAGAAACATAATAAAGCTACTGAAACAAAATTAATGATGATCAATTCCTTATTAACAGAATAAACAGATTTATAAATTCAAACAATAAAAAATAATCAATTTTTATTCATAACAAGGATTTATTTGAATGAGGAAAAAGTACGATTTATTGAATAGTAGGAAGAAATATGGAAATAAATACCATTTCTTGCATCACGCATATTTTGTAAAAATTTATCGCGTTAACACTCTGTAAAAACGTGAAAATGTTTTTGATTGTTAATTTTGGTGTTATATCATAGTAAAATTTTTACTGGAAGTCCTATTGTACTTTTGTGTCCAATAAATTAAATAAGTATTTGAAACTCCGCATATCCAAATGCTCATATATAGGAATCTTAAGTCAGATATAATTCCCATTCAGAAATTGAGAAATTAATTTTTCGGATTTTAATCCGGAATTTCTTGCAACATATTCAATCTTTAAGAAAGACTCCTTAAAAGCCTTCAGCTCCATCATTTTTAACGACTTCCTTCATCTCAAAACAATAAATTTTTTTCAAACTTAATATTCCCAATCTATAAAGGTCAATTTTTTCTATTAAATCAACAGCGAACACTATAAAATTCTTATCAGAACGTCTAAAATAATCCTCCTCAAGCACAGCAGCTATTAAATCACTGTTGCCATAAATTTCGTTTAAACGCTTTCTCGATTTTAATTTCTGTTAATTTAATTGCGAGCCATATCACACGGTTTTGTCTATACATGAATATGAAGTTGCACAACTCCGAACACGCCGTCGCGGCTTATCAACGCGCGATCTTCGAATGGGGTGTGCACCAGCAGAAAATTTTCTCTAAATTTGACGTCATCGAGGGGTGGTCTTTCCGTTGCTCCGTCAGAAACGAGCGCGTGTGCGTGTTAACGTCTATTTCGTAAATTAGTCCCACGACGATTAATAAATTAGCATTGCCGTCGAACTGGTCGTCCTCCCGTTGAGAAATCGCCTTTTTTTTGCGCAGTGACGTGTTATCGCCCCGGGAGCCGAACGTCGAATCATTTGTATGGATCCCACCGTTTAATCGATGCGATGATCCAACTCGCGTTTTGTATTTCTGTCGTCGCTGTTTTTTTTCCTCGTCGCCGTGATTCAACAGGATTTATAGATTTTCGCGAAGATGAGTCTTCTCGTCTGGCGGAGCCGGAGATCCGAGCGACGACGCGGTAGATCATCGTTGTCGTCGCCTAGGCGGATCCCTGATGATCTACGAAGATTGATCCACGACGGGCGGACAGCCTCGATGACGCGTCCTTTCGCTCAGACTTCTCTTCCTCTCTTTTACTATGTATATTTTATGCACGTTGTCTTCGACTATCTAGAAAATAAATCTGTAATAAAAATAGCTCATCGCCAGCACCATAAAAAATAATTAGCTCCGCCGACAATATTCACGGTGCATTCTATTCTCCGCGGATATTTAGTTCGGGGCTAACAGCGAGAAACTTTGAAAAAATGTAGTTACTCTTTTTATGGAGTTGATAATTGCGGATTCTACTTCATCGGGGAAGGACCTTTTACCTTGAGTTAGTAGTATTTAATTCGAGTAATAATTTGATCTCGTCGACTATGATATGAATATATGTTTAGTGAATATGGATCTTATGAGAGACATCAGGCAATTTTGATGCGCTTTTGATATGATATAAAGTAGTGGGCAAAGGAATTGCACCACCTCAAAAATATCAGTATTTTGTGAAATGATTTATGCATGATCCAATTTATATAATGTAATTGTGTTAAAATAGATTATAAAAAACTATTGGAAGATTATTTAATAATAATTTGGTGTAGCCACAAAGTTTTTAATATATTTTAATATTTGATAAAATGCGTTGGCAGGGAGTGGTGTCATTTTATTGCCCACTACTTAGTACTCAAAAATATATTTGGCACGTGTTTTATTTTGTATCGGCGGTAATTCAGTTTGGAAGGGTTAAAACAGCACCTGGAGTTGGGATGGAAAAACTTACTTCGTACTACATTGAAAGTTATTGTCCCTAGAAAAAAAGTTTAATTACAGACTTATTTATTTTTTAACAAAGAATTTTGCTTTCTTAAAAGATTTATTTGCTTTAAGGATATATTGTAAATTGTTATATTTAAAAAGAACAGTAATTGCAGTGCAAAATTCGTCGTTAAAAAATAAATAAATCGTGTATTATGAAACAAAAATTAAGTAGCATTTTTGTTATATGCTCATTTTAATAAATTCATTTAACTATTCCTTTTAATATTTTCTTTTATAACCGTATTTATCTATAGAAATCATATTATAGCGTAATTTCCTGTCAAAACGTGAGATTATTTAAATTTTACAGGGTTGGTATTTGATATACTTATGATACGCACTGTACATATTTTTCCGAGTACTATATCATATTCAGAACGCTTTACAATTGGCGTCTTAAAATTCCGTGACGTCCTTTATTAGTTAGAAAATAATTCGACACTTCCAACCGTTACCCATCGCACCGTAATTAAAATTTGAGAACAATCTAATAGTTTCGATCTCCTCCTAATCCACCCAACAGATTAAACTCACCCCCATGTATTTGAACACCTCGAACCCCTTAGGAAAACAGATTTTCTACCTGTTGGATATGCTATCTCATCCCCGAAAGTCCTGAATTTCCAATCGAGGAGCACCTACCCCTTCCACCGGTCTTCGTCTCGCAAACAACAACAAGAGAAACCCGTGTCCCACCCCCGTCGTCGATTAATTCGATTCCACGGTCTCCGCTTGTCAACGCGCGTTTTCCTCCGCGACTAAGTCATGTGTGTTCGAAGATTACCGATTGCGAACGGCACCGATGCGTGAGACTGCGATTCACCGACGCGGGGAATCATCCCCGAGAGGCAATCCTTTCCGTCCCCGTCACGCCCCTTCGTCCCGCGCGCAGCGTTTATTTTGCGAACGAAGTTGCTGCCGCGAACACGAATATCTGCGGTCGTGTTTGCCCCGTAGCCTGTCTGCCAGCCAACGTAAGCCAGTTTGATGCTCGGTTGCTTCGATCCCGGCAGATACCAGACACACAGGGGGGGGGGGGAGGGTGACTGAATAATACCGGCATGATTATACCGGCCAACCCCGTGAAAACGAGGGAGGCCACGGATAATTCCCTTGCCCCTCGAGCACGGGGGTAGCGGTAATCTTCGCTAAAGGTGCTCGTTAGTTTTGCTTTCGCTTCTTTCGGCACGCTGCGAGCCGAGTTCCGGTCTGCGCATGCACCACCCTCCCTTTTTCCAATTTGTCACGGGGATTGCAGCGGCTAGGGGGCGCCGCGGAACTTTGCTTCTCCGCTGTTTATACAGGGTGCGCCAACAGTATGGAAACGGTCAAATATTTCGAAAACGGTACATTTTTGAGAAAAATGTTTTAGAGCAATGTTTTAGGGTTTTAAAAATTCTATTGAACGGTCATATCCGTTTGACCTTCAGACGAACGGTCAAGGTCATATCAAGGTCAACATGATTTTTTTAACAGAACATGCCATTTTTGATCATGCGATGTTAAAGCTGACGATGAGACCTTTTCAAAACACTAGCTGATGACCTATTTCTCTTGAGAATTGCCTGAGTTCTGACCGTTGAGAATGAAGAAAGTCTATTGTACCAAATAGTCTGGAAATGGTCAAATATTTTGAAAATGGACCATTTTTGACAAAAATGTTTTAGAGCAATGTACTACGATTTTAGAAATTCTATTGAATGGTCATATCTGTTTAACTTTTAATGGAGCGGTCAAAGTCACGTCAAGGTCAACATGATTTTTTAAACTGGAATACCCCATTTTTTATCAGGCAGTGTTACAGCTGACGGTGATACCTTTTCAAAACACTAGCGGGTGACCTATTTCTGTTGAAAATTGCCAAGAATTGTCAAGAATTAGGCAGAAGACAATTCGAACATTTAACGAGTTAAAGCACATTAATGCTATATCTCAAATGCTCAATGCGTATTTATGTTAAAATCGTCCTTTCTAAGCCCATACGTGAGGACCATGATTGTGCGAAGTTCAATTAAGAAACTTCCTCACGGCGCACCCTAAATAATACTAACAGTAAGGCTGACAGCATCGAAGCATTTAAAGCTCAGCACTCGGGCAATTATCAAGAGAAATGGGTCACCACTAGTGTTTTGGAAAGGTCTCATCGTCAGCTTTAACACTGCATGATCAAAAATGAGGTGTTCCATTTAAAAAAATCATGTTGACCTTGACGTGACCTTGACCGTTCCTTTGAAGGTCAAACGGATACAACCGTTCAATAGAATTTTTAAAACCCTAAAACATTGTTCTAAAAAATTTTTCTCAAAAATATTCAGTTTCCGAAATATTTAACCGTTTCCATACTTTTGGCGCACCCTTATAATTCCCCGTTTCTTGGATGTCAATGGTAGGAATATGTAATTTCGTTTCATTAGCGATTAGGTTTTAATTTTGTGATACTGTTTCGTTGTGTTTATTAAATGTGGAACCGTTCAGCACCTGTGCGAAGGTCCCATGGTCCACGAGATCGCGAAGTGTCTCGTGCGAAGCGGTTCTAAGACAAGATCGAGTGGTTTTAGGTGCTCGTAACTTTCTATTTCGGTGGTATGCACTCGTATGTATGCACGCAGCTGCAGTGTGTGGTTGCACCTTTTGACGATTCTCGTGGAACACTTTCGTGGTTGAAAGTTGTTCTTAATGGGCCGTTCGAACATCTGTGGCATAATGTGAAATGACTGATGGTCCTTCAGATAATGTCTGGAATTTTCAATTTATACCGTGATAGAGCATTTAATTTTACAGTTATACAAAGTGGAGCGGCAAGCATTATTTCGTTTTGTTTCATTGGTGCACTAAATGTAGTTGCGGTCTTTGATACGGTAGAACCTCGATTAACCCTCTTGATATTTAGAATATAAAATGATAACTCAGTAGGAACCTTGATTAAGCAACTCTTAAGCGTTTCTCGCAAAAATCCCTGATTGTAATAATGTCTATTATCATTTTTATTATCTATATCATTGCGAATGTAGACAACTAATTGTTGAATTAATGTCAAGAAATAAGATACATAAATAATCATAATAGTTTCTTTCTATCTTCTTCGAAATTGGAAAACTTATTAGAGAAAAAAAGAAATATGGTGGGGTTAAAAAGATCCAAAGACGACCTGAGGGTTAATTATCTTCCGCTTTGATTATCCTGAATCTCAATTATTCTATTATTCCAATTATTTAACTAGTAATAAGAATACAGTAAAATTTCGAGTTAATCTCGAACTTTATTTTAATAATCGTATATTAAAAATAAAAAAATTCTGCATGGAAATAAATCATTCTGGAATGAATTTGAATTCCGGTATTAAGCCAGTTAATCAAGGTTTTACTATAATTAGCATTCTGCATAGTGTATTCTTCTACATATTTGGTGCATTAATTAATAACTGAAACTTTAAACAATAAAATTGTGGAATAATCGTAATTCAGGTATTCAAAGTTCTCTGTGATTGTCTTCTATAATTTGCAAACAAATTATTTTCTCCCATTTTATCAACGCTATTAATTTATAATTTATTACGTATTATTTATTCTCTATTCTTTATTTAATCCTCCAATCTATAAAATAATTATCTCCGACTCAACAAAATAGAAAAAGAAAGCCATAGGGATCCTAATTATCACGCCATCAACAAACACATCAATCCATCAGAAAACAATAAAACGGCACCACAGACTTACTGATCTATCTTGCATCAAAATATTAATCCCAACGAGATCCGCTACTAATCCACGGAAAATCCATCTCATTACGCAATCTTCTAACGATAACGCTTACATAAACGCGTTATTACGTCGCGGCGAAGTAACTCCCGTCACCCGTAGGAGGATATCGTTCCCCCGAACCATTATTTCAACGAGACCGTCATAACTCGGAAGAAAAGTCGGCGCACTGATCGTAAATTAATTTAGGTAGCACCTAACAACGGCGGTCGTTCGGTTTCGGGACGCGTTTGCCCCGCGCAATAACTCATAAATTCCGCTTCCTTGTTTCACGGCGACGACGTGTTCGAAGTCACTTTGTTAGGCCGATCAACCTTCCAAAACGAAGGCTTCCACGACATCGAGTGTCGAGAAATATACCGGTTTATTCGTTTATTGCGCTCCTTTGGCATCGATTCGGGAGACCGAGCCGCCGAAAGGGGCGTTTGAAAAATTTGGGGATACGACGCGTTGTAAATTTTGGTTATATTGCTCGGTTTTGGTCAACCTTCTGAATGGTATTGTTAGAAATTGGACGATGAGAGGGGGAAATATTTACGAGTTGCCTCGATAGTCGTAACTTTGCCACCTTATTTATGAGGCTTTGGGGCCATTTTTTGGCACTTGTGCGCTGCTCTTTTTAAAGGTTTCTTTGTAATCGAGGCATTTAAATAAAATAAAATTGAGAGATGCGACTTCATTTTTACAAAAAATTTTACATCGTTTTTCTGCGTTCTAAAGCTGTTACCAATGCTTTAGGTGTTCAGGTTGATTTTGAGGGATTTTTAAAATAGTTTTCAATACACTCAGAGTCAACTCAATTGACCCTTTGGACGGAGTATAACTACAACTAAACATAAATAAAAAATAAGGATTAAACCATTAAATATATCTCAAACAGATTTATAGCAAAGCTATGTATGAGGATCTCTCAAAACTAACAGGAGCACTAAGTAGTTAATATTAAGTCAAAGCAATTTTGCAAATACAGTAGAACCTCAATTATTCGAGTCACAAAAATTTTATTATCTAACGTATCGATCATTCAATGTATAATATTTTCTCGATATAGGCTCTCTCCTCGAGAGCGGAGACGAGCCTATATCGTAGGGTACTACTTTCTTTGTAATATGCCCAACGTAGAGACAGCGCGCGAAAAAGATGCTACTTCAAAGACGAATGCCGCTATTGGTGGGGATAAAATGCGAGCGTGTATCGTACGATTTTTTCGAGCCCATATGGAGAAAATACTGTAGTAGGTGTAAGTGTAACAAAGGACTTTAAGTAGAACGAAACATGATTCTATTAACGATTATCATTTTATATTACGAGTATGAAATTAATGGGGGTTTCACTGTACTATTTTTTAATTTACTCGAAGTGAGTAGAAATAAAATTGCGTCATTCTATTTAGCTGCAAGATTCTCAATATTGAGGAATTATTTCTGAAAGGCTGGAAGGTTCTCGATTCCAATCTGTCTAAAGTTTTCCAAATTGCAATAAAACTGAAGTTGTACCTTCACGTCGAATCTTTTTATTTTTAATGTAGGTAGTATGTATTATTTTAAATAAATTGAAAGTTCACATTTCCATGCGTCGAATAGTAGCTGGAGTCTACAACAATGAAAATAGAGAATAATGAACAATAAGAGCCGCTTAATCGAGGTTCTACTCTACCTCGCAAAGGTTCAAGCTTCTCCCCAAACGTACTTGCCGATTTTTGGCGCATGCCTTCGGTTTAAAGGTCCCCCGTTCAAAATCCTCTCGACGAAGGGCAGGCAAAGGGCTGGCGTGTTATCTCCTCGAGGCTCGAAACATTCCCACAAAAGACGTCGCCGTGCGCAGGGCTCTCTCAGTACCTGGCAATCGCGATCGAGACTTTTCCACGTAGATCCTCGAAACCGATTGGCCCCGTCGCGCCCGAAACCTTCTTCGCCTTCGCTAACGAACCCGGCCAATCCTTTTTTCGCAAGGGCCACCGGCATTCTCACCCTCTGTCGAACCGGGCGCAATCCCCGTCGTAGCGCGCGCGGTTTCGAGCGTGCGCGAGCCGTCGATGAGTCGATACGGCATGAAATCGAAGGGTGATCGGGATGATAGGCACCGGATCATCGATCTTATCAGTTTCGCGCGTAATTACGCGTGTTGGGCACACACGGCGAGGAGGAGGGCCAGCCGGCGAAGGGCCATTGTGCGGCGAGGGCCACGCGATGCGAGCGGCCTTAACGAAGATATCGGGGACCCTTGCGGCGGGTGACGGGGGGCAGGAGCCGGGGGAAAGAGAGGGAGAACCCCTTGCTTACAAGCTGGAAAATCAAGGCGAATATCAAGAGCCGTGGGGCAAGTCTGATTGAATTTCCTGTGGCAATAATTCTCCGCTTTTACACGGGCAACGGGCATACCTCCTGCCTCTCTTTCTCTCTCTCTCTCTCTCTCTCTCTCTCTCTCTCTCTCTCTCTCTCTCTCTCTCTCTCTCTCGCCCTTGCTCTCCCTCCACGGGCCTCTCTCTTTCCCTCGACTTCGCCAGGCCGTTGTTGTCCGGGGTAAAAAGGCGGATGCTGTTAGCAGCGCAATTAATATCGCGCGAAATCGTATATCAGCGGGCGGGTTTACGGTTAGCCTCACAGGTAGAAGTCCCTCCCGCCCCTCCGCACCGCCCCGGGCTTATTTATAACTATTTAAACGGAGTGGAACGCTCCGGCCGAGGGAAAATGTCCGTCTCTCGGGTAGACAAATTGGGAATGGCCGCGGCGCTAATGCGGTAATTAGTATACCGAGCACCGGCCACCGGAGATCGGGATCTTCTCTTTTTTCTCGATCGCTCTCCCCCTCCCCCTTTCTCACTCCTTCACCTCGATCTGCTTTATTTGTCGGTTTCGTATTCCCCGCGACCAGGCGGTTCGCGCACCGACGCGGGAAACGATCTGTGTTCTAGCGGTAATTTTCGCAATGTTTTTTAATCGCCCAGTCGTGTAAAAATTCCTTCGCCTTGGCGGTGATATTTATTGCGAGCGAATTCGTTGAATCTTTATTGTGCTTCTAGTTACTTCGAGCGGTGCCGGTTTAAGCGGGTTCAGAAGTTTATTGATATTAAAAGCTGAAGGTGTTGAGTTGTGTCCAGATCAATTTTACCCTCCGTTCACTTCAAATCCCGCGTTCACACAACATTCACCCCCTCGCAAGGATCATCTTACACCCTCCGCATCTCACCTTTCTAGAAAGCAAGAGCACTCTTGTACCATCTATTTACAGTGTTGCGTTTTGCAAACGTGTGCAAATATTAAAACCCTCCAAACACATTTTTTGCTCAATTTCGCAATATAAAGTTGTTCGAATTAGGTGTCACAGCTTCTAACAAATGACATTGCAGAAGCATTTGACTTAATATTCATTCGTTTTCAACAGATTTCATCAGAAAACGTAAACAAATAATCATGGAACGCTATACGGTGCAGAAACGTATACAAATTATTAAAATTTACTACGAATGATCAAATTCTATTTGAGTTTGTTTTCATGCACTTCGTGAAATTCGAAAGGTGATATCAATTGGCCACAAAGTGTATATTATGTTCTTCACAGCGTTGCCAGACGTCCCGATTTTACACGTAAGAATCAATGTCCCTCGCGGAACGTTGAAAATCCCGATTTTTTTTTTCAATTCAACCTTATCCAACTTGATATTATGTGAAGAAAATTTTCAAGAAATAAAGTAAAATTATTCGTTAGCTATTAGGTTTAGGGCTAATAAAGGTCAATACTTTTTTACTCAAAATTCGATATTCTTCCATATTTTGATATAAAAAATATAGTATTCTATTTAAAAAAACAAAGTTGACCTTCGAATCTCTGAAACGCCTCCACCTATAAAAAAAATAAATGCACTACATAATGTACCCCTTTAAACCATGCAACTTTTGTATACAACATTTTTTCGTGCAACTCATATTTTGGAAGTTATAGTGGTGCACAAGTTGCGTGGACCACCCTGTATAAAGGAAAAGAAAGATATCCTTACTCAGTTAAAATTATCTAATAAATGTAAGTAAACATTATAATAAATTATTATTAATAATCATTAATAATAATTAGCTATGTATTTTTAATGTGTTTACTATTATTTATTTATTTATTTATTTATTTATTTATTTATTAACGGGGTGGCCCCCTTTGATACACTTAAAATAAAAAATAACATTAAGATTCGCTGTTAGAGACGCATTTACATTGATTAGAAAAAGATTCAGTCGAACAACCAAAGAAGTCAAGTTGGTGTGCAAACATATTAGCTTGTCTACAGCAACGTCTAATACATTCGTTGGCAGAGATGTTGGATCTACAATAAGATTCATGGAGTAACGAGTAATTTCTGAAAGTTCTAAGCGGAGCATTAAACTGTATCAGACGTAAAAGATCGGGACAGTCAATATAATGATTTAAAGTCTTAAAAATTAGTGATAAGTCAAATCTAAGCTTACGTTGAGCAAGGGTAGAAAGTTTGAGGAGATTAAGATAAGCATCATAATTATGGCAGGTTTTTGGTCTATAAACAGGTCTTTGGATTATAAAGTTTGAAAATAAAAATATATTTTGTATTTATTTGTATTTTTTCGCATGTTCCGATTTTTCTATTAAAATCCCGCTTTTTCAGGATTTCATCAGTCTTTATCCCGATTTACGAAAACAGCGATCTGGCATCGCTGGTCCTTTATCAATTAGTATAAGAACTCAACAAAACCAACAAAATATTCCCTTGATGCAATACTTTTGTCCTGTCAGATCGCTGAAATTTCGCATTGCCCGGTGCAGCGAAACCATCTTCTGCGTTATTCCACAGGGGAAATGAAAGCTCTGGCGACTCCCGGCGTCGTGTCCAGCTTTCCCACAGTTAATAAAGCTATTAACTTTATCTCGGCGACCGAAACTCATCCGGGAATAGGTGCCCGGGGTCGCGGCTGGTGAATATAATTTAAGTTGTCGTCTTATCCGTCGAGCATCTACCAGGCCCAGCGCGAACTATGGGCTTTTAGGTCGACAGGGACTTCGGCCCCGTTGGTCGCGTGGCGTTTTACCTATGGCCACGCACACCAACCGCGCCGGCATTGTGCGACTGCCCGGATCCTCCGTCCCCGAAAGGACGCCACGGCTAAACGCTATCTGATGAGCCGTCCACCCCGATGCGCCTGCCGCTCGTCGGACGCCAGGTAGAATATCCCCTCGGAGACGGTGAAAAGCTCGGAGAAACTCGTGTCGTGGAATAGGTTAACGCGGATGACCCGACGACTGGTTTCTCGAGCCTTTTTCAGGTTACTCGCTGCCTCCTAACGCGTTTCACGGGTCGAACGACGGATACTCTTGGTTAGCCGGTGCTGTTACAGTTCCTCGATCCAACAGGTCCTTTGGATTCTAGATTTTGTCTCCGAATGGATTGATAGTGTTTTATACTGAAGACGAATCGCATAGTTTCGGTGAGAAATTCCAGAGGAATGAAACTGGGAAGTTGAACAGTTGGGTACTGGAAATTAGCGGGAAGACTAGATTTCTGTAAAGTAATTATTGCAGAATCGTAGGTCATGGGAATGGTTTATTGTAATAGTAGGAAGGTGTTTGTAAAATGGGTGCACTTGGGAGTAAATGAGTTTAGATTTATGGGTTTGTGAATGTGAAGATGAAAGTGAAGGAAAATGAGGGAATCGTTAGTCCGGGAAATAATGGAATAGTGGTGAATTTATAATTAGAGTTCTTTGTGGGGGTCAGTTGTGGGAATGAATTTGTAACAAAGTGTAATTTGAACATTGGGTTGAATATTCTTTGAGTCGAAAGCGAGTTTTACGCATTCAGTTTTGACATCGGTTACTTTTCTATTCTCTTGACCTTCACGTATCCTTCACGCGTCCACTAACAGGCAAATTAATTATCAGACTGCTCATTTTTATGCATTTATAGCGATTTTAAATATGCGAAAACGTGTGGCGATTTAGATAGACGCAAGAATGTATAAAATATCAAGTCTTTTGTAGGTTTTATGCTATAGAAATATAAGATACATACAGGGTGATACAATAAATTTCTCTAGACAAAAAATATTCTGTTCGGAGAGGAACATCTTATTATTTAATTGGCCGGTTTCTATGTAGAGGCATCAGCAACATTTCAAGCTTAATTTAATTTTTTAAAACGGAAGTTTACATTTTTTCTCTATAACGTAATAAAACTGTTAAAGGCTTTTTAAGATTTAAGGGTACAATTGATTTTTTCTTAATCAATCTAAAACTTTGTTTATGTTTTTAATGAACTATTATTAAGTAACACAATTTTTTCGGTTAAATTAATTTGAAGATACAATCGGAATCAACCATGAACTAAATGTATCGCGAAATTGCTGTTGACATGATCTACCCTTTAGTTCATATAAAATCAAAAATTCCAATGTGGTTTTATTTTATGGAACCATGCATTTGCATAAAAATCCACAGTCAACTGATTATACTGAATTATTTTCTCCATGATATCCAAAAAATTCTATTCGCCACTTTTTTCCGAATAAGAAACAGTTCAGAAAAATAATCACACTCATGGATTTAAATTGAACACCCTATACTTATCTAAATATTCTCCCCACTTATGGGACCATATGTGCATCTCAAATTCTATCAAATTCCAAGTATCCAACTCCAACAACCATCGCATACATCAGCCTTTATCTATTCAACTTATCAATCCTCCGCCTCATCTTGATCCCAGACTCCCGGATCACCAGATTCCTCCCCATTTGCCACCAATTTGTGGGCGAACCGTCTAATTGGGAAAGTATCGATGCAAAATCTCGCGGGTCCATCGGTCGTGTTTCCTGTAAATCTGTAGGCATGCGGGGGGAAGGCTAAGCTTTTTCCTAGGTTTTCCAACAACCCAATAAACCTTACACCACCGCCGCCGTGTACAAACTGGAGTTTCGAACCCGGGGGAAGGCCCGAACAATGACCGATCCGTTTGCCACCTGGTAGCGGCGATTATTGGGCGATAATCGCTTTCGGGCCCTCTGATAAGTCCCCGGCGCGGTTCCGTTCCGAGGGGACTTTCCGCGAAAGGGCTGGGAAATGAGTAGCGCGTGCTGCACTTTCCCCGGTTTCCTCGACGATTATCCACGACACAATGGGCCGACTGGGGAATAATGGACGACCTCGTGGCCGTGCACGCGGTCGCCCCGGTATAATGACATTTAAGAAGGGCACATTTTCACGGGACGAACCTGTAAATGACCGGATTACCGGATCCAGGACGAGTGGCCGGCTTCCTACGCCGCGAACCATTCTACGTTGGAAGGCGAGAAAGACGGTCAAAGGCGGCCGATGTATTATGTATACCCTCGACGCCTTTAGTGAGGTTAATAGGCCCGATTTCTGACGATTCAAAGCGTTTTGAGGCAGATCATTACCCCGTTGGTTGAACCCATGAATTTTCGAAGGCGATTTGTGCGCTGGTGGCTTAGGAACTCGATTCCTGAGTGCTGAACAGCCATTCGTCACGTTATACGTGCTCCCTGATTGGTGGATGTTTTTTGTTAATAGCTCGTTAACAAAGTCGCAACGATCATTTTCGCTAAGGAAAAAGTTGTTTAGAATCACCCCTATACCCCAGATAGCACAAACACGTTGTATGTATGTCCATAGAATATTCGTTCTGGACGTTCCGAACGTCCCGTAAAGGTCCATATGTCCTCTATACGTCCTCATTAAGTTTTCTAAACGTCGCAGTAAGGTCCCATTTACAAAGTGGGACGTCCTCAGAATGTGCTGTGTCGACATTATCAGGACATGTTCCGAACATTCAAAAATAATTTTTTGAACGCTTAAAATTACTAAACGAATCATTTTCTTAAATTCGCATTCTTGGATATTACAAAATATAAATATAGATCTTATTATCTTTCACAATCCGGACAGCAAGGAATATTTACTCTAAACCTAGCAGGTTATGTTGTTATCGGAATATTCGCGGTCACCCATCCTTCTTTGGAGTCTCGGATCGAGAATCTTTACTTATTAACTTCGATGATCCTATCTATAACCTCAAACTGCAAACTCAAATGATTAGATAAAGAAAATTTTTATTTGGCTACCTTTGTATGATATATCAAAGTAAGTTTTTATAATATACGCGTCGTTTTGAATAAAGTAATTGTTTACAATTATTTACGAATCATTTCAGAATTCAGAAGCATTTCTTTTCCTTTAGTTTTGAAAACCTCGTTTTGTTGTATGTACATATTTTAAAGTTCAGAGATTTAAAATTCAATATAAAATTATTGTTTAACAAACTTTCTATTTAAATGTTCGTTTTTTCAAGCTGAACAATATAAGAGTAGCCGACTACTAAAGGATTGTCGACCTTTAATGCCTTCACCCTATACGAGAAATAAATAAGACACCAAAATTTCATTGCAACGTTGAGGTTATATTGTGTATTTCTTATGCATATCTATAACACTCTTTAGAGGAACGTTTCTAAAACATCCGAAATTTAAATCTTCCGAACATCCATAGAACTTTTAAGACGGACGCTCTTGAAACATCCGAAATTTAAGTCTTCCGAATATCCACAGAACTTTCAAAACGGACGTTTCTGAAACATCCGAAATTTAAGTTTTAGGAATGTCCTAGGAATGTCCAAAATGGACGTAGGACATTCGGACATAAACTGAACATGAAACCAACGTCCTTGGAACGTATGGTGCTATGGGACGGCTCTTACACTTTGTTTGGAACACCCTATATAGTTAGTTTGGTGATACTACCTCACCAGTCCAACCGTTTCCGCGCATCCTGTTCCTATACAGCACCCCACTTGTATAACTCCCTTCCTACCGAAATTCGCAACCTTCTGTTGGATGACCAACTATCTAATATGACTAAGTTGTTTTGAAACCTAGATTGTAAGCTATGAGTCGTTATTTGGAAGCCCAGATTGTAAGGCATGAGTCGTTATTTGGAAGTTTAGACTGTGAACCCTGACCGTAATCACCCTTAGTCATCCACGCTCCCACTATCTAAGACTTAGTATTTAAGGTTGCGATTTAGGAAAACACGAGCAGATACATTTTTGTCAGAGACTCGAATTGTTGTCAGTCGTACGAAGTTCTCAAGTTGTACCGGAGTTTCACGAGAAGTTAAATAATAAATTAAGTCTTTGTTTTAAACCGAACAAATTTATTCAATTCTCGCCCGGTTCCAAACACTTCCTACTCTCCTTGCCTTTAAACACGCTTACAAATCCTTTATCTCTACTCACCTAAACTGACCATTCTGTTGACTACTTCATGCGCGTTCACTCTCTACTCTACTTGAGCTGTTTGTTTTGAAAGTAGCCTAGAAATTCTTAGTCTATGTGTCAATTATTTTTTGTTGACTGTAGTAATGTGTACAACTCGAAGTTAGCTGTCATAAACAACATTAATATCTCAATTTAAATATAAATGGACTTAGGTCACTTTCAAAATAAACGGCTCACTTGTCTTTTTTCGATTACCTGCGCTTATTATTGTAAATTCTCTCGCTATTAAGTATAAGTCTCAGGGTTAGGTTGCAAAACAGTCACTTGACTGAACCTCGCCTGTTGCACAGTCGGTAAATTTCTTCATTGAGTTCATTTATTAATTTATTTGGGTGAAGAACCATTTAGTAGAGAGGAAAAAAAGAAAATATTAAAAATATTAAATAAAAGCGATAAAGTATCCATACATGTATAAATACAAGAGCAAGGAAATAAAATGATATAACAGAGATAAGATTACACTAAATGACTGTGCATAACTATGTAATCTGTTGTGAATAGTGCCTTAGGGAATCTATAAATTGATTAAACAAGTCCACATTTCGATGAATTGAGTTGTTGTGATTAGCTATACGGTTCATAAAGTTATAGTGTGCATAAAATCAGGATTGGCGCAAGGCGAGCTCAAAGCGTTCGCTGGAACCCGGCCCCGCGCATGAAAAGGTCCCACGATTTTCTTGGAATGTATATTTTTTAGTTTTTATAATTAATTTTGTGCGTTTCGTAAAATGTCCAACAGATAGTCGGAAAGTGAAGTTAAAAACTACTATAGGCGTAGCTCATGCGCAGAATCTTGAAATAAATGCAGTTCACGTTTTCTTGTGGTATTAGGTATATAAAATGTTTGAACCCTGGCGTTGCAAAACTTCGCATCAGCCTTGCATAAGATCTACAATGAGCAGATGTGTATAGCAAAGCGTTATTTCTTCGACTTCTAGTCGTGAGTGAATTTAGTAGTTTCTCAGCAATTCTGTAGAATCGCTAAATAAACGTAGAAGCAAATCCGAAATAATGTAGTTTAAAATCAGAATTAGGGCCGAAACACACTATCGGTCCGCTCACGGTCCGGTCACAGTAGTTGAAGAAAGAGAAAAACAAAAAAAAAGGACCTCTCTTTCGTGAGCAAACCGGGAGCGGACCCATAGTGTGAATCGAGGCTCATAGTAAAAAATTACAAGGAATTTCAGTGGATCTGTTTTGGCAGTCAAAGTGTTAATATTGTTATGCCGCCGGGGGCATATGCTCGCTACAATACAGGGTGTTTGGGATAGTATAGGCAAGCTTCGGAGGGGTGATAGATCACGTAAGAACAAACAAAAAACTTCTATATGATTTGGGTCCAAAACTCAACCATTTTTGAAAAAAACTGTTATAAACATTTAAGCTATAAACCGCTATAATTCAAAATAGGAACCTTTTTCGTAAGCAATTTCTTCGCTAAAATAAAGATTACGATCTTGTTAATCCAATAAGTACAGTAACTGTGATATTGTTACCTCGTATCGCAAAAAAATAGTATTTTTCTAACCCCTTAAATTATCGCGATTTTAAAGGGTAATTTAGGGGGTTAGAAAAATACTATTTTTTTGCGATACGAGGTAACAATATCACAGTTACTGTACTTATTGGATTAACAAGATCGTAATCTTTATTTTAGCGAAGAAATTGCTTACGAAAAACGTTCCTATTTTGAATTATAGCGGTTTATAGCTTAAATGTTTATGACAGTTTTTTTAAAAAATGGTTGAGTTTTGGACCCAAGTCATATACTTGGCGATACTATATCGTCATATAACGGCGATACCTTTAATTTTAATTTTTATTTATTTATTTATTTTTTTCTTTTTTATATATTTTATTTCTGTTATTTTACTTCATTACTATTACTGTTTTCTCTCTGTCTATTTTCTTTGTTACTTGATTGCGTAACTGTACTTTGTTTTCTTGATTACGTAAATTTAAATTCAAATATAGCCGCTTGGATTTGTATATATGTTATAATATATTGTACCAAAGGGTTGTCAACCCGTTTAATAAAGTATTATTATTATTATTATTATTATTATTATTATTATTATTATTATTATTATATAGAAGTTTTTTGTTTGTTAGCTTGCTTATACTATCCCAAACACCCTGTATATTAAGAAATAAGAAAAGGGATTCAAGAAAGGCTGAGGAAGCCCAGTGCCCTCGAATTGGTGACCCTAAGGAACCTTGCCTTGAGGCTCGGTACCAAGTATGACAAGCACCACGGCGAGCATTATCGCTCGAGCGTTAAAGGAGTATCACACTGTTACCGCCTGTGTAATGTATGCAGCGATCACAACACGATATACAAGCCAAAACGGTCGGCGGGGTCCCAGGAAGGGCTGTCAGGAAGCTTCACGATTTTTGACAGTCTCTCCCTGCCGGTTGTCCCCCCCCCCCCCCCCCGCCCTCCGTCCTCCCCTTTCTATCTTACACGAAACCGGAGGAAATAAGCCGCATACGCATCTTTACGCTTTCCTGCCGTCGCGAGCGCTGCTCTTTCCGACGTATCCGGTGCACAAACTGTGCGGCTTCCTCCTCCCCCGCTGCCGAATAATTATCAGGCGCTGACTAAGCGCGTCTAGATAAAGATTTTGGAGGAAGGGAGATGGTCGCTTTGCCGATTCCTTCTTCTCCTCCTCGTTTTGCCCCGGCGTGGAACCGACCGGCGAAAAATTTCTTCTTTTGCGAATTAATGGAATAGTTTGTTTGGCTTTAACCAGACGATCTTATCGGGACCGGCAGACCATTTTTTTTCTGCTTGAGATCACACGTGAAGCGCGGGCTGGTTGGTCGACGAGCGAGCGCGCCAGCGGCTGCGCCGTCGCTCGCGCGTCGACCGGCGACCACGCATGCGCGCTAGATCCACGATTTCCATGCGCCGAGGAGGCGAAGACGCGCGCGGGGACGACCGATCGAGACCGGGAGGAAGTGGAGAACCGTTAAAATGTAAACGGAAGGAGCGAGGAGCTACGAGAGATAGTCTTCTGCCAGCCACGAAATAATTAAGCGGACGGTTTGACATTATTAAGTAATAAATTCTCTACGAAGTTTGCGTCGTCGGATCGGTACCTGCACGAAACTGCACTCGAAACGCTTCCGTCCTCGTGATCCGGTCGACTTTTGGGAGAACTCCTCGGGGAGGGTGGCGAGGAAAGGGTGGACCACCTGTTAGGGTGGTTAGAATTGAATTTGGCTTGGTTTCATCGGTGTCAATTAAAATTTTGTTGGGTTGTGGGAAAAGGTTTAGGTTAATAGATTATTCATTAGTATTAAGAATAGATTTTTTAATTGTTTTTTTCGACTGCTGAAATAGTTACATTAAGATTGCTTCAATACATGCAGCGATTTTTATTCTGAATAGAATTATTAAGATGAACGTAGCAGGGTTAATTTATACAACTATGAAGTATGTTAGGACAAAAGCGTTTTAAAATAAATAAAAATAAGAATTAAAGATTAAAAAGAAAAATAAATATTAGAGAAATCATATTTAGAGATTTGAGTTGGTCAGAAAGTTGAATCGAATTTTTTCAAGTCCAAGTGAAAAATATTTTTGAGTTTCAACTATATTTTCTACCTTTTTCTCGGTTTCAGGAAATAAAAAAAAGATATTCAATACCGCCAAAAATTTTTGAAGCAATTAACAAAAGTTCTAAAAGCATACATAAATTGTTTTATCATAATTAAAAGTTTCGGTACTGTGAAAGTTTACAAAGATAAACATAATTTTACACAACAAAACCAATTTGAATTTAACAAAAGAATTAGGTATTAATTAAATGATTTAGTGCATTATTAGTAACTAGTATAACTAAAGTTTTGCTTCATATTCTGAATCAATTTTAGTAGACTTATCTTTGTAGACAGTTTATTTTTTTATTTAGTGAGATCAAAATTTTTGTTGAATATTTTTAATATAACCACATTTAGAGTTGAAATTGGAAATTTGGGAGTTTTAAGCTGGAGATTTGAAAAGTTGGAGTTGGAGACGTAATGTTAGTAAAAAATTGCTAAAGGTACTTGGTATTTGTTGTTATAAAATGCTAATAATTAACAGATCATTATTAAATTATATTCCTAGGTTAACTTAAAGTCCGACTATATTCTTGTATTTAATGTATTAAATAATTGAAAAGCCTAGATAGTAAATATCGCGAAAAAAATTGTGATTTTATGAATCGAGGTTTCACTGCAATATTTTAAGATTAATTAATACTAATACCAGTCTAATCAATGCACAATAGAATTCTCTAACTGTTCAAGTATCCTTGAAAAAAATCAAAGCTCTATGAACAAGTTTCAAATAATCAACCATAATTAATCTTTCCAATCAATAACCCCCACCTTCACAATTTCTTCCTCCTTGATTTCCCTGATCGAGAGCATTGATCCACGATCCAGAAAGCGGAAGAAAGTCGAGCGGAGAGATCGGCGGCGTCGATCGCGGCGCGGTTAATACGACCCTGATGAACCCATCAGCCATCAGCAGAAGGTTCGCGAGTTAGAGGTGCACGCGCGCGATCCTCACAAAGGCTGCGATCGTCTGAACTTGATGACGATCATCGATTCACGAGGCAGATACCGGCGCATACATAATCGCGGCATTATTTCGTGGTTCTCAGGACGGAGCGCCGCGCCGCGCGTCGAAGTTCCTCGTTCCCAGCTCCCGATGTGCCAACCGCATTAATTAAAAATCTGGGATCTCGTTAAGTTCCCGTGGCACCGATCCGACAAACCATGTCGAACCGCGGTTTCCTCGATTCCGGAGCCGGCTTTTATAATAACAATCATCAGGAGTCGGTCTCGCGCGCGCGCACGCCCGCCTCGACGCTGTTCATTTCGCTGTCGGTTGCGCGCGCTCCTCTCCGTTTCCTGTTTCTGCTACTTTGAAGTCATTATTTCCAGGCCCTGCATTTTTCATGAAACCGAGACGCGGGCCACTCGATGGGAATTCGTTTCTCTTGAATCGCTGATCGCTTCTCGCCGCTCGACGGATCTCTCGCCCCATTACCCGCAGAATTTTAAGGAATCGTTAACCGACAACCACCGTTTCTCGAGAATCCGCCGGATAATCGATGGGCGAATTAATGTATCATTCTCCGCGGGGCCATTAAGAACAGTACTTTTTTTTTTTTTTTCCTCGAAGGAGGCTAGTTCCGAGGTTCTCAAGGGGCGGACAGACGATCTCGTTTGCTCTGATTCGCGTCGGAAACGTTTCCTTTTGTTCCGCGGAGAGGCACGATCCGAGGAGGAATTCCGATAGTGATGTTCAATACTCGGTTCGAGACGTTCGTTGCACTTAATAATTATTCATCTATGGTACAGGTTCCGGTCACCGAACGGAGATGTTTATCCTATATGACTGGCAACCACCTGCCAAAACCGATATGCAATTAATGCTAAATGTTCAGGCAGCATGCGATCTTTACATATTGCCCATCCCTCTTGAAGAACGAGGCGTCGCCTTCCTTATGCAACCTGCTGCTTCCCGACTTTTTGCTGGAGTATATGGAATACTGTTTCCTGAACTACGCACCAGAAATTGCGAATTGGTTAACACTTAATTAGTGAAGTTGTGTACATAGGGCGAGACGTGATTCTACGATTATATTTTATGATATTATTATTTTTTCAAATAGGAAGACATTTGGTGCAATGTTTTTTCGTCCAAAATGTATTCGAAAGAGAGTTAGTTTTTTATTTTTTGAGCTCTTCGAGAATGATTTACTTCAAATACCCAGAATTTAAAATAATAGAATTGTGTATTTGTTTTGTAATATGAGTAATTTAATAAAAATTACTGAAGAAGTAATAAAATGTACATTGCATGATGTTGTATTAATGTACATTGTTGATCATTGTATGATGTTTGATGTTGAACATTTAAAGAATTAAAATTGAGAATTTCAAGTGGGAAATTTTAAAATTTCAGATTGCAAATTCAGTGATTTTTAAAGTTAACATTGGAAATTTAAGCCGTTTTATATACTTGAAGATTTGCAGAGTTTATATAGGAAGTAATGTTAGTAATTGGATAAGAATTACTTATCTAATAAGATTTACTAAGAATTATTAAATTCTTGGGAAATTTAAAGAGCTAAAGTTATAAATTTGAAGGTTTGAAGTGGAAAATCGTAGGTGTTAACATTGAAGATTTGAAATCAGAAATTTGAAGATTTCAGGTTGAGGATTTGAACATTTAAAGTTGCAGGTTTAAACATTTTTAGAGTGAAATTTTGAATTCTTAAGTCCTGATTTGTTACAGAAATTTTAATTAATTAAAAGAATAGATTCAAATATATCAAGTTGGAGATTTATAAATATTTGGAATTAAAATTCAAACTTTAAAGGTTGAAGTAAGAGAACTAGAATGTAAAAGTAATATGAACTGGAAAAGTAATATGAGTAATAAGATAGATTGGAAAAGTAATATGAATGTTGATAACAATTAATACAAAACAATAATTTAGATTGCATAGATCATTCTTCCAAATTAATTTTTTCGAGAACCAAGACTCAGATAAAAAAAATATTACACCAAATCGTTTTTTTATGTTTTCATGTAGAATCACTCATCGATTTGAAAATGACTCCCTTTTAGATCACAGAGTCTACTACAATTAGAATATGTACAACTTTAATTAATGACTACCGATTATAAGTTCGCATCCGCGTACGAATTCAGTCTTAATTTGTTTAATAATTCCCGATCGCAAGACTCTGCACCACAATGGCTAAGGATTAATCTACAGAATAAACCAATTAGAGTGATGGTTGCATTTCTGATGTCAACTGCTCAGGTGATGACACGCTGTCATTGAACTACCCTGTCAGTTTCTTTCAACTTCCCTGTCAGTTACTCATTTTTGTCAGCCGCTCAAGTGACTCGTCGCCCAAATAATGCTTCAAAAGGCCCGCACCGCCTCGTTAAAAGAAACGATTTCTAAGTGAGTCTTTTAACCGAACAAACCGGGCGACACTCGTTATCACCCCGCCGCGTCCCGTCACGCGATCGATTTACATGTAAGCTGCAATAAACACAGAGGAGGGACTGCGTACGGTACATCTTGATAAACCTTGCTCGTTGGTAACGCCGATACGCGTTGAGAAGCGGAAAGAGGCGAAAAAGTACTGGACAACCGAGGCCCAGGAAGAGAGAGAGGCGCGCGCGGAAGAGGCGAATCGAAACCGACGCGTCGAGGCACCGCATTTTGCATATTTCTCTGACGTATGGGACGCGCGGATCAAATGAACCACGGCCATTAAAGTGAAATTGCCCGTACAAAGTGGCCCATAAAGCCGGGGGCCTCCTATTAAGGAGACTCTCGTCGATGGCTCGTTGACCGGGGCCTCGTCGATCCTCTGCTCGCCGCGCCGATGTTTAGCGTAGCGCATCGCGAAGCACCTGCCGCGCGCCGTGACGCGCCACGCCTGCCTCGTACGCGATACCTGTGCGCGAGCGTTACCTGCCCGTGCAATTTCCCAAAGTCACGGGATTCGAGCAGCTGTGGGCTCGACGATGTCCCTTCGAAACGGTGCGATCGGCTTAGGAGCGCCAGGCACCGTCTTCAAGGCTCGCCGATCTACAGGGTGATGTTAGGTATTTGACCAAACGCTTTGTTCCTACTACAGATAAAAAGAATTGTATAGGAAATTTCAGCTAATTATTATTGATCAGAGAAGACCGTGTACCGCTGCATAAAGTGCATTGATATTGAGGATCTCACAGATCAACGCGAAAATTCGCAACGAATGTCTATTTTACGCGACGAGAAGTTTGCAGTACTTACTAAAATACGTGACGAAATTTTTCGCGTTGGGTGAACGAATTTATTAAGCCACCATGTCCGCAATTTTCCTGCCCCTTTTGCTATCGGTGCAAAAAATTTGCGTTCATTTATGGGATCCTTTAGTTCAACAGATTAATTAATTCTGTGATCTAATGCAAGAACTGCATGAAGTACCAATGTCAATATTTTTGAAGTTGAGATATTAAGATTTAAAGATAGCAGTTTGTGCTATTTCAAATTTCTTTTCTAATACAAAAGAGAAAATTGAAGCTTATGATATTCGCGTTTTTTTTTATATATATGTATATTAGGTCATAAGAAAAATTAATTTTTGTATGAGAAATTTGGACTTTGAGTTTTATAGAATTGAATAGAATTTAATTGAGAGAATTTAGAATTGTCGTTTTTTGTACAGAATATACAATTGTTTACAAACTCAATGCCAGGTTCAACTCGTTTTTGCAAAAATATGATATTGGCACATTCTGCACCAAACCGCAGAATTATCACTAATTCGACTCTTAAAACACATAACAAAACTTCCTATTTAAATGTTCTATGAGCTTGAACCCCATTTTAAAGTCCACTGAAAACTTTCAATATTTATCATACTTTTAGTGAAGCTCTGAGCTTTAAAAACAAAAATTCCCTATTCGTGGCAAACACGTGTACATACAGTTCATTATAAAACTCTGCATAGACACTACGAATTGCGATATTTTAAAAAATACAACACTTTTATTAATAAAAGTAACTCTGTTTATATCACACATATGTAAACAATTCTACAGGAAAATTTTGTGCCGTTCGTGTGATTTTTTCTACAAAAGTTCATTGATACAGATGTAAAATATAATCACTAGACTGCGGATTTTTATGCAAAATAAAATTTTTACAAGCATAAATAAAGAATTGGAACTTGAATAATAGTATTTTTAATCTTGTTGTAAATATTTTAACTTAAATTATAGTTTTGATGTTTTGTATGTTTTGGTATGGCTTTAGAGTCTCATCGATTTTTTGCTTATTTCATATTGCCATAAATGCATAAAATCCGCAGTCGAATAATCACACTTGTTTTTTTAATCGAACCCTGCGATGTTTTTTAATGTATGTACTTTTCAATCGCGCTTTTTACGTTTGTAAACCTTGCTAAACGGCATCAAATTTTTCTTTATAATTTTTTTTCAATAATTCGATCTACATTGATACAATTTTTCTACCCTATCCATCGAGTTCTATCCTCACCAATTAGCAACGGTTTTCAAAGTATCATCGCTATCTAAAAAGTATTAGCCGACTTCGAAAATATTTCTGAGCCACAAAAATCACATACTGGAATTCCGCTAAACTTACCTCTGACTTAATCCAAATCTAACTGCAAACTAACGGAAATTTAACCCAGACCTATCTGACTGCTCGATCCTGAAAGATCATCTACGAACGAACCATTCGACTATCTTGTTAATCCAACCTATCAGCAAATGTGAGTTCAATGAATTCCCATCGCGGAGTAAAATTAAATAAAAGGCACAAAGTAGAACTCATCCCATCAGCGATTCCATCGTTACACCTTCAACCGGCGGAGTTTCAACTTTCTGGTCAGGCGATGATATCCACCGGCCGGCACCCGTTCCATTAACTGAGAATTATCATTGCGGCTAATTTCTGACAGGAAATAGCGATGCTCGCGATTCCCCTTTGCCGCGGGATGATGCGGTGGAAAAAGAAGGCAATGACGGAAATCAGCGAACGAGAGCGTTGCGATCGTCGAAACGGGTATCGGGGCCTGAAGACGTCGGTAGCCGCGCGTCGCCGTGAAATTTATGTGCCTAAAGTCGGTGGCGTGTTGCCGGGGCATAATTTTCGAGAGATTACCGCCAAACGTGCATCAACCTTTTGCTGGAGCGTGTAATTAAACTGTCTGTAGAGCGCGCGCGGTTGCTTCATGGTAAACACACAACTGTAACGTTTCCTCGTGCCTCTGTCCCTCGTTCATCCTTTGCCCAATTTCGTGTCGAACTTCCCTGATCTTCTCCTTCGCTCTCTCTTTCTCGGAAAATTTCCCTCGGTCCGTGCGAAATAAAGTGCGAGAAGCTATGAGATTAACTAGGCGTGATTTATAATGCGGCTATTCAGCGCGCCGAGTTATCTGCTGGGAGAACAGGAAGTGGAGGGCTGATGGAAGAATTTTGTGCTTCTTGCGTTAAATTTTGTACTCTTTTTGATTTTCAAATCGTTTCTGCAATTGCATAATTTTTTTCAGTGCATTGCGTTTAGTTTTCTTATGCATGATATTAGAAGATATAAGTTTTAACTTGGAGCCACTGTAATTAATCTCAGAAAGCCAAGAGAACGAGTTAATTGTAGTGCAAAAAAGACTGGAAATTAAATTTTGATAACCTTTTGAAAAGGTAAGTTTTCCAACGAAAGAAATGATTTACTTGATAGTAGAAGTAGTAGATTAAATTCTTTAGTAGAATTTTCCCGTATATAATCGTCCTTGAATACGAAACTGATCTCGCAACAAATTTAATTTTCATTGGACCAATATGTGTATACAAAAATGTTCTCGACTGCATCTCATTCGAAATGTTGAAAGATCCAATTCCGTAATTTGCGTGCGAGACAAATGAATTCCCAGAGGTGTAACCGAGTCGCGCAAAATTAACTGTTTTGCTTAGAGGAATCGCGTCCACCGAGGGGGAAGAAAGAGATCAAGACCCGTTGGTGAACATCATCTAGACTTGTTTTCCGCGCAATTACGATTCCTTTTCCGGCGAGCGAAACGGCGGGAGCAAGGCCAAGGGCCGGCCTAATCACGTCTTAATTAAATACGGCTTCGGCTCGGCGATACGCGGAAAACGGATCTGACCGAGCGTGTTCCTCGTGTCTGCCTCGCCTGTAATTAATCTGATAAGCGTGCACGCGTAAGCGCGACTTTTACACGTTACTTTCTCCGCCCGGTGCAAACATTTGCAGAGGTCACAGGCGTGTGATCTATGCAAGATGCGAAACAGATATGCCCCGTATTGTCCTGTGCGGTGTTCGCCCTGCTGCGGACCACGACCGCCGCGTTTCCAGCGTGCGGAAAATCGTGTTCGGGCTCCATATCTGTTCGTGTTCCTTTACTTTATTATACTTGTTTTAGTAGATTCGCTGATTAGAGTCGAGTTTTCGTGAATGATCTGATGTTAGTCGATTGTTTCAAAGGTGAGCTTTGGATTTCATTCATTTGAGCTGCAATGAGATGTAGCGACCATTCAGAGTCTCAAATTTTTATTGAACGAGACTTTTAATTTGCTTTCTACAAAATTATCTAGGGGATCTTTAAACTAAAATTGTTTAAAAAATTTAGGAAGTCATTTACAGTACTTGTTCCTATATTGTGACTTTACCCCTCAATGGCTCAATTTTTCCTTTGATTAATCTGTCTTCCAAGAGTCTGTTGCAAATTCAGAATTTCTCTCTCTCTCTCTCTTCTTGTAAAGGGTTTTCGAGGATCTCAAACTTGTATTCAAAAAAGCTTTCGCTTTGCTTTCTTTAAGATTTTTAAGGGGATCTTAAAAAATGTGTTTAGAGAAAATTAGAAGCCACTTTGCAATGCCTGCATTTATTTTTATAATATAACTTCTTAATGTTTCTATTTTTTTCTTTAATCAATCCATCTTCCACGTTTTTATTCTAAGCTCAGAATTTTGCTCTCTCGTTCGAAGAACTCGTTAGGGTTTCAAATTTTTATTCAAAAACGGTTTCATTTACTTCTTTTGAGATTTTCAAGGGGGATCTCCACAAACTTTTTTCAGGTAAATTTAGAAACCATTTTGCAATGCCTCCGTCTCTCAATCTTTCACTCAATCACTCAAATTTTCTGTTGCTGCCTCAGAATTTTTCTATCCAGTTCCGAAAGTCTCTTGAGGACCTCAAATTTTTATTAAAAAAGACTTTTAATTTCCCTTCTTCAAGATATTCCCATGGATTTCAAACAAATTTTTCTACGAAAATTTAAGAGCTACTTTGCAATGCTTCCGCCTACTTTTCCAAAACTACTTTCGTTTCGATTAATTCGTTTTCCAAGTGCCTATCGCATTTCTCTTCTTCCCCTCATTACCTTCTCTCGCCTCCATAAAATACCGAAACCGAGTTTCAATTATTAATCGAAGGCAAATCGTTGATGCGAAACAGTCCGAGAACCAATTCCAGCATCATAACGCCGTTTCTATGTTTCTCCGCGGCGAAAAAAAAAAGGAAAGAAAAGAGGACCAGATTCCTTGTTGCGAGCCCGACAGAGCAAAAATTTTGCCCGCTCGTCTCCGCTCTCCCTCTCGCGACCGAGTGATCGCGCACGTGGGAATGCCAGGGCATAATGTAACAGTTTTATTCACGGCGGTCAATGTAAATACGCGAGATTATGAGCGGCTCGCGAGCGCAACGGGCGAAGCCTAGGCTCCTCGGTTCGTGTGTGTATCCGCGATGCGTTTTGCGCCTAATTCCCGGCGATCCCTCGGTCTGCTCCGATGATTCCATTAGCGGATGCGCGTACAGCTATCCCGTTGGATCGTTCGCGTGTGCGCGATTTTCTGATAACAAATGGCTCGCGAGCTTTAATGGAACTCGCTTCGGCGAAACGCGCGCGCGCGGCACGGGGAAGGGATATAGTCGCGATCCACGGTGATCGCGGGGCCCTTGAAAGGGAAATTTCAATGGGATTCCATTGGTCTTGATCTGGTGGACGGTGACCGCGGATAGAGCCGAGTGCTGGAAAGCAATTTTTAATCGGTTGCAGTTATTTATCGCGAGTTTTAATGGAAGCAAGCAGAGGTCTGATAAAACGAGAGGCTCGAGGCAAGGGTGGGACAAGTCTGAAGTAGTGATGCACCGACTAGGGTTTTGGCCGACTAGACGACTAGCCGATTAATCGACCTCCAAGAAGCCGACTAGTCGGCTGATTAGTCGGCTATGCCGATCATTTTCGTACACCGCGCCGCTATAAAATGAGGCAAATCACTTCGTTCATTTTCATTATCTTTCGTCCGTTTTCGGACTTTCCTTCATGCGGAGAGTTCAAAAAATTTAATTATCATACTTTACTCACCTTTATGACAAAACAGATTCAAAATTTATTATTGTTTAATATTATTCAAAAAGGAAATTGTTACATTTATTTTATTATTTTATTGCATTCTGTTTTTTGTTTCAAAGAGTTTTTTATTTCGATAAAATAAAAAAATAATAACCAAAGTTCGTAATAGTTAATTGGTATATTTTTAGTTGGTTTAAATAAATAATAATTACTATTTTTTAGGGATGTACCGACTACTGGCCGACTAGTCGGTTAAGCCGACTATTCGGCCAGTTTTGTAGTTGACTAGTCGGCGACTAGTCGGCAAAAAAGGCCGATTGATCGGCCTTGAATTTTAGTAGCAATAATATCGGGATATCACAGAAAGAAAAAAATGTTTTTTGTCTATTGTATTTATATTTACTTATTTATCATACTTATACATATCTGTATGTAACATAATTATAATTATTATATAAAACATTAAAAATAGTACTTATTATTTATTTAAACCAACTAAAAATATACCAGTTAACTATTACGAACTTTGGTTATTATTTTTTTATTTTATCGAAATAAAAAACTCTTTAAAACAAAAAACAAAATGCAATAAAATAATAAAATAAATGTAACAATTTCCTTTTTGAATAATATTAAACAATAATAAATTTTGAATCTTTTTTGTAATAAAGGTGAGTAAAGTATGATAATTAAATTTTTTTAACTCTCCGCATGAAGTAGAGTCCGAAAACGGACGAAAGATAATGAAAATGAACGAAGTGATTTGTCTCATTTTATAGCGGCGCGGTGTACGAAAATGATCGGCTAGTCGGCTAGTCGGCCAAAACCCTAGTCGGTGCATCACTACTATTTTTAATGTTTTATGCAATAATTATAATTATGTTACATACAGATATGTATAAGTATGACAAATAAGTAAATATAAGTACAATAGACAAAAAACATTTTTTTCTTTCTGTGATATCACGATACGATTGCTACTAAAATTCAAGGCCGATCAATCGGCCTTTTTTGCCGACTAGTCGTCGACTATAAAACTGGCCGAATAGTCGGCTTAACCGACTAGTCGGCCACTAGTCGGTACATCTCTAGTCTGAAGTGATTTGTGGAGACGTGGCATAAACTCTGAGAGTTTCAGGGACTCGCGAAGGTGGAAGCGAAGCGTTTCCACGCGGATTCCAATGATCCGGCGAGGGAAATTATCCGGCGACCCTGGAAAAGCGATGCGCGCGCGATTCGACAACGCTCGTAACGTTTCCCACGCGGTGCGTGCATATCGCTCTGAATTATTACACGCACACAGAGCGATGAGCCGATACAGAGGCGGGGGCCGACGAGCTTGAACCAGAACGCACACTCGAGCACGTAGAGGGCGGCGGTGCTCCCAGAAGCCTCTGCGAAACAAGGGGGTAATATACGTGTTCGTGTGGCGGCGCGTGTATTATTCTATCGGGGGAAGCCACGCCGGAGGTGCGTCGGTGTATCACAGCCGCGCAGTACAACGATGCCCGCTTCCTTCCACATTAAATCCCGCGAGCGAATCGCGGATCTACCCGTTGAATTGCCCTGGGACACGCACGGAGAGTCCTCCTCGGTCGAGGCAGAGGCTCAGCCAACGCCACGGACCATAGCTCCTACGGGGTGAGAACCGGAAGCGTGCGCTCTTGATAGCACGTTATCGATAAACCTGTGCGCCGCCTTCGGTGCTCTAATATAAGTAATATTCATGGAAAAATGTGATGAATGCACGAGAACGCGTATCCCGCCCTCGCCCTCTGCCCAACTTCGCCTGTTTGATTCACCTTGCGTTACTTTGGGAGCAGATTCGTCTGGGTTGATAAAAAAAAGTACAGGGAAAGCCACTGCATCGCTGGTTTAACTGGGGTCTCGATCTTTGCGATTTTCACTTGGCGGCGGTGACCGATTCGCTGGAGGTCAGAGGTCAGGGAGAGGAACCTCTGCTTTATTTGACGAGCGATGCGATGGAGAAGGCGCTGGAGGAATTTTTTGTACTTGTTGGTTGTTGGGATAGGCTTTGGAAATGAAGCTTTTGATGAATGCATGGATATTAACACTGGACTGCGGATGTTTATGCATTTATGGCAATTTTAACATTTACTTAGAACTCAGTTGTTGTGCGTATATAAAAATATGAATTTGCATAAATATTCGCAGTCTAGTTATAACACATACGGTACTTTTTTAATAATATGATAATATGGTAATAGGATCGTGAAAGCTATAGTGCGAGGTTTTCTTTTTAAGGCAACTTTTTCTGGGTTTCAAACTTAACTCTTACCGGGTATTAAAATTATCAGTATTCAATTATTTAACATCGTGATAATAGGTTTACTGTATATTCATTATAAACATTATTTACTGCACGAATAATTCATAACACTGCCCCTTATTATTTTCTAAAGATATCCTCGGCATTTTAATTTAGAGATAGAAAATTAATTTCATGTAGTATCATGATCTTACCTATTAAGGGTTAATTTCTGTGAACTTTGCTGTAGATTTAATTTTAAAGAGGAAATATTTTTAGGTATTTGAAGAAGTTGATTTATTAATTCTCAAAGAATGCATAGGTGACTCTCTGTAGAATCGCTTTAAAAAATATTTCTTATATATAGAGATCAATAAGTTAGTGGGATATTTTGTCCTCTAGCATAAGTAATAGTAAAAATAATTATAAGAGCCTTTTCGCACGCTTCGGTTTTTGCCTTTAGAATTTTGTAAGAATTATTATTATTATAGTAGGATCTGCATAAACTGAGAGTTTATATCAGTTTAATATCAGAGTCAAAACTGCAATATTCCTTCATACAGAATATTCTTAATTTTTAATGTAGCATCATTAAATCACAGTTCAAGTTTCGCTCGGAATTATACTGCACTCTGCTAGTGCCTACATTAAATAATTGGGATCCCAGATAATTGATACAGAAAATAATAAAGGGCCAGTTAATTAAAGTTTTACTGTATATAGTTTTTTTTAGGTAAATCGCCAATTAATTTGATAAAATACTCGAGGACAAACTAAAACTTTTTTATTTCCTTTTGTGATATACTCCAAAATGGAGCAAACATGAAGGAATTTCTAAAGTAGTCTCCTTTTTCACTTATCGATTCTACAAGCGTTTTGACTTTTAAATTAGGAACACCCTGCATAAGCAAATTAAATGCTTCCTAATTGATTGTGCTTCCAATTCCAAACAAAATTAATAGAACCAGTTCAACTTTGTTTTATCTCAGTTTCAATCAATTGACAATCTTTTTCATGCGTTTTGTACCGGTTCAGATATTCACTTTTGACTTTTAACTTCGAACTTCGAACTTTGCGGTTTCATTTATAGGTCAGGGGTCATCCATAAACCAATTACATAGAATCTCGATTATTCGAATCAAAATTATCTCTGATTTATATATTAATTGTAAAAAAATAAGGTAAAAAGATACAGTGTAACTTCCAGTAAAACTTAAACTATGATTTCATATTAATTTTTCATTAATGGTATACAAATCATTAAATTTTTATGTTATAAATTTATATTATTATCAAGTCAGTTAATCGAAGTTTTACTCTAGTAATTTACTTTACCTTCTCGCTATAGTTCTTTCACGTAGATAATGATCCCAAGTTTTAGGATTTCAATCCTTACCAGAACCAGAAAATTCTTTTTCTTCGTCCTCTCTCTGTAACATTAAATTCCCCACGAAGACCCATCCAAAAATTCTCCCAACCTTCAGAAAATGATGAATGCGTGTAAACACTGGATACAAAAATATATAAAATATCACACTTTGTGTACGTTTCATAACAATTAGAAGATAAAATATATTTTTATGCAATTCTAAAAATATAAATTTGCATAAAAATCCTAGAATCCTAAAGTATAATTACGATTTTTGGGTTATCCAGACAAATCGTATCGTTTTTATGCACGCAGACTACGCCCAAAACGGCTCGAACATTCCACATGACCCAATATCATTCCTCCGACTCTTACGAACGCTATAATAATCCCTTTATCAATTATCTTCTCCACTGAGGCAGACCGTGGCCCCGTGACCCCCGTATTAAGATCCCCCTGAGACTAGAATCGCAACGGTTCGCGTGGATGTTTCTTGTCAGGGTTTCTTTATGGGCAGGCATACGTGAAGAAGGCGAGCAGGGACACGGTTCGCGCCGCGGTTTAATGGGAAGCACCGCGAACTAGATCTAGCCGCGCGAGACTCAGCCACCCGCGCGTATTTATTGCGCTCCGGGGGCATGAGGGATGGCTCGCGCATAAAATTAGCGATACTCGTAATTGTTATTGCTTATGTGCCGGACGTCGCCCGCGATAGCGGTGTTATGTACGTTTATTTGTCGGTGGAAACGAGCGCGTTTCATGCGCGCTTGCCTTTCCCTCCGCGCGCAATTACCCGTACCTTCCTCCCGCGACCACAACGCGTTTCCATAGTTTTCGGCCTCACTCTCCTCTCCCTCCGGCGCTCCATATTTTTCTTGCGCGTCGCAACGTGAGAAAAGAAATTGCCGCGACGACGATTTCTGAAATTCTACGCCCTCGTGAATATTCATGCGGCCGCGCGGTGAGCGAATTAAACCAAGGAACGATCTTCCCGGCGCTGTCAGTCCACCCAGGGGGAATAAATTTGTGGATTCTGGAGAAATCTCGAGCCAGTACCGGCGCGGTTTATCTCGGTAATGGGTCTGGAAACGGGTCGGAAGGAAGGCAGAGGTTTTGAATATTCTTTCGACACCTTTATTTCGAATTAATTCTCGATAAACTGTAATCTCCGGAATCGGCGACCTTCCTTTCAATTTTAATCGAGTCCGTCTATTTTTGGTTCAGTGAGAACCGCCGCCGAGACTTGAGGTCACGTTCCTAGACGCGACTTTTCTCCGTTTCTGTTCGCTTCCTTCTTTCGAAGGAAGCCGTTCAGAATCCAAGCAAAACGGACATCGGTGCCGGGGATCAAACGATTCCTCGGCGCCGCTGATTCCTTTGTTTAATTGCGAGCAAGGGAACAGCTCGCGCGTGAAATTCAACGATTGCAGATCCGCTGTGCCGCCCAATGCCGCGGATATAGAAACGGAGCCTAGACGGACCTCGGAGCCGACAAAGGTTTGCAAATGCGCTTTCACGGAATCGTTCGGCTCATATTCCGCCGCGCTCTCTGCTCGTCTTCCGATGTCCATTAGCGCCGGAAAATAAAACCGCGAACGTTAGACGCGGCGCGACTCGTTCGTGAACGTGGCAAACGGAACAGGAACTAGGGGAATCCTCAATCAGACTTCGATAGTTCCACCAAGTCGATTCGTTCGATCGCTTCGCTGTCCGCGATCGCAATCGCTTCCGACGCGTTCCATCATTCATCTGGATGGCTGCTCCATTTGCGAAACGAAAGTTAACCGCTTCCCTCGGCGAAAAAATCCACTCCGCCACGGGCAAGTTGGCACGAGATACGCGATTACTCTCCGCGGAGAGCAATTATCTTGCATAAGCAGGCAGATCGTGTTATTTCATCGGGCAGATCCTCGTTCGCGCAGTGAAAATCCTTCGGACAACCTTTCTACACATTTTCTACTCATTATTTAACGTGTCAGGCCACTTTCTGACAGGGAGCTAAGCTCTTCCAAATTTTTTTTAGGCGCGAGGAAGAATAACTAAAGCAATCGCAGAGAATTTCAATAGCTATCGAATTTTTAAATTTCTGTTTATAAATCTTGACTAGGCAGACGGAACTATTAATTTTATTTTTTATCTATTTCCTTCTTCTATCCCGAAAATACTTTTTTTTATATATTAATAGGGTGAAAGCACTAGTAGTCGACCACTTAAAGCTAAAGAATTACATGTATTAACTAAACGAAACAGTCAATGTTCTAAATTCTAAAATATATGATATACATGATAGTACTTTAAATTTATTCAGTATATCAGTAATATTTTTTGTTTGTATATAAAAGTTTCAGAAAAAACGTAATTAACGTTAAAAGTAAAGTGTCCGAGTCGCTTCAGTAGTCGACCATATAATCTAAATGATCGCATTTCTTAAATTTGTCAAGCTCATAACTAAGAATGTTGATACTTTTTAAATAGCATACAGCCTCATTTTTCAATGAAAAATGTATACAGCTGAATTACATTAGCTATTTTTTTTCAAAGCTCGGTTTTAGGCGCCTCGTGTTTGAAACCAACAATTGTACCTGTAGAATCAAACCTCGTTTAGAAATCATTTTAAAAGCATTTGTTTTCTTTACTTTTAAAAATCGCTTTTTGTCGTATTTTGAAGTTAGACACTTAAGTAACAATATAAAATTATCATTTAATAAATGCTTTATTCAAATATTTAGTTTTTTAACCTAAACAATAAAAGTGGTCGACTACTAGAGGGTGGTCGACTTCTAGTGTATTCACCCTATCTTCATTAAAGCCTGTATATTTTTTTTGCGTAACACACTTAAAATATTAGAAGACGTTGTACTCCTCCTTCAATAATTTTATTTCTAAAAAATCAAAGCTACAGTCGAATCCCGGTAACTCGAAAACCTCCATAAGACTACGATTTTGCTACTTGCTACCCTTTGCAATAATCGTTGCAAAAATATCCTGCGATACAACCAAAAAATTGAAACCTTGATTAGCCGGTCTAATATCAAAGTCAGAACTAAAGTACTGCATTTCTATAATTCAGAATTTCTCTCTTCTTAATATTACCATCGCTAAATAAAAATTCAAGTTTCTACTGTAATTTAAATTTTTTATTCAAAAAATGAATTTAAATTTTAAATTCAAATTCTACTGTAATTTTATTACCAGTATGCCGAATAATTGGACCTCAAGATAATACAAATGGAAAATAATGAGAAGTTTAATCGAGGTTCTATTGTACTGTAATTGTTTAGAAAAAAAATCGATAGAAGCTTCAGAAACACCGTCAACGCCAGCAGCGATCAGTATGCAGAAACTAGATCCTCTATCCTGACCTCCCGAGTCGCCGAAGACACCGGCGCGGCACCGTTCCACTTGGTCGTGAATTTCGTGAAGGCCGGATCCTCGCCGGCGGGATTCACCCGGCGCAAGAGTGACGCAATCCGTTAGGATTCACGAGCGCAGTCTAGCCTAATTAATATTTGCAGTTAAATCTGCGATCTAGATCTGGACGAACCGCTAGGTATCCAGCCAGCCAGGGTGTACCGGCTCCCTGATTCCGTTGTCCGACGCCGGGGCTCCGAGCTCCTCTCCTCCGGACCTCCTATCCTCGAGACATCGCGTTCGTGTGAGTGTTCACTGACCTGACGAGAACCGGGGCTGGTTACGATTACGAAACAATGTGCGATCGTAAATCTTCCGGGAGACCATGCCACGCCGGAAGTGGCTGGGAAAGCTCCTTGAACGAGGAGCTCGATCTAATTTCACCTGCGCCGCGTGTCCCTCTTCGCCGTGATCGAGCGACGGGGAACCTGTCACTCTTGCCCGGAGAAATCGGTTTTTCGGAGTCTTACGCTGTCCATTTTTGGCGCAGTGCATTTTATTCTTTGGCATACGTCATGTCAATTTCATAGATAATTCGATTTGGTGTTCTGTAAATTGGAGATTTGGGGCAAGCAGGAGAATTTCTTCGGGATTGACAAAGTGGAAGATGAATTGTAGCGGTATTTTTTGGAAATATAATATGGAACAGAGATATTACAAAATGCTACATAGGAAGATCTAACATTTAGATCTTGATAAAAAGACGACGATCAATTTTTATAAAATCTTATAATTTTTTAAGGCGAAGATGAATTTTTATGAAATCTTGATATTGTGAGATCAGTTACATAAAAAAGAGTAAAGATGAATTTTTCTGAGATTGACGAAGATGAATTTTTATGAGATTCAGAATTTTCTGAAATCAATAGCATAAAATAGGGCGAAGATCAATTTTTCTGAGATTAGCGAAGGTGAATCTTATTTTATTACAACAACTACCGACTCAACCTTACTAAATTTTATCTGCTTAGCATAAGATAACATTGTAGACATATTTTTATGACAACAGCGCAAAATATTTTTCGTCAATTGTAGAGATATTCAAAAGTTAGTTGAAAGATTTACAATTTTGAGTTTATATTAAAATTAGTTCAATTCAAATTTTCTACTCTCCATCGTCAGAACTATAATTCGCCAAAATGGAATCACTAAACTCTAAAATTCTACATTTTTTTGTCTTGTCTATAGATATATTTAAAAACCAGTTCAAAGTTTTAAAATTTTAATTTTAAAACTGGTTCTAATGTAAGTTGACACTGAATCCAAGTTGAACTCCACAAAAATTTTCTACATTCCTTCATCAGAATTATAACCCACAGAAATAAAATCCTCAAAATCGAACACTCCAAATTTTTTCCTTATCCTGACTGCAGAAATACTTAAAAGCTAGTTTAAAGCTTTATAACTTTAGTTCTAAATAAAAATTGAAGTAGAAATAGCATCCAACGTAGAATTCGCCCGAATTTTCTACAGCGTATCATTACAATTGTAGCCCACAAAAATAAAATCCAAAGCTCCAAAGTTCCAAAATTTTTCTTCGCGTTTTATAATTATAGTTCTAAATTTAAATTGGATTCAAGTTGAAATTCATTTAAATTTTCTGCTCTCCATTATATAAATGTTAAACCAACAAAAATAAAATTCTCAGATCTCAAAACTGCCAATTTCTTTGTCCCTGATTTGGCTCTTCACCAACATTCACCCTCTTAAGATTCCCAAAAACAATTCCTATAAAAATCGAGAAGCCGAAGAAGAAGGAAGCTTTGATTCATGAAGGCGTGAAAAAGTCGATTAAGTAATTCTAGATATTTTCAAGTTGAAATATAAAATTCCCCGAAAGAGTTCCTATAAGAATCGAGAAGAAATCTTCTCAGAAATGTTTCTTCAATTGCTGCATCTCCTCATATTCCCACTAACCCAACTCATTGAAAGTGCGCGAAGCAGGCCAAGATTTTCTCTTCCCACTCAATTTCTTCGATGTTTAATTCATCGTATCCGGAACGAATCTCGTCCGGATCCCCTTTGGCGGGGGTGGCACTCTTCATTAAAGACGAGCAGCCGGGACAAAGAAGCTCGCGCGCGAACATCGTGGGCAGAGGTCGGAGGAGGGCGTCATGACGTGGTTTCGAAGCCCTGCGTCGGATGTCATGCGTTTAATTACCAATCAGAGACGCCAGGATCGCGTGGTCGATTCCTCGGCTCGGCTGGCCTCCCCAGGCCGGAACTCGGTACGCGATATTTATGCGTAATAGCCAGCCGAACGCGTGGTAAACACCGCGCTGCGCATACCTGTACACGGGGACCGGAGAGGAGAGGAGAGAGGTATATTTGTTACAGTCGAGCTGAGACGCGCGCGCGAGCCCTGACTCCTTTTTATTATACATTGTTTGAGGGCCGGGGCAAGAGCTCGCGCGCGCGCGCGCGCACACAGGTGCGCGGCCGGTGTAATCAGCATCAGATAACAGATCTCGATCCGTCGATGACAGGAACACGGTATCCCCGTGGTAATCGCGGCGCGCCTCTGCTTCCCGTTCGCCTTCACGGACTGAAATTACCTTCCTTCCACCTTTGTTGCATCGTGTTGCCACGACCACGGAGTCCTCCTCGTCGGGATCGCGATAGAGGCACGCGGGCCTATCGCTCTCTCGCTCGTCAGTGGGAAACTGGCGG
Organism: Perdita meconis; assembly: GCA_030770465.2. NCBI lineage: Eukaryota > Metazoa > Arthropoda > Insecta > Hymenoptera > Andrenidae > Perdita > Perdita meconis. Next base: position 7,687,183 of record JASKOS020000001.1, read on the forward strand.
CGATCTCTAGATCGCGGGGATGAATGGGACTAGGATCAAGCCTTCCTTCAATGGGAGCTGAAGGGCCGCAGGGCGGAGCGGGGATTCATTGTATGATAAATTGCTCGCTGAGCTCCTCGCAATGATCTAGGCTCTTTGAGAGTTTCGGAGATTCTTTGAGAGATTGTTTCATTCATTTGATTCCTGGGTTCAATGTTTTTTTTTTTTTATTTATCTGCTCTGGTTTTTTGTTTGGCTGTGTGTAATATTATTATTTGGATGTCAGGGTATCGAAAATATTAAGGAACTTTGAAATTTTATGCTCAAATTCTCTGAACATTTGATGACTATTTCATCTATGTACAATTTTGTCGATTTCTAGGTGAAAAACTGAACGAATGGCACGAACTACTCGACCAATATTACTATTAACCCAATATTATTCAGCGGTCCAATTATTTAATACTTAGCAAAAGTCAAACACACTAAAACCTCCAATAAAGTTAAAGGATGAATCAAAGATTTATAGCAAGAGTCTCAAACTCAAATTCAGCAAAGGGCCAGTCAATTATGTTAATGTATGTCCGAGTCGTATTCAATACCACATCATAAACTAGACCTGTAACTTATATCAGGACACTGATTAACACTGCATCGCGTGGTCTTCTTAACTTGGCCACTCGACAAGTAACTTCTATTATCTACTTATCTTCTACTATCAGTATTGCTATTATCAGATAAGGAATCAAACCTGCGGACTGGATTCTAAGTCTTCACAGGCCGTATCCGATTCTGGGACCACCAGTTTGTGACCCCTAATTTAAAGCATGATTCAACAATTGTTCACCAACAAGAAAAAAAAATGCTTCATCAAGAAGAGGAACAAGAGTTTCTCTTACGATTTCGTGGTTCTAGCAGAATTTTCAGGAGTTGATGAATCGACTCCATCTCCTGTGATAGAGAGAACTGTTCTTCCCCCCTTTCTTCCTTCGCTCGTCCACATTTGTTCCAGTAACCGTGGACAGATTTCCCAGTTGTCGACGACGCAGAGAGAGCCTGTAACGACGACGCCGGAACATCAACCCTTATCGAAAGGCCTCGTTACTCGGCCGCCCGACGTCGTCCAAGGACGTCGTCCTCGGGACGATCCCCATGGCCGGGCGTCCAGGTCGATTTGTTGAAAATAGTCGTGCACACGATACGCTTCGCGTTGTATATCGTCGGTGGTATGTCGCGGTGCCGAGGATCGGAGCTGGCCCGGGTACAAGCGGCATCGCGCCCGTACCCGCTGCGCTAGCAGCACGTCGGCAAACCGCTACGAAATACGGCGGACTCATGCAGCGCTTCTCAAACGAGGCCCAAAAATCATGCGTATTTCCTTTGTTAACTACGAGGGTCTTTGATATTTAATTTGGAACTATGTCACTTGGATATTACGTTATTTTGTCAGGAAGAAAGTTTAGTGATGCCATAAGACTTTAAGAGCTGGAATCCTTGAATTTCGGAGGGTATTTGTTCAATTATGCTATGCATTAGAGCAATACAATTTTTTAAAATCTGTTCTCAACATTTGGAAAAAATTTTGTACATATAGAATAGACGTTTTGATGATTTTAACTTATAAATAGACTAAGATAGATTGAATTCACATTCAAAATAATATTACGAAGTGCAAATATCTTTCTAAACTTGAAAATTAATGAAAAGCATCATTTTTATGTGCTTCGAAAATTTGGAGCTTTGGAGTTCTGGAATATCAGCTTAGGATATTTGAAACTCTGGGTATCCAAAAATTAAGAACTTTCTGGATTCTAATTCGGTTCAACTCGGCTCACGTCCGACCCAATCTAGGACTCGGATATCCGTAGATAATTTCAACTGTCCAAACATCCTTAATTTATAACCAATATGTTTTATTTTTGGAGCATTGCACCAGGATTCAGATCCTCTTAGTTCTAATCTTTTCTGCCTTCTTTGTTGCTTCTATTTTCAATTTTATTAAAAATTTTGTCGCTCCAAAAATTCAACTTCCTCTAAATATCACAGACCTCTAAAAATTTTAGTTAAACATCCTACAATTATTTAGTTATCCGAACATCTTTAATTTATCACTAGTATTTCTTATTTCTGAAACGTCACATCAGGTTCAAGGTTGACTTCTCTAGTTCCAATATTTTCTCTTTCACGTCACTTCTATTTCCAATCTCAATACAAATTTTCTCACCTTGAAGAAATCGATTTCCAATAAATACTCATATATCACAAACCAAGGACCCAAAAGACCCAAATCCAGTATCAACCTCGTCAAACTCGAACTCACTCGAAACCCGCTCCAAGGAAGAACGATCCTGATTCTCCTGTTGCGAAACCAGTTCAAACTAAGTATACATTTAAGAATAACAACTTGGACAATTCGAAACGCGAGTGTCGAGGAGAAACAAGCTTCTCCCATACGCGGAGCATCGTCACTAATCACAGATCGGCTCAACGAATCGGCCAGTTATCCGTCAGCAGGCATTACCTAACGTTGTTTCACAACCGAAACGATCCCGGCGCGACGGCGGGCGCACCGCGAGAGAGAGAGACCTGTTTGAGTATCACTGGACGATTGGGACCGCATTCCCGGCTGGAAACCGCAGCAACGTTTGAAGACTGCATTTGGAGCGGCCACGTAATGCAAAGGGATAACCTATATGAAGAGCTGTCGGTCCCGGCCGCGAGGCCGGCAGTTATGCCGAATAAAATCGCTGATTTGTTGTACTGCCACCGATTCCGATTCCCTTGCGCGGCACGATGACCAACATTCCGTGCCGCGTTTATGGGGCCTTCCACGTCGATCACCGATCGCTCCGAGACTCCGGCTCTCGATCGCCTTCTCCTTCCTCCCTCCGTTCCCCTCTTCGTCGCACGTCGGTCCTTAAAGGACGGGCGAAAGTTTCGCGTCGGGAACGGGAAAACGCGCGGCCGCGCTTTATAGGATACTTAATAAGAGGCCTTATCGGCCGGCGGTGAAGTTAGATACACAGGGAACGAGGTATCCACGTCGATATTGGTGGAGATATATCGGGTATTAGCCTGGCCGTTTAACCTCGTCGCCGCGATTCGATAGAAGCTACTCGCTGTAAGCTCGTCGCGGTTTTTTCACCTGTTCGAGGACGCGCTGACGCCAGACGCGATTCCGGTCGACGCGAAAATTAAATGCGTGGCTTCTCGGTTGGGAATCGGAAGATTATAGCGAATGGAGATCGTATCGCTTCGAGGCACGTGGTGTTTTTTTTTTTCTTTCGATCCTCCTGGCTTCTTCCTTCGCTGCCTCGATGACAGAGAGATATTGGATCAAAGTGGAAGTCTGGCAGCTGGGAGGGGAGGTCGTTTCAGGGTCGTAAAACTATCGTAAAAAGACATTTTAGGCAGGAATTTTGATGATCGACGGGCTTCGCTGAAGCAACGGGATTGCGAGGTCCTCCTGAGTGCCTCTTTACGACAAATCAGCTTTCCTCATTTTCCTCCGACTTCCTTTGACAACTCAGCTAAAGGTCCAATCATTGTTTCATTTGGCGATTATCTCTAGCTTCATAGCAATTATCCGCGCTTCTGTTTCAATGAATCTACTTCCCCGAAGAAATCGTCATCTTCAGCAGCGAAGGAATCCGATGGACAAAGGGCAGCCGAGGATTTCATAACGGTTCAACTCTCTCGTCTGTGCCGTTGTATAGTTCTCGTCGCGACGATTCCGTGGAACTGGCCACGGCCAGCGTGTGAGTGAAAAAGCGAGCCGCGTGTGTGCGTACACGGGAATACAGAAAAACGGGGGAAGAGATTCCTGGAGGATCGTAGCTCGCCGCGTAGATGAATGACGGCGATAAACCGGGAAATGAATGATACGACCTCTGACGCCTGGGACTACAATCGAAGCGCGTCGCGGCGAGGGAAGTTGCTCGGCTAGCGTAGACGTCGCGAGCGGACGTTTATGCGAGCTGACGAAACGTTGCTTTACGCGGCAAAGTCTACAACGAATATACGATCCCATAAAATGCTGCAAATGAGCGTCTAATGTAGCACGGGCGTAATTTATGCGACGAAATCGGTCGCATCGGATCGTTTCGCGCCTGTACATATGAGAAGGAAGCTTTATGTCGACGTATAAAATTCATACCAGCGGATTAGCGACAATGTTTCTTGGAATATCTTTGCTCCGTCAGAGTTCTCGTTTCCTAGCTATTCGCTATTAACTTGTACGTCTTCAGCTTCTTTGACGATTTACCCAGCAACGAAGACGAATTTCAAAAAAACTCACCGCGGATGATCGCTTCCCCTTCGCCCGAGGAATCTATTGCTATCAAGTTTCACGAGATTCGTTCCCCCGATTGCGTCACATTGCGCGGCGAAGTTGCGCAATTAACCGGGGCGCCTAGACTCGACGGCGGCTAAATTTCCACCGTCACGCGAGAATAATTTTTACTGCTCTATCAGAATGGTCTTTGATCAAGAGATTCGTACGTCAGCGGAGTTTATGAGCCGAAGCCCGTTCGCGTCCGCCCGTTATCTCCGCTCGTTTCATGGAAATCCACGCGGTGGAAGAGGAGCCCTCGAACGCGGCTCCGGCGCTGGACGACGCCGGGAGGCGCGCGTTGCGGATGAAAAATGCTCGGAGACGCGGGCATAGCGGCATTGTGTCGCCAGTAACGTGAAACCTCACGAACCTCACGCTCTCCGAGAGAGCATAACGCCCGAGAGAGCTCGCATAACGCATGGCACGAGGCCCGGGGAAACGAGCGTGATAAACATGTCAGCATGACTAGACCCCCTGCAGCGGGCCCAGGGACCAGCGCGGGTTTGATGCCCGCTTACCTGCCCTGAGCTACCCCTACCTGCTGTGGGCCCCGTAATATCGGGCCCGCTTTCACGAATTTTTCGACCGCTGCGGCCTCTTTGCGGAATCCTTTTTTACACCTGTCTGGGCCTCGCGACGCGTTCTCACGGTGGATGGGGTCAGCCTGGTGAACGGCTTTTTGGAAAATGCTTACTGGATTGTTTTAACCGGAAGACGGAGTCGTAAAAGAGGAAGCTGGATCATTGCTGCATTTTGTAGTAGGTACACTGAGAAAAATTGGATCTTTCTTTATAGTATATATAAAAAAATTGAGGAAGTTTTACACTAACAACCACTGTCGGACTAAAGTAGCAGCAACCATTTTGGTGACAGTGGTGGTCTGCTGATTTTACTACTACACCAGTGTAGTCATTTTTTGTCGTGAGAAGAATTAGTAAAGACTGCTAACGGATTCTAGGCTGCACGCGCGCTGCAATGTAGAAGATTATTTCGGAACTCATATATATACGAACAGGGTTAGGATCAAGGACTAGCGAGAAAGACGAAAGAAAGATTGGATCGAGAACACTCTAGCGGAAGTCCTGTGAAACTTTTACTGTCGAACTGGCCTATGTGGGTCTATGCCCAAGATCTGCTAACGGCTGAGGCCGTAACGAATATGTCTGGAAATATGTTTTTCCAATATTATACCATTTTTTGGACGTCTATGCGATATTCATCGAAAGGCATTGAAAATATGCCTCCTAGCCATATAGAACATACTTGTGACGACACAACAGCGCTAAAAGCCAAGCAAATTGAGGTTATGCCACGAGACGTCACTTCTTTCCGAAGCATAAGAAATACGCTACAGATGCATACAGATGTCGCCTGTGTCTCACAACCTTTCAGAAATTTTACTATGCTGGTCCAGTAAATTCAGAAACACAACCTATTAAAGGTTACTGCGCATATGCTATTTTTTCCTTTTGGTCTAGTAGAAAGAGTCACACTTCACACTAAGGTGCTTCTTTGCTACGCAATGTAGTAATTTTTCCTCTCCGATTTTTCTCAGTGTAGTTGGGGAATTATGTTTCTCATTTGATTGCGAAGAATCTACGAATTTGTTTGTGGAATTACAAAAAAAAATCTTATGAGCCTCTATCTCGCAATGTGGTTAATACAGATTTTCTACAGTCTTGAACTGTAGGTTTAAATGTCCGTCACTACCTATGACACAAAAATCCCCTGACATCAAGTATGACAAATTAAAGACTCTTGGAACCATGATGCTAGGGGTCAGAGAGGTCAAATCTATCGAAGCTCTTGATTCCTACCTTCAATTCTGGTCAAACAAAAAAAAAAACGACTCCAAATACTCAGTATTTATGGTTCCCACAACAACTTAAGAAGAACGTAAAAAATTGTCCCCGTTTAAAGAGTTAATTTTGCAGCAAATTAATGATAGCAGAGCCATAATAACGCGATGCAACACGCGTTAAAAATAATTTGCACGTGCCAGGAGAGACAAATTGTTAATAACCATTGAAGTTCCAAAGCAATTTGCATTTCCACTCCGGTGACCAAGCTTCCCTGGGAGTGTCAGGGCAACGGCAAGTGTTTCCCGCGAGGTGAAACGTTAATTCGCCGCATTTGTCACAGCAAAGGAGTTAATTATCTCTCCCCCCTCAGACAAGGATGGTTAACGACTTAAGCGGCGACAGATGGCGACCGTGTCAGGCGTTCCGGCGTTTTCGCCAAAATCACCGAATCATTTCCGGCTGGCGGCGAAGGGGCAGAAATACTCGGCGCGGAGAGGCGCTGCGCACTCGTCTCTATCGTTCTTTCGCAACGCAACGAGTTTAATCGGTCCTTGAGGAACGGTCAGGCGCCTGGGCCTCTCGTGAATTGCGGTTGAGACCGTAGCCATTCGATTAAAAGCAATTTCGAGGCGGTATTAACGTCGGCTACTGTGCGCCGCGCATCAATCATCTGTAATACGACTTGGGTTCGTCGGTGCTGTTCTTTGAGAATGCACCTTTCGAGGGGAGAAATCGTCGTTGATAATTGAGCAATTCGGGGTTCCGTTTGGCAGAATAACACTTCGTCTGTGTCTTATTTAATCGACGGAGTGTCTACTCCGTTCGATCGAACAGATTCGCCATCCTCTGGACCTCGCCTTTTCGTGCCACGGCACCTTGGCTGATTTAAATAGCTCCTCTCCTTGCATCGCGGCCGGTTCTAAGCGCCACGGCAAGATAGATGCTTCCGGGAAACGGGGCAGAGCCAGGATTCAGTCAAAGCGCGACTATCTGTACGGTCCAGATGTTCGGGAGTCTTCAGTCAATGGCCCGTGAAGCGGGAGACGACGCAGATAAGGCTTAACAGTGATTCGCCTCGTAGATAACGCCGCTGGACGCTTCTAATCCGTCGACGAGACCCTGGCGAGTTATTGTTGGTATCTTCGTGGACGCATCGGTCCGCGAGAGGGTAAAAATATTTGTCACGGTTCGACGAGACGGCGCCTGGAATTTTCGTCTCGACCCTCCGCTGACTACACGATTTCTTCAGCAATACGTTCCCATAGGACGATAGAGATATTTTTCTCGTGACAGGTTGCGCGTCTCCCTTCCGTCGCTTCTGGTCAGCGTTCCACGGCGCGACAGTTTCTCAATTAAAATTCTGTTTTCACGGGGACTGTAGCAACATTGTTCGGGAAACGCAATTTAAAGTTAACAGCGCGACGCGTGCGAAGCAGATGTTATCGGCGCTCGCGGTAGAAATCCAAAGCAGATTTAATTGCGTTCGAGTTGGCTCGATAATTAGACGTTCCGGGGAAAATGTCATCGATCGTTCGAGCCTTTCGCATAGGGCTGGCGAAATTGCTGCTTTCCTGGGAAGATCGATGGGTGGATATCCAGCGCAGGCGGAGGAAGAAAACCGAAAGGCAAAGGATAATTCGATGTTTACTCGGTCATTGTCTCCATTACTGGACTAAAGAGATTTGTGAAACGGGCGACGAGACCCTAAGAAAATATTTAGAGACGGCGCCCGACCCATCCACGGCCCGACCTACTAATTTCCTTTTTGAAAGAAAGGCGCGAAGTGGATGACGCTGCAGCTTCGATCGCGGGGAAACGAGTTTCCTGCCTGTTTTCCTAAGATCTTCGCCGAGAATCGCGATAAGGCACTTTCCTTCGTCGACCCTGTTGCAAATCCAGTTGCAATGACTCTGCGGAAGAATGAAAAAAGCTCGCGGTCGTAAGATTACTCGATCTGACGTCACCCAAGCTGGAGATTATGGCGTTCTCTGAAAATTAGTCGTGGCCTGCCAAAAGCGGGAGGATCTAGAATTTCTGTCGAAAAAAACAGCGATAAAGACGCGGAGAGAAGAAAAAAAAGAAACGACGGTGCGAGCGAAGTGCGCAGTCCTCGAATACGATGTCGCCGCGATAACCTCAGATTTTTTCCTCCTTTTTGGTGCTCGTCAAGGATCCCCGAAGCCGCGCGCGTACACCGCGGTGCTTTCTCCGCTCTTAATTTACTGGATCGTAAATGTCGCGAAGCGACGAGTCGCGGCTTCCCCGGTTACGGGAGGATTTTTCGAAAGGAGCGACTACGACCCGGCAAAAAAGTAACCCAACGCCTATCACACTGACACAATTTTCTCGACGACCGCGCCGCGCGACACACACGCCCGGCACACCGTGAGTTATTTACTGCGCGTAAATGAAGATATATCGTAGGGAAATCCTTTTTAACGACCGCTCACATGCCCGTTTTGGACGGCTCCCCTGGAAACCATTAAAACACCACGCGCGTGTATCGCTTGTTCCTAATCCAAGCGCGCCAAAGCATTCAAATTGTAATCGATTCAGCAAACGATGTTCTGATTCGTCGATATCTTTAGGGGCGCCATCTGCGATTAATGGCGGAGAAGTCGTCGCCACTTCATGACTTTGACGGTTAAATAATTGAAAACGAAATTGGGATACGAGTTTTGCGAGAGATGGGAAGTTTTCTTGGAAGTGAAGAATTATTGTAGTGTGCTTCTTTTCATTGTACGAATTTTTCATGAAGTTTAAAGAGCAATCGCTTTGTGATTCTGTAGAAGGGGCTGCCTTCCTTCGAAGGAAAATTACGGAAGTAATATTAAATTTCACAGTAAAGTAGTAATGATTACTGAAAGTTTGATCCGATTTCAATTTTCCTTTTCTGGGATTCTACCGATCAGTCAGCAAACCACGCTCCGGGTAAAAGAATCTGAATCTCTACAACAAAACCACCGCCTCCTTATCGCGCTCGAGCCAAAACAGAACCGCAAAGAATCGGTGAGTCCCAGAAGCGTTCCAGATCGAGTTCCAATCGTTGCGAGTATCAATGGTACAAAACCACCGAGCAGACTCATCCCCCCTCCTCCCCCTCGATCGATCATATCGCGACCAGTCGACAACGAAGAATTTCCATGGTATCAGCGACGTCCGACTGTTAGCGAGGATCTCCAAGGGGCCGCCGAAAGGGAAAGATGATCAGGACAAGCCGTCGTCGCAGCTGTGCTCGCGATGCAGTCGCATAATTTATAGCATTGGTCGGGACACGAGAAAGAGAGAGAGAGGGGGAGAGAGAGAGAGAGAGAGAGAGAGAGAGAGAGAGAGAGAAAGTCCCGAGAAGGAGGAACACAGAGAGGAGCCACGGGGGAAGGGATGCACTCTCCGATGCCGATGAGGAACACGAAGAAACAGAGAGACACGAGAAAGAGAATGGACGGGAGGAGGGCGAAGGAGGGAGGGGGAGGACAGGGGAACATTAAGATACCGACACTAGCTGGCAAGAGTGACGGGGGAAAGGCGCGGCCGAAGAAGAGAGGGACACGAGGGACAAGCATTCTTTATGCGTCTTATCGGGCTTATCAAACGGCCGGTAGTGATGTGACTCTGGCCAACTCGATGCCCCCTTCGTCGTCTCTCTTGCTCCGCGCTTCCACCCGTATCCCTTTCCCCCTTTCGCCCCGGCGCTGCTCGTTCCGTCGACCGTGTTATTTACGAGCATCACCGAAGCGAAGGGCACGGGGGGTCTGGACCAGCCCCGAGAAACCGAGTTCCCCCTTTCCTTTTTTTCGCCTCGCTTGCTCTAGCTCCGAGAGCCTGCCTCTTGCGGTTTTCGGAGCGCGCTCAATTTGAATCCCCTTGAATTGGAAACTCGGACGCGATGGTTAAAAATACAGTAATTTTAACATCGATCTTAGAATCATATTCGAACTACATTCTAACCATTCCCATTGTTGGACTGCTGAATGACTGGGAATCTCTTTTTCTGGGACATGGCTTGTATCCAAATGATCTTAGAATTGCCTCTCTAGACCAGAATAGTCTCTCACTTAATTCATTCTCGTTCTTTTGACCCTTAAGTGGACTTTTTTCTATTGTCTGATGATATTTCTAAGGATACGAAATGAATATTAATTCTTTAACACCCAAAGCCTTAAATTGTAATCTTAAAAGTGTGTAACTAATACATGTATCTCGTTATTTTAACGCCAACAGTTTTGTATTGAGTTGATATATGTACATATAAGATATTTGTCGTTTTAATGCCTGTTGAATACCTGCAACACTGGGCATTAAAAGTAAAAACAGTGTATTTCAAATGAATGCTGCATCAGTGCAATATTGGGAATCAAAGGGTTAACTGAAATTAATTAACTGAAAATAAGTCTGTTTTTTATTTCTGCATTGGCTGCACTAAATAGTGTAGAACGAACCTATCGCTATCTTCTTCTATTTAACAAAACGGAAGGAGATAGCAAATGGTTCACTCTGCCAGTGCCGAAATAAAAAACAGACCTCTTCTAATTCTAGGATTCTTCTTTACTATCTAAAGTCACTAATAGCACTATCATTCAGCTCCGTTTTGCGTTCCCAGTATAAATAATTTCTCCTTAGTGTAAGAATGTTGAATGTGTATACAAACTGAATGTGCTATGCAGTGTGAAGATAGGAGAGAACTTGGATAGCAACGGGATATAACAAGTTTGAAAAGAAAGGTTGTATCGGACTCTTGAATAAAGGAGATCTAATTTTTAAAAACACTTATTTATTTCTGTCTAACATTAGTAAAAAGTCTGAAAGTTTTCAACCAATCGAACTCTGTGCCAATTACACAATTTCTCCAAAGCAGAGCGCTGCCACCCTTCAAAGTTAGATCCGAAGGGTGAAGATCTTCAAAAAGAACTACTTTCTCTAAATAAATTCTATCGCCTTTGCATCTCTTCCCCCCAATCACGGAGAAAACTTCCTCACCTCGAAAAGAAGCGAGGAACCTGATCACTCTCTCGAGGGAGATCCATAAATCACCGCCGCGAAGCGTCGGCGTCCGACTCCGGCTCGTTCGTTCCGTTCGACTTAGATTATTTATCACTCGCGCGTCGATGCACCCCCGGGGCCGTCGACGTTAATGCAACTGTCTGTCCGTGCGTTTACATTGTCCGGCAGGCGAAAACGCCGTCGCCCACACCTACGCGAAACGGGTCCGTTTCATGGTGGGAAGAAACCCGACGCGAACGTAACCCTCCTCGCTAGGCTGCGCCTTCCTTCGAGAAGCTTCTCTCGCGGTTGGCGTCTGATTGATATACGGACTGTTAAGTGTTTGCAATAACCGACGTTTATATCCAACTCTAATACGTCCAGCCATAAATAACCCGCCACTTCGATGCAGCCTCGCGGCGCGAACGCGCGGAGCGGTCGGGGGAGTTCTGCGTGGCTCGAGAGGTGAGACGATGAACAGAAACTGTCCGCTTTTCGGGGCGATGATGACCTCATTTTAATTTTATTCGCGGATCAAATTTGTTTTGGGAGATTTCATTCGGGGGATATTGGGAGAGGATTATTGGTTCTGATTTGGTTTGGTTGTAGGTAAATTGGGATGGAAATTTGAAGTCGTCAGTAGTTTTGATAGTTTCTGATTTTTAAAAGAGAATTCTGTAAGTAATTCTGTAAGCGAATTTTATGCCAATTTATATTTTCATACAAGAAAAAGAGCAATTGTGTTAATGCAATTAGAATAGAAGGGTTTCTTATTTTTTAAATATTATAAAATCTATTTCAGTTTTGATACTGTATTTACATATTTTTATATCCATGAATATTCTTATGAGTAGACTGCAAGTTTTTATGTATTTATGACAATTTTATGTATGCATAAATTTACGAGGTTAATAATGGATGCCAAATTGTACAAAAAGTTAAGAATATTTTTCTTAACAAGTGAAATACTTAGTGAAATAATTAAGCTAGGAACACATTGATATCAGGTCATATGAAATCATATGCTTTCGCGTGATATTCGTGTGAGCTATTGTTTTCTTGTTTTCAATCTTCAATTTTTTATTTATAAATGTAAAAATTTGATTTTGCATAAGAATCCACAATCTACTTATAAGTTTTCGTATATTTAAAATTGCCATAAATGCATAAAAATCTGCAGTTTAGTAATAATATTTATATTAGTTTATAACTACAAGTAGATTAACCTTATCATTTTATCTCCTTTTGTTTTCGTTTCAGTAAATGTTATGCAATATTAGTTTAATATATACAAAAAATTGTGCAGAGTCATTGCTCAATATTATTCCAATAATTTATTATGCTGAATGTTGGTTTTGCTAATTTCTTCTGGAAAGTCAATAGTAAAGATCTCCTTCTTCTTGATTTTCTATCTCAATCAACTATGCAATAAAAAAGTTATTGGTTTACATCCTTTTTTGAGTAAAAAATAAGGGTTATTGTGAGAGTAAAGAGGTGGTTAAGGGACGAAAAGGGCTCGTCGATTCGTCATTAGGCGACCAAGCTAAGTCGGTGGGCACGCTTCGGTTAATTTGCGTGAAATGACCCGTTTACCCTTGACACGCTCAGTGTGTCGTCACGCCCTTTTGTGCCCTTGGAGCTATTGAATCCAGTGATCTCTAGGAGGTCTTCCCGAGGGCACACCTGCAATCCCCGGGATCCAGGTGTCGCCCACGGCTTAAAATCCTCGAAATTTGCCAAATCCCTGCCTTTAAGCGCCCCCATCGAGGCGTCGAAAGCGTTCTGTCATCAGAGAAGCATTCCTCCTTTCGGTCTGGCCACAATGCGCTGTCATTAGCGGCTAACAAACACCGTTAAATGGAATTCTGTGGAAACCGGGAAAAATGAATGTGCTTCACTGTGCAATTTCACCCTACTGATCTGCAAGCTTCAGCTCAACCCTAAAATTACCATATTTTTATTTGCTTAAAAAATCTTATAATTGTTCCACAAACAATTTTTTTTTTGTTGAACAAAAATAAATTATAAATATTTTCTGCACCACATGAAAATTGCAAAATTTATTTCTAAAGCTTCAAAGTGTTTATTGACTGCATAAATGATTTTGAATCGTCGTCGAATTTGTGTTCCGCCCCTCGAGAGGGACAAATCAGGGCTATCAGCGGATTTCGCCTAACTAATTTGACGTTTTATCAATCACGAGCTGCCAACGGCGCTGTCGTTTTCATTACGTCCCCGCGGCTTTTTCTCGCTTGATGGATGAATTCTGGAAGTCTGTAACACGAGCTTCGGGGACCGAGGGCGGGAGGAACGCGCGTCAGCCCCGCGCGCAGGGGGTTGATCGCATTGTTTATGAGATTTTTATGGAGGCGAAATGTTTGGGAAAACGCGCACCCTCCCGCGATAAGCCGGATAATAAAATGTCGAGCAATCACGGAGGCGTTTTTTCTTTTTTCGCCCTGTCGAGGGTCCATAATTAGCGTGTGGAGAATCCTCTTTCCGCCCCGCAGATAAAAGAGATACCGTCGTTGATGAATTATCATTATTTTTTTCATGAACCTGCCGTACCTGTTGAATTTCATCTGCCGTGTTTTCGTATCCTTTATCTCTTTTCAAATTGAATGCGTCGCGCGGTGGGAATATTAAAAATGGTGTTCCAAAAAATGAGGGAAAAGAGGAAGACACCGAAAAAGAAGATTCAGCAAGCGAAAATATATGTTTTTTTTTATTATAGTTTAGGGATTTCATTCTTTTTATCTAGGAATATATTTGGGGTGTTCTTCACGGTTGTTGAAAGGCAGTACCACATAAACGCTAATGGCTAGTGTTTCCCTTCCCACTGGCAGCAAATTGGACCGCACCATTTTTTTTTAGCCAAAGAAACATAACGGGTGGCTCGTAGCTTTCAGACGCGTTTCCCACAATAAAGGGCGCACGTGAGCTCGTTGCGGGGTGCGGAACGTAGCTTTTTTTTATGGGGTATCCCTTACACGTCGGATCGGCTCTCGTCAGCGTCTCGTATTGCTTTACACGGAGGATTAAACCGTCAAGCTGTCCGACGACTTGGTCTCAGTTCATCAGATTTTCCACGTTACCTCACACGGCCTTCAGAATCCCTTTTGTAAAATGGATTTCCTTTTAAAACAGATAGAAAATGAATTTTAATGAACATTCCTTTTCTCTCTAAGGGTAGATTTATGTTGGAGCTGCGATAAACGATAAGAGCGATGATACGAATGTATGATAAAAAAGAGAGAGATTCTCTCTTTTGTTTTCCTACTATCTCGTCGCTCTTATCGTTCGTTTCCAGTCAAATATTCTACTTCAGTTTTCATCAGAAACATATAAGGAAAATTTTTGCGCATTAAACGCTTCAAATAAAATACAAGAACTCACCCCATCTGACAAGAGCCCCCCAAAAAGAGCTCGACTGAAACCTCCACCGAACCCTAAAATCGGAAGGTATTAAAGGGCGCAACGGAAAGCAAAGACAATCGCTCCACCGGACGCCCAGTGTTCGAGATCTCGAATCGATCGGCGAACAGGAACCGGCAATCCCTCCCGTGCCGAATTTCAAAGCCGCCCGCGCGAGAGCCGTTCGCAAGTGGAGACTCGAAAAATCTGACGTGTCCCGAATCTCGCTTAATTAATAGCCTTATAGGGGCCGGGAGAGAGGGGCGTCGTTGCCCCGAAGGGCCCTCTCCGCGCTTCTCTCTCTCGCAGGACTGGTCGGCAAAGGGGGCACGTGGCCTGCACGTGTCGGTAAGAGGATATCCGTCGGCGCTGCTACCCCAAGCGATCGCCTTCAAGGGAGAAAGACGGAGCGAGGGGCCGCTGGCGGCGGCGTCGCGCGTTGGTCTCAGGTGCCACTGACTCCTTCCTCCTTCCTCGCTATTGCACGAGTCTCTTCTTCGTCGCGTGTAATCCTGTGGAAAGAGGAAGGGACGAAATGAGGGGAAGGGGGCAGCCGGATTTCGCGCGTGTGCGAGCTCGCGGACGTTAATCCTGCTGCACCGTGGCGAATTCGACTTCGATCCGCCGGACTTTCTTCCTTTTTTACCGAGACCCCAGGAAAAAGTTGGAGTCGAGTTCATTGGGTTGATTCGATGAACTTGGGACAGGGAAGCGACGATTGTTTGGAGTTTGAAGACAGCATGGATAGTAGAAATTTACATGGGGAAAAAGACACGTTAGGTTAGATTGAAGCTTTCGAGCTTTCAGTCTTTTCAACCCTGAAATTACATTCATTTTTGGGAAAGCTGAATCTGCCACTAAAAAATGAGCAAAGTTTGCAGAAATAGTTTCGCCGCATCTGAATCTGCCACTAAAAAATGAGCAAAGTTTGCAGAAATAAAAAAAAAGAACATAATGTTCACTAAAATCTTTCAGTCGTCAAAAAAGGAACGCGCTGGGTACAAACTCTTGAGCTTCGCATCTTTCTAACCCCTAAATCGCGCTAATTTTTGGGAGGGTTGAACCCCTCTCTTCTGCTACAAAAAATGAACAAAGTTTGCAAAAGTAAAAAAAAAAAAAAAAAAAAAAAAAAGAGCGAAGTGTGCAGCACAAAGTTCCAGATATCAAAAAGGACACAGGCGCATCTGCAAAGTTGCATTAATTTTGCGAACAGTTGAACCTCCCCCAAAACTTAGCGAAATGTCTGGAAATATCTTCCCCAGTTCATAGCCACCAAGTTTTCGATCCTGAATCATAAAATCAATTTCAAGTATAATGTCGATCAGTGAACAAATTCGCTCCGAAAAATGTCACGAAAATGACCCCCGGAAAATCAGTTCGCAACGGTCCGACAAAAACGTGAATCGCCAACAAACAACCCACCCCCGTCATCTGTTTGTTTATCCCGGATTGAAGGTAATTCGCAGCGACACGCGGTGTCCGCCCACGCCTCCCTTGGTCGCCGTGTCCTCTCGACGGTTAACAAAGTGCGGAACAACGCGCTGGAAACTGTCCTGGCGACAAAGGAGCCAACCAACGGCGTCGTCGACTGTCCACTTGGGGCCCGAGAGGAGAATCGACAGAAATCCTGTAATCCCCCCGTTGTCCATTGATCAGCACGCGTTTCCTACACTTTGGGCCCCGTCGCTACCGGTCGTTCCAAAACGATTTCCGTTTCTTCGCCGCACAATGGGACCACGAAAGATTTCCCGACGGTGTTCACCGGGCCCCTTGGACATTGTAATATCGTTGTCGAGCCGGCGCGTGTAACTGGCCCATCGTGGTCATTCATCCGCCTCGACTCTGGGCGAGACGCGTGCTCGTGGCCGAGACACGAACCCCCTGGACAATGACGACAATGCGAGAGGGGTGGACGTTTAGGGGCGCACCCCCGTCGCTTTGTGAAAAACGGCCACCACCCCCGACGTTGGAGAATTGCCGCATTTCGGAGTCCCGCGGTTGCTCTGCTTTTAGGACGTTTGTATTATGCGCTCGGATCCCTTGGCAGCACTCTTTGGGGGCTCGTTTTCTGCTGGATGGCGAATATTTCTTGTTGGGTGCTTCGAAATTTGGAAATTTTAGGGGATAATTCAGGGTGGAGGGCTGCTGGTTTGGGGAAGTGATGCGTGTAATTAATTGAGTTGCTTTTTGGTAAGGACTTCTTTAAGGTGTATGTAGTTTAGATCCTTTATTCAGTTCGACGGATCGTTAATTTTGAAGATTCCTCATCATTGCTGAAGAAACACAAATTTATTTTCATTATCTTAACTGAAAGAGACAGTATTTAGTTGTGATTTATTAGGAATTGCTTCACATTAAAAGAAAGACTTTTAAATAAAGGACGATACCTAAAAATGGACAGTAATTATGGATTTCAAAGTCTTGATGAATACAGATCGTCAAGATCCTAAAAACCGTGGTGAGGATAAAACAAACGTTTTCACGGCGTTCGCGATCTGTAAGCATCAAAGTAAAATTTCCCATTAATCATTAAATTTCCACTAATTTCCTCTGAAAATTTCTTCAAATTCTATTTACTCAATACACAGAAATCTTTTCATTCTCATCATCAAGACAATAATTTCTCAATGAAAAATAAAAAAAAATTAATTAATTTCTTGAACAACCATTTCAATTCTTCACGAATCTGCCAGAGAAAATTCCGCTGAAAAATTTAAACCGGAAGCTCCGCAGTCTCCGCCGCGAAAGGAGCTTCCGAGAAACGCGGTTTTCAGGTCAAAGGGCAGGGAGCTTTTCTATTTCATCCGCGTGCCAGCGTGGCGCGTTGTTTTCGTTGGAAATGTTGAAGGAAAGCCTCGGTACTTGCTGTCGAGCGTCTAATTTCTCTACCCTCCTTTCTTCCTGCTTTCTTCCGCCTCGAGCACGTCTATAAACCCTACAACCTGAACCTAACTCATACTTTGAGAAGTTTTCTTAATATTCGAGGATCTTGACGTTTGCCCAATGTTCTTTATGAATCCGTGGCAAACGAGTTGCGAGTTTGCGAATTCGATGAGCGAAGTGTCTGAACTCGGTCACTTTGGCGATTTCGCTGTCGTGGAAGTTGGTCAAGGTTCCTTGTTCTGCGCTTCGCTGCTTGAAAAGGCGTCGAAGTAGGTGTCATTAGGAAACTGAAGTTGATCTATTTTTATTTTCGGAGTGCGGGTTTTGAAACCGTGGAGAAATAGAGAGGAGAGATGCTTTTTTAAAAGTATTTTGTTCTTTTTGGGTTATGTAACAGTTTGAATATCATGTTACTTATTAGGTGACGGAAAAAGTTCGTGCAGGCTTTTCTTTTAGTAATTAACTCAAATCAAGACTTTTATAACAAAGAAATGCATCAGTTTGTAGAATGTTGGGAAATAGTTTTAGAAGTGAATGGCAATTACCTCGCAAATTAAATAAAAATAAAATAACGTTTTCAAAAAGTTCAGAATAATTTAAACTGGACTCGAGGATCCGCACGAATTTTTTATGGTACCTAGCATGTGTATCTGGGTGACAGAAATTTACATCATTAGGAACAATATTAATTTATAATATTATGCATGAAATTGCTACTTTCTGTATGAGTTTCTACATGTTTGTATAAAAATGGGAGACCTGTAAAATAAATATGGGAGGCAATTAAAAATAATTTGGTTTGGAATTAAAATCGTTAAATTGGAGCTATTTTGGCACTCAAACTGTTAATATAGTTCCTCTGGTGATACCCGTATATTTTAATTGATTTTGTACATTTTGGTAATGTATTCTAAATTTCCCAAAAAATTTGGTCAAGTTCTTCAACAAGAAATCAGCTTTATCTACTAATTCTGAGACCACCAGTATTAGCAAAGTTTTCCTCTTTTTAAAGCTAAGCTTTACTCTTCCACCTCTATTTAGTTTCTAACAATAACAAATTACATAAGAAAAATCCCACCACCTTAGAAAACACCCCCCGTAAACAGAACCCCCCATAGTCCCATAGTTTGGGTCCGTATCATTCCGAATCCCGAATCGCAGTGGATCCAAGCCCCCCCGCGACAGACTCATTACCATTAAATGCAAATACCGTTCCGTTTCGCTTCCACATCGAGAAATATCGGTAACACCATTAAGCAGCGGTCCCCAGGCGGGAGCTCCGATCGCTCAATTTATTTCAAAACGCAACAAATGGACCGGCGGGGGACAGGGGAAAACCGAAGCCGAGGCTCTAAGTTCGCCGAGGACGCGGCATTGTGAGCCTATCAATGAACGAACACAAATTTTAACAGTTCATCCGGTTACGTTGATCCCGAAGGTATAAGCGGTTTCACGGCACGACCCCGGAACGCAAGGTTTCTGCGCCCCGCTTCTATGGGGCTCTTTCACGGGACTTCGGATCGAGGCCCCGCTCATGGGGGGCTCGCAACGGGCGGGGCCCCATTCTCCACGGGGCGCCGACGGTTCATTGTACCGTCACTGCGTGTTTAGTACTCACGCGTCAAGTTAACAGCATCCCTCCCCGCCTCGTCTTCTCCTCCCTTCTTTCTTCCTACGTCGCTCGCTTTCTATTTCTATATCGAACGATAGAGACCCCCGTGATTCCCCCCCCCCCATTTCTCCCCCTATATGATCCGCGTCTTCACGATTTTCTCAGAGACTGGCCCCGATGGTAGCCAACTGTTTCTTTATACCGTTACGTTTGCATGTTTTTCTGCGAGTCGATTGGGAAAGACGTTGTTATAACCGGAGGTTGAATAGAGGAGTTGTCCGATTTCGGGGGTTGCCTGTGTTCTGAGAGAAACGAGCTGGGGGACGTGAAGTGGAGAATTCGTTTAGGGGTAGGTTTCTTTGATGCGCTTCGGATGGAGAAAGTGGAAGGCGGAAACGTTGAATTTGGTTTGTATTGCTTCGGAATTATTTCAAGTACACGGAGTGCTTAGAGACTTAGAAAAGGGGGATGGAATTCTGATTTGAACGCAGAGTGCAAAATCTGAGCATTGAATTTTCATATAGACTTAATCTGGAGTCCATATTTTGGACCAAGGTGGACGCAGAATTTATTCAAGATTTTTCGTGGTATGTAATTTATCAGAAATATTTCTGGAATGATTTATTTTCGGATATATGTATTAGTCGGTTTTTTAAGTTGGTAACACGTGAAATAGTTGCATTTATTTTGGTATCTGAGTACAGGGTGATTCTCTCGCCAGTGGACTCGAAGGCAGTGCCGCCGCCTAAACATAGCGACAAAACAACCCAGTTTTTATACATTCATCTGTCGATTAAGAGGTAATTTATTGTGTTTTCTTAGGCGTTCCAATTGCGAGACTCTCGTTTTCAGTACACACACGTGCGCACACAGCCGTCTCTGCTAAGTAGTCATCCTCGCCGAGACCTCAAGATCAATATCGATCTCTTGAAATCAGGGTTTTCATGTTTATGTTTAGGCGGCGGCATCGTCTTTGAGTCCACTGGCGAGAGAATCACCCTGTATAATTGATTATGATTGTAGAATTTTATAAGGGAAGTAATGGAAAGACTACTTAAAAGAATTCTGTCTTACGCTTTAACAATAATGAACCAATTTTTGTCCAAAAAATAGATGACAACGATTTTTCACGCACTCTATTCGCTGTATGTATTTAGCATCTGCCAATTTTTATTTTGTTCTAAACTGTAAACTTCCTACGAGGGGAACAATATTAATCAATTTCTGTTAATTCAGGAAACTGTGACACAATGTTTAAAAGTAATTTTACAACATTGTCCAGAGCCTTTTAACTCTCATCCGTCCCTTGTGTCAATTTGAAACAATTTCCTCATGAAACGGTATATTATTCAGAAATTTTTGATCTTCATTTTTTTCAACTTCAAATTTACCTAAATAGTCAGGTATTGAGTTTCTAGCATTGTGTGAATTTAACAGCAAAGAACAAATTAAATTGAGAAAATGAGGGACGAAAGAGGGTTTAAACGCGGCAAAATTTGTATTATTGTAGATAAGGAAGGAGAGTAAAACTGAATAAAAACAATAAACTAAGCAACCTGTGCTTACAATTAGCCACGGAGGTCACCCCCATCAATCCCAAACTATATATACTTATAATGGGAGCTCAACTCTCTGTATCTCACCCCTTTCAACCCCCACTTGAAACACCTCGAATCTCAAAGCCGAAGCCTCTACCTATCGCCTCGTCCTGATAAGAGTTCAGCGTTCGCAGCGAGGCGACGAGACCCGGAACCGTTCGGCACAAAACCGCGGGGCCAAGCGAAGAGGAGTAATCGTTCTCGATAAAAGACTCTCCCCCGTGGTCTTCATCTTCACCCGGCTACCGGTTTCGCGCCGCGGCTATCGGCAATCGATCTCGCCGTAAAATCCGCATGCACGGACCCCGAGGAATCAAAGCGGACGCGAGAGAGGGCCGACACGTCTCTCCGTCGACGTGTTTTTCTGCATTCCTCGCGCGGCTCCCTGTAAACACACGATTTTAATCGCGCCACGAGGCCGGGTCAGAGGAGATGTTTTCGCGGATTCCATCATCCGACGGCGTTATCGAGCCCCGGCGGGCCGACGGGACGGTTTCCGTCTACGTTGCCGGACGAAACCGGTTCCTTTTTATGACGGAATATCGGACGCGGACGGTCGCCGTTCTGTTTCACCTGGTCGATCCTCGGTCCTCGGTTCTGTCCTTCTTTCGAACGCTCCGAGACTCGTTGGCGGACTCTGTTGCTCGAGCCACGCTGAAACCTGTCGTTCTTTTTTTGCCGAGAAGACGAGGAAGGAAGCGGTGGACGCGATACTTGAGAAAAAAGGAAAAGCGGTTTTTGTTCCGTCTTTCAAAGATAGAAATCCGTAGGAAAATTAGCTCTAAATTCAATGCTTGAACAAGTTTTAACAAACTAGATCCCAGAGACTGAATTATTGATGATAATACGTTTATTTAATGTCGCATCAACTGCTATGGTTATTAGCGACACAGAATTAAGGCTTACATACATCTTATATAAGGTAATACTTGCACATTAATATTATATACTGAAAATTTTGGTTACAAACATCGTACTTATAACTTAGGCTATACTATTATTACCTATTATTATATAATTTTACTCAGTTAGATTTTTGAATAGATTGATGTTTCTTTTAGGTAATCTATTAATTTCTTCATATGTTCATTTTTGGTTAACATTTCTTTTACACTGGTGCTACCCGAGTTTCTAAGGTTATTAAATGTTACACACTCGTACAGAAGATGTAGACTGAATTATTAATTTTAATATAAAGAACTCATTAGAGGATATTATAATACAGTTCGCCTTCGACGGAACGATAATCGTCAGTAGCAAAGCCGACGATTAATCCTCCATCCCCCGTATGAGTTTCTGTTAGCTGACTCCACGCTTCTCAAAACTCGCGGCAGTTATCCCATTCGCTAAAGCATAGTCTGCAGATTTCTCTACGAATTTTCAACAATAAATAATCATTATCTGTGTAGAGCACCGACGGAGAAAATCCCTGTGGAGATGGAGCAAGTAGACTTGAAGCAGCAAACTTTGAGGGCAAAAAAAGGGCGCTTGATCGAAACGTCGTACAACTTCTGTGTGTCTATCGTGGACACCGGAGCGAAACCTGATCGATTGTGCAACGGCAAGAAAATCGCGGCCAAAAAGCGGCGGATAGAGAGGCGAGCGAACAATGTTGTGTACACAGGCTTCGCGCTCGGCGCGGGGACAAAAAGAGCGAAGGCCGGCGTTGTTCCGCCGAATCGACTTTCCAGAGAGCGAAATAAAAAGGCACCGCGGAGACCGCAGAAAGCGTGGCCGGATGCAACTGCCCGCTCCGCTGACTTCTGGATTCGCCAGACGTCGACCACGCGGATTTTTACCGCCCAGATGCTGACCCCGATTTTGATCGACGGTAAATGGATTTTCTAGATTCGCTGGATTAACGATTATATTAGCTTTGTTGCATCTTGGGGTCCTTCTGACCCAGGGAATTTGGGGCACTCCTTGACTTTTGGATCTTGATGCTTGGAAGGTCAGTCACTGTCAGAAACTATTTTAAAGGTTCGGAGCTCCGAAATTTTTATAACGTTGTGGAGATCTTGGGAAAATTATGTTTGGAGATACATAATTTTATGTAGAATTATTATTTTTGGATTTTATGTTGGGAGAATTTTATTTACCTCCTTTGATTGTAAATTTTTGAAGGCTGTGTCAGTTTTTTTTTAATTCGGAATAATTATATTTCAGAGTTTGGGTTCGATTTTATCCTTTATTATTATGGTGAAGTTTGAGGGAGTGCATGTAAAATGTTTAAACAAATGCAGATCTAATTAACAGTGATTCATAGATTTGTTCACATTTATTTCAAATGTCATCTATCTGTGAATATTTACAGTACCAATTTTTTCGTCCGTTAATATTAATTGTTGCTCTGGTTCTACCACCTCTATTGTGTGAAACCAACTATCTTTTTTAAAGTTCAAACAAATTTAATTAGTCTTCATGAACAAATTTGTGAGTCACTATACATGCACTTAAAAACTTGTACCTGTTAACTATTAATTAAAGCCACCTTTTAATATTTATTGCAAATTATAGTGGACTTTAACGTAATTTTACAATCCAAACAAGAAATCATTTTCAAATGTGTAGAATTTTACTACAATAGTATGTAAATTGAAAATTCAGTACAATAGTAAAGGTTAATCAGGAAGTTCGTACCAGTTCAATAAAAACTTTCTTATTCCCACGAGATAAAAATGCCAAAAATAATATTTCTAGATAAAATGAAATAGTGTTTCAATGTTAAGTTCGACTCGAGTTCAAGTATTTAATGAAGTTTTTTTTAGTTCTCCCCACTTCCACTGCGGTTGGCACCTTTCCGTGACGGAAGAAATCGCAGTTAAACGACGCGATGCTCGTGTCTTTCGCGTGACAAAAGACGACGCGATGCTTTCCCGTGTAATTTGGTTGTTTATGCAAATGCCAGGTGGTCAAGGGAATCGTTCGCCGAGCGTTAAGCAGCATTTTTCTTGCAATACGTACAAAACGAGCGGTAATGACGGGGCGTGACGACTGCTTTCAATTTGGAGCGAAAACGAGGTGTCTGCGGTTCCGATCTCCATGATGAGCGTCTTCTTTGCTGTTCACGCGGTTCCTTATAGATTGCCAATCAATTAAATCAAACTGCGTTACCGTGGAATTTATTTGTGTTAAGACTGAAGACATTTCGATTAATATGTATCATTTGGCAAGGGGAAGACTTCAATTGTTGAGGAGTTTGTTTAGGAAATGTAGAATCAAACATTGCGGTAATTTTATTATTGCAGTATTGCAAAATATTGATTGAGATTTTCGGAATTGTCAGGCCTAATTTATCAGAATATCTACTAAATTGAAAGAATGGAGGTTGGAAAGATACGGCGAAGGGTTAACACCACTTAATTCTCTTCCTAAAATCTTTAAGGACAATGAACCCCTACAATGATTTTCAGAGATTGCAATTTTTTTTTTTACTGAAAATAGTTTCTTAGAGTAATTAATATGCAAAAAAGAACAGTGAAGTCACATATTTAATAAAATAATTGCGTTTAAGATATTCCTTTGTGAACACCTAATAAGTCAAGGATTTAACACCTCAATGTATTAAATTTTTTGTCTAGAATCTCCAAGGATAATCAACCTCTATAAAAATACAATCATTCAACATTTTCGGAGAAAAGAACAGACATGAATCTCAAATCAAGATCCCCCTGTATTTCATATCATCAACAATCACTAGGATCAACGATCATGAAGAATAAAGCGTCATCGAATTCAAGCTTCAACTCCCACGTAGACAACCTGATTCACCCCAGGATCTCGAAGACCCAACCCTCGGACCATAGCCGTCGGAATACTAAAAAAATCGCGAGAGGACAAAACGCCCATCGGCGCGGACGAGTCGCCTACGCCAGTGGACTTCGTCGGCGTCCTCTCGAGGCAGACGGTTCTCTCCTCTCGCGAGCATCGGCGCGGAGCCGAAGTAGTCGCGCGCTGACAGAGACAGACAAGACAGAAAATCCTAGGACAGGGGAGGAAGCGGAGAGGGATGGCAACAACGAGGGGCTCTCTCCGAGGGGCGGTGCTTGCGACGGGTCGTTGGAGGGGGTTGCGATGGGACGTCCTTCGGGGAACCGTGTGTCCGCCCCCCTTGTGCCCATCGTTGACGGTTCCGCCGCTGCGCGGCGCTGACTCCGGCTGGAACCAGTTGCAGCTGTGCCGGTTCCCTCACTCCGCATCGCGGCTTCGCCACGGCAGAGACGGGCCTGTGTTATTTTACCGTGGCGCGGCGTGCTCGCGCGTTTACCTCGATCCCTGGCGTCGTCGTCCTTCCTCTCGTCGACGGTGTGGTTGTCGTCGCCGTTGATCGGGTCTCGTCGAGTTCCGGGGGCACATGCGCGCCATGAAACGGGCCTGACGCGTACCGATCGTGTCCCTTCGAAGGACGCGCGCTGAGACCATCGATCCTCCGGTGTTCCTTCTCCCCCGGGGAGACGACGAGCGAGAACTCTCCACCGTGGCAGAGAGCGGAGTGCAGGTGCGCGCCGGGACCAAGTGTCGTGCCCTTTACCCGGGTCGTTCGCCGTGCCCCTGTGGTGGTTTGTGCGCCGCGTCCTGACCATGGGACCGAGGATTCCGCGCGGGGATACCTGGACTGCGTCCAGCTCGCGCCGATGAACCCGAGTGTTGTCTCTTTTGTTGTGCAGTGACAGGGGGTGTACATCGCGACGTGACTTTCTGCTCATCAGTGTCTTGCCCTCGCGCGAAGCTGGACTTCGGGGTGCGAGGATCTCGGCCAAATGCGCCCGTGAGGGCGTCCCCTGCACCCTCCTCTCTGGACAACCTTGGAGCCGGTCCACCCCGGAGTAGCTACTCTACTACGTCCATCGAGGAAAATTAGTAGTGACGTTCAGTGCGGGATAGGCGAAAGGACAAGCCGAGGTGTGACAGTGGCGTAGAAGAAGGAACAGGCAGAAGAAGGGAACCTGCGCAGCGGACGCCATCTCCGCGTTATCGGCAAGCGGATCCCCCGGGACTCCCCCCCGAGCAGCTTCGGCGTCGCGCACCCTCGGCGGGAACTACCCCGCGACAGCAGCCACCCTGATGGGAGTGTATGAGGAGCGCGCCCCTCCTACCACCGGCATGCACTGGGTGAGTGTCATCCCTCTGTTCTATCGCTCGCCCTTTTTCCCTCGCCGGCTTTTTGTGCAAGCGTCTCGATCGCCAATCCTGATCGATGACCAACCCTTTGATCTCCTGTCTAATCGTTAGTCTCGCGGATTCGCGCTTCTTTTGAAGATCGCTGGACATTCGAGTCCTGTGGTCATTGGAAGGGATGCTGGAGAATTTGACTCCGAGAGGATTCTTTAACTTTGGGGGGTTAGAGTTGAGGTTTTTGCTGTTTTCAGAGTTTTTCTTTGGATAACTGAGGAGTTGGAGTGTTTAGGGTTGGGATGTAGGACACGATGAAGGTGTTGACAGGTTGGAGATTTTGGGTGATCAGTTTTGAGGGTTTTCTGGGGTTGTCTTAACCTTGAGATTCTTATTTCCTTCGAGTTTCTATTGTTGATTCTTTCAAATGAATGTTAGGTAGAACTTTTAGGGGATGGTAGAGAGGAATAAATTTTCTGTGTTTTCTCAACCCTCTTAGCACTTGGCAATTTTTTGTCCCTATTTTTCATATCTTCAGAGCTAATATTTTGGCTTTTAAAAGCTGAGGATGTTAATATTTGTGAGTAACTATTGTTTTCTATTGTTTGAGTCTGAGAAGGGTGAATATTTAATCTACATCCATTTAGAAATAGGGGATGACATTGCTCTTGACTAGCATTCTTTGAGCTTGTCATTTACCCTATAATTACCATAATTCTGTGACTGTGAAATAAAACATTTGAACTGTCTGGAACCAAAATTTGTATTATTACCAGAGGAAAAGTTTAGTAAACGAGTTTTTATACTTTAGATTTTGATGCAACTTCATATTTTTATACACACAAATACACAACAGAAGCTTAAATAATAGTGTGTATTACTTTTTCGACAATGTAACGTATATTTTATTTTGTATGTTTTGTATATTTTGGAAGCTGAAGGTTCTTCTAGATTTTATCATGTTAAATGCAAATATTTCGAAAATAAAAATGTGTGACAGCAATTGGTTGGTCTCATAATCACAGATTTATTGTCTGCATTATACTATTCTTTCATGTCTCTATTTGTTTATATTCGAGGATCAAATTATTATGAATTACTATGATTATTATGATTACTGTTTGTTTGAAGTTTCAAGAAAAATGGAATCAAAATTGCAACTATTTTATTTTTAGTATCATTTGAGAATACACTTTAAATCAGATCTTTTTTATTTTATGTTTTAATGATAGGGTTGAGTCAGAAACATATTCCAATGTCGATAATATAAAATTTTCATTCGCAGAATACATTAATAATTTATATTAAGTTATACTAGTCATTAATAGGAAATTTTCTGAATCTTAATCTTAGTATATTTTAATTTAAAATGAACTATGGCATACTTGATGGGGGAACAAATTATATTTTAGTAAATGGAATTTATTTATTATTCAACCTAATAATATGTAACAAAAATTTTAAAGTTTCCACGAATTACTTGAAATTTGTAATAATTGTGTATATAGTATAATATTTTACAATGTATCTGTAAATATTTTCTACAGTTTTAATAAAAAAATAATAAGCTTCACTTGGTTTTCAAGGGTTTAAGTGTCTTAATTTCAAAACAATCACATTATTATAAAATAAACTATTACAGTAACATCAAAATATAGTTAAAGTGTAAAATTTCAGTGTAAAAGGTAAATTTTGCCACTACTAAAAATATTATTGTAATTTTCTCATTTGTTCATAATAGTTTGATCAGCCAATATGCCTTTCTTTTCTTCTGAAATTCAGGAAGTATAGTGACTCACAAATTTGTTCATGAAGAGTATATTAAACTTGTTTAATCTCTAAAAAAGATAGTTACTTGCATACAAGAGAAGTCATAGAACCTGTGTAACAGTTAAATGTGAAAATTAGAAACGATCAAATGAAAAGAAAAAATTAGTAATGTGAATATTCATAGTTAGGTAATATTTTATTTGCCCTCCTCTCTAAAACACAGTTTCCCCAAATAAAAACGCAGATCTTAAAAAACTTGATCCCCGAATTCACCCTCTTTTCCAATATTAGTTATCACCTATTTCACCCTCTCTTATCACTTCATACCTTCCTCTCTCTCTCTCTCTCTCTCTCTCTCTCTCTCTCTCTCTCTCTCTCTCTCTCTCTCTCTCTCTCTCTCTCTCTCAAAAATCGCCAAACTCTCAATTCCTTCCAAACTATCCTCCACCTAACTGCAAATTCCAATGTCAATCGCTTCCTCGACGAACAATTAGCATCACACCAGAAACGAAATGAAAAGCGTAATCGAAACCCAGCGTCGCGAGGAAGCGTCTTCGCGCGGCGGATCGCGTCCACCGCGTCCAGAGCCAGTATGTCGCTCTTAATGGAAACAAATCCCAGGCTCGAGGATAATTCGATGCAACGATTTTATTGCTCCTGATTCCGTAATTGGAATATTGCTGGTGCGGCGCGACCGGTCGCGGTCAGGTCCGACGCTTATCGGCGACGTAACGCCACGGTGATATATTCACCGAGCAACGGGCGACACAGGCGACACGGGCGAAACGGGTTTCTTGATCCGCGACATTGTAGATCGATGGCGACAGAAAAAAGACGGACCGCGTGCGTGCGTGCGGGGCTTGACGGATCGCTGGGAAGGTCGCGGGGCTTTTCGACTGTCAACGCCGTAATGAATAGGGGCGCGCCGAGATTTTCGGTGATAGTCGACGATTCCTCGAGCGGATCGTTTCGATGCGCTTCGATTGCGATTTCGTTACCTTGATCGAGTGCTGCAACTTTGCGGTGGGATTGACAGGCTTACAAAGAGGGATGGCAAGAGGAAAATGAGGGATCGTGGGATTCTTAAAAGGTACCGATAGAGTTGAATGGTAACGGAAATAATTTGCATCTCTCGGATTTTTCTGTATCGATACCGTGTGAGCAACGCTGGCATAATTGTACGCTATAAATATGCAATTTTCCAATCATGCTAAGTAACATGGTATCAATGTGTTCGGTATGCTTAATAGCCGTCAAAGTCTATCAATCGATAAAAAAAACTGAATTTCTGATTCAGTTTTAGCGATGAATATTAATCGCTCCTCGCAAGAAATCTATTAATTCTCAGTTAATAAAACTTGAAACGCAATCTAATCTGCCGACGATCTAAAAATCCATAAGACGGCGAATCATATTACCCCGCGAAATCTCTTCAACTTCAGCTAAAAGGATTCCCGGTAAAATTATGCCAGCCTCTCCAGCCGAATAGTGTTCATAAATTCCTCGATGGCAAAACGATATTTAATTCGGCGAAATTGCGAATCGGGAAAAGGAGCGGAGGAAGAGGGAGCACCGGGGGCGTCCTCGATACACCTCCTTCAGTCGAAGCCACGGTTAATGCATCGGTTCAATTAGCGGGCAACGCGTTGACACGGAACAATCAATTACGTTTGTTTACAAGGTGTACCCGTTAACGGGGCGGCCGTCGAGCGACCGTTTAAAACGGAATTAACATTCCTCGAAGATGAACGCCGGTTTCGCTGATCGTACATTGTTCGGGCATCCGAGACGCTCGCGCGAAGTGAAAATGAGCGCCCGGCCATTGGAAACCCTCTGCCGCGTTCCTCCGTTTGATTTCACGCGGCTTCCACCGCCGCGAAGAATGTAGACGCGGCTTTAGAAAAGCGACGGGGGTATTCTATGCGTTCCTGTAAAATTACTCGCCGGAAGGAGCTATTAAATCCTTGGACGATCTCGACGTAATTATTGGGTTTGGCCAGCCGGGCGAGAAGTTTGAATGGGACGCTCTTCGATTCTCTGCGCGGTTGATGATCAAATCACTGGTCACCGTTGACAGTTTATGTAGGAGCGCGAGATCTTTTTGTCCGGCTGTGTTAATTGCGGAGTTTTCTACTTTTCTGAAGCGACGTTGAAATAGAATTTTCTTAAGATCGAAGAGAGCGCGTATTAATTTGATCGATTCCAGTCGATGCTTCGAAGGCCTGAGCAATGACAGGGGGATTAGAGGCTGGGTCAGGTCCACGGTCCAGCGAAATTAATTTCCATCCAGCCGAAACCGGTAGCGCGCCGTCCGTCGCCTTCGCGATCCTCGCTTCGAATCCAATTGTTTGTTTCGTAGATCCCTCGGGCCGGAAATGCTCGATCAA
Organism: Perdita meconis; assembly: GCA_030770465.2. Taxonomy (NCBI): domain Eukaryota; kingdom Metazoa; phylum Arthropoda; class Insecta; order Hymenoptera; family Andrenidae; genus Perdita; species Perdita meconis. The sequence goes on from JASKOS020000001.1 coordinate 7,717,053, forward strand.
TCCAACGCGAATTATAATTTCCACGAAAAAGCGGCCCGAACGGCGTAAATATTTTGTTTACCAAAATATCGTTGCTCGATTGAGGCGTATCGCTGAAGTCCACGGCCGCCGTGCCTCGAACGTCCTAATCTCCTTCGGCCGGCGATTATTTTATCGCGCGAAACGACCGCACGAACAAACGATTTTTTTTAGCAGGAATTCGGTTCCCATCCACTCGACCGATTTTACCAGAATCCGAGATCGCGGTTTTTTGCCTTCTTCTCTCTTTTTCGGAGATTTTAAAGCGGCGGAGGGAAATATGGAAACGAATGACTCGCGCGACAGGTCTGACGTGAATTATGGAATTTTTTAGGCGTTTCGGTCGCTTTCGGGAGTTACTCGGTCGGATGGAAGCTTCTGGGGATGAATTATGGAGATGTGGTGTTTTTAGGGAGGAAAATGAATGATGGAGTGAGGCGAAATTTGAAGGAGACAGAATTTTTTATTTTCAAATGAGAAATCTTTTGTTTTTGTGGAAGCTTTTGTTTGGATTCTTTCGCGGAATTCTGTGAATGTTGTAAATTTTTATTTGGTTCGAAGATGCTGATTAATGGGATTCAAAGAGTTGGAGATTATACAGTGAGTCACAGGTTCGTTCACATTTATTGTAAATAGTGACTGTGAAATTGATAATAATAATTTTTCTTTTCAATTTGAATTTTTTGTATCTTCCACATTCAATTTTTACTGTTTCCATCATTTTTGTTGTGTAAACACGAATATTTTTTCAGAGTGCAAAGAATTTTATTATTTTTTTCGTGAACAAATGTGAGTCAGCGTAATTATTGTGATGGTAAAATTTGTATTTCAGGGAATTAAACTGAGGTCTCTATAATTTATAGAGCTGTGTCTATTATCATAATTTTCGAAAAAGAACTTTGTTGGTTTATTTTAATCACAGTTGATGACTTCTCTGAATAAGAATTATTAAGTAGAGGTTATTATATTGCGAGGAGACTTCTATTCCTTCACATTATATCTACCTTTTTCGTTTAATAATGCAACTGCAAGCAGGAAATAATTGTATTTAATTTGCTGAAAACTATATCTTGTATATTTTACTTTAACTCAAACTCAAACTCGTTGCACGTTTAGGTTTCTCCCTCCTAAAAAAATCAGATCTTTCTCAAAACTAGATTCACAAACTTCTTCGATTCTACGGATTCCAGATTTCATGCATAAGAAAAAGAAATCATAAATATTTTATTTTATTAATTCATGTTAACGTTTATTAATATAATAACGTGAAGTCACATCACAACTACTAATTTAAAACAACATTTTAAGCAGTCATCGATATGATGCACTTCAGAAAAAATACTTCTATGCCAGCATTCGTAAATATAGTGTCAATATTCGGAGCACTTAAATTTTCCAAGTATTTTCCAATATCCTCTCGGTATAAATTTCCCAATATCCACTGAAGATCCATCAGAAATCCATCAAAGGTCCACATTCTAGATCTCTTGGAATAAGTCTAATTTTCTTCTGGGAATCGAGTAATGCATTTCAGTTTCTCCCTCATTTTCTAGAAAAATCGTTAATGAAAAAAATTCCGTAATTTTTGTGGATGATTCGTGGAGCCACAGGCAGTGGGTATCACCGATATCGTGATCCGATTCGGCGTCGTTTAGTCTCAGGACGATGTCTCGATCGCTTCCATTGCGCGCACGACGCCGGACGCGTGCGTCAGCGTGGAGCCGGCCGAAGAGAGTGTGATTATTGTAACTTCGATGAGATAAGGGCATCGTGCCACGAACGTGTCTGCTGGTGATAGTGGTCCGTTTGTGCCGAGCGTAATTTATTAGCCAGCCCGGACGAGATATATCCGCCGACGCCGCAGCGGTCATCGCGGGCCGAACGTTTGAATCTCGCGGTTTAATAACACGTCGGAATCCGGTGATATCAATTTTTCTTACGAAGATCTACGAAAACTTGGAACTTCCATTCGTGTCCCCTTCAAATGCCTTCACAAAACATTTTTTTTAGGATCTTTGTGAAAAATTGATGGGATATTTTGAATCGGATTTTGAGGTAAAGACGCATTCAAATTTCGTCGAATTTTTGTCAGCATTTGGAAAACAATTCAGATTTGTTTCCTTTTTGGATGTTAGCATCTATCGAGAATGCAAGAGTTACAACGGAGTGTTTTTAGGATTGCGACGATATCAGAAGTAGATTTCAAAGTCGCCATCGATCGTAAGAAACTTAGTACAAAGAAATAGAAAGCCTTTGTTTCCAGTCGACAACTCCTTTTGCAGTTCACTTTGCGCGAAGTTTCGTTCGAGACACTGTTTAGTCTCCGAGAGATACAGACTCTGGAAACAGACAACATCGCATACCGATAATCAGTACAACGTGCATTATTTTTATTAATTCTAATTCTTGATTCATCCGCACGCCTTTCTTTCAACTTTCTTTCTCCTCGCATTATTTTTCCTTTTAATCCTCCAATCGCCATCCGCCTATTTTCTACCATATTCCATTCAATCACTTATTAATCTTTGCATAGAAACTTTTCAAAACTGCTTCCACAGCAAAAATACTTATGCTGTCATCTTCCCAAAAGCGAATTCCAATGTTCTCCGCGTTTCGAATAAAGATACTCCCCAAAATTTCGAAACGGCCGGCGAAGTGATTCGTCGAGGCACTCGCTCACTCTTTCAGCGGATCGATTAGAGGCCTCGCGGTTAATTTGTAGGTGAATCGCGACGGTTGGCAGCCTAGAGGCGATCTGAATTTTCGCGGAACGCGACTTGGACGTCGAAGGAGAAGGGGAACCAATATCTCGGGGTCGGGTCGTGATTCTTGGCCTGCTCGGCATGCGCCGCTTTATGTCATTGCATCTCGACGCTCTCAGCATTTAAATAATCGGGCCCCGTTGCCCCCGGAGCGAACCACGCGCTTCCATTTCAACCGATGTCGCGTGAACCATCCACCTACTAACACTTGATCTCGTGCTCGATTCCTTATTGAGAGCTCCGAGATTATTTAGCCAGTCACTCCCTCTTTAAATAGCTATACTGACGTTCTTTGATCTTTCGACGCACTTTTATTTCGCCGATACGGCGCAGGCAACGATTTTTCATAATAAACGACAAGTTCGATACGAGGGACAGTCAGATATAATATTTTATTGGACTGATTCGGAGCGCGTACAATCTTTCCGTTTTTTCTTCAATTTTATTCATTTAAAATATTGCTATCCACGCCTCGTTCGCATAATCTCCGAAGGTTGATTAAACTTTGTAATAAAAATTGCGGTCTTTCGTTGCTGCTTATCAGTAATTTGTAGACGCGGGATTTGTCAATTTGTGGAAACGTCGAATACAATCTTGGGTCCATGATTTTTCAATTATCGTTACGTATTCCTATTCGCAAAGCGATCAACCTAATCCCTTCTTCGAGCCTTTCCGATTGCTTTCTGAATCCTGGTTGCGCAACGATGCACCGGATGCACCGCAAGGACAGCAACGTTCCTCGATATTTTTTTCTCTCCGAATGTCGGGCGCGCATAAATTTCGTGAATCGAAAAATTATCGAGACGATTCCGAGGAACAAACGTAACTTCGCTCCGGGCTTCGCTGACTCATCGAACTTGCAAAACGGCGATTTCGCAATCGCGCGTAAAAGCGCGCAACAGGCTCGCGGAGTTTTATAGAAATTAATATTCACGGTGATCGAAGCGGTCGACGGCGATAAGCGCGTTTAAATTTCGCGAGTAGCGCAATCGATCGATAATCGAAATCGTTTTACCGCGATGACTGGACGGCCGTGTTTCTTTGCCGCTTCGAGGGTTTCACAAGCGAAACACTTCTTTCTGTCATTCGCCGGCGTTTTTTTTATGTTGTGTTTCAGTGGCGCGCGCAGTTTACATTTTCTCGCGCGTTATCTGTCGTTTTGGGGCCCGATAATCGACGCTTTTTCCAAGAAAAAGTTGTTCAAGAGTTTATCGTTTTGCCAGTTCGATTGCACGCTCGTTGTTTTTTTTTTTTTTTTTATCAACCACTTCCGCCGCTTGTATATTCATCCGTGTCTGTCTTATTTATACTTGCACGTGTATATTTCATTTTTAGGGTATCACTTTGTTACTGAAACTGACAGTCTAGGTCAGAAAAATAATACACAAATAACTTGAAATTATTCCTTTGGTATGGAATATTAAAAAAAGTTAACGCAATATGAATTCTCATAAAAATATTATGGTTGTACCTCACTCTCGGAATTTTTCTGCTAAAAAAATTGCTCCTACCGTCGTAAAAGCAACCGAAAAAATGATATCGAGGAGCGTGTCATTAAAAGAAAGAAATATAATAAGGAAACTCGCGCGGAATCGAGTCCGGCTTTCTCGGCTCTATAAACACGCGCGTCCTCCGGCGTGTCGGCGCGTATCAGCTTCCCTTGGCCGGCCATGATAGTGATAACAATAAACAGCCTCGTCCACTCCGGCGGACGGCTGGCTGGAGGCTGTGGTTTCTCTCTTAAAACGCGTGGGCGACGGTTAACACCGCGGAGGACCGATAAACCGCCTCGCTATCTGCACTTCTCCGCGCCGACCGGCTACCAACAGCCTGGATCGAGCCGCTCGACGCACAAAAATATTGGACCCTGGCTACTCGTGCCGCTACTGTGCCGCCTCGATCATTCAGCGACGGTAGCGATCCAGAAAAGATCTAAAAAAAAAAAAAAAAAAAAATAAAGGGAACCGCGAAGACCCTTTATTCAGAAATACAGAACTCGTTCCGGCGGTTCGAATCACTTTGAGCGCTCGGCGATTTTTGGGAGGCTGCAATCGCGGTTGATTTCAATTGAAAAACTTGCGAAAAGTGGATCTTAACTTTAATAAATATTGAAGAATTGACAGGGGAAACTTTGACAATAATTTTTTTCAATTCCGAGAATCCCAGCTCCGATTCAGTCCGCGGGGGAAAAACCAGTTGAAGTACTTTTCCAAGCGTTTCAGTCGCCCGATACTCTCACCGGCACCTCCGCGAGAAACTTCAAATTTCGCGGCGGTTTTTCCGCGACGAATCGATAATTGGTCAAGCGTCTCGCCGTCTGACGACTGGAAATCGTTCCTCGAACATTTTCACCCGGTTTACCTGGGAATCGGGAGTCCTTGAAACTTTCCCCGCCGAGCGGCTCGTTCGCGGAAACCCAGGGTGGCTGTGTCGGATCGATCCCGAGCGGCTTTTCCCATGGTTAAGTCGCGAGGCGACGCTGATAACGGGCTCGTCTCGGCGTTTTCCAACCTCCGCGGCGAGAGACTCGGTTCTCAGAAAAATTCTCTTGTCGATCGGTTCTCGTCAATCACCGGGCGACCGGGTGACTGGACAAAAAGGCTTGCGCTCCAATTACCTCGATTCCCTCGCCCCCCTCGCGAAATGAAGAGAAAAAAGTCTGTGCTCGTCGGGGAAAAAGGCTGAAAGGCTTCGGAGACCTTGTTGCGTGGCGGTTTTTCCCGGTTGGCGCGATAAGACACCGTGAAATAAATTTCATTAGATACGGTTTGGAGGACGGTTTCGAGTGGCTACCGCGGACTCTCGCGTGGATCTCCGGACAGGATCGAGGGTTTTTTGCGTGGGTGGCGGTTTTGCACGCAGCTCGCGCAAACGAAGGAACTCGGTTCCCCTTTGCTGACTCGCTCGGTCACATTTTGTTGCTTTCCCATTAGCCTTTTCTATAATTTACGATCGCGAACGTCGGACTTCCCCTCGATATTATCTGCCCGCGTGACTTCGTTTTTTTTACCCCTGCGCTCTTCTTTCAAGCTCCAACTCTTTTCCTTTCCATATATACAATTTTTCTTGCCTCCCTTTCTCCTCATTTTTTTTCGGTTCCACCAGAAAAGGAGCAAACTCCTCGTATATAAAATTTTTCCTTTCTCGACTTCTTTCGCGCGTTCAGAAGTTACCTCGCAAAAAATGGCGCGCAGATCGCTTGTCGGCCCCGAACACCGCCGCTCCACTAAATCATATTGTTATCGGTCGCCACGGTCAGTCAACACGTCTCCCGCGAGGCAAAAGGAACGAGAAGGAGCGCCGCGGACGGTCGCAATTGGCGGTCGATATCTCGAAACCGCTTTGGACCGCTTGACGGGGGCACAATCGACGACGGACCGGGTCCGCGGTGCCGTACGGCGACATTTCTGCCGGCATTCTACGGCTTCCCGTGTCGGCATCCCGCGCGGCGGATTCCGCGCTCGTTATTTACTTCACGTTTCGCGAAAATGAAAAAGGCGGAGTCTTGTGTAAGTTCGCTCGCCTCGCGGTGAAAGTCTGTTTTGCCGTCGCGCCGTGGCACAACGTCCACTCGCTGAGAGGAGGCGATGGATAAGGATCTCCCCGGTCGAGGAAGATCGATCAGGTTGGTCCTTTCGTGGGAAATTTATAGGATGGGCGTATGTCGAGGCAGACACTCGTCTAGCCGCCGCTAGCACTTAACACTTGCGAAACGGAATTCTGGAAATGGCGCTCGACCTGCCCCGGTCAGCCGCCTGCCGTTCGCGGAAACCTCGCGTCGCTCCTCGGGAATATTAATGGGACTTCTTGTGACGCGGGCTGATGCAACGGGCCGGGGAAGTACCGTTTTGGGTGACGACTTTCGTTGCGAGACGGACTTCTTTGCTCGCGAGTTTCTGTCGAGGGGTTTCATTAATATTTAGCTTCGTGCCCTAAGAAATTTCGCTCCTCGCTCAGAATTACACATTTAGGGAATCAATATCGTTGAAAATAGCGGCAAAGTCTGAAGAAACATTTTGGAATTTTCTGGAGTCGTGGCAAAATGAGGCAAATCACTTCGTTCATTTTTATTATCTTTCGTCCGTTTTCGGACTTTCCTTCATGCGGAGAGCTCGAAAAATTTAATTATCATACTTTACTCACCTTTATTACAAAAAAGATTCAAAATTTATTATTGTTTAATATTATTCAAAAAGGAAATTGTTACATTTATTTTATTATTTTATTGCATTCTGTTTTTTGTTTTAAAGAGTTTTTTATTTCGATAAAATAAAAAAATAATAACCAAAGTTCGTAATAGTTAACTGGTATATTTTTAGTTGGTTTAAATAAATAATAAATACTATTTTTAATGTTTTATATAATAATTATAATTATGTTACATACAAATATGTATAAGTATGATAAATAAGTAAATATAAGTACAATAGACAAAAAACATTTTTTTTTTTCTGTGATATCACGATATTATTGCTACTAAAATTCAAGGCCGATCAATCGGCCTTTTTTGCCGACTAGTCGGCGACTACAAAACTGGCCGAATAGTCGGCTTAACCGACTAGTCGGCCACTAGTCGGGACATCTCTAATTTTTACCCCTTTGTGCTCTGAATTCCCTACGCGACGGAACTTCAAATTTAATCAATCATTATTCTAATCGTACGTTCAATCGAGCAAATCGACTGTCCACAAAAATTCCAAAGCTCAGAATTTTTCAATTTTCTTAAAATCCGTATCACACGAATGCTCCATCCCTTTCTCTTTCATTATATCAATCATACACTTACTCCATTTTCTTCAATTTCACCACCACCGACTCTCCGCGAATCCCTTCCCCCATCATCCTCATTTGCATATTTAGACTTCGTCTGTTCGCCCATAAAAGGACTAACTTCTTCATTTGTGATCTCCGGGTAGCACTTCGTGCCTCACGGTCCAAAAAAGGGAGAACAAAAAGCGGCAATGAGAAAGTTGCGCGTAAAGGGAAAAACGAAGCCGCGATTTCCAGTTAGGAGCCGCTGGATTCTTCGTTCCCATTTGCATACGTGGTTGGCGCATCTCTCGCCCGATGCCCGATACCAGATGAAAGGTTGGGAAATCTCATTGAGGGACGTCGAAAGAAAAGCGAATACGCACCGCTAGGAACATCCTCGCGATTCTTCGCGAGCGTAATTGCCGCGGTGGCGTGTTAAGAAACGCGCCTGCATGTCGGAAAAACATTGCATTGTTCGGTCAATTTCTCGAGGTTAATAATGACATTAAAAATAAATGAAATTGTTGACCGCTTAGTTGATTCGCCGCGCCGTGTAATTGATATTAATTGCTGCCTTGCTGAGAGATTAATATTGCCAGTTTATTAGTTTTGTTTGGAGATGATGGATTGCACAGTTTTTCAGACTAATGAGTCGCCTTTCAGGAAAGAATATTCATGTGAAATGCGAGGTAAGCTCAGGACATCAAATGTAGTAATAAAATTCTGACTTCTATAACGAAAAAGTAGAGTTATAATAACTAATGAAAAGAATTTCACAAAAGAATTTTTCAGCAAGAAAGCAGCCAAATTAATATGCAACAGTTATCTTTGAAAAAACTAATTAAAACTCGTAAAACGAATCGCAGAATTCCAACCGATCTCTCGTCCTTCGTCGCCTCCAACGTTTATCGAATTTCAAATCGCGCGAACCGCCAGAAAAAATAGCATATTTGTCTCGGGAATCGAGCGCAGGTCCGCGGGGTGTCCCTGATAAAACGCGCCGCAAGAAAGTCGCCCAATCAAAGTTCCAATCCGGAGCTTAATCAATGATCTTGGAAGGAAAACGAGCGGAGTTCCCGATACGTTCTTAGGATTCTTTCCGCGACCCGGTTTATTACATAAGAAACAACAGCCGTCCATCCGCGTAACCGTTACGCCGAGCAGTGAAAATCTCCCTGTAACGAACAAAGTCCGCGATTTCTATGAGTTTTCCCTCCGCGACCGCTCCTCCGGCTCCTTCTTATCCAAGCGATCTCGACAGGGAGCCTCGCGTGTCCTTCGGAAATATTCATCCTCGGATGAATCGATAAAAAAAAAGAATTGTGTTGCTTGGCGGGACGTGAATCAGGTGGAAAGATGAACTGGATAATTCTTTGACTGGGTTGGGGTGGGGGTGACTTTCGCGCGATTGGACGAAAAATACTTTGCGCTTTGATGGAAGAATACTGCAACTCGCAGAGGTTGGTTTATGGGTAGTTAGAGTGGTAATTCGTCGTGAAATTTATTGTATTATAGTTTTTATCGTTGGAGACATTTTTAGATGGAACTGTTGCTTAGTTTTCTTGGTTTATGTTGTTTAATGCCAAATATCTAGAAATAAATTTAGTATGTTGGATTGGCAAAAGAAGTTTCTTTAGTTTATTAGTCAAATGATGTAGCTAAAACTAAATGAACTTATTTGTTAGCCTAATATTTTTGAGGGACGAATTTGTGAGATGCTGTTATTTTAAAAACATAATCTACAATTGGTTCTACATGTTTAAAATAATTCTAGAATTGATTAGTGGCTGAGACATTCGAGTTAGAGTGCAAAATATTTTTTATTTAATCGAGGAGGCTTAAGGGTGATGTTTTTTGGTTTTTAAAGTTTCGTCATAGAGAGATATTGGATTTGGTTTATGTTGTTTAATGCCAAATATCTAGAAATAAATTTAGTATGTTGGATTGGCAAAAGAAGTTTCTTTAGTTTATTAGTCAAATGATGTAGCTAAAACTAAATGAACTTATTTGTTAGCCTAATATTTTTGAGGGACGAATTTGTGAGATGCTGTTATTTTAAAAACATAATCTACAATTGGTTCTACATGTTTAAAATAATTCTAGAATTGATTAGTGGCTGAGACATTCGAGTTAGAGTGCAAAATATTTTTTATTTAATCGAGGAGGCTTAAGGGTGATGTTTTTTGGTTTTTAAAGTTTCGTCATAGAGAGATATTGGATTTGGTTTATGTTGTTTAATGCCAAATATCTAGAAATAAATTTAGTATGTTGGATTGGCAAAAGAAGTTTCTTTAGTTTATTAGTCAAATGATGTAGCTAAAACTAAATGAACTTATTTGTTAGCCTAATATTTTTGAGGGACGAATTTGTGAGAGGCTGTTATTTTAAAAACATAATCTACAATTGGTTCTACGTGTTTAAAATAATTCTAGAATTGATTAGTGGCTGAGACATTCGTGTTAGAGTGCAAAATATTTTTTTATTTAATCGAGGAGGCTTAAGGGTGATGCTTTTTGGTTTTTAAAGGTTTGTCATAGAGAGATATTGGACGAAATAAATCAAAGCAGACATCAGCGGCTCAACTCTGTTTAGTTTGCTATTTTTCACAGTTGCGGGCGGACAATCGTGCCAACTCATGCTCCCTCATTGAGAACCGCGAACACATAAATCTTGAGCATTTGATAAATAATATTACATTTTCATGCGTGGACAGCTTTAATGTGAGATTCCAATTATCTTGGTACCACTGATTCACTCTAGGGAATTTCCTACGAGCTCGTTATCGTTCTGTAACCAACTTTCCTCTAACCCCTTGCCTTACAATATCAAAAATTGAATTACCCATACATGGGGCACTATCTTTTAGAATTATGCAATTTAAAATCAGTTTTCTACGCTTAAAAATCTTAAGACAGGTTTAGACAGTTCTAGTAATTGAGTTCATAGGAAATACTTAATTCAGAGATGACTTGTTGACGAGCTACCTACAAGGTAACTAGACTGCGGATTTTATGCATTTATGGCAACACTAAGCATGCAAAAAATCAAATAGACCGTAAATATATGCCAAAATATATAAAATATCAAAAATATAATTCAATTTAAAATATTTAAAAAATTAAAAATACTATTATTCAAGTTTCGATTCTTTATTTGTGCTTGTAAAAATTTTATTTTGCACAAAAATCCGCAGTCTAAAGATAAGACAACAGCGAGGAAACGGGAATTGTTCACTGGTATTATCCGACTTTGAACAGTGACGTCCCTTAACCAGACAGATTGTTATTATTGGCTGTGCTGATCACATGGTACAAGATTTCTCTTTCCCCTCTGCAGTTTTAATTTCTAGGTAGTTCGCTAACAAGTCATCTCTGAATAGTACTTTGGTAATTTACTGTGTATGGAAATTAAAATGTAGTAATTTAAGAAAACAATTTAGCTAGTAGATGTGTCTGAATCAGCCTTTAAATCTAAATCTTCTTTACGTAAAAATCCTTTCACAATTATTTACTTCACGCCAAAAACTAAGTCTCGATATCATCCTGTCTATAATTCGATCAAAGAGTAAGTATAAGAGAAGATATTCCAAGCATCCCTTTAAATTGGTTACGTCATTTTCTCTCTGTTTAACGCGTTGTATCCAAGATCCGAGAATCGGTTCGAATTCTAATTCCGACAAAAGGTACAAAAATCTCGGATGAAAATATGTTACGTAAATGCTGCGCGTTCCATTTTCCCATAATAGTTGCTAACTTCTACAACCAACCAGTTATAACAGGATAAACTACCAGTTACCAAAACTGTGTCTGAGATCTCGGACTGTGAACACGAGGCTTAAAAGTGGTTTCTTCGTCGGAGTGTCGCGTCTTGTTACATTAGCTCTTTGAATTCCCTATTCCCCATAGTCCCCAGGAATCCCCTAGCCGCCGAATCATCAGTGACACCATCACCGGCGGAATCCGGCCAGAAATTCGTCATCGTCGATGATTCCCCGCGTTGTTCGCGACATCTGAGGAGCAAAAGGTTCGCCACCCTTGATCACAAACGCGCCGCTCGTCCGAAGGCGCAGTAAATACCGGTATCTGGTGTCGTAAAGTGCAGCATCGGTTTTCCACTGACGAACACATAGAGAGAGGAGAAACATCGAGGGGCGGAGAGCGGGTTAGAGGAAATGGGGAGGAAGAAAGAGACTGTCGGCGAGGGGGAGGGGGAGGGGAAGGGTGAGACGGAGAGGAAAGACACACAGGGGATAGAAAACGGGGAGAGAAAGAGGCTCGGAGGAAAAAAGGGAGGCGGAAGGAGAGAGGGACGAGAGAAAGAGAGGACCAGGGCAGCTCGCCACACGTAATTTATGTCTGCGGCGCAGCGCGGCCGCGTTGACAGTTGAAACACGGCGGCGACTCGGATTGGTCGACTCCGGGCGCCTTATAGGGTCGCGCGCATGCGCACACCGGCTCACGACATCCATCAGAGGCGAGCGGCTACCGCCGTCACCGTGCCACTCTTTATCTTTCTCCTCTTTTCTCTAGCCCCCTTGCCCTTTGCCGATGTCAACCGAGCCGTAATCCCCTGTCACTTCTTGGCCCATCGTCCTCCCTCCTCTCCCATCCCTCTCCTCCTCCTCCTCCCCGTCACTCCCCTTCGTCAGGCTAGGTTGTTGTCCCATTTCGCCTATTCGGCTCGCGTCGACTGACGGCGCTCGCGATGTGCCTTCCGACGATGTCCTTTACAGTCCCTGCTAGCCGTCCACTCGAGTGGAAAGTGTCTTCCTCCTTCTTGGGTCCGAGACTCAGGCGGTTACTTTTACCCGGCGAGAGAGAGAGCTTTTTTCTGAGGACGTCCGGAGGTTACTGGTTCTCTAGAGCCAGAGCCGGGCAGAGTCGTTCTCCCCTGAACGCGAAACGCTTTCCGAGGACTTTTGCGCCGGCCCCGGGACTCGATCCGTCGAGATCAGCTTTCTCTTTGAACCTTTAATCGGTTGCTCCTTCAGAACTTTCACTGCGTTTTTCCCTCCTGCCTTTGGTCATTGATTTCTCACGACGCGCTTTTTCTACCGACGCGAATCTTTTTCCCCCGCAGACACACTTCTCCGCGAACTTCACCCAAGTAGAAGTACTGGATAGAAATCCTAGAGAGCGGCGGGCGCGCGATGATCGTCGGGTCCCGCTTCGGTCCGCGAGGCCCCCGAAGATCGACGCTCGATCTTAGTCGAATCGGGGAACGCGATCGCTCGACGGATCTCGCTGAACCTCGTGTCGGCGGTTTTTGCCGACGGCCTTCGGGCCCGTTATGCAATCGTGTTTTTGCGAGCGCGGCCCTCGACGGGCCCCGACGACATTCGGTTGGGCAACCGTCGAGCCAAAAACGCCGAGGAGCTCGATTTCTAACGTCCTCGATTCGCCGTTTGTTCCAGCAGCCGGCCAGCTCGCAGGAGCGTGGCAGCGGTTTGGCTGTGGGCCGCCAAGGGGGGCCTGGTAGCGCGGGGGGGCCCGGAGCAGTGGACCAGGCTAGGGACCTCAGTCCCTGCCTCCCCGCGTCCATGGGCGACGCTGCACGACCCACCACCTTGCCGTGCAGCCCTCCTGCCGCCCACCATCACGGGCCCCATCATACGCCACTGCATCAGACCCACTGCGGCACCAACAACAACTGCTACGACGGGCCCACCACCCCCTACGACTCGAGGGACTACGACTCGCCCGGAGGTTCGTCACACTTTTACTTTATCTTTCATTCATTGCTTCTTTCGGGTCAGTGAAATTCGATTTTGAGGTTTTTGTTACTTGAAATTTTTATATAAGATCATTAATTATACGATTTAATGTTTGTAATATAAAATGGTAATATACTGGGTGTGCAAAACTGAACGAGCACTATATTTTTTAGTGAAAAATTGTCGATATTTAAACTGTTGTAACTTCGTGGAAAACAATCGTACACAAACCTACATGGGTTTATTTATAAGGCATGAAGCCTCAGGATTCATAAATTTCTATTCAATTTTTCAACAAGTTTATTAAATCATGAAGTGGGTGGGAAAAATGAAGATGCTTTCTCTTTTCGGAGGTTTTATAAATTAAAACGTGTCTTATGGACATTATATAATTTTTTGGCTTGACTAAAATCATTATGGGTTTAAAGATTGAAGCCTTCCATTTATAATGAGATTTTGAAATTTGATCTACGATTTTTTGTCACTATTTTATTGAACTTCAATGAAGTAGTTCAATTCAATGTTGAAACATTGCACTCAGGTGGCCAAGAGTACAGGACCAACAACAATAATAACAACAACAACACGAGCAACTTCGAGAACCCCAGCGACCTGAGCATGCCACCCCAAACGACCCACCACCATCACCACCATCACCACCACCACCACGCGCACCTCCACCCCCACACCCACTCGCAGGAACAGCAGACGTCGGAGCACCTGCATGCTATACCGAAACTGGAGCCGCCACCCACACCGCCCGCGCAGTCCGAGGACATTCCCGGAGTGGTTTGCGCCGGATGCGGCCTTCGGATATCCGACAGGTTCTACCTGCAGGCCGTCGACAGAAGGTGGCACGCCGCCTGTCTTCAGTGCTCGCACTGCCGTCAGGGCCTCGACGGCGAGGTCACCTGCTTCAGCAGGGACGGGAATATCTACTGCAAGAAGGACTACTATCGGTGAGTTGGCTGTCACGTTTATTCGGGGTGGTTCGCCCTCGACTGGGGTTGTTACGTAATTTGTGGGGCTGATAGTTGGTGCAAAGGATGGGGTGGAAAGTCGGGGGAGAAATGTGAACGCGGATATTTTAGAATTTTTTTAGTGTTTGAAAATTGGTACTTTTTTTGGGTAGTGTAGGTATTTTGTTGGGTAGGTTTCTGTCAGTTGAGAGCAGAGTTGGGCAAAATGTAATCTGGTTATAAACTACAAATTGAAATTAAACTGTAATTGCTATGAATTGCTTTCTGTTATCGTTAATTAGTACTGACCACAATTTGTAGGCTCGATTTTATAATCAATAATGATTAGCAATTATAGAAAATATCACAAATTGTAATTTGTGATCATATTACCTTTGGCTTAACTCTGGTTAAGCGTGAAGATTTTCTAATTAGGTATCAAAAAGGTAGTTAATATTTTTGATCAGAGAAATTGTGGAAGCAAGTGTTAAAAAATGTTTAAAGTCCGGTTTTATGATTGTTTTATGTGAAACTTTGGGACTTTCGAAAACTGTACTCGAGTTGCTGCATCTGGAGCTTCGTGTGGCTAATTGATAATTTTCTCCGCCGCACCAATTAGTCCAAACCGCACAACGTGTGTCTCCAACGCTTATCGATAAGTGTTTCCCGAGGAAGTTTTGCGGCTGGTTCTGTATCGTTGTTCTAAAACGATTATCTCTACAACCTTGGCAATTTCTGAAGCTTCTGGCCACCTAAAGGGTTCTAAGGACCAACGCGGAAATTCGCAACAACAGGAAATATTTTGCGTTGGCGAAATTTTATGTCTTATTCTGAACAAATTCATTAAGCCACGTCGACGATTGTTTAGTCACAAAATATTTCATTCAGCCATCGTTGCCTAAAATTCGCTTTGATCTATAAATCCCTGTATTCTATAATCTAAATTGGCTATAAGTTCGTTTCTGTCTTTATAATTTCTTGGACCGCGTCTTCTTTTCTTTTATCACAAATCTCAATCATAGACTGATAGATAAATGTTTCAACGAGTTGAAGTTGCAAAGTCTTCGCAACCTTCGCTACCGATTCCTCGACAGTTCTCTACATAGTCGTCGTCAGAGTCGCCAGAATCGCCTTCGTCCTTTCCTCGCCGCCCATCTTTCCCAATTTTCATCGAAATTACATTTCCGCGGTCTGTCGCACAATTTCAATAACGAGCAGTCCCACGCAACGGGGTCAGCTCGTTACAACCTCGCCAAGAATAGTCGGCCTGGCTCGTCACGCCAGCAAGTCAACCGCGAAGCAATTTTCCGCGATTTCAGGAGGCGATTCGAGGATCCGCTAGCAACACGCGTTTGCGCAATCGCAGTCTCGGATTCTCTCTTCTTCCACGATAAGAGTCCGGTTTTATCAGCACGCGATTCGCAATAAATTGTCCACGTGACAGAATCACTCGAAATAACAAAAATTATCATGACAAGCGTAGAAGACAATAAGATACATCGCTCATCTCTACTTGTCTAATCTATCCTCTAGAAAACAGAACTCACATTAGTAAAAAAAAAGATTCTTCTGAAACTCGGCGCAAGATTTTTGGAAAATTGACGAATTAGTAGAAAAACGCAGAAAAGAATCGCCCGACGAAGAGAAAGTACCGATACCAAGAAAGTCGAAACACGATTCACACGTCGCTCTCCTTTCCGACTTTTCTTCCTTTCTCGATCTTTCCCAAAGGTTCAACTTTCCCTTCTCAAATTCCACCCCCTAAAAGTTATCCTAGATGAATTTTCTTTTTGTCACGAATAAAATTGGTGAGACGCTGCAATTGGTCCGCTGAAAAGCTGCAAGCTCTAGTTTCTTTCCTCGCGAACGTCTTCCCCGAAGACCAAGCCGTTTCCCCGCGTTCCTCCGCAAGCCGCTCCCCAATTAATCAACTTTCCCCGCGGGACGTCGCGAAACAGTTCGCGGTGGAAGTTGCGCAACGAGTCGATTTCCGGTGGCCGGGACGCCGAAGAATTTTTCCATGCCGAACGCGGTAATGTCGCGGAAATTCCAGCGGCTCCTTTACCAGACAAAATGTTCCCATAGGCGCGCGTGCACTTGGCACAGCTCGCGGGGAATTCTCTCACGTTTCGCCCGGTGATTTCCATTCCCAGAAACAATTGCGCCCCCGACGGGCAGGAATATACGCGGAAATCACCTGTCTTGCCATATTTCGCGGCTGGTTCGGTTTGAGACGAGAGAGACGCGGTGACAATAATTTTGCTGGGCCAGCGTTTGTCGTCACTCTGGAACTTAAACTGTTTGGATGAAAATCGTTGCGAGCACTTTGGAATATTTTCTGAACGCAGAAGAACTTTTGGAGTTTATCTTTAAGTACGGGATTCTAGATGCTTTGATGTTTGATTTTTGAGCTTCGGTGAGTGGTTATTTCTGTTCTTGTTCTTTTCGGAAGGAATTCGTTGATTTTGTCGAGTCGCTTTGTAGTTTATAATTGAAGGAGAAAAAGAAGGGATATTTTGAGGCAGAAATTCGCAAAAGTAGAATGATAGTGACCTATTAGTATTTCTATAGTACTTGCCTGAAATATAGTGACTCACCACATTCAAGAGTGTCTTTTGCCACTTGGTTCAATGCTGGACCAAGTCATGTATCATAATTTATTTTGATCGATCAAGCATTGAAAGACGAGGAGATTCTCAACAACAACTATTTCTACAAAATCCTCACCTCTGATCTGTTCTATTCTTCAAGTCCTGAAGTAATTCTTTGAATCTTTTATGAGTCAAATCTTGCACATCCACAGAATCGTGTTCAAAGTTAAATAAGATCGTAGGATCGAAGTATGCAGCGATCCAAGTTTGAAAAAAAATAAAATCACGTGCTGTAAATGAAAGATCCATAGGATATCTGGGAAACTTTTCCACCAAAGTCCTGGATCTCCATAGATCCCCACTCAAACCAATTTCTCAAATCCTGAAGCAATTCTTCGAATCTTCTATGACCTATGACCATGTCCACAGATCTCTGTCAATAAAAATAAAATTATGGAATTCTAGTATCTAGCGATCCAACCTCAAAAGAATAAAATCGCGTGCTGTAAATGAAAGATCTATGAGTTAATATCTTGGGAAATTTTTCCTCCAAAGTCCTGGATCTCCATAGATCCCCAGTCAAACCAATTTCTCAAATCCTGAAGCAATTCTTCGAATCTTCTATGACCTATGACCATGTCCATAGATCCCTGTCAATAAAAATAAAATTATGGGGTTCTAGTATCTAGCGATCCAAGCTCAAAAGAATAAAATCGCGTGCTATAAATGAAAGATCCATGGGATATCTTGGGAAATTTTTCCTCCAAAGTCCTGGATCTCCATAGATCCCCAGTCAAACCAATTTCTCAAATCCTGAAGCAATTCTTTGAATCTTCTAAGATTTTGTGTCCATAGATACTCGTCTATAAAAGTAAAATTACGGGTTCGAAGTGTATGGCGATTCAAGCACGGTAGAACGAAATCGCGCGCCCTAAATAAAAGATCCATGACTGAATATCTCTGGAATATCGGGGGACGTTGGCGGAGGGACAGAAACATCGTGTCGCGGCCGTGGAGGGCCTCACACGGCGCGGATATTAGCGTACTCCCTCGCCGGGCGATTCGCACACACGGAGCCTGTACCGAGCCAGGGCCCAGCTCTTCGTGGACTAATGGTCACGACTCGACCATTTACCTCCGGCGAAGCGTCGATTCTTGATAAGTAAATCACCGTCGATCTACATTTCACGAGCGACGGGACGATATACGCGCGTTCAGCGGCCGGACGTCATCCCCGGATGTCCTCGGCTGCACTTGCCTTCCCTGCCTCCGCTCTTTTCCTGCCATCTATTGACCCCTCCGACCCGTCGTCGATCTCTTCCTCTCTTTTTATTTTAATTAGAGAATTGATAAGCGTCCGAGGAGGGCTAAGAGTTTCTTTTGATTGGGATGAACCAATAAATGTAGTGAAACCTTTATGAAGAACTTTTGTGAGATTATTTTAGGTGTATTTCGATGAAGTTGGGTGTTTCAAATTTTGTAGTGTTTTCTTCTGAAAACACTGTTGGTTAATTAATCTCGATATCTTACAATTAGTAATTATTATTATTACGAGATTCTGATCGATGTTCGTCTATTTATCTGCTGAGGATCTTCAAATTTTGTTACAACTTTTGTTGAAAGTTTCCTTTCCTTTTATTTGCAAACGCAGCTGGTCAAGTTCCTCGCAATTTCGGGAGCCCAGCACCCACTCGAAGGTTCTTCCAATCTACCATCTTCCTCACTCTTCCGTCCGCTTCTGCCCGCTCGCGGACGCGGTGGTATGCCTCGAAAATCGCGGCAGCCGATCTCTAAAGCCACGGTCGAGATTCCCCGCGATAAGCAGTCGCTCTTATCGCGCGAATCCTCAAGGAAGACACCCTCCAACAAGATTAAACATCCCCGGGGGTGGAAAACCGCAAATCAAACAAATAAACAGTAAATATCCCCTTAAATTCGGAATAAGATGAAACGTCCCGTGCCGCGTTTCCATCTTAATCAAGCTGCTTGAGGTTCCGGGGATTTTTGAAGATCCTTCATGGATTCCCGGAGGGTCCATTGTCGTTCCAACAGGAACTCTATTCGCGGATAGTGTGTCCGCGATACGCGATATCCGCTAGGCGGAGGAATAAATTCGTCGCAGCGATGCGCGCGCCGCGATTCTCCGTGATTTACTTGCGCGGCACTCGTAAATTAAGCCTTGAAATTTGAGACTGTAGATTTCCCGTTGATGCGATTGTGTAAGACGAGCCCTCCGTGGCTTTTTGCGCGCGCGCGCGCGCGCGCGGATCCACGCGGATTCGTTGTTCCGTGCCTCAGATGCAAATGTCGCGCTCGACGATTACGTCGACTGCCCGCGGTGTTCGCTGCTCCGGATCAACCTTGTGAATCATCGTCCTTGAATTGGATTCATTCTATAAAAGTAACCTTCGATCGACAAATTTACACAGACTCAACACAGTTCTGTTCTCAACATAAACGTGGGATCTAAATAGACGAGTTCAACTTCGAGTAGAAAGCAACGTAAACCGACTCCGAGCTTCGCAGCGCGATCACGGAAAATCGCGCACCGCATAACGCAAGAAAATGACCAAAATCGATCGGTCGACGTTTCGCAAGCTCGTCACGAAGCGGGGATCGAGTCGAAGCGTATCCTGGAGGCAGAAGGCGTGGCGGAGTCGTGTTCACACGTCGCGCAGCCCCTGCACGCGAGCACGCTTCCTCGCGCGGTTTCCGCGTGTGCACCGAGCGGTTCTTCCGCGCGTCCGCGGCGCCGCACACGCCGTCATACAAGAGTGACAACCGAGATGGAATACGCCGCGGACATCCCGTCACGACAGCCTCGGGTTCGAGGCCCCGAAACTCGCGCTTATCTCGCCGGCTCGCATGTGCGATCTGCCCCGACATCGTCGTCGTCGTCGTCGTCGCCGTCGCCTGTCCGCTGTTATTAGGCAGCGCGTTCGCGTGTCCGTCCAGTGAACCCGCGGCTCCGCGCGCGTGACACCCTTTCGCAACGGTCGCACGGCTCTATCGGAAGGAATTATTTCCAGCAGCGGGCCCCGGGACCGCTTTTCTAACGCCCCGAGGACCGCCTCGCCCACTGATCGAACGCGACCACGCGTTCTGATCGCAAAGGCTTTCTGGTGTCGAGTTACCGGGCCGACCGGAGGCCGAAGCGTCGGTGACGGTGATGGGAGTTGATGTCTCGACGCGGAAACTCGCGCCTTGAGCGAGATCTTTGGGAACGATGCTGGAATTTTGTGGGGAGAGCAGGGAAAGGGTTGGGGAAGGTTTGGGGCATCAGTTTGGGTCATGGGGCAGGGGATCTTGGAATTGTAGGTAGATCTATCGGAGTTGGATTGGGGGAATTTTATATTTTGTGAGGATTCAAATGACGAAGATGAATTTTGGCAATTGTGAGACTGGGAATTAACATTGTGTTTAATTATATTATGGAATGTGTTGCAAAATTCATTAAATTTAACTGTTTGAAGTACGAAGATGACAAATTTTATTAAAGGATATGCAATAAAGGGTTATAATAAGGTTGGCATTTAAGAAGCTAGAAGAGAATGTCATGTTGAATTAGGTGTTGAAATACCTTGCGAAATTTATTTTATAAGAGTAGAACTTAGCAAGATGGAAGATAATATATTTAAGTGCATGATAGGAATATTTTGTGAGCATCCACTCAATAAGAATAAGATTTAAGATCTGGGATGTACAAGAGTCATAAAATTCAAAGAAATTATTTATGTGGTTTGACCCAAATAGTGATTATATTTTTATAAAAATGAATTAAATCCGATATTGAGTTTGCAAAAAAATTCTATATTTTATTTATAAAAAGAAGGTCAGTTTCAAACTATGTCTAGAAATTATTAGAATGGAATTTGTACTGTAAGATTTGTAAAAATTCAGAAACAGCATAAGTTTTAATTCTCTCTTTTTGTATTAGAAAGAAAATTTGCAACATTAGCAGAAATTCTGTGTCAGAAATTGTTAGAACATGAATTTTTCAAAATATATCTATACATTCTAATATCTTGACTTCAGTCATTTTTATATTTGTATATTGGTATCATTTTATATTATAATCACAGATTTATTAAAAACTAGACTTATTGACGATTAATTGATGCTTTATTTTACAAAGTGTCAACATAAGAACTAGATTCGAAAAAAATGTATTATTTCATAATGAACATAATGTTTCTAAGAAAAAAATTCTATGGGTTATATTGACCACCTCAGTAATTCTAATGTAGAAGAGAGGAAGTAGATAAATACTCTTCAGTAGTTCATGAACATGCATTTAGTAATAGTGTCTGGATCTTGGGATACACTTCAATGACAGACATCTGACTAATTGTAAGAGGTTATGGATGAGAACAATGATTCCAACAATTGTTTCTTAATTTATAACATCTGCATCTTTAGAATCGTGTGTCAATTTGCTGAGGTAACGATCTGTAATAGCAATTAGTTTCTTGTCCACGAACCCATCTAGGGTAGCTCATAGTCTTGAACGTTCATCAGGCATTAGATCTATCCATTTATCTACTTATCCATCCATCCATCTATCTATCTATCTATCTATCTACCTACCTATTTGTTCTCTTAATTAAAGAAGCCTTTTTGCTTTGCCATTTTCATCAATTTGTTACTTCTTTCTCCAGTCTGCAATCAAATTATCATCCTGTAATCCTAGAATCACGCAACTATTTATCTTTACCTTCAGTCACTATTAATAATTCCTAACCAAGTCTTTTCAATATTAAGTAGAAAGTAGGTACATCTCTCGTCTGAACTAAAATATCAAAGCACTCAAGTATTCCATTCTTGAGCTATCCATCTATCTGTTTCCCTAATTAACATAGCCTCTTTATCTTACCATCTTTATTAACTTTTCATCGATTTTTCAGTATACTCAACTCGACTTTTTAAAATCTGTAATTATATCATCGTCCTCCGATCCTAGAACAATGTAAGTAATAATTATTATTCTCATCTGACCAGTAGCCAAGTTCCAAGTTTTCAAAGTTCAGGGGAACTAGAACTAAGTCTCAAGATCCTAAGCCCTAAGGAACTAGAACTCTGGTCCCAAGTCCTAAGGAAAAGTCCTAAGTCCCTTTCGCATGAAACGCAAAGTATCTCCATCATCCAAACCAAACTGCCTAAAGTAACCAAAGAACCCAAATGTTCATAATCATTCTTAAACCACCCATCACAATGGCATCGCGGAGAAGTACCTCCATCACGTACACCAAAATACCCAAAGCAACCAAAGAACCCAAGTCTACCAACCTATTCATTAGGGTGGAACGAAAGAAACAGGTTTTGATTTTTAATTTGTAATAGCGCGGAAAAGTTGCTTTTTGGTGTAGACAAGATAAAAAAAAAAATATGAAAAATATTGGAGCACGTCTTGAGGTGCCGCAAGAGCGGTAAAGTTTTATAAAAACACACTTTTTGCAATTTTTTCAAAGATTTGTACATGTCTTGATTATGCAATAAAAAGTTTCAAATAGGCGTTTTATATGTACGAGAAAACCATAAAAAATGATTTATCAAAGTTTATAATTTTTCAATTTTTAAAATTTTTTTACAAATTTTAAGCTCTGCGGCACCTCAAGATTTTGTAGTATAGCAACCAAATTTTTTTTTTCTTTTTGAACTTTTCCCCACTATTACAAAACTAAAAAAAAAAATGTTCGTTCCACCCTACTATTCATGAATCATCCAGCGCAATGGTGGACATCGCACAGAATTCTCACCGAACCGCTTTCCAAGCGAAGCGCTACGCTCGCCATAGAGCATATGTATATCTCGCGAGCGGAGCGTCGAAAGTACCTCGTCACCTCGCGTGTTAGCTCGGCCCGGCCCGGTGGCTTCGTCGTAAAAATTGCTTGCGCGTAAAGAGATCGTTGCACGGCGGAGAGCTTCCTGGATTGTTCCGTTCCTTGGCTGCTTCCTCCCCTCGCCTCGACGCGGCGCGGAGCTCCTCAACTAGTCCCAGGAGTCTCGCCTCTCTCTTTTTCCGTCGCGTCGATTCGGCCAGGACCGCGCGCCGTCAATATGAGCAGCGTCGGGTAATCGTAGCGTGTCCAAGTCCTCCCCCCCCTGATCGCTGATAAATTGCTCTAATGCGACTAATGAACTACCCGCGGTACAAGCTACCCGCGAGCGCGCGCCGATCGACGCTTCGAAGACGATGAGCTCGATGACGGCTCGCGGCGCGCGGGGGAAGTTCAATGCCGGGTATTGCCGGTAATTAATTCGGGGCCCCCGTCTCGCTCCGGGGACCTTTCGGAATTTCGTTGCCCACGCCGGGCAAATTCGTCTGTAAACGATGCAGATTTGTTACGTGGGCGACGACCAGTTGCAGGCCCGCAGGGCCTTTGGATAATTAAGGGGGTGAAGGATTAGGTCATTTTCGGGGGGCTTCTTCTGGTTTGAGGTACGATGGGATTTTCGTTCACCTCGTGTTTGTTGAAAGTTGCTGGGAATTTGACAAATGCTGCTGAGGAAGCTTAAGTAGGGAGAAGTTGAGGAAAATCTTAGGAAAAGTGATGGAACTAGAAGATGGTAAAAGGAGAAGAGTTCATATTTAATCTGACGTCAATTTTTATTCCCTTTCATATAGAAGTTTCTAACAATTATTTTTTTTCCTAAGGAAAAATAGGTTCTTTGAGGATTTTGCACCCCGAGGGACTTGTTTTCATCTCTCAGAATCGTGATTAGCAGTTCACTTCACTTTTCATCCCTTGCAACAGCAATTTTTAAGTGTGTGCCACAGAAAAAAATTATAATATATCTCTTGATATGTCGCAGAATTTGAATAAAATGGGAGATGCTAAAATATGTAAAATATCAGAAATATGATAAAATTTGCAATATTTAGAAAAGAAGATAAAAATTGATTTTGTATAAAAATCTACAGTAGTACAGTGGAATCTGGATTACTCGAATCACTATTATTCCAGAATTTTATTGCCCAAGTATTAATGATTTAATAGTGATCCCAGAATTTTAAGATTTTATATTATCAATATGAAGTCGGTTAATTGAGATTCTAGTATTATTAGTTTATGTCTGCTGTGAGATGGAATAGTTAAGAATCGTTGCCTCAGAGAGTTTTCAAGCCTCAACATAATTTTGTCAAATTTACTATCATCGCACTTGATTCAGTGTTTTAATAATAAACTAGGTGAGAGTTTAAAAAGTAAAGTTAATCATTTTGGCTTCCGAATGATTCAAATAAAGAAACACCCTAAAAGATCATCTTTCATCCCGGAGAAAAATGTTGCAAGTGTCCACCAAGTTTCAAAAATTCTGTCAAGGTTAATTGTAAAAAGAATAGCAACAGTGTTTTAATCCTAGTTTGTTATTAAGGATTCGAGACCGCATAATTTAATTAGAGGATTTAATCATCCTCAAAATGGTATCCAGAACGTCGAAGGAGTCTGAGCGAGCGTTCCGTCGGAACGTGGCGAGGGCAGAACGCGAGCTTGCACATGCGGAGACACGGGTGCGCGAAAAGAACAGAGGGGTCGTTAAATTTACCAGCGATTCCGAGTATCGAAGGGTACGTCAGATCGGATTTGCCGGAACATACGTTCCTGCAGGTTTATTTTCGCTATTGGTAGTCGAAATGATCGGGGAACCCGGCGTTCCTTCTCTTACCTCGGCCGGATTTTCGAGAGCGAGGGACGAGGAGCCACGAACCCGCCACTCATTATTTATCGAGCAAACTCGTAGCAGCGCCACGTGGGACGCTGGACACGCATAATTTATCGCGTGGCTCTTTGCATACGGCGAGCGTTGCGAACCCTGCGATCGGAGGATCCGCACGAATTTCCGACTGCGAGCTTCGCGGTTCGAATCCTTCCGGCGGTGACAGACGAATATTTGGAGATGGGAAATTGGAAATTAGAACTTGATACAAATTCGGTTTCGGAGAGGGGAAGAAAGGTGCTTGGAGATGTAACGAGGAAGACATTAATGCTGTCGTATTCGAGGAATAAGTTACAGTTTCTGGGACGTCATCATATTTCCCCCGTGAAAGATACATGACCGCATAAAATTCACTTATTCCGTGTAGAAGCTGCGATAAGTTTGAACCGGTTTGCAGGAATATCCTGCCACTCGAACAACTTAATGTCGTCCACCTCTGGGCTTCATTTTATCTCCTTGGGACTGTAGTTCTTTCGGAATTCTGCTAACAACTGTATTCTGGATCTTTCCCTCTGTCTATTGTCTTGACATTTTGATTTTCTACTGGCGGATGACTATTCTTCGAGTTGTTCCACTTTTGACCTTTAATCCTTGCTATTTTCTCTTGTCGAGGAACTTTGCACAGGGGCTGAAGCGTCTCCTTAATTAATTACTCTTTCTTAAGCTGTTCTCATCAGGATCTTACATTCCACAAATATCCATTATTTAAGAATATTAAAGCGCGAAGTACTCTATCTTTCAAAATTTCTTCTATCATCAGTTTAGATAGTTAGAAGTCAACTTGTTCCAAACTTCAGCTCTCTCAAATCGGTTCCACAAAAAATCTGCAAAGATCCTAAGTGCCTTCGGTTAAAGGAGATTAGTTGATGCTAATTAGGAATAAAAAAGGTTTGAAGCCGAACGATCACCGCCCGATCCCCGACTTCCTGGACTTTCTGGAGCCTGGCTCCCTGACTGGTGGCAGCGGTCATGCATCGTGATCATGGCGTGTTGTGGCAGCATCTAGAAGCTCACACTCCGTTACCGGGTGTGTGCATGGTGTTTCGTTGCGCCCGGATATTATGTAGTCATAAAATATATATCGCTGTAAATGTCTCGGTAAATAGGAATGCTTGCATGCTACCTTCGCGACGATTGGATTCGGCGTATTCTGTCTGCCGACTCCTATCATATAAATAAGGAATCCATCCCTGAGACCAAGTCGCAAACGGCGGCATAGAAATATTTTTCGCGACGAGAAGTGTTCGGCACTAGTACAAAGAGGTGACTAAAGTTTTGCGCCAGTGTTTTACCACATATTCGAATTTTCCGTCGTAAATCATTCATCGCTGTTGCGTAAATCGCGTTCAAACACTTCAACGCTTCGAGTGCACCAGAAATAATAAAACGGATTTACTGTGCGATGTATAATGAGGTCAAGATATAGCAAGATGGTTGCAATCTTCTCGCTGCAACATTGATCGTTCACTGCAGCCTTGTTGCAAGGTCGAAGCCTGTTAATAACCGCAGCCCTTAATTAATAGCGTCTTTCTAACAAGCTCTGCACGATCGGAGCCACCACAGTATCCTCCGCTCGGCGCTAATAAAATTTTCGGTGTACACGATGGTATCTAGAGGCAACAAGTTAAACATTACGCGCCAGGGTGGTGTTTAGATCGCGATACCAGGTGCGTGCAGCCCGAGCGCCTAAGTTTTACGATTTCCTCCCGATGCGACCGCGCTCCCGAAGTGGACTGCAATTAGCCCCGTATCTGATCGCGTTAAATTTCGATTGCGATCTCGCCTGTTTAATGTCTCAATCCCTCGATGACGAACTCGCGTGAAACCATCACCGCGATCCGCCGCTTCGCAATTAATCCTCTGTCTGATGCATCAAATCGTCTCACGTGACCTTCGTTCGACTCACCCGCATGACAACCTTGCCGAATTTATTTCCGGGAAAGGAACCGTCGCGCCGGCGGAGACACGCGAGGCGATCGTCAGCGACACTTCGAACGGAAACGGGGAGATCTTCGTGACGGAGTCTTCAGATCCGTCGTTCTTTGGCGTTCCCTTGGATCGACCGCGTTTCTTCTTGAAAGATCAAACGACGCCAGGCGATCGTTAAAAACCGGCGATCCGGGGCGAATTTCTCGCAGTTTCGCCGGGCGAAACGATCACGAAGGACGTTCTTTCGGACGCAGGAAGTGGTCGCCTTAAATCAACGGCTCGCAAAGGAAATGGCGAGTGGTAATTGAGCCATAACCCTCGGCCGGCGAACACACAAATATTTCAGCGCCGGGAGCTCGCTCATAACTTAGCCCTCATAATTAAGATGCGCCGCGCGGACTCCGGGACCCGCTGGAACCCCCTGCTCGCGTCGTACGCGCGAGAATCCTTGCTCAAAAAAGGAGTATCACGAGCCCGCCGACCAGTTCGCCCGAAACATTCTCACGAAAATAGATGTGACCTGTTTTGAGACCTGCCCTGGGATTTGAGGCCATTTTTGCTCGCATCCTCAACTGGTTCCTCTTTTGAATCGAGCCTCAAGGAAAGATCTTTGAGGCATTCTATCATTTTTAAATCGAGGAAGCATAGATAGGGTTCGTTAGGATCTTCTAAACTTTGTTAGATACTTCCGTCAAATAAATTTCTAACTACTTCAGAACTTCACAATATCTAACTTATCTTTAACGATTTTCGACTGGAATTCCACTCTACAATACATAGGTACTAATTACTCATCAGAACTAGCAAAAATCGATTTCTCCAAATATTACAACATGGTTCCTCCACCAAAATCTCCTGCATTCAGCGCATCTTGATTAGGGCTCGAGATTTCAAGTGAACCTAGTGAGATACCCGAGTACCCGGGTACTCGTGAGATACCCGGGTATACCAAAATTACCCGTACTACCCGGGTATCTCACGGGTACCCGAACGCATGAGATAGACAAGAATCTCGTGCCGAATTAAGCTGAATTGAACCGAATTCAGCCGATAGATTTTCGGTACGTATTTGTGGCTTTAAAAATAAAAAAAAATTTCAGAATGAAATGAATTCTGTATACATGATGAAAATTGACTTTAATGGACCGTGGTTATGTTGATAATTAGTCCTCTCTCTCTCGCTCTCTCCCCTCTTTCTCTCTCTCTCTTTCTCTCTCTCTCTCGCTCTCTCTCTCCCTCTCGCTCTATTTTAAAATCCAGAAACACATACCGAAAAACTATCGGCTCAATTCGGTTCAATTCGGCTTAATTCGGCATGAGATTCTTGTCTATCTCATGGTTTCGGGTACCCGTGAGATACCCGGGTAGTACGGGTAATTTTGGTACACCCGGGTAATCTCACCCGGGTACCCGGGTACCCGGGTATCAAATAAGCAGTAGCTCTAATCTTGATCCAACCGATTCCAAAGGACCTGCCAGGTGCTCAAGAATCCCAAAGCGGCCCCGTCAAAGGTCCCCAGGTATTCGACCTTCCTAGGTCCCCAAGACGTTGACTAGGAACCAAGGAGTCGATTTCTGTCAGAAGGGGTCAAAATCCCGAAACGCAACGGTGCCGCGTACCGCGTCAACATTAATCAGAACGGGCGCAAGAGCAGCCACCCCCGGAGATCGGTCGCGGCGCGAGGATAACGAGGCCGTGGGACATAACTCGGTGCCTCCACCGTGTTACGATCTAAGAAAGGGGCCGAGAAATACTGCGACACCGGGACGGCTACCGATGATGCATGTCCCAGAAGTGCGAGCGAGCCTGTGCACGCGTATTATGTTACCCGCGCGAGAGACGCGCCGCGCTCTTCGTGTCCTCTACCCGCGCGCGCGTGTGCGTCCCCGAGTCCCTGGGTCATGACTCTATCATATTTATGTCCCCGCCCGGCTGTTCCCGGGCTCCCCGGGAACGTCGAAATTCCGGGGGACGGTAGATCCGAGGAGAGATAACCGGGAGACGATCTTCGACGGGACGTCTTGTCTCCACCGCGGTCTAATCATCGCCCCTCTTCGTTGGGACTGATTAGAGGTCCAGGTGACGCTGAGGCGGAGGGGGACCGAGGCCGCGCACTCTGGGGACCGATTTCGAAGATACCTTTGGGGACGCATTCCTTGGGTGTAATATCTAGTAGCTGGTTGGACTGCTTCGTGTTTATCGGTTGTCCTCTCGTTCGGCGGCGGTTTTCTTTGCTTTGGGGATTGGATGTTGGAGTTTTCAGGGTTTTCGATATGCTACAGGTTGGAGGGGGACGTGTTGATAACGAGGCGGTAGATGTTTGAGGCTTTATCTGCTTCTGGTAGAGGTTGACGCAGGGACTTGAATGTAGACTAAATTATTGTCGATGAAACTGTCTTTGAGAGTCGGAAGGATTCTCAAAGGATTTTTCTAGAGGAATAGAGTTGGTGAGATTTGTTTAATTAGCAGTAGCAGTATTGAAGTTACAAAGTTAGAAACTCGACAGGGAGGTTTAATGGGGCTGCGTCTCAAGTACAAATAGGTCCCTTATTTCAAGCATCGAAAAAGAAAGGGAGCGCGATATCTCGATGTCGTAGATGCCATGAGAGATAGCCGGATCGGGCGTATTTGTCCCGCAACACCTGCGCGCGGGACACTTCATGTATC
This sequence comes from Perdita meconis, assembly GCA_030770465.2. Lineage (NCBI taxonomy): Eukaryota > Metazoa > Arthropoda > Insecta > Hymenoptera > Andrenidae > Perdita > Perdita meconis. The sequence continues at coordinate 7,746,161 of JASKOS020000001.1, forward strand.
AGCCGCGGGATGCGACCGAACGCAGCGAGAACACAAATGATAGCTTCTCCTGCGACGATATACCTTCTTGCCATTATCAGATTCACGGGCTGCGACGCCCCGCTAGGAGTCACTCGACCGTTCGTGTTACAACTACCGTCATATCAATTCTTTTGCCCCTGAGGTATTAATCCTTGATAATCCTGGCGACGATAACGATAACTCTGCTCGCCCTTCTATACAAACCCCTCTATAAGCCACTTCAGCGGCTTATTTCTTCTTCATCCATTCAGAAAATTCTGCTTTCCTTATCAGAAACTTCAGATAACCCTAACAGAATATTTCCCAGTGTCAAAGCATTCCTAGCCTTTCTAAATCTATCATCTAACTACCAACCATTAAAACATCCATCACCATAAGCCCCAAATGTGTACCATACCTCATCAGAGCAAATTCCGGAAACTGGATTCCCGAACAGAACGAGTCACAGCGCCGGCGATCGGATCCTCGATCCTCCCGGAGCGTCTACTATCCTCTTCAGACCTCGTCGGCTTCCTCTCGGCTTCACCTTCCAAGTTTCATGGGCCCTTAATTCGCGCGGGATGCCAGCAACACGTTCGCGCATATAAACCCCGTTCTGCATACGCCTCGCCGGGGATTCGTACAGGATTTTTACGAGTGTCTGGGCCGTTGCTCATCGTTGCTCCTTAAGAGGATTCGGCGTAGCCTCCGCAGGGGGTCCATCTCGCAGGGCCCCGCAAGGTCACGGCGAGTCGTGTGTCCACCACGGAATTGCGAGTGTCACCACATAAACCATCCCCGCAAAAGTATCGGGTTACCGCGGTGTCCAGGCCTCCTCCGACTACCCTTCGTTCTCCTTCCTGCTCTCCGCGCTCCTCGAGCGGTCAGATGAATGGCTAGATTGTCGCTGGGTGCTGCGAGAGGCGTTTCTATCTCGCCTATGGACTCTGAAGTTCTGTTTTCTTAGTTTGGAGTTTGAGTTCGGTGAATTGGATGACAGTTTTAGTTGATTTTAGGGGGTTTATTGTTTGGGAAATTTGGGGGATAATGAATTTGGTGGTTGTCAGTACCTTGGGATGTTGGAGTTCGGGAAATGAATATTTGTGCAGACGTTTGATTGAGATAGTTTATTACGTTTGAGATTGGTTTTAGTGATCTGAATGAAACTTTAGTTCGAGATTTTCATCTGAAATGTAGAGAATTTTTGTATGAAGTGTAGATTATTTTTAGTGCTGTTTGAATACTTTGAATTTTTAATTTCGAGCAGGGTTTGTAGCTTGCTAAACTTTGAGTAGTACTGAAAGTCACTCAAATCTAAACTTCAGTAACACTAAAACTTCTAAGCTTTTAGTCAAGTCAAGAACATGACTAATATTAACATCTCCAAGCTGTAAGTATTTTTTAAAATGACTTCATTCTCCAAACTTCGAGCAACAATAAAAATCACTCAAATCTGAACTTCAATAATTCTGAAACTCAGTTTCAATTCAAGGAACTCAACTAACAAAAATCGTCACACTCTGAGCAACCTTTAATGACTCAATTTCAAGTCCCATAAAAAAGTGATTCAAAGATTCCGAAGCAAAAGCAATACAGATAACATTACACATAGAAACATTACGCGTCCGCAGCAACAGCGAGCCAGCCAGGGGGCTCGGTTGAGTTACACTCAAGCAATATTGTAATCGCTTGTATTTATTACGCCGGTGGAGATGAGGTACGTACCCTCTGGCTGGGTACCCCGCGTATCACGCGACGCACCGTGTCTTCCCGTCGAGTTTATATTTTCTCGCCGGGTTCCTCGCCTCCTTCGTCCATTTTACTTCCTCTCCTTCGTAGATCAATAATCAGATTAGACTAACCGAGAGATAGGCGCTCGCTTCCTAGCCCATTCCACGATTATTATATCAGACAGAAGGGTTTTATGGTCGGTGGTTCAGACCGGGCTAGCGTTGATTAGAAAACCTCGAGATTGTTTCTATCAAGTCTTCTGCCCGGGGAATATTTAAAATGGAAATTATGGAAAAAGGTAGAGATCGCTCTGGGGCGTGAAGTTGCAATTCCGAAGCACTCTCTTAAATGCAGAAATTATAACCTTCACTCGTTTTAATCTCACCATTCTTTATTAATAATTATTGCGCTGAGCGCGGTTTTGAGTTCTTTTTTTGTGTTTCCAACTCTGAACTAACACTTACTGTCTTCAAATATAAAATTCGATTCAAATTAAAGTTTCCCGTCTTTAAAAATCCACAAACTTCCAATCTTAGCTCTTCGGCTTCCCTAGGTTAGCAGGTAAATAATTTTGTATCCCTGGTGAAGATCATTCAGTAGATGATGGACGCCCGCGCATTAATCAAGCGGTGTCCGAGGCCCGAGCCGCTGAAAAATGCTCCTCGGCGCTCTCATCGGTCTCGAGACCAATATTTCCTAAAGCGAAAGAAACCGTGGACAATAAATTTGCGCCGGCGGGTCCGTGGGTGTTCGTAAATGGACATCCCGGCCGTGTTCGGAGACGGATCAATTCGTATTCGTTCTTGTTCCACTTGTACCTTTACGAAGTGAACAGCCGCGTCTTGATTCCTTCGTCCAGCAACGGTAGCCGCGAGGCTACGCGAATCACAATCTGGATACAAATTTTCCAACGTCGGAGCCGTCTGTCCCTCTTTCTGGGACCGACGATAGTGCACGGTTATCGCCAGGCGTTGACACAGTTGCAACCGCATCGGAGATACAAAACGAGTCACGAGCGTGTTGCGCAAGGCTGGAAACGACGACGACTCTGCCCGTTTTCTCACAAACTATTGTCTCGCGCGCCGTTCCTCGAGGAGTTTTATCGACGCATCGGCGGGTTTTCACGGTGCACGGAACCGAGGGACGTTTTCCTTTTGGGCCTCTTTGTTGGTGAGCCTCGGGCGAGATGCTAATGGCGATGAGCAACCGAGATAGGGAACTTGTTTGCTTTGCCAAGTTATTGGTGTTGATACAGGGAATATGACATATTTATGCAGACTTTTCGCGGCGCGACAGCTTGTTGAATTTAAGGAAATTCGCGGAATTTGCTGACGAATTTTTGAAACTATTCCCCTAAGTCCTTACAAAGGTTTAGTAGAAATTTGCCGTTGAGAAAAATCGTAAATCGTTACTAAAAATGTAATTTAATGGATTTCCTTATTAGGAAGACAAGTAGGACGGAGAGTTCCTTCAACTTGGGAGAGAATAGTGTGGTGATTCGAAAAGTGCACGGGTCTCTTGATCCAAAAAGTGCTCGCTTCTGTCTTCACTACTTTGCATTACCTGTCTCTTTGTATCAGGTGTAGAAACCTTTTTTTTTTTTTTTTATAAACTTCGCTGCAATGGAAAAGAAACTAAACTGAGTGAACCAATTGACCCGAAAAGTGCTCGGGGAAGTATCAAAAGTTTGAGCACTTTTTAATGCAAGTCTGGCCTCCTCAAATTTATCCTCAGTGAATCAAAATCTCGAGAAAATCCAAGGCCCAAGGGCGGCTCCAAAATATAATAATATCGCCAATTATGATCACACGTCCCACACGAGGCTATAAACCATTCCACAGCGGGGCGTTGAAAGAAAACGACGAGCGCGAGTATCGGTAAAGGAACAGATATCGACAGGGAACGGGTATCGCTCTATTATTGGACGAGGCAGGAAGCGGAGCGGCGCGGCGGCGAAGGATCGTTGAACGATTTTCGCATAATCTCGCAACAGCCGCTCACGCTTGCTCGCCTCGGCCCGTTGCATCTTCGTTGCTTTTCTCATCCGCCTGTCGGCCGGGCGCGTTTTATTTTATGAATAATGTAGCGACAGCCTACCGCTGGATACGCCGGACACCGCTGCGCGTGGGACGCTGCCGGCGGCGTTCGCATTAATCTAGATCACGGGCATTATATTATCCCCGAAGTCGTGTCCGGGCCTGCTGCCCCCTTCGCACGGTCACCGATCCGAGGATTTTCTCGGTGTCATCTGGGCCTTTCTTCGCTCTTTTGACGGGGCGATCTTCATCCTTTGCCGCCAGGAGATCTTCATTCTCTTCCGTTGTGCCCGAGAAGTCTTCATTCTCTTCCGTTTCAGCGGAAAAGTCTTCATACCGTTGTAGTACAAAGTTTGTGAAAATGGAAGCCCTGAGAAATCGAGGAAAAGTTTGAAAGAAGATATAAACGGATTGCTTTATTGAAGAGGGTGTTTATGGCATCAAGAAAAATTTGAAGACTTGTCTGCAGGATCCTTGAATCCTCCAACAAAGTTACTATTAATTAGTGAAATGTCCCAAACAAAAGAACTTACAATCGTGACCCAATCACTAAAAGTAGTCTCCAACAACAGTGTCCTACAGTCCAACAAGAACTATCAGAACTATCACATGTCCAACACACCAACAGCAATACAATCTCTTATCGATCCACAGTCGCGCCAAAAGAGGCAACAACGAGACAGGAAGCCAGCTACACGTTTCGCCCGTCGAAAGAGTCTCAAAAAATCGTTCCCAAGCGGAATTTTCCCTGTTGTGGAGGCTGGTCACGTTCGTCGAGGCGAGGACACCTCTCGCGATCGGTCGAATCTTCTCGATTAGAGAGACTGGCGTCCCCGAGGAAGGACGCAGAATCGGGGCGTTTATCGCGAGACGCATTAATTACGTCCACGGGAATTCCAGCCGAGGAGGACAAGCTTTATCGTGGAAATAATAATTTACAGCATCGCGCGAGGCCGTGGCTTAGCCCAGGCTTGTGTCAGAAGCGTAGCGAGGACACCGCTTGACTTACGATCGGTTCGGCGAATAGACCCCGTTGCGTGCGCCTTTGAGATCGGTTATTGGGAATGGAGCTTTAACAATTAGCTCCTCTGGTATCGCCGTTTAGTAGGATCTTCCTTGATTTGGAATTAATTGGACTATTAGAAGCGAAAGCGGTTCGGACAACTTCTGGGCTTGAAGAATTCGGAGGACTAACAGATGAAGAATACTGAGCCTGAACTTGGCTCTGAAGTCTCACAAAGCAGTAGGAAGCTGGAGTTGAACTATAGTATTTTTTAAAAAGGTTTTCCTCAATAATTCCTCTTTGGATGCAAGTCTTCTTCTGAACGTATAGCTTCTTGAAGACGTATCTTGACGTTCCGCAAGCATCGCAGCTTCATCGGGGGGTCAAGTGACACTGATAATGCTCACACCATGTCGTCATCCGCTATTTCAATGAAACTCATGTTCAGGTTCATTGATCACTAATGAGAGTATCTTTAATTCTGTCAGCTGAAGTGATTAATACGTGACTTGATACCCTAATGAAGTCTATAAATACTAAGCTTCATAAAAATAGGAGCTGAAATTCCTACATGTCTCTCAAATCCCTCAACCTCGAATCTTTAATCATTCTCCTTCTCACTCTAAAAGAAAAAAAAAAAAAAAAAAAATACATGGATCCCCAAATTTTGGAAGAACGTACGGCCAAGAAGGGAGTCTCAAGGCCCAAGAATCCTGGCGATCAGTCGTGGAAGTCGAAATAACGGTCCCTGAAGACGCGCGAACCGCTCCGCGAGTCTTCGAGGGCAGTACGTGAGAAATCGCGGTCCACAGTGGGGCCCGTGTCCTCGCGAGCCCCGGTCCCGGGAAGAAAGGAGGCCCCGTCGGAAGAAAAGAGGCCGAAAGCTGGACCGACGGGAAGGAGGGGGCTCCCGGGGAGGAAGAATCGTGAAATCCACGTGCTCCGCGGGTGCCGAGTGTGCGAACGCGCGGCAAGTGGTCCCCGAGCGGCGAGCAGTCCGCGCGCGTTATAAAAGATTTCCGACTCTTTGTGGCGGAACCTGGCGAGAGCTGTGTACGCTCTTCTGTTTAGGAGCGACGAAACGCCGGGCCCCCGAAACCCTCCCCGGTCCGCGCTTAGAATACCGGCGCGCTCACATTGTATAATAATGTATCGCATATGGCGCATCTTGTAAAACTCTGCGGGCGTCCGCCCCTCCGAACGGGACGCGGATGTGCGAGGCAGAACGGAAACCTCGTGAATGAGGTTATTCCCGGTCGTCCAGGGAGCTCGCTTATTCATTCATCCATCGGGGCGTCTCGTGGGGAGGCCGAAGACACGCTCGACGAGGAATCGACGAACAACATCCCTCGCCCCTCCTTCTTTCCGAATTTTTTCATCGGGACTCGCTTTTCAAGGGAGCTCCAAGGTGTTCGGACCTGCGACGCGATTTGTCCAAGGTGCTTTGATGGATTAATGAAGCGAGGATGTTTGCGGGATGTTCGATGCTTTGCGGTTTCGGTCACCTAGGGCGTTTTGTTGGGCTTCGGGATTATGGGGATTTTTCTTGTTGAGGAGTCAATAGATTTGGGGAAAGGAGGCTTGTGGGCCCTCTTTTGAGGTGGGATTGGTTTCCTTGGGTAGTACCTGGGCTGTCAACTTCATTCAGTTTAGAATAGTTGAGGACGATAGGCGTTTTATTTATTAGATAAATAGATAAGTGTCATGAACGATTTTGTAGTAGCTTCAAGCGCTTTTAGGAATTCATCAGGATCTTTCAGTAAGAATAATAGCTAATTAGAAACAATCATTTGCACTCTGAAATTTAATGCTTTGCCTAGAAATGTGATCTCAGGACTACTTCAAACTCTCTTCAATACGTGCCTCAAAATCTCCTTCCTCACAAATTAAAAAGAGTGAGTGAGAGACTGACTAAAAACTTTTCACAACCCTAACAAGGAACCACAGGCGCTAATTACACTGCCTCCAACAATTCTTCCCAAGTGCCTCCAACCCCCAAATATTTGCAAGAAACCGGCCCTAGTGGGAATGCAAATAACCCGCCGAAAACAGAGGTGCCACGGGGCGTGGTGTAACAAAGAGCAACAAAAGACAGTGGCCCTTGCGCCTTCAGAAGGATGGATCCGCCGTTCAGAATAGGGTCACTCGATTACCCAACATGGTTCGGTGGATCCGATTAGGTGAAACTACCGCGGTCTTGCCCCGCTGCGCTGGGTGCAAACCAGACCGCCGGCGGGCATTGTGCCGCGTAGAATGCGCACGAGGATTGGGGATGTCAATAGGATCAGGAGCAATAACAATGTGTCTCGAGTCAAGAGACCCTCGACGGGCCCGTGGTAAACTCGTCGCGGCTAATCCATTAGATTAGGCTTACGGGTTCTGCTTGGTCGAGTCGCTGGAACTTTTTGCCACCTTGGGAAGCGGGAACCACTGGTCGCTTTCTAGGCGCTCAGGTTGTTCTCGTGTCACCGTGACGAGGTGTTGACGCGGCATGACGATAACTCTCGCGGACGTTTGAATGGTACCGAGGCACTCGTGAATAGGTTGGAAGGCGTTTGGAAGACCTTTCCATCGGCTGTGGTTTGCTACCTAGTTGAACGTGAAATCGAGGAAGAGGATTAATTAGGTTCTCTCCGTCGGGTGTTTCGAATATAATATCGCGCAATAAAGAGGTGGGAAATTTGAGATCGGGTATTAATTAGAGTAGCGAGGTAGAGCTCTCAATTTTGTTACTTCGTTTCCCTTCGATTCACAGTTCCCGTTCTTCCTTCTCCGATGCTGAGCGTGCGTCGCTGTTTCGCCCCGAAACAACGAAGCTCGTTATACCGCGCTGCTTCGCTTTTCCCGCCGCGATATCTGATCATTGCTCCCTCATTTTCTCGTTTTCCGATCGCCGCAGATCGTTGCTCCGTGGTGCGTGCACGATTTCGCGTGGCCGCATCCTCCTTTTGTTCGCGCCGCATTTCCCCATTCATTCTGTCAATATCTGTGATCTCGCTAAATCATTGTTTCGCGATCCGCGCTGCGGTGATTTAGGGGAATGTTCCGGGAAAAATCGTTCTCTCTATGTTCTCCCCTTCACGGAGAGGAAACTGTTTCAGACTATCACGGATATCGAATGCGAAATTTTAGAATTTTGACATCAATCAGCGGTACTGAATTCGTTAGAATTCGCTTCGCTAGGAAGTTCTAGATTCGGATCTAGGTTTAGAAGCTTTAGTTGAGACAGAAGACTTTGACGTCTTCAAATTCCATCAATCCGAAACTCCCTTTCACTCCCTCATAAAGAGAAACTTTATACGCACTTTCAAAAAATCCAAATCTCTACACTCAATGATCTCAGGAACCTAATCCCAACTCACCCAATTTCTCTATCCTCCAAACATCCTAAAGCCACCATCAACAGTCTTCGCCACTTCAGAAGTCCCAATGTCACCACCAAAAATTCAATTTTCGAACTTTGCATCACTCCCACGACTCTCAAACTCCCCAACCCCACTTTTCAATATTCCTCCACCCACTATTTCACCTAGCAAACAACATAATACCGAGACATCCAAATGCGTCCCGCCGTTCGCAACAGGAGATCCAAGTCATCCGAGTCATGGTAGAGAAATCTGAAGTCGCGCGGACAGAAGCTGGTCCGAAACGCGTTGCGTACGTGTTCCAGAGCGGATCGAGGAGGGCACCGGGCGTGTAAATACGTGGGGCGAGGCGGTTCCCCGGGACTGGATCCGACGCGGCGGATCAGGGTTATAAGATCGGCCACATCTCTATCTAGGTTCTTTAGTACGGCTGCAAGGGGACGTAATATATTTGGTAGGTGGAGAGTGAGATAGGTGGTTAGGTAGGTAGCCGTGGTGGATGTCGGGAAGATAGTCGACCGGCTTCGGTAATGGAGACTGCAGGGTGCCGCTAATGCAGTAGCGATGTCACGGTGCCCGTTGCATCGGTATATTCCTTCCCTTTCCGGCCTTTTGCTCCTCCGCGGTTACCATACGCGTCCCTTCTTACCTCGCCGATATCACCGAGAGTTCTACGTGTCTCCTCTCCTCTCCCTCTCATCTCTGCGTCTCTCTCCGATTCCCGGCGGCTCTGGTCCATCCGTCGGCCTCCGCTCCAGAGGAACATCCTCCACTTTCTCTCTCGCTCCGACGCTCTTTATCTGCGCCCCGCGGCTTTTTTTCTCGATTTAACGGAACCCTATCTGGGGGACACGGCGGATATCTGGACGATGGGAAACATTCTGCCCGCGTGGATGTGTGTTTGTATCGTTTAAAGTGAATGGAAAAATGGGCGCCGCCTGCGTCCCGCAGTTACGATAATTTCTTGGTTATTTTTGTTAAAGCCGACGCGGACCGCTTGGACGCTCCGTGTCGGCGGACGCTCCACGTCGCTCGATTTCTTGGATCGTTAATTGGCCAACTCCGATTGGGCGAAAATATGCTACTCGCTCTCGCAAGCTTCGCAGAGACCCGCGTCACCCCCGTACCGCTTTGCGGCGAGCATACAAGAGGAGGCGGAACGTGTAAGATGATTTGGCGGGAGCTGCGGGAGATAAGCACAGTGATAGACTCAGCACTACTTAATTCCGGCCGGGGTACTTTCTGTTCCGTGTAGTTTTGATGTTCGAAGCGATCTAGGAGATAGAGTCCTGGCATCCGATGTCTCTTAGTCGTCTAAGTCGTTGACTGGACTTCACAATGCTCAATGGGGTAGAGCATCACACTTTCCTGAGTTTAGGGATTTTCGTATCTGAGTAATGGATAGTTGAGTTCCATGTCTAAGCTGAAGGCAGTAGATTTGGGACCCTCTAAAATGCTGTATTAGGGAAATTTGGGACTTGGGAATGATTATCATTGAACTACTACAGTCACCATACTAACATAAGTTAGCTTCTAAAGGATTTGGCGAAGTAGATGTCCTATCCCCATCTTTAAAACTTGCGATTACGGACTATGAAATTTAAAAGAACCACTACTAAAACAAATAGAAATCCAATATGTATCGCCACGTAAAATGAAAGTATAAACAAGAAAACCTCATACCCTACTCTGACCCCCAGAAATAACCTTTGCCCTATCATTGCAGGATGTTCGGCAGCATGAAGCGGTGCGCCCGGTGCCAAGCAGCGATCCTAGCCTCGGAGATGGTGATGCGAGCCAGGGATCTGGTTTTCCACGTCCGTTGCTTTTCCTGCGCAGCGTGCGCGGTGCCCCTGACGAAGGGCGATCACTTCGGTATGAGGGACGGCGCGGTGCTGTGTCGGCTACACTACGAGATGGGCGCGGAACTCCACCCCTCCCAGAGTCCCCCGGTTCCGGTCTACCCTCCCGGCCCCCACTACCCCGGCCAGCCGTTCCCCTCGCCGGAGTTCCTTCATCATCACCACCATCATCCCTCCCATCCGCCGCATCCTCATCACTCGATGCATCCACAGCACCCGCACAGTCACGTCAGTCCCGTGCCGCTTCAACCCTCGACGCCGTCGGTCCCGGACGCGGGGTCGCCACCCAAGGTACCGTACTTCAACGGCGCCGCCGTGGTACCGCCGCCGAGACAGAAGGGCAGACCTAGGAAAAGGAAGCCGAAGGATCTTGAAGCTATGACCGCTAACATAGGTAAGTTGGTTTGGGTTGATTTCAATTTGGGTTGAGTTCCTGAACGCTTGTTTTCGGGGTGCTTTTGAACAGGGTGGACTGAGATGTGTGTATTCCTAAGGAAGTTATGATGGGAATGATGGAATTATGAGATGGGGTTAAAGGTTACGCGTTACGCTAAGTGTTAGAATAAGGGCTTCTATAATTTCTTAGCCAGCCGAGGGCTATAGACCTCGTTTAGGGTTATCAGAGTCACTGAGAAGTTTCTTTTCTCTAGGATTTCAACGGTTTAGTGCCGATACTATCAATGAAACTATAATATGATCTATAATTATAATTGCCATCCCTATTTAATAACAGTACCCAAACACTAAGAACTGATGTAGAGGAAATCCAGATTTAGACTTCATCATTACTCTGAATAGATGTCTGCCATTTTCGCCTCTAAAATCATGATTCTAAAGTTTGTCATCCGGGAATAGCAAATAGTTATACCCAATCGCAGAAAAAAGGGAAATTCAAGTGGCTTAATAAGCCACCCAGTATGTATTTAATCGTAAACCAGGACAGCGACCCTGACAGGATGTTGTTAGACACTTTTTTATTCACTCCAACTATACTTTGACAGTCGGATTGGTAGGATATAACACCTCAAACGGTTTCTAAACTTCCTGCGAACTAGATATAATGATAAGCCAGCTAGAAAGATGGATAGTATAAGTTGGATCACGCAATGACCAGAGTTAGCAATTAGAAAGCACTTGGCGTGTAATCTCGTCGATTCGGTATACAATTTTTTGGACCGTGAAGTGGGCAAACGTTTGCTTAATGGCATGAGAGGATCGCGGCTGCGTGGCAAGAACCCGCGGAGAGTTATTGAACCTCTCCGGAGAAATTAGTAGCGCGAGAACTGCTGCGTCTGCCGTGATAAAGTTGAAACGCGTCTGAAATCCATCGAACTTCCCGTTTGAGTTACTTTCGAATTTCGGTGCCATAGTATTGCGTATCTTTTATAAAATTTTCTATGTTTTTTACATTTACTGTAAATATGGCCTTTTTTGTAAGTTGTTTACCATTGATACATCTCAGTTTCATTATTAAAAATTGGATTAGGTTTCCATTAGGATCCCTGTGAGGTTAATATTATACTTCACACACACAACAGCGCGTATCCTTAAATCTAATTTCTATGATACATCGCAGACAGATCTCTAAATTAGACCTCTAAATTTGCAATTATCAAAACTTGTACATCAGACAATAAAAACAATTGTACAAAAACTAGTAATAAGTCCGGAATGGAACTCTTTGTGGGCAAAGCTAATTTTTTCGCAATTCGTAAGCAAACTGAGTTGAAACCCATTTTTGTACTATTCGAAATTTTTAGGATATTTGAACAAATGATAAGAGACTTGAATCAATAGATTGCGGATTTATATGCGCATTTATATTAAAAACAAACTTTTACAAACACAAATAAAGAATTGAAACATGAATAACAATACCTATATCTAGTTTTTTAATATATTTTTGATATTTTGTATATTTTGAAATTTGTTAGCAATATCTTAGATTTTCAGCAATAGCTTTATTAAATTATACAATTTTTTAGTATCGAAGTACGTAATGTAAATAAATTTGAAAATTCGGAGGGTTTCTTAATTTTCTCATTTGTCTCATAACCCAGGTTGTCCACCAGGGCTAATAGCATCAAAGTACAATATGGTCAAATTTCATACAACATAATTGAATATAAAGAAACATGGAAGCTAAAAATAGTTTAAGCTTGCGATGATGTTGAGGTTGATTCTAACATTATCTGCGAAAAGTGCTTTTTTCTGCATTCTACTTGCAAATGTCCCACTGTCCGCCATCCCGAATTAGCCCAGCTGTCTCAATTTCGCAACGGGTCCCATCAAAACTAGCCGTCACGCGTAGCCAACGGTTAACAGGGGCTGACAGGGTGCTTCGCCACAAAGGACACCAGTAAATCAGCTTCCTGGTGCCTCGTCGGAAAGAGTTCCGCGCGACGCGTGTTCAGATATCGTCGTGGACGTTCCTTCTAATTATATTGCACGACGAGCTGTCCGCGTAACGCGGTTAATTTAGCATCGTCGCCCGGCCAAAGCGTTGTAACCGCGAAACGAAGGAAGTCGCGGTGAGTTATCGACTCTTCCTCCTCGGTATCATCGCTCGCGTCGTGGCTCGCGGGCGTTCGCGCGAGCTCGCCGTTGCTCGCGGCTGCTCCTTGTCACCGGCCCCCAAGATTTTCATTATTCTCTGCCCCGTGGCCCGCGTTTGTTGTCGTCGATGGCAATCGCACACGGCGCGTACGAAAATTCCTCTCGCCGGTTGGGCCAGCTCGCGCGCGCGCCCGCTCGGTCAGATCGCGCGAGCGAACACGCGCGAGATCTCTCTCTCTCCTCTCTCGCGGCGGGTGATTTACGGGCGCGCGTGGGCGTGCGGTGTTTGCCACCGAACCCTGATAAAATTTGTCGCCGCGACATAAATTCACGAATCCCGATCCCAACGAAGCGTGTACGTGTTGCGCGTGGGCGGCGCGCCGCCGTGCCGAGCCGCGCGGCCAGCAGCTTCCTCCTCCCCGCCTCTCGCGCGCGCGAGGACTTAATTTCGATTGTTGACCGACCGTGGGAACAACCGGGGCTCATCCGCGGGGACCAGAACCACTGACGGAGCCTCTCGGTGCTCGCTCATCTAACCTCGTCCTTCTTTTTTTTTCCTCTTTCTCTCTCTCTCGACCCGTGGGCCCCGTGAAAAGGATCGGGCGTCGTCGCACGACCAGACCCACCGATGACTGGAAATGATTTTTTCTGTTTGCCGACCGCGGAGGGGCTCCGGTCGGATGAGGCGCGAGAATTTATCGTCGGAAATAAAATAATTTGATGGGGGGGCCCCCGGTCCACTGGGCCTTTTTTTCGCGCAAGGTCACCCGGACCTTTAGGACCTTTCCACCGACCCCGAGACATCGGACTCCTCTCTGTTTTGTTGCCGGGGAACTGGTAATATCGCGGACCTCTTCTTGAATGAGACGTCGCCCGCTCTTTTTGGAGCGTTCTGATTAGACGCTGAAGCAGGGTCCCAATTTGGAGAAAGTCCGCAGCCTGGGAGTCGGGCAGGTAGCAATTCGGAAGCTGAGTACTGTGTTTGCTGAATTGCTCTCATTTTCTTCCTGTCGCGGATGAGATAAGGCAAATAGGACCTGGTCATGTGGGATCGACCTTATAAAGCTGTCTTTTGCACTCTGGAATCTTGCTACCGCGTTGATAATGCTTGAAACCCCTGACGATAAAAGTAATTTGCGCATAAATTAACCCAGCGATTTTTAACCAGTGTGCGGCGAGGCGTCAGTGAATGTGGCGTGAGAATTTTTAGTGCGTGCAATACTATTTGCTAAATCGATCAAAATTATACTTATCTGTTTCATCAGATCTGAAAAAAATAATAACTATATCTATGATGTGCCGCAGAATTTTAACAATTATTTTATGTGTGCCTTGCGACAGAGAAGATTGAAAATCGCTGAATTAATCTCGATACGAAGTTCTCTAATATCAACCCTTACAAGCAATCACAGGTACGAATTCTCCTCATCAAAATTTTGTTCATAGTGTTCAGAAGCTAGACACTAGACAACTAATTGTAACGCAAATTATTAATCCCAATCAAGTGATAATGAAAATTGAAACAAAAGAACAATTTACCACGACAGCTTCTAAGTATAAAATCCCCTTCTTTCATCCACCCACAAGTTCGCAGCGAATCTCCGAGCTCAATGAAAATTTCCCAAGGAAACCTCGATCCAATCAAGTTCACGAAGTCGCACGGTCCCAGCCGCGCCACTGGCTTCTCATAAAAATCGCGCATCCCACTTTCCGGAGCGGGATCGATTCCGATCAGCGGAAGATAACCGTATCGATGTTATCGATCCCGGCCGATGAATCGGCTGCCGAGGATCGTTCCGCTGTGGCTGTCAAGCGTCGCTTTATCTTCCCGGACAGGCGAAGACCCGGGGACAAGATAGGTATACCGGAATGAGGTATCGTGCCTACGAACTATTTGCTGCATAGAGTTGTAATTGGCCGTGTATCCACCGGTCTTTCGCATACGCTATCACCCTTCTTGTTTGCACTCGAGGAGCTAATGAGCTGTGATACACATCAAACAGCGCTAGAGTCGCGACCAGCGCCGGTGCCGCTTCCCGACGGTCGGTTCCTCGCGACTCCCTTCCCGGACTGCCTGTAGCAATTGTTGCTTCGATTACTTTATTCGACTTCGACACGCATAATTGGCCTGTGTTCGGACGATATCCGCGATTTTGATTCGGGCGAATTCGATTTTGTGCGGGGATATGAGAAAGAAACTTTGCGATTAGTCAGTTAGTGATTTTGATGAGGTGGACGTTGAAATGCTGAAGAGAGCGGTGGATGTTGGTGTCAGGGATTTTAATTAAATGTAAAAGATTGGCGGAGGGGGGTAGAAAATGATAGTGCGGAAGGAGGGAGAAATAGGGCAGTGCGATTTTTCAGCAGGTTCGTGAAAAAAATTGCGTTTATACAGAGAGCCATTGAGTTATTGAAGCCAGCTCTAGAATTCTTTGAGCCAACCAGAATTCTTATTATGTATCTATAACAAATTTGAATGTGCAAAATGTGTGTAATAAATGTGCAAAAATCTTCAAGGTTGCTCACAGATAGCAAATTATTTAGAAAATAAAATACATTCTTATTCAAGGTGCAATTCTTTATTTGTATCTACAAAGATTTGAATTTGCATAAATATTCACAGTCTTATGTATTCACAGTCATATAGTCTTTGTATGAAGCTTTAATGTCTATGAATTAATAATATATGCACTGGAAAACATTCTAAGAAACATTTTTAAAAAGACATTCTAAACATTCTAAAACATTTTCAAAACACATATTCTTGTATTCTAGCTCTTATGATTTGAACACTCACTGCAATTTGTGGGGATATCTAAGGAACTTTCTGCCCTTATAATTGTAATTTTATATCTATACCAAATTAAATTAGGACACCCAAGCTTTAATCTCGTTGCAAACTGAAATCTGCAAAATTGACTAAAAAAGGTAGATATCCCAGATCCTTGAAAGTTTCAAGAGCTGCATAGCCTATAAATAGCTCCGATAAAAAGCGAAGCTTTCAGAACCCAATAATTAAGGATCCCCTCAAAGCTTCCTGCTTCAGAATCCTCCAAATGGCAACCCCCTAAGAAATCGCGAATTTCTTCATAATGATCTGAAAATGGCAGACCTCTAGTGAAAATCCAGATCTCCAGAAAGTGGAGAAAAAGAATCTCAAAGGCTCGTTGCGTTATATAGGAGAATTTCTTGTTGATTGATTTTTGGGCGAGGGTAAAGGAACAAGTAGAGGCGAAGTAAAGTAATTTTGCAACTACGTTGTCACAATATTGACACGGATGGTTTCGGAGGAGATGAACGGCCCTCCACCCGAAGCATAAATTCTGTCGTGGCCAGGTCCAACCCTTTCCCCGAGCGGAAAAGATCTACCGGGCTGATACAGCCGATACGGGCGGCTTCAAAAAATTCCCCCGCGACATCGGTGTTTAATTAAGACGCATAATCCGGATGTTGGGGATTTATGTTGCAGATTTGAACGCGGACTACATAGATATGCCGTTCGGTAGAGGCGGGCCAGCGACTCCCGGCATGCCTGGCTCCAATAGCAGAACAAAACGAATGAGAACGAGTTTCAAGCATCACCAGCTGAGGACCATGAAGAGTTACTTCGCGATCAATCACAACCCCGACGCGAAGGACCTCAAGCAGCTTTCGCAGAAAACTGGGTTGCCGAAGAGGGTGCTTCAGGTAAGCCGCAACCCCTTCCCTTCGTCTACTGTCTCTGCTGAGTGAACTGGACGTCTTGGTCTTGGGGTTGACCTTTGACTTCGCTAGCAGAAGTATTTTACAGTTCTGCTGTTTGAGATTAGAAGGTTTATTTTAACCCTTGAATGGTATACTATCAGTATTAGGCAATTATTTAACAGCATTGTAACAGGATTACTGTGAGGTCTTTATAAAAATGGATTCATGAATAGTTCATAATGGCCTCTCTTATTAATTTGCATAAGGTTTCCCCAAAATGTTATATTATAGATAACAAGGTAATTTCATATAGCATCCTGACTCCGGTACCGGTTAATTTTTCTTGAGAGAAAGAGATTTACAGTGTTGACTCGAAGACCGGCTGGGTTTCAGAACCGAGTGCAGTCCTTTTTCGAGTCAGGTTCGATCTTGGTTACGGCGGAACGAGGAGACTCGCACCGGCAAAGAAGTGGTGAGAATAGAGAAATCCCTTTTTCGAATCAAACTCAGGCGTCGTTCTTTGAGTTAACACTGTAAGATTGTCCTTATATCGGGACAGTACTGTATTTCCTTGATGTCTTCATGAACACTGATTAGATCTATTGGTTAAAGGAAATTGACTTTGGTCAGACTGTTCCATATAAATCTGCCTTGATGTTCAGTCACTACGCTTTAATTTTGAAATTTCGAAGTAGAGTGCCGATAGATTTCTCTATCAATCTTGGATTTGAAAATTTAGAAGGGAGTTTTATCTATCAAATCAGCTCTCATACTGTTCAAGATCTAAAGTCTAAATACATTCACTAGATCCCTTTCCTTTTCTAGATCATTCATTTCTTGAATCCCTTTCACAATCATCAAAAAAGCAGACTAAATATCCACCTATATAATTCAAATGTAAATCTAATTTATAAACATCTTTTCAAATTTCAATCTCCCAATTCCTCAGTAACTCGCCAAAGCTAAACTCAAAAACCATCAGTCGGATAAAAGCCCTTCAATAATAAATCAAACCATTATGCCATGCAAAATCTTTAACTCGGTTTCGAAAATCAGCGCCCTCAGTATTTTCAACAATCAAAATCTAGTCTCCCATCAGGTCCACCGCAGCCAATCGCGTTCAGCAAAAGCCCCGTACAACCGAGCAACGCATTTGCCGACGCGGGTGCAAAGGGGGTGTCGCGGGCGAGGGAATCGTCACGATGCGCAATTAAAACGAAATTTAGAGGGTCGGTTCGCGGGAAAAATATTCGCGTCCGGCCTCCTCCAATTAGTGCGGCCCGTCAATGACGCATGACGCCCTTCATAGGACGCTAAAAGTGTTCCCGGGGGCCTCTTTCTGGGCCGTCGTTTTGGACAGATTGTATCGTCGGGCTCTGCGTCGATCCCAGTTGTCTTCGGAATTTCTACGAGCGTGTTACGTTTATTTCTGCGGCACTTGAAACGCCTGGAACACACGGTGGCAGGTTAAAGATAGAAGGGATTGTTGGTACGGGAAGAGGGAAGGGAAAATCGTTATCTCCGTGTCCCGTTTTCTTGGCCCTTCCTCTTCTGCGATCCTTTCGCGGATTCTGCTATCTCTCGATCTTCTGATCTCTTGGCTTGATTTTCGGATCCGGTGAATCATCTTCGCGGAGCGCGGAAGATTAATCGCGGTGCTCGGTGGAGAGTGTTTTCTTGAAATTTTGGACTAGTTGTGGTTTGGATTTAGTTTGTGGAAGAATTTTGGGATTTAGTTTTATGGAGTAGATTAGGTTGATAGATTTATCTCAATTAACTGGCTTCTAATTACTTTCTGCTTCCATTATCTGCGAGTTTATTCTGTGGCTGTAAAGGAATACGATTTAAGTCACATTTTCAAAAGAATTTATGTATGAATTCAAGTCTAGAAAACAGAGTTTGTATTATTATAAAAAAAGAATGTTTTCTATTAGAAACGAGAATTTAAAGAAATTCAAGATCATAGTACAGTATCGATATACTAGGATTTCGAGTAAAACTTGGATTTTGATTTAATGATGATATACTAAAAATAAAAAAAATTCTATGTCAAGGAAATGCGTCAGTTTCAACCTTAATTTTAAGCCAATTAATAGAGGTTCTAAGTACACAAAAATATACAGTAGTTTTAAATAATCCCACATGATTCGTGGAGGATTAATATACTTAGAATTTGTATTATAAAGTGCTAAGTATTTAATAGATTATTTATTGTTTAATCTGTATTTTTATACCTAATAATGGCTTAAACAATTGAAATCAAGGAAAAGCAAAAATTGGGGATAATTTAAAATTACTATAATCGAGGTTCTACTGTGCACCAAAGTTTTCCTGTTAGACCAAAGAATAATTAAGCAAAGTTTCCCTAAAATCGAAAACTACCGTTCATCTTCTTTCCCTCCTCAGAAAATTAATGAACCACGAGCTTAATCGCGAATAACAACCCCCGCAATCCTTCGCACGAACCGAAAACCCCAGAAAGCCACTATCAGGACTTCGCTTCTCCTTGGCAAAGACCTCCACCTCCCCCACCTGGCAAAGTAAAACGAAGAGCAGCCGGTAGAAAGTCTCGAAGCAGTTCTCGGTTCAGATATCCATCGGTCTCCGAAGAAAGACCAGCCGTCGTCGGGGGGAGGAGCACAGAGGGGTTCTCTGCTTTCCAGGGCCGGGTAAAAAAGGTGCAGAGAAAAATCGCGGCTGGAAGATGGATAGCCAGTGATTTCGAGCGGTCTTTCTTTTTTTTTTTTCTCTCCTTCCTCCAGCGACGGTGGGGGAGAATCGCGTCGCCCGCTCCTATAAAAATACATATTCACGTTCGCGATGGCTCGAAGCGCGCGCTCGTCGGCTCGCGAGCGCCGCGTCTCCCAATTAGTGCGTGCTGCCGGCGGCGCGGCGAGGTAAAAGAACCGCACACGGGACGCGTGATATTTCCGTCGACGAGCCTGTGGCCTTTCCCCGTAATTATGACCCTCCGTCAATCCGCCGCTGCTCAAAATCCGCCCAAGTTTTGCCGTAACGAGCGGCGCCCTCGTTAACCCGCTACCGTTAAATTACATAGGCGAATCTATCTCGGCCGTGGCCGGCAAGCTTTAATTCGCCCCTGGGCCGACGATCGATCGCGGATCGAGCGATTATCAACGCGCCCTGGGGCACCACCAAATCACCGACTCCGCGCGATTAGTCGCCGAGCTTCTGGTCTTTCGCCCCGCCAAATTGCTTCCGCTTGTTCCGCGAGGAGGTACCTGCTGCTCCATTTTATGGCGAATTAATCTGCTACCTTGCCTCCACAGGATGCGAGGTTCGGTTCGCCTTTTTTTGGGATCTCTTGGAACCGTTCCTTCGATGCATTTCTAGGACTAACTAATTTTTTTTTGCTAGTGACTCCAATTTCGGAGCGTCTAACATTTGTGCGATGAAGTTGGGTTAGGTCTGTGTTGAATAATTTTTAATTACTATTGATTGGGTTTGGAGAACATTTTTTTAAACATTCCTTAGGCTTCAAAAAAGAAAGTTACCTTCAGCTTTTTAGTACTTTCATTGATTGACAAGATAGATTAAATAGAGTTACTTCAGGATTTATGAGGATTGTAATTCAAAGTATAAAATAAAGTATAGAATAAAGTGTGAAATAAAGTATGAAATAGAGTACTGAATAAAGTATAAAATAAAGTTGTGTTTAACCTACTTCTCAGAATCTTTCTGTTCTCTTTAATAACTTCCACTAAAAACTCCAGTTAATATTATATAGCTACACAAAATTAGTATAGCTGAGTATAGCCATACATGACTTATCAGCCATGCTGACTTATGAGTATAGCCATACAAAATTAATATTGAGTCATCTCATAAATAATATTTCAGTAAGATATTTTCTTTATAAAAAGAAATAAAATAAAAATGTACGTTTACATTGAATTATTATTACAATCATGATGATTATTATTTCTTACTATCCTCTTCTATCTTTCAAATAATTTTGCAATTCACTAATTACAAAATTTTTAACTTGAATCATAATGTGAAGCATTATTTATGAGATAACCTAATATTATTCATAATCATAACTTAATACTTAATGTATTAAGTAACTGTTTTCTCCATCGCCTCATATCTATTACAGAACATCCCCTAAAATCCAACCCACCATTACATACCCTCTAACAATTCACAGAATCCACATAAAATTCAACAATACACATCCCCAAAATTAAACAACCATACTAATAAATACTCTGCATTCACAAATTTGCATCTCAAGACTTCTTCAGGATTCTGAGCTTCTTCTCTAATCTCCATCAGATCTCCAATTAGGCTCACCCACAGTTGAACACGTCTTCCCTCAAGAAGCCTTTTTCAGAGACATATTCAGCATTCCCCTGCATCACTATCCAATTTTCAATTCAAACATACCTCCTCCCACCTTCCTGCTTCTTCCAGAAGCTCCTAGAAGGATCTCTTCTTCGGGGTTCTTCTCCGAGAAAGGTAGATAAAGGGGGGATCCTCGAAAATTCTGGCAACGCGAGTCAGATCCCTCGGATCCATGCAGACGCGTTGGTGACTCGATGGCGCCGGCAGCAGCCAAAGAAGATATAGAGAAAGGGAAAAGAAGCAGCGGGGTCGGTGTGGCGGTCGAGGGGAGGGAGAGAGCGAGTCGGCCTATTGTATTCGGTGCGGCGTAGGGTTCTTGGTCGCCATCTTGCTTGATATTGATCGCGAAACGCACGAATACTCGCTCGTTCGCCGCGGCTGCGTTCGGCGTCGTTCTCTCCTCTCTTCTCTACGCGACCTACAGACCACGCACATAGACGCACACACACACAGAGAAGCCCCTGCGGGCGCGAGGACGCGCGCGCGCGCGACTCCGCTCGCCGCAGGAACACTCGTACGCTTCGACCACGAAGGGGAGAGCCCACGTTGTGTCGGTTGGAAGTCTCCTGGCTTTCAGTCCGCGGGGGAGGAGACTATCTTGAAAATGGCGACGTGGATCCCGTGCATTGGGGCCGTCTTTTATCCATCGGGAACGCAAGGGGGTAGAGAGCCGACGGAGGGAGTCGCTGCGGGCGAAAGGGGACCGGGGTAGAGACTCTCCTCTGTGTCGTCGCATTATATATTGTCGCATTGTATCGACGATGTAGCTATCCTAGCAGGCTTTGGCCTGCTGACGTGCCCTGCGCCCGTGCTGTTGCATTTAAATTAACCCCCTCGCCTCCCTCTGGTACCCCCGCGATGAAGATATACACCGGCAGTCGCTGCTTTTTTGACCTTGCGACTGGAAGAGTATCTTTTGAGCCAGGGCGACTTTCTTTCGTTCAAGATTTTATTAATATAGGAGAGGCAGAGGAAATAGTGCTTTTATTTAAGGGGTTGCCATTATTGAAGGGGTAGTTTACGTCCCTGGTAAGAACAGTGAGTTTTGTTTCTAGGGGATTTAAGATAGTTGCTCGAATGAAGGTTGTTGGAGGGGCTGTGGATTCAGGTCAGGAGCTTTGATACTTCGATCATTAATGTTAAAATTGATTGTCAAAGTTCTTTTTGAGGGTTGCATGAGTTTTTTTAGGGTTTAGGATAGTATAGGATGGGGGTGGGTACAGGGTTTTTTCGATGGTAGAAGACTTAAAAAAAATGTTGAGTGCTTGATGATGTATTTCATGAAGTATGAAGATACTTGAAGAATCCTTCCAAACTTCAATTATCATGGCAATTGTTTATTTCTATTCTAAAGCCGCGTCTACACTATGTAACAAAACAGTGTTATATAACAAATTATTTTATAACTTTGTTATATAACATATTTTTATATCTTGTTACAAAATTATGTACTTAGTACTGTTTCAAGTGTGCAACAAGTTATATAACATTTCTCACATCAATGATTTTTAACGTGAAGGGTGTTTAGATAGCACAGCAAGATTCGATGTTAAAAAATAAATTAATTCTGTGGTTAAATTCTTTTTGTTTAAACAACTTTTGGAGCGGTTTTAATAAATCCCACGGCATTTACTACAGGATCGTCAAGGGCAAAGTTTCAAAGTCATAAAATTTCTGACACATAAATGTTATATAACATTCAGAATGTAACATGTTACATAACATTTTTCTTTTTCGTTTTCTAACAAGTTTTATAACTTTGTTATATAACGTGTTTTGTTATATAGTGTAGACGCAGCTTAAGCACAGCAATGGCCAGAGAAATTCTACCACCTCAAGGATATTAATATTTTGTAAAACAATTATTATTATTATTATAAGACGTTTTTATTAACCCCTAAGGACCTTCGTCGGGTAGATTTCTATCCTACGCACCACAATTTTTACAAAAATTCTGGTTCTGTTGCAAGGCTGCCGCTGTGGCGCCACCTACTTTGTGTAATAGCTGTTCTGTCGCAGCTGGTGTAAGAAACAAGTTTAGTGAATATTGAAAACCAGTCCACTACTGTATTTATAGATTGAGTTTGTTAACTAATGTGCATTCACGTGAGGATCAGAGTACCCATTGTCAAAATATATTCTTTAAGTTTGATAGAAGTTTTGTTTTGTTTTTTATAAAGTGTATACTTTTGTCGATCCCACACCGCATTTACTTTTTTAAAAAATATTAGTTTTAAGGAATTTTTATAAACTGTTAAGAAAGACGATTTATCACAAAAAGTGCCAAAATACTGTAAACTGGTTTTATTTTTTTAACTAAAGTTTCTATCGTTTAAAAAAAAAAGTTTTGTGTTTAATTTTTTCCACAAAATGATTTTAAAAAGTACTAAACCTACAAAAATACTATTCAATTTTCACTGGGGTAGAATTCTATCCCACAAAGCCATTTGTGTTACCCAAAAATAGCGAATCTATGAGGGTTACTATACATATATGTTCATATATGTATGAACGTAGAACGAACAATAATAACAAAAAGAGAAATAAAAAATAAATATATAGAAATCATCGTAAAAGATGCGGTGCAGCCACATTGTTGTTGTAAACCTGACTTTAACATTATTTCATAAGTACATAATGCAACTAATAAACACTAATCCACAACTACACCCAAACAATAGTAACCTGAACCCAAGAAATCTCTGAACCATCCAAACTCAAAACCCCGCCAAAATTCAAGCCCAAACAAGCAACCAATCCTCCGAAGAACTTCGCCGCTAACCTCTAATATCTCTGTTCGCAGGTGTGGTTCCAGAACGCGCGCGCAAAATGGCGGCGCATGGTGCTGAAGCAGGAGGGTAAATCGGACAAATGCGACGGTGGGGTGGACGGTGGTTCCTTGGGCGACCTGGAGCTTTACGGGAACAGCACGGGGAGCGGTGGTCCACCGATGAGTCCTCCGTTCATGATGGGTGGGCCTCACAGTCCGGCGTCCTTGGCGTCCTTGGATTGCGCGTGATCCCCGAATTCCTGCTTCCAGGCTAGGATCATGGGACCGACCGACGCCTGACCAGTCCTTGTCAGGGACTCTTTTCTTCCTTTCCGAGTGAATCCACGGTCCCCGCGGGACTATCGCGACGCTGTGAATAATTTATTTTGTCGCGGGGTGGCGTTTAGTGGCGCCGCGTAGAGGAAAGGGAAAACGTCGGAGTGACTCGTCCCTGGGTTGCAGCGTTGCATTTCGAATGCAACTGCGACTCAACGACTCGATGCTGCTATGCGCTGGCTGCAGTTGGTCGCAATTGGGTTTCTGACTGTGGAGGATAATTTTAGACTACGTTTGTGGGTCGGAGCCTGCAAAGTTCTACTTGGGGTCTTTGAACAGGAGGATTTGTTGCGAATGTTGCAAGCGTTCTCTGCTTTTGTGCCAGTCTGATACATCCTTCGTTGTGAGCACGTTGTGGTGGACGGATCGTGAGCTTAAATCGAGGCGACACTGATTGTATGGTTGTATAGTCAATCGGAGTGAAGGATCTTTCCTTTCACGTGTTCCAAATATCTTCGAGATCAAAGCAAAAGATGATGCAAGAAGTGTCCCTTGATATGAGTTCACCATCGCCAGTGGCAAATGAGTTCAGATCGAAGGCATCTAATATCTGAGTATCCAGCCATGATCCTGCCACTTTGGTGCATTCTCCTCGCAGAAGCTTTCACGCAGAGCTTTCCATCTAAGAAAAGGTACCAACGTAGTGTACATCTGCCCTTGCATTCGTCAGTGCATTGTTTTAAATGCCCTGCGGCTCCGACAATTGGCAAAACTCAATGGCCATCAACTGCAGT
Organism: Perdita meconis; assembly: GCA_030770465.2. NCBI lineage: Eukaryota > Metazoa > Arthropoda > Insecta > Hymenoptera > Andrenidae > Perdita > Perdita meconis. The sequence continues at coordinate 7,770,606 of JASKOS020000001.1, forward strand.
TAACAGTTCTGTCGCTAAGAATTTGTTTCGAAGAAAGTTCGACGCTCGATCCCAGTTTCCTCGTCGCAGGAAACGAGTCTTCAGCATCGAAAGCCGGACAACGCGTCGTACCGGAAGAGGGTCGATTAGTCGAAAGAATAGAGAACGTTGTAATTTATTATAGCTGACGCTGCAGAGCTCCAGCGTCTCTATCGCGCCTTGCCTTCTTGCGAATCGCCTGGCTTCTCGTGCTGAGCGAGCTTCGCGTGCACATACACGGACACACACGTACACGCCGAGGGGAGTAAAGGAAGAAACATACACACACTTCACACGAGTTCGACGGGGAGCTTCGACGTAGCCCCGAAGAGCGTTTTGTAATTAGCTGTCGACGTCTATTTATTGGTTATAAGCGTTCTGAAGGTAAGCCTAGTTAAGGGTTACGAACTTTACCAGTGCTGTGTGAAAATCCAACGTTTCCGGAGGCTAGAAAGGGTGGGAGGGAGTGGGCGTAGTGCCTCGGGTACTGCGCGACGATATAAATAAATATACATATGTACGTACATAATAATATATATAAGATTATTATTGTTATATCGTTAGGGTGAATTACGTGACAAAAGCTCGTTCGAAGGGGTATTCGATACGATTTTCAGCGAGGTCGCGCGCTCGCGATGATCGTCGGAGCGTGTCGAGACGCGGTGCGATCGACGGGCTCGAGAGTCATCGAGGGCGCAGGAAAATTGTTAATTAAAGAACGTGTGGGCCGCGCGAAACGTTGGGTTTTAACGTCTCGAGTATATATAAATATATATATACATAGTTATATATATAGATATATTATTTATAAATGAATTCGGGCGCGTCGAGCGCGAGAACGACGGGTGTAATTATAATTATTGCTCAAAGGAACGAAAGTGGGGGTGAGTGGGAGAGAGAAAGAGTGGGGAGAGAGAGAGAGAGAGAGAGAGAGAGAGAGAGAGAGAGAGTGAGCGAGGATGGATCGAATCGCGCCCGATCGCGAATCCTTGGATCGTTATTTCACGTAATTTGTTGTAAATAAAGGACGTTCCTCGTGTTTCTTAAGGCACCGCTATAGGTTGTAGGGATTATAATTGCATTCGGTAGCGGTTCTGTTTTAGGCAAGGTAATAATGATGACGACGATTATTATTATTATCACTCCTATTATCAATATCCTTGTAACGAATGGAACGATTGTCTAATTTTACAAGATGATTTTTTCATTGAATATATTTTGACAATATACTTCGCCGTCTCTGTCGACTTCTTTCTTGTGTATCCCCCGATTACTATCCGCCATTATCCACCATCCTCCCCAAAGTTTACGATGAAACTCTCTTCAAACATAGAAAATAAAAATAGAACAATTCCGAATATTATTAAACCTTTGCCGCGCTGTAATAAAATATTAGAAACTTGTTAAAATAAAATATGCGTATTTACGCAAAAAATCTTTAACTCAACTTATACATTTTTTTTTTCTCCAGGAAAATTTGAAGTACTGACATTTTTAACACTTTTCTATACGTTTCTACATTTTCGACATGTTTTAAAAATTTCTTCCCATCAACAAAATTGTAAATATCAGCTCCAGCAGTGAGCGGAATTTTTCATGTTCGAAGGAATATATTATAGTCGCTAGATAATAAAATACAACTCGTGGAAGGATAACGGAAATGCAAAAAATTAGAATGCAACGAACGATGCATACAACATGCATCCAGCTGCATTGTACCCACCGCTAAGTGGCTGACGCACGGAGCGATTTCAAACGTTGATTATTCCTCCGCGTTTCTGAATCGATAAAAATCGAGGACGAAGGATGCCAGGATTAAAGAGCAACATCGTTCACAGTATAATCGATCAAGCAAAGTATGCCTCGAGTTTCACCGCTTATTTGATCGTTTATTTAGTTTCAATGATTCCCCGCGTTCCGAGTAAAAAATCGAAGACTAAGGAACCAGTGAATGTCTTCTGTACACCCACGCAGGTTCACATTCTCCGTTCCCAGTCACGCTTCCAGCTGCACGATTCCGTTCCTAGATTATACCGAATCCTGTATCAGAGTCACTCTTGGGAATAAGAGCAAATCTGAAGGATTGGAGTTTGTGTTCCAAACATGTAGCAACTGTCGAGGCAAACTTGTTCTCTTGTTTGCCTTCAGAATATATCAGGGTATTTTTTAAAGTTTCGACAATGTCAGGAGCTACGGTAATTGGTTTAAAAAGAATTGAAGATATAATCAAAATTGGAGCTATTATAGATATTGCTTTTAATAATGCAAAAGAAGATCGCTGTGAACAGAAAGAGAAGAAGAGTTAGGATAAAATATATGGATCTAGGATAAAATATAAATAAAAATCAGGAATCTGTTTCTTCAAGAGTTGATATATTTAGATACTTTGAAAAGTACTTATTGTTAGATGCAATTTTAGTAACAGAAATTATTTATTTATTTATTTATTTATTTACGGGCAAAACCCTTTAGTACAAAAATTACAAAAGAAAAGAAAAATATAAAGTAAAAACTCATAATACATGTAAATCCTAAATTAACTCTTTTATGCATAGCTATACATATACGTATTTTATATAATATTTGTGAAAATATATACATACATACACATACATACATACATACATACCCATACATCGATCATAAGGGACTAAGTCCCAAATATATATTACACAAGATCGTTTATGTATTACACGACGAACGGTTTACTTGGTTAATAGTCACTGTGTGCTTCTAATTTTGATATTAACTTATATAGAGAACTCTTGAAGGAAAAAACATTGCCGGAGAAAATAGCGATATAATCTAAATATTGATTTGCCGTTTCAGTAATACGATACATGGGATTATGCTCACCATAATTAGTTTTATGACGCAGGTTATAAAAATCTAGTAACTCCCGAGGGTACATATAAGTGAATATTCGCTAAAAGTGGTGCGCAGTTTATATTATTATTAATTATATTGAAAAGAAAACACAGGTCAGATACTCTTCTGCGTGTAGACAAGGTGGTCAAATTAAGAGCACTGAGAACAGGCGAGTAGTTGTGATCATAACGCGACATAGGAGAACGATTATGGCTTCTCGGTAATTAATAATTAATGCTTAAACTATCTGAAGAATGCCTAACTAAGAATTAAGAATCGATGAAGGCAACTCAGAAAATTTCTGTAATAATTCTCTAATCAAAGCTCTAATAGTTTAATGAAGGATTTTCGCTGGAAAACGCTATTATTCAGGGATGTAACAATAAATATAGCTTCCCGATTTCTCATAAAGTCCCGTTTCAACGAGTCCAATCTCGTGACCAGCAATTCAACCATCTAGAGTCCAGAAGAATGGTGCACTGTGGTCCAACGAAAACACCGAAGGGGTAATATTTCAAGAATATCCAAAAATACCGGAAGGCGGTCGCGTATTTAACAAACGATCCGCGCACCGTGGACACGTTGGACCGTTGCCCACCGCGGTGGATGGAGCCGCGGAGAAGTCACGATGCACTTAACGAAGTAAATGAGACGTTCCCGTGGATCGACACCGGGGTACCACTGTCAACGACGAGGAGAGGTCTCCGACACTGTCAGACGTTGTGCCCCGGCATCGATCATTCGCGTTATCGACATCTCGATCCCCTTGGAACCGGTCACCGGACTCTCGGGCCCCTGACATCGCGCGCCGAGGATCTAGGAATCTCTCTCTCGGTCGTCCCTCGATCACGCCTGATCGGTTTCGAGAATGAACGGTCCCCGAATGCGAGCGGAACGGCGCGCGGCGTTCTCGTTTTGTCGCGCCACGAGCGCACACGATTCCTCCCCGGCCATTGTTTCCCATGTGAGAAGAAAATGTGGGAACCATCGCCCCGGGCTTCGTTAACCTTGGGATCAACCTCGCCGGAGATGCTCAGGCTCTAACCTGTCATCTTCGATACTCCATGACGCGTTCATCCTCGAAGATCGGGTTGTATATTCTCTTCGGAGATCGAGGAGCGTCGTAATTTTTCATTAGGAGCTGTTCGATCTTTAGATCCTTCCTGATTTAACTCTCAGAGAGTGGACTGTAAAGTAACAGTCACAATGCCAGGCGAACGTCGGGTTAATTTTGACCCGACATTCGCTGGACGAGGGTTAAATTATTGGTGCTTTGTGTTGTTGTGAAATTTGGGATCGGGAATGTTTTGGGACGGAGAAACCCGACGGTCGAAGCAGGTCAAAATATTCCTCCTACAATAAAATTAAATTTGGGGGAAGAAGATGAAAAACGATGAGTCGCGATTAGTAGTCCTGCAGACGACATATGGAACGGTTGTGTATAAGCGAATTTGTGCGGTTTAGTTTTCTGAAGGTGAAGTATTTATTTTTAGTTTTCTGCGGTGAAGTGACTGTTGTTTTTTTCTTCAGTTATAATATATGTAATTATATTTGTTTAGAAAATTAGTTTACAGTAAAGGTTATCTGTGCTATGTTTTGGAAAATTTTCTTGATCTCAAGGAAAATTTGAGGAAATTATTACTGATTTATAGAGCAAAATAATTATTAGATATGAAGGTTTTTAAAAAAGATGTGCTTGTGCTTGGAAAAGGAAAATTTCGATCTTATTTTAGTGGTACAGCAGAATGGTCTCATTTATTAGATGATCTTATTTAAAAGAGAAAGTATAATTATACAGTAATGGTGAGAGAAATTGCACCACCTTGAAAAAGAAAAAAAAAAGAACTGATCCAATGTAAGAAGAACATGTTAAAATAGTTTTATGTAGTTGTAACATCTACTACCATAAATTTGATATCACTTTTCAATATTCATTAAAATTGTAAAAGTATCCCTAAATTGAATGTAATTAGTAATCGAAGTTTTTTTTGCATACATGAAAAATTCTTTCTCTCCTTATTTATACAGTAAATACATGGTTCTAAATTTTTTAGTGATAATTTAATTAGTGCCTTCATCCATTATTTGAACCGTTTTATATCAACAATTTTTGGAAGAAGTTTCTTTGCATTGAAATTTAAAATTATTCATAAAGTAGATATTATTAATAACAATGAGTTATGTTTTTTGGTTTATCTCTTCGGAAGCCTGTTATCTCAATTTAATCATACATAACCTAACTTTTCTTCATAAAAACAAAAATCTCTTTTTACTTCCAACTTTAATCTATTAATTTTTTAATGGAATTCTACATAAAAAAAACACAATATCCTTATTTATGATCTATTTGTTGATCTATCTATTTTATATATTAAAACTCAATGTGTAATGAAGAACAATATAATTATTTATAGTTATTGAAGCCTCTACACTCAAACAAAAACATCATTGCTTCTCATATTTACAAAGTGATTCCAAACTTTTGGACGGTAATATATTGTACAATATATCCGATAAAAACATGTTATTGTGCAATTTTATTGGTCACCACTAAAGTTCTATTTAACTTCAGATTCGAAAAAAATAAAAAATCCCTCATTTTCTACAATCATCTTTTGTATCTCAAACAACTGAGTCTCTTCCCCAAACTATTCTCACTTCTAAGACTCAAAACTCTATTACAATAATATCTAACATCTCTCATAATCATAATTTCTCTATCTAAATTCTCCTCCAATTCTCCATCACCTCAAAAAGCCAAAAATCGCGTCTCTTCTCAATTTTCATCCCCTCTTAGAACATCACCAAGGATGGATTCAGTTTTCCCGAATTAATCCGAGGCTTCGTTTCGCGGAAAATCGAGAATCTAAACGCGGAGGCGCGAAGCAACGGCCGATTTTCCCCAAGCTTTTCCCCCCGGTTTTGTATATAAACCTCGTCACGTTATTATTTCTCGCCGCTACCCGCTCATTAAACTCCTCTCCATGATTTTTTTTAGTGCCTCCGCCGCGCGCCCGGGTCTCCGTAGTCTCCTCGTCCACGCCCCGATGCACCACTCTCCCTCTCTCCTCCTGCCCCCATCGCTCTCTTTCTCTCTCGACTTTCCTCTCGTGAGTCGGGGACTCACTCGTCTCGTTTGTGCGGTCCTCTTCGAGAGACGCTTCCTCTGAGCGCGCCGAGCACCGCAACCCTTTGCCCGAGGACTTTTGACGCCCCGCGACACGCTCGAATACCGTTCGACAAGAGGATTCGGCAGGCGACGAAGTTTTTTTTTTCACCCTCTACCCTCTCTTCTTCTGTCCCCGTTTCTCCCTTTCTCCGCGGCTCCTACGTACAGAGTTTCGAGAGCACAGGACATATACGGAACGCAGTCGAAGGCTCTTCTCCCTGAGACAGCATCGGTGGATCTTTGGGGTGGAGTCTGTTTCATTGGGGGATGGTTTTTGGCGTGTTCTGGAATAAACTGGAGAGTGTCGCGAGCTGGGAACGAGGGCTCGGCGTTTTTGTTCGCTTTGGGCACACTTCATCAACGGGTTTTCCGTTTTGCTTTGGCGAACTAGATTTTGGGAGGTTTTTGGCTCTTTTAGTTGATGCTTCTGCATTCTCCGATTCGTGTTTGTAGCTTTCTGGTCTAGCAAAGGAGTAGATTAATGTTGGATCGTTGTATGAGTATTTTCGTTTCTATATTTTTTCATTAACTATTATTTCGTAATGCAGAGTCTTTCATGCCTTAGGAAATTCGAAAAATTTGCTTCCCTACTTTGTATCTTTTCAATAATAATATAAATAGTTGAACTATCGCCCAAATCCTTCATTCTAATCTCCGTTTAGAAGGTTTAAAGATGTTGCATGAATTTTTTCACATTTTTTCAAAGGTTCTCGTTCAATGAAAATCGTATTGCAAATCAATGACCCTGGTTTAAGTGATTCAAAATTGATATTGGATTTGAGAGACAAAGACTTTTTTAAAAAGGAATTTGAAACTCACCTGGAAAATAAAAGATGATCGTAGAAAATGATAGTCTGCACGTCAGTGGCTAAATATAACTCCGAACAGATTTCTTGAACACTAAATGGAGAAGAATAATAAATAATTTAAAGTAGAAGAACTCGATCAAAGAATACAAAGAATGTTTGAAGAATTGAATTCTCATCAGACCCAGAAGTTAATTTTAAATAAAATCTCTGATCATAATTATGTTCCTGCTATGGAAAGGCTGAAACTTATGTCCTTAGAGAGTAGAAGAACAATTTCAGAGTTGACGTTTCTTTTCAAAGTTCTACGCGGATGCATCAATTGTTCTCAACTCCTAGAGCTCATTAATTTATATGCGCCTACACGATCTCTCAGAAAATCGCAAACGTTTCTACCAGCAAACTATACCTCCAATTACGCCAAAACTGATACTATTAACTGTCTGTGCATCACGGCGAATGCATTTGACCATAACTTGGACATGTTTTGTGGCTCAGTTTCGGTATTCAGAAAACAAATTTTTGACTTCTTTTGATTTTTCTCTCTCTACTTAATCTCGCCATATATTATTTGCAATTTATAGTTTAAAGTTATTATTTTCTTTATATTTGTTGTTCGTCATCTATTGAACTGTAATTAACTACTTGTATACTAATGGGAATTGCTTCCCGTATATAAATAAATAAATAAATAAATAATTCTTCTGAAGGAAACGTTAAAAAAAAGTGTTTCAAGTCTCAAAACAGTGACTGCTAGATACCCGAGGATTCGGTGCGAGAAATTTCCAAGAGTCCTACGGTTGTCCCCGCTCCAGGAACGTGAAACCATCCGTGGACCCATGTAATATCCACCCAGCCACCGAATTCTCTTTGCCACCGAGCACTTTCGACGCCCTGCATCACGCTCGGATACCATTCGACAAGGGGCGCCGCTCTTCGCGGCCAATAATTCAGACTTCAAGGCGCGGGCGTGAAGATCGCCCCGACGGTATATCAAAAGCCGCGCGCACTTCCCGTTTCCCCCTTTCCCCGTTCGTCGCCGCGCTCAAAGACGCCGTTCTTCGTGCACCCCGGCGAGAGGAAGCCAACTGAACGGGAGGATTTTCCGGGGAAGCGGTGTTGAGCGAGGGAGGACTCGGATTTAGACAATTCTGGACGAGAATTATTTGCAACGATTATTGACTCTTTCGTACCTGCATATTGAATATTTATTATAGTGTGACTTTATTTACTTAATTTTTGGTAATATTGAGATTGGGATAATATTAATTAAGGAGATGCAGATTAATTGTGTTGCAAAGCAACATAAATATTGGAAGAAAAGGTTTTTCGACTTCTTCGGGATTTAACTTTGCTGTTCTTTTCGGGTCTATTTGACCCAATCCTGCATTTTATTTTGTTAAATAACTATATCAATTGTAAGAAAAATATATGAAAGTTAGTTTTAATATTTATGTTTATTGTGATATTCTGTAAAAATTTCATTGACCATGTTAATAATGGTATGTTAATAATTCAAGTTGTAATAAATCAGAATTTTAAGAGTAGAACAGCAGGGTTAATTAATTTTCAGAATTAATTAGTATCAATATTTTGGGTTTTTCTTTAGAAATCTTCACTGCATTTAGTGATATTCAAGTACCTACCAGGATTTTTTTAGAGGTACTTACGTAAATATTAAAACAAAAGGGTTTTGGACTTATACAGGACTGTATAATCTCTCTTTCCACATTAACTCTTAAGTTGTCCCTCAATTTAAGTCTAATAATTCTATTTAATATTAATTTTTACTGAATTGGTAAATAGAAATGAATCTTATTCCGTATCCTTGGAAATTGAGATTGGATATTAGGAGATTATATAAATTTCAAAATAATTTCATCAACACTTAGTAAATAATGATTAGTAGACTACGAATTTTTATGTATTTATAGCAGTTTTAAATATGTATAAAAATGTATAAAAACATCCATCGAAACAAAGATATACAAAATATACAAAATAAAATACACTTTATAATATTTAGAATATATATAATAATGCACTTTTATTCAAGACTCATTTACTCTTCCATGTTTCCAGAAATATAAATTTGCATAGACATCCGCAGTCTACCAATTAACTTCAAAACCGTAGAACATGTGCTACATTTCTCACACTATAAGAGCTCATTTCCAACGATTCATGAAACCATATCGAGTAAAGTCTTGAATCACTGTCAACTCCCAAAAATTCTTCAAACCTCGTATTACTCCACTTCGTCCGCCTCAAACTGTCCATTTCCACTTCCCCTGACCCTCGTCACCTCGCAACTTCCCATTACCATAATTTCCACCCACCCAGCGTTCAGAATCTCCACAGCCTCCAGAATCACCCTAAATATGCGGTACAGTCCTCGCGCGAAATTTACCTCGCGAGGTGCCCCGGGTGGCCGAGACAGAAGGCGAAGAGCATCGTCGAAAGGCGACAACGCGAGCAAAGAAACCGCGCCCCGGGCGAGAAGGAGACCGATCCCCGAAGCGAACGGAAGACGGGAGCGAAGGGGGAGGAAACTTCCTCCACGGTGCAGCGCGGGTGACAAACAACCGCGCGGATTCCACAGATCCACGCGGCGCGCAAAGTCCGCGCTAATTAGCGGTTCACGACCGTGCCGAAAAAGAGACGACGCGCGACGAACAGAATAAGAGAAACGGAGGCCCCATCGAGGGAGTGGGAAAGAAAGGAATAGAAAGTAAAAACCGAAGAAGAAGAAGAAGAAGAAGAAGCAGAAGTATCGCGCGAGCGCGCGCGCGCGCGGGGATGGGGAAAGGGAGACGGCAGGCCGAACGGGCCATTTGAATATATCGGGGAGGGACAGTGAGCGATGTTGCACCTGCCGCCGCGAGTCAGTGTAATAGCTGCGAGATGTCACGCCGCTAGAGGCACGAGCAAAATTCCCAGCTACTCCTTCGCCTGAGAGACTCTTTTTGGTCGACGCAGGGCGGCGGAGAACGCGCCGCTCCGGATGGACGATTAGTTGGATGAGTTGCGCCGCGATTTCGGGGGTGGACCGACGCTCTGCGACGACTTCTTCGGGGAACGGCGCGGCGCCCCTCTTCGGCTTTCCGCTCTAGAGGCGCTTGGCAATTAATTGGGGGACGTGGTCAAGGGTTTGTTCGATTAAGGTCCTCGGTGGTTTGTGAAGACGATGGTGTGGTTTCGAATTATTGAATCTCTCATTAAGGGGACTACGAAGTCAGATTCAGCAAAAAGTGGAACGTTCTTTGGGAATTTATTGTAAGGCTAAAAATGGAAATTGTGACTTGTGCTTTTGGATAATATTTATTTATTTATTAATCAACGGGATATACCCTTTAGTATACATAATAATAAGCATCCAAATTGAGACGAGCCATATTACTTTACAAATTAATTCTTTGAAAACGGACAAGATTTAATCGCTTTAGAAAATAAATTCATCGAATTAGAGAACAAATCTACACTACCTAGATACAAATCAGCTTGTTTCAATGCTCTATTAACAGGATCAATAGAGCCACATTTGTATGACGGCAATCTATAAACAAACATAGCGTTATTTCGAAGATTTTTCTGTGGTACACTAAGATTGATTTTGCGGCTAAGTTCAGAGCAATCTATTTTAGAGTTAACTATTTTAAATGTAAAGATTAAGTCAGATATAGTTCGCCGGTCAGACAGTGTTTGTAATTTTGTAATCCGAAGAAAGTCATGATTTGGAATCGCCATTGGTTCGCCTAATAATTATTTTCGCCTATTAATATTCGCATATTAATTAGTATTAGAAATCGTAAAAAACGGTTGCTGAATGAGATAAATATTACATAAATATATTTAAAACTTTAAACGCAAATATCTTAAAAATAAAAGCATGTGACATACGTAGTTTTACCTTATAATCATAGACATATGTATGAATGTAAAAGTTGTGTAATCCAGTATTTTGCGAATTTGTTTTACTGTCACATTTCAAAAGCTTAACTTTCAATTAGTGTACAAAAATGATCTTCAGCTTTTAAGCATGTTTTCATTAATTTTTCGGTGGATAATAGAACAACTTAGAACTGCCCATAAAAAATTTAAATCCCAAAATCTTATAACTTAAAAGAATATTGAATAAAATGATTAGGGTCATTCGGGGTAAACGGACGCACTTTTGCTGTTTTTGCTTCACTGAGCCGAAACTACCATGATATTAGGAACACTTTCTTGCGCTATCGGTAGCATATTTAATAGACTCATAAAATGTAACGAGTATTTGACGATAGGCTAAACAGTTTTTTTTTAAAGTAAGCAAAAGAGTGACTTGGTCATACTGCGTACCTTTACTCCGACATGCGGGGTAAAAATACGCAGTCGTGTGGGTAAAAGTTCGCACGTAGAGTAAAAGTATGCATTCAGGTGTAGTAAAAGAAAATGAACAAATAATACACAGGTGAAACATATTTTTATATTATTTTTAATAAATGAAGCTAAAGATGACAAAAACAATAGAAATTAGGAACTTCAAATTTAGGAAACTATCATACAATTATAATTTTTCATAGATTCAACAAAACGAAATTATGCTCAAGCCTTTATCAGAGCAGATATGTTTTTACTCCAAATATTATTAAGAATTCAAAAACAAGTGGACAGTAACCTAAATACCAGTGCGTACTATTACCCCCGTCCTTTTACCCCATTTGATCGGTAACCAAAACAATTCGTACTAGTTCGAATTCCAATAAAGTTAGGTTAAAATGTTATTCTGGGAAAAATCGTTCAATAACTATATAAATTCGTCAAAAACAACTTGCTTCTAAAAATACATAAATAATACTTCTGCAAACTTTTCCCTGGTACGAAAAAAATCGAAATTACACGTCAATGTTAAGTTTTTACTTGTAATTCACAAAGCGCGACTCGCACCGCTCAACAGGTGTTGACACAACATGGCGGTCCACGCGCACCCAATCCCGACGAGCCGGCATCCCCGTCCTCTCACCCCCCTCATAGAAAACGGCACTTCGTACTTTTACCCACTACGCGCGTTTACCCCGAATGACTCTAAACCTGATACGTTCCTCTTAAAAGTCTGAATTTATAAGAACATTAAACATTAGTACATAATTATTAAGATATGCAGTGAAATGTTCTTAGAATGTTAAGCAACCACAAACATTTCTAGTAATACTATCTGCTTTATAGTATATTTTTTTTAATATTAAAACATTAGTTGACTGAAATAAAACGCATGATTGGGTCAAAAAAGACCCGAAGTCCGTTGGGACTTAAGGGTTAAGTATCTTTAACAATATTTATTATCTTGCATGTAACTTTAAAGTGGCTTGTATAAAGGAGATACATTGATGTAGATAAAATATATTTAAAAAATACTCCACTCAGAAGTTGATAATACTCAAAATACAATAATTCTACAAGTAATTTGTCTTTTGATAGCAATGCTACAATGATACAATTTCAGCACTACTGCTAAGATAATCTCAAGACAGTTCTACTAATATTTCCCCATTAGAGTGTCTCGTCTACTTTTATTTTCTACTCGCCGACTCTATTCCTATCTATTTCCACGTTCAGCTACTCATTTCTATTTCCCCGCCCTGCAACTTGGTTCCATCTCTTCGTTTTACTTGTTCCAGCTTCTGCCTTCCACTTCTGCCTCCTATCTCCATCTCACTTATTTTTAATATTTTCCTAATGAATCTTCGACAAGATCTGAAGCTCATCCGCTTATCAGCAGGCTTTTGTCAAGGATTTCAGTCGATAGGAAAATTTCCTCGCCTTCATTTCCCTCCGGTAGAGTCTTCCAGAGCGAAGGACGAACCCCTTCACAGCGCGCACCACAGTCGCGACGATATCTTATCGAGCCGCTTTGTACCAGTTTAATTAACGATTAATAATATACGCAGGGCGTTACGTAAATACGGCGTTTTACGAGTACTCGGGGCGGCTGATAAGACCTCGGGGGCAATAGAAACGTATGAAAATCGAAATGGATCCGCGGAGAAACCGGTCGCCGGGATCCGGAGATACCGTAACAGGGATTATAACAGGAACTCGAGCGGCAGCGTGCTTCTCGTTCGTTTCTCCTTTATCACGGTCTGGGTTCAGCACGCCTCTGCCAGTCAAATTAACGTGTTAATTGCGGCAAAGGGAGAAAATGAAGTGCTCACCGGCCCCGGCCAGGCTAAACTGTTCCAGATTGTTTACTTGTGAATTATAAGCGAACGTTTCCCTTGGACCGAACGAAATCGAGAGTCTCCGCGCGGTTTGCTTCCTTTGCTCTTAGAGCTTTTTCCAGGAGAACGGTGCGAAATTATTCTTGTTTTAATAATTAGAATCTTAAATAGTTTTCAAAGGATAGAAACGTATTTCATTGATGTTCCTGTGCCTTTTAATATTTTGTAATGCAATTGAAAGTCGAGCATTGGTTATAGAAAACTTACAAAATTAAGGGACAACAGAATTTTTGTAATTTTAGCAAAAGGAAATGTTTCAACATTATGTGTGACTTTGGTACAATTCCCATAGATTTATTATAGTTTAAGTTGTTTTACACTCTTTTTACTTTACAATATCATTTTTTCACAAACGCAAATTAGTATTAGTACTATTTTTTTTTGTGCCTTAAAATTAAAGGCTATTTGTAGCAGCATCAATTTTGAAGCACTTATTAAAATATAAAATGCTTTTATTACTAATTGTACTGTTTCACGTGGTCTCACAGTGATTTTGAGAAACTGTTGAACGTGAATTTACCAAAGATTCATCCGTTGCATCGATTGTCAGTTAGTGACGCAACCGAACGCCACCAACGCCGATGCCATTTATCCCTAACGAGGCGGCTTATTAGCTAATTAATTGAAATGCATTATTGCGAGGAACCAGCGACTGTCGCCGACCAGGCGAGACCGTTCTTTTTTTTCGTTCTTTCGAGCACGACAGCGCTGACCTCACGATAATTCTGACGACGTAATCGTTCAAACGTTTCGCCTTGCTTCGTGATGCCGCGAGAAAAACGGTGAGTCAACGCATTCCTTAGAATACCCCATAAAACAGAAAAATTGGAATACCATCAAAGACCTAATTCCTGATCATTTAAGAGTAATTATCACGGTTTTTTAAACGTGCAAATGAGCAAATAATTCTAATCTTAAAATTTGCGACATATCTGAGTAAATTTATGTATCTTTAATTTGGCATCTAACAAAGTGCAAAACTAACGAAAATTAAATTATAATCTAAGTTCTAAAGTCAAAACAACAGAGGGAGAAATTTATGATCACTCAAATTATGTGTAATATTAATTAAAAAATTTTAATTCTAATTTTTAACATGATAATTTATTGTATGATAGTTATATATTAAACTGAACAGGAATCGGCTTCTGATTACAAATTGGGTCCTTGGCGGTAACTGAATTTGAAAAATTTGAAATCAGAAAATTTTTGATGAAAGGTATTCCTTTTTTAAATCATTTATTACCTATTTATTATATTCTCAGAAGCATTAAAATTCGGAATTCGGAAAATTAAAAAAATCTGAAATCTGGTTAGTTGTTCAATTTTTATAATATTTAAAACCTCTATTTTTATCTTAACAATCAGCAAAAACTATTCTACAGTGCTATTCAATTAAAAAAAAAAAATGAAACAAACTGAGAGATTTTTTATCACATAACAAAAAAGTAGCTCCAAATCGAATCTCATAACAATGAACATTCCGATCTAATATTCTTAAATTCTATACCCAATGCCCCATCAGCGGGTCCACCTGACCCCCGTCCACCGTCCCCAGCCCCCAGCATCGCAATGGGACACCATAGATGAATCAACCCAGCAAACCGTGAGCTCATCGAACGCTAATCATGTCGCGACCACCTGCACTCGTCCCGCGACCCAGCGCAGGGCGCACGAGGAGGATATGCTCAGTCCTCCGCGGGGGTAGCGTAGAATTTAAATTAATTGATAGCCAATCTCGTCCGGGAGACTCATAGTCCGTTAATTGGCAGCTTATAGGCGAGTCCCGGGGCTCGTTAGTGAGCGTAACGCCGTGAACGCGCGCGGACGCAGCGGTGCGTGCGTGTCCCGCGCACGTGGTGTTTTCGGATGTGTTATTTCAGCCGAGTGGAGCACAGGTACACGGGGCAACAAAGCGAGGATAACAACGGGGAACACAGGTGCGACAGCCACCGGCAGCGATGTCGGCCGCGTCACACGCTCGCTGCTCCGATCCTGGATGACAGTTCGGTGAACCGTAACCGCTTTAATGACATAATCCCACCCCCGCTCGGTCCGCGACCCTGCACCCCTCCACCGGTTTTCGAGTTTTCATAGTAGACGGATTGATCTCGTTCGACGCTTCGATGTTCGCTTTATTTCTTGAGATTTGAGATTGTTTGATGAGGTTTGGTCATTTTTCGTTTTGGAAGAATGTGGGGAAGGAGTGGAGGTTTTTTTCATTGCTCGAGGAAGTTTTGGTGTTCAACTCTACTACACTTCTCTTAAAAGTCAGATTTTATAAGAATATTAATTGTTTTCACGCAATTATTAATGTATTTAGCGAAATTTTGACGGAATTATAAGTAACAGCAAATATTAATAGTAATAGTTATTGTTTTTGGATTCTTTTTTTTAAATTGAAGCATTTGTTGACTGAAATAAAAACCAGGATTGGGTCAAAAGATATTAGAAGACTATAGCAGGGTTAATAAGCTGTTTGTTGAGGTGTGTTTGTAGTGGATTAGTTAGTGAATAGATGTTGTCGGTTTTTGAAGAATTGTGTATTTTGACAGGGGAAGCAAAAAGTAGTGAACAATTTTTAGTACTTTTATTTGAACTATTGCCAATTTCCTCCGACTCGGTCTGAGTCTAAACTGCACAAACCACTAACAAGGGACGTCACTCAATTATAACGCACCGGTTTTTATACGCTTTTGGTATGATATAGTTTCGAAAAAATATTTGACAGGGGTTTTTTTGTATCGGCGGTAATTCACTCTGAAAATGTGAAAAGGTTAAAACAACCCCCAAAGTCGGGCTGGAAAACTTATCCGTCAAAGATTCGTTGGGAAATTCAAAAAGTCGAAGTCATCACCCTTCGGAAATTCTATTAAAAATCTGACTAACGATTTTTGGTCCCCCCGAAAATTTTGGCAGTTTCTGAAAGTCGCAAGGAAGTCTCGACTCTCGAATCCGCCGAGAACCGCGCGAGGAAATCGGAGTGCGAATCCAATTGCTTTCTCGCTCGTTCGCCGGCTATCTGCTTCGGGTTCTGGCAATAAATTCAGCGGAATGGTAAACACAACGGACCGGCGAGTGCATCGAAACCCGAAACCCTAAATCACCGCGTAGATCAGCGAAAAAAGGAGGGAATGGACGGTCGAGAGAAGCCAGAGAGGAGAAGAGAGAGAGAGAGAGAGAGAGAGAGAAAGAGAGAGAGAGAGAGAGACCGAACCCTGTGCATCGCGCGCCTTCCTTCCTCCGGACACTGTTTGACTAAATAAACAAATACAGATTAGTTCCACGACGGCCACGGGGATGTAAATCATCGCGAAACTCGTTACACGTTGCATATGTATATGCAGGACGGTCAGTCCCGCGTCGGGGATTCGTTGTCGGAGGAATCGACCGCCAGCCGGAAGACGAAAACGAAGCAAAACGACTCGAATTATTGCTTTTCGACTCCGTGTTCATTGTTTCGCTTCGTCTGACCACCACAGGCCTCTTCTCCTTCGTCCGACGAAACTACTTCTTTTTTGTTGAGTGGCTTCTTCTGCTCTCTGGACTTTTTTTTAGACCACTTCGAGGTTTTAATGTTGAGCGATCTTTAAGCTTCAGCTTTTAGATTTTGGGGAAAAAGTAGTTAACAATATGTTATCCGACTTTGGGTTACAGTCGAACTTCTATTAATCGAATTAAAATTATACAATGGATTGTTAGAGTCTTATTATTCAAGGATGCAGTTATTTAATTAGCTAGACTTAAGAATATATTAGGATTTTTAATAATACTTAAATTATGATTTAATTATGGTATATTACAACGATTTTTAACTTTTTGCATCCCGCGAAACACATGAAACTAAATAATAAAATTTTACAGAAAAAGTATTTTGTTTTCTTTTTCATGAAAATTTTTTTAGAATATTTTTATAATAATCATACAGTAACTCATAGATTTGTTCACCAAAAGTATGTTAATTTTGTTTCAATTCTAAGGAAGGTATTCACCTTCGCTCATTAAAAGTCATGGAACCTAAAAAAACAATTAAACGTGAAAGCTGGAAGAACATAAATTAATAAAAAAATCATAATACTGGGGATTTCATAGTTACTTAACAATTGTAAAATAGATCTGAACAAATCTGTGAGTCAATGCACTGAATTAATTTAATGCACTGAATAACTGAATTCTGAATAACAAAAATAAGGAATAATTAAAGTCCTTATTTATAATGTATTCAACGAGTCCAGTTTTTTTTTCATAAAATAATACCCAAGCCCCTGATTGGATAATCTAGAGGCCTCCATTTGTCTTATTATAATAATGAATCCTAGCTTTGTCTTTTTAAGACATAATAATTTTTGTTGTTGGCACATAGTTATTAATATAGATGGCAAACTTTTGATGTAATTTCTAAAATTAAAACATCTAAAACGATCAGTAATAAATTCCTTAAAGTCTCCTAATTAGAAAAATTAGGCAAAAGCTACGTACAGTGGTATGTACATCGATTATTCGATTCTTAATCACCCCAAAAATCGATTATCTAGGATTTAAATGATTTATTGTCAGTGTATTGGCTACAAAGGTACAGTCAGACTTTGAGTAAAACTTGAAACCAAGTTTTAACAATTTTTTACTGACTATTAACAATTTATGTTTCATTTGTTGAGTCGATTAATTAAGTTTCTATTACACCAAAAAAAAAACTTCAAGAGCGCCTAAAGGTTAATTACTCCCAAGCCAATAATTAGGTCCTTCTTTTAGCCTCCTTCCCTGGGCATAAATTTCCTCGCATGGATACTTTACTTATATCTATCGAACGCACTATAATTTTCACATCTCCAAAAATATTCCCAGCCACCGCCAACGATCTTCCGGCCTTCATCCTCCATCCCCTCGCGTCAACAGTAACCTACGCAACACCAGAACAGTGAATGCCGTCAAACCCGATGATGTTCTTCGCGTAGGAGAGAGAATTCGGTTCGCCGAGTCCAGCCAGGCCCCGGAGGCCGAATCTGTCCCGCGCCAGTTCCAGGAAGAGGGTCGGATCATTAATTCTCGAGGTACATTAATTTCCCGTAACCACGAGCAACGTCAGGGCTAGACCGAAGCTGGTGACCAGATGGCAGCGGGTTTGTTGCTCATTAGGTCGTCACCGGACCTTCGCACTTCGGTTAGACGTGGTCGCGCCTACATCCGAAATCCGACGATCCCCGCCGAAAACGATCTCCTGCGCGGGCGCAAGGAGCCGCTCCATTGAGGAAGTTACAGGAATACCCACTTTCGGGACCACCCAGATAGCCGGCGGTGGCTTCTCCTCGTCTATCGCGAACCCGGTAGCTCGATATCCACGCGGCGTACGAAATAACTCGTCGACCCGGTGATTTCGGCCCTCCTCCTCGGGAACGATCACCCTTCGAGATTTTTTCTTGACTGAGGGGTGGAGAGCACCGCCCTGATTAGTTGTCGTGATTAGTGGAGACGCTTGTCGCGGAGGTTGCGCGCCTTTAGGATTTATTGCGGACACTTTTTGCTTGTGAGGTGTCAGGATTTCTCTATTTTAGGGAGGGGCAGTTTATGTTTTAGGGATGATTTTCAACGACCGAGACTTTTGCAAAGGTTGAATCTTCTGGGAAATAATCATGTTCGATGATTGAGAATTTGAGTAGTCGGAGAAAAGATTAAAAATGCATCGACAATTTAATTATGGAGATTGAGTTGCAGCATTGTCATTTTACGGTGTTGTCCAACATTTTTTACTTTTTGACACGACCACTATTTAGAAATTCACGTCCAATGGACGATCCAAATTCATTTTCAACTGACGTTCATTGGACGTCTCTTCCATAAATCAGATCCTCTCACAAATCTTCCACCATTATTCTTTACCTCGATTGCCCACCGCAGCTCGCTTCAAATATTTTCCCAAACCGCAATTTCGGTTCGATCATTAAAAGCAATAAAGTAATTATCGTTATAATAAAAGCAGCATTCATTAAACGGCGCAACGTCGCCGATACCAAGAACGCCTCGATGATTGCGCGCGAGCACGAACAGGGTTAATCTCCGAAATCGCGGAGCCCTGGAAACCGTCTCCAAGGGATCATTATGGTCCGGAGCTCGAGTCGATCCTTCTTCCTTCGCGGCTTAATTAATTGGCCATAATTCAAGAAAACCGTAAATCAGTCGATCTCTCGCGTTATGCGGGCCGCCGCGGAAGAATGGCCTCGTAGGTGGCGATTGTCTCGGGGGGCCCACGCCGCGTGGGCGTGCAGAAATGGGCACCTCCGCGATTTCAGGGGTTTCCCTTTGGCTTTTCGACGCTCGCCCCCGCCGTCGATTCCACGTCGGATCGACGCGTGCCTTCCAGGTCACCCCTCGACGCCATTGTTTCTCGTCTGACAGGTTGCAAAACGGCTCTGGGAGACTAGTTATACATATTGCTATTTCGGTGCCATTTTTTGCTTTCGTGAGAGAATAAGCGAAGGAAGGAAGGAAGGATATTTTTTTGGTCATTTATTCTAGAAGTTCGTGGTTCCTTAGTTAAAAATACGAGGCATTAAAAGGAAGAAAATAGACAGAAAATTGTTGAGATGACTGAAAACTATGTGAAAGTGTCTAGATATAAATGACAATCAAAAGATTCTTCTATTGGAAAATAATAATGTTTCTTCGTATTTTTTATGAGGTGTTTGGTATTTTTAATCAAGGCTATGTTTGTATCTTCGATATAAAGTACTGAAATAATGCTTTCACTATATCTAAAGTAAAAATGAAGATGAATGTTTTGGAATAATTTACTATACCTACAATTCTAGTAACAAATTTCTGAATCTTACTGTAAAAAGTGTCCAACAAGTAGTTTTATAATACGCTCAGATTTTCGTATCAAAGGTGTTTTGTTTATTAGACGGAATAAGAATTATTCAGAGCAGGAACGCAAAAATGATCCGAAAGCGGGAAAACAGTCGTACAAAATAATAGTATGAATATAATTCATGAAATCTAAGAGAAATCATAAATTGTCGTAACAATAGAATAATCCACAGATTAATTATTTATGGAATGACCTAATATTATCAATCTTCACCTCTGACGACGAAGAAAGAACAAATCAAAACCGAAGCGAATTCTCAATTTTCCCCATCACTGCCTCAACCGCTTCACCTACTTAAAAAAAATTCAGCGACGAGTAATCGTCGCTGTCAGACGAAAACAATGTTCGCAAGAGCGATTCGCGACTCGCCAGTCCCCAGGATCGACGCAATAATCCCTCCATCCTCGGTATCAGAGCAAGCATGAATTGCGAATCGCATATTCGAGTTGCGTGTGGTCCCCGTGTAACGTCGCCTTTCCCTCCTTTCTCTCGACTTGCAAATTTCTCGGTACGGGTAGAAGCACGGCGAACGGGAGGGAGCCGGCGTACGACCATTCATATCCGCCGGGGCTATGATCGATGATCTCGCGTCGCTCCCAGGCGACACAAAGCCCTCGGCGCTATCGTACTCGATCTGCTCCTTATCACCCCCGGCGGCTGCGCTTCCTACGAGCCCCTTCGTTTCTCGTGTCGGAAGACTCGAGTGGGTGGAGAGAACCGTGAAAAAGAATCCGATGCGACTTGTAATTGGACGGGGGACGGTGTTTCGCGACGCTGACGACGCCCGACACCCGGGGGATCCGCTGAGAATCGCTGGGGATGCCCTTTGAAAAATGTCTCGTAAGGCGGCGGATTTTTCCGTTTGGCTGACGTTCCTGGATGAAAAATGTCGCGGTACGTAAATAAAGTTGAGTTGAAAATGTTCGGTCACAATGCATACTTAACAAAATTGTAAGTCAATGTCAATCATTTCTCTTGCTGAAACTTTAATCCTTAGTAGAGCTCTTATTATGCGGATGTATCCGGGTATCCGAGTACTCGAAATACTCAGAATAACCCAAACTAGGATTTGAAAACCAGTTATGAGTAATGATCTTGCTACTCGAGTACCCGAGCACCCAAAATACTTGTCATAACCCGAACTCGGTCTTTAAAACTGGCTGTGAGTAAAGTACTCAAATTCGGATACCCATAGATCCGAATAATAGTAACAGCCCTAGTCCTTAGCTATATCAGTGATTATTAAACTGCGGAATTTTATGGATTGAACAAAAAATCCAAAAACTCTACAAATTTCTCTAAAATATAATCAGATTCGCAGCAAAAACAACACTGCAATCACTATAAAAATGAAGAAAACTTTGCTTTCTACCCAAAAAGGCCAAAACACAAATTTCAAGCCATTGCAAAGGTCTACTAAAAGTTTATATCGGATATTTCAAGTTCCGCAAAGAACAAAATTAAAAGTTTCTAAGCTTCTCCCAAAAATTCTTTAAAATCTAATCAAATATAAAACCTAATCGAATCTCAGCAAAAACAACGTTTCAATCATCATAAAAATTAAGAAACCGTTTCTCCAAAGATCCTCCAAAGATCTCCACCACCTCCTCGTTCCTCCCGCCTATAAATCCAACAAAACCATTAACCCCCCGTAACCCCCGACATCAGAAAACCGCTTACAAAGTAGAAACGCCTCGCGCGTATGCAAACTCGCAACCGAAGCAAAGGGCCTAGGCAACAAATTCCACGAAAGGTACGCGTCATCCACTGTAAAACGATCCCGAAAGCACCTTTCAGCCGCGACTCTCCGGCGGAACACTCGTAACTCACTTGACTGGGGAGGGGGGGGGGATCCTCTCGCGTAGACGGGGTTACGAACTCCTCTGAAAATCTGCGAAACGGAGGTTCCAGAGGTCGCCGATCGGCGGAGGGCGCAGCAGGTGTTCCGGGTTGATTTTACGGCAGCCCTTGACCCCGGCTAAGCCGATCGGAATAAGTTTTCCGGTCAGGCGGAGGATACGCTCGCCCGGCGAACGTAGGTGCTATTGGAAGCGCGTCCTCCGCCTCCTCCTCTGGTCCCCGATTTATGTGTGGCCCCGATCAGACGAATAACGATCTGTAAAGAGGTTTGTAAAGTTGGTGGGTAGCAAGAACCCCGTGGCGTGGCCCGAGACCGCGCTCTGTGTGAGATCGAGCGATCGACTCTGGGCTCGCGCCTTGGTCGAGACTTTGTTGGGACCCTCTTCTCGCTGGATCGGTCCTCCCGTTGTGACTAGTCGCACCTGGGAAGGCCCTTCGAGGCTGATAAGGCTTCTCAGTGCTTATCAAGTCACGGCGAGGATTTGGAGAATCAGAATTTTTTAGTAGCGAATCTGGGGAACAGAAATTGTTCCGAAGAAATTCCTGAAGAATTCATTTCTAGAAGATTGTGCAATTCTCCGGGGGAGAAGATTCCGTTTCAAGGTCGACGTTTTATAATATTTTGCGAGCGTTCGAGGGTCTGTAGGAGGGCGAGACGGCGTTTTAAAACTTCCTGGGACTGACGTGCAGGCGAAACGAGCGAGGAAGCTCGCGGGAACGACGGGGTCATCGTGGGCCCGGCCCGTAGGAAGAAAACGCAGTAAACGGCGCGGAGGCAGCCAGCATTTTATGAATAATGGTCGCAAGAAAACGTTCCTCGGCGGACCGCGTACGGTGGGCGTTTCTACGTTTTTTACGTTTCACTTTTACGATCCATTCGGTCTTGGCCAGGAGGCAGAGGCACCGTGCACACGTCCGGCGGGCATCAAGTCAACCGTCGCGATCCCCGTCCGCTTCTAACCGCTTCCTGCGATGAAATGTTTGCTCTAATGCCAACGAACGAGCCCTCTAGCCTTCTCATTAATATGGTACCACGTTTTTCAACGCGCTTGCATCGTGGTTTTTCATTCAGGAAGAGTTTTGGAATCTCTGGAACAACCTGTCGAGTTTCCGCGTCGAGTTTCTGGCGTCTTCTTTCTTCTGGGAAACGAAGCACTTGGTGAGTCTTAAATTATTTATGGAGAATCTGTGTGGGGATAGAATGGAGGACTTTTAGTCGACGTAGGAAATTTTGGAAGCATTGTTTGGTTGATTTTTAAACATTGTTGGCAACGAAGAGAAATTTGAAAAGAATTGAGAGAAGGAGAGTTTGAAAACTAACAGCGTGGAATTTTGTGATTTTAAAGTAGCAGAAGGTTCAACACTCTATTTGTGAAAAGAAAATATGAAGGTTGATAAACGTAGAGGAAGTATTTTATGCAAAGACCAGAAAATGTGTAGTGTACTAAAACTACTAAAAAATCTTGTACAAATGCCTTTAATAGGAATAATAGTTCCTAAAGTATTCATTTTTTAATTGAGTTATTCTTCGACAAAAGACTCAATCTAACAGAATATCTCTGAAAAAAAGTCCCTTAAATGATTGGGTCCCTTATTTTTTATTATGTATTATTTTTTATTAACGCCTTGAGTGTGCCAAAAAATTATACAA
This sequence comes from Perdita meconis, assembly GCA_030770465.2. Lineage (NCBI taxonomy): Eukaryota > Metazoa > Arthropoda > Insecta > Hymenoptera > Andrenidae > Perdita > Perdita meconis. The sequence goes on from JASKOS020000001.1 coordinate 7,794,103, forward strand.
CTAAAAATATTTAAAACTAAATCAATTCCCTCTTCCACGAGATAATATCTAAATATATAATCTTTCACTACAAATTTTTTTTTTAACATTACATTCACGGAATCCGTCAAATTGACGAGTACTATTATCTTTTATATTCAATTTATATTGAAATTTGTGTGATATTTGAGTGAAGCTATGCTTTATTTTTAATTTGGCACTTAAAAAAGTGAAAAATTATAATAATTAGATTACAACCTAAGTTGTAAGGTCAAGCAAGCAATGGTAACAATTTCTCATCACACGGATTATGTTTAACATTAGCTATCAAACTTTACTTTTAAAATTCGGAATAGTTAAAACTACGTGGTAATTTTTTGGGATACATTTTCTGCATGATAACTAATAGCATGAAATAAGCTAATCCAGAATTGAGTCCTTAACGGTATAAACAACCATTATTTTCTTAAATTCCTTGTATTTCCAAAAATCTCTTTTATTAATACTTCTAAAAAAAAAAGTTCATGATAATCGTAAATCTAGTGTAAATCCAGTGTTAAAATTTTCTTAAATCCAAATCTACCGCTTCCAAAATAAACGGAATAAACATCAACCCAGCTCCCTAAAAAACGGCATCCAGCAAAGCTCCAAGCAGGAAGTGAAAGAAACTGTCACAACCGCATGCATCAACGGGGTCCAGCCGCAAATGAATCAGCCGAAAAGATCTGGTTTCGTGGCCCCAGAGACAGGAACACCGAAAAACCCGTGTTCCCTCCGTGTTTCGGTCTCTCAGCGTCTTCCCTGGCGTCTTCGACGGTCCAGCCGCGCGCTCGACACGCCCGCTCCTTTTCCTACCCAACAATGAAAGTCGACACGTCGATCGAGGAAACCTCGCACGTGTGCGATCGTTCTGCATAGGGTTTCACAGGGAGTCGATGATTTTTGCGGTCTGGCTCAAAGGGCCACCGAAAAGGGGCCCCGAAAACAAGATGAGCCCTGGCGCCACGTCGTTGCATGGCTGACACGTGATCCGTCTGCAGGGGTGTGAACTCCGGCCCATCGTCCCTCCGTCCCCCTCGCCGCGGCCGAGATCTTTTTTCTTCTCTCGAGCCGCTCCTCCCCCTCGGCCTCCTTCGTCGTCAGCATGACGGCTAATGACGCGTGGAGGAAGGAAGAACGGACCCCCGTTGCGGAATCCGAGATATTTTCAAAAGCGGCTGCGGCTAGCGGCGGCCTTGTAAACGGAACACCCCCGCGAGTCTGCGGTTCTGGGAAGGATTGAGAGGATTGTGGATCTCTGTAAAAACATCGTGGATTGTTTTTTTTTTGGATAGAGGCTTGAGAATTTGAATTATTTTCTAGAAAAAGTAGTTTTTAGAAGGAGATATACAAATTCGAGTGGCTTTGAATGATGAGAAATGATGTTTGGAGGGGTAATTTTTTTTAGTTTGGATTGTGAGAAGCTGGAGGAGAATATTACTGGATAAAAGGAAAATATTCATTAATTTATTAGTGACACTGTGTAAAAAAGAAGGAATGAATGAATGTTGAAATTAAATTAAATTTACGTTTCAGATCTTATAAGTTTAGAATTTTAAACAAAACAGTTTTTGAGGTAAATCTTGTCAGTATAATAATCAAATAGTTACTGAATTATTATCTAAGACTCTATAAATACTAAATCATTCTAAAACATCTTAAAAAAATTGCAGATCTAAAATTCAACAACCAGAAAGGTATTAAGTTGTCCAGAAAGTTCGTAGCATTTCTAAGTTAATATTTTTCCAAACATCAATTGTCTTTGAGAAAAAATCGCAAAATTAACTGGCTGATAGCCAAAAGTAATTCAGAGAAACAATCAATCAAATAATTTTATAATTTCGTTCCAAAGACATTCCATTCTTAAAATAATATAAATTCAAAAATGCTGCGAAATTTCCGGACGACGCAATAAAAGATCTGATAAAATGCCGATTAAATCTCTGTCCACCTGTGCTCATCTCCGAATCAAAATCAAAAACATCCCTAAACAATTGTCATTGTTATCCATCGCTCTTCTCAAACTTCGCTTAACTTGTTACCTAAACCCCCTTTCACTGCTTTCATTTTACGTCGCGCTGTGCCACCCCGCGTCATCCTCTGTATCATTCGGCCGAAATAAGGGTGTCCCGCCCTTCTAATAAATAAATATTGAAAATAATGGTCCACTGATCACCGCCGGTATCATCAGAGGTTCACTGAAGGAGCAACTGGTGAGCGGGTATCTACACTCGGACGAGCGGAGGAAGCGATTATCACCCCCTCTGCGCTCGTTACTTCAACCCCAATGCGAGAGACGCATCGCGTGGCAAATCTCCGTGCAGCAGATTTGACAAGGTACTTTCCGCCGGACAATGCCTAACGGCGATCCCCTTCGGGCGCACAATTGATCGTCTATCAATGAACACCATTTATCTTCTCGACGAACAGATAATAATTCTCTTTCTGGGTACACGATACCCAGGTGCGTCGGGGATGCAAGTCACCGGACGCGATCGTTTCGCAACGATTCGACGCTTTATGGTGGTGATTATTGATTTCACGGGGGATGATGGTTCGGGAGAAACTTTGAAGATCGTGAAAGATTGATTATTTCACTACGAAATAATTATTGAGGAGGGAATATTGAGAATTTTTTGGGGTTGATGCACTTTTATTGCTGCTAAGATCTTAAAAATCTGATTTATTGGAATTTCAATTGTTAGTGTATTATTATGAATGTAGACGATGAAATTTTTAAAGAACATCGGGGCGCAACGGACTGTAGATATAAACACTCTCTGTTTTTATAATTTTCTTCAAATTGAAAGAAATATTTAAATAGAAAAATGTATAATTGCATAAAAAAAAGTTTTTTAGACCGTAACAGGATTGAACTACCAATTAGAGAAATATAACTATATTCTACAGAGTTGACGAAGAAAAGTTGATTGATTTAGAAAAATCGTAACTTTTTAATGCTTCACTACTTTTTCTTTCTTTCCTTTGGCTTATAAAAAATTTTGTAAAATTCTATATCTGCTTATGTCGTGCAATAATACAAATCAGTGAATTTTTTCATTCAGTGATACATTTTTAGTGAACAATTTATTTCAAGAAATTCTGATTTTTCCTAGGAATTAATGTACAGGGTGTTTCAAAGTTATATGTCGAGACCACTGTAGCATGATTCTGTACTTTTGAATTGGTGGAGATTTATTTGAAAAACTTGTCGTTAAATTTACCTTGATTTTGAATTCGAAGGTCAAAATTTGTTCTGATATGGGTAAATTTGGGAATTTCCCCATGGAAAATATAAAAATAGGAATTTCAAGGTCAAACTTTTTACTCATGGTACCTTTCCAGACTTTTATTCCTCTTAACGAATATTATATAATACAATGAAAAAAAAATTGACTCTGAAGTTAGACAATTCAAGGTCAAGGTCAATTTTGCGGCAAGTTTTTCAAATGAATCTTCACCGATCCAAAGGTATAAAATCATGCTACAGTGATCTTGCAATTTTCAAATTAAAAAAACCTCGAAGGACGCCTGCAAGGTATAAAAATACAATCAAATATAAAATATTTAGAAAATAAAACACACATTTATTGTGTGTTGCTGTTGCTGTTGTATATCTACAAAAATATTAATTTGCATAAACTTCTGCAGTCTACATATAATTTTGAAACACCATGTACACCAAAATATTAACCAACAGCCTTCCTATTATCTTCAGGGTGGGTTAAATTGATTTATTTCGATCAGAAGTGGCTAATAGTGGTTAGATATTGTAAATCATAAAAATTTCTTCCCAAGTTTTCTCCGCTCGGAAATTCCTCTTCCCCGAATACATCCCTTATCTCTCGTTCTCCGAATCGCCGCACCTCAGCATCGAATACACCCCCGGCACGGTGTAATCCGACATGTCCTCCACCCCCACGGAACACATCACCGGCGAAGAGCGAAACTCGCGGAGCAAGAAGCCGGGGGTTGGAAGAAAGAAAGTGTCGTAACGGGGGGTAGGTGGAAGACGTAGCGGCGGAGGGAAACGAAGGAGACACCGAGCGCGACTGACCATAAATCCCGAGAGTGTCACGTGGCGTTGAGTTGCGGGTCTCTGAAGGAGTCATTACTTTCTCGTAGCATCCCCGAGAGGAGCGTCTACTCGACTCCGCGGGGCGCGCGAGGGGGTTGGATGGAGGGAAAAATGGCGCAATAAAATCGTCCCTCTGACGGCGTTGCACGGCCCGGGTCCCCATGTACACATAATACGCGCGGCGTGTTGCGTGTGGGTGTATGTACCGCCGCCCTGGTACATACCCTGCTGGCAGGTCGAGAGGAGAGGAACCCCCCGGGGGTGTGGGAAACGAAGGACGGCGAGAGCGAGACTGGAAGGAAGGGGAGGGGGGTGGGAGAGGCGCAGGAATCGGGTTCGGGGGTTGGGGCGGACGGAGTTTCGCGTAACGAAGGTAATTTCATTCTTCGTAAGGAAGGTTAGCCTCTGTGGAGCGAAGGGTGAGAACTGTGCTGGGCGACGGGGTGCGGGAGGGGCGCGCGGGGGTTGCAGGAGCGTGGTGGAGAAATCTACACAGGAAAAAGGGGTGAGTGGATCCCGAGGAGAGCGAGAGCGAGGCGGAGAGCGAAAAAGCGACGAGGCGAAAGAACGACGAGGAGAGTCGGAGGGTGAAAGACACCCGGGGGAAAGGGGGGGAGGGCTGCTTTAGAGGGGCGACGCGGAGAAAGGAGGTTACGTCGTGCCGCGAGGGGGGAGCCGGCTGCCGAGCTGTGTCGAGTTTCCACGGCTAAAAGGAGACTTTCAGAATAACAAACTGCGAGGAAAATGAAGGGAAAGCCCGACGACGAGGGGGTCGCGGAGGGATGCCGGTGACTTGCCGCGTCGCGGCGATTCGCGACGAAAGTCCTTCGTGGGCGAATTCTCGATCCTTCGGAGAATGGACCGGCGACTTGTTTTGCCGCAGCGGGACACCTAACCGGAAATCTTCTCAAAGGATACTGGACCCTGCGGAAGCGTACTAAGGTGCCGTGAGAAACAAACGTGAATTAACATTTCCGATCCTGGGAAAAGGGTGAGCATTCTCTGTGTGAAGGATTCGTTGGACGTCGAACTTCTTGGGATGTAAAAAGAGGAGAAAATGGGCCACTGATTTATTTGTCACCTTTGATGGACTTTGAATATAGAGTGAATCAGTAAGAATTACTGTTTAAAATAACTGGCTAACTAGTGGTTATATAACAAACGTTTTTATGAATTATGTAGCATTTTAAGAGATCCATCAGGTAGATACGAGGGTGGATCAAATATAAACCGGACTTTCTTTTTTTTTTCATTTACTGGGACGGTAAATTAAAGAGGAAAAAGTTTACTGTGACAGTAAAGTAAAAAAGAAGAAAGTCCGGTTTATATTTGATCCACGTACAATTCGATTTTGTTTTACATCTGACTGTTCTATTAGATATTAAGGTGACTCTGAATTTTCTCAAATTCAATCCAAGGTCAATGCAAGGTCATCATATGAGAGGTCGTTAAATTGGACGTTTCATCGACAACGTGATACGAAGAAAAGGATGCATTGATCTTGAAAGTATCAAAGTCATGCTATATCTGAAGAAAACCACATGCGATCCTCGAAATGCAACATAAATTTGAATATCGTTACTTGTATTATATTTCTAATATTTTGTGCATTTCGACATCTATTAACAATTTGATAAATTTTTTCTTGCTTAGAATTCTCAAAACTGCATAAAATCGGAGTCTACTGAAGAGTCTATTAATAATACAGTATTTTTTACAGAAATGTATTTATTAACCGTCTTAATACGTCAAAAAAGAAAAGACACATTTATTTATAATCAACAAACAGTAGTATAAGTCAATTGTTTTATTTATTATTGATTCGCACCACTTATAAATTATTCAACTACTACATATTACTATTCTGTGGCACGCAAAATAATTCTAACTTATGGAAAAAATATCTACCAAATCGATCCAAAAAAGACTCATTTAAACAAAAAATACTGTGATATCAATAATCTATATCATCTTCTCAGAAAAAAATCAAAGAAAAGAAGAAAGCTCTTAGTCTTTATACAACATTCTCACCCTGTTTCTCAATCAAAATTTGAGTCTACTCAATCAAGAAGATGTTCCTATCCCTCAAACTCACATCACAATTTTTCACATCTCTGTCTCTAAGTTAAAAATAATTTCAAACGAAAAATCAAACCATCTCCCCAACGAACAAACCTCCTTCCTCACCCCCAACAAGAAAATCTTAAAAAATTCTTCATTGCTCCAAAAAAAAGCGCATTCCTCATTGAAAAGCAATCACATCCTGCCGCGCGCACTTCTACCAACACCTCCCGGCCCCCAAAACAAGCAAGAGAAACGAAATAAAAAAGAAGAGGATCGTTTGAAAGCCGCGTTCGACCCTTTGCATTCACCGGATCCCGCGGTTCGTTTGCCGCGGTTTGCGAGCCGGCCGCAAAAAAGAATCAGCGCACCGTTACGCGAGCCTTCCTTAACATAAATGGCGGAAGTGATCGCATTAGGTCCACGTGTTAACCGGCGCAAATCAGCCGGCCTCCGGAGGGGCAGACCGACTACCAGGACTCAGGTATCGCCGTCGGTTTTGTGCGCTCGGCCTCCACAAAAGCTTTTGCGCCGTCGGTTAATGCGGGGCGACGTGTGTTTATAAATAGGCGGCTCCGAATCGTCGGAGGGGTCGTGAGACCCTGTATTCCGTCATCCGTGGCGATTTTGCGACCCCGGAATCGCGAGCGATTATCGCTCGGTCATCGAGCCGACAGCTAGGCGTAAACACGTCGACAAGCGATGACGACGATGAACTTTGCCGGTGATTTATGGTTTCGTGGAATCGCGGAGCTTCAGGAAAAGTTGAAGTAGAGGATTGTGGGGAAGAGGGATGGAGAGGTGGAGGGTGAGTTTTTGGGGTCGGGATAATGGAGCTATGAATATGTTAACATAGTCATCGAGGAGTGCCAATTTTGGGGATCAAGCGATGGGACGTTAATAGAGAGATAGTTGAGTGTTGGAGGAAAACTTTGGTTTGGAGGAAAATACATTGAAAATTGAACGAAAATGTTTTTTGTTAGAATATTTTTATTGTCTTTTGATTGACGTTAATTATTATTTAGTAATTATTTACTAAATCGTGTTTTAACTTGTTTATAAGTATTATGACAACCAAAAAAACTGAATAGCTGTCAGTGAAATTTATACTATAAGACTAAAACACAGAATAAAATCTTTTTCTTTATATAAAAAATACATTTTTTATAGTAGTCTTTCTTTTTAAAGAATATAATGCAATATACTTTCAATTCTAACAACAAAATATAATGTGCTGCTATTTTATTTATATTATTTAAATATAAATAATAGTGATGCTAGTTTACTACATAAGTAAGAATAAAATGTCCGCATATGTTCAAAACGATTTCGTACAAAAAGCAAAGGGTGCTTCAAACTTTTGAGTGTGAGTATATACCTAATATCGCAAGGGACTACTAAATAATCCAAATAATTTATTTATTTATTTACGGGAAAAGAACCCATTAGCACAAAGAAAATAAAGATACAAAAAGTACGAGCTAAAAGAAAAATACAAAAAGAAAAAAAATACAAGTAAAATATAAGTAGAATGAGAAATGTATGGACAGACTATAAATTAGAGTAAAATATCACGTAGTGAAGATTTAAGCACATGCGATGATTGTAGGAAAAGATCTGAATGTATATGTGACCTGTTGTAGTGAATAAACATACGATTAAAATAAGCATAAGACGTACGGTGGTATTCTATATGTAGCAATTCTGGGTGTCGCAGGTTCCTAGATGGTACATTGAGTAAAAACTTTTCAATGATATCAGGGCAGGTTATTAGACCGTTTAAAATTTTATTAACAAATAAGACATTAGCTAGTTTTCTCCTGTCCTCCAAGGTGGATAGATTTAGATTGACTAGAATAGAACCGTAATCGTGGCAGTGCTTAGACATACGGTTTCCAGAATGAAAAGCAGCTAACCGGAGAAATTTGTGCTGAGGTCTTTCCAGTAGTCTGATGTGCGAAGAAAAGAAGGGTGACCAAACTATTGGACCAAATTCAAGAATAGGTCTGATAATACTCTGTCTCTCAAAACCAAGGACATTAAATTATAACTGAATAGCGGATCTGTATGCAAAATAAAAATATTTTAAACAGTCTCGTAGATCTTTTCGCATACTTAGCATTGCCATAAATGTATAAAATTCGCTGCCTATTTATAAGAATTGAAACTTGAATGAAATTATTTATTATTCTTTATATATTTCTGCATGCATCTTAATCCTTATACATTTTCACCTATACAAAATTGTCAGAAATACGTAAAACTCCGCAAGTCTATAAATTACAAGAAAAGAAAATATTCAAATTTCTCCCGAATCTTGATTTCCCAAATACTGAAATCGAAGTCCCGCGGAAATTTCCCGACTTCCGTCGAAAATATTTGACTCGACATCACAGAATAATCGGCGGATTCCCATCAGCAACAGTCTAAAGTGTTTGCACGATCCTCGAATGGCCGTTGGAGCGTATCGGCCGCGAGGGGTTGTTTATTCGATTGATCGCAACCGGGGTGGCCAGTCAGCGGTAAACTAATGCGCGCCAGCGATGCTCGTTGCTCGCGCTAATTGATTGATTACGTGGCCAAATATTGTGCTCATTTCCGTGTCGGTCGGTTGGCCGACCGTGCAAACATCCCCCTTCCCCCGGGGCGCGGCAAACCGGGAGCCGACTTTGCGTCTCTGATTTCCAGCCTCCCCTCGGCGCAGCGAAAGACAACGTTTCAATTTTTCGTTTGGCATCAATTTTTTATCGGCGTGCAAACACGATTACGCGGCGCTATTCGATTCGGTTGCAATTCGCGTGCCTTTTGCGACGAACCGACGCGCTCGACTCAAACGAAGTCGACTTTTCCGGGATCCTGGGGGGAGGGGGAGGGGGGTAAACCACCCCCGATTTTCTTAGAGTCCGACGTTGCCGCCTCCTCGAGCGGTTCTTCGAAACAAGCGCGTTCCGTGCCGGCGCAGATCGAAGTACCTCTTCCCGGTGCCCGGGGATCGCGGGCTAAAATTGAAAATCCCGTTCGCCGAGCCGCGCAATCGGTCACGAAGAAGAGGGTCCGTACTTGAAGAGGACGGCGGCTCCGATTTTATCCCCGGGCACCAGTCGTCCTCGTCGTCGTCGTTCCACCCCAATTAGGGAGGAACTTCGCCGACGTTCCCCTCTCTCTTTCTCACCCTCTTTTCTCCCTCGACGTGCCACCCCCGTCTCTCTCTTCCACTCCGCCCTTCGTCCTTCCTCTCCCACGCTGTTGCGCGTCTCTCTCTCTCTCTTTCTCTTCATCCCCCGGGCCGCAGAACGCCACGGCTCGCGGCGCCCCGGTGACGTCGACGCTCTCGATTTCACCTAAAGCCGACGCTAACGAGCACATGGAAGTCACGTGGAAATACGACGTGGACGTGGCCACCGAAGGGTGGAGAAGGAAATAGGGGAGGACGGGGTGGCGGCTCGACGATGCCGCGGAAAAGCACCGACTGTCACGTGGAGCTGACAGGTGATCGCGACTTCCACCAGACGTCCTACGCTCGCTTCCGGGCTAATCAGACCGCCTTCCGTCGCGGAATCGATTGGCTGCTTCCGGTCAGGGATTTTAGGGCGACGGGGGAAAGCTGATGGGGAGCGAGATATCAGAATTCGAAACTGGTGTGTCTTTTTTAGGAGCAATTCCATTTTTATTAAGTAGAGCTCTTAATCGAGTACTCGAAATACTCAGAATAACCTAAACTCGGATTTGAAAACCAGTTATGAGTAATGATTAGACTGCGGAAGTTTATGCAAATTAATATTTTTATTGACATACAACAGCAACTGAATCTTAAATAAAAGTGTATTTTGTTTTCTAAATATTATAAAATGCATTATATTTTTTATATTTGATTGCATTTTCATATCTGCAGTGGTCCTTATAGGTTTCTGTAATTTGAAAATTGCTATAAATGCATAAACTTCCGCAGTCTAGTAATGATTTTGCTACTCGAGTACCCGAGTACCCAAAATACTTGTCATAACCCGAACTCGGTCTTTAAAACTGGCTGTGAGTAAAGTACTCAAATTCGGATACCCATAGATCCGAGTAATAGTAAGAGCCCTATTATTAAGTCTTATCGCTTGAAGGTTGCTTTACTGGGTCATTTGGGGTTGGAATTCATGATGGTCGAGTCTTGGAACTTGGGAAGCTGAATTTTGTTCTTTGACGGTTTAAAGACTTGGTATTTACTTTACTAGACTTGGTTTTTATTTACTTTGACTTGGTATTTAGAATATAATATGCAGACTGCGGATTTATATGCAAAATAAAATTTTTACAAACAGAAATAAAGAATTGAAACATTATTAACAATATGTCTTATTTTCTAAACTTTGTAATTTGAATTATATTTTTGATATTTTGTATAGTTTGAGATGTATTAACAATCTTCTAGATTTTTTGCATACCTAGTATTGTCATGAATGCATAAAATCCACAGTCTAATAATATGCTAATAATTAACAGACCATTGTTAAGTCGTTGCTCAAGTTTTACTCAAAGTCCAACTGCAAGTCCAAGTGTATTAATTAATTGAAGCCATAGACAATAAAAAGTGAGAATAATAGAGACGAAGCAATGGAAAATATAAACTGAGAAAAATGCTCTGTCTCTGGAACTTATCCAACTCGCACTTAAATTACCCTATCAATGACTCAATTAACGGATCTCCCCTCAAGTGTAACACATAAAAAAAAGTCGTAACAGGATCCCAAATAATACCACGAGCTACTCAATCGAATACTATTGTCATAACGACTCGTTCGGAAGCGACCAGCGCAACGTGGAAGCCATTTCATCACCAGCAGCCATCCAAACACGAGTCAACACCGCAGTAATCAAACCCTCCAGTCGGATTCCTCTTGGAACACCATTGTCGCACGCAAGCAGAAGACAAGTAAGGCAAAGCAGCGTTTAAATCCCATCCCCAGTCACGAAGACAAATCCCTTCACGCAATTAAGCCAGCTAGCCGCACAATAGAACGTAATTGAAGCAGTCAAGGATCGTAACCCGCGACATACGGCGCGTTAAGAGTTAGAAAAAAAAAAGAGCACTGGTCTGACAATTGATTGCGGTGCCCATAAATTCCCTTGACGTCTTCATATGCTGGCGATCAAAATCGAAGGAGGGTTGGGGTGCTGCGCTGAAGGGTTGGGGTTTTGATCCGGTTAATCGATAGTGGGGAAAATGTACAAACAAACTCTTTTCAGTTGTTATCGATTTCATGCGAGTTTTCTAGAGTTTAGAGGGCGGCGGATTAGATGAAATTTTTGAAAATAGTGACGGAGTTTGTGGTTATTTCTTGGAGTTTTAATTATTAGTAACGGAGATAAGTCGAGGAGTTCTGGGTAAAGGAAAGTTCAAGGGTAACGGAGTTACATCGGAGTCCCGTGATGCTGGGTAGCGGGACGCGATGACAGATTTTAATGATCGAGGGTATTTTTGGGAGAAATTGGATTTCGATGGAAGCTTCAGTGGAATTATGGTGGAATATTTTGGGAGACTTTTAAATTAAGAAATTGAACTCTGGTGATAAGGAAAGAGATTGAGACATACATATATATGCTTCAATAATTACTTTTTGTTACTCTCTTTTATTTTCAGATTTATGTTAACTGTGTCATTGTTAACTGTACCTTATAACTAATTGGTTCTTACCTCGCAGATAAATGCATAAACTAATAAATAATCTGAGCTTTTATTATCCGACTCTCTTATAAAAGAAAAAATTAGACAATGAAAGAATTGTAATTGATAAACTATTTTCAATTTACAAGCCGTACAAATTGAATCAATTCTTAAAAATTCGAAGGTTTATATATTTATATTCGCCCTAAAACATTGTGAGAAAATAGTGAAAAGTATTACTGAATAAAAAGGAGATTATAAATTAATATGACACTATTAGTGACATTGTGTAAAATAAAAAATAAAGACATGTGAAGTTTGAATGTGGAATTTCTTAAAAAATTGTTAGAATAAAAATTAATTAAACGTGAATAGATAGTAAAAGATAGACTATTACTTCAGTAATTCTGGTGTTAAAAACTTTCATGTAAAGATAAATTAAAGAATAAGAGAATTCTAATTGACCAACATTTTTCACCTAATTTACAATCTCCACTAACTGAATCAATTTTCCAAAATTATAAGACATATTCACCTAAAATCATTGCGAGAAAATAGTGGAAAATATTACTGAATGAAAAGGAGAATATAAATTAATCTTTGACTCATACTCTGTTAAGGAAAAATAAAGGATCGTGAAGTTTTTCAATGTAGAATTTCTCTGGAGAATTTTAAAGTAAGAAATCGGTCTCGTATAATTAATAAAAAATACATTAATTGCTTCAATAATATTCACACTACCGTCTTTAAAATCCTCCATACAAAAAGTCAACTAAAAAAAGGAAAAAATTCTAATTGTCAAACAATCTCCACCTAATGTACAACCCCTTTCAAACTGAATTAATTTTCCAGGAATAGAAAGCCTATATTCACCTAAAACTACCCTCTCATGAACACCAAAAGTCATCATCAAACTCTACAAATCAAGATCGAGAAAATCCTCCCCCAGGAAATCCTCATAGATTCCGAAAACCCTTGACACGAATGCTGCTCACTTCTCCGTGTTCCTCTCGACGCGAAACAGATTTCGGCCATCGATGCACGGTGCCCCAGCAGCCTTTATTTATCTATTACACGGGGGCTCGACATCGAGATCGTCAGGATTATCGCGAGGGGGGGACCAGCCGAAGGGACAAACGAGAGAGGATAGTTGTTCCCCCCCTCGGATCGAGGGTAGCATATGTTAGGGGTTTTCTCGTGGCCCCTCCTGGGAGTTGCGGGTAGAGTGGGCTACCCCCCAATTACCGTGGCTACCCTCCGACCTCTTCTTCCCCGCTAGGCGGGATCTACCCTCCAGAAAGTACTTCATTACGCAGACAGCCGTGTTGACTTGTATTGTGCCGGTGCTCGAACGCGGAGCCCCTTCAAATAATATCTGTGACGAATCGCTTGCACTTCCACCCCTCGTCTTCTCTCCCCGCTTGTTTTTTGCGCCGGCCTACCATTCAATCGGCTCCTAGACGCCGAGTTTTCCTCGGAGACGCGCCTCGCTTTCCACCCCGTGCTCCCGTTCCACCGCGAAGCTCCTCTTCTCGGGATTCCGATCTCTTTCTTTTTGTTTTCCTCGTTTCGCTTCTCCCCTCGACGCTTTGGTAAGCGAGAAAGGAAGGATACAGGGACACCTGCTGCGAGGCACTGGGGAGGCGTCAACGTCGCTCACCTCTTGGTGTTGATTCGAGGAGCAACAATGAAGTGTTGTTTTTGAAGGGTGGGAATGTTATATCGATGATTTAGAGGATCGCGGCGGAGGCTCGCGTTATGCGATGTTCGTAGAAATCGAAGCAGAGTCCCTCGATGATATTTTTAGTCGTCGTGCGTCGAAGTTGCTTCGGCGAGAGGAAATGGGAAAGTTGAGGCAAAGGGAAAAGTTACAAAGTTTTCTTTGTGGAGCTCAGAAACGAGGCTCTATCAAAGAATCGCGCGAGGGGGAAGAGAAACGACTTTGTGCGACGAGAACTGAGCAAAGGAAGACTTAATGAAATAAGCTCTCTTTCTCTAAAAGCCGTAAAAATTCCTCTTTTAACTTGCGCGTTCTTTATTTTAACATTGGCCATTAGAAGTTGCAAAGGAGCTTCGAATAGTAAAGAAGTCTGAAAGGGATTTCTGAAAGGAAAGACAAAGTCATGACACACGGGATTAGTATTCTTCGTCGAACCAATTGGGTTCGTAATTTCCTCCCCGTTGAAATATTAATCTGCCCTTTGCGTACGTCCATCGATTCGTCTATTTAAAAAAACCCAAACGAACAAAGCAGCTTAAGAAATCGCCAACAAACATTTCCACGTGGAATCGTAATTGCCGCCTTTAACGAATCGCATCAGAAACGCCACCGATTTCAATAACTTCGTTAAATAATAAATACCGGAGATCAGAGGATCCACGGATAATAAATGAAGGTCCAGGAATGTAACGGGAACGCGGATCTTTAATTAGCCGTTTGTGCATTTCGACGCGGGGTTACGATAATATTATTTCTAGCGCGTCGGAAACACGTGTGACGTAACGCTGAGAGGTGCGCTCTCGCGGTTCGGAGCAAGGTGGCCGACGAAAGGGGAAAAATCGTTCCGTCTGGATCCGCTTAGACTGATTTATAGCAAAGGAATGATGAGGCATTGCGCGATGTTAAACGCTGCCACTATGACCCGCCGCTGATTCTCTAACGCTGCCTTTGATTACCTGTCATTAATCAGCGGGGTCGCTCGCATCTTTAACTTACTTGCATCGGAACCCTGACAGAATCGGGACCCCTCTCGCTCTGTTTGCGTCCCATGGTCAGTATTCATCTCTATCGAAGTCGCAAAAGTTAATTTAGGATAATTAAAAAACAGAGGTGAGTTATGAAACCTCAACTTTGACTCACATCACTTTCAATTCCTACATTATATCATTATTATATCAGCAATCCGACATTTTCAAGACCAATACATTAACAATCAAGTCATTTTCAGTTTTCTCGAAACCAAATTAATCCTCTAAGTCCCAATGGGACTCAAAGTCCCATTCATTTAAATCAATTGTTACTAACTAATTGCTATAAACTAGCCAATTAACAAGACTATTAGTACCAAAAATAGCAATATTTGTGCAATAAAAGTGTTCAACGACTTATCAAGCGAGTTAAAAACTTTAACACTTAGTAAAGATAATATTAAGAAAAAAAATAAAAAATTGGATTCAAGTAAACAGATCTTAACTAGAATTTCTCTATAAGTGTGCAATGTTTATTTGTAGCATGGTTGTTGGTGCCAGAGCGTTACTTATATGCTAAGCGTAAAGTTTTAAAGTTATTTTTGTTTTAAGTTTGTTACTTTATTTCTAAGTTTGTATTTAAATAAGTACCAGACCCACGAACAGGTAATTTATGGTTACCTCTGTAGGACTTACTTTGTTAATGCAAATTACGTTGTAAGTTTGGTTAAATAAATAAATAAATAAAATAAATAACTAACTTGTTTACCAATAACATAGTAATTTCACGCAAGTTTTGAAAACGAATCACGATATCACGATTTGATAGCAGGTTTTAATACGCAAGGAAGTGAACAGTTTACAGAAAGAAGTGAACATAAAAAATGTGAAGGAAAGTTTGTAGTTCCTCCGGAGTTAAAGGGTCCAAGATATGGTGAAGTGTCAGAAATTTTGATGCAAAGGATGCAAGTGTCAACGCGGTTAAGGGTTGCCATCGACGTCGAGTGTTTCCATCCCCGACGATTATCTCGATTACTCGCGTCCGCTTCTTAAACAAGCCACCCTTCCCTCAACCTGGAGCCTGTTTGCTCGCAGGATTAAAATGTGTTTGGCCAAACGCTTACTCGCGCCCGAACAGTCATCCCGCCGGCGTTATTAGATCCGCGATCCCCGTTTGTTTGCTGAGGGATGTCGCGTGAATAGTGTTCATTGGGATAACTGTAATCGGTTTTTACGAAGGCAAGTGCTTTGATTTATCGGTGAAAAGTGAAGGGGACCGCTTTTTGCTTCGCCGGAAAAATATTTGCTGGCTCGCTGTCACCTGCTTCTTGGGGGAGGATTAACGTCGTTCGTGGATCTATGTTTTGGGATCTTTAGTGCTTCTACTTGCTCCGGAAATTGCGGAGCATCTGATTAATTAATTTTATAATTATAAGTACATATAAGTTTTTCTTATGTGTCTCAATTTATAAGAGTTATTAGTTATTGGATTTGGAATAACTGAGGTATGCAACAAAATTTTTAACGAAATTGATCTTGTAGATTAAATACTACTAGACTGGCGTGTCTGTCTATGACGCGCTGTTTCTACTTAGTCACTGAATACTAAATTGTTGTTTGTAACTAGATTCAATTTCATGTATATATGTATATCATTAGCTTAAATTTTACTTTATGAAGGTCTGTATGATATTATGACCCCAGAATTTTCGGTTCAGGGTCAAAAATATACGTATGACTAAGAAATTCCATTTCTATATACTATAAATTTGTAAATTTTAGTGAGAGAGAAATGAATCAATTTTAAACATTATTGAGATAAACCAATCACTCGATTATTACGAATTTTCATGCATTTATGGGAAATGCAAGTATGCAAAATCTGTAATACCAAGATTTTTCATGATTCATAAATCATGTTACAATATTTAAGAAATAAGACACGCCACTTTTTAGACTTCAATTTTTTATTTGCGTCTGTATGTCTTCAATTTGCATAAATATTTATAGTTTACTAAACTTATTATTTTCTTCAACTGAACTAAAATTTCTTCGAATCTTATTATTAGTTGAACCAATTCTTTAATTCTTAATGCTAGTATTTTTCCTTTTTTTTTTTTTACTTAGGTACTTATGATTTGTGTTTTTCTCAACATTCTTCTCAATTCCAGTTTCAAAGAAAACTTTAAAAACTAACAATTATTACAAATATCCATATTTTCAGTTGTTTAATAGTATATGTATGTATGAAAAATTAGTTATTTATATCGACAATAAAATTTCGATTATCTGGCTCAACATTTGCAATTTGCAGCATATAATGCTAATATTTACTACATTATTATCAAATCATAGTTCAGGTTTCGGTCGAAGTCCTATTCTATCCTTATACGGGGTGCAACAAAAATGTTGCAGGTCCTTGAAACGGGCGATTCCTGAGGTGATTTTAAACAAGTTTTTCCTCAGCGATTAGATGAGGCTTTGTTAACGAACTATTAATGAAAAACACCAACCAATAGACGCAGGAATACAGTGGATGAATTTTAGTGCGGGCTCACAATTTACATTCGCGCTGCTATACACAATAGAAACGACTTGACATCAAAATTGCCCCAGCATAATATCGCAGTCCACAAAGGGCGTTACTCCGACAAATTTACGATCCGTTCCAATTTGTTCTCCTCACTTGTACCCAATTTTTAATCCCTCCCCACTCCAAAGGCCATCATCGAACCGCGTCCCAAAACTAGTGCCCGCTCGGTTCGGCAACCCGAAAGAAAACGACTCATGGCGCGAACGCCGACGAAGATCAAAAAGGATCATCAAATTTCGTGAGCCCTCGTCGCCTCTTTGTGCCCTGGCGCGTTCCTCCAGCGTGTCGGGCCCCGGATGGAAACAACTCCGCCGGCTTTACGATCTGTTATATCGCACCACCTGCTGGTTCACGTTGCGCAATCGCTCGCGTTCAACATCGGAGGACCGATTCACGGCGATAATAATGGCCGACGGCGGCGGCAACGGCGGAGAGCAACGCGCGTCCACGGGGTAATCACACGGCATTGAGGGGTTACACACGCATGCGATCGCGGACAATGCCGTGGGTCCCGCGGGCCCCGCGCCCCATCGGAAGAATCGCCGGGCGTCCCGGGGATGATTAATGTGCCGCGGCGGATCCGCGCTCACGTCTTAATTCCGCGACATAATGGCCTTAACGATTCCCGTGCGCCACGAGGCGCTCACCTGACGCGCGTCGCTGCCCGCGGATGAAAGCGGAGGCGTGTTCGTTAGCCTCCTCTTGTCGAGAATCGACGTCGCCGGTTACTCTGCGAGATTCGGCCCTTTGGAATCCCAACCAACTACCGTGTTCTTTCGCTCTCTTTTGGGACCAACGGCGAGGCACAAAATCGCCGAGTTTCCTCTGTCGAGGAACTGACATCGACGCGACCGAAGCGCAACCATTCTTTGGTGCCATTTGGTTCAGAGCCTTCGAGGGTTTCCTATTTATCTAATGCTATTTCTAACATCCAGGCGCGTCACGTAGCGCAATTCCGGGAGAGATGAATCAGTGGGAAAGATGCACTAGTTAAGTTTATTAAGTACTATTTAATTTAAATAGATTAATAAAAAATATTGATTTGTGATTTCAAAGATATTAAAGAATTTAATTTTAAATTATTAAATCAATAATTGTATGTAGTTTAATATTATTTATATTTTATATTATTTATATTTATATTATATTATTTTATTATATATTATATATTAATTATTATATATATTATATTATTATATATATTATATATATATTAATATATATTATATATATTATATATATTATATATTATATATTATTATTTATTATATATTATATTATTTATATTATATTTATATTTATATAATTATATTATTTAGTTTTTTATTTTTTATTTTCTTCTTCTTGAAAGTTCTGAATGGAACAGTTTTTACTATTATTAGATAATAAATGGAAGTTTGGTACACAGCTAGATAATACTATTAATATAATGGGAAAAATTTAAGAGGTCAACATATTTAGTCATGATAAAAAAAAAATGACTACAGTGCAGTAAAGCTTCGATTAATTGACCTTCAATTATCTCCAATTTCTATTATCCATAATTTCAATTATTTGCTTTACTAACAATGCTGTACTAAGAATATACTCGAATTTTGAATAAAACTTAAATGATTATTTGATACTGGTTTGACATAGAGTAACGCATAATACTGTTGACTACCTATACAGGGTGTAAATATATACGCTTAAATATAAGTGGTTATAAATTTTAAGCGGTGATAGGAGAGTTCAAATGGATCAAGTAACAGTAACATGGAACAGTAATAATGCCTTAAAGCTAGCGGTATGGTTTTAAGATGGATACTAACTCTGGCACATCGACGGGGCAAACACATGGAAACAAACAATACTTCAGGCTTCCTTTACTCTGTGTGCGTAGCCGATGCTACGCTTGAAGCTTTACAAAAGTTTGTGTTATATTTTCTACTTTTCTTCGAATGCTCAATCATTGTATAGAAGGGTCAACATCTGTATGCGTTATCATGAAAAAGTTCTCTGCCAAGTGCGACCTTCAATTCTGACTCCATCATTGAGCCAATTAATTCCATTGTATCGACTTATAAGAATTACATATTATAAAGAAGATCATTATTTAGGCAAATGAGTGACTCGCTTAATACTTCTAAAATATTCCCATTTTCAAACCGTTTTAAAAAGGCGGTGCATTTCTCTTGGTGTTACCCTATCCGGCCTCTCGTAATCGCCGAGCGAGCGTTCTAAATTCCCGGCGATGAAGAGAAACCTCGAAATGAATAAACTCCGAGGAAACTGGACCGAGAGAAGTCGCGGAGAGAACGCGCGCCGCATCCGTAATCGAACGGCCAATATCCGCTCGACGCTTCGACGAACCTGCCCACAGGATCGCCGCACAAAAGTGACTCTGTTTGGCGATGAAAGGTAGCCACATTGTTGACGGTGAGAGGAACGCGACCCGATTCGAACGCGCCGTTCGACTCTAACAAGGATTGTCGCACGATGTCACTTTCGGTGAAGGGCTAACTCCTATATGGAGCTCGTAGTTTTTGCCTTGGGCCTCGCGGTTGCGTTAGAATCGCCATAAGTTGGCTTGAGAAATATCTCTGCTCTCCTATGATAGAACCTGCGATCGTATGAAAGATGTAGATGAAATTGTAGAAAAATCAGCATCACAGAGTTAGATCCAAGTGAAATCTGAATTAGGCTCAAGTCCGGGTCCCAAACCAGTCACCATAAAATCCCGCAGCAATTAAACCGTCACCGCCACTTGAAAAGGAGGAAGAAAAAGAACCGGACGGCGAAGAGGAAGGCCAGGAACGCGAGATTGAAACATAAGGAACGAAGATCGGAGAGGATCCTAGATGCCTCGATCGGTCCACGCGATGGCGTTTGTCTCGGTCGGGGCGAAGGATGATCGGACGGCGCAACAAAGAACAATGGCGCACAGTGGCCACCGCGGATAGTCCGTCATTGTTCCGTCCTGGGAGCTCGTCCCGAGTCCACCCAGGACGTTTTGACCCCGCAGCGAGATAAGGCCGGTCGGCTCCCTTTGATACCGGCGGCAGAGAAAGGGGAGCCGATGTAGATCATCGGCCCCGAAGACGATCCGGCCGAGTTACAAATGGACCCTTCGATTCGGTCATTTACCGGCATGGACACTTACTCGCAGGTACTGGATACCGATTCGAGCCGGCGATAGGTGATCTCTCCTTATGCGCGACTTTGTTGCGCGACGATGCTTATAGCGATTCGTTCCACGTTCGATCATCCGGCGATTCCGTGGATCGCTGTATTTCACGGTGGATAATTGTCGATCGAGATCGTTAACGTAGAGGGCGACGGTGAGGGGACCACGAGAAGTCGACCGTAGAAAAAGGGACCGAGGGATTTCTTCCGTCGCGGACATAAATTATTGCCCTCCCTTCGCTCTCGTTTCACGCGAGGACGAGGAACGAGAAGGAGAAACGAAGCGCGACGAAACGGGGCCCCGGGGGACTTTTCGATAAGACTCGGTCCTCGGAACGGTCCCGAAATCGGCGATCGGAGCTTCCGTGTGCGGGATTCCTCTCTCACGGACACCGCTGCCTCGTCTCCAAATCGCCGCAGTCATCGCGCAGGTCCCCGAGTTCTGGCGAGCTGCGCGGTGACTGGCAAATTTCCTGGGGAGGATGTCAACGGGCCCCGGCGCAGAAGGTCCTCCTCCTCGACGCCTCTCTCGACGCTGAAAGAGCAGGGAAAAGAGACGAATCCAGCCGATGGCAGAAGCGTCATGAGTCATCGTCCAGTCATCCTTAAACTGCCTTTTAATACCCCTCGACTGCAATCCGCGGTGACACGAAAGGAGGTGAGAGGGCACGCACGGCGATTGTGGGGGCCCCGACTACCTGCTTCCCTCGGCGCTCCGTGCGCCGGGGCCCCGGCCACGTCGTCGAAGAAAAGGAGCCAACCAGAAGGAGAAGAAACGAGGCGGAGAAAAGTCGACGGTAACCGGGCGGTTTAATAGTCGGAGGCTCGAAGCTATTACTCGGCAAATTCCTTAACCCGGGGCCCGGGCCCCGAGCTGTACCCGGCAATCGGTCAACAGTCATCGCTATGTCCTACCGTCCTGCCACTGTCGTTCAAAAATTCTGGAACCCTTCTGGCATCCGATTTTTAATCGAACCCTCGTCAGTAAATTAAATTAAGAAAGGTACGTTGGGCCCAACTCTACCTTGTGCCCCAAAATTCTCGCGAATCTGTAAAACTGATGGAGCTACTGTTCTCGTCATCGATTCAGTCGTTCGATTTCAACTAAGTCTCGGCAACCCCAGCAACGCAGCAACCTTTTAACGAAAACGAAGAAAAGGGCCCGCGGTCTTAGAAGCGTGCAGCACGGTATTCGCGGTACACAGCGACACATTAGACGTGCACACGCGATGCACCGCACTATAATTGAACCTATCGGCGTATATCATTACCGGGCGACCTTTTTCTCCCGCCTCCAAGGGGCCCTTTCCCATCGCAGTCAATTACCAATCATTCCGGGAAACTGTACGACGAACGGACCCACAGCTCGCCGAGGGATTTTCGGGAAGCTGACCCGCCATTTTATCCCGGATGCACGCAACGACGATTTCGAGATTTCTGGGCCTTGCGGCTACGATAGATAAGCGAGCCACCGTGCGAGTCAAGGGGGAAGAGCAACGATTTTCTGGCTGGACCTCCGGACCAAATCACCTGGACATTGATAGGGCCTGCAACAATGTTGGGGATAAGGATAGGGTGCGACTGTGAAATTGATGAGGCCCAATTGGGAGGACTGTCGAGACCCCTTCGGCTCTGTAATGTGGGTCACGGTTTCTTCTGCTACACGTTGAGGTATCTGGGTTTCTCGGATCCAACGTTTCCGGAATTTTGTGAGTTCTCAAAGAGGGGTAGAAGCTATCATTTAGGAATGACAAAAAGAAGAGATTTAGTTGCGTTTCAGCCCCGAGGCTTTTTCTAATTTCGTGAACTTTCCCAAAGAATTTACAAATTTTCTCTACCCCGTTGTTTCAAGTTTAAGGAGCTTCAGAGTGATCCTAGGGACTCTGGTAGCAGCGACGCCGTGGCAACCTCCTCGGTTCCATGGAAATCCGATCGGAATTACCAGCGGGGGTATAAATAATCGCCTACGAGGCCGAACAGGCTATTTACCATGCCGATTCTTCTCGGATCGTTTAACCATGCCCGTTCCCGCGTCCCGCCATCAATATTAACCGTCGAACACTCGAAGCTAGAGCGCGTCGGTGCGTTTCCACACGAACTATTCCGCGCGCAAAGGGCTACACACGCACACGCCGCCCTTATTTGTGTACCTATGACCGAGCGCATGCACGCGTACCTGCGCGAGCTCACCCCCTGTCAGCGTCCTCGCGAACAGGAATATTTAGTGATAGTCGCCCGGAGCAAGAGCAACGGACGTTAACTAATACACGGAGCCGACTGTGGGACACAGTGACGTATGGGCCTGGGTAAATAAACTATTAATATTATGGTAACGTCACGCATTCCTATCCATATTGGCCGGCTCTCGGGCTGCTCCGTCGTTGGCGCCTCCAACCCTGGCCTCGCCGGGGACAGAAGGAGAGGAAGAGGAGCGAGCCGGGCAAGATTTACAAGCCGAAGAACAAATACGTAAATTACGGGCGGCGGTTAATGGCTCGCGAGCGCTGCGCCGTCTGCCTGGGCCAGTTACATCCAACCTGGGATATCCGTGGGTGACCCTGGTCTCTTGAATCACGGAATATCAATATTGAACATCGACAGAGTTGCTGAGGGTAGCAAAAAGTTGCACAGTGTTATGGAGGTCTACAATCTTCGTCACCTACATTTTCTGTAACTTTGGGGTCCGACAATTTAAGAAGCAAGTAGCTGAAATGTTGGGTCCCTCAGGCCCCCAGTTCCCAGCCGCCTCGACAGTCACGACAGGCACCGAGAGGTACGATAAAGTATTCAGCGTGATAATAGACGCGTCTTCATAAATCAACCAGGCCCCTTCGACAGCTCGGATACGAGAGAAGGCCCCGAAGGGGAGACACGGGGCCTACGATGGTAAATTGAAATAATTCTCGGCGGAGAGAATAGCCGACGGGCCAGGCGAAGTGGACTAGCGACGTGTAAGGGGGCAGCCCTTCGAAGGAAAACGATCCCGCTGCAATAGGCCTCTGACGGTGTAGCTGTAAATCGAGGCGAGTTGATGGCGCATTGATTGCCTCGCATCTCATCACGATGGAAACCTCCATGTTGCGGCTCTACGTCTGGCGCTACTTTTATGTGTTTCACCCCGCGATTTCTAATGAAAAGACGGAACAGATGTCTTGGAAATGTCGTGGATCGCCTGCAACCGCTTCCTGGGATCTTCTTTCGATCCTCATTCGTCATTAAGCTGACACCGTGTCGCTGTATCTTGAGGAAGGTACTTATGTTACTTGGGAAGGTAGCATTGTTCAGTTTTTTGCGGTTGGGTAGGTAAATATTTCCATTTTGTGGAGTCATTTTGTCTGCGAATTCTTAATTGCGTTGAAAAATTATCTGTTCGTCTTTTCTGCAAGTTGATTAACTCACTCTCCTAAAAATATTCTAAATTACCTTTTCTAATACCACAGGAACTAAATTTGTTTCATGAGAGCACACACTCGCTTCGCGTAGCTTATCCCCACAGTCCCAAACGGTCCCAAATGACTTTCCCACCGTGATTGGTGAAGAGGTCAAGTAGATTAGATTAGAACCCTATTAGAAATTACTCGATCCAAGAAAATACTTTTCCCTGACTTTCCAAAACCTTCCCAAACCAAACCCCTCCAAAATCTTCCGTTTCACAGGCATAACGATCAAACCCACTTCACCGATCTCGAAAATCAAAAGGACAAAGCAAAAGGACGAAACCTTCCCCTCCCCCCAATTAACCAAGCATCGCGCACCCCTTAGGCAGCTCACCTGCTCACCTTATCACGCCTCCGCTCGTCAATTACAAAAACGCAGCCGCGGTGTCATCGCGGCAACGATTCTCGAGATCACGCGCCGTGGCGACGCGGAGTTTCCCTGCCGGGGAGTTTCTCGCCCTTTAATTAAACGAGCCGAGGGCCGCGAGAGGGACAGGGAAGGTCGAACCGCGACGGGGAGGGAGAAGGGTCGGCGAGGCGCGAGGAAGGGAAAAGAAGCGGAAGGAAAAAAAGAGTAGAAGGAAGGGGGTGGGGTCGAGCAATAATTACTACTGGGCTCACAGTTTCCAGGCCCGATGCCGGCGAGCAGTCATGTAAAAAATCCAACGCCACCCACACCGCGGGCGACGAGGGGCCAGAGGTTAGTTATTCATGCGTCAAGGCGCCACCGCGCAAGTTATTCGAACCAGACCGTGCGTCTCTAATGCGTGCCTACGAAATTCTAAGCGGTTCTCCTGCTTCCGTCGAGGTGTCTTTTGTCGGGGGTGGAGCGATCTTGAGCGACTTCCTCGTCGGCCTTCCGCGAAAACGTGGACTAGGAATTTCCCTTCTTTTTTGAAATCCCCTTTTTCGTGAATTTTTTCTGGCGGTGGAAGAAGTGGAGAATTTCGAATAGGTGGCTTAGAATTTTTTTTAGAATTATTTGATTTACTTTGTGCTTCAAACGGGGAGAACAGATTGCTTCAGAAGCTGGAGAGATAAGAATTATTATGAATTGATGTATATGATCTCGGAGATTCAGAAATAAATAAATATAAAAGTGATTGACATGATTAACATTCATAATTAGCATCCATATGATTCAATTTTGAGTAGCGTTTTCTGTATTAAATTCTTCATTATATGATGAAAGTTCGTAAAAATAGTTATTCTGTATTTTCACAAACCGATAGCAAACCTTCTTAGAGTGCAATTAAATTTTGATAGTGTTATTATTAATTTTAACGAATATTTTTTCAAAGGATATTTTCAAACATAGCTTATTTTCTATTCACTGTAATTTATTTTTCCAGAAATAATCAACTTTTCTGTCATGTTAATAAAGAATTGCAAATTGAAGTGCAATTAAGCAAGTTCTCTGTGCATTCGCGCGAAATATGAACAACAATTTTGTTTATCATTTAAATGCTATGCAACTAATTTCTTGCGCTTTTCTTTTTGTATATCTTGGATTTAATTCCATTTAGTTTGAATACCTTTTTTGAACAAATATGGCCAGTTTTCAACACAAACAAACTTACTATGCAATCTAATAAATAAATACAATTATTTCAACTCTGCTTCGTCCCTCTTATATATTTTAATTAGAGCAATGTTTATTGTTGCTAAGTTGCTATAAATGTACACAATGAATTTTTAATACAACATGAAGGTTCAAGAAATGTAGAGTTGAATATAAATTTGCTTACATTTTCCTCGAAATTAAAGCAGTTATTAAAAAGAATAAAATATGCCTTTGGCTTTGTAATATTTTGTGCAATAAATTCTTAACTCTTAAATGATATACTGGGGTCACGATGATACATCAAATAAATCTTTCACCCTTAATATAATATTTTGGGCAAACCTTATAGAAAGTAACAAGGAAATGCATTATGAACTATTCATATATGAATCCATTTTTATAAAGACCTCACAGTAATCCTGTTATAATGTTATTATTAGACAGCGGATGTTTCTGCATTTATGGTGATTTTCAATGTTCTAAAACGTATAAAGATATGCATAGATGCAAAAATACATGAAATATTGAAAATGAAGTACATTTTATAGTATTTACAAAGTAAAAAACACTTTTAAGTTAATTTTCTTTTCCTATATGTAGTCCGCAGTCTAGTTATTATAGTGTGTACCACTTAAGGGTTACATGTTGGTATCCTAATAATTTCACTTGTCCTGTGATCCCTTAGATCTCTCAAAGGTTGTAACATCGTTTCCATATCCTAATTCAACCCAAAACCTAGTAACTACGTCACTAAAAAATAATTTGTCACTTGAGCAAGCACAAATCGAACACTCCGATTTGAGCATCCCTTCCGCGATTTAAAAAAAATCTCTCCGACTTCTGCAATCGAGTTACATTCGCGACCTCGTTGATATTAATTAATTCCTCGAACGAGGCCGCATGAAAGATGCGCGTCGACGCGAAGGGGAACAGAAGAGGATCGCGGACACGGGAGGAAAGAATGGCGACGTCTTTCCACGCGAATCGAATGCCGAGTGGAAAAAGCGGTTCCCGGTATCGGACGAGGAAGCGCGATTCTCACGAAATTTTTTTTCACGACGAAAAACGCTTCCCACGAAAGTTGAACGAGACGTTTCACCCGGTCAGAAGGGAGCAGCTTTTTTAATAAGCTGTCGTCGGTTCTATCGGAGGGAACACCTGACAGCAGATCTCCCGAGGGCGGGTACGCAGAGTGTACTTAATTCGCCGCGCACGTAGCCTCTGGAAAGTCGCTGCATGGCTGCCGCTGTCAAATAAAAATGCTCGCCGAACCTCGTTCGAGAAACGAGATGATTTATAGTATCCTCGGGACGCATCCGTAAGAAATCGAGGAGAGGCCAATGGGGAGCGGGAGTAGGAGGATGCGGAGGATGGGAGGGAGAAAAAAGACGACTCGCCGAACGAGATTATCGATGGAGGCTTCTGCGTTTGCTGGAAATCTCTGCCGTCCAGGAACTTCGCTAACCTTCATTGCTACGTGGAACGAATTATTCCAGCTATCAAGCCGAGGGAGATTATATTATAAAGGGATGGAAGGGTGAACGGGCTCTAATCGCTCAGAGACAAGAAAAGATTATGGGTTCCGAGAAGACGGCTGCCCTACGATGGTCATCGTCGACACCGCAGACTGGTATCGACCCTAAATCGACGGGACGGACGGGGGAAAATTAAATAAGCAGTAAATTGTATCGTAAAGGGCGACGCCGGACAAAAAACTCGGTCGCGCACGCACGTCGTTAGGGCTTTATACCTCCTTCGAACGCATTTTAATTATTAACCTCGGCGAGACTGCCCCCCGGAAGCTCCTCCACCCCCGCGATCCTCTCCCCTTTATACGTGTATGAAAAGGTATATTTCAATTTCGCGCACAAAACCGACGGAAAAGGAAGCCCAGAGTAGTTTCTATTTTTTTTCTCTCCCTCTCCATGTCTCGCTTCCTCCTTTCGCCCCTCTGAATCGCTTGAATTTTTCAGACCGCCGCTCCGGTTTTCCGCGCTGCCTCG
Organism: Perdita meconis; assembly: GCA_030770465.2. Taxonomy (NCBI): domain Eukaryota; kingdom Metazoa; phylum Arthropoda; class Insecta; order Hymenoptera; family Andrenidae; genus Perdita; species Perdita meconis. The sequence continues at coordinate 7,821,360 of JASKOS020000001.1, forward strand.
AGGCGCTTTTCAAACCGCGTATTACGCGTCAAACGGGCGAAACGAGCTTTGAGACGACGCACGAGTACCGCACTATTTCTGTTCGTCGCGTTGTTTTCTAATGATGGGAACAGCTGGGCGAGGCAGCGACGCCCGGAAAGTGTGTCGCCCTTTGTTCGCGATCTACGAAGATCGACGAGATCGTTTCGCGGATGCGAACTGAAGAGAAGGAAGAGAGGAGGCTCTTCAGAAACGAGAATACTTCATTTCGAATCCGCGCGGCGAAATTAAGACTCTTTCAAATCGCGACACGCGTTTCATTCTCTGAACCCGTTTTTAATTATTCCAGTGACGCTCGCGTTAATGCTATTTTCTCGTGGATAAATTTCAGAAAAGTGTCGTTGCGCAATGGGTCTTTGGCTCGCGGAAATCGCTAACTATGTGCTCGCCTTAAACCGCCGGCCGCCCCAACACGCGAGGGGCTCGTGTTCAGCACGGACCAGAGATCTCACCAGGAATGTAAATTCTGCGCGAGCAACAGACTCCTCCGGGTCTGGAATCCCGAGTAAGTGTAACGCCGAGGACAACGCCACATATGGTTTCGTATGCGGCATGAATGGGTCGTGGCGCTAGCGAGCTTTTTGCCAGCGCGGAAGAAGCGGAGCTATTTATCAGTGGCCCTGCTCCGAGCATACTAAGCGGCCTTTTAATCAACCAACGATTTTCCCCCGCCGAGGGGGAAACACGCGGGAAACGGCGCGATTGTCAATCAAAGGAGGAACCCACAAAGTAAAAAATATTTCGGGCCGTCGCTGCTAACGTCTTCATCTGACATCAACGACTAATTAGTGAATAGAAACATGAGGAAGGAAGTTATTCCAATTTTTGGGATAAGAGATGTTTGAAAAAATAGAAAAATAGGGAAAATTTGGTGTAGCGATTTTGACGTTCCAAAAATTAATTGAATGGAAGTTAATAAAGTGGAAATTGTAGATAGAAGGATCTCCTATTGATTCCACTGCAACAACGGCTTCACAGAATTTTTAGTGCCCCGCAAAAAAAAATGAAGAGGCCTCAGCTATCAAGTAGCATTCGAACGTCTAATTCCAGAAGGAGAAAAGGAAGAAAAGAATTTCCTCCGAAGAAAATGGAAAGTTGTAGTAGCGGCGTAAGAATCTTCAATCTTCCTGGCGCTTATCTTCTTCACGGTTTCCCTGTTCCCCCTAAGGACGGGACTTCGAGGTTAGAACTCGAAAGGGTCGACATCCCGCGGCGACGGCATAAGGACGATGATAAAGATGAAGTTGATACTCGCGGTTAGAGCGGAGAATCAAGACGGCGAACGCTAGGAACGCGGACTTTCAAACGTTACGTGTAACCCGGCGAGATTTTATCGCGCGTTACGACTTCGACCGTGGCGAGGGCTTTACGAGAAATTCGGTAAGTGCTCGTGTGAAGGCGCGAGGATTTTCAAACTTCTCCACGATCTAAGTGTCCTGGCCGGCTCGATGGTAAATCTTCCGGGGAATGCATTTGATGCTTCCAAAACGTGAGAACTTTTATCTTTGAACGGTAGACGTAGCTGATAATTCCTTAGGATCTAAGCTTCAGGATGTACAATTTAATCTTCAAAAATTATTCGTGTAGCGATGATGAACACCATTGGAATTTGAGAATTCGTGGAAGTTTCAGTGGTTGACACGCTAGAAAATATTTCTGTTTCAATATATCTTTGGAAATGGTACTTGCAATGCTATAAAAGTGATATCTGCATAAATTGAATTTGCCTTCATTAATATTATTATTATTTCATGATTTAATTTCATGATTAATATTATTATCATTTCATCCGTTCTTATTATTTGTGATCCTGCAAACTTCAATATTTTCAGCTGCGCCACCAGTGCAGAATTTAAATTGCACAATAATTATTCTTCGAATCCCCCGTCGTAATTCGCGCAGCGGACCTACGCGAATAAAATAAATCCCCGATTTATGCTACCGCGCTTGAGAATTCAATTTTCCCGGCCCATATTTCTCGTGCCGCCGTCATAAAACCGAGATACGTCACTTGATTTCCGGATAAGGGACGTTCCCGCTTCCTATAAGGAAAAAAAAAGAAGACTTCGGTTTCGGCGCCGCGAGCAAAGTCCCACGGGCTAGCAGAGGACGGGAATGACCAGTCCGCCAGAAAATCATCCGGCAGTCTGGTCGATCGTGATAAGAAAAAAAATCATCGAGCCGGTTCGGCGGACGGTCGAGCGGCGAGGGGGGAAAATTCGAAGCTGACGCGGCCTGCCACGGTAATACGGCGAGGGGACATTACCATAAAGCCAAGAATTTTACGAGAATTATGTCCGACGTCCGAATCGCGGGTAGCGCCGCGGGATGCCCCGTGGCGTTCTCTGTCGTTATCAAAATTCCGTCACAATGGCCACACATCAACTCCCAGCACGCCGCGTTTCCCTTCGTGGTCTACGACTCTTTTGCGCCTTCTACAGGGTGTGTCTGCGTTTCCCAATTCCGTGTTTCGCGCGACCAGCGTACGACATCAATATTCTAATAATTAAGTGCTCTCGGTTATCGCGATGAACAGCCCATAAAGGTTTGATAAACGCTCAGACACACCGAGAGATTAATTTAACATTCAATGGATAATTAATAAAACAAAATATCTAATTTTTATATTTTATAAGTTAGCCAAAATGGTGCAATGTGAAACTTTAAGGTTAATATATTATGTGTTCTTCCATAGCGTAATAAGCTATGGTATAATTGCATGGGGTGGTGCATATCAAAACAATTTAAGTCTATTGCAAAAACTGCAAAGAAGATTATTAAAAATAGACTACAGAAATACTTTTAATTTTCAAAATTACCCTTTTAATTTGAATCAATTATTCAGCTTAGAGTGTTTAACGTATCACTACTTAGATCTCAAAAATGAGTACGAAAAATCTAACAGTAAAACAAGAAAAAAAAGCGATTCGGATACCCAAATTCAAAAAAACTATTAGTAATAAGAACAGTTTATTGGTAGGTATCAGACTTCATAACAGCTTACCGAATGAGCTAAAATTAATTATTAAAGACAAAATTAGTATTAAAAAGAAGTTGAAATTATGGATAAAATTGTATGTATAATAATAATAATATGCACTGTTTTGTTTTAAATATAAATTTGTTATTATAAATTGAAAAGTTTATACAGGGTGCGGCACAAATTAGTCCCCACGATTTTTCAACCCCTTCGGATGGTCTGACAGAAAAGTTTTTCCTACCAAAGTTAATCAGTATTTAACTGATAAGAAATTGCAGTTTTTTAAATTAAAAAAAAATTAATTTTCAACAAAAAATCGTGATTGCCGTCATATCTTTAAATGGAACTGGGTATTTTTAACTTCATAATATTGTAGGCGACGTCGAAACGAATTCAACGACCTGCTATACGATGACCTTCAGATAACCATGAAAGAAAATATCGCCATAAATCGGTTGCCAGAATATTTGAAATAATTCGACAATACGTAATAGCAATGCCTCGCATTTTGAGGTAAACAAATAAATGTAAACATGAGCATTCACATGAGCATTCACAATGTTTACATTCATTTGTTTACCTCAAAATGCGAGGCATTGCTATTACGTATTGTCGAATTATTTCAAATATTCTAGCAACCGATTTATGGCGATATTTTCTTTCATGGTTATCTGAAGGTCATCGTATAGCAGGTCGTTGAATTCGTTTCGACGTCGCCTACAATATTATGAAGTTAAAAATACCCAGTTCCATTTAAACATATGACGGCAATCACGATTTTTTGTTGAAAATCAATTTTTTTTTAAATTTAAAAAACTGCAATTTCTTATCAGTTAAATACTGATTAACTTTGGTAGGAAAAACTTTTCTGTCAGACCATCCGAAGGGGTTGAAAAATCGTGGGGACTAATTTGTGCCGCACCCTGTATAGTAGAGTATAAGTTAGTATGTAAGCCTTATGTTGTGACCAGACCTACGAAGATGCTTCTATGCATCTCTGTAGGATGTCAGTTGGGTCTAGTATAGTACGTGTATATTACGTGTATATTTGATGCAACGGCATTGTTTTTCTGGCAAATAAAGAAATAAATAAATAAATAAATTTGCGGGACGCGTGAGAGACTTGTTAAAGTGTTGCTAAATAGACGACGACACGTTCGATAATCTATTAGCAAGAAAATAGATTTGATAAACATTCTCCGTGTACACTAAGAAAAATAAAACCTGCAGTCGAAGGAAAGTAATGAAACTGTTTTACATTCAAGTGAAGCACAATAATTGATGTCTAATTAAATTGCGCAGTGACTTCGTTTGAATCCATGTAAGATCACGGATTTGATTATCAAGATTCAGTAGATAAAACTAGTTTGAAGTCGTCAGCTCTCCGAGACGGTGATTAACATTTACAAGGCTCGCGATTCCCGCGCGGAATTTTTAAAAGTATGTTTATCGATCTGCAAAGGCGTCGCAGATCCGAAGCCGAGGAGTAATATCAATACGTTCAGGTATCAGGTTGAGGGAAATGATTGGATCATTGGACACCCGAGAACTTCGTTCAAGCAGAGAGAAATGGCGAAGTTCGTGTTGATGCATGGTTACACGTGACGGTGAAGTTCGTAGTTTATTTCTGAAACGTTGCCTGACTGCAACCCGGAGCCGCGTGAACGGGTATTAAGCGTAACCCGAGAAGAAAACTCATAGAAACATACAAATTTTAACAAATCCGTTTACATTAATCCCTCTCGCCTCCTCCCTCGATTGCATCCACCCTAAAGAGAAACGATTTTTATAAACACGTTCCGGGCGAAGAATTATTCGAATTTCGCGCGAAGTACCGAAATCATTAGTTGCTATTAAACTCCAGTCTACTTCGCCGTGCAACTGTGTAAATACTAAATTTAATCAATGTTCCGGGAATGTAAATGGAAATGTAACTACAAGTGTAATAAGGAATTCTTCGGATAAATATGGGTCTGGACATGCATGAGGTACTTCTACTCGCATTTAACACCGGGAGCAACGAAGCAGTCAAAATGATTGGTTTATATGTTTTTAGAAACGCTGTGCAGATTTATTATGTCTGATTTTTCGAGATCGCGCGCGATTTTTATTGCAGTGTGTTGGTGATTAAAAATATTTAATACAGTGGAATCTGGTTGTAATTGTAATAAAATCTGAGATTAGTAATGATATAGAACTAGTTGCTTCGAAACACTGCAAATTAATTTACCTTGTTCCGTTTACTTAATAAAACAAATTCCACTGGAAGGAAAGATAACTTCTTATTTTTAATTTCTCTACTCAATTAATCTCACCTAAGAATCTTTCAAGCTAGTTCAAATTCTAGGCTCTCAAAAACCAAGTCACATATATTTATCTTTGCCGTAATCTTTTTTTCGGTTCAGCAATGGACTTAACAGAGGATTTAAAAGGAGATGCACGGAGAAACTCATTTTATTTCGCGTCACCCGTTGCATGAAAGAAAGCTCGCGCTAGGGGCAAGCGTTCAGGTAGCAAAACCGGCGCGGCTGCTGCGTTTTGTCGTCCTTCGTGCCGTCGTCCTCGTCCACCTCCTCGTCATCGTCTTCCTCCGCCTCCCTGTTCCTCTTCCTCCTGGCCGTTGTCTTCCACAAAGTGAACCCGTCAGCGAATCGTACGTCGAATAACCATAAAGTCGTCGCTTTATGCTGGAATCGTATTCCAGCGTTCCTCGTGGATGCTCCGCGCGGGGATTAAAAGTCGTCGGTCCTTTAATCGTGCCGAAGGATGTGACGCCACGGTACCATTCCGACCGGAGGACGATTATATACGAGGACCTGCGCCCGAGCACACACACAGATAAAATCGTCGATTTATCGGGGGATAGGAGAGGCGACGGAGAAAATCACGTTGACGCGATAAAGTGTAGTTCAAAGTATTGGTTCTTCGGTGAACACGATAGTCACGTCTTCAACCGATGTCTCAGAGGCGAGTCAATTCTGCGTTTCGTTCCCAAAGCAGTAGTCATCGCAGAAACTGTTTTGGAGGTCGTAGAACGAATATTAGACTGTATTCCATCAGAAAATAGTAAGACTGGAACACAGAAACTTTTTGTACTATTATCGGGTGTAGAAATTAATTCTTTCCGATTTTTAAAGAAAAGAAAAGTTTTATTAAGAAAAATATACAATAGCTCAATCATCAAAATATTCGTCATTGTTATTAATAACAAGACTGCGGATGTTTATGCATTTATGGCAATTTTAAATATGTGAAAACTTGTAATAATGGTTGTAAATGCGAGAATATATAAAATATTGAAAGTAACATAAATCTTAAAGTCTTTAAAATAGAAAACACACTTCAATATAAGTTGCAATTGGCTTTTTGCTTCTATAAAATTATGAATTTGCATAGACATCCGCAGACTATTAATAATCTTACATTATTTTCCTGGCAAATACTATTTTATTTTATGTAAAATCAACTTACTATTACTAATTGTTATTAACCCTTAAATGCATAATTGCTTAATATTCATTAAAATATATTGAAACTATCAACTTATGTACCCAAAAACTGTAGAAAAATAATGTAAAAAATACATCTTACTGTTTTTATTTTTTTTTATTTAAAAAAAAAAGGTTTGTTGCTAAATATGGTTACTGTATGTGTTTAACGTATAAACGGAGATCCTAATTAGTGTGAAACTTTTTACAAAAGTTCTTATTTTTATTCAAGCAGAGTGCAATTCCACATTTTTCACATTTTGTACGTGTGAAGCCTTTGCATTCTGGTAATTTACATCGCATTTTTGAATTTTCAATCATATGCCAATGTCCAATTTGGTCCAATCTTACTTCTATATGTGATACATGCTAAGCAGGACCTCTAACTTCTTTTTTCAGTGTGAATATACAGTGTGAATGTAGTCGATTATACTGTACAATCAATGTTATTTTTCTGTTAAAACAAAAAATATCGGTATGTTGTCAAATGGCAACACAATGTATTTAAGGGTGAAACTATTAAATAACCTAAACAAAATTAATTAAAAAAAGTTTCTGACAGAGTAGCCCTTCGAATAATTCTTAAAGGTAAATTTTGAGTCACCGTGTCCTTTCAGTCCCTCGGAAAAACAACATTAACTTATGCTCTATATTTAGAGAATAAAGTATCGCATATCCAAGGTAGTATCATCGATTTCAAAGCCGCAAAGGGACTCCGCCGAAGAGGTAAGACCAATAGAAGTCCCCTGAAAATGATTTCCCCTCGAAGCAAGAATAACAGAGTCGTGAGCCGCGACAGAGACAAAAATACAAGGCATTGTTTAGCCAGAACGACGAAACGACATCAGAGGAACGCCGCCGTTCGCGTTGGCTCGCGTCATCTTCTGGCACACGACATCCTCGTTTGTCCCGGTCTGACGACCGATGAATGGGGGCTACCGTCGACTTGTTTATCCAAGCCTCCGTCGATTTCTGTCCTCCAGGCTTCGATCCACCCCTCGGTCACACTCCTCGGCGTCGTTAACGACTGTTGCGATGCTAACTTCTCACTTGAGGACGAGGCAAATAAAGTTGGCAAGCGGGAGGACTTGACGAGTGATGAGGGATGTTGACAGCCGGCGAATAATTTATGCGGACGTTCGATTGACCGGGTGGCATGAAGTCGAGGGGAAAATTAGGGTGGAGGAGGCATAATACTTGGGACTTGAGAAAAAAGGAGAGAATTTCTCGTGGAACGAATTTGCACTTTCTGGAAAACATCTCTTCGGTTAAAAATAAAGATAATAGTTTAAAACAGCGATGAGCAACCCGCGGGTCGCAGTTGGCCCAGCTGTCAATGACTGGAGGTACTGCGTACCTATATTCACGCGGTACACAATTTCGCAGTAGTTTCGATGAATTACGTTAAATCGAAACCGATAACCGATAAAATGTTCTTTTTCAATTTGATTTACTTTTTATTAGCACTAAATATATAGTAAAAAATATGTATAAAATATATGTGTATATATTTTATACGTGTATATATTATATACACCGGGAATTCATAAAAAACTTGGTTCAATTCGTCATCGAGAATAATTCCTTACACTTAGATATTTTCTACTAATTAAGCTCGTCATTTACTTGCCGTGAGTAGTTGGTAGTGAAAATTTATCAGCAGAAAAGTAGCGTTTATAATTTTATAAACTCAATAATACTACTATTTTAAAATTTATTCTTTAGTTCTGTATCGTTCCGTTAATAAAGTATTTCATTTGGAAATCTTCAGAAATTTTGTCAGCATTTACATTAAAGCGTGACAAAAAAATGTCAACATTTGTTTGGATTTTCGTGAAAGATTTTAAATTAATTTAAATTTAAATTAAGAACTGAATTCTTTATGTGATCTCTGTATTTCCTCTGTATACTACTTTGTTTAAGTTTAAAATGAATTTTCCATTGTCAGATCTGGGAAATAAACCATGTTGAAGATGAACGGTTGAAAAATTGCATTCGAGTTGCCGTTTCTAATGATATTGAACTCAATATTGACAAACTCGTTAATAAGAAACAGAATCAAATTTCTCATTAATTAAATATTAAATTCCTTTTTTAAAATTTAAGACTTATACACATTATTAATACTAATTTTTTTTTAAATTTATACCTACTAATAGATTGGTAGATATATATGTTCATATAATACTATATTGCTAATAAAACGTAAATCAAATTAAAAAAGACTGTTATTGTTATTCTACGTTCTACGTCGAACTTAATAAATTCGCCCCATAAATTAGAAGTCTTCGATCAGTACATTTAATTATTGATTATTCGGTTATTCGTTATTCAATATCCACAATATGAACGCGGCGCGCGTGTAGTGTTTTGTTTCCATCTTTGGCCCACAGCAATCGAAAGGTTGCTCATCACTGGTTTAAAAGCTTCGGAGACACGAAAGCTAATTCACGGGGATAGAAAAGTAAGAACGGGTGGGAAATAAAATTCTGAGAAACGACTGTAATTGGTGACCATAGAGGAAAGTCAGGTACGTGACAGGAAAATTACAACGAGGGGTAAAAAGATGGTAGGTTGCAGCGAAGGAAGAACTATAACTGTCCCAATCGAACCGTCCATTCAGAATGAGCCCCGTTCAACGAGGAGCAGTCACACGGCGGAAAAGCAGAAACGTAATCGCGGAAGCAACAAGCTGGAAACAGTGTTGCGATCACACTTTCGCAACGGCTCCATTTCCCCGGCGAGTGACCATAACTCACTTTATCATCGAGCCTCTTAATGAGTCTTCGCGTTCATTCTCTCCTCCTCGGTTATTTTTTTCCTTCGTTCCCGCCTCCTCCCCGACGCCGCGGCCTCCCCTCCAACGCTCGAGCATTTTCGCGTATAATAGGATACGGGATTCGCCGAGCGCGAGGAAGCCGCCCGACGTGCGCGCAAAGTGGTTATGGTCTATATCCTCTTTCGCCCGTGATCCTGGCCTACGATAAAGGCGGAAGCTGAAATAAATCGCGCCGCCGGATGCTCGACACCGAACGTACCACCGGAGAGTAACGAGGATCTCGTTCCTCCGGGGGCCTCACCCCGCCTAGGTATGGTGGATCGCCTCGTTTTCACCGTCATAAATATGGCGGAAAGGCTGCCGGAAGGAAAAAACGCGCGGAAGGACGCGTATTTATGGGCGAGGGAACGCGTTGCTTGGCGCTCGACCGTCCCGGCTTCCAGGACACGCGATTTTTCGCGCGTTCCCCGGCCGAGAAAAACACCCGATGGCGAGGGTGCACGAGCTTAGCGACGGAAGGAGGTTTAGGATCTATTGGGTATTCAAATTTGTCCGCAGCCTGCAAAATGTTTAAGGGAGTGGAGAGAAGAAAATGGTGGGAAACGTGAAAACTCTGTATAATACAGGTGATGATAACAATTTTTAGTGTGCATGCATTAATAAATGAACACGTTATCAGTGATTAACATTATACACAAAAATAAAATATGTTATTAAGGGATCAGTACGGATTTATTTTTTCAGTAATTCGATTTTCTAAAAACATCGGAAAGATTGCAAGAAAATGATGCTTATGAAGGAGCTCAAGGAATAATGTATGCAGCAGGCATCTCTGATTGAGGGTACGACGCTTTTTTTACGATTCTACGAGAAAAACTTTAAACGCGTTTTTTTCGAAACAACGTTTTTCGACCTCGAATACACGATTTACAAAAAACTATTGCACCGATTGGGCTCGAATTTTCAGGGATTATTCTGAACACGCATAGTTTCAGTTCGAAGTAGAATTATAAATATTCATTTATATTTAACCATATTTTTAAACAATTTAAGTTGTAAAAAGATGGTCGAAAAATTCAAAAGTCCACCATTTTGTTATTTTTCATCGGGAGTGAAAGATTTTACTTCCAACCATAGCGACAACTCTACTTTTTAAGAAACTACTCGATTTTTTTTGTTATTGAATGCTCCAAAGTCCAGATATCATGTCGGCCAGGAACAAGCAGGGCTCACTTCAAGCGGTCAGATCACCAAGATCAATCAATAAAAAAATGAAATAAAAAATTTTTTCTATTTCTTTAAAACCTCTATTTTTATGTGTGGAAAGATGGAAATGTAAAAATAAATTTTAGTATGAATAAAACATTCTTGAATATATGTCCGATAAACCCGTACTGATCCCTTAAACAGCATGTGGCGCGAAAATGCCTTAAATATGAAATAAAGAATTGATCAAATTCAATAATATTAAGTCGTGAACTTATTTTAATAACTTATTTGTTTATTTGTATACAATGTTTTTGTGTATAATGTTCATTCACTAGTACGTGTTCATTTACTAGTGCATCTACATTACAAAGTTTCATTTGTGTTTAGGAACCCAGACCTAACCCATTAAAAGGCCCAATGTTGCGTCAACGCAACATTTTTACTCCATTAGGAAAATCCGCTTCGATCCTTAAAGGGTTAATGAACTGTTTCTCGCCTATTCCCCACCCCAAATCCTAGATTAAATATTGCTGTGCGAAACGGGATAAAGGAGGATGCTTCGGTTGCTGGAGCGATAATTGGAAAGGTGATAGCGAAGTCGGGTTGCTGATGAGAATGTTATGTGAGTGATCACGTATGTGATTGGGAAGGTGGATGAGTATTGAAGTGATTGGGTGGTTGCAGGTGAAGTTGGGTGGGTGAATGGGTGGTTAAGAGAAATATGGAGTGGTTGAGCAGATGCATGGATGAATGGATAGAAAGAAGAGGTTTGTTTTCTGTTTCTGCACTTTCTGAACTAGTGCAAAACCAACCACTCACTATTTTCTTCCCTTTTGTGAAAAAGAAGAAGAAAGCGATAGATGAGTTCTGAAATAGTGCAGCCAGTACAGGAACAGAAAAGGAAAGAATAATTAGCCTGTGTGATACCAGATGTATCTATAAAGAAGTCCCAGACGAGACTGAAAAATTGTCTGTTCGATCTAAGATTATATATTGAACCAAAGGTCTAGGTAGGAGAATCATGGAGCACAGGACATGAACTTTTTACGGTAAGTCGAGCTCAACAATGCTGTATTTTGAAGATCGCTTGTGATGTAAAATGTAGAGTGTAGCGCGAAATTGGGCTGCTGTAGGTTAAGCAGTGTAGTTGACGTAACAATTAGGAATACGTGTGCTTTTAACAATCTGAGCACAGGGTTGCAAGTCGCAAGTAGAAAAAGAGTACACGAAGCAAATATAAACAGAAATAGGGGAAAATAGCTGCAACGAATGAAATAGTGTTTTAAACTTTATTGTTGCTATGATTAACACAACATTCTGAATCTATTTTGCAAACTTATAACAGTTTATAACAGCTTTTTCTTTTACAAGTTTTATAGCCTTCTCAATAATTATACAATTGTTAAAAAACACCATAACACTCAATTATTATCACTGGATACTAAGTTTACTTGATCGGAATTGTGTTTCGCTTTAAATGTAGATGAAAGCACCGGAGAAATGACAAAATAGCAAATCACTTGTTGTAGATGAATGAAGTAGTGAACAGGGAAGGATTAGCAGTAGTAGCAAACACTTATTAGAGGTCAGACTTATTAGATTCTGTCCTTCGGAAACCTGGAAAACTCAATAAAGCTTGGTATTGTCCACTGCCAAACGAGGTTTGCCTTGTTTTAAACATCTAATAATATTGTTGCTCGCCACGAATCGTTTGCAAGCAAAACAGCCATTCACTTCGCTTTGAAATACACGGTTCATATTAGCCTCAATCGTATAGATAAAGGCAACAGTAAAATTGAAACGACTGTTACAGCAATAAAACATTTTATGTTCCTATTGTGTAGCAGGACTGACAGAAACTCTGGCTGCAATGTTCAAAATTTACAAGATACACACGATGAAACGGGATTTTATTTTATTTATTTAATCAAACGAGCAAACGCTAAGTTGAGCAAACAATAAGTTGTAACAAATTTATAAACAATACATAAGATGTGATGTAAAAAATATTACAAAATTAAGCAATAGAATAGAATGAAAACATAATCATTTGAAATTTCAAATCCAAAATATTAAATATTGGGATTGAAACGAAATTGCGACACTTACTTCCGGCTTCAGTGGAGCTAATCCGAACGCCGTGGTGACCCAAGCTAGACTGACAGCCTTCGAGGGTCTATTATCAATGCCCTTATGAGTGAATAATAATGTTCTGACATCCTCGAGCACTTGAAACTCATGGTGGGGTGTTTTATGCAGAACGTTTCCTTTGATCCTACTAACTATGTTGCAATAAAAAAGAAACAGTACGTAATAACTGCTCTGAGAGCCCGTAAAGAACATTTGTTTGTACCCTAAAGATACGTTTTCATTTTTATTGTATGTGGTTTGAACAATATGCCACCCACTCTAATAAAAATCCGCCGTTTGGCATACGTATGAAATTAATTTTACTATAAATCTATCTGTACTTCGAGGGTTAAGAACTTTGTGTACACATGAAACGCGATCGCGTTGCCTTAAACGCGAGAGAGGAAACGCGAGTACGTATTACGTTCTGATAAATGGCTGACGGCGCGAGGCGGCGGCCCTAAAGAAAAGAATATTGTTAAGTTACGAGGGGGAAAACTGTGGCTGCTTAAGGAATTTTTATAATTTCATTTGAGACGGTGCTCGCCGCTCGGAACTCCGGTGATACATTGTTGCCTCGTCATTGTAACTGTTTCCTCTGTGGTAAATGGATGTTTGCAGTAATTATCCAGGATTTTCCTGGGGAGAAAAACGATTAACCGTGGACGTGCTACTATCACGCAATGGTTTGCGAAGTTTGAAAAATGCGTGCAAAGCGCGCACCAATGTTTTTTTTAAAACTCTCGAACCGTCACAGCGACGTTTTTAGATGTTTCGAATTACGATTCCAGGTAATTAAATAGAAATCAATTAGGACCGAGATCCACTCGAGGTCGGCCCAGATACCGGCCGCTTATCTCGCGAATCAGAGGCGAAAACACCTCGGTGTTCAGGCGAGACTTCGGGGTTCAAGGAGCGAAACGAAATACGAGGAATCTCGTATTAAACAGACAGCGCGAAGTTGCACACTTAGGCCGAGACAATGAGCCGCGCGCCTGATATAATTCCGCTTACCAACAGTCGCCTTTCCATTTCATTTTTTTTTTCCCCCTCCCCATCTGGGTCGTTCTCTTCACCTCGACTCATTTTTGCTGGAACTCGACGGTCATAGAGTGTAACGCCGGCATCGGCCAGGAATAATTCATATTTGCGCGATAGAAAAATGTGGACGGCCTACGCATCGCGATAGCCTTCTTTTTTTTTCTCCGTTCCCCCCTTTGGAGAGCTTAAGGATTTGTTTCAGATCCCCTGATACTTTGTTACTTATAATTTCAAATTTGTTTGAACGGGGAGAGAGACCGGTGCCTCGGAGAAAATACCTGTCCGCTCCGCAGAGAGATCGTTTTGTGAGTGAAATGAGAGGAACTCGAACGCGCATTTTTGCCGGGGCACTGCGCATTTTCAATTTCTGGATGGCGAAGCACGCGCGGGGAAGAAAAAGTTGCGAAACGTGGAGCAAATAAAAGTCGCAGGCTTTGTTCGCTGAAAATGGAACTCCGTCTGCGCGCTGTCTGTCGATTGAAGTCCCATATCACTGCCGGCGCGCGGGATTGATTTTTCCTGCCCCTTCTTTTTCTACTCGCTCACGTAACTCGTGAATCTTGATCGTATCTCGCGAACGACCATCTGCGAACTTCAATCGAAAATTTTCTGCGCACCAGTAGCACCTTACGTAAACAGAACTCTAACGAATACACAGCATCCGGTTACCTCAGTCTCTATTTTTATTCGAATCGATGGTGTAGTAGAAGATACACGAAAAACGGGAAGAAAGTGAAATTGTTAAAGCTTTGCAATTGCATTTTTTAATCCTATTTGGACCGAATAATTGCAGTCTTGTGTAATAGAAATTGGAACTAATTTGAAATCGGTTAGCTGAATTAACTGTTTGTTATTAAGTACATATTGGTTACTAAATTATTTGGATTTAGGTTTGCTGTGCTTCTTAGCTTCTTTCTTCTTCATCAATTTTGAATTTTATTTCCTCTCTCAAAGCCATGATGTAGCATCTACTACCTTTTTACAGATATAACTTTCTACAGATTGATCGTAATTCATCTGTGCCACTCATATTATTGCCAGTCCTTGATTTAGTTTGAGTTTTGTGTTGATTTAAGTTTACACTTGCTCGTAGGGTACAAAACAGTTTAATAACTAAACTTCAAGGGTATTTTTGTCTAAACTGAAATGTATTGTTATGTTTAGTGTTTACGTTAATGCGTACAATAAAGACGTAATAATAATAACGACTTCTTTAAAAATACATACATTCCGAGTCCATAAACTATATTATTTAACTCCTTTCTTACTATTTCTGAATATCTGCTCCACTGTGCAACTTCCACGATAATTCACCGAAATTTTCGAAGATGTTCCGCGATGATTCCAACCCGTGTCCACAATTCCCGAAGCAGGTGGGTCGAAACGACGATGCTATCCAGAGATACGTTGCCACGAAGCGGCTGCACGGAGTAGGAGAAGGGGGCAGGGAACTATGGTTTTCTTACAGAGTGTGAGATGCATTTTTCAGCTTCCATTTGCAGACAATCGACGCGGTAATCACGGGTTGGGCGCCGGAAGCCGAGAAGATATTCGCGCGCTCGCGATCAGATAACCTCACACCGGCTTTGCCTGACCTGCCTTGCTTTCTTATTCCTCCTACCCGCGGGCCCCGGCTGTCCCCCTCCGACCCGCCCCCTCCGGGTTGCCAACCGTCGCCTTCTGTTTCGCCTGACAGGCCGGAATATCGCCCCCCCGGGAGAAACAATGAGACGAACTTAACAGGATCCGTGAAAAAGCGAGAAGCCGAACGCGGAACGGATCGCTATCTGGCCAGATCTGATTCACTGCCAACAAGCTCGCGCGGCGCTGATTGTGTTTATGAAGTGGCCGGCCGTTCCCTGAATGGGGGAGGATGGATTAATTAGATTTCGAAGAACGCCGCGCGCCGCGGTGAAAGCTTCGCCGCGCTCTCCGCCTTGCCTCGTCACGAGCTGAATGAAACGCGGGGCTAATTCACGCGGACCGACGCGGCGCGCGCCTCCGCTGCGTCTCTGACTCTTTTCCGGTTCCGAAATATTTCGCTGGAGGGGCTGTTTCTTTTGCAGAGCTTGAAATTTTACGCGTTGCGGGAGGGAAAGAGCGAAATGCGTGGTTGAAAGCGGAAGCTCGGTTCTTTTGGATGGGTGAAAATATTTTATTGTGCTTTTTAAGAAACTTTTTTTAGGAGTTTTTGGGATTTTGGAAGGGATTTCGGAATTTTGCGGATTTTGGGAAGGTTTGAAAAGTTTCTTGATGAATACGGTTTTTGTTTTTGCAAGTTATTTACAATTGAATCTATTTGCGATTATTGGGAGCGGAATGTAATTCAGAATGTGACTGTGTTTAGCGTTTCAGAACATTTTTTGAGGTGAAGATTTTTTAGAAATCAGGTTTAAATACGGTTGGAAAAATTGCAAAAGAAATAGTTTAGTTACAAAATTTAAGAAAAACAGAGTTATGACTGAAGAAGTTGGAAAATTTAAGAAGAAACAAAGTTCAAAATGAGTTAAATTAAAAAATCTAAAAAAAGGATGGAGTTAGGATTGAATAGCTGTGTAAAATTTAAAGAAATACAGAGGTGAGCCTAAGTTCGTTTGGAATATTTAAAGATAAACAGATTGAGGTCTGAATTAACATGGACAATCTAGTGAAAAAAGAATTAAGTTTGTTATGAGTTACAAAATCCAAAGAATTGTAAAGTTAGAATTGAGTTGGTTCACCAAATAAACAAAAAGGTAGTTCTAAGATTTGTTAAAAAATCAGAAGAAACACAGTTAGGCTTAAATTCGTTTGGAAAATCTGAAAAAATACAGCATTAGGTCCGAGTTCGGTTAGGAAATCTGAAGAGAAACACAGGTCCGATTAATTCACAGAATCGAAACAGAACAAAATTCAAGTTAAGTTAGGAAATCTAAAAGGAAAAGAGATATAAGTTCAACTTATATTGGAAAACATAAGATTACAAACTGATATTACTATGAGCTCCTAGAATATTTCACAATAATTTCTCGTGGAGTATGAAAAAGTTTGAAGAGAATATTCAAGCACATCACAGCTGAGCAACTACTGTCAGGTTTAAATTAGGTGTGAGACTAATTACCAAAGATTAAGGATTAACTCCAACGACACTACATTTCAAACGAATTCCAACCTCCCCAAATCGAAGATCAAGACTAGCCAAAATGTCCCAAAAACCTTTCCTCCCTTCACTCAATTTTTCACTCCCAACCGCACCAAAATACCCAATTCCCTCCGTGTCCGCCGAATCCACCCAGAAACTCCTGGATCCCCGATCACTCGATCCCCCTCGTCACCCGTCGAAGGCCCGGGTGACAGAGCGAGCTTGGCTCGCGACAATCGCGTCGACGGGAAGCTCCCGGCCAACGGGTCGGTAGCGATCAGCGTTCTCGCATCGGAGCGGTCCGCTTCCTGAAGTTCCCGTGGCACCGATCGGCCCCGGTCGTACTCGAGTCCAGGGCCCGGAAGATCACCGGGTATACGTCTCCCGCGGGGAAACGCACCATTTATCCACGTCAGCCTCATTCACCAACACCGGTGTCCCGGCCGCAATCTACGATCCTTACCCACGTGACGGTGCCGCACATAAATATACTTGATGCACGCGCACACGCACCGCGGCGGTTTTCCTCCCCGCCGTCCTCTCGCCTTCCCCTCCTGTCCCCGTTCAGCCGCCTCGCGGGTTGCCTCCTTCTCCGTTCGTCCTGGCGCGGTGCCGCTGGCTGCGTCCTCCTCCCCGGAGATGCAAGCTCGAGCAACGTAGGAACGCACAGTAACACGCGAGACCGCGTGGAACACACGTTCCGTGATCAAAGGAGGGACCCCTTCATGGACGGACAGGTGTGCGTGCCCTGCGCACCGACACACCCGAGACACCGCGGTGCCCCGTGTCTGTGTGGGTGCGAGGGGGGACCATTGTGCGTGTGGGCCGCGAACGCGCGCGGACGTGCACGGTAGACACACGTGGAAGAGGCGACCGCGGCAGATTCACACTGGAAGAGCCGGCATCCTGCTGCTTGGGCGGCTGACTGCGGATAGACGTCGCGATAAAACGCGGTTAACACGGAAATTAACCGTTATATCTTTGCACTTATTTACTCTTACACCGGGCAGATAACCTAGCCAGCGCCAGGCCGTATTTTACATAATGCGATCGGGCCCAGGCTATGCCCGGACCCCGGGACCCGTTAGGCTTTCCCGGCTTTGCCGCTTTTGGGACTCTACTATAGCTGGCGCACACGGGAGCTCGGGATTAGGTCTGATTGTGAGTTAGGTCTCGTTTAGGTCTGAGGCACTTGGACTTCGAGGGGAACTTGGATTGGCTTTAGGTGGACTTTGGGTGGAAGAGTTTAGTTCATGGAATATGGATTTTTGGGGACCATTTTTCGAAATAGGGAGTAGACGCCTTTTTCAAGTTGAAAGTTTCGAAAATTGGGGACTATGGTTCTCGGTTCTTTTAGGGATGGATGTTTTTATGAAGAAGAGATTGATGGTAGATATAATGCTTCCCTAAAGTATAGTGATTCGGTTAAAACCTATTCAAGTGGTGTGCTACGAGATACAAGTCAAAAAATGGGTCTATTACCATTAGGTTCAGGGTTGAGATTACTTAACTATATCTGAGTTCTTGATCTAGGACTTAAACATTGAAGCACGGGAACATTCCCCGCCCAATTATTATTTTCACGAAATCACTATATTTCGAGAAGAGATTATATAATGTTAAGTTATATATATACTTGACCATTAATATTGGTACTATAAAAAGGAAGCTAAAACATTATTTTATAAGTTGTTAAACAAATTTGGCACAACTGTTTTTATACTTTTTGTTATATATTCTATGTAAAGGGGATTTTTCATTTTTAGTTTTTAAGTTTAGTCTTCAAGTTTTAGTTCTTAGATCACCAGTCTATGTACGGGTAACTCAAGTGTACCTCTTATAGGATTTACATGTAAACTTTATATGTAAAATATCTGGTACAAATAAATAAAAAAATAAAAGAAATAAATACTTATAATGTTTAGTCTCTACTGAAGCAACAATGAGGAGCTTTGTGTCTCCTTTAGTTGCTACATGCTGCAAACACATCTAAAATTATGTCTAGACTGAGTAACAACGAGAAACAAGTAATGATTTTTCCAAAATGTTAGGTTGGTAATTTATTTAGTTTATTCTACATTTGCCATTTCTTTTACACTGAAAAATCGAAAGAACTTATTAATCCACCTAATGCATGAAGCACTAACAAAAAATTCCTTCTTGCTGCTTTGGAGTAGACATAATTTTAGGAAATGAATGATACTATTGCTGAAGTCCACAATCTGACTTCAAAAAGTTCAAAATTAATTATTAACCTACGTGTTCATTTATATTAAATAGATCATTGATTCCTTTTAAGTATTATCGAACTAATTACCCTCATATAATTAAGTAAAGTCGAATTAATTACCCTCATATCCAGTTTGAAACTGTCACAACTTTTTCATGAAGAGTTTTATTATTTCTCAAAGCTATTCCTAAAGTACAGACATAGTTTAATTTAAAGTACTGATAGCCCTGTTTAACGTATAAATAAATCAATATAAAAATAGTTTAGAGTGAAATTTATTTAGTTTTGGTTGCATGATTCCTCTATATCTATTTACTGTGTTAATGTAGTTTCGTTAAGTGCTTATTTTTTTTAGGAAAGTTCCTGAGTATTAAACAGGATCACTTTATGTACTTAATATACTTAATTATACTTAAATCATTGATATATCGAATAATTGAAACTTTGAATAATAAAAATGAAGGATACTTAGAAGCTTAGGCGTCAAATTATCAAGATCTTAATATATTTCCTTCCTCGATCCTTTTTCTAAACCTTCTGTTTAACCCTCTGGGGACCACCATTTTAATATTGTGTTTCATATTCATTTTTTATTCAAATAGTCGTTAGTATTCGTGTAAACAGACTACCTTCACTTCATCCCTTTGCCAAAATCTTAGTTTACAAAGGTGTCTCCATGTAAGTGACTAACCAAATGGTGCCCAGAGAGTTAATTAGCTTTTACAAATCTAAAGCAGAGGCAAAACTCCCAATTCCTAGTTAAAATCTAATAAACATCCAAGTTGATATTGCATTTCCCCCAAGTTAAAACTAAAAATAATACCAATGCGATCAACTTGCCCCTTCCGTCATCCTATATTCTCGAAGCTTTAGAGCTCCCTTTCCTTTTCTTCCAAAGCTCATTTATTGCCTCTAGGACGTTGAAATCAGAGTCGGAACAGCAGAACACGAATTTTGGAGTGGACCAAATTTAACTTGATCCCCTGCCAGGTTATGAAATTCCTTACACTAGAGCAGCGTAATATCAGGAAGTCGATGAAGGTTCCGATATAGCTTATTTGAGCCTGACCAACTCGAACGTCTTACCGAATGATGTATTTCGACAGTTTCTTGGAACGACTCGCCGTGCATAAACCGTCGGTAATATTTAATATCATTTCATTATACTATCTTTACAACCGCGACGGCTTTTATTGTTTCGTCTCTCGCAGCTATAACTGCTCCAATTCCGAAGCTTTTGTGCTGACATTTAATCTGTGATATAAAGCGGTTATTAATGATGATTGCGAGCATGTGCAGAGAGATGTACGAGG
This sequence comes from Perdita meconis, assembly GCA_030770465.2. NCBI lineage: Eukaryota > Metazoa > Arthropoda > Insecta > Hymenoptera > Andrenidae > Perdita > Perdita meconis. The sequence continues at coordinate 7,841,690 of JASKOS020000001.1, forward strand.
ATTTGAAAACAAAGAAGACATCGGAGACGATTGTCCTTTATGCAACTGCGAATGAAAGCAAATTATCCACCGAAAGATTGGAACCACTTTGCGAAGGACTTTCGAAACAAAGTTTCCTGTGGACTATAAATAAAAACACTGAAGCATGGAATATGGATGAGTTTTAAGCAATTAACTCTGAAAGCTTTGATTTCAGCTCAAGAAAAAATTTTTAGTGGAACATGATTTTAAATACGCTGCAAGTGGAATAGGTACAGCTGATTCTATCCTAGTCAGACACGCAGAGACAATTTCAGAAGATTTCTCAGCTCCCCAAGAGAACTTACTCGAAATAACAGCGCATACTAGCTTCCACATAAAAATGACATCCTTCTTTTAGAAACTGCAGTTCACATTGCATAACGATCTCGAAGGACCTCCAAAAAGCAGAGCAAACACAGAAGAAAACCGACTTCCTCCTAGTTCTTCCAGGAGATCGCGCGGGTCCTCGAGGAATCCCACGATCCCCGGTTCCTCGACGACCCAATTTTCCCCGAAAGTCCCGTCAGCGATTTCCACGGGAAGCGAGTCTCGGTGACGGCGAAGGCATCAGTCGAAAACAGCCTCGAGCAGCATCCACCAGATGACTCGCATTCACGGCACGGCGTCGGGTCCGCGGATGCTGGTGGGACCAGTATTCCATCTCCAACTCCTCTCCTTCGCCGTTTCCCATCAGCACGGTGTCAGTCTGAATAGCACGCCGACCAATGGGACGACGGCTTTATCTCCGTCCGGTCCTCTCATTGGCTGGAACCGGTTAGGTTTCTATCGAGCGGGCGTCAGAAGGCCGCGCCTAGCGGAGAGGTTGCTGCTTCGGATCTGGGGTTACTGTACCTTCGCTTTCCCCTCCAGTTCGATCGAGGAAGGACGTCGGGGGGACGGGAGAGCGAGAGAGAGAGAGAGAGAGAGAGAGAGAGAGGGGGAAGCGGGAGAGGAGATAGACCTAGTACTCGTCTTCTTCTTCGTTAATATTGCTTCCAGCCGTCCCTCCGCTAGGCAGTTTCGAGACTCCGCTGATCGATATGACGTCGCATCCCCGATGTGTCTTCACCCTCCCGGGTGACAGCCACGCTACCGACGTCTTGCGATCCTGTCCCGCCTCGTAATCCTCAAGATTGCGAGGCTGCCGGGCTGAGTCCGCTGATTGAGAGGTCTTCGCCAGGATTTTTTGTCCCCTCCATCGAGGGGGGGAACGGGGTTGCGACCCCGGTGTTCGATTGATTCTCGGGAGATTCGGCCAGGGCGGAATCGGTTCCCGGCGATTGGAGAGCGCGACGTCTCGGGGGTGGTCCGTGTGACGTTCCCCGTAGAAGGAACCGGCGTCGCTTCCTAGAGAATCCTCGGGATCGATAGCGCTTAATCCTCCGTCGGAATGATTGCCTCCGCGTTCTCTCCGTCGGCGTGTCGCCGTGGATCGAACGCGAGCGCGTCGTTAGCGGCGATCAATCTTCGCCAAGCCTCGGACGTGCCTCGACATTGTACTTCCCTATTGTTCCACTTTCCATAAACGTCCGGACGGTCGCTGGTCCGCGGCTGTTAATTCGAAGAAAGTCATCGAACGTAATTGCCGTGAAATCCCGCGACCGCGGACGCCCGAAACGGCCGCAAGAAGCTGTTGACCAGTGGTTACCGGCGTATAAAAGGCGAGGCCCGATTTGTAGAGGCTCGTGCACGCGATTGTGCCACCCGCGGTTAATGAACCTAATGGGATATATCGAGGAAGAGCGAGAGAGAGCTGATTCTCTTTCCTTCTCTCTCTCTCTCTCTCTCTCTCCCTCGAGGGAGACACGATTCCGCGTCGCGCACGATGAATTTCCGTCGGTGCGCCGAATACGCGTCTACTGGTTCGCGAACGCCGTCCAAATATAGGCGGACTGTTCGCGACAAGGCGAATCCAGAACTGGTCGCGGGGGACAATACGTCTAACTGTCGCTCGGTTCGATTACAATTAAAGGAACCTCGCAGCGCGGAAGAGAAAAGTTGTTCCTGAATTCTTCGATGGAGAAACTTCTACCTGCTGCTAGCAATCCAAGGATTTAGTTCATTTTCATGGCGTGTGGATCTACGTCCAGAGATCCTTCGATCTTCGCGATTCTTTGAGTAGAGTTTTAGGGTTGGTAGGACAACTTCAATTCAGATGAAATTCTGAATAGAAACCCCCGACTTCGAGGCTTTTTGAAGCAAGGCTCTGTATCCTGTGTTATAACTTCAAGTTCAAGATTTCAGCGCACACTTGAATCTACAACGTAGACAGAGTTTGCTAATAAATCCCACCTTTTAAACAGACATTCTTAGCATATCACTAGCCATTTTCTCATCACAAATGTCCACAATACCGGAATCAAAGGAGGCAATAAAGCGTGATTAAACTTTTTATCCCAAGAATATTTATCTACATCCCAAGAACTTCTTTCCATACCAATTTCCTCGTTTCTCCTTTGCAATTATTCAAAGCGCAGGCTACAAATTCGCAAGAAATAACGACAGAACGTCCATCAAGCAATCAACGAGTCAATTTTCCAGGGACGAATGCGCACAGTGTTGATCTAGAAAGACGTAAAACAGTATAAAATTCAATTAAAGTCCGTTCAAACAGTCGCGCTGATTTCTATCATTATTGATGTTGGTTGTCGCAATCTGTTCATTGCTAATTTACATTTACAATCGTCAACTGCGATGTTAGTCTAGCGGATGCGTGTTTGCTAGCACCGCGGCCAAACATCAGATGCAATTGTTACAAATGTTGTGAGGTGATTCCATCGGAGAGGCGCTTGGCTGATACTGCGACACTACTTTGTCACTAAAGCTGATATAAATAGATATCTTTCAACGCACCTCAGCGTTTACTAAACTCCTCTCCTCACACAGTAAAATTCTTAACAACTCTAAATACGCAAGGGACTCGGTGCCAACTCGACACAGAAAAGTCTGTAATCGTCTACTTTCGCCTAGCCAAAGCCTCGGCTTCTCGAGACTTTCGCAAGCGATCAGAGCAATCGGTTTCGAACTGTCTGAGAGCTTTGAGAAATCCGCGCGCGGCGGGGAGGAATCGCTCGAAATCCGTCGGTCGAAACCGTTTCTAAACGCTCTGCGACGTTCCGGGGGCCAGCATTCATTATTCATGATTAGCGCCTCCGCGGCCGTCGACATCGTTTTCAAAGCGTGGCTTCGCCGCCGCGTTCGCGTTTCACTCTCAATTAATTTGTAATTGAAGGAAGGGGGGAGAGAGTCTCTGAATGAGGGAAGGGCAGGGGGTGGGCGGGGAAGAGCGCTTCTCCCCGCAAAAGAGAAATGACGTGACACGCGAATGGTTAGTCACGCGTCAGTCACGCATACAGGTACAAATTGTTACTTAAACGGGGCCGGCAATGTTCCAGTCCGGCGCGCGGACGAAAAACGCGTGTCCCGCGACGATTTTAATATCGTTGACCGTTTGTCACGGCGGCGGCCCGTGTTCGAGATACACTCGAAACCAGCGCGCGCCGGACTCGTTTCGAAAGCTCTAACTCGCCGGCGATTTTTTTGCGAGCGACAGCTGCGCCAGGAATTCCTGTCGCGGGAGATATCGACCCCGTTTGGCGATTACTCTGATGCGAAATTGCTGTCTTCTGGAGGTTTTGTGGGGGAGGGTTTTTCTGATCCGCGGGGATCTCATGGGGGGATTCGATTATGTTGAGTGGTGTTCCTGGGGAGAAGCTTTAAGAAGGAATTTTTATTGTCTGAAGATTGGTAGGTATTGAAATTATGTGCGCTGGATTTTCCGTGAATTCAGTATTCGTGAAAAGTTATAGTGTGTGGAATATACTATGCAGTTTTTGGAGATTTATCTAAAGGAAATTTGATTTCATAGAAAAATCAATCAAGAAATTTGATTTCATAGAAAAATTGAGTTCTCCAACATGTGGAATTGAAAATCGTGAGTGAAAGTAGATAGAAACATTTTGTTTTTCCATTGAAAGGAATGAATGTATAAGTATGCTTGGATGTGCACTATGATTAATTTTCTAGGGAGCTAATATATCATCGAATTAATTAACAATCTCAATAAATGCGAAATGAAGATGTCTTTCAGTGATAAAGAAGTAGACACCTCTTGATACAGTGAATCTATATGTTATTGAATCGAATGTATCTAATGACGGAAGCCTATTAAGCTATAAATTAACTCTCCTCGAATTACGAGGAAAAGTATAATTGGGGATTAAAGAAGACATTAATGTAATTGGTAATAAATATAGGTGGATCGATGAAAGAGTCAGAAGTTAAGACGTATACTTTAACATAATTTTTCCATAAAAACACGTGTCAGTTTGGAGATTCCTTAATTTGAAGATCATAATGACTGGTTTTTTATTGGACACATGCTACTTTAATTCTTTATGATAATCGATAATGATGCATGGTTTTTTTAGGGTGTCGCGGATACTGTGTGGTAATTTACGTGTGGTTCAATGCAATTACTTTTAGTTTCTTCTGTTAATGCATTTAAAAATCTGTAATTCGGATCGTGGGACCTCAGGAAGAATGAAAAAGGGTTGCTACAATAAATAGAATTCAAATTAACTAGAGTCCAAGTCATCCAAAACTCGAACCATCCACAGTCTGAACTATTTAGAGATCAAGTCATTTAAAACTCAAAGTATGAAGGGTTCAAATAATCCAAATTCTGAAGTATCCAAAGTTTGAATCGCATGAAACTTAAACCATCGAAAGTCCAAACTACTCAGAGCTTAAGGCATCCAGAGCTCAGTACATCCAGGAATCAAATAATATCCAAGTGTTTGAATTATTTAAAGTCTAAAGTATCCAGAGACTAAATTATCCAGAGTTTGACGTACGCAATGGCAAAATCAGTCAAAATCCAAATCATGTAATGTCCAAATTACTCAGACACTAAAGCCACTCAAAGTCTAAATTATCCACAGTTCAAATCATCAAAAATTTAAACCATCCCAAGTCATAAGTACTCGAAGACTAAACCATCTAAAATTTAAACTATTCCCAATATAAATAACACAGATTCTACATTATCCCAAGTCCAGATCACCCAGGCTTCGAACTACTCAGAATCCAAGCTTCCCAACACCCCAGGAGTATAAATTACCTAAAACTCAAACTACTCAGAATCTAAACAACCCAGACTCTAAATTATCCAAAGCTTAAACTATCCAAATCCCAAGGTCCAAACCAGCCAGAGTGCGAACTTCCCAGAACCCAAAGACCCTAAACCATCCAGAACCCAAAACACCACCCACCCCCGAACTACCCCAAACCCAAACCGTACTTTCGGATCAGAACCTCCAAGACACCATCCTTGAAGGAACTGGCTTCCCGAAGGAAATCCTGTCGTGTACCCAGTGTTCCTGGAGCGAAGTCAACAGCAGACAGGCCGCCGCGTCCGCCGACGAGGCCGCGGCGTCGCTCAGCGTCGGAAAGGGAGGGCGAACCCTGCACCGCGCAGACGCCGGGCGTCCCGACGTCTCTACCCCTCGTCCAGGCCGCCGAAAACCCCACCCCGTGACGGCGGGTTGCACGCGGGAGCCAACCCCTCTAGCCAGCCGTGGCGACGTCCGCCCCTGGCCCTGGCTGGCCAGCCCAGGATCGTACTATTACGCCGACGGAGAGCAACTTCCCTCGCGGGCAACATCGCCCGCTGCCACGACCTTAGCCGCGTCTGGCTGCGTGCGACACGCAGAATTTCCTCGTCGCCGGGCTAAAAAGAGGAGCCGCTCTCCTCTCGCGAAACTGGCGTCTTCCGGCCTCGCCGTCGAGTTGCCTACCGAGTCGACGCGATCCGCCGCCGAGCGGTGACGTGTGACGGCGTGCTCGCGATCGTGGTGCTCGTGGATTGCTACTTGGGTGATGATCCGGTTCAGGACCAGGTGATAGAGGACCGCTGGGTGCTGTGGATCACGCTGGACAGGTAGATCTCCAGTTTGCCGCGAAGGTTTCGCAACCGGCTGAAGAGGATGTCCTGAGGATGACGAGGAATCGGCGATTGTCGGGGGCTCGACGCTGCGGGCTCAAAGATCACCGGGATGTTTCTTGCGGTTGGACCGAGTAATTCAAGGATAATGGAGGTTTATTCTCATGGTGAAATGGACATTTCGGTTAGCAACACGCTTGTGGTGTCCGCGGGTGAAATTACATGCTGCTTTCAAGACTCCTCTTCGAGTGAATCAATCAATCATCTGCTGTGGAGTGTTCCGACTCACTATAATTCCCGAAATCGGTGAAATTAGGCTGTCAGAACTCCCGAAGAAGCTTTCTATAGATATTCATTTCCATTGTTCGATTCCTCGAGCCTTCATCGCGATTTTCTTTCGTTAGCACTGTGTCAGCTCCCGACGGACTCGCGCCCACTGGTTCCTCGATCATCTGAGCTTCGAATCTAGGATTCTTAACAATCAGAAAACTCTGTGCTACTGCTTCAAGGTCGCTGGAGACCTGTCGGATGGAAATAGCCAGCTGCAAGGAGTAAATTCGTGCCGTGGGTGCGTTCGCTGCGACGGGAATACGCAAGCGACGGGCAGAGTTGAGTGGAAGGGTCGTTGACGGTGTCAGCAGCGTCGGTGGAACCCACCGCTGCTTTTACCAGCCACATAACGAATTCCCAGGTAGGTTAGAACGCTGCTAATTAGATGATCTCAGTAATATTTCCGAGGGAGGAGAATACTGAGCGAAGACGATGACTTCGGGGAAGTTTTGTTGGTGCAATGTGTTCAATTTTCTAGAACATACTTGGGGAATACTTTGTGGTTTAGGTTATGATAGCTGTATGTGCTGAGATTTTGGTAATGGTGGATGCTGGGTAATGGATTTTGGATGGTGTTAGGTTGGGTAGAGCTGAGATGGTTGGTTGTTTAGTGTTTGGCTTGGAGTCTATGGAGCAGGAAATCCTTTTTTGATGAATTCGTTACAGTAGCAAGTGGATTAACCGTCTTAATGTATGGAATATAAAATGCTAGTAATTAAAAGACTATTATTGAGTCATAGTTTCAGTTTTACTTGGAATCCCACTGCATTCTTATGCTTAGTACATTAATTAGGCGAAAACCCAGATAACGAGAATCGGGGGTAATTATGATTCGGATAATCGAGGTTCTGTTGTACTTGTTTTAGCCTTTCCTTGGTCTGGTGATAGGTATTACTATTTTTAAATACTCTTAGCTATGAATTAACGTGAATTATTAAAGACATTCATGGCCTACACTGATGATGTTATGCTACTAATCAAGTAGAAGAACTACATAAACATCTAGATGTTACTTAGATAATGGGTGATCAAATTATTAGTCATTTACATACATTGACCATTTATTACACTGTATAGTTACTCTGAATTTTTATTGTCATTTCATTTAGCTGTAAAGTACACGAATTCAAAATCCACAGTGTAAAATAATATAAAGAACATTTTTAAATAACCACGAAACGCCTATTTTCGTACTTTTATACTGTGGCTTCAATATTTTGATCATCCACTATATGATAAAGAGTCTCTAAGAGACTTTTTTCTCTTCGTCTAACAGACTTACCATGAATAAGAAAGTTTGCACTCCAAAAACAATTAAATCACCAATTAACCAAAGTATGAAACATTAAAGCCAATGCAAGATCAAATCATCCACCTTCTAATAACCCTAAACAATATACTACACCATCACCCTAACCAAAAATAATCACCTAATACGACAACCAATTCAACACTGAACTCAACACCCAGCGAAGCTTTTCCTCTCCAAACAATCGATGATTTCCAACGACGAGGCCCAAGATCGTCGTCCCAACTCGCGAAGAAGAGGAACTCGAGGGGAGGAAAGAAAAGGGGGGACAGAAAACAAGGGGGGAGAGAATAGTTGTAAATCAGCGCGCACACGTTCGGCCTAATACGTCGGCGACAAGCAGCAGCAAAACGGCGTCACCTTGGTAAAACGAGGTGTACGGTGATTCCAGGCGACGTCACCTTCCATTTAACTTACGGAAATCACGTGCGGCCGAGGCTCGTAAAGGACGTTGAGTTATTGTGGCGATCCGCAAGGTTCTACTAATTAGCTCGCGGCCGATTCGAAACCGAGAGCCACTACCCCGGGAGTCATTCATTAACGGGACAGCAGTCACGAATTGTTTTCATTCATCGGTTCTTGCGTGCGCCGCCGTTCCAACGGAGAAGTGTCCTGAATGAATGAGGCTGAGCTTGCGTCGCCGTCACTCCTGGAGGAGCCGGAGTCCTCCAGCCCGGGGACCTCGTCGTCGCCGATGACGACGGGGAAGAAGTCTCGCCACCCGGACCCTTCGGAGAGGGGAGGATTTTCACCGTGAAATGGGGGACAAGTAGGCTTTGGAGTGCTCGCGAGGCGAAGCGAAGGGGCACGGGGTGTTCCTGCCGAGGGGCGAAAAATGGCGACCACTTGCCGTAGTTCTAGTGACAGTGAGCTTAGACGTCGACGCCACTCTGCATTATTTATTTATTATTATTATTATTTTTTTTTTGTTTTATGAAGAGAACCGTGTGATTCAATGATGGATTTATTGTATTATCTAGCATTCAAACCTATCAACCATGCTGAAACTTTAGATAATCAAGACTATAGTCAATTACAAAGTTAACTCAATTAATAGAGCGAACATCCTGTTATCTACATTTCCCAGTATCTTTTCCCTTTCACCATCGACAAATATTTTTAATTGCGATTACTTTAATGACTCGCACAATACAAAGACGAACGAAATACTTCGAATTCAGCCCCACTATGAATATTCCGAGGCTCCTAGACGAAACAGGTGACAGTAACAAATGATACCAATGATGCTTTGAAAGCTGGTGCGACAGCAGTCAAGATCGGCGTAGATAAAACAACCATTCCTATCCTCAAATTTCCCAACAATCTCGTAGCATGTTCCAAACCCTTTTGGGACTACTACACACCCGACGGCGCGCAGTATTTCAAAACGACTATCTGATCGCGGAAAACCGTGCTGAATAATTGAAGGTGAAAGTATAGGCTTTAGACTCATTATTGTACGAAGTATCTTTACAATGTCATATTAGTTTAAAGACCGACAATTTTCAGGGAATGTTAAGTGGTTGTTAATTTCGTTAGGAACATCAAAGTTAAATTATACAAAAAGTTTATGCAAAAAGCATTGAGTTTGTACTGCAAGATACAATTAAACTTCAGATGTGTAATTAAGTTTTTTTAAATTTTTTTTATTGTAGAAGATAAGTATATAGTACTTTCCTTTACAAAATATGACACATAAAATAATTAATTGCAAATCATGCATATACTTAGTTGCTTACGTTACATGATTGAAAATGATAAAAATTATGATTTTTCAGCAGTCAGGCGGCCATTTTTAAACACCGTGACGTCATCTCGCGACTAATTGCAAGTAATTAAAATTCCTCTGTGTCTACAGAATGCGCTGGTGGCCGTGGCCGTTCGCCTCGAGATGCTGAAGGAAGTCGGTTGCGGGAGCAGCACGCCCCCGCCAGGGGATGGTGTTGTCAATCGACAGGTCAGTTCCGGCGAGAACAACAACACCGACGGCGGCCTCGGTTGCGGGGGTTGCGGCAGGGAGATAGCCGAGCGATGGTACCTAAGGGCGGCTGATCGTGCGTGGCACTGCGGCTGTTTGCGATGCTGCCACTGCCGTGTACCACTCGCCGCCGAGCTGACGTGCTTCGCCAGGGACGGCAACATCTACTGCAAAGAGGATTATTATAGGTTGGTACGACTAGTCGTAAGAGGATTACCGCGCTGGGGATGCTGACCGAGGGGTGGAACGTCCCCCGTCCCATGAAAACCGGGGAATCACCGCGAGGAGACCTTGTTATTGGGGGGACGTTGACGTGAGTTCGCGACGATTAGCGGATTCCTTTGAGATCTCTGCTTTGAGGATTTAGGAGAGTTCGAACGGATCTAGTCGATCAAATTGTTTTGGAGAGTCTGGGGAGATCCTGGAGGTGGATGTTGGGGTGATGTTCGTCTCGGTGGTCTAGGTGTTCACCTCTGTGGTGCAGTGGTGGTAGCTTAGACGAAATGCAGTTGACTTTGGTTATGAGTTGATTTAGAGGCGACTTGCTTCTTCAAGTCTTTTTACGTTCTTTTAAATCCCTTCGAATCGCTTGTTTCAGATAGTTGACTTTCAATGATTTCAATTTTGTAGCGATAGTGATTCTCTAATCTTTTTATATGAATTCTGGAGATCCAACACAGCACTCACTGGCCTAAAGTTTCTAAATCCTATGTATCTTGATTCCTCGGATATCTATGCTTTGAGAATTTAGAAGAGTTTGAGTGGATCCATTCGTTCAAATTGTTTTCAGAAGTTTGGGGATGTCTTAGGGGTGGATGTCAGGTGGATGTTCACCTCCGTGGAGGAGATGTTCACCTCCTAGGCGAAGTGGTGTTTGCTTACACGAAGTACAGTTGACTTTGATTATCAATCAATTCAGATAAAAGTTTCTTCTTGAAGTTCCTTTAAGTACCTGCAGGTCCCTTCGAATCCTTTCGAGTCCCTTCAAGACATTTGCTTCGAGCATCTGACTTTCTCTAATAGATTCTAATTTTGAAATGGCAGTAATCTCCAAATTTTGTTGATTTCAATTCCCTAAAGATCTGATTCGAGCATTTGGTGGCCTAAACTTCATAAGTCTGGGTTTCCGAATTTCGGAGGTCTAAAAGAGTCCATTCAGAATTTTCCTGGGCGAACAAAGCGATTCCATCGCGCGGTCAGCCATTATACATCGAATTACCGGAATGACGACCAGAATTAATGCAAAATCCTCGGGACCCTGGTTCCTCCGAACCGCCATACGGCTTCCCGTTTCAGTATTTATTGGGGTATCCGCGAATTTGCATAGGAGCGTTCGCCCCGCTCAAAACTCGGCCCGGACCACACAAAATGTCTACTAATGGCCAGCTCTAAGCCGTGGAAGCTAGGTAGCCCCGAACTTGGGACCTGAAATTCCACGCTGGTGATATACTCGGCGCGATAAAAACACGCGGTCACGATCTTCGGTGGTGCCTTTCCGCCATTGGATGACACTTCGTTTCTCATGGCGTTCACCCAGTTTGTTTTACTCCGATCGCGCCGATAATCGATTTTCTCTCGCTTGGATTACAGGTAACTCACTTGCGAAGACTTTTACTATTGATGGATAAATGATACTTTCACTTGGACCAAATGACTTACGTAATCTTCACAGTTTTGAATCAAATAGAACTTTTTTGAGGATCCATTTTGAAGAAAACTTCTGTCTAGCTTCTACGACAAAGCTGCACAATAATTTCTCAAACTCATAAAAATTGCTAAAAACTCTCACCGAATGAAGAAGCTCCACTTCCCAGAAAGCAATAACTTTTTCTCTCTCAAAGCGAAGCTCAAATCAAAACACAAAAATGGCCCCAAAAGCGACGATCAACGAATAGAAAGAGATCTCGATTTATCCTGTCGCTCTCAAAGGCGGCGACCAATGAGTGCGTCGCGAATGAAGACATTAAACCGCGAAGTCGACCGATGAATGAAATTAATTAAGTTAAACGCGGCCGTTGTGACAACGGTAATTAGATGCAGCGAATTCGCGATTGTGTTTTTCCTACGAAACGCGGCAGCAGTCTGTCGTTAAAATTCAGAGTGCAGTTATCGGGACGGCGACGGAGGAGCACGCGTTGCATAAATCTCCGGAGTCCTCAAAAGCGTGAAAAGGGTCTCTTCTTTTTCTTTCCCGCCCCTTGGCCCCCACCCCACGGCGAACCCTTCGTGCGCCTGTTGACTCGCGTTAAGCCGATTGAAATTGTTAAATTGACGAGCTTCGACGAGATGCGACAACGTTAAATATTCAATCCCGTATGAATTATTCACCAGTGGAAATATTGCTCGGAGTCGTTGAATAATACGAGTCTCGCTTTGAAAAAGTCAACACGCGTACGAATTGACTGACGAAACTGGGAGGAAAACTTGGCGAACGCTCTGAGTATCGATGAGGAAAAGTTCAGGATTTTTAGGGAGTAGAAAAGGGAAAGTCTAGATTTTAAGTAAAAGATGTAATTACTTAATTAGCATAGGGAGATCGAAGGTCACGATAGAAGGGTAGACCTAGACTACTTAATAGTGGAAAAGGTCAAGGATAGACCCAGCCTTCTCATTAAAAATTCACATCCAAGGGCGAATCTCAAGATCATCGAATCAGCGCTTTATCGTCTCACGCGAAAAGAACTGAATTCGCCCAAGAAGTAAGCAGAAAACCCAACCCCATCCCTTTCCCGCGTTTCCAAGACCCCCATAGACCCGGGCCACGATGACATAGCATTCCGCGCGAGGGTGGAACAACACGTAGGACCGGTATTTCTCCGGACAGGAACGGCTGCTGGGTTCGTTAGAGAAGAATACTACCAGCTCCCATGCAATATGCAACGATCCATATCCAGGCCAACCCCTTTGTCTCTATTTGGTTTTCGCGCTTCGGAAACTGTAACGCTGCCTTGATCGTCGACGGCCGATATGAAAGGGCTCGGCCAAGGAAACCCTTCCCCGTCCCATTCGCTCGCCAAGTTCCCTCTTTCGCCCTCGGAGCGTTATGGTGCATCCGTGGAAGAAAAACGCGCGTCGAGTGGGTGGGAGGGTGGGCGGCGAGAGGAGGGAGGACTGCATTGTTCTCCGATTTTGGTCCGAGCGGATAGTCACGAACAACGGGGGGTCACGTGCGCGCGAACGGGGAAGAGAGGCAAAGATCGATGAATTCGAGCGACGATCGGGATCGTTGATTTTGTAATTAGGGGATTCTACGAAGAACGCGTGATCGGGAACGGGCGATCTTTGAAGGAACCCGGAACGACGGGTGAACGGTGCCGTGCCGAGGGAATTGAAACGGTTTTGTCGCACAGCCGGAGAGGGTTGATTCGGTGGACAGATACCGCGGGGGGTGACGCGGTTTCAAGGGGATCGTATTGTTGGGTCGTGCCCGGTTCTAGGATATCTCTAGGATCTTCGTCTTTTGCCGTTTCGTGGCTCGACGCTGCTCTTTCTACTAGAAACTCTTTGTATTTCGTAGGACATTCGTAAAGGTCATAGGATTTTGTTAAGATTAGGTTTAAAACCTTGGAAACTAAAATTTAATTAGAAATAAATGGTATATGGGATGAAATTCTAATGTTTAGAAGAGCAGAGAGTTTGAAATTGATTAGATTTTTGGCAGACAGCATTTGAAGTTTTGAAGTATTGAAGTTTTTCAGGCAAAGAACGAGTCTAATTATAGGATTAACTCTGCTTTCTTCCAGAATTGAACAATTTTTGTTATTATAATTTTGTTAAGAATGTAGACAATGCGTTTTTTTATATTATAGTGTTGAGGAATAAGAAACTTAAATGTTAACAGTGAATTTTTCACAGTTTTCCAAAAATAAAACAGTTGTTCAAGGAAATAAAATACTCTGTAGGTTCAAAATAGACTCGATGATTGTAGCATGGTTAATAGAATATATTTTTTACTGAGAATATCTAGAATGTCTAAAGTCTTTCAAGATTTTTGAGTCCTTCACTACTATGTAGCTGGAAGCTACTCTCTAATGAATACTCCTAATAAAGGTTACAGGGTTTTTTTTAAAAATAAGGTATAGTTTCTAAATAAAGTTAAAAATAAACCCATAAAAACTTAAAATTTAATTGGAAATACCTTACATACCTACGGGGTGGAATTCTATTTAAACGAGCATAAATTTTAAAAGACATTAGATTTCTACATTGTTGAAAGAATTTTTCATGCAATCAAATATATCTAGTGACACGAATTGTTTCTTTCGAATAAAACTATTTTTTTTTGTGGTGCATAAATATTTTTGGATGTCGAAAAACATTAGAAAAAAATTAGTTTCAATCAGCTTCTAATCAGCTTCAATTAACGTCATTAGAACTCTAAAGGAAATATATAAAAAAAGATATAGAAAACGTTAAATAAGTTAATGATTGCAAATAGAATTAGAAAGGATTAATTTTCTTTTTTAATTTCCATTTGCAAAAGCAAAATCAGGTTATACAAATCTAATATAATATATTTTTCACCAAGAGTTAATTTAATGGATTGAGTAGTTATCATTAATCTCCTCTAAATTCTTTTTCTTCAATTCCTTCAACAACCAAATAAAAATTTTTCTAAACAAATAAAAGAACCTAAACTTCTCTATTCTATAAATCTCTAACTCTAAAATTAAGTTAAGCTTCGACATTGCAACGATAAAAGTCTCTAAAATATCCAGAAATTCGCAGCGAAACAGTCTGCGAATATATAAAAAAATTCTCAAAGGAAAATTCGAAGCATCCGCGCAAAAAATTGTTGAAGTGTAACTTAACGCTTAAGCTCGGGCGTTGGAATTTATGTTATCAATTTGCCTCACTTTTTATAACACTACAGGCAGAGAACGTAAACCCTTTCGGATCCGGTGCAGCGACGCCTGACTACAAACATGGCTCATTCCACTTAACGCTCGCGGATAATATTCCCTGTCACTGCGGCACCGGGAACCGTGAAATGTGTAAGGGAAAGCAGCGTGGCAGTAATTAAATTTTACGATTTCGCGCATCTACGCGCTGATGATTTTACTCGTGCCCGATAAAATTCGCGCGATTGTAAATATCAGAGAGATAAGTCAATAGAGCCCCACCCTCGAGTTTGTTCAGCCATTACTGACCTGATTTATTTATTTGTTTATTTATTTACAACGGATTACTGGCACCGCTCGCGGAAACAATTAATGATAAAAGGTCGGCTAAACATTAGTTACGATCGTGTAAATTGCAAAATACAACGACACGGGGTGGAGTTGTGCAAATACAAAAATGCAAAATAAAAGGGGTTGATTAAAGGGAGGAATTAAAATATCAATTGTCATGTTCCATTAACTGATTACTGCTGCAGTGTTGTACATTTTTCAGGGTGTATTTTATTTCGTATCTTTTTCAAACATGGAAAATACTTTCGGCTCAATTGGGTTCAAATTTAGAGATACATATTTGGATTTGCGAATTCCCAGAGAATTTCTTTAAGCTTCGATGCGGTTTGTTGGTGATTAGTTTTTTTTTTTGTTCGCAGATTGTTCGCCGTTTCGAGATGTTCGCGATGTCGCGCGGGCATATCCGCCTCGGAGCTGGTGATGCGCGCCCGGGACCTGGTGTACCACGTGGCCTGCTTCACCTGCGCCTCCTGCGGCACCCCGCTGAATAAGGGCGATCATTTCGGGCAGAGGGACGGCCTGGTCTACTGTAGGTGAGAAACACGAGCCCGAATTACCATCCTCCGAAAGGCCGTCTCTTTGTTATCAACGAGTTTGATGACGAGAGTGACAGAAACACAAGGCGCGTCGACGTAGGACACTTATTATCCTTCGTTCCGCTCGCGTAATGACAGAGAGCCCTCCGTCGCGCGGGTGAATCCGGTCCTCTTCAATTCTCAGAAAACGGGACCGAGAGACCCGACGCGCGTTCTCGTAAAGGGAAAAGACGTCGCGGTGCCGCTTCCCGCTCCGGGCTCTCGATCGATGGGGATCGATCGTTACCGGCTTATCACTGTCCACTGCTGCGCTTATTAATCCCCCTCCCCCCCCCCCCCCGGTTTCCGCTGGCGATCGTGATGGGAATCGCGGCGACAAATAAGGGGAACCGGAGAAATTAGTCTAACGGAGAGATATTTTGTTCGGAGAGCCTTTGAGCGACTGCTACATCTTTTGTGGTTGATATGTTTATGATGAGGTTTATTGCGAGGAAAAGGAGGAAGGGATTAGGTAAAAATTTGGGAATTTAATTTTGGAATCGCTGCGAAGATGACAATAGTCATTTACTATAATCGTTGCAGATAAATACAATATTCGTACTTTTTTTATTCATTATGTTATTGTGGTACACTCTTGTCCATATGTCGAGGCCTTCATAAATAAAAAAGTTATAACAGCTACCTTAAAATCAATAATTTACTCAAGTTTATGTATTTGCTTTGCACTACGTTGGACATTATATTTAACTAATAATGCATTTAATATTCTACTAATTGCAATAAAAAGTGATTGAATCTTTCTTTCCTCAAAATATTCACAGTGTAGTTTTATAATTGTTTTTACTACTCTTCGTATGGTATTAATTTCTTTGTATTATTATGTAGTCCTAAAAATCATTCTGTTGAAGTTATAAAAATTCCTATAAATATTTTTCCGATTTCGAATTCAGTTATTGGATTTGTCTGTCAATTATCCAGTATAGTTTTTGTACATATAAGATTCAAGTCGAGAATCTGAGGTGACTATTCAATTTCGTTTAATACAATTTAACAACAAATATCGTATTATAACAATGATTGTCTGTTACCTTGTCTGTTAGTTGTTCACTAAAAAAGGCAAGTATCATACTTATGGACGAGAGTGTTCGTAAACAAATATTCTGAGAAGAAGAAGAATATAAAGCACTAAATTTTTAAACATAGAATTTAATAAAAAATTGCAATATTTGAAATATTTTTTATATTTTTTTCTATTAAGAGTCAAAAAGAACTTTTTTCTTACAGTGAAAAAATTCCACCCCTTCAGAGTGACTCACAAACACGTTTACAAGTATTTTAAAAAATCATTAATTGCAAAAACTCTTGCATTATTGTATTAACTCCTCCTCCTTTTTTAATTTTAAGACCAGTACTTAATAAAAAATTTAAACGAATCTTAAATAATCCTGGATCCCCAGAACCACAAAAAATTCTATGACTCTCAGGTCCAACGATAGATCAAGCCCTGCCTCGATCCTCCCTCGATGAAAAAGAAATTAAAAATCGTCCGCTTCTCCCCATCATAACGACACGGTTCACCCGAAAACGATATCGAATCTCGCACGGGCCATCGATTCGAATCAGACGGTCGATCGCGGTCCGCGCGCCTCTTCTTCACCGCGCGCGGATTAAAAATCGACGAATCCTGGATCGATCGATCCCGACCGAGCGGAAGGCGGGCTCCGAGCGTTCGTCTTTGTCTTCTCTCGCGAGCGAGACCGCGTTCGCTAGTGCTCTCATCGAACTCGGAGGATAACGCAGGGTCGCCACCTGAAATACTCGACAGCAAGGTTCACGAATGACGAGCTGGTCGGTCCCAAGACCTCACTATGAGTTGATCTGCTGCGCGGGGGATTATGGGAGCGCGGCTGGGAGCATCGAGGACATCGGCTCACCGGGGGTGTCGCCGCTTCCGGCTTATTACAGCGCGGCGGAGCAGAGCCCGATCACCCCTTCCGGCACGGTGCAGAAGGGGCGGCCCAGGAAGCGGAAGCTGTCGGAAATCACCGGCTCCGAGCTACCCGTCACGATGAGGCTGGCTGCTGGAGCACTCGGTGAGTACACTTTCCACCTTCGTTGAATTAGCTGTCTAAGGGTGTCTGCGAGTCGGAAACCGGCGCGAAACAGGTTCGAGAAGGTCGACGCGAGTAAACGGAGCGTCGGATCTGGGTGGGGGATCTGAGAGGATCAAATATCCCGAGGACTCTTCGCGTTGATGAACTTACATGCGAAGTTGATGCAGTTGAACCCTCGATGACTCTTTGGATCGACGAGTGGAAGGAAAACTCGCAGAGTCCGAGTTGAAAGAATTCTTTTCGCCGAAGGGTGTCCAGGGCGAAAGGAGGCGATCTCCCAACGGCGTCGCGTCTCCCCCGCGTCGCCCGTCGATTGATTAATCGCGCGACAAAAGGGAAGAAAGCGGAGAGGGGGCACAGAGGGTGAAAAGGAAACGCGACCGGACTCTTTGTTCCGCTCGTCTCGCGCAGTCGAAACAATAAAGAATTCAGAAGAATCCAGGGCTCGGCTCGCTCCTCCGGGCCGAGGACGCAAATACGTGTAATTGGCAGCGGTGAAACAACGCGGGAACGTAAGAGAGAGGGATGGAAGGGGTTGCCAGAGGGATAATTGGGACGGATGGTAAACGGGGTGTGCTTTCAAACGTTCGCATTAAAACCATGGGAACACGTGGTACACGCTCCGCTCGCCCGTCTCGCTCGCTCCTTTCCTTTCCTTTCTCTCCGCGCGATCGTCCCTCTCGTTCCGACCAGGACTTCTCTACGTCCCTCGGAATCGAACATGTTAGCCGACCGAGAAGGGGGTTGCATTATTTGCCGAGCAATGAGTATAATGGCTGGTTCCTTCGCTGTGCAAACATTTGCCGGAGCTTTCGAGAGATCGCGGCCCGCGGAATCGACTGCGGATTGTTCGCGCTCGTTAGTCGCTCCCTTTCGCGTCGATGCATACCGAATTCTTCGACGAAAATTTCGCCGTATGTCTAATTGAGCCTTCGACGGAGAGTCCGAAGCGACGCGGAACCGCCGTCGCGGTCGGGGAGGACATGTGCCAGCCGTTCGATCGGTTTTCCTTTTCGAGAGACGAATAAATAACTCGTTCGAGCGTCTGTCGTCGCATTGGCAAATGTCTGGGCCGCAGGCTCGTCGCTGCTTTTTTTACTCGCTGGCCTCGATTTAAATTGGACCGTCCGAAACGGCGGAAGACTCGGGCGAAATGTTCGAGCGGAGAATATGGGTCTTGTAATTGAGGACTGTGACGTTGGGAGAAGAGTAATTGGGATGGTTCGGTTTGCTGAGTAGGGGATGATTCGGGAAATGAGGGAATAGAGAAATGGTGAGCAAGGATTTGTGTGTTTTTATGTTCTGACTGGGAGAGGTAAGGATTTTTAAGGGGATCTGAGAAAGGATTTGGGAGAGGTCAGGATTTGGGGATAGGTTGGGACCTCTGCGTTTTAGAACGTTAGTATTTTAATGTTCTAAATATATATGTTTTAACATTTTACTACCTTTAGATCTGCAAATATGGGTACTTCTAAGTTTAGTACATTGATACTACAACATCTTTTAGGAAATATCAGGATTTCGTATGGTTCAGAATTTGGAAGATTTTAGGATTTGTCAGAGCTTAGGACTTAATAGACTGCAAGAGTTAATAAGTGCGGGATATGGTAGATCTCAGGAATTAATGGAGTCCACGAACTGATAGAGTCCACGAACTGATAGAGTCTACGAATTGATAGAGTCCATGAATTGATAGAGCCCACAATCTGATAGATTCCAGGATTTGTCAGAGTCCAGGAATTGATAGAGTCCAGGAATTGATAGAATCCGCGAACTGATAGAGTCCGGGAATTGACATAGCCCATGAATTGATAGAGTCCAGGAATTGATAGGGTCTACGAACTGATAGAGTCCACGAACTGATCGAGTCCAGGAATTGACAGAGTCCATGAACTTATAGAGTCCAAGAATTGATATTCTACGAACTGATAGAGTCCACGAACTGATAGAGCCCAGGAATTTACAGAGTCCATGGATTGATAGAGTCCAGGAATTGACAAAGTTTTGGAATTTCTACACTTTAGAACGCTAGTATTTCAATGTTCTAACATTTTAGTATTTTACTACCTCTGAATATAGAGATATTGATACTTGAAAGCTCTAAAGTTAGTATTCTAATACTTTCATACTAGATATTCTAATATTTCAAAATTGTTAACATTTCTGCTGCTACTTCTGTACTTAAATATCGCAACATTAATATCTAACTATCAGAATACTCAAGTATCACACCCAGATACGTGAGTACCCCAATATCAACATCTCTTACTTAATATTAAACTCTTAAGAACGATAAATGTTTGCTCAAATATTCTGTCAATTAATTCAAAAGCTTTTTTTCAAGTTTAGTCCCAACATTTTCTAGAAATTATACATTTTCTAGAAATTAAAGTAGCCGTTTTCATCCTTTTCACATATAATAATTAAATACATAAAACAATCATTACACTAAAAATAAGTTATGTGTATTATGGCTAACAAAATACTATGGATGTATGCCCTACATCCTCAAAGGGCTACAACACTCTGATATCTCAACACTTCGTCAAGTATACCTCATAACCTTAACACTTCAATCCTCTCCAACCCCCAAATTCACAGCATTCCACGATCAAAATAAACTCTAAAATCACACCTTTCAAAGTGGAATCAGTAATTCGCACACTAATTCAACACCATGTAAACTACTGTTAATTATCAAAGTTCAGGTTCTTGAAACACGTCCCCCCCCCTCCAAAATGGACGTCTATACTCGGCAACACCGCGCAGCAATAAATTCCATCAACACACCCTCGTTTGTCGAGATACGTGTCCAGCGTTATCTCATCCCGCGTTATCACGGATCTCGTTTGTACCGCGTTGTTTACAACGTCTTAGAATAGTCCTAGAGCAATCTCTCTCTCCCACTCGTGGCTATTTTATAATGGACGAACGATCAACCGTGGAATCACTTTCGGACTACCAACCGGAATTTACGACCAACAGCCATAAAATCGTCTCCGCGAGGACGCGAGGCTCTCCCGGACCGAGGGTGGGAACCGACCGACTGACTGGTTTCGCGTTTTATTGTCTTTATATATAATTGGGACACTTTTTGCCGCCGGGTCCGGCAGAGCTCTCGAACTATTCCGTCTGGACGTCGAGCCGAAGCGCGTTCGATGAATCGCTGGAATTGCGACCGCGATAAGCCCTCTGGTCGTTTCTCGGCCATTGAAAATGCTTTCGCTGCGATTACGACTCTTGTTCGACAATTATCTTAGTCAACGTTCGTCTGCCTCTCGCGTGGGCAAAAACCGGGAATGTGGACGGGGGAGGTATTTTTACCCCCGGGTGGTTAACCTCAATGAGAATCCTAGTAATCCTCTGGTCTAGTACACGCTTCTAGAAAAAAATCGATTTACGATCGCTGCGCCGATTTATCGCTTCATAGAGCTTTGCCCCATTATCCGGAGCTTCTCTGTTTTATCACCAACGTCTAGTTTGGGTCAAAGAGGTCCAAAATTGTGAGAGAAAGGAAGTCAAAGGTGTTGGTTACAAAATAGAAAGCGGTTGAGTTAGGTGATAATTAGACTGTGAACTTGTATGTACTTATGACAATTCTAAATACAGTGAAACCTCGGTTAATCGGCTAAATATTAAAACTTAAGCACTTCTTTGATGCAGAATTTTTTAATTTTTAGTGTATTTTTGAATTACCCTACATAATCTATTGACAGTGGTCTAAGAAATACAAAGTTCTACGGAAGAACCAATAAAATATACTTTATGCGTATTTCAATGACAGTTCTAGGCCATTAAATTAGATACTAATTCAACTAACAAATTGTTCTTGGCTGTACAAATTGTTAATGTTAGATCATTCCATTCATTATGACATTTTAATATTTTAAAATGAGTAGAATGATTAGAATGATTATAAAGTTTTTAAAAAAGCAATTTAAACATTGGAATTTTTTAAAGATTCTATGTTTAGTGAAATAAATTTTGAAAACTCTAATGTGTCTACAATACATAAATGCAAATCCTCTAACAAGTGATTCTTTAATGATTTTAACAAGATACTAAAACTACCTTGACGACTTATTATAGGTAAATAGTTTAAGATGTCATTACCAAAAACGTGGAATTTTCTAAAATGTCACAATTGTTAAGTGTATACATACAGATTTTTGTATCAGTGAATTAGTGTACTAAAGTGTGAAACCTTTCATCTGTATCCAAGGTATCTACCACGATTAGATTGCAAATTTGTATAAAAAATCAAACGAACTTTTACACTCACCTAATATTTTTAATTTTTAATATTTTACTAGCCTTGCAGATTTTAGCAGATTTATATCTATCATAAATATATACAAATCTGCTGTCTGCTCATGATAAACGTTATAAATTGTTATCAGTTGTGCTCCACGTCTCCACATCTCCAAAAATTCACCTTCCTCAAATCCCCAGCGTCGAAGGCAATTTCACGCGGCGGATCTGCTGTCCTCAGCGATCGAGCAACGGTGGAATAAAACCGAAATTTTTTCCCACCCCCGGAAGAACCGTTGCCCAGCGTTTCGAGTGATTTCGCCGGTCCGTCCCCGTGTGTTTGAGCGCGCCGGACAGGATCCGAGAAAAGGCTAGGCCCCCGTGGACAGTGACAGATGGGTATCGGTGGCGAGATGCATCGATTGGCCGATCTGGCCGGAAAAGAATGCTGCCGTGGCCAATACGTGGCCGCTGCCAGCAGAATGGCCGGCGGAACACTATAATGCCGCCTGCGTGAGTTTCTTGCCGGGGCCCCGGAGACGTCCCTCGGCTTCTTCGACCGGCCCTGAGCCCATCCGCGTGATTTCGGCCTCTAGCCCGGGCCTCCTGACAAATTGTAATCTCATTCTCGAACCACGAAATCGGGGGCCCCCGGTGCCCCCACCACCTCGCATCGGTCGCGTTGCGCGCGCGGAACCAGCGCGACGCTCGCTTGGGAACCAGGCCAGCTCCGCGGCGGGGAAAAAAACTTGCGTATTCCTTTTGCAGGGGGCCTCGGTTGCGTTTATTGATAGAGCTGGTTTCTAGGGAAAGCGATTCTTTGGGGAATTCGATGCGTGATCGACGCCGTGGCCACCGGCAGACCACCGACTTTTTCACCCGTGGGAGAAAGAGATCTGCCGGAGAAAAGTGTTTCCTTGTTTGAGATATCGATGCTGGGAACGGTTTGGATCTACCTGTGTTTCCTGGATTCGATTGTGGGATTGTTTTTCGAGATTTGAAGGCCTTTTCGATGGGTGAAATTAGTTTTGAGATTGAATTCTGGGGAAATGGTTCGGGGAAAAGTTTGAAGAGGACTTTAATGACTTAGGAAAAATTTTTCCAAAGGATTCTTATGCTGGATTTTGCTTGGAAGATTGACTTCGAAGTTTGAAGTTAATGTTTGATAATTCAGTGAGTCATTCTGCACTCTATTTGGCTTGAAAAAGGCAGATTTGATCTAACTGGTGAAATTAGTATTGGAACCAGGTTAGATACTTGGAAGTATTTGGTAGCTTTCCAAAGTAGATCCACTCACAAAGTCCAATTCCTTCCACGATCAAATAAATTAACAACCACGCCACATGAGCACAATACTATTGATCGTCAAGAAAACCAATTAACCCACATAATTGAAGCCAAAGAATTCCAAAGCAGCACAAGTCTACTTTTTGACACCATATGTGATTTTGGTATAATTATTTTGAGTTTACTTAAAGCTATTTGATAATATTTAAAACAGTGCAAAAATTATTTATGTTATTCGCTATGTTTGAGTAAGTTAAAAGCAGTTATGACAATAATTCGTGTAGTGTCAAGAAGTGGACTTTAACTGTTTTCGAATTCATGGCTTCAATGATTAAATTCCAATACTGCCAATTACATAATTATTCAACTTATAATTTGTAATAATTTCAGGATCAACCCATCTGGGACACCTAATCCCTCCTCAAAGGAACAATACACTTTTCAATGCTAATGGAAAAGGTGATAACATGGATCACTTTTTATTTTAAGGAAAACATTAAAAATATAGGAATTTTATAAAGAAACAACAACAATTTTAGACCATAATCTGAGATAATATTTAGTAGATTCTGAAACTATTTTGATGCTATACTATTTTATAAAATTTGTTCAAATACATAGTTTTAAAAATTAAAGAAAACAAAGAAAAATTTGTATCAAATAGCTGATTCTTTTACTGATTTTTACTTTAACATTAAAACAAGGCCAAAAATTAAAATATTTTAAAATGGAAAGAAAAATGATAAAAAACTTAAATAAAAGTTTAATGTGTGTCTAACAATTTCAACGTGAGAAAGATACATAACTAAATAAATCATTTTGAACCTAACACATCACGTTTGTCAATTAGTACGAGAAAAAAATTAATTAATGTTCCCATGAAAAACTTTTTAGGCGAACAGGAACAGGTACTTTTACTTTTTCTTAAAATAAACGTGCCAATCACACCAGTTCTTTTAAACCAGTTCACTTGAATTCTATAATTCTGTATAATGTAATAAAACTCTATGTGAACCTACAAATGTAAAAAAAACTTTTGTTTAGTATTTTCCAACACTTTAAATTTTTGTGCAAATCTAATTCTCTCAAGAATCAATAAATTTAGAAAAATTTTAAATATTAGAAATTCATTCTCTACAGAAAAGTATATTGCTTAATTAGAAGAAGGATTGACCAATTAATTTGCATGATAATTGTCCTGCCAGTTTCTAAAATAATATTTGAACGAAAACACGTTTAATGTTTCATGTGATGAAAAGTCCAATTGAAATAGTATAGGTACCCTCTAATTTGCAATTCCAGGACCCGTACAGTCCTTCTGTTTCTTCATAAAACTCATTTATATTGTTTAAACTTATCTATTAATTTTTTAAAAGTTCTCGACCAGAATCTCCCCTTAATAGAATTTTTCGAATACCACTGTACAATTCAAGAGGTATAAAAATAAAAAATCGTGACTCAAAGAGTTAAAAGACACTAACATTTGTCTTTACTTTAATTCCTGATATCACAGTCCTTATCAAGGAAATAAACGTCTGGTTCGCATTGTAACCCTGATCCATAATACCTCCTTTCTCCTAAATCCTTTTCAAAGTCCAAATTCTTCAATAAGTATTAAGATCCTCGGACGGATCTCAAGGAACAGTTTTCCAGGGCGAAACGAAAATCCGTGTCGTTCACCCCGGTGGCGAACAAAACGAATTCCATCGGCGGTGTGGCCGGTGCGCGGCGAGCGGTTCTTCTCTTTTCTGGATCGCGAGTCAGAACAGCCCGTCGTCCGTAGGGAATGGAAGTTCGGGACAATAAACAGTAATGGCGGATACGTGCTCGGGGATTTACTTCTGGGTGACTCTGTGTCCCTCCCTCCGCCGGTGCCCCCCTCGGCACCCTCGGCTTCTCCCGGGGCCCCGGCGGCTGTCCACGAACGTCGCCGGAACCCGTTCTTTCTCTCGATTGAATTCAATGGTTACCCTCGTCGTCTTATTTATTGGATGCGTTCCTTCGCTCCGGCGGCGCGCAACAACTGCAACTTGCAACGGCACTGAACGGTTGCACCGATGTCGTCGTCGTCCCGATGCCTCTCCTTTATTCCGGGCCGAGAACGCGCTGCCTCCGCGGTTACGTGCGCGGAAATTCGCTCGAACCGCTCGGAGGACGTGGCTTCCGTTTCTCTCGCGGCAAACCGGCGAACACCGGCGTATCGACCGGTGGATCGATGGATCTTCCGCCGATTTGGATTCACCGTCGGTACGCGGTGTAGGACGACGATCGAAGCTTTTGTTGCTGGACGTTTTTGCGAGGTGGAATGGGATTGAGAGATTGCACGGGTTGATATTGATCCGGGAGATCGCCTCCGACTCGAGGAGGGACGAGAAAAACGGAGACGAAGCTTTGAGGGAATCGTTGGAATCTCTGATTTACTAAAAACGTTTACTTACTAAAAACGTTGTCAAATCTTTGCAGAAGTCTGATAAATCGTATAAATCTTGGGGATGCGAGTTCCGGAGCTTTGTCCTTTTTGCGGAGTTCCGAGATAAAGCTACACCGAGTATCGATTGATGGATCGCGAGCATTGAGATCGAGGAGGAATCCTCTCATTTACGATCGAGCCTCCCGATGTATCGTACGATCGACGCCTGCCTTTTTTTCCGTCCTTGTCTCATCTTTTTTTGCAGACATGGCCGGGGCTCCTTTCGCGCGTCCTCTCGCCCGATCAGATTAAGAAATCTTTGTAATAGCTACGCGAAAGTCCGCGCCGTATGAACTTCGTACACGCTCTTTTAACCTCTTTTAACAAACCCTGGCCTTGCCGAAGATGCTACCGGGAGATTAAGCTCGTTCGCCTCGCCTTCGACGCTTCCAGTAATTAAATGCGATTCGTCAATCGCGAAACGTTGCCCTCGTATCTCTTCGAAGCATTGTAATCGGAACGATTCTATTTCCAGAACAATAGCAAAAGTTTAGCGTAAGTTTCGAATTGCAAGTAACGGCGAAGGAACACAGAAGCGATTCCCGAGTTTTCCCTTCTTTTCCTCGAAAGGAAAAGAAAGGATGTCTGCGCGTGGATCCATGGAAGAAGGATGACACAGAAGGACATTCTGTTGCAGAACTACTCCATCCTACCGAACTGTCTTCGTCCATGGAATCCCTGGCAGCGTACGACGCGTCTGTCGGTTCACCGGGCCCCGTGCACCAGAGCCAGCGAACGAAACGCATGAGAACGAGCTTCAAGCACCATCAGTTGCGAACGATGAAGAATTATTTTGCTATAAATCAGAACCCCGACGCGAAGGACCTCAAGCAACTGGCGCAGAAGACGGGACTCTCGAAGAGGGTGCTTCAGGTAGGGATTCAATTTTCTTTTCGATTTGCTTCCCTTCGGGGAAGTCTTGATTTTTGTTGAAACACTGGTTGAGCTGCTCAAAGTCTGACTAATGACGGAATCATTCTCCTGCAAAGCGGATTTGATATTTAGGTGAAGTTTGATATTATTATTCAGTAGAATCAGAATTGTATATAACACAGTGGTTGGATAAAAATTTGGTTTTGGGGAGATTAAACATTAAAAGACGAAGAACTTCTGCTCTGTTTTAAGATCCTAGTGCCGCTTTTTGGGATTAAATTCGAAATGAAGCTTTGGACTGAATTTTCTTTGCCAATATTACGAACTTGAAATTATTTTGACTGCCATGCTGTGTTCACTAACTATTTTTCAATATTTACGTAATGATTCTCAGTTTCTTTTTTAGTATTATGAAATGAAAACTTTACTTTCTATCATTTTTTCATTTATACATGTACTATGGACAAAAAAATGAAACATCATTGAATTTCAACTGAAAAATTGTCGATATTTGAACTATTGTAACTTTGTTTAAAAAAATCGTACAACGGTCTGATTAGGCTTATTCTAAAGCGCGAAGCTTCTACCAAGATTATTTTTTTTTATAGAAAAGTAAATTAATAAATAAATTTTGCAATGCTACCGAGCAAAACAATTTTTTTGACATTCGTTGTCATATAATATTGTAGAGGAATATTGTATTGTCTCTCCTTCATAACAAGTTAAAAAAAAAATTCGTCTCTAATTTTTTTGGGCTGTTTTATCGCAGTTTTAATGAAAAGTATATCACCGACATTGAAATAACCCAAGATATACTAGGAGGTTCATACGTGGTGGAACATAAACGGCGATAAAACAGCGAAAAAAATTCGTAGATCAATTTTTCAATGCTCGTTTTAAAGAGCAGACTTCCCTCTACAGAACGATATAAAAGCGAAGTTCGAAACAAATTTTTGGATCTCCGTAGACTAATTTGAATTTGTACAATTTCAACACAAAAAATGTTTTTTAAATTTTACAAAGTCAGAATACTGTACGAACTCAAAAAAATTTTTTGTGAGTTTGCTTTGCTAGTATTTTATAGAAAAAAGTCTCTGTTATGAAATGAGCTTCGAAAAGTTGATAAGAGACTTTCTGAAACTGTTTACCGCACTTGAAATGAAAAGTGGATCGCAAGCGTTAAAATAACACAATGTACACAGTGAAGAAAATACATAAGATCAATAGAGAAACAATGATCGGAAAAATAGAGTTCCAGATTGTAAAAGTAGAAGTTTTACGTTTTAAACTGAGATCAAAGAAACTATTTTACGATTTTTCTTTGCATAATTACTATAGTCTAAATATTGACAATTTTTCAGTGCAAATTTAGCGGTCTTTTAATTTTTTGTCGTAGTATTTCTTTGTAAAAATTCTACCAATAAATTAATGAGATTTCCTAGGTAGAAGTGAACCGAACATAATTTAATTTATTCTAAATTTTCCACTATTCAACAATGACTGTAACAATTATCCAGTCTAATGCAATTCATTCAATCAATGTCAAAAACTAATCCAATTTATATCGTGCTTAGGTTCATTTTTGTTAGACAACTTCAGTAATCTGTCATTACAATTTTTAATAAAAATTATTATACTATAAAATGCTGAAAACTAAAATTTTTCTATCCCTGTCACGCGTTTACCTTATTCACTTTCGTCAATCTCCTCCACTTCCATCATCGATATTTAAAAGCTCAACAAGCCACCTACATTTCTCTGACAATGAGCATGAATAAAATACACGAGCAAAATGTAGTCAAAAAGTTTTCCTACTGGTCTTATTAGAAAGTCTCCTCAAACCTTGGCAGTTAAAATGATACCTGAACATACCACACGAAGTTTTAAAGAAACTAATGAATGAAAACATATATAACTTGATATCTGGTTGGTTCAGGTGTGGTTCCAAAACGCCCGCGCGAAATGGCGGCGGAACATGATGAGGCAGGAGGGCAACACGACGAGCAGCAACGTGGGGTGCCCGGGTACGCCGGTGCCCTCGAACACGGGCGGCTCGCCGAACGTGGGACCGGCGGCGAGTATCCTAGGCGACAGCAACAGCATGCCGTCGACCTCGATGGAGGAGCTGCACGCTCTTCATCACCTACATTCCGGCGTTTCCTCTCAGGTCTCCTTCTCCGATCTTTACTGACGACGGCTTGAGATGGAGGAGGACGGCTACAGCAGCCTTTCCAGCCATCTTGGATGAAGGATCGCCGACGCCGCGTCCCTCTTTGGGTGACGACTTTCGACGCGCTGCCTTTCAGGGGAGGGCTCGAGCTTTCTTTCACTTGCGTTTTATATTCGCGGGAGCCGGATCGATAGGGAGATGTCGAGTCCGCGCGGAGCGTCCAGGAAGCCCGGATCTCCTCGATCCTCCTCGCCTGAACAGCGCCGCCGACGATCTTCCTGGGTGAGTAATCGCGGGACGTCGCCGAATCCCGAAGAGGAAGGCTTCAAGGGAACTCTGGCCGCGGTGTTGGTCGGCCTAATGGCGGGACGCGCCCTCGCAGTTCCTCGATTAATGCAACCGCGAACGAAGACGACCCTTTCTCGCCGCGGACTTGTCGAATCACCGGGTAATTGCGCCCGGCTCGGCTAGCGCGTTTCCACGATCGTACTTCGACTAGCATTTCCCGGCGTCGACCGTCAATCACGCGTAATGAGAACAAACGACCGTTCATCAATTACAAGCTATTCCCAATAACGAGTTACGCCTCAATCATCCCCGAGACAATGGAGTGGCGACGGGGATCACCGGGATCTGGGCCCGGCAATTAGGAACTCCTCGGCCAGGAAGACGTCGACGGGCGACGCGGACGATTATGTTTAAGTAATCAGTGATAATAATCATAGTTCCATGCACATCCGAATTACCAAAGGTACTAGGCGATAGCTGTCTCGCTGGCCGCGAGCTGTGCGCGCGGAGAACTGGGAAAAAGAGCGTTCCTCGGCTCGCGAAGTTTCACAAAGGCCCAAAGGAGGTGAATTAGCCCTGCCACCACTGTAATTACTAATCGCGGGACTTCTCGGTCGACGGACGGCCCTTCGAGCGATCGTCCTCGTGCAATCGATTCTGGCCTCAGTTCTTTTTCCTCCGCGTTTCCACCTCGCGTCGCGTTCGATGCGATCATCGCGACGGAAACCGGTGCGGAGGAAGACTGTTTCGTGAGAAAGTAGGAAAAGTAAGAATCGTGACTCGAAGGATCGCATTACCGGTTCCTGAACCGAAAAACGGCCTCGCTCTGGTTTTCCCCTTCCGACGCGCGTGGCCTCAACTTCGCGCGCTGCTTCTCTTCCTTTTTAGCCGAGACCGTGCACAGAGACTTTTTGATATTGAGGCGATTCACGGGTAGAATCGCGGGCGGACAAGCGACACGTGTGTTAAAACAACGTTCCTCTCCTCGTGCCAAAACTGTAGCTAAGATGCGAGCTTTTTCTACGGTGCCGCGCGAATCCAAAGCGGCCGCGCTCTGAGAGTCTCTCGACGCAGAGCAATCGATTCCTGTACACGACTTTCCGATAAGCTTCTCCGACGTCTAGATTCTTTGAAAAGCAGCTGTGATTTTGGTGGAATTTCTTTTAAACTACCATACAAAAAATGATCCCTTTTACAAATACCGATAACCTTAGGATTTCTTTGGAGGAGTCAACGATCTTTGGATTCGATCGGCGCGAAGTACACTCATTCGACCACCGACGATATGTACATTAGCGACAAGATTAGCGGAACGAACTCGACGGATTTTTAGCCGGAGCGAAGCGAAAACTCGCGGGAAAAGGCCTCGGGAAACTAAGTCACCGAAGATGTGTAGCAAAGTGATGGACGGCGGGACGGAGGAAAGGCAGGCTTTCTATTCGCAAAAATGTTCGACCTAGAAACTATAGAAACGAGAATTCCTATCGAACAGAAGAAGAAACGAGAACCTATAATTTTTATACGCGTGTGTCACCGGGCGAACGAGAAGAGGACGGGCAGTTTCCTCGTCGAGAGCGACTTCGAAATCGCGCGATTTTCCTTCGGCGAACCGAACCGGAGATCTCGTCAATTATCTTGCCGGCATTCGTGATCTTTTTGTTACCGACGTTTTTCCACGCCCGTCACATTTTGCGACACAGAAACCCGAGTCCAGGAGTCGGCCTCGACGGGTAACGTCGAGTCCATGCATAGTTTGCATAGTCGGCAAGTGGCAACAGTCGCGTGTTAGGCATGTGTAGCATAGCGATGATTTAATGTGCGTCAGCGTCTTAAGAAAAAGCGTGAACCAATTATGTAAAACTCTATAGATGAATTAATGTGCTGCATTCGAGTGCGACTATTATCGTATAATAAATAGTTACGTACAGATCGACTTTCGAAACCACGATCCTCGCTCGATCACTTTCCCCTCGAACTCAAACTCACAACTGTACTACTAACATAAGCTATAAACATTCAGGAAGAAACCAATCTCCCTTTTTTACAAGTATAGCGTTGTAACAAAATCCACTTCAACATTTCCACGCTCGCTAAGTAATTAACCTACACCCGAATAACCTAAAAAACGTCGAAGGGCCCAGAAACGGGGCCCAGCGACAAATTTCCAACCCAAACCGAGAACCCAAAAAGGAAAATTTCCCCCGACACAGAGCAATCCCTCGAAGCGACGCGTCTCGCGTGGGCCCCGCTTAATTAAATCGCAAATTAACCAGTCTCTCGCAGGGGGGAGCGTCTGGGCCCGTTCAAAACCCGCGCCGCTCAACATCGGACAAAGTTAAGACGCGGCCACGACACTAATACCGGTCGCGCTCCCATGAAACATGAATTTTATTCGCACGGCCGCGTTATGCTCGCGCTACATTGAACATGTTGGGGCCCGATCCCCCTGACAAACTGTGTCCCCAAGAAATATCAATAACCGCGTTACGATCGGGCCCCGTCCCCCTACTCCGGCGTTTCCGCTACACGCGAGCCAGGCTAAGATCCGGTCGCGGAGCAAGTGCAAGTTCTAATTAGCATCAAATTAGGTATTTAAGGGATTTCACGTTCGTGCGTGAGCCGAGGCCTTAGTGGGGGAGATGGAGACGGTGGGGGAAGTCCTGGAGGAGAGTGTTTCGACGAAGAGGAAACCGAGGGAGGCGGGGGACGAGCGATGGGGAAGGTCGAGAGAGGCGGAAGAAAAAGAAGAAGGCATCCTACTTAGGGCTTATACCAACATAGGGCCCCTCTCGTGTAAATTGTAGGCCCCGGAGTCGTATAAGTGCAGCGCGCCGTATGGCCGTACGCCGTATATATATTTTGTCGGCGCTCATATAAGTTAATTTTCAATCTATATGCGGGTTTCGGATGGCGCGCGGCGACTCATCAACGAAATGAAGAAATTGAGACTCTCGTTAATATTTAATGAGCGCGAGGAGATACAATGGTCGGGGCCCTGAAGTCCACTCTGGGACTTCGAAATATCACCTCGGTCGTCGTACGCACGCTGCGGCCTCGGACGACGCGCGCTAGGGCTTCTACTCGTGCGCATCCTGCGAGGAAACAGGCCCAAATTATCTAGGGACGCGGACCCTTAAAAGATAAGTAACTTCCTTCGAAATAGCGGTGGTTTAGATAAGCAGAAGTAGTGTTCGTAGTAGTGTACTTATAATATTCATATAATTTTAAAGTAGGGGAATGATAACGTGATAAAAATTCAGGGCCTTATTTCAGGAAAATCATTTCTTACATCTCCGAGTGTCTCTTCGACAGATGTGGAGTGTAAATTTCAATTCTCGCTACAAATATCAAACAAACGGGAACACAGAGTGACACATTGGTCCCCGAAAGGCCCAATTTACGCCCCCTTTGTCGCCCTGCCTATTTCCGGCTAATTTGCGAGCCGACGACTAAGGCATATGTGTAAACACCTAACGAGGGGAGTAGCTGGACGTGTCGAGGTTCGAAACGCGTCCGGGGACGTGTGCATCCATGGATTCCGCGTATTTTCTGACCATTCGAAAAGCAGTCGTCGTCCCTATTGCCTTTTACAGAGGTGACAGCTGCTCTCCCAGAATCTGGTCCTCCCCTTTTATTGGCGACCGCGAGCGTCCGCCTCGCGCACTTTATCTTCCCGCGACGCGACGCGTCCGAGGACGGGCATAAATTCGCCACGATTCGATTCGATCCTCTTTTCCGCTGATTAACCCGATTCCCTGGCGAATCGTCGGCCCGTCGGAACCGGCGTTTCCGTCGTCCTGAAACGCCGACCGGCGAGAGCCGTCTTATCGTCGATTAAAATCGAAGTTGTGATTTCCTCGCGATCGCGGGGACAGTCGCGGGAGAAAACGAGCGATGGTTAATTTGCAGCTTGCACAAACCTCCTTTACAGGTGTTTGCACGACCGAGCCAACTTCATTTGTCCGTGGAAATCGGCCGACCTTTAACACCGACTACCAAGAGATAGCGCGGTGATATCTGGCTCCCCGAGAGCGCGAGAGACGGAGAGGATGAAGTAACAGGTTGTCCGTGTCCACCGGTGTACACGCCAGTGTCGGAGAGAGACGACGGGGCGGGGAAGAAGGTGGGAGGAGGTTACCGTGTTCCATGACCGATCGAATTTTACGTTAATTAGTTAAGCGTCGTTAAATCGCGCGCGAGGTCGTCCAAGTGTCACGGATAATGAAAGGTCCGGGGGTAATGACATCTCCCCGCGAACTGACTTCCCCTTTAGCTACTGTTCCGACGACTTCTTGGATTTTTAGAAAGAAGGAAATGGAAGTGGTACATGCTTAAAATGACCAAAATTTAATTTTTGGGAAGGTAAAAGACGATTTGGAAAGTTATTTCAACGTCCGCATAATTTACTTTTCATTTACAATGCGATAAAACGGCGAGAAAAAATCGTAGATCAATGTTTCAATGCTTATTACAAAAGCAGATATTTTCTTCTGTGAAATACTATGACAGCAAACCCTAAAAAAAATTCTGTAAGCTTTGTACTGTCATCTGAATTGGTAAAATTTTAGAAGAATTTTTTTCCTTTAAAATTATACAAATTCAAAAACTTTTAGGGAGCTCAACAAATTTTTTATGAAGTTCACATTTATACCGTTTTATAGAGAAAGGTCTCCTGTTTAGAATGAGCCTTAAAAGATTGATCTACGATTTTTTTTCACTGTTTTATCGCTGTTTATGTCTCACCATGTATAATCCTCCCAGTATAATTTAGGTTACATCAAAGTTGACAGATTTTTTTTCGAGATATATTTTTACATCAGTCTGTAGAGGAAAGTCTTGCCTTTAAAATGAGTTCTAAAACACTGACCTGCGATTTTTTTGCCCATTTTATCGCAATTTAAGTAAAAACTGGATTGCACTATTAGAGTAACTTAAGGTACAACGCGAGGAAAATACACGATGGCACTTACAGTACGATAAATCGGTGGGAAAAAAATCATAGGTCAACTTTTGAAAGCTCATTGTAAAGGGGAGTTTTGCATCTATAAAACGGCATAACGCCGAATTCCAAAAAAGTTTTTTAACGGTGTGGAGTCATTTGAATTTATAAAATTTTAAAAAGGAAAAAGGGCACTTTAGGTTGTTACCGTATTCTATAAGATACTTTAGAAAGTCAATTTTCAATATCTTTTCTATTCGAGTGGAAATTGTTGAAATTGGATATTTTGATCCTTGAAAATATACGGAAAAGGAAAATAGAAAGAGGATGTTTTTTTAGAGTTTTTAGTATGGAGAAAATTTTTAAGAGGGATGAAACTACTTTTTGTAGTCAGACGCGTGACTTGACACACTCAATAATCAGACGCCTTTCTCCAACACATCGTATAGCCTTCTCAATCTTAAAAAACTAATGTGTGATCTATAGATTGTGCATTTCTATGCATTTATTTGAATTGAAAACGCATTATGTGTATAAAAATTTTTTCAGATTTTCACAGAAAGCCAAAACACACAAAATATTAAGAATGAAGCAGAGTATATGTTATTTACGGAAAAAGCGACTTCCTCATTCAATTTCAATTATTTATCCTTGTCTATGAAAATTTGGATTCGTATAATAATCTTTAGCCAAATTATGAACTGGTTAATCGCCTTTACAATACCTACATGGGTACTTTGTTTTATAAGATTTTCTTCGAAATGGCATACTACTGAATTTATAACCAAGTTAATCAATATTCATCCTTAAGCTACAAGGAGGTAAGAACTTTACATTATGCAACTGAAGTCTTAAAAATAATTTTGCCGATAATAGAAGACAGTTTACTCTACTTTCGCAAGAAAAATTCTATTCAATATCACTGATCTGGGCATTACGCTTATCACTCCCCCGGTTATTCAAAAATGAACTGTCTCAATCCTATCCCAAGGCCACAAACCTAGACCAAATCGTCTCCCTGTCTTTTCCCACCGCGAAGGGCCAGCACCGTGTTCCATCGACGGCTAGAGAGACCCAGTCTCCCAATTAGCCAATCCCCAGCCGTGTCCCTACATTTCAATTGGCCCCGGCGATCATCGAAATGATTCCGCAAAACGTAAAAATCGAGCGTGGAAGTGCCGTGGCCGGGGAAGCGAGCTGTCTGCGAATCGACGCATTCCCAGGTCCTCGGTATCGCGGGCAAGAACGAGAAGCAGAGGCTGGATCGCGGACGGATCAGTGGAAAAGATCGGCCGACAGACATATCTCGAGCCTCGGCGGCCGGTAGCCGGGGCCCCGGTATCCGGTTGGTGTCGACGTGGCCGGCCGCTTAAAAAGTGGACCAATTTTCAGTAATTTGTACGGGGCGGTGGAGCCGCGCGGCGGATGTGTACGCATCGGTTCGTGTCGGGGAGGGTTCCCCTCGACCCCCGAAACCCGGCGCGTCGCAGGGGGAGGACGACGGTAGCGCACATGCGTGCGTGCGCGGCCACCTAGCGAAGGTGTAAAGGGTTGCAGGACTGAAGGACGAGGATCGTCGAGCGACGTCGGATCCATGGGACGAGGAGGAGGAGGAGGATGAGGAGTAGTAGGAGGAACGAGGGGTGGTTAGCAGAAGGCCAGTTTCGAGGGAAGAGGAAGCCTTCGACGTTCACGGGGTCCGGTCGATAGTCTTTTGTTCTGTCAAACGTCGGAACGTGGACCGCGCCCGGTTCCTCTCCGGGGGAGAGGGAGATCGGAACGAGGGGCTGGGACAGAGGGAAGGGAGGCTCTACCTTCGTCTCGTCTCCCGTCCCTACGACCCTCTCCCTCTCCTCCTCCTCCGCGCGCTCGAGGACGAGCAGCTCAAGAAGAGACAACGAGAGGGCCTCGAGAAGCGGAGTTTTTATTGGGGCGGCTGCTCTTGCAGCCAGGGTCCGGCAATCGTCTACTTGCCAACCCGATATATACACGACTGTCTCCGGGAGCCGGGCGCGAGGGGAGAGAGGATTCTCTCTGTGTGCGCGGACCCGCACACAGGGACGCGGACGAAGAGGCCCGCGGACTCGTTCCCCGGGCCGCAAGAAGGCCAAGCCGGCCAGCTGCTACCGCGTCGCGTCGTCCTCTCTCTCTCTCCACCGCCATTGCGCTCGACGCATCGCCGCGCTTCCGCCGATACACAGCCGACGACGGCGACCCATCGCGTCTCCTCTGTATCTGCTTCTTCCCCTCGTTCTTTGCCAGCTCTCTCTCCGCTCCCGTGATAAGCTCTCTCGCCGCGGACCGATTCGATCGCTTCGCCTCGCCGGAAGCTGGCCGCGGCGGCGAGCAGATGGCCGACAGGGTGACAGAGGCACGCGTTACCCGTGTATATTGGCCTGTTCGCAAGAAAACCAGTATTCCGAGGGCTGTTTCGCGAGAAGGACCGACCTACCGCTAAGGAAGAGCGGTCCTCCCTTAGCAACCGGTGAGAAAAAGCCGCGGCGCGCAACGAGAAAATGAGAGATCGCCTTTTAATTAGGCACGAGGGGGACGAACCAGGTGATCGTCGACGTGAGCTTTCACCGGTCGCAAAAAAGTTCGCCGGAACTTTGGAACACCTGCCGAACGAGCGCCTCGCTGAAGGATAGATCGACGATAAGATCTATAATGCGATCGGGGAGCGTTCCGAGGCTAATCATAGCGTATCGTTGAATCGGAACGAAGTCTCGGGGTACCGGGACACGCGTTGTTCTTGAGGGTTGTTAAAGCGCCGGTTGTCGATATTGCAAATCTTCCGGCGGGGACGAGTAGAGGACGAAGAGGGGGGAGGAGGAAGATTCACGGGCAGGGAGTGAAGCGTTTCCATAGATCCGACGGAGGACAATAAGGTTTCGCCAAAGTTGGCGAGCGCCGGCTGGCCGATTCTATGGGAAACTGACACTCGCCGGCCTGGATATATTTTACGGTCGGCGGACGTTGGGGGGGCCGCGAGTTTATGATAATGATAGCGCGCCGCAAGTTTCCTCTCTGTCTCTTTAAGCTAGGGAACCGGGAGAGACAAGAGAGGAGAGCAGCTTCCCTTTTCCCTCTGGCGGTGAAGAGAGCCGATGGGATGGCCGGGGGCAGATGCTGTTGCATATGGAGAACAGAAAAGGAACGAAAGATGGCCGCGCGGGTACCCCAGCATTGTCTACCAAAGACCTCCGTTGTAAATAATGTCTCTCCATGGCGGCGAACCAGAAGGTTGGAGAGTTGGCAAACTATACGGTCTGGTTGGCCCCTTGGTTCTCTTCCTCCTCCGTCTCCTTCTCTCTTTCTCGCTCTCTGCCTCGTCGACTCTCTCCCCGTTTCCTCCCCCTTTCTCCTCCTTTGCCGACTTCTTTTTCTCTCTTTCCAGAACCTGTCGCGCATAAACTGATTCGGTCCCGATGTCCCCTCGCACGAGACTCCCATTGGCCACCGCAGTCACGCCGTTCGCTTTGTTTCCTTTGTCGTCTTCACCGATCCCCCCCTACACCCACCCACCTTTTTGGACCACCCTCTCCACGCGAACCACGGCACGAATATTTCGCAAAAGTTACGGGGGGAAGGGAAACGGTTTATCAGCCACGCGTAAATCGCCCCGCGACCGCGACGATCCCAAAGAGGGTGGACCCATCACCCCTAGTAACGAGTCACTCGCTCGACCCCGTCGTCACGAGCTGCTGCGCTTCACTGCGACCGAGCTTTGCGAAGCTTTCGACCCTGCCGGCTTTTCAGCCGCTGGATTCAACCCATGAAAGAGCAGAGGTCTCTCTTTTGCACGGACTCGACGATTTTTGGCTGACCCGTGGTCATTTTCAAAGTGCAGCGTCAGTCAAAGATGATATCAAAAGAGGAAACGACTCTGAGAAGTAAGGGAATTTTTAGTCAAACGGGAAACCCGACGATTGTGTCGAATAATCGTCGCGAAATGATATCGCTTATGCGGGGAAATGTCAAGCCAGTTTTGCATACAGCTTTGCATGTGACAACGAGTGCTGTAGATGCAGTAGATAACCGCCGCGTACACGAGTACTTACTATTCATAGAGAATAGTTCCAGTGGCAGTTATAGTTTAATGCTCGAACACCTGTGTGATAACTTTCACGGTGGAAGGATTCCTTCGTATTATCCTGGAATAGATTCCAAGTTGCGTAACGCGACTGACGTGGAGAAAGGAAAATCAACTGTTCTGATACTAGAAAAAAATGAGAAACTTCTAAGTAATCGAAGCAAGACTAAATAAATACCTTGCGAATTTCTATCTCTTATATTTTCAGTATCAATTTAACTATTTCAGAACCACATGGAATATAAATGTAAACAAAAATTTAATAAAAATTCTTGCCAAAAACGATACCAATTGACCTTTTTCATACTAAATTATTTCCTTTAAATCAACGTAAATATTTTTATGCATAAACATTTCTCGAATGTAAGAAAATATGACTATTTTTTTTATTGTAAACAATATTTTTCGGTTTAAAAAGTTCTAAATAACTTCAACTAGGATATATAAAAAAACGATATCTAAGAACAAAAAACTGAATTATACAATACGATACCATGAAAAATCTTCACAATCATGATATGAATTATAAGTGCTGAATGAGTTATAAATGATTCCAAATGGAATCCCACGGTCAGAAAGAGTTAAAGATGAAGAAACTACGGTTTTTCAGACCGTAATTCGATTTTAAAAATTAGTTAGGGATTGAAATCTGTTCCCAGTTTCCAAAAATCGGTTCCATACATCGATCCACCGAGCGAGCACAAGATGGTACGATGGCGGTTCGAAAGAAGGGGGAGGAAGAAAAGAGGAGGGTGCACAGTGCGAGTTCACGTTTCGCGGTCTTTTTTCTCGGATTATCCAACCGGCGCATCGCTTATTCGTGTATCGACCTTTTTCGCCGTTTTGGCCTTTTTCTCTCGGGGGTGCAGGGAGGATTCTTTGTTTGCGACGGTTTCTCCAGGAAGAGCGGAGAGCCGAGGGAGAAGATAGTGGCCATTGTGGCACGATCCGGACAAAGGTCGCTATAGCGACGGAATTCAAAGGAGCTGAAGAATGGCGGCCGATGCAAATTGAAGATTTTTTCTCGTACGTGGCTACCGTGCCCACGGACTGTTCGCGGATAATAGATACAGAACTCGTCGGATTAGATTTTACCAGACACGAATCTACCGAAGATTCTTCATACTCATATTTCTTAACATTTCAACCCTTCATAATTTAAATAAACTTTAATAGGAACTCCACAGTTTTATATCCCTTTCAATACTAAAGGTAGGATAAGTGGATCAGAAATTTATTTAATACCTTACAGTGTAATTTAGTTTATAATCCTGCTTTACGTAGAAAAGTTAGTAAAATCAACTAATTTATACGACTTTGATGTAACTAAAATCACTGCATCACAACTATTAGGTTCTGCGAATCGCTTACTTTTAAATTGCTTCGTCATTGCAAACGAGATATGGATTCATTGCCACAATCTTAACTGCAAGAGAAATTGATTAGATGTAACTAATAAACGACTTCAAATAAAAAGAAAAAAATTAAAATTCCAAAATTCTGTAAACATTATTAAATGATCTAATATTTCAATAAACATTTCACCACCTTTTCCGCAATAAATAATTAAAAACCGAAGACTTCAAAAATAATTTTCGAAGCACTCAGCGCCTTCATTTCCTCATTTCCCAATTTTTCTCTACCCAAAAATAGACAAAGGTAAATTCCCCGAATCCACAGTATTTTCAACCCCATCGAAAGCGATTTTTCAACGGGCTCAATTTTTCCCGACATCGCGAGAAACCGAAGAAAGTCATCGAATCCAAGCGAGTCATTTATTAAGCGACTGCGGAGATCACCGATCCATCAAACGAACACCTACAAAATTAATCATTCGGCAGCGAGAGATAGGCAGGGAGGAAAGTCAGCGAAGTCCCCGCGTTCGCCAGGGCCGGGGCTATCAAGATCATTGATCCCCCTGAGCCCGCGGACCGAGGAGGCAAAGTGTAGCGGGGCGGGCCCCGAAAAAAAGGTGTAACAAAATTTTTCCACGAAGTAGGTGCATTCTTTTTCTTATCGGAGGCGAGGACGAGGTCGGCGAGAAATTTCGTGAATGGAATCTCCGTCCTAGGAGGCACCATTTATTCCGAAGTTAATTCACTATCGTGCCTGTCGAACGGTCTTGGCTGACAGTGGTCGAGAGATTTACTTCTGATCGGTTGATAACCCGGCAGTGGCCATGTCTGCTGTGTCTACAGTGTGTTTTTCAAGCAAAGTTGTATCTGGAGTCTCGATGCTCGCCCGAGCACGAGTGTACCTCTAGGCGACTTGTGCGCACCATCTTCCCCTCCTCAACGCCTTTTCCTTCCCTCCCTCCTTCTCCTTCTTGCGACCGGGAGACGGCTTGATAAATCTTTGTCATTTTTTAATCGACCGTTTATTGCCGCGAGAAACGCGAAATAAATCACCGACGCGTCATTAAACTATCGGGTTACGTGACGTCCGGGATATCCTCGACGGGGCTGCCGTTTTCTCCAACCCGCTACTCGAAAATCAGATATCCGCGAAATTCCTCGACAGATACCGCGAAACGCTGCGCCTTTTAGATCGATCGAAGGGGAAAAGTAGCAAAAAGCACGATTACGCGAACGGGTTTCTTGGAGCTTGATTCGCTTCTGATAAGAGTGAGAAAATTCTAGTTGTTTGTGGAGATGATTACTGGGAAATATTAATACTTCTGGTGAAGATGATGAAGGATTCAAGTGAAAGTTCCTGTCGGGATTATTGAAATATTGAGGGATTAGTGTTTATTCCAGGATCTAGGCGTGAAGATTGACTTGTACTGAGTATCGAAAAAAATATGATATATGACCTAGTAGATCAGAGGACTTAATATAAACCTTAGGAACTTTGGATTTTGAACGGTGGACATTTGAGGGAGCACAGTTATGGAAGTCTAAAAGAATTTACTTAATCTAACATTTTTTTTATTGATCAGTATTTGATAAAAAAAAAAATTAAATTTTTATGGGGAACATTACGCAACATCCGAACTCTGCTACCATATTTTTTCATTACTTAAAAACAAGTTAGGACTATTCTAAGTCGCTGAGTACAAGTAATAAGGTTCCACTGGACATAAAAATAGATAACATTCTACCACTTTACCATTATGTAATTTTCAGCAACAAAAAAAAAACGAAAATATGAGGACAATGTTAAAACATTGCTTAAGATTCCCTATAAAAATATAGTTTTTTTTTTTACCACATATTATCAACCCTTAAAAAAATATAGATTCAGTGTTAGATGCTTAAATCTCTGAGACCAAGTTTAAAATAACAAAAAAATAAATAAATCCAAAATTTTAAAAATCAATGTTGAAAGGAAGAGCCCATAATATCAAACATGATAAAACATCGCAAAACTCAAAAATTCCTTGAAGTGGTAGCTCGTTGGTATTAAATTTAATGGGTAAATAATTTAGAATAACTATTTTCCAATTGCATTCCTAAACATACACGTACAGGCAAGAAGAATTCCTTATCGACCAGGTCCAACAGACGTACACTTCAAACAACTTACTTCGCCTCGTTCCCGGAACGAAATCAACCTACAGGATCTTTGTCGTGGCTTGGATCTTTTCCTGGTGAAGTCCACTTCGTTTACCAACGAAAGGACTATTCGTCACTAATTTCATCGCGTCTTCATCAGCTTCTTTCACACTGTCCTTGGCTTAGACTGCGGCGAACACGAACTATAACACAGTTCACGATAAATGTCTATGAATGTTCGTTCAAAATCGTCTGAACCACATCATATCATTTTTATCCGAAAAATCTTACTAAAAATATGTTATACACATTTTTGCTAAAGCACAATAAACAAAAATATATAAATTTGATATAAAATTCAAGCTTATGTTAAAAAAATAATACTAATTTCTATCATTTGCACTATATTTTCGCAGCGTATCAGTTCACAGACGGTCATAAACTGTCGCAGTCCATGACCTAGTTCCACGATCAAAAGAATAACAACCCCCAAATTTCAAGGATCTCAAAAAGGACAGAAAGAGGGGGAAACACTCAATGTTCGCGCCTTATCTAACTTGAATCCACTTCCTCTCCTGGTTTATTCAATTTTGTTCGCAAATTCAACCCTGACTTCCTCTCCAACTGCATCAGATTTAATTTTATATTTTTACTGTTATTATAAGAATCGGACAAAAG
Source organism: Perdita meconis (assembly GCA_030770465.2). Classification (NCBI taxonomy): domain Eukaryota; kingdom Metazoa; phylum Arthropoda; class Insecta; order Hymenoptera; family Andrenidae; genus Perdita; species Perdita meconis. The sequence goes on from JASKOS020000001.1 coordinate 7,883,657, forward strand.
ATTTATACTCGGGCAACAGTAAATGACAAAGTCAATTAACAGGTTCGCATATACAATGTTCACCGCAGTATAGACTCCAGGATTCATTCACAACCATTTCGAACTCCGACTCTGACTTGTTTAACGCGCTATAACTCAATCGGCCGATGATCAACGGGCTACGCCCACGTACCGGCTCCCTTTTTCCAACGGCTTTCGAACTTTCCACGAAGGCCGCGGACACATTAACCGGGGATCATCGACCTGGCTCTAAGAGTCAGTAAATGGGACCGGACAGGGCCGACCGGGTCGATTAACATTCAAATTGCTTGCGCTGGTCGCGGTTTGGAACAAAGTAGCGCGACCAGGCCCCGCTCGTCCATGCTCGAAATTTAATCGTCCCGCTTCCTCCCCCCTCGACCTTTTTCTCGATAATAAACAGCGTGCCCCAGGGATAAAATCGATACAAACAGAGGAATTAATTTCGGTAACGGAAGGATTCGATTGCTTGAGAAACGGCCGTCGACGCGGTTCTTGGAAGGGGTAATTTATGGGCCTGATCGTCTCTATGGGGTGGGTCTTATATTCAACTGAACACGGTGGAGATGAAAGGAAAATTCGAAGGTATCGGCGCTACCTATTACACCGATATCGTCGCGCGATTCAAGGGATCCAGAGAACGACTTGGGGACCGTGTACCACGGGTCCAGAAAAAGGGCAAAGGGTCCCCTAATCGTTCGTGGGAAGCGATCCCCGGGCGCAGAACTCGCGCAGGACGACGCGCTGGACTCTGTCGACTTTTTCCATCGGCGCCGGGGAGAGTTTCGCGCGGGGTCAAAGAGTTTACGCCGGGGTCCGTGATATATACCCGTCGGCCGGCAACGGGGGAAGGGCCCAACAAGGGCAAAAAGGGGCGTGCAGTCCACCTCGCACGGGCGTAGGTTTGTTTTAACAAGGCATTTAAAGCGTACTCGGTAAACATTCGACGAGAAATATTGGTTGTTTATGGCGCGGTGATTTATCACCTCGCGCGGCCGCGCTTGGGCCCGCTAGCGTAACGGCCGGGAACTGAACAGAGTTCGAGAGGAGAGGAAGAAGGGGTGGAAGGAGAACTGGGATGGGTCCCGGGTGGAAATAAGTTCAGCTATGGTTCATTTGCCGTGCGGGGGAGTCGGGGCCCCGACGGGCCCCTCGGGGCAACAGCTCTCGATGCGGCAGGTTTTAGCGCCGCTTAGAAGGACGGGGCCCCCGCCCGATGATGGCGCATTTGTTTCGCGATAAACGCGAATAAATTCCACCGTGGGTGTAATTATTACGCCGGGATTAGCCTTCACCCCTCCTTGGGCCCCGTAAGTAATGTTTCGTCAGCGAAGCCGCACGTTCCTCCGGGATAGACGCTGCCTGCGCGCTCTGCCTTGAATTATCGGCGTTTTTTAATTGGGTCCGTTGCGTGGGTGGTAGAGAGAAATTGGCTGCGCTCGAGCCCTTTCACTTTTCCCTTCTGCCCTTCGCGCGCTACAGAAATTCTCGCGAATGATCGGCGCTAGTATCGAGGATCGTCGTACATGTATGAGGATACTCGGATAACAAATGTTTGATTTAGAGTCGGTAGGGGCGTGGCTTTCCGCGCCTTTCCGCGGAACCTCGTAAAGGTAACTCGGCCGAGGGTTTCACCAGCGTGCAACAACACGTGAAATGTTTAGCATAAAGATGAGGCAGTATGAACCGGATAATGACGCGATGTGGTCGCGGGATCACGTCGATGAACGCTCGCCGCGCATATTTACGCGTTATCGGACTCCTGCTCGATAATCTATCACCTTTCCGCGGCTGATTGGTTCTTTACCATTGAATTGCGAGAAATGCTGCGCTCGCGAACAGAGAGATTGCAACGCTGAAGGTTATTCGAACAATAATTACGAAAGTTTCCAGCTTGGCTGATCGAAGAAGACGTCAGACGAGTTGAATGTTAGAGAAACAGAAACTCCGACTACTAGAGACGAAATGATTCAAAGACTCCGGGCCTAATACTAACAAACAGCACCTGGGTCACCTGTTCTAGGCTCCCCCGACATCTCAACTTCCCATATTTCGGAGTCAAAATCGGGCCCCTAAATCTCCCGGCTCCTCTCATTAACTCAAAAGCGCTGCCGGGACCGCGGGTCCTCGGGGCCAGGAACGTCCTTATTCGCGCCACCAAATTAGGGTCTCCGGGCGGAACGGGGTCCGGCGGAGGCGAGTGAAATATTACAAAATGATCGGATCCACGGGATCTTTCCACGAAGGGACACGAGGAAGCATCCGAAAGACGCAAGTACGCGGCCCCGAAAAAATTCAAGAAGCTATTAAGAGAGAATCCCTCATAGCGCCCGCTACCGTTTCTAGATGATAATCTCGGGCCCCGGCTACCGTAACCCACGGGACCCCATAGGGACCCCTCTCGATGACAGGGCCCCTTGGGCCAATAGATTTCGCCTCATAGCCAGTGAAATTTCGCTGTAGGAGGTCTGCTCGGTTGACACTATTAAAACGATACCAGACAATGGCCGCTGGGGCCCCGTTTGCAGGAATCCCCGCGATCCTGGGTCCCTCTCACGCTGCCCCAGGATGGGGACAGAATGTTTTAGAAATGAGGCGAACTCCTTTACCCGGGGCGTTCTTAATCTTCATTAGTTCGTTTAGGATTTGCATACCAGAGACTCTGCTCGTTTATCTGATCGTGGACTGCGACAACTGTTGAAGGAACCGTGAGCTGCGCCGTTGTTCTTGCACGACGGGATCGGGGGAGGATCGTTGTCAAAATACCGTGATTGAGAAATCTCTCGGCGGTTAGACCGTTTCCGCTTTGGGCCTTCTTAATTTGGAAATTCGTTGAATAATTTGGTGGGGGAGTTTCGTGAGAGATTTTAAGATAGAGCAAAGCTGAGGTAAAGAAAGAGCTTGGTTCTAGATTCTAAGAACATAAAAAAATTAAGAAGATCTTGATAAATTCAATAAATAGTCTATTAAAAACCAATGAACCCTATATTGGTATCTATATATAGAAGAGTTAGACCCTAGAGTTCAAACTTCAGACCATAGAGTTTAAAACTACATCTATGATTCATGTCCTTAACTAGGCAACTTTTTAATACTAGCGCTCAAAGTTGAAATACTTATTTTGAAGATAATGTACGGGCCTTAGCAAAAAGTCTCAAAAGAGTTAAACCATAAAATTTAAAACCATATCTATGGCTTGCCTGGGCTGTTGTTTGGGCCTTGGAGTAAAGTCTGAGAAGATTAATTAATTTGAGAACCCTTTGCTTCAGGACCTGTCGAAGTCAGGGCCCAGAATCAACATGCTAAATAAAAAAATCTACAGAGAAGTTAGACCCTAAAGTACAAAAACGTGTCCAACACTCAATAATATCGCACCAAGTTGAAGCGCCGATATTGAAAGGGCCTCTGGGTCCCAGAATAAAGTCTCGCGGAGAAGGTTAGTTAATCTGAGAGAACACTTAGCTGCCGGCCCTGTCGAAGGTTGGTGCACGTGAAATCATTCTTTTAATCCGTCAGAGAGCGACGATCCCCTGGTGAAAGTTCTGCATACAGCACGGTCCCCGGTTATTAGGCCCACCCAATCAGTGCTTAATCGTGACCTAACCTCCAGCGCGGACCGCTTTGGGAAGCGCATCGAGCGAAGGGGGCCAAGAAGGTCAAGCTTAGCCCTGAGACGCTGAACCTCACCTTATCGCGCTCCTCCGGTCCGGGTGGCCTACTCGGCCTTAATTGCGGGCCCATATCACGATCCAATATGGCCGCCCACCGCGAGTATTAGACCCTATGGGCGAGCGTCAACGTCCGCTTTATGTAAGAAATACGGTATATCGTGGATCGGGACGCGCGCGCGCGAGCGTCAAGGACAGTCGCGACTGGCGCGGAAATTACGGTTCTCAGCTGTTCGAAGGGGGCCCCGGGACCGCCTCAGCCGCGGCCCAAATTGGACTCCGACTAAGTTCGTTTTCGACGAGCTCCACGAAGACCGCGGAAAGGAGTCGCGTGCGAATCACGCGGTCACATCTAGGGCTAATTTATCGGGCCCCGACGAGTCCCGCGATTCCATTTGCAGTACATCACTCGCGGGCCCCGTTCGACGGTAATGTAATCTACTGTCGGCGATGATGGTTATTCGAGATAAACACGCAGCTCGGTCTTACCTCTCGGTTTCCGGGCAAAAATGCGACGGCTCGATATGCTACGTCCGACGTGCGGTTCATTTTTCATATTCACCGATTGTCAAGTACGCTCTGTTGGAAAATCGGCCGGCACCGAGCGTCATTTATCAAAACGGAGTCCCTTTATCGTGTAACGCCTTCAAAAATGATCCTTATCTGTTCCGTCGAGTCTCTCGCTCTCTCTTTCTCCCTTGCGTTTCTCTCTGGCTCTCCAACGCGCCTCTGTTCATTTCACCATTCCTCTATCGGCAATCAGGTAGCCGCGAGTGTCTCAATCTGCCTCTCTCGCCGAGAGGAGACCCCCTTCTCTCCCTCGACAGAGGGAAAGAGAGATTCACCGCGCGATGCGGTCGAGTACGCGTGACCCGTCACTTTTCCAGATCGGTAACGCCGATTCGTGAGGACTCGGCGTACGGGGGATTTCCACTCGTACGCTTCGTTTTCTTCGTCAGGTAGCCACCATTAGTCTCGAATATTCCCGATGGCATGCCGATCTGGCAGAACCGTTTCCCTCCGGGGACGATGGCCGGATCCCTCGTGAAACCAATCCGCGTCTGTCAGCATCGACGTTCTTATCGGCGACGTGATTAATTATTTTCACGGTGCTCCGCTACCTTTTCCTCCCGGGGTTTCATCATACACTGTCCTGGCCGAACCATCGATTCCCGTCACCTGCATAGCTCCAGGCCTGACGTTTTCAGCGGGTGTTCGGAGGATGTCTTCAGGAAGCTGCAACGATTTCTCCGCTTTCAGCAAACCTTTTCGGATTCACAATACCTGCCACTGAGATTCAGTTTTCTGAGAAGTCTACTTTTCAACAAAGACATGGGAAGATTGGCGCGAAGCGACAATTACGCTGCATAAATCGTTCCAGAAAATCGTCTCGCGGGATCGCCTGATATCATCCAGTTAGCTCTCGTTATGCGTGTCATCGCGATGCCCGAGGTAAGTCCAGCTCGGCGATCATTATCATTTTCCTTGAAGGAGCGCTGCCGAAGTCAGGATGCTTCCATCACCGGGTTTCGTGTCGTTCGATCTCCGAAGTCGTCGAAAACAGATTACAGGATGCCGCGCGATCGGGAAACCTTAACGAGTCATCGCTCGTTATCGATCCACTCATGAAATTCCTCGAACTTCCAGAAGTTCTCGCGCGATCCTCCCCTCCTCGGGTGGTAGATGACGTCACCCCCCGAGTGTAACAAGGCAGAACATCGGTTGAAGGCGATCTTGGAGAGGCCCGGTGTCACCGTTTTCGCGCGCAATCGAGTCAAGGCACCCGTGTTAACGTCACCGAGCGACATAACAGCGATCCGAGCGCGAAGATACAGATATGCGATCGCGGGACGTCATCGAGATGAGCAATCGGCGCGGCCGGACGTAATGGGGGCTAAGTGTTCTTCCATCACACGCGTAACCCAGCCACCTGCGAATACGGGGATCGTCGGTGCAATTTCGTTGTTGCGAATTCCCAGGGGGATGTTGCGATAGCTCCACAGAGTCCTCGTGATAACCGGCCGGCGTCAACTCCACCACCACCACCACCACCATGACCACCACGACCACCACCACACCAGCAGCACCGGTCGAACCTCCAAGCTTTTCCCTGACACACATGTACACACGGGGAATCGGTCACCACTGCGAGAAAGGAGGAAGCCAGCGAGAGTGAGAGAGAATGAGAGCGAGGGGGAAGAGAGGCAGGCGCAGCCCCGGGTGCAGCTGCAATTTCGCGTGCTGCACGCATGTCGAATAGCCAAGAGGGGCGATCAAGGCAAACGCACCCTGGAGGACTGGGCGACGAGAACAAACTAGCCTCCGAGCATTGGTGGCCGTTCCGTTCGCTTCTCGGCGGCCTCTCAGAGAACCGAAGAGAAGTCGCCCGGTTATGGCTACGCCTGCTACGCCAGAAGAGGCGGTTAACGAGTCTAATTAGCGACGAAAACGAAAACGAGTTTGACCCTTTTTTCTCTCTTTCCATCGCTTCGCCGTCCGCCTCGTCGCGTCTTTCTCCCTTAAACAGCCTCCCCGCTCGCTCTCTCGCCACCCCTCCCGAGCCTCCCTTCCCCCTCGGTGGCCGACAGACTCTTCAGAGACCGTCGCTCGCTTCCTTTCCTCCTCTTCTTCGCCTCTCCTTTCGTCCTTTCTTCTTCGGCCTCCGCTTCCTCCGCAATCTTTCTCCGCCTTCCGAGCTTCTTCCTCCTCCGCGCGGCTCCTCTTCCAACCGAGAAGGATTGCAGCCCCGCAGACCCGGCCTGTCGGCTTCCTTTTTTCCCGTGGAAACGAAATCAGGTCAGTGGGACGCGCGAAGGGAGGTCGAGCCTGACGAGACTTTAATTTGCGTGCTTGAGCTGATTACGCTTCGCCCCGCTTCGGACGACGCGCTCCGAAAATCCGCTTCCTTAGGGTCCGGGGACCTTACTGGGAATGTTGACGCGGGATGGATGCTCCGCTTAGGAACATGGGCCCTGAGGAATTTTTTGTGTTTCGTGCTTTATGGGGGTGAGACTATGGGCATGATTTTTCAAGTGTATGAAATCAATTCGATAATCGGTTGGAAGATTCTTTTGGGATGGATTGAATAGTAGTTGGTTCTTCTCGAAGATGAATTTTTATATACAGTAGTGGTAAAAAAAATTGCATTACTTTAAAAATATTAATGTTTTCATAAATCAATTAATGCACCAAAAATCTGACGGAATGTAATAGTTATGTTGAACCAAATTATGAGAAATTATTATAAAACCATGTTAAAATACTTTAATGTAACTGCAAAGTTTGCAATGTATCTCGTTTTTACGTATTTGACAAACTGTGTTTTTAAGCAGTGCTGGAATTTTATTGTAATTTGAAGAGTTTGAGGATTTTATTAAATTTTGCGTTAATTGATTTTCTATGGAAAATCCATCTTCATAGATGAATAAGTAAGACGTCCTTGATTTTTCTGTGACGAATAGAAATGTGTTTTTAATAAGAAATATTGTTTATTGTATTTTGTAATCTATATTTTTAATGTACAAGAAAGTGTGTAACATAGCCTGAAAAAGTTTCAAGCAGTGTCTGTCTCCCCTTTTAGAGAAATAGATCACCAAGAATGTGGGAATTTTTTAGTAACAGCTGAGTTCACTTAATTGGCAGTAATTTCCACATCTTTGATAATTTATTTCTGGAAAACACAAATGAATTGCTCTTTGCAACTTTCTGAGATAATTTAATACACTTTCTCCAACCTATGAAGAAAAATTGAGCTTTCATCTGCAAGTTTATTATTCTCATTTTGTGATCTAAAGAATATTATTTCTCTTTAATACACAGAATTATGTTTTCAATGAACGACATTTTTTAGGCAGTGTCTCCCGAATTTTGTAATTAAATTATTTTGAGATATGCAAGAGGCTATTTTGAATAACTTCAGAATGTTTACCCCAGTTCTTGAGAAATAAATTGTCAAAAATGTAGAAATGTCTACTTATGAAAATTTCCTGATGACAGCTTAGTTTGCTCAATCAACAGAAATTTCGTTAATTTATTTTCATGATTTGTTTCTTCATCCTACATCTAAAAAAAAATTGATTAAACAATTCGTAAGTCTGTTGCTATCTATCTATAATAACTGATATAATTCTCATTTTATGATTCAAAGAATATCCTCACAATATTCTTACATCAATATATTTATTATTATTTTGTCTAATTAAAAAGTATAAAGGCTAGTTGAAGACAATGGCGACCCAAAATCGAAATGCAAAGGAGCGCGTTGTGTGTCAGTGGTGCACTTGAACTGGATAGAAAAATAGAAGGTGGCGATTGGCATCGCGAACGACGGAGAGCGAGAGTAAGGCCGGGCGGAAGAAGACGAGAGTGGCCATTAATTAAAAGGAGCATAACGACTTTAAGCTTCGTTAGCATACCCGTGGGCGGTGTCCTAAGACATTCCGTTTGCGCGGTATTCGGGGGACTAAACTGAATCTTGTCTCTCACTTTCGCCGTTCCCCATTCACTCGCTTCCACCTCCACGCTAGAATCTTAAATTTTACGACGGAGTTATCGCGCCGGTGGCCGGAATTGAGTCATATCTCGCATCATATTTTGACCCTGAAGAAAGATTACGGCTTCTCTTCCTTTAATACAATCGACAGAATGATCTCAAATCGGTGCAATCCGCGTTCCAATTTCTTTTCTTCGGGACCGATTGCTCGTTCGGCGAGGAACAAATACGAGAAGCGGATCGAGCGACTCGCACGTGACAATCGATACCCCTTCGGCTGATTCGAGGCTTAGATAGATCCTCGCCGGGGCGCAGCTGCTCGAGCAGCAACTCGTCTCATTTTTAAGATAATCGCTGGAAAAGGAGACAAAGTTCGGCGCGGCACGCCGCGACACGACCGTCGAGAGGGGCCTCTCTAATCGAGATCGTACTCGCCAGTAGTATTTTTTCGACTACCGCGCACGGCTTGATTGAGCTTCGGTGAAAAGCATTCAATTTATACGGGAGATATCTTGATCGGAGGGCGAGCGAAGAATGTACCTTCATTAAGCCCGGGTTCGACGAACACGGTTTCGCTTTCGGTCGAAACCGTCCAATAATAACATTTTTTCGTAGAGACCTAGGAGACCCCCTAAACCCCCTTCGAATACCTTAAAAATTTGTTTAACGAGACGCCGAAACCCTTTGAAATAGCGCGGGTCGATCAATAGCCTGGCCACCGAAATCATACATCTCTCGACTCCTTGAACTCTCACCGCTTCTGGAAACGCCACCTCATATCCTATTCGAAAGATGACGCTCGCGGGTTGACCGAACTATTCAGGGAACCCTTGGTCATCGGTGAACAACGTTGCAGAAGAATGACAAAGATTTTAATGAGAGCCGGAGAAGATTCGTAACAGTCGGAGGAAGGAAGCTTCAAGAACTGCTCTTCCAGCTTTGAGATCAACAGTTCTTTGTCTATCTATGTTTGGAAACTCTGGTTTTGTAGACATCAGTTTTGATGTAGTCGTAGAAATTGTTAGAGGAGCGTTTTCATAACACTTGATCTCAATGCCATTTTTTACTATGGAGCTATTTAAAAGCTAAGGTCTACAAATATTGAGGAAAAACTATTGATGATCTACAGACTGTTACAAATTACGAAATTATCGGGGCACATGATCCACCAGGTGAAATTTCTGTGGTGACTCATGGCAAAATTTCGAAAGTTGATTTCGAATTTGTATTGATATAAAATAAACTGTAGTCAAGCGCCTATAACTTACACCTATAGTTTTTAGACTATGTAATAATTAGACTGCGGATTTTTATGCATTTACGCCAATTTTAAAAATGCGAAAATGTATGAGAATATGTATAAATATAAATATATGTGGAATATCAAACCTTTTATAGGTTTTATTATATTTAAGAGGCAAGATTTTTATACAAATTTCACTCCTTTTTCTGCAGACCTGAAAATACAGGGTGTTTGGGATAGTATAGGCAAGCTTTGGAGAGGTGATAGATCACGTAAAAACAAACAAAAAACTTCTATATGACTTGGGTCCAAAACTCAACCATTTTTGAAAAAAACTGTCATAAACATTTAAGCTATAAACCGCTATAATTCAAAATAGGAACGTTTTTCGCAAGCAATTTCTTCGCTAAAATAAAGATTACGATCTTGTTAATCCAATAAGTACAGTAACTGTGATATTGTTACCTCGTATCGCAAAAAAACAGTATTTTTCTAACCCCCTAAATTACCCTTTAAAATCGCGATAATTTAAGGGGTTAGAATAATATTATTTTTTCGCGGTACAAGGTAACAATATCACAGTTACTGTACTTATTGGATTAACAAGATCGTAATCTTTATTTTAGCGAAGAAATTGCTTACGAAAAACGTTCCTATTTTGAATTATAGCGGTTTATAGCTTAAATGTTTATGACAGTTTTTTTAAAAAATGGTTGAGTTTTGGACCCCAGTCATACAGAAGTTATTTGTTTATTTTTACGTGATCTATCATCCCTCCAAAGCTTGCCTATACTATCCCAAACACCCTGTATAATAATAATAATTGCATGATTTCTAGAGGATGCCCATTCACACTCCAGGAATCAAGTGTTAGAATGTCTAACGGAAAGATACAAATTTTGATGTTCCAAAAATCCAAATTCGCATCCCTGCATCATACATCCCAACAGCGATCACTCCTCCAAACCGCAGACCTGTGCACCGAAAACCGTCGCGGCGAACTCGGTCACGAATCACCGGTCTCAATTGAAAGCCGCAATCGAAAGTCCGCGATTGAAAGTCGCAATTGGAAGGCCCCTCGTCGAGGGTCGCGCGGTCTCCCGCGAGAGAGCGATTCGCGCAGCGCTCTCCATGGGTGGCTGCGGGCATTTCGAAGTGAGGCCTCCATCGTCTAAATAGCGGAACATTATCCTATCTCCCGCGGTGGAGGACGCGGTCGCTGCGGCCGTTGGTACCTGCTCCGTCGAGCGGATATCATCTTCCCTCGTGGCCGAGCTCCGCCGCCGCCGCGCCGCGCCGCGCCGGTTGTCGTGTCCGGGGCCCGAGCGTGGATGATGGGATGACGGACCGCGGGCGTGTCCGAGTAGCCGATACCGAGGCGCGTGATCGGGAGACCTCCCGGGGCCGACCACCCTCGAGGGGCCACGAGGGTCGACTTGTTAGCCAGACACAACGGGCTCTCGAACTAACGGAGCGCTCCTCCACCGGCGACGACAGCTCTCCGTGCCGACAATGTTTCCAGCGAGGCCAGAGCCCCGGTGGACGCTTTGCATCGGCCGGCCTGTGCGCATCCGTTCCCTCCTATTCCACGGGGCTTCGTGACTCGAAAGATCGACGATTCGGTCGAATCGTATTGGAGCACCGGGAATCACCTGGCGAACTTTCGCTCAATGGGGATCGTGGGTGGTGAGCTACCACTGCGACCCGGCGACTTCCATCGAGCTGTTCAGGAGCCTCTCCGTTGGCTTTCGTCGATCTGGGTTAATTGATTATGTAGTTTATGTTCGGGTCTCTTGCCTTGAGCAGGGTGCACCGATCGAAAAGGAAAACATCTTATATTAATTAAAGTTTATATCTATTCTAACTATACGTACGTGGTAAGGTTCGAAAGTTTCTGGCCTTAACGCATTAAAGAAGTAATAACATTAAACGATGATTTTTATTTATCAATACGATCATTCTTTATTTGAATGAACTACAAAATTTAAATAACAGTGCAATTAAACACAGTGCACTGCACACTGCAGTGTGGGGAATTAACATTGTTAGACCTGTCAAATCATGTTTTACCCTGTTTAGGTCAAAAACTTTTGAACCTTACCACATATCTTATTATGACAGGTTTCCATGTGTCTTCTGATAAATCTCAATTTATTTCCTTTTGTATTTTTTTTTATTTCTAGAAATTGTATTATGTTTTTTAAAAATACATTCACAATAATTTATTATTTTGTTCATCATTTGTTTAGGGTACTGGTCCCTATTAGTGAGCCTGAACCTATTGCCTGAACCTATGCCCTTACACTTAAATAAGTTATAAAAAAGGAATCCCTTTAGAAATGACAGAAAAACATTTTTTTTTCATTAAGTTTAATACTTTGATTTTATTTAAAAAAATGTGTTTCTTTTATTTCTTAGAGATATTCTTTTTTACAATTTATTTAAGTGTAGAGGCACACTATTAGGTACAGGCTCATTAATTGGGACCATTACCCTAGGTGTTTAACTTCTGCATAAATCCCTAGTTGCAGGATTGGAGTTTCAATTTTAAGACTCTTTTAGAATTCTATATTGAAAGATTAATACATTTCTTGCTGCAAAAAAAATTCAGATCTTTCAACGGGACTCCAGAAAAGTTTTAAAATGAGATTATAATATACAATTATGAGAAGGAATGACAGTTATATTCACTTCTCCAATGTTTAGTTTCCTTTTTCCTCGGACCCCACACTTTAAGAGCTCGCACTTACTCTCAGTTATTTTCATATTTTATGTATACACCGTCCCTTTATCAGGGACAGGCTTGCCCCGGGCCCCGTCATCGCTAAGGGCGGCTCTGCATTTTAGTTTAAATTGCAATTTTACAAGGATTCATTTACTAAAGATTTACTCTCGTGGAAGAAAGCGATTATAATGTCACTTCGGACCCTTTAACCTTTGTATACTGTTTAGGTTTATCTACCCCAAAATTTAATTCAAACTTTTCTTCATCTCTCAACAAAAATGTAGCTCCTATGAAACTCACTTTTCGGAAAAGTGATTGAAAAATACGTCTTCGTATAAAATTGCATAATATTTCATGGTTTAAAAATCAAATTTGCTAGAATTACATTATTTCAACAGCGTATACGGGTTAAATAAGAAGACTTGGCATCAATAAATATTCATATTCACTCATGTTTGTAGGAAGAAATAAGTGATAATCCAATCGCAAAAGAAATAAACCGAAATCAGAACCTTTTAACTCCCTTCCAGCCCACCCTAATTTCTTCTCAACTCTCCCAAAATTCGTCTCCACCTTCCAAACTCCTTACCCAAATGCTCTTCACCCTGCAACCCTCTCCGCATACCGCGAACCTGCACCAATTGTCACCCCCATCGCTCTCAAAGCAAGCCGATCCGAAAAAGGCGCATGCACTCGAGCGACGAAAAGCGAGATCCGTCGAATCTGCAAAGTGCATCGAGCCCCCGCAGGCGGGCAAGAACCTTCCACGAAGATCTCGAAAACCTGACTTCTCCCACGTGCGTACGCTCGAGCACTCCCATCGATATTCTCCCTTTCATGCGCGAAAAGAAAAAGAAAAAAAAAATATAAAAAAAGGCGACGACGACTACGTTTTCCCACGTGATCCAGCGAAACGAGAGAGCTCGGGATCCGCTCTCTCTCTCTTTCTCTCTTTCAATCTCTCGCTCGTTTCACGTCGAGTGGTCCGTCGATCGCGAGTGCTCATTGTTTCAGCGGCACAATAATGGGCCCGCGCGCGTTTCGCTCGCAGAGCGGCAGGACAAGTGTGCGAAAAGCCGGAGAGGGCGACGGGTTCCACGGAAAGAAAACGAAGGCGTGCGTGAGCGTGCGGACCCCGGAGCGGCGGCGCGGGGAGGTGTGCACAAGCGGAGGATCGTCGCACAAAGAGTGCGCAAAACACACAAACAGCCGGATTGCAATAATGGATGCGTGTTGTACAAATACGATATCGGCTCGAGGGGGACCCGCCGCGGGCACGTGACCCTTTCAAAAGGACTCGGAATATAACGAACACCCCCAATGGCGTAACCCCCACTGGGGGGGCACGCTCCGAGCTCGTGTCCTCCACCAGTTAGCGGGGTTAACTTACAAGCCTCCACCGCTAATGCCGCGCTGGTACACGATTTTTTTTTTCCTCCCCCGACGTATCCCCCTTCTCGACGTTGTTACTGGCCACCGACAGTTCGATGATAATTCTAGGCTATTAGATGGCCTCGCACGTTTCGCTTTCGTGATTCCAGTCGTTTTTTGCTTTTCCATCGAAGGGGGACCAAGGAGGGATCAAACGCAAGAATAATTGAGCGGCTCGAATATTCCTAACTTTCAGAAAACATGCTCGGCTCTTTTTATCAGTGGTATGCAAAAAGTTCTATCGTTTAAACATAAATGCAATATTGGTCCACTGAATGCTCTCAGTTCGGGACTGGAGGCAGACTTATAAGGGTGGAATTTTCTATATGTGTCTGATGCTGCTGATCAAACGTAGCGTCATCGTAAAAACAAAGAAAAAAGAAATGCAATGGATCTCATGTATATTAAATAACGTTGTGCGTGTTTGAGCGTCGCATCTGGCTGCAGCGTCAGACGCTTATAGGAAATCCCACCTTTATAACGCAGATTTGGTTATTTATTTTTGCTATCGATTCGTTGTTGGTTCGTTAGAAGCGAGAATAAGGGAACAATCGGGTATAACGTGGCAGGGATACCGACAGGCATATAATGTCGTTTGAAAATTGGATTTTTGACATTGCAATGAAAATTAAGAGAATATTTCATTCATAATAGTAATGAAATGACAATAATAACTATGTTATGCGCCAAAAGTATGGAAACAGTGAAATATTTCGAAAACGGAACATTTTTGAGAAAAATGTTTTAGAGCAATGTTTTAGGGTTTCAAAAATTCTATTGGACGGTCGTATCCGTTTGACCTTCAGAGGAGCGGTCAAGGTCACGTCAAGGTCAACATGATTTATTTAAATAGAACATCCCATTTTTGATCATGCAGTGTTTAAGCTGACGATGAGACCTTTTCAAAACACTAGCTGATGACCTATTTCTGTTGAAAATTGCCTGAGTGCTGAGCTTTAAATGTATCGAGACCTGTATCAGGCTTATTGTTAGTATTCTGTCGTTTTATGTTAGAATTAATGTCGTTGGGTAGTAGTACTGAAATCGGCGTCATGATTTCGATGATATTTCTAGCGCATGTGCAGTAACATCTTTGAGATGCGATTTCGGCCGAGTGATGTGGCAAATATTGGAAATTGGAATGATCATTGTACACAAGCGAGAGATTATCTCTTCATTCTCGACGTTCAGAACTTAAGCAATTCTCAACAGAAATAGGTCAAGAGCAAGTGTTTTGAAAAGGTTTCATCGTCAGCTTTAACACTGCATGATCAAAAATGGGGTGTTTCGTTTAAAAAAATCATGTTGACCTTGACGTGACCTTGACCGCTCCTCTGAAGGTCAAACGGATACGATCGTTCAATAGAATTTTTAAAACTCCAAAACATTGCTCTAAAATATTTTTCTCAAAAATGTTTCGTTTTCGAAATATTTCACCGTTTCCAAACTTTTGGCGCGCCCTGTATAAGGCCCGATGTTGCTTTAGTGACTCGTAAAAAATAAATGGAGCTTGTATGGAAAGTGTTGCATTAGTGTACATATTCACCAAACCTAAGGTACATTTTCACTTGGCACTAAAAGCCATGACTTTTGATGTCGTGACACTGTTATACTAAAAATTCGTGGTATTAAATTCAATGTCATTACAAAGCAACTTCTAATTTTCACCATCACGAAGGTCGTTACTAGACAGCGGATTTTATGCTTTTATAGCAATGTTGAGCTTGCAAAAAATCTATAGGACTGTTAATATATCCAAAAATATACAAAATATCAACAATATTATTCAAGTGAGAATATTTAGAATATTAAACATACTGTTTCTCAAATTCCAATTCTTTATTTGTGCTTGTGAAAATTTCATTTTGCATAAAGATCCGCTGTCTAGTCATTGCATGTAGTGTCATGGTACTAAAAGTCGCGATTTACTGATACGTCAAAATGCACCTTTAGCACTATTAGATTTCCGTTTGTTCCGTTCTGTACAACACAGTCTTTCAAATACTGAAGTTCGAAAATTTGTCGATGACTTCTTTCAAAAACTAAATATTTCTTTTTGCGTGGTGTTCACCTTGTATCAGAACTTTATAAAAAGGTAATGGAAAGTGGTGGAAAAAGTATTGACGAAAAGCTACTATACCTAATGCTATAGTATTTATTATGTAACAGCATTATAACAGGATTACTGTGAGGTCTTCATAATGATTCATATACAAATAGTATATAATGCTCTCCCCCCATTAAATTCGGCAAGGTTTCCTCAAAACGTTATATTAAAGATAAAAAATTGATTCAATCATCGCAACCCCAATACACCATTTAAGGGTTAATAATATACTGATGATGAATAATATACTTACGAAAACGACGGAAACTTTTGCATACCCCTAATATTTGGAGGATTTCCGCCTCCTCCCGAGATTTTATATCTATTAATAATATTCTAGGGACATCTGTACGATTCCCTCCAGCACATGTTCGCGGTATTCCCTTTCAAGATTAATGAACAGCAGCTGAAGGAGCGCCTATTAATCTTGCTAATGGTTCAAACTGTGTCAATTTATGCAATTTCGAGAAATGGAATTGAATTTCCCTCCCGTCCCCGCGCACGCTTCCCACGAGGCAGACGCGAAAACCTTTGCCAGGATTCGGAGATGTGATTTCCATGTCCGATCGCGAGCACGATTCCCGATAAATCACACCGCGCCGGACAATTAGTTGGAAATGTGCAGCACGATCTGCGGCGACACGTCGGAAGTCCGTACTTAGGATATCAACGACGGCGATTCGAGACCCCGGTAAGGACACGTGTCGAAATAAACCGCGCGCCTGTAATAGCTTCTGAATTGCGAGCCCGCCCTTCGATATTTCGTCTGTCTGTTGCGTATAACGCCCCCTTCGGCCTTGGCCGAAGGGCGAAACGTGACGTTTTTATCTCGCGGCGATATCTGTGACGTGTGTCACCGATACTGTGATTCCCGGCGCAATTGGGAAACGATTTCCGTCGCGGTGAAATTTAATGGCGAGCGACGATTGAATATGACACCGGTTACATATGGTCCTTGGGGTTGGATTTCTATCTTTCGGGAAATAATAAGGCACGTTGAAATTTCATTTTTCCGTTCCCGTCATTTTGCTCGGAGAATCCTCCGAATGAATTTCCAAGAATCGATCAGGTTGCTAGTGTGAATGATTAAATTAATAAACGGAGCGAATGTGAATCGTGCGTTTGGCTCGAACTAATTTCGTCGCGACGATCGATAAACGTTGTTTGGACAATCGTGAAGGAAGTTGAAGCAGAGACGCGTCACATTATATCTTTTCTATTTACACGCTACCACGCAAATTGATGTGTGAAGTAAACACTTGTGTTTGACAGGCTGGACTTCGAAGCCGGCGGAACAAAGGGGTAGTAAAGCTACCGGAAGGGCCCCTTGTTAGGGTGAAATTATCGATGGAAATTGAAAATCACGCCTATGTTTTTTGGTTTTGCATAATTAACTCGAGACACATCGAACTGCATATTCGGATTATACATAATACAGTATAATAATAACATTTTGTCGATAAATGTGAAAGTTTTATCCCCACCACTAGCGGCATCCCTCTGGGAACCAGCGAAACGATTGAGGTAAAATGAGTGACATAGATTCTTGCACCTGGGGAAAAATGTGATAAGGAAAAATGCCCATTTCCCACTGAAATATATAAAATACAATATATGCAGTGTATACTGTAGTGTATGTAGTATATGTATATATATATATATTTTATATATATTAGTGGAAATAGTCACTTTTCCTCATCCCATTTTTTCCTTAGGGACAAGAATCAATGTCACTGATTGTAAGTATGTACAATACTCGGTTACCAATTAGTGTATTACGATACGCCGACTTTTATCTTTGCTGCGTATCCTCGAACCACAATCCCTCTTTCTTTTTTGCGCACTGTCTCTTTCTACGTTCGCACATTACAAATAAAGTAGGACCTCTACGATAAATGTGACTCTCCGGTCTCGAGGAGTTCACACTTATCGAGAAAATATTGTATCTGTGATTCATGAAAAATTTTCGGCAAAGTTTACACGCCCTTTTCGAAACGGTATCATGAAAGATCACGAATAAAAATTCAGAAAGATAGTTTCGACTGAATTCATCTATTTATTCGGGACCATATATATGAAAAACTGTTTTTGAAAAGTCAGTGTTTTGATAATGAATGCATTCCTAGATTTTACTACCCTGCAGATTTTTTTATTACAGTAAATGCGTTTGGTTTCACTGATTTCAGAAAATGGCCGACTCTGGGAAATTTTCAATAAAAGCATTTGAAGGAAGTAGAAAATTCCTTTCGAGTGTTTGTGAATTATCTTCCCAACTAAATTCAAATATATATGTATCATGTGTTTCAGTCAGTAATAATGATTTTACACTTACCAATAGTCGATACGAATTTCGGAAGAATTGGAGGAAAAAGCGACTCAGCAAACAATGTCGATAAAGCAGGAAATTGTTGAGAAAATGTTCCGTTCTGGTTTGTCGACATTTACCTTCGCAGCTGAACTTTATGGAACTGGATTCTATTAAACATATATGAAAATATATCAAGTGTAGTATATAAAATATATTAATCTCTTTTATTTATTCTAGAAGCACTCACACTGATTTTCAGTCATTTTGTATTTTTAGGTCTGTTTTCTGTTCCTGCACTGGCTGCACTAGTTCAGAAATCAACTATCACTATCTTCTTCTATTTCACAAAACGGGAGGAGACAAGTGGTTAGTTCTACACTAGTTCAAAAAGTGCAGACACAAAAAACAGACCTTTTGAATTTCTGCACGTCTTTTTATCCCAACCATACACTATGCACATACCTTAGGAAACCTAATAACAAAAATTGCAGTCATCTATGTCACCATTTATAACTATTACGTGATTACAAAAAAATTACTTCCAAACTCAAATTTATTTTAATTGATCCACGCTATGGATGAATAATAAACAATATTTCAATTCTATCTTTACGCCTTTAGTTTCTAGTTCTTTTTCGAGTGCTGCCAACTATTTAACGATAAACTAAAATTCCCTATACGCATTTCTTGCCTTCCGCAGTGGATGCACACAAACAAGTGATTCTGTATGATTCTGTACTCGATCGCATGGAGGTATCGCAAAGGGAAGATGCTTTGGGTAGTTTTTTGCCATTTTCCATTGTGTTCGATCGGTGAATTTTGACAGTACAGGAGAACTGAGTCAAGTTTCATTATGTAAATCGCGCGGGAGTGAATCGATAATGAAACAATAGTAAAGTGTAAAGTGAGGAAGGAGAATCATCAGCGACTGGGAAGATTTTTCGTGGACGTTCTGAATGGATATACAACCTCTCTACTGAACGGTTTTCATCTACATTTAGGCTTTGCTTTCTCATAACATTAGATACTTATCTATAGCTGTAGTCTATTCCGCTATCATTGCGTATTTTCCTGCATTAACGAGTATATTAGATTAATGATGAGCGATGGTAAGAAGGTAGGTGGAAATTCCAGTAGTGAGGTTGTTAACCAATTTCGGAGCTGTAGGGATCTCAGCGATATCGTGCCCTTGTATACGCCGCGCTCTCTTTATTTGAAACCGGTTGCGAAAATAAATGTATCTGTTAATCTTCCCCAACTGAAAGTACCAGGTAAAACGTCCAAGAATAGTAGTCACTTTGCATTTTTCTTCATTTCTATTTCGTTTAACTATTTACTGTCTCTGCGTAGTAATAATTCCTAGCAAAAATTTCGTCTTCCGTTTCCTCGCTCTCATCCAAACGTTTCGTGTACGCAAACAGTGTTCTTTTTTTCGCGCTTAATCCCATAGTTCTCCTAGGTTTACGTTTAACCATAATACGTGTACGATTTGATAGCATTTTTACTTCCAACAGGACAAATAAGCGACCGTTTCAAACTTGTACAAATAATACATATATTCTTACACATATTTTTAGCATAGTAGGTTTTTACAGAAAACTTAACTGCGATATAAACAGGAAAAACAATATCAACATGGGAAGTAATGGAGAAGATACGTTCGCTTATACTACCGGACGAGTTTGCGTCTCTGAAGGTAGCCAAGAGTACGCTGGAATTTATCAGATTGGAAGGAGACCTCCAAGACAGATGCAGGCTGCAGCGCGTGCTGGCCAGGCTGGACTCGCAGCGTTTGAATCTGTCTGGATTCCCGAACGTTTTGAAAGTTCGCGCGGCAGAGGCGAAGGATGACTTTCCCACTAGACATAGTTGGGATTCTTACTTTAGAGACGCTAAGCACATGAACGAACTGAAGCCTGGAGAGAGGCCGGACACGATACACATAATGGGCTTGCCCGTTAAGTGGTTCACGGAGGATGGTGCGATAGTGCCTAGTGAATCTTTGATCGGAAAGATATTCAAGAAATGGGGAACGCTTCGAAGAGTCGACGTACCTGCTGCTGACTCTTATAGATCTAGAATGCGACTTGGCACAAATATAAATAAATTTAGTTACGAAGATGGGATATTTTTCGACGCTTATATTCAATACGTTGAGTACATGGACTTTGTTAGAGCTATGGATGCATTACGCGGGATGAAAGTCCTTAAGAAAGAAGGAGAGAATGCATTCACAGCTGCCATTAAGGTACACAAAATATAAATTACATAGTGTACTTGTGGGAATAATGAAGATTGTTGTATTTATGTTGACTGATATGTGTGTAGATTGCGTTTGATAAAACAAAGCACATGAGCGATAGCACTATCGCGCACAGAGAATTTGAAAGGAAACGCCTTATAGCGCAGGATACGTTAGCAGCAGAACGGATTCGTAGAAAAGAGGAAGCCGAAGAGAAGCGTCGCGAAGATCTCAAGTAATTAAAATAGTAGAATGTGTAGCTGTTAACATAATTCCAGTTGCGTCACGTGTATTTTCCCTTAGGAAAAAGGAAGAGGCAGAATCGAAGGCGAAAGAGGGCCGACGGCAGAAAAGGGAGGAGAAACGCAAACGGAAAGCCTTGACGATATTTCGAAAAAAGGAGGAAGACAAAGTATCTTTGAAAATCGCCAGGGAGGGACAGAAGTTGATCAAAGCACAAAGACAACTTGAAAGTATTCGTCTTTTGGACGAATTATTCGATAGAATAAAGGTGAAAAATTCTAAGAGATTTACCGCTCGAAATTTCCGTGTTTAAAAACTTAGATTGTAATATATTTTGTATTTGAAGATAAAAGTGGAAAATAATGAGATCAAAATCGATGAAGTGCCGAGTAATGATACCAAAAAGGAGGATAAGAAAAATAATAAAGATGAAGGTACTGTTCAAACCGTAAGTTCAGAGGAGGACGGAAAAGATGGAAAAAAGGATAAGAAGCTTAAAAAATCCAAGAAAAAGAAATCCAAACAAGAAAAAAAGAAGAAGGTACACCTTTATTTTTAGTTATGTTTATGATTATAAATTTCTGTTACTAAATATATCATCAAATATTATTATTCTTGCAGAAGAAGCGAAAAAAGGGGAAGGATTCCGAGAACTCTGCAAGCCAAAGCGAAGATTCGGGCGCAGAGGAACAGACAAAGAAATTAAAGAGTGTTTTGAAAAAGAATGTCGCGTATCCATCTTCATCTACAGGTGAGTTTGATTGTCATCAAGTGTGATCGATGAATTCCCGGAGTATATTTAATTTTCTTTTGTGTTTCAGCTCCTGGAC
This sequence comes from Perdita meconis, assembly GCA_030770465.2. Taxonomy (NCBI): domain Eukaryota; kingdom Metazoa; phylum Arthropoda; class Insecta; order Hymenoptera; family Andrenidae; genus Perdita; species Perdita meconis. Next base: position 7,904,964 of record JASKOS020000001.1, read on the forward strand.
CCTTGGAATCTCTTCCTTATCCAACCCTTTATCCACGGTTACCCGAACCGTGGTACTACGAGGCTGCGTTACCAATGATTTACCCTTCCTTATCCAGAGGTATGTCCAGAGGGGGTCGCTTTTCGCGCGGCAATGGTAGAGGCAGAGGATTCCTGTGGCGCAACGCCGGCAACCCTCGCGCGTTGCACACCTTCAACCCTCACTTGTACAACGAGCAATACTACAAGTACTTCGCTCACTTAGTAGGCCAAGATTATCACTCGTTCGACTACAGGAACTCGCGATCCTTCAGCAGATCGAGGTCGAGGTCCAAGTCGCGAACGAGAACGAAGTCGAGGTCGAGGTCGAAGCCGAAAACCAAGTCGAGGCCTGGGTCCAGATCGAGGTCCAGATCGCGGGGGAGATCGAGATCGAAGTCGCGGTCAAGATCGAAATCGAGGAGCAAGTCGAGGTCAAAGAGCCGACGACGAAGCAGAAGCAGATCGCGATCGAGACGGCGACGGGGAAGATCGACGTCTCGGTCGAGGTCTCGTCGATCGAGGTCCAGAAGGAAATCTCACTCGCGGACTAGATCCAAGTCTTGGAACAACGTTAGGAATCGGTACAAGCGACGGAGGGACAGGTCGGCGTCAAAGGTGAAGATCACCAGGGCGAAGTCTCGCAGCAATTCGCCTAAAAGAAGATCTCGCAGCAGCACTTGGTCCATGCCGAAGTCGCCCGACAGAAGGAGCTGTTCCTGGTCGAAGAGCGTCGACGTCGCCAGCAACAAGGCGGATTCGGACAAATCGGCGCACAACCAGGAGAAGGGATCGAGCAAAGAAGATGCGCAAACTTCTCAGACGGAGAAGGCTGCTTCCGAGTGATAAGAAAATCACGCTTCCGTCTGGGGTTTAAGATAAAAAGTCTGCCTCTCGAGAGGAATTAGATCTTATCGAACGTCTGTGCGAAATTGTATCGCGATATTTGTGCATACTCGTGTTTGATAAGATCGAGGGAGATATATTTTTATTCGCGTGATCAAACTTCCTAAAGTTGAGTAATCGATGCAATGTATAGCGAAGAGAAAGATGCGAGGATCGATGTTTGAATCCTGAGCATATTTTTAATTCTGAATCTGTATTATACGAACTGCGAGAACCAAAACTCGACTGTATATATACACACTGTGAATTATGTAATTCTTTAGAGTATTCAAAGAAATGATACGAGGGAATTATGCATTTTTCAATTTGAGGTGAGAATTATATATGGCGTCGCTATATGGTGAACATTCTGTTGAAATCTGTAGAAGAGGCTGATGATTATCGGGAGTGATAGGGGAAAGAAACGTTCACAGTTCGACTTGCAAATTTTATTTGTTTTTTCGGCATGAAAATGCATTGGTTCATAAACATTGTAATCGTTATACCCCTATCCCTTCGTTAGATCGAAGATCGATTTTAGCAGCGTTCCTTCGGGGATACACGCTACGATTAGATTCTCATTTATCGACTGGTGCTCGCTTGATATCATTAATTCGTCTATGATTAACAGGATCTCGAAATTCATCGTCTCCGTTTTTGTTCACTTAGTGCCGTGATCAGCACCGCGGCGCGTATCCGCTCGATACACGATTTCTCCGTCTTAACACGGTCGTTTTTTTTTTTCTTTTTAAAAATATGTGCTACATTTGTTTTTCCTTGTTTTTGTTTTCTCATCGCTATAATTAATAATATAATAATACGTATTATATACATCTCGCGTTGTTGAATCGCACCCTCGTATGTTTCAGAATAACAACTCGTTTTGTCTTACAATCAATGCTTCGCCGCAATGACATTCAATCTAATGGAAGATTCTTTATCATTCTTGAACATCATTCGCTCTCGCAAGTATCTTCTCTCGCCTCGTTTGTTTCTCTTCTCTCTCTCGTTAACGTTATCGGCGTAACTCGTTTCACGTTCACTGGTTTCTTTTTTGTTTCTCTTCCTCGCTTTTAAATTGCCTACCGCTACGGTATCTTCGGAATTGATTAGATATTGACTACTTTCAAGATTCGTTGCGTGGGAATTGTTTTCTTTAGACTTTATTGATCCTCAGATGATAGCGTTCCCGTGGCTCTATCGTTCGACGGAATCGTTTCCGTACCACTTTGCAAGCAAATCGCAAGCTTCAGCAATGAAATCGTTTCCTCCTGTAATTTTTTTTTTTTTTTTTTTTTGAGCTTCGATCCATAAACGTCGAATGTCTCGAACAAGGCGAACGCTATCTTCTGCGATAACTGAATCGATGATTCGAGAAACGAACCGATTCCACCTACTTCTAACTCAGAAGAACTGCGAGCATGCGATCTTTCGTTTGGATAGAATCGAAGAATAATTAGCGATCTGAGTTTCAAGACTCGTTACTTAATTTACTTGTTTAAGAGGCAGCAAAAGAGAGAGGTGAATTAGTGTGTCAACAATGTTTCCAATTGAGTTTCTATTAAAAAATTTATTCAAATTTAGTTCAGTTTAACAAGCGTGAATCTTATTTCTACCTCCGCGAGAAAAGGGGATTTATTTTCCAGTGTCCCGTTGCTCCTCGAATCACCGATGCAATTTTGCTCGATATAATTCTGCATCATTGCATGCTTCACGCTCGTGGAATACAAAGGTATCCTTTCGTATAATCGATCTCGTTCCATTCATCTTGGTGTACATTCTAGAAATGAATCGTCCATTTTCCAATAGCGAAGCCCCTCGCGTTCGCCGCGCTACCATATTTTTTGGTGAAAAGAATCCAACTAAATAGAATGGAGAATCCACGAAACCTCGATTCTATAAAGTCTTGGATGTTCCTCCTAATTCTCTGGACATTCCGAATCTATTATATCTCGTTTCCTAAGAAACTGTTCGACATCACTCCATTACTTTCTCGTTGATATTTTTATCAACGAAGCAAGTTTATGACTACCGTTCCGTTGATAGAAAAATAATAGAAACTTTTTTTAGTTTTCTCGATACACCGAGTACTTGGGAAATGAACGACCCAAGAAGTACAATTTTCTCGTTGAGCAAGCATCACATGCTTCGCGCCAGCCATCGTCCGATATCGTAGAACAACTAACGCGACACCCTGTGGGTTTCTTCCTCGTAATCTAGATTTGTTTTGGATGTGGATCGCCACGTTGAAAGAACACACGCAAGTCGCAGCGCGCTTAAGGATTTCTCCTGGAACGACTGGACCTATCAGTACGATGCGAATTTGAGCGATAAAGTGGCGCGGAAGGAATACCTTGGGGATGCTGACTGTTCAAATGTTCAATGTCTGACATAATAAAACCGCAATGCGTGTAAATTAGGTAGAACTAATAAATCGAAGTGTTTATTACTGTGCAAAGTGTGTTTGTTAAATTAAAAAATCCACTGATCCCTCTTCCCAAAAAGTGAAGAATTTCAAACTGGAAAATATTGAGTGCAAAGTACTCAAATCGTGCATGCAATGAGTTTCAGTGTTCACAAAAAAAAATAAGCGTTACATGTCACGAGGTCGATATCGTGTAAATTTTAAAGCCCCAAATTGCCACTTTCAGGAAAGTGGCCGCACGTGTAGTCGCTTCGAATATGCGACTGTCACGGCGTTTGGACGTGAAGTCCTTTCGGCGAGCTTCGTCCCAGCAACGCCCGGAGTCCTGTGCGGATTGTCTGCCAACGAAACTCGCGAACTTACATAATCAACTTCACAATTGCGACGTCAACGACACTCGATCGTGTCCAGCTGGGCGCGGACAAAAACGCTGCGCGCCAGCTAGACGCTGATTGAAATATCAACGCGGCATTCATGGAGGGAAACAATCCTGGGACTCGTATCGGAGTGACGTCAATCGCAAAGGTAGGTGGGTGATCATTCTTTCAGCGACACAATGAAGCCGATGGAACCAAGGAACACAATTAATTCGCTAGGCCTTCGTTCCGTTTTTGGAGGAACGCGAAACGCAAATCACGCGATCTGTCGTTGAGGACTCTGATTTGAGTAGTTATTGGAAGAGATTAGTTCAATTTTCAATGTTAGAAATCTACAGTGATCTGTTAAGAATGTGTGCAAAATGTTTGTATGTGTGTTTCAACGAAAAAAGCAGAGGAATTGGAAGAGAGAGAAAAAAAAGGGAGAAATTTTAAGTAGTGTAAGTCAGCCATATTTCGGACATGGGTCATAATTTTTGATCCAGGTTGACGAGTATGATTTGGAGGAAGTTACAGACGATTACAACGATGTTTCTATACAATCACAGCAAACAGTAACAGGTTACAACAACGTTAATCCTCGCGTCGAGTTCGCGGCTCGTGTGTCTTCTTTCAATGGCAAATAATAGGGTAAAGAGATAGATAGAGAGGTTCGTTAAAAAAGACTAGTTCCCCTTAACTCGTGGTCGCTAGATCGCCCTATAGATTAATAGGTAGTTACATTATTTAGTAATCTCTTGGTCATTTTACGTTAACAGTTAGATGGCGACAGCCCGCTAGGTAATATTCGGTAAAGATCTTAATAAATTGTCTGAGAGTTAAAACCGTTTTTAAACGCTACCGTTATTCATCATAATAATCATAATAATCATCTATAATAATAAGAATTCATAATAATAACAACCGTAATAAATTATCCAGACGCGATAATAACGTATAAATCGCTCGAAGAACAGTTTCTCCGACGTATCGTCTTCAACGATTTCTTTATTTATCTTATCCTCCCCCTAAGCTTTCACCCTCGCCTCGCGTTACAATCGTTCTGACTCGAATTGCCGTCAGTTAACCGCGTTCAGAGACGATCGATCGAACCCGTTTCGCGATTTTCGAGTGGCTCTTTGCGCCGTTTATCCACTTTCCCCACCCCTTCGGATCTCTGGCGACCCTCTCGCCAGGATCCTCATCGTCTTTCGTCACCCGCCCCTAAAGAATCGCGAGTTCGATTCGCAAGCGTCGCGTTCCTGTTCGCTGTAACGTTACACGGCAACAGGAAGGAAGAAAGCGTACGAGGATCAACGTGTAAACGCGTCTCTGTCTTCGCTACGTTTATCTATGTACAAAGATATAGTCTGATTTAGCTTATGCTTTTAGTCGCGACCGACTCTCTTCGTTCCTTTTTCGGTCACGGATCGCCTCACACCTTTTCCGGGGTTCTCGTTTCTTTTTTATCCCCTTTCGCTGATTTTCCCTTTCTATGTCGTACAGGACGTATTCTTAGGACTCGCCGCGCTGACAACCGGTGACACGATTTCGCAAAATGAAGGCCGCGTGCACTAGCAACAGATACATGAATTTCTTCGGCGAAAGAAAAGTAGGCTTCTGTGACGGCGTGTAATATGATAAGTCGATTCCAAACAATTTTCAATATTTACACTGTCGGCCAAACACTTGAAATTACTTCTAAATTTTTATGGAGCTTAAAAATTATAAATTAAGTTCTCAAGGATCTTTGATCGAGGCCAATGGAATCACGAAAGCACTGTTTAAATAATAATAGAAACCTACTGTGACTAGAATTAATTTTATGCTTCATGATTCGAAATTCAAGTAAGTGAAATTGAGTCCAAACTTTGGTCAAGAGTGTCGCTTCCAAAGATTGGAGCTCTAAGCTCGCCGCAAAGTAAGGTCCCCCAAATCTGTGTAAATTAAACGAGGAACAGTTGAATTAACATTTGCATCGTTCTTATTATCGACTAGATTTGCAAGTGTACACCGCGCATTTCGCAACAGGGGAGGACACCCTCGCCCTCGTACAGGGGCGTCTTCGGCCACTCTTTTCTTGCCTCAGGATTTTTGTACTCGTTGAACGTATAAAATACATATATACACATATAAAGTACAACATTTAAACATCAATTACACGCGCGACGAATGCGAAAATCTGGCGTCAGAGGGTGGTCGAGTTTGCCCCATCGCATCGTTCTCACGCTTTCACTTAAACGTACGAAGTTTGCTCGAAACAAAGGCCATAATACACGTCTCGATATATATACATACACTATATGCTATAATATTGTGTATATTACATGATATAGTATACACATATGTACAGGTATAAACATACAAATCAATCTCTGTGTAGCCAAGATAAACTTCGTTTAGCTCAAATAGTTTCGTTAGTTCGAGCGATTTTTACAGTAGATTTGAAGAAAATATTATTCTAAAAATTTAGGATTTCTTTAGAAAAAAAGGGGACTATAGAAAAATAAAATCCTAAATTACTGAACTTCCTATTTTTAAGAAAAGTATCTTTGAAATCGCTCAAAGTAACGAAAGTATCCCAGTTGAACGAAGCAGTTCATTCCGTATGAATGAAGGCAAGTCAATGAAACAGTTCGCTTTGATTATGATCGCCAGTTTGGGTCCTTTCCGTGGGTTAAAGCCACGTTTCCTCGCGTGCGAATCGCTCTAAGATATTCCAAACCCCAGATGAACCTCATTTTTTCAACCCAGAAGTAAAACTAAAAAATGGAAACCCTCTAAAAATCAATTTCTCAAAACTTCTTACAAAAGCGAGAACGCGGCTTAAGTGTATCGTTCTATCGCATCTTCCGCTCGTGGGAACGTGGCTTAAAAGTACGTCTACCGGCAGAATTCCTCGTTTCCCTGTATGTATGATCGTCACATCGGTTTCCTACGAGACTTCGCTTCGGGGTGACATTTAGTGGTGAAAGCTCGTCGAAATGAAACCACGAAAGACGTAATCGTCGATAATTATCGATCCTCTTCGGCGGAAGGAAACTGTAACTTATGTTTCTCGGGGAGTGTGGACGTTCGTCGCGTCGATTTCTCTGATCTCTACTGGATTCTGTTTTTCTCGTGCTCGGTGTAAACGGCCTCAACGACTATTCGCGGTCTCGAAACTAACATCTTTCGCTCTCTCGAGCGTGGGCGTCACGATTCAAGCGATGCTTCCTCGAGGAATTAAGGCGCGTTCCTACGTAACGTTTTCTCGCTCCTCTCGATCGATCGAAACGCTCGACCCTAGGCTCGACGTCTTCTACTGATGCTAATTCCTGGCTCCTCGACTGGCATCTAATGATCGCATCCGGATTCGCGTCGATGATCTCGATGACTACCTACAGCTCTCATATTTTATACGTTACGTAATACTTAATAGAACCCGTCTCTATCAGCCTAATGCTCCGATATCGAGACTGTCTTTTTTTTTTATTTTTCTTACTTGGCGTGGTCTTCCTGGCACTATAATGCACTTTTAAGAAGTCTATATAAAAATATCGTGTGGAGTTGTGTCCAGTACGTTGAGCCGCGACAGAGAGAGGAAGAGAAGGAAGAGAGGGAGAGGAGGGGGAGAAAGAAGGGCAAGGAGATCCGAAGGGGAAGAATTTTTGGAATTTCTTTGAACGGACAGAGAAGTGGAGAAAGAAGATTGGAGGCAGCCAGAGAAGAAGAGGGTGGAAGAAAGAAGGGGAATGAGTACATTGGGTTGACAATTGTGTCTTTTTTTTTTTTATCTTTTGGTCCCGTTTCGCGTTTCGGAATAGCCGCGAAACAACGCTTTCGAAATGAAACAATGACGGACAAGACAAACCAGGTCCCAACGTTTATCGCGGAAACGAACGATCGATCTTCTCCGAGGGCAGACATCATTCGTCGATTTCCAGAATCGATTTCCGCTCTTCCCCAAAGGGTAACTTGTTTCCGAGGTTCTCGGTCTTCCCTCGGGAAATCTCAACGAATTTTTGCGAGATTCATCGGTCGTTTCATTCCTTGTTTCTCGTTCATTTTATGTTTGTTCACGCTAAGTCGTCGGTAGTGTCTTCCTCCTCGGGTCATCACTGATCACGATGTCGGAAAGAACGAATTCTGCGCGTCGCATACGCGGACATGGAACGCGATTACTCTACCTTACGCTCGAAATTAATAATATATTACGAATACAGTGTATCTCCGGGATCTCATAATATATTATCAATATTCGTGTTTCTTGTGTCTCTGTAGTGTGTGGAGATTCATCCTTCGTGTGTATATGTTCGTGTACAGTTTATATATATTTATATGTATATATGTATACCTGCGCCGTCGGTGAAGGAATTAAAGAGTTGCGTCTGCTTAAAGACTGGAAACAAAGTTGCAAATTAAAGAATTCTTCCCGCGGGAAGTATGAGTGGAAATACAACCACAAGTACAAACTTTTGTTTCAGTGGAAGATGAGCTCACTAGTCAGACACTCCTGTACCTTGATTAAGAAATATAACTTAGCATTTATTTTTACCGTTTTTTTTTTTTTTGCTGCATTGACTACAAAAATATTTCTAGCCGATAGTCATATCTCTTCCACTTTTTACTGACTTCTAATAAAATATTCTGTCCATGCAAAAGTGATGAAAATTTTCGCCAATTACTCTGAAATTAGTGTTGACGTTATCACTATTCTCGTATTTCTTTAAAGAGAACCGTATCAATTTCAGTTTTGGACATTCCTGAATTTGCACACCCGGTAGAGCCTTTATGCAGACGCAACCCCTGAACCGCGGCGTCGCGTGACGACGATTAATTTCGTCGACGTAGCTCGTTAACGTACTCGTTTCCCCCCGATCGCTCTATACTCTCAACTTCAACTGTTTAGTATCAATTAACGTAATTAAACTTTACATACGCTCGCGATACGCTGTTTACGGCCGAACGTCACGTGACCGGAAGCTCGCGAACCTCCACCGACGATTTATTGCGAGAAAGCCGAGCGCTGGCCGCGTCGACTTCCGGCCACGACTACTCGCGCGGAGTAGGACACGCGAGAAGAATGTCTGGCTTCAAGAATCGGACGAAACTGGGACCGCCGCAGGAAGCGAGCCGGAAGTTGCTTTAAGAAAATGTGTCCCCTGTCAGGGGATTTCGTAACTGAACTACGCTGAGTCGTTTCTATTTGCATCCATGTGAAGTATATATTATTTAAAGTCCAATTTAGAATTCTGTTGGCTAAAATAAAATAGCTTCTTGATATTATTTTTGTTTCCGGTCTTCTGAGCGACAATTTTTTGATACTTTCAAACTACTGCCGCGAGAGTTAAATTATACTCCGGGTTAACTCAATTGGCCGTTCAAGGTCACATTTTCTTCTTTTAGTTTTTTGGTAACGAAATCTCCACGACGATATTTCATACGGGTACAGATAACTTCGTAGGGCCATTCCTCTCTGAGAAAAGTGGAAGAAAATGGTGACCTTGAACGGTCAGTCGAGTTGACACGGACTGTAGAATGACACTCTGTGTACTCAGTTTTGAAATTTGAGGAATCGGTGCTTCCTGCTTGCAGCACGTTGCTTCTGATACTATGGAGCCACCGTTGACAGACTTCTTCTCACTTGTCTTGTTGTATTTCGTTTAATTAAGCTTATCTTGCCCGTGGCTACGTCTTCGAGTGTGCACTCAAGGTGGACCAAGCTGAAAATGCTTTGGTTCGAAGATGATCACGTTTTCATTTTCTTGGGAGCTATTTAGATCCTTTCAGGGAGCCAGACCTGACCTACATTTCAACATGCAGAAATCACCACCCGGGGGTTTTATTAATATCGGAATTCTTTAATAAGAAACTGCAATATTTCAGCAAGGCAATTAATTATTTAATTACTCGAGCGTTTTATAATTTTCAGTCTCTTTCCTTATCTCTGTTTTTCATTCCGCTTTGCAATTTTTTACTCGGTAGCTTCCACGATTTCTCCAAGCGAATAAATCAATTATTACGGCCAAGGTCGTCGGAAGGTCGAATCTCAGCGCCACGTCGAGAGCATCGAAACGTTCTGTACCGTACAAACAACGAATTTGAAAATTGTCCGAAGATATTTCGAAGGGAGCGCAAACAACCGCGACAGCGCGTCCCTTTGCAACATTGTTTTTGTCGCCGTCAATTTTCGATAAAATCAATGTTTACGATCACCGAGCGTGTCTCCGCTGGTCCACCGCGCGCGCACACACGCGTCCACACGTGTGCGTAGCCCGTTTATAAAAAATTTCCCCCTTCAGTGGAAACGCAGCCTTTGTACCCGTGCGCCATGTACATACACTTTGTATACACTAACAATATAATATCCTATGTAACCTACGGACGTTAAAGCGGATAAGATCACTTTGCGTTCTCCCTTCATCAGCCCCGTTGATTACTTCGTGGTCTCCTGGTGGCCCTTGAAGCTCCTCCGTCCCTTGACTCGGTCCAGGGGGGTGGTAACAGCGATTCTACCTTCCGTCCATCCATATTTGCATAATCTGTTCTTAAACGGCGTCTCTCGCGGTGTTCGGGGGAGATTCTTCTTTGGCTCGAGGTCGGCTAATTGCTTTTCGATACTGGAAGTAGCTTGCCGGGGAGGTTTGCGGTGTCGCGGAGGGGTGGTGCAGCAGCCGCGGAGCGATAAATTCGCGAAGGAAGAGCCGGGGGCGTAAACCCCTTCGGTGGTTCGTGGGCGACAGATAGATGCGGGGTATTTCACTTTCTCGGCGATGCTTCTCTCCTCTCAACTTCGGGAAATCTTGCTCCTGGCTCGACGGGGATTGGTGGTTGCTAAACAACGCAAGACGCGCCGCTTCGTGGCCGCGAAAGTATTCTGAAGTTTCAGCGTAGGAGGGGTTAAAAACGGCTCCGCGGGGATGAAAGTGTGCAATAATTTCGTTTCTCGTTCGGAGAACGCGATCGAGGGTTGCGAAGGGGTGCGGTTTGAGGAGATCGGATCGTTCGAGGGTCGGGAACGCACTCCCCACCGGAGCAACCTAAAATTTGTATCGGTGACGCGATTCCGACCTGGAATCACATCCTCTAGCTACCTTCGCCATCCCCCTTGCCGCCCGGAACGAACTTAAAACTTACCGGTGAACACGACGCGTTGCGTTTAACGCAAAAACCGCTAACTTATCACCTAAAGGATCGGCGAAAACCGTGGCGCGGTCCGTTCTAATAGAAACGTAACTTCACTGTGTGCTCGTCCGGCTTGAGAGCCACCCTTCGCTCAGGGGAGATATTCTCCACACTCGTTCAACCTCTATTTTGCTTACACACACCTTTCTGTGCCTGTCCGCGTCCTTCTTCACGAGGTATACAGAGATAAGATGGAGTTCGTGTGTCGAATATATATTTAAATATTAAGAAAAAAGTTTTCAGGCACGCAAGTTGGGCAGGGGAGCAGCTCGCAGCGAGTGGAAGATGGCGACCGTGCCTCCGAGTCCCTCCTACCCTTCCTCATCTTGGAAACTTTCCCTCTATCAGTTTTTCTATGCGTCTGTGTGTCTCTGTGTGTGTACCCTTTTTTCTAAGAAGACAGTCAATCGGGAAGAGGATTGGACCCGTTGTTTATGCTACGGCAAGACTTTCGGTTTATCTGCGGTTATAACACTGGGCAGGGGTGGTTCAACGTCGGCGATTGTTGCTCCGATTATTGATAGATGAATTTCGATGGATTGATTGAAATTAAATATTGATAGTCCTGAAATTTTTATTGTGAGATTGTTACCGCGGCGAAACTGTTTGTCACATAAAATTTTTAATAACCTGGTGAATTGGAGTTACTGTGTATTTTTTAGCAATCGTTTAAAAAAAAAAAATATTTATCAGGATATACTGTTGAAGTTTCAGAGCAATATCAAAAGTATTTCAATATTTATAAATGTGTTAAAAAAATTGAAAAACTAATACATATTGAGGAATATGAAAACACTTTTTGCACTTTGCCATATGACAATACAAGGGATGAGAGGGTTAAATCTAGCTACTCAAATCTCCTACAAATTAATAACTTTCACTACGTTTTGATGGTCTATTAGAAATTTAATGTGGCCTAGTATTGAGCTGCGGTCTACGGGTTGAGAAACGCTGTTCTAACTAGAACATAGTTGATTAGATTTCAACTCTGTTAAACCCTGCCATATATGCAAATAAATTCAAAGCATAAATTTAAAACCGAATATTCTATTAAATTTTTCAATAAGTTCGTGCGATTTCTCATAAATATAAATGTTATTATTATTTTCTTATTCTTATGTTAGCTTACAAACGCTTCTCATTAAAACCAAACAGTGAGTTATCATTAGATTGCGGAGTTTCATGCTTTCAATGAGAATAAAAACTGCATGAATGTATTCAAGAACGTAATAATTTAGAATGAAGTATTTACCCAGAAGGATATGTAAAAAAATTCTTCTACCCGACCCTGAAAATCATCCACCATCCCCAGTGAGGGATAGAATCCATATATCCACACCTCCGACGTAAAACCACCGTCGACCGCGATCCCTAAGGCCCCGCGAGACTTCGACGGGCCCGACGGCAGTCGAATCGAACTTCCTGTCCCCCGAATGTGTATGTGTGAATCACGATCGTGTGGGAGGGACTCGTAGGCGTTCAAGCGCCGCGTGTGGGGCCGTGTACCATGGGTCTGGGCCCTTAGTACGAGTGCTGCGGCTGCAACGACGAGACTCAGCTGTGTGCGGACGTGTCGGACCCCTGGCTGTTGCCCAGTCCTCCCATTCCCGACTGCGAGGTGAGCCTGGTGGCCGACTGGGAGGTGGTCGTGGTGCCCACCGTGGAATGCGCCAGGGCGTGGTGTTTCCCAGTCTCCGGCACCAGGTGAGGCGTACGGCTGGAAACCGGCGGCAGCACCGGACTCACCGGCCACGGATGGGTGCTCGGCGCGCTCGGCACGCTCCTCGAATGGGGTAGCAGAGGCGAGTTCGAGAGCGGATGGTGCACGTTGCTGCCGGAGATGCCCATCGTCAGGCTGTTCCCGGTGGAGACGCCGCCAGCGCCGCCGGTCGTCACCATCGCCACCGCGGTGTCCGGATGGAGGAAGTTACGCCTCTGCTCCATGCGGGCCAGGCACTTGGTCAGCTCGCTCGGCAACAGCTCCAGCTGACTCTGGAGGCCGGTCAGTTTCTCTTCTAGGCCGGTCATACGGTCCTCCAGATTCGCCAGACGCTCCTCGAGCGCGTCCTGACGCGTGCTCATGTCCGAGACGATCTCGTAGACTGTGTTCTGCGTCTGGGAACCGTCAGGAACATTGTCAGGGTTTATACGGTTTCTTGGTTTTATAGGGCTCTTAGTTGGGCTGGGTTTGGTGATGCTTTGGACCTGCTCTTTTACTAAGCTATGAACTGGTCTATGGGCTGAACCAAGGATTTTCAACCTTTTTTACCTCACGATACATATAAATTAGTTATACACCAAATATGTAAGTTTTTCATTACAACTTTTCATTTAGACATCTGCTGATCTCTCGCATAAGTTGAAAATCGTTGGGCTAAACTATGAGTTAGGCTGTAGACTAGGCTATGAATAGACTAAGGATGTTTGTGTTTTTAATCATTTTTAGCACTTTGGCTATCACGCCGCTTATATGTCTTGTGAACTAGTGAATTTCAATATTCAAAATGTCCAAAATATATAAAACACCAATAATAAAGTGTTTATAATGCTTAGAGAGTAAGTTTATGTCTATGAAAAATAAGTTTGCATAAATATCCATAGTCTAGTTAGAAGCTACACTATGTGAGTTATTACGCTTTGGATTACGCTATGAGCTTATGTTGTTAACTAGACTATGCAATAGACTATTGTCTACGCTATGAACTAGGCTATGAACTATACTATCAGCTACTATTTGTGGCTAATTTGTAAACGAAGCAGTTAACTACATTATGACCAAGATTATAGGCAAGGCCATGAGCTACTACATGTAGTAGACTATGAGCTAGTTTATGGACTAATTTATGGACTATTCTATGGGCTGTGCTATGGTCTAGGCTACAAACTAAGCTAGGAACTAGGTAATGAGCTACACTATGGGTTATGGGTTAAATTTTGGACTAGGCTTTACACTAGTCTTTGGGTCAAAGTATGGGTCAAAGTATGGGGAAGGACTTCATAGATGTTCTAGGTACTCATATTGGGGTACTACTCTAACCTAAAAATTAAATTCTGTACACTTTGTGTCCGTTCTAAACGCCAATTCTTGTGCTGCGAAATCAATATTCTTGAGATGTAAACTGTTGAGAGAAAAGAAAACTCCTCAATTTTTAAACGAAGGTAGAAAAAACTCTAAATAGTAGAAAGTCTACTAGACAGAAGACAAGAAGAATAAATTTGAACAGCACGAGGACAAATTCTAAAATACCAGGATAACAGCTAAGATAGAACACCACCCTTTCTAGACAGACATCTACTAACCTCCTATCCTTAGAAGAACCTTTCGACAACATCGTTAGCAGTCTCACCAACAAATAACCAAAGTGTTCGAATTTCTACCCAGTCCAAACCACCACCAAACAGAACACCCTCCTTTGGCAACCCCTCAGCCTATGAACCGTTGCGATACGCGGTAGAACCAACAGTAAATTTCAGTAGAATGAAAAATCTCGAAGAGATCGATTGTGCGGAGATTCGCGATCAACGGGACTAACCAAACGAAGGGGTTTGTCCGTGTACACAAAGGACGGGCTGATGGATAGACACGACACGCGGGAAACAATGTTTCATCGACGCGACCAACCGGGGGAAGTTTAATTGAATCCCGCCCCACGAGTTGGTCGCGGGGCGTGGGATAGGTACCTTGGCCATATCCGTGATGGTATTGGCATTGTCCATTAATTTTCGCTGATCCATCTTGACTTTCCTGAGTCTGAAAGTTTTCGTTATGGGTGAGGATGTTAATTGGCTCCGATCGCCGGCTCGGGTTAAGCGGGTGTCAATCGAAAAGTCCGTTTATCGACTTACGCGTATATAGCCAAGAGAAATTTCCGCTGATGCGTTCGAACGCGTCCCGGATTGACGCGCTTCACCAGCCTGGTGTGCTTGTAGATTAGCCACGTCTCGCGCAACACGTTCGCCGCGGCGTTTTTCAGCTGAAACAGAACATCGGCGGACGGATTATTTTCTCTGACGGTGTCACTGGTCTCGACACCGTCCGTGCGTTGGGCTCTCCTTTTCTCGTCTGACAATCGCCCGAACTGATCGTTTAAAGAATTACGCCGAACTACGCCGAGAGCTAATCTCCTGTGCCCTTAGGTGCTACTAATTTTTCATCTTGTAATATACATATACATATATATAGAATATATATACTTTGTCTTGAGTTCTGTTTGTGCAGTGAATTTTATTCAGTGCGTAAACACAGTGGTGATTTTTTTTTTTTATCAGTCAGTGTGCAGTAGTTTTCTTGTGATTTGCAGTGTTCAGAGGTTCTAAGATTTTGCTAATTTCTGTGGCAGTAATAATTCTTATTTACCTCTTACCTGCTCCCTTTTCCTCTATCGCGTTAACGAAACACTGAAATATTTTCTGGAATAATTAGAGGGGGGAGGCGGGTGTTTCAGATGATCGGGGGGATATGAGAATAACGTTCTTCAATCGGAAGGTGGATTTCTCTTCGGCGGAAGATCGAGAGAGAAAAGTGTTTTCAATCGAACTTTCTTCTTTCCTTGACAATGGGTTAATTCGAGCTCCGCGACTAGATAAGAATTCAATATCTCTGAATCGCGACGAAAGGAGTTCCGCGCGTTGGAAACCGAGTCCGATAACCGGAAAATCGTTGGGAGGAAGCGATCGAATACGCGTTTGTCTCGATGAAAAGCGGAACTATAGATTGAGGAGTTGTCGCCAGGAACGGAATGACATTCACTTAAGCCACGCTTTCACGAATGCAATCGAACGGCACATTGAAACATTTTTCCAAGCAGCAAATACACTTCGAGCCACGATCCCACGTACACAGATTTCAGATACGGAATATGCTTTGTCCGTATAAATTATATAAAGCAATTTACTTCGTCGCGTAGACAATGGCGAAACATCTGAACCAGAAGAACGAGACCTCAAGCGTGACTCGAATCGCAGATTGCACACGTGGGACCGTAGTTTAAGACGCCTCCTGGACACATACCAACACTCGAAACCCGGCATCCTACTTCTCGAGTGCGTTCTCCAACGACGCGCGAGTGGAAACGTAGCTTTCGCCCGAGTCGATTCCTCAGACAACTGAAAAGACCGCGACGGAGGTTTATAAATATCGCAGGTCACTGGTTAATTCAGTAGCCCCGCTCTTCGATCCAGAAGCAGAGACGTGCCGTTCACGTGCTGTTTAACTGTGACAAGTCTGAATACTTCATAGACCCTCATCGAAAGAAGCCCCCGCCACCGTTCCCTCCGGCCGGCCGGTAATCGTCACGAAATTTCCTGGACGCTCGAAAAGAAAACCTACGCGACGCTAGCCTCGGATTGATTGCGACCCGGTTCGAGGTTTCCTCGATCAGAGGGGAATCGAGAGTGATTTTCCAGCTCGATCGAGAGCGACTCCCTCCCGCCCCCGCTACCCCGTCGTTCCCGTTTCTTTCCCTCATTTTTCATGTTTTTTTCGCCCACCGCCGGACGAAAGGTTGGTGCAGCCTTTGTCTCGTAAGATGCGATTCCCTTGTTCGAGGGTCGCTCTGGCCAGCCTCGTCGACGATCGATCGCGACACTTGGACCATCAAGAACGGATAAAAATGACAATGACGTATTGGCCGACTCGGTCGTTTCGGGTTCTGACAAAAGGAAATACGAGCGACGCCTCTGGCTGGAGAACGCGACGACAGTTTAACGCCGAGTTTCGTTCGCGGTACTCGCGAACGTATTTCATTAAAATTTATAGTATATGGGGTCGAACAATGAATATACCGGCGCGAGATTTTAGTGGAAACCACTGGTGTGCTTTGATCGTCGCTATAACGTTTCATTGCCGAATCCGGGAGAATTTCACCGTCTGACGAAATTGTCGTTTTATTACTAACCCCCGCTGAACCGGTTGCCGATTAAGGAACCCTGAATCGACTATCAATCCGATCGTTGCGGTACTGTTTATAGAGCAAGAAAGCTTGGGCCGCTTGTTTTGTCAATCGTTTCGTAGCTTTGTTGCCGAGGGAGGATTTCTGCCTGCGAAAACCACTGCTTTACTACTGATCAACACTGAACAGCTCAGTTCCCGAGCAAAGGAACTTTGCCTACTTGAAAATTCACCTTACTTTGCTTATTGATCGCGACCTGAATTATCACGTAATTTTGCTTTAGACAATATACATTCTCGAGAACTAGACACAAGGACATTTTACGATTTTTCTTTTTTTTTTTTCACAAACGACGTCTCACATTTTCAGACACATCGTGCTGGTCACGTGAAAATACAAGTCTCGTGGACTGTTCGTCAACTGTTGGTCACGCAAGAGCCAAAGCATCGGACTGCGATAAGAAGTGCCGTTATATTCCTTGGAGCTTCCTTCGGTAGCTAAATATTTTTTGAAAGCGCAGTACATTAGAAAACTCAATAACTATGATGTTAGAATTGCAATATAAGTAGACTGCATTTTACTAATTATAAATTTCATTTTGTTTAAAAGTTTGTCGTGTAAAATATTTTGCAAAGGAAGATCCAAAGGTTACCGAGACACGTTTCTTATGGCGGATGGGCGCTCGATCTCGCCCTTACGTGGCCGCCAGTTGGTGGACAGTCCACGAAGGACTGCCATCGACAACCACGGTCACAGGAGCGGTAGCAGAACACGTACGTTGAAGAAAAACGATCCTCGCAAAGGTGTACGAGCAGATGCGTCTTACCCTTTTCGTTAATTGCGTATCCATCATAAAGTTATGAACGTGCTTCTCCGCCCTTGTGAGCTCGAGCTTCCTGGAAACAACCGCCACCAGCAAGGCCGTGCATCCGGCTCCCTAAAAACACCGTGAAACGTACCTGTGAACTCGAAGCTGCTATCCGTTGTACATTTAATTACGTGACTAGCAGCCGCGTTAATTACGAACTAATTTAATTGAATCTTCGGAGTTTCCCTGCCGCTACGACGTCCGCCTGTAAACAAGAAACAGACTATGGTTGTGCGTGTGCGCTCGAGCTGTTCGTGTAAGTTCGGGACAGTTCGAGTTCAGATAAATTTCGATGAATCGATTCGAATTTTAATATTCCATTCACTTACATGAATTTTAATTATATATCACTCGAACTTTATTTCAAGCTGTTGCAATTTTCTCTGAATTTTTTTAAGTTTGATTAAAATCTATTTGAGTTTATAAAATTCTAGTATTGTGAAGAAATTAATTAAATTTTATACAAATCTCCAAGGTGTGGAATTTAAAAAATTGTTGTTTGATTTCTTTCCTCGATATCTAAATGTGACTAAAGTTCAGATCAAGTTCAAGGACTGCTCGAATTCTCTGGACTCGAATTGAATAATTGAGTACTCAAACAGCTCCGGCGTGCACAGTCTGTTGCGACAATGATTCCCCATACGCAGGTTGCGCTATGTACTTCTTTGATCCTGAGTAGTACTGAATCTTTCATTGTCATCCATGATTAAAAGTGCAATCACGAGATTCGTCTTGGCCGCTTTTATTATCTGGTTCATCCTCTTAAGCAACCCCTTCTCGCCCATTAAAAGCGACTCTTTTTCATTTTCCGACGAATTTACCGCGTCTCGAATAACGAGTTCTCCTCCCCGGACCACTTTGTCTCAATTACAGACAGATTTCTCTTCCTTCCGAGTCGCTAATTGAAATTATATTTAAGCCGTGTCGGCAGCACTCCGAGCAAACACGTAAATCCCCCTCGGGTCTGTCGGCGAATAATTGCGATAGAAAATCTGATCCGATTTGACCGGCGTTAAGTCTCGCGAACTATCCATCGCGGCGTTGAATGATCGATCTGCGTATCCCTCGAAAATTTGTACGCGAGTCGCACCGAGTGGTTTCTAAGATCGTTCTCTCTAAGGAGACGGGTACGAAAGGCGACGAAAGCAAGCGGTTGCAAATACTGCTCGGCTTTCGCGCCGGCGGACGTCCTCATTAGCCAGAATTTCACGGGGAGTTGACCGGAATGGCGACTAAATCGGTTAACGATTCACGGTTGCAGCCCCTACATCGTCGAATCAGCACAGTAGCAGGCAATTACAATAAGGAACCGAGCGTATTCCCAACGGCGGGATTAGAAACTAGCTCGTGACGAAGCGTCCCTCTCGCAAGCCGCACCGTGAACTCGGTGCATCGCTGCGCCCTGCAACCCCTACCAACATCAACCCCCTCGCAGTGGTAAAGTTTACGCTGCCTCCGACTCAAGTACGTCTCTCTCTCTCCGGTTAACCTTTTCGCCTCTCGATCGAATTTAATCGAAAAGATAAATATTTGAAGAGACGGAATTACAGTCTGCTCAAAATGTTGACGCAGTGTTCGATTAATTTCTTTTGAGTGGTGTCAGGTACACGTGGAATTTCTCCTCGATATGTTGCCACCAAAAAATAAAAAAAAGACAGATTCTTTTTGCGGAACAAAAATTGAGATGTACTTGTACAATGTGGGATCTTGGAGGGAGGTTCTTTAATTAACCCTAGGAAGTCTTCTTATTTTTTTACGCGATCTGATACGTTATCTATTTCCGAAAGTTTGTTGCTTCAAAATTGGGCAAACTGCGGAGGAATTTCGAACGGTAGATACTAAGTTCGACGGAAGTCTTCCGTGGGTTAAATAATTGCGTGCCGATTACCAACACGTCTCGTTGACGAATCGTTGTAATAGGAACAAGCAAAGGGCGCATACAAGTCCCGGGCGAGGGTTCCCAGGTATTAAACTTTGAGTCTAGCCTTACCATTATTCCGGTGGAAACGGCTATACCTCGACCGCAGTACGTGTTGGGAACGATGTCACCGAAACCGACGCTCAGAAATGTGATAGCAATGAGCCACATGGCATTAAGGAGATTCGCGTGCTCCTCGTCGTGAAACCTGGTGTCACACAAGAGAAAACAGCATGAAATATTAGAGAACATTAAGGGAATATTCAAGGAACGGATAATCATATTTTCTACTGGCTAAATATTTTTTAGATTTCAGTGAAGTCATTCCTTTGCTAACCCGCTGGAAATTATTATTCCAAAATTCTGCTTCTTAGAATAGCACAGAGCAGATTAAAAAAAAAATGTGGATGACAACCAATAGTATCTATGAGGCGACAAAAATACAGGGTGTCCCAAACTCGACGCGGGAGCCGGAAATGGGAGATTCCTGAGGTGATTCTAAAAAGCTTTTTCCTTTGCAAAAATGTTATCCGAAGCTTTGTTAACGAGTTATTAACGAAAAACATCGGCCAATCAGAGAGCGAGTACAGCGGATTAATGATGGGGCGGACGATGGCGGGCCAATACTACTCAAAGCTGCTGTATTCTTGCTTCTATTGGTCGGTGTTTTTTGTTAATAACTCATTAACAAAGCTTCGGAGGGCATTTTTTCAAAGGAAAAAGTTGTTTAGAATCACCACAGGAATCTCCGATTTCCAACTCCCGCGTAGAGTTTGGAACACCCTGTATACCCCACTTGATTTTAATTGCAAATTCATGCACAAGTCTTAATTACCGAATAATCTCCAAGAAAACTACTCATGAATGTAAGTCCTCATGCTCAGTTCGCTCTCCAGGAGGTTAAAACTTTGTAAATGACTTCACAGTGGAATAATCCCGTCTGACCATAAACACTACTCTTTCACTTACACTGCTCACAATGCCTAACATCTACATAATCCCATAACTTATCTTCACTGAAAGTTAGGCAGACGAGCGCATGCTGTAAAACTTAATTAACAAAGTCTTACACTTAATTCATCTACTTGCTTTTCAGAGAACTACTCAAAAAATTTCATCAAAAACAAAATCAGACTTCAAACTGAAAAATAGATAAAGAACGTCCTTCTAATATCTTAAATGAAACTCTGTTATACATAGAAAGATTCGTGAATTGTGAAACGAGAGTGAAACCAGAAAATAACATTTTTGGACATCGTGCTCCTTTTTCGAGGAAATTCCGCCCCGAGCAACTAAAATTGTATCACGGTGCGAAACTCGAATTCGATAAAATTTCCGAGTCGATTTTCCGGAAAACGAAGCTCGATATCGAAAAATTCAATTTTGCATTCGTGGAGAATCACTGGGTTTACACTTGTGCCAGCGGTTACAAAAGATCCTATATTAATCCTAGAAATTCTGAACAAAGATCCGACCAAGTTTCCCCAAACAATCAACCTCGTTGAGAGGTATTCCGTTGCACCCCTCAGGAAACGCTAAATCGATTCCAACGCGAGGGATTAATCACGCAGAGGCCTGTTATGATAATGCCCCGTTGTTTTAAATCCCGAAGTCCTACTTCTCCGCGAAATTCATTATTGGAAATCGAACATCAAAATAACCCGCACGGATTAATCCTCCTCGTTAAACCGAGAACGCTCTAATGGGATCGCGTTACAACAGATTCCTTTCAAGGCGATCCCTTTTACGACCCATGAAAACTTCCAACTCCGACCGACGATTGAATTTGTCAATTAAATCAGTCGGCTGCATCCTCAAACCGCTTCGAAGACGCTTTCGGTTTGCGAAGTCCCGATTTTTATTATAAATACAGCGAAAAACTAATTATCGTCTCGCTTTGCCTTCGGATTCTTATTCTTTTATTTAAGCTTCGCGATTAAAGTTACTGGAATTGGATTACGGCGCGTGCAACTTTGTGCAATTTTCTTCTCGGAATAATAGAAACGAGGAGAACGGAAATAACTGGGATTAAAAATGAAATTTTCGAAAAGAGTTGCCAGGGATGCGCATGAATAAATCGAAAGAGGAAGCGACTGCGGTTGTTATTTTTTAAACAACAGTTCTCGGTGAAAAGCCGCGAAAATGCGGCGACATTGATGCACTGGCGTCGCGAAAATATATTCTCGTATTTGGTGAACTGTCGGAGGAGAGATATGGGATTTATTAGCGCGGTTTACGACTTGATATAAATTATTGTCACGAAATTGCAATATTTCAATACATTTTCTGGACTCCAGGAAAGAATGGAATCAATGCCTCTCGTACAATGTACGCAATTTTTCATCGATATTTTAACAAAATCTAGCGAATTGGTTGTTTACAGAGAAGATCGAGAAATTGATTATAAATTTTCATTGAATTCAGAGGTACTTCCAGTAGAGAGGAAACGCTTCAGGAATTGAAAAAAAACGATCTCGAAATTTGTCCAACGACAGATGTAAGAAGGTGTCCCATCGGGTTACCGAAGAGATAAGGGGGACCATAATTTCTTCATTTTAGGAAAAGTCCTCCATAAATCGCGTTCTCGATGAGAGTGAGAGAGTTCAATCCCATCGATATCGGTCGCGTTATTTCAGCGGCGAAATTTACAGTGTCCTTCGAACTTTACTGCCACGTCGGGAGAGAGAGAGATCTAGATAAAATACAGACTCTATCGGCGTTTCTCACGTACGCGGGGAATAAGGAGCGGCAGGAAGCTTTTGCCTCGGCGAATCTGCGAATCTCGAGGGGCCAGCCGTTTCCCTCGTGTTTCTTTTTCTTCGAGAAAGATGGAACGAGAAAGAGAGAAAGAGAGAACGAGAGTGATATTGGCTCGCTGCTACTTGCCGCGTGTAAAATTCTAATTCTGAGAGAGACCCGGCCTCTGGGGAGCGCGAGATAACCGGAAATAAAAACCGGAAAAGAAGGTGCATCGTGGAAAAGGCACTCGACTTCGCGACGTCGAGCGGATTAACGTTCTGGGGACGATAGCCTATTTGTTATTGGAGAATCTCCACAGAAGAATGGGAGAATGGCAGAGTGAAAGAACGAGATTTGAGAGGTCTCGTTATTAAAAAGAAACACTAAGTGTTTACTTCTGTTCAGGACCTTTGGCCGGAAGTTATTTGAAATATCCTGTCTAGAAATGTGAGTGAATGAAACTTGGAAATCATTAAACAATTTTTTTTATTAATAGTTTTACCTTGAAAATAGAATTCTTAAATGATAGGATAAAACTTGTTCATTTCTGAATTGAGTTATTTTACCAGGAGCTTTCTTTCAGTGACAGACTAATTAATTAGAAAGACTCTGCTAGAAATAAAGGACGAGAGGAATTTCTCCGACTTATGCGATACATCGTAGATTACCGAAGACAATGATTAAATTCCCGCTTCCCAGACCTCGGTACAACAAACGAATGCTTCGATAACCCCGAGCTGGAAGGTAGATTAAATTTTCCACCCCTCCGCAGCCCGGAGGCAAGAGTCGTCGACCATCGTTTCTTCCGTCATAAATTCCCGAGATTTCAGCGAGGAATCAGGAAGTTCTCGGGCGAGTTCTCACGGACTTCCGGCGACGAGGAGGAAAGGGAACCCTTCCGACAATACAACCCGGTGTAACTGATCGAAAATTCAACGGGGCGATTTTCAAGTGAACGAGCGAAACTTCTGGGCCGCGGTCGACGTCCCATTTAAGGGAAGAAGACCGGAAGACGTCCATTCATCCAGAAGGCGGTGGGTCGAGGAAAGAGAAGCCTCCAAGGTTTCACTCCGCGGAGAGACGGAAAAAGAAAGGATTCCGAGGATCAGTGGTTACTTGCGCGAGAGCGTTCTATCGGCAAGATTGATCGCTTCCACGATTTCCTAAATCGGCCTCGCTATTCGCGGGAGAATTTAATTATACGCGAAACGACAATCTCGACTCGTATAGGATCCTATATTGCTCCTCTCGATCCCCGAAGATTTATGCGTCCGTGTGAACGCTGCCTGATGCGGCGAACGTGCTTGCAAACTCGGAAACGAGGGGCGAAAGTTCGGAAAGGGTGGAGGAACTATCGGGGGTTTGCTTTTGCAGCCTTTATACATATGGAAAGGAACCACGAGGAACTTTCTTTTTTACGAAACTTCGAACGACTCTACTCTGAGTTCCTTTTGAGAGTTTAGGAAGAATTACCCTCACTTGTGACCCCCTGACATTCCTTAAGCGAATTTTCCTACACTCAATCAACTCACGATAAAATTCGTTGGAGCCTTTTATGCTTTTTTGATAGATTCAACAATCAACAGTAAATTGAAATAGAAGATAGAATCACCCTTGTTTTTGCTGCAAGCGCGAGTGTGTTCGAGAGCCACTTGGAAAGTATATTACAATAGCTTGTCGTAGGATTTTACGATCCTCCGATCAAACACTGCCATTGAAATTCGACCCGAATAGCTTAAGTCTGAATGGAGCATTCTTAGAGGGTCGAGACAGCTCGGGCAGCACCGGGATCGCCAGTTCCTATGCTGAGAAACCCATGTCTCTGAGGATTTCCCCTCGAGAATAGGTTCCCAACCCCTGGAGGGATGAACACTCAGAAGTGGGCAGAAATTATTCTGCTCTTAGCTCAAATACCCTATCCATCAATTTCTCATTTTCGAGGTCTTTAGAACTCTACATTTCTCACCCTTTAAGGGTGGTTAGAATGTAATTTATCAGTTCGTCCCTCGAGTAACATTTCTACTTTCGTGCTCGGACTCGAAGAAGTAAAAATTCAAGTAAAATTACTTGAAGAACAGAAAAACAAGTGGTAAAATCAGTGACTAGAGAAACGTTCTACAAATTCTAACTAAAAAATAATATAGCCTAATTTCTCTCAGGTGTCTAGCATAGAATTAACTCTACTACGATCTTCGAATCTTTTTTGACCCAATCATGTTTTTTTATTGCAGTCAACAAATGTTTCAATTTTAAGAACAATATAAAACAATTAGTGTTACTGTTTAACATTTTATCAGAATTTTGCTGTGTATCTCGGTAATACCAATTAATGTTCTTATAAATACAGAATTTTAACAGGAACGTAGCAAGGTTAAGTAAAAAGAATGTTCAATACTTTCTACCCCCATTCAAACAAAATTTGCTTAATGTTTAGGTTAAGTATGCAAATTATTTTTAGAATTGTTGTACAAGGAAAGATTTTTTCTCTTTCTCACCTCTCGCACTGGCGTAACGTCCATGATGCGATGATCCACAAGGAGACCATGAAGACTAACAACACGGTGCCCGGGCAGATGGTCATCAGGGTCTTCAGTACGAACCTGGTGTTGAAGTTAATACGATTCAAGGCCCCTATGCTGCGCGACGAGGCGTCGGTGAATAGCTTCGAGTGCAGCAGCATCACGCGACAGATGAGGTAGAGTCTGAAGAACATCGGCAGCGACAGGGTGACGTCGTACGGCACCCATTTCGAGCCGAAGTCGCCGCCCTTGTTCGCCAGCTTGGTCGTCCACAGGAAGTAGTACTCACCCGGGATCGGGTGGATCGCGCAGATTACCAGTTCGAGCGTAATCTGCGCGATCCTCTGCCAGGTCATCGCGATCCGCCAATCGTCCGCGCAGTTATCGATCATGAACAACTGTCGACAAACGTGATTGATTGTTAGTTCGCGTTAACATCCATTTCACTCGTTTAGGATATTAGTCCAGGACTTATTACGTGAAACTAGATTAATTTGCAGATTCCTGTTCTAGCATTTTGTGTATTGTATTAAATGATGAATGAGCTTTGACTTTTGGGATCGAATTTGTTTGATATTAAATTTCGCTAAAGTGAACGATTTTCTGATGGTTTCAATTGTTGAAGAGCTTCGAACAATATTTTTTTTCAGCTTAATTAATTCTGAATTACATTTTTCTATCGTAATATTAAATGCTTGATTTTTTACATATGTAGTGCTGATATGTCTGAGCAATGATTCTCTGTTACTCCTGAACTTCTTTCCTAAGTTTTTCTTCAAGTTTTAGAAGATTTTTAATCATATTACTTTTTAGTTGATTTAATTCCAAATTATATATCGATGCCTTCATTGTAATTGTTTCTTAAAGTTTTCTTGCTCTCTTACATAATTTCATTTTTTGCAGTTACGTGCTATTAGAACGAAGGTATCGATATTTCTATTACAATATTGAGGGTCTGATTTCTTGTACAATATACTAGTGACTGTTTGAACAATAATACTGTATTATTCCTGAATTCTTTCTTGGCTTTTTTATTCAAATGTAACGATTTTTGAATTATATTTTCGTTGTATTAATTATGAAGTATATTTTTCTATAACAATACGAAATGTCTGATTTTTGTATAATATGCTACTAATATGCCTGAGCAATGATATTTTGTTGCTGCTAAGTTCCTTTTTCAATTTCTCCTTCACCTGATTTAGTTCTAAATTACATTCTTCTATTCTAACATTGAATGTTTGATATTTTAATGATAATTTTAATGATAATCCTCTCTAAAATCTCCTTCAATTGATTCAAATCTAAACAGAATTTCTACATTGTAATATCGCATGTCTGATTTAGTAGGCACTATGCTAATGACTATTCGAACAATGATACTCCATTATCCTGAATTTATCTGAGAAGAGTATCGCCTCGAGTTTTGATGTAATGGGAGTCTATCAACGGCGAGTATATGAAATTCAAGTAACATAAAATCGGTACATTCTCCGTGAAAAGACTTCGCGGTGCTGTTTGTCGCTGATGTATCCTTAGTGTCGTTAAAGATGCAATCTGATGCCTTTGAATAGGATTATCATAATGTACCAGCGACGTGCAATTCTAGTGGAAATGCGTGGTGAGCGTAGATAGGTTACATAATTTATACGCCGGCGTATTACCGTCGTTTCTCAAGCTTTCATTTCTCTATCATGACTCACGGTCACGCTACATCTTGTCTCGGAGCTTTCAGTGACTTACTGTTCGATAAAGCAGCCACTCCAAATGGCGTCGTTTTCGGAGTTTCGCGTTTATCACAAAGAGGAGACAGCAAATCAATTCTTTTTTAAAAGAGAATCGCTATACACAACTCTTTCAAATTAACTTCTACTCAACTTTCAGGGAAAATAAAAAAAAGTCTGTTCCTCGGGATCGCGAAAACTAACAATAAACGACTCGGGAAACAAAGAATATTCAAGCACTTCATACGGTTAAAAAATAAATACCCCTGAATTCCTGCAGGGAAGGCAACGTGCTTAAAAAGCACAAAGGAGCAAACAACACAGGGGCCCCATAAAAAAATTGGAGCTTCACTTTTTCAAAGCGAGGGGCTTTTAAAAAAAAACTACGACCCGGTGAAGAATAACGAACCGCGTCGCGGCTCTAAAAGGTCCCTAAAACGTTCAGCGAAATCGGAGAGCCGATAGCAACGCGGTATTACGTTAACAAACAGAGACGAGTTCATTCCTGAGTCCGGCATACGGTACGCGAGAGAAGAGAAACGAGGGCTCGTAAAGTCCGCGAGCTATCGTTGCCGGCGTTCGCGGGTGCATCGACTCGTGTGTTTTACGAGAGATAATTCGTTAGAAGGAGCGCAATGCCTGCTCGCGAAATCACGCGATAGCCTCGGAGGTTTATTGCACCCCTTGTATCGAATCACGGTGCGGGGAGGATCGCGCTCCGTGGAGAGGGGGGAGCGAGTCCGTATTTTCGGGGCTTTTTGCGCCCTTGCATTTTACGGACTATCTACAACGTCCTTTGCCTGCCGGCATCGTCAACTCCGCGCTATCTCGAACCCTTGTAAAACTTTTATCGCGCCTTCGTGAATATTTTTATGAAGGGTGTACTCTCGCACAAGTGGCCTCGAATTCATGACTTACTGACGATAAAAGGGTGTCGGGGGACGGCGGGTCGTATCTGAGCTTTGTGTTAATATTTCCGTCTTTTTTTGACAGAGTTATTATTGGTTTGAAGATGAGCTTTGTTCGGGGCTGAAGCTTTTTCCTTCGTCCCTGGGGAGTAGTGACGGCGATACTGGACAAAGATCGGTTCGAAGAATTGGAGCGAAAAATAGATCTTTTATAAAGCATGAGTGACAAGATCGATTAATCGTAAAAAAAGATCAGTCTTCAAAGATCGAGCTTAAAAACGATACTTAACTCCTTGCTCTGTAATAACGTATGATACTTGTGATACACATTATTTTTTCAATATTGGAATGAACGTTGTTAAATTATTAAAAGTGAAAAAAATAAAGATTGAACGGGTTTTCGGTAATTGCAAATTTACGATATTATTTTTTATATCTTTTGCAATGGATAGTTAGATACTTTATCCTTTTATCCACTATTTAAAATAATTTATACATCTGTAGCCCGGAAAAAAATTGGGAAAATAAGCAATTAGACTAATCCCAGTCTCGCACTCATTGGTCTTTTTTATTGCTATTTTTATTGCAAAGTCACGCCATACGATTCATCACACTAAATAAACGAACTGATTCCTCATAACAAGCACATTCGGAAAAAGTTCACCGCTTTTGCGAAAACTTCGTTTACGTTAGAATTTTTCATCAGAAGTTTGCATTTTTTACCTGCATTTTTCACGCATGACTTCTGTGCAAAATGGTATCAATACCCATTAGGATATCGTGGAATTGCAAGAATGTGTAACAGAATCAGTAAAAGGATCTAGGGGATCCCTATAAATCACTCTTTCGTTCTACCGGGACTTACTAAATATAAAATTGAAGTTTCTTTTCTTAATCAATCCTAAGAAAAAAGGGATCCATCATTGGTATATCAAAATTAAAAAGGGTCGGTAAAACTCGATGTTTTTTCTCATAAAATGATTGACCTTAAATTGATCCAACAAAAGATCGCCATCACTACTGGGGAGTTTAAGGGAGATTTCTCCGTCGGAACTAAAATCTGCATCGTGTCAGGGAGAAACGTCCAGCCCCACGATTATTCTAATTACGTGCTTGAAGTATTCAAGCAAAGACATCCCCGGTATTCCAATATTCTGGATAATCGATACGGAGCGGCCTAAGAACTTCGAGAGGAATTCGAGCAACGTTACAACATCTTCGAGCACATGCTTCAGTGCCAGTGCCGAAGAAAACAAGAAAGAGAACAAGAGTCTCATTAAAATAGCACAGAGATATTCTCACGGCTGCGCCAAGTCGCCGAACAACCAACTAGTTTTTTCGAACGAATTAATCTGTATCTTGACGGCGGTTGCTCCGCCCCCGCAGGGCGAAGAAAAATCTCCGCGCCGCGAATCGATACGCGGAGTCGCTCAACCTTGAAATAGTTCACGTCGGATAGATTAATCTCTCAGCGAACTCATTACTGCCTCGTCTCTCTGTCTACCACCGTTTTTAATTCATCAAATGGCCCTCGTCGCTAATTAGCACCGATCGAGTTTCAAGGCCGCCGCCACGAAACTCGATCGGAACGCTCGAACCTGCCCAAGTTCCCCAACTTTTTCGCGAGCTTGGCATGCGAGCTTCCTAGTCAATCCCCCGACAACGAGGGAAACTCGGCCAGGGAATGCGTTCCATCCTCCTATTGAAAATCAATGGATCCGCGACGGAGACGAGGCATCCTGTCGATCAACGCATTCTGGCTTCCCCGAGGACGAGCCTTTCGTTTCCACGGTCGACCAGGTGATCCTGGACGAATCCCCGCGCATGCAAATCGTTGATAAACGACAATCAACAGGTGCTGAAAGGTCAACGGGCCATTAGGCTCGAATCCAAGCGGCCGACGCGAGACCCGCGCTCCCTGGGCTTGTTAACGAGGGGCCAGGGTGTTTTTCGTTATTTAAAATTTGATTAACGTGGGCGGCTGCCGCGGAAATGCTTGCCAAGGGGGCGCGATCCGCGAAACCACTCGGAATCGCTTTTCGAGATCTCTCTTCGAGATAAAAGCTTGCAGGTCTTTCAGCATTTTTAAGGAAGCTCAACGAAGAGCATCGCTTTGACTGAATACCGAGGAGAAGAAGGTTCCCACTTTTTTGCACCCCATTTTAAGGCTCCGAATTAAGAACACGCCCTGTCTTAATCCTCAGGCAACTCCTCCGCCACGGAGACCATCAAGAAACAATTTCCAGACGGCCATGAAGCCACTAAAACCCTCAGCAGCCGATGGCGCCGAGAATGGTCCCGTTTAACCCGCGAAAAAAGAAAGGATATCGCCGTCGTTGGCGAAAACGGACCGCCATCATCGTTAACGAAACACCTCGAGTTGCCCGTTGTCGTCGGACAGTAATGATCCCGAGCGTTCAGCGTATTGGAAAAACGATACGCGCCCCTCGCAGTTCTTCGCTCGATTTCGTTCCGCCCGCGTTACCGGACACCGTCTTCGACATATTTCCTCGGGAAATCTGAGATGGCGACGGCACCGCCGCGACGCGGTGTGTCAAGGAACGCTCCTCGATCTTCCACGACGCCGTGGACGAATCGGATACGTTATCCTCGGATGACAGAGTGATAACTCGACCGAGAGGAATATTTTCGGGGAAAGATCGGGGAACGACTCAACGTCGCAGGTCTTCGTGTCTTTTCAGATCCATTCATTTATCTTATTTTATTTAGCAACTGCTTCGTTTGTGGGAAATATGGCAAGTTTAATGTTAATATTTAGGTTTCTTATTCCTTCAAGTTATGTTAAAAATTCATTATTCTTATTCTTAATAACTAGACTGCGGATTTTATGCATTTATGGCAATCCTAAGGATGCAAAAAATCTGCGATATTATTAATATACGTCAAAATATACAAAATATCAAAAATATTTTTATTTTGCATAAAAATCCAGTATATTAATAATACAATAAAAATAAAATTGTTCCATTTAGGATTTTTAAGCGGAACTTGACAGGGTTAAAACTGCAATACGATCATGAAAATTTTCGAAAATTTATGAACCTTCCTGAAGCCTCGACAAAAATCATAATTTTTAAACTAATCAATTTTCGACCTTAATACCTTAATTAATTCTTTTTAAAGGGAACGCAAAAAATACGTCGACTGGTGCATAGAAAGTATGGAATTTGAAGAAATTCAAGTGATTTTAATTTCTTTTTTGAATAAAAAAATCGATATTTTACTTTTGCAGTTTATTTTTAACTAAATACTAAGAATAAGTAACTTTTGTTATAAATATTTTTTTATGAAATTTACTATAACACAAATAATATCATTTAGACTATTAGACACATTGTTAGTCCAACTTTAATTCCTTATTCCTGTTTGTAAAAATTTGGTTTTACATGAAAATTTACAAAACATTGTTTCTTTTTAAAACAAAATAGAAATTTTTCAAATGGAAAACTAAAATTACGCACACCTCCCTTATAA
The DNA here is from genome assembly GCA_030770465.2 of Perdita meconis. Taxonomy (NCBI): domain Eukaryota; kingdom Metazoa; phylum Arthropoda; class Insecta; order Hymenoptera; family Andrenidae; genus Perdita; species Perdita meconis. The sequence goes on from JASKOS020000001.1 coordinate 7,935,876, forward strand.
TCAAGGTGTAACGAACACTAATTAACAAATGAGAAAATAACAGACAATGTACAATTCACGAGTATGTTCATTATTTAATAATTACGTTCTGATATACATCCGACTATTCGTAACCCCCTATTAATTTTTTGCAATTCAATATCTACATTTACATTGTTCGCTTGTCAAGTCATGACATCATGCAAGAAGTGAATAAAAATCAAGTAATAATTATTTCGTTCATTACGTGCCGCACGGTGTCTGGTCAGACACGAACGGTTTTTACTGAAAATTCATATTGTGCTTCGTAGAACTCAAATAACGTTCATGCAACGATTAAATTCCTCATTAAGGTACAAAGCTGTTCATGACGGGAGAAAATATTCTACGGGAGGACGAGCAGATATAATTTAAGAATCCTAATTAACCTTTGCAGTTCAACATTGATTCTACCTCAGTAAATATTGTTGTGAGTCCGTCAGACCGCAGAGTTAACATCCCTCGACATCCCCAGACTTTCCAAGCTTTTCACCAAAGCCAACGTTTTTCACAAACATTTTCGGGAAAACAGGCGCGTAGGAAGTTAAAGGAAAATAAATTCCCCTCCATGTTGACTAGCGTCTGACTATATAGGACCATTATGATCATTGGGTTGTCCAGTGTCGACTTATAACTATGACTTCTCTCACATGCGTCAACAATTAAATCTATGGCCACTGGAAAACAGACGTATTATGTTCGACCTACTGTGTGCATATAAAGTACTTAATGGCTGTATTATATGCTCGGAGATACTATCTCTTTTTAAATTAATGACGTCAATGTCATCCAGAAGAAATATCTTATTATTGCAAGAAACCCACCGTACAAATTATGGCCATTATAACTGCATTAACCGTATGATTATACATATTAATGAATTTTGTGTTTTACTGGATTTTTTTAGTTCTCACACCTCCTTTAGATTTAGATTATTAAAGACTTTGTCGCCTGTGAATGACCGTGTATAAGAAAAAAATATTGTACTCTAAAGGGTTAGACACCCGTAAATAAATCATTAATATTATTATTATGTTACGACCATAATCTCCCCCCGCGACTCGTGTCATCCATAATAAAACTGCGGATCACACGGAGATCCTAGGATAACCAGGCAATGGAGTTACCGAAGAGTCTCAACAATATTTCCCTTGTCTCTTCGTGCTACCAGACTTCAATTACTCCATCCGGTTAGCAAGAAACTTCAAAGAAAATCGGAATCGTGTATCTCTTTGATGCGACCGCCCCTCCTGTCCACGGGGAACGGTAAATACGACGGAGAACGGAGACGGCCGGCCGTAGGACCGAAAAGTAATCCTTGAGAGTCACAGCTTTCGGGGATTACACCGCGAACCGCCGTCCCCTTATGAATGTACCGCGTTTTCCGGACAACATGACCCGTTTACATGACGACCGCGAGATGCAAATCGGCTTTCCTGCACGCGTTCCACCGTCGGCATTCCCGACGTCTTTCGACGAGGATTACCGTCCGTACGTCTCGACGGTCGGGCATTACGTTTAATTAAGCAGCTGGACGCTTAATCGCGATGCCGTAAAGGCAACCTTGGCGGAGGGAAGCGTTGTCTAACTAGACCGAAACGCTTTGGACGACGAATCGACCCGCGGTCGCTTTCCTGCGGTTTCTTTTCACGAGTGGAATTTTCCGTACCCTCGCACCATCGAGAAGAGGAATTCAGTGATAATCCGAGGCTTCCCGCGGCGTTTGAGTCCGCGACACGGTGGATTAGTTCTGGATTGAGTCTAAATTATGCGAACAGAGGGATTGAGGCGGATTCGACAGAGAATACGCGTCGAGCAGTAGCATCTACTTAAGTGGAGGAATTATTGCGAGCCACTTAATTGCTTGAGATATTCGTGTAAACCAGTGGTGTCAAACACGCGGCCCAAAACTTGAAATTAATTTTATTACCTTAATAAAGTGGAATTAAAATAATATTTTTAAAACATTGGAAATTATAGAAGTATATTGTAAGTAACATCGTTTTAAGTTTACTGGTATATTTATAAAATCAAATTCTGTCATTGTTATGGCATTTTCCTGTCTGTGTCCGAATTGCTGCGGCTGAGTCGGCTGAGCGCAGCGTCGAACATACAAATGAACACTTAAAATCTATGTTAAAAATATCTTTATCCCAACAAATTACACCCGATATCAATAAAATAGTATCTGCAAAAAGATGCCAAGTGTCTAGTAAAAAGTATTGAGTCTTTTAATTTCTAAAATTAATGTATCTTTTAATGTATTTTTTTAATTCTTGTAAATTTATTCAAGAAAAATAAATGTAAAGTTTAAATGAGTTGTTTTCCATTATAAATAAAAGACTTTTTTTTCTTCTTGTCTGCGGCCCGCGGATTTTCTTAAACTGAATTTGGTGGCCCGTGTTCATACTTGAGTTTGACACCACTGGTGTAAACTATCTATGGATACGTTGCTTTACTAGTGGGTTATTTTATTTTTTGTTGAAAGTGGAGCAAGAGAAGTTAGATGCTTCGGTTTTTAAGGAACTCTTAATTCAGTTTTGGGAGCGAAAGAATATTTAATCGAGTGAAATACATTTCCGATTCAGCTTCATATTTTGTATAGAGCTAAAAATACAGGGGAAATCAACGGCTATTGAAGAAGCTTACTGCGTGAACTTTAACATCAGACCGACAAATGTTTATCATCGTCGAACCGAAGCTCTGAATATGACAAGAGCAAGCTAAATATGCAAAGGGGAGAGGTTACGATCGAATAATCGAAGAATACTTATCATATTGTTCGAGTCGCGTAAAAGACAGTCGTGGGAAGTGTGTCACGGTCACTTCGGCAGTTTCGGCTCGCGTAACACGATGGAAACGAATATTATTCAGCACCGCATCCTCCAAAAAATACTCGCTATTCAAACAGTTTTTCCAATAACCCTCAAATTGTCTTAAAATTCGAGCAATATACGAAAATTGACATGCATTGTTCCCGATTAACACACAAAAGTGGAAAAAAAGTAAAATATTGTAGGCTAGAATAATTCAAACATTTTGATTAAAATATTTCCCTAAAAATGCACCAATTTTATTATCATTCTAGACGGGTACGTACTAAATTCCCCGCGAGTTTTACGTATCAATCCCACGGCAAAGCTTTCCTAAATCCGGCGAAATGAAAATTAAGTTTCAAAGACACACAATCGCATATCGCGCGCCTATTAAAATTTGTACCGCTAGCGTTGTTCCGCAGTGTACGCTCGGTTTCAAGGGATTAGTCTGCGTTATACCCTCCAAGAACGCTTACGTAGTTAGTTCCGAATCGGTTTATGACCGACGCTTATGTAAACCCACTAAGCCAAACACTGTTCTGGTACACGCGCCGTCGCGTCATCGGATCCGCTGCAAGTTTCTTCATTTTACACGGGTTCCGGCGAGCTTAGACGAACCAAAGGGAACGAAGACGTTTGTTCCCAGGGTGTTACGTGCGAGGACGCAGCGCCGAGGGGGATGGGGAATCGATCGCGAAAAATTCCACCCCCTTGACTCCGTCGAACTCCTGGGCCATGTTCTCGTTTTGGAAACCGATCCTCCTTTCTCGCCGTTTCCGTGTCTGTGTCCACTCTCGAATCTTGCTTTACAGGAGAGTGGAAACCTTTCGGAAAGAATTTTCGAAAAACGCGGAGGCTTCGGTCCCCGGTAAACGACTCGAAAATATTGAAAATAGATATTTTCCCTTCGGGATCCGGGTTCCGCTTGATTTTCCAACGACGAGGAAAATAGCGACAGGATAATCCCCCCGGCTTTACCGCCCTCTTTCGGTGCTTGGCTACGTTCACGATCTCCTCGAATTCGGATTCGGGTTATTGGTGTCGAAGACGGTTACGAGGGTGTTAACTTTCACGCCACCCCCGCAGCAAACGTCGCGTGGACGCGATAACGATTATCCCTCGACCGTCTTTGTTTGCGTTGCGGGCTTGAAGCACGATTCTCCCGCGAGGGCGAAGGCGTTGCTTCCTCGCGATGGAAGATAGGAACGGGTTGCGACAGATAACCGGTGTCTGAAGAGGCCGCCGTTGAAAGTATCAGCGCGACGAGGGAAGTTTTCGGATAAGTGGGCGCGAAATGTCGCGGAATATTCGAGGGAAAGTCGCTTCCATGAACAGCGACGAGATTCGGGGAAATCTATTTTCACCGAGTTTCATTTTCCCTCGGCGCAACATTTCCTGCAATTATTTTAGCTTTATCTCGTGCACCATCGATATACTCGTACACTATCGATATACTCGTACACTGTTCATACTTTTCCCATTCTACTTATATGTATTTTACTTGTATTCTTTTTCTCTTTTTCTTTTTGTATTTTTCTTTTAGTCCGTACTTTTTGTATCTTTATTTTCTTTGTGCTAATGGGTTCTTTTTATTTTTATTTATTTGCCAGAAAACAATGCCGTTGCGTTAAATATACACGTAATATACTAGACCCAACTGACATCCTACAGAGATGCATAGAAGCATCTGTTCGTAGGTCTGGTCGCAACATAAGGCTTACATACTAACTTATAATCTACTATATAAACTTTTCACTTTATAATAACAACTTTATATTTAAAACAAGCAGTGAATATTATTATACATACGATTTTATCCATAATTTCAACTTCTTTTTAGTATTAATTTTGTCTTGGTAATTAATTTTAGCTCATTCGGTAAGCTGTTAAAAAGTCTGATAGCTACCAATAAACTGTACTTATTACTGATAATTTTATTAAATTTGGGTATCCGAATCGCTTTTTTTCTTGTTTTACTGTTAGATTTTTTGAGATCTAAGTAGTGATACGTTAAACACTCTAAGCTAAATAATTGAGTCAAATTAAAAGGGTAATTTTGAAAGATAAAAGTATTTTTATAGACTATTTTTAATAATCTTCTTTGTAGTTTTTGCAATAGACTTAAATTGTTTTGATATGCACCACCCCATGCAATTATACCATAGCTTATTACGCTGTGGAAGAACGCATAATATATTCACCTTAAAGCTTCACATTGCATCATTTTGGCTAACTTATAAAATATAAAAATTAAATATTTTGTTTTATTAATTACCCATTGAATGTGTTTATCTTAGTTAAGATTATAATCAAAAAGAACACCCAAGTACTTACAACGTTCCACCCTTGTTAGGCTTTCACCATTCACTTGGATTTCTAAGTCTCTTGGTACACTGTCACAGTAGCTTCCAAATGCAACATAAACAGTCTTATTTATATTTAAAGATAATTTATTTACTTCTAGCCACGTTGCTATATTCTCTAGATGTTCATTCATTTTATGTTGGGCCATTATCCAAGAATTGTCAGTGGATATAATGTAATGTAATCCTGTAAATAAATAAATAAATAAACTATGCAGCTTCCATTGCGCGCGATTCAATAAACGATTAAAACTGGAAACAACGAATCCCCCGTTCGCCTTGTCAATTACGATTAATATAAAAACCGACGTTAACTGTGTAAAATGAGAGCGTCAACCCTGTTTATACTGTTCACGATCGGCGCACCAATGTCGAAACTGTAAACGAGGAAGTACAATTTTAATTGCGACGGGAATTCATTGAGCATCGTGGACGAGAACAATACACAATTTGTGTCTCTGCTGTAGAGAGTTCGTGTCAATATTTGCGATACGAGAGAGAATCGTGTGCATGGAGCACGTTGAAATTAGCGGGAAAATTAAATCAGTAGAAGAAGACTGTATCGATTGAATGGGTATTGACGTGAAATTTCTGTTTCTGATGGAGTTACGGGGGCGGAACAGTGTCGCTGCCTGGTACAGGCTACTCGCGAGTTCCTCGGAGACAATGGTAAGTGAAACGATGGGGGAAGTGGGGCTAAGTGTGCTCTATGGGGGTGGTTCCATCGAGTGGCCTTCGGCGACTAATTAACTCTGTCTAAGTAGAATATTCCTCTACCAAAGCACGGTGCACGTGGGACAATATTATAATGTCGAATTAATTATTCAATACTGTTACATGTTGTGTAAATTTTCCTCCCCTATTTAAGTTAAACATTTTGGGTCTCCAGGTTTGTATAATCGCTTGTCAGGATTTCCACCCTCTCTTCGCTTACTGAAAGCTATTATTTTATTCGTCCCCCGATCGTAGATACTAACAATCGCGTGCAACTAAATCGCGCGACGGGTCGTTTAACGCCGTTCGTATTCCCAGTCTGATTAAAACGCAATTAAAGCCACCGTTTGACTCGATCCAGGCGGCGTTTTGGAAGATAGACTGCCGTGTTTATCGATAAACGAGAAGGACCCAATGACTGGTGTTTCTCTCTCCATTGAAAACAGGGCTTTAGTCGGAAATAATAAGCATGAGAATTGCGTTACAGGGTAAATCGTTTAACCCCAGCCGCGGATTAATAGCGATCAACGGGCCAATGTTATTTTCTACTGTGCACAGTAAAACGAACTCTACCAAACGACCTCGGCTATGTTCTTCTCCCTTTAATTTACCCTTTACCTCAGGGGAATGACAGGTCCGACAGATTGTCGTTCACCACGACATTTCCCCGTACGCGGAGCGGCGTTTAATAATCTTCATCGCGATTACAGCTTGAAGCCGAATAACAAAAGAATCTTTTTTTTTATTTTAAGAAAAAGCACAAGACCATAATTACTAAAATTGTTGAAGTTCGACCCCTTTTCAAGCAATTTTCGGATTAAAAATTCTTTTCAGCAAGTTCCTCGAGGTTCTGAAAAATCGTCAACCGTTGAAAAAGGAGCCTCTGTCCTTTGATGCCGGGTAGAAGAACTTTGCCTCTTCGTTTAAAGGTTGGCGCAACAATTTCATTACAGCTCGTTTCCCCGTCCACGGAGGCGCTTTTCATTAAGTTCAATACTCCTGGAACGGGAGAAAAACTTTCTGGCCGCGACCTGCTCGCTCGGAGGGAAATAAAATATAGCCGTGTGTCCGAGGAGGAGACGGTTCCATGTCGCAGCGAGGAACGTTTTCACGGTTAAAATCCCGCCAAACGTCGCGACGGGAATCGATAAAGTTTATCATATATTTTCTCCGTTCGCCCGTTGAAACACAGCAGATGTAATAACGCGCATGACAGCGCTCAACCAATCGACCGTCTTCACACGCCCGTCCATGCGTCGCATTAAAATCGACAAAGGGTGCATATGCGAGTGATACGCGGCTCGAATCGACAGCGGTTTTGACCCTCTTTACGCCCTCTCTCTCGACGGAGACAGAAAAAAAAAAACAAAAACGGGAGAGCTGAGTCCGAATCGAAGAGTCGCGAGATCAATACTCAATTATGCGGCCGTCGCGTATTCATCGACTATAACTACTGAGAACATCGTCAAAGAGTATCAATCTGCAGATGGAAACATTAATTACAATTTAATGAAAAGAGAACCGCGACCCAAAGACTTTCATTTTGCAGTAGCTTGTTTTCAACTGAATGCTCCTAAGGCTTCGGTAGTATATTAATTTTGATGTTACTCGTTCCGAGAATTGGCTGTATGAAAATAATTACAGAAAACGCGGTCATGAATTTGTTTTCTCCACACTTTCCATTGAATGGGAAATGGAGATGCACTGAAATGAATACATATAACAACGGCCTAAAAAGTGTCGCAAATAAATCACGTTTTTTATTAACATACTGTCTGGGAGAATAATTAAAAATATGGTCATGAATTAGATATATTATGTCTCGTGTCTGTTCATATTTTTTCATTGAAACCGGGTTCGGAAAAACCGATGGAAATATGAAAATACGAGGAAAATTGTTTAGCGTAATGTTTGAAACAAGTTCAGAGCGATTGTTGCTCCGAAGAAAAGCAGAGTTACGAAACTTGAAATTATTCATCGTCAGCATTATCTCCCCTATGAAAAGTACTTGCACCCGACAGGCGCTCCGAATAAGTGAGCAACGAAGATATCACCGACTTCGAGATAAACTACGAGCGAAGTAGCGTTTATTACAGGCTTAACCGCGGCCTCATTCAATTTGCCCGTGGATTACAAGAAACTTCGCGCGATAAGAATGGCAGACGCGAACGGCGCCGCTAGAATATTCATGTTGAATGTCGCGCCTCTCCCACGCCGTCGCCGCCCCGGCGAGCAAGGGTGCGTCGCAAAGAGGATTCCCCACCGAAAGTCTCAGTCACGCTCGCGTGAACTTCGAGCGGCTCTTTGCCTCGAACAAATCGTTTTAACGGCGCACACGAGAACGCCGCGATTACACCGTTTACGAACGACGATCGATGTCATCGGCGTCGTTCCGCGCGGAAAGAACGCGCCTCGCCGTTTCCGCGAGCGCGGAGGACGACCGACGCGCTTTACCACGCGCGTGAACGCCCGGTAACGACTATTTAATCCGCTTTAGAAATCACTTTCCTCGTCGAACGTGCCACCCCTCGACACCGTCTGAGCCGATTGCGACGCGGGTCAGCGATTTCTTGCAACTTTTTGCGCGTACGCCCCCGCCATCCCTTGCGGAGAAATAAGACGCCGAATTTGCTCGTTAGGGAAGCTGGAAAGTCGTGAATCGAACATTTTCGATAGGATCTCGAAGCGGGTGGAAGGTGGTAGATTCTTCTTTAAGGGGTCTTCTCACTGAGCCTCTGAAAAATTGCCATTTTTTGGGAATTTTTTTGTACTAAACGAAATGTCCAATGTAAATAAAGTTTTTCCTACTGATTAATACACTTATTGAGAGTACAAACAATTTTTTTATGCAATTTATAATAGTTTATTTAAATATATATATCGCACTGAATTGAGCACCTCAAGAAAACGATGTAGTGCTGGCGTAGATGATTACAGAAGAACGACGCATCTGAATAAAAAAATTCAAAATGGTTTTTAGTCGTCACGAATATCGTTATCGTTGGAACCAAAATTATTTTAATTGATAAAAAATTAATCAAATGACGGAAGTTTGAATGTTCAAGTTCCGAAATTCGATGAATTTTTAGTCATTTGTCATTGTAAAAAGTATGAAATTGTTAATAAAACAAAGTTTCCGTGGTTCCTGCGATAGCCACTAATGTGTTGAATAATGTGTAAAAATTTGAGACTGATTAATCAAATAATTTTTTTGCAATCATCCACGCCAGCATTACATCGTTTTCTTGAGGCGCTCAATTTAGTGCGATATATATAGTTAAATAAACTATTATAAATTGCAAAAAAAATTTGTTTGTACTCTCAATAAGTGTATTAATCAGTAGGAAAAACTTTAATTAGATTGGACATTTCGTTTAGTACAAAAAAATTCCCAAAAAATGGCAATTTTTCAGAGGTTCACAGTGGGAAGACCCCTTAAGGGTTCATGGTGAAGATATCGAAAAACACATGTTTTTTGGGAATTTTTTTTCTAAAACCATAAGGTATGTTACTTCGCATAATTTGTTTACACATAATATCTGTGGTTATAAGTAAAAACGAGGTGACTCACATTTCTTTTAATTGAGCTTATGGCTTAACTAAAGCCTGGAAAACAGAATTGATATTAACACCAGATAGAAAGTTGGTTAAAAAAATTGGTTTCCTTCAAAAGCGAGGATTTAATAAAATTCAAATCATATTCAATAGCAATGGCAATCAGAAATTTAAACGTGAATATCTCGAAATGAAAGTGAAAATATGTAACATGCAGCGTTTCGCTTTATAACCACAGATATTTATTATGAATCAGCAAATGATTCAATTTTAAGGAACCCATACAGAAATAAATATTTCTATCAATGTTTGTTGGTGTTTAATATTCTGTCAAAATATCCCTTTGTACATTAACTTTTGCAATAATTAATGTTCGTATAAATTCAGACTTTTAGGAGGAATTGAATTAAATGTCTATAACTTTCCAAATTTTAAACAGAATAAGAAATATAAGAAATTTTTAGGGAATATTCTCCAGTCACAATAACTACTTTTGAGAAATGAAAAAAACACGAAAATCTTGAGTACTTCTTGTACTACAATATCCCTCATCGATAATGTTTGGGTGAAGTTTCGTTACCGATAGCAAACTGCTCGTATTCCTCCCCCGCGATAAAATTTTAAGGGTAGTTTGGAGCATGATAAAGTTCGACCTCTTTTTCTAGGTGAAGCGCTCAGCGCAGCGCCGGAATTACACCAAAATTAGAGTCTCTTTCGCAGCCGGCATGCAAGGATTCGAAGGGAAGACCAAGGAAAAGTGGGACGATAAATTTCCATCGATTATACGGTTAAACTTAACGGCACCGTGGTGAAACGGCTCCGAATAAAGTGAGGATTCCCTTCCGAAACCAACGCGGCTTTCCGAATCATTTTGGGGGGATCGTTCGCGATCGAGGTTGATCCCTGCGAACATTTCCTTCCGAAGATACTGTCGACGGAGATGATAGCGAGAGGGAAACTTGGACGAAGCAATTATCGAGCTTTGAAAAAAATTTCGAACGCGAGTGGAGCACTCTAATAATTACCAACCGAAATGAGTATAAGACTCGTCCTTAGGGTAGTTTTACGAGTGCGTTTTCAGCGTTTTCATGGAGGTGTTTATAGCATAGTTAAATGCTCTTTAAACGGCAGGTATTCATATTGTGCTTACACTGAAACTTTATAAAGCATTTGCATTGCATGCTTAGTGCATCTACGCTAAATATCTACAAAGTATATTTACAGAGTGCTTCCACTCTGTTTTTATATTGCGTGCATATCACGCTCGTATAGTGTGTTTACACTGTTCCTAAAATATACTTGCGAAACTTTATGGATGTCTCTAAAGTAATTTTATACTGCGCTCTTACGTTAGTTCTCGTACCAGGAAGCATAACAGCGGTAGTAGCTAATATCCATACCAGCAAACGATATATCAATATCACAGCAAGATTATAAAATAGTCATAACAAACCACATCAAACAAGCATGGAACCACCAATGGAACTCAAACCAGCAAAACTGAACACCGATTCTGAGGACTTCTTCTAAGACACAATGGGAAGAGCCTTCAACAGAAAGGACCAAGTCATCCTTAATAGAATCCTAACCAGTCACACAAGAATTACACACGAATTCCTCCTCAAGAAAACAATTCCACCCCACTGCAATACCTGTCAATGTCCCTTAAACGTCGAACATATAATATTCTCCTGTAAAGAAACCGAAACAACCTGAAACCTGACCCAACTTCCCAATACGCTAAAAGAATTCTTCTGCAATCTTGAAAACACCAAAACCCTCCTAAAATATATCCAGAGCAATAAACTGCTTCTATGAATCTATTTAAACGTCATTCAATAATTCACGTCGCTAATGACCTAGATGTCGATGCGACGTTAAACCTGTAAATAGAAAAAAAAATGACAGAATCATTTTTGTGTAGCTAGAGAAGTTTTGGAAATTTCAAGTTCACCTAAACTAATAATTTTTGGACATTCATGGGTCATCATTTTCTAGAATGTAAGAATGCAAGTTTAGAATAGTTTATAGAAAATATCGAGTTGCATCAAGTAATCTATAAAATCTGATTTGATTTAAAAAATGTGCAGATGACTTTGAAGTCTTCGAAACTTCTTCAGCTGCAAAAAAATGCTGCCATATTATAGACCTACATATCTATACCTACTGAATAACTTCTGTTAGTCCTGCTACGATCTTTAGATTATTTTACCCAATCACACATTTATTTTTCTTTATATAACTATTTCAATCGTAAAAAAAACATTAGAAAATTGGTATTAATACACAGCGTGATTCATGCAACTTGCGCACCTTGAATAACTTCAAAAATATGCATATTACAAAAGAATTGTTTATACCAAAGTTGCATGATTTTGTGGGATACATTATGTAATGCACATACTTTTTTTTTTATAGATGCCGCCGTTTTGGAGATTTCAAAGTCAACTTCACATACTTTAGAAATTATTCAAGGTGTGCAAATTGCGGAGACCATAAACATTCCATGAAAATTACATTGTTTACAATTATAAAAATGTGCTGATAATTAAAATTCTAATAAATCGGATTTTCAAGAGAAACTGTTTATTAATATATCTTTTGTTTTTTCATATCTTCAAAAACGAAAGATATATTCAAGTGGTAATTTTTATGGGTTCATCCCGTATAAATCCCAGTATTAAATCCACTTCGATATTCCATTGCACGCGCGAGCACGATCACTTTCATTTTATTCCGAATAAATTCCCCTTCGATTAAAAACATTCGGCTGTCATTCGATTAAAATTTGCCCCGATCCCATCCCAGCGAAGATTTAGCCTGCGCTTCGAACGCTTCATTTGTGAAAACCGATCCACATATTTCGGCGGGGATTGGTGCGACTCACATATATTGCTTAATCGTCGATCGCCGAACACGATACCCAGGTCCCGCGCTAAGCGCGATAATACAATTCATTAGACCTGATTTACGGTCCAGAGATTAACCGGATCCGAAGAAACCCTCCCTCCGTTATCACCGCTCCTCGAGTCTGACTTATGACGGGTGGGACTACTGCGAATGGACTTTGTCGCCCTCGAAGGGCGAACTCTCTGCGGTCTATCGTCGACCGTCGAGGGAATCCATCAACGGCGGTCAGAGATAAGAGCTGGACTGCTTTCAGTGCTCGAATCGGGCATTCGGAATGTAGAAAGCTCGTGTAACGGATATGAACGACCGAGTAATTAATCCACTAAGTTCTTCCGGCCAGACTGACTTACACAGCGGACGTGTTCCACGAGCTTTACACGTCTCGCCGGGGGAGGGAACTTCAATTCCGTCACGGGAAATTGATAACAACTCTCAATGAGAACGCATTAAGTTGTTCCATTAATAATGTCCCTCGAGGTCGTCTTAGTTGAAAATTTCCATTTACCGATACGCTAATAATAATCTTTGCCTCGCATAATCTCTGCCTCAAAAAGTTTCTAATCTCTCCGAGCTTAAATGTGACATACGATGCGACGGCACAGAATGACCTAATAATTTTCTACTGAGAACCGGTGCATATTGGGGGTGGGATCATTTTCTGGTGATCGATGGAGGCAAAAACGAGCTCCTTCCCTGACAGGTTTTACTATATCTCGCTTATGAAGAATTCAACGAACTCCTGTGCTGGAATTAGGAAAATGTATGACGAAGATACATTTATCTTTACAATGAGATTAAAAATGTTTTATGGATGCTGAAAAATGCAACTTACTTTAGAGTAATTAAAATGTAAATTTTGGGAGATAAACATGACTGACTATGGACACTGCACTTCCACTGCGCTCTCGTTCCCGATCGAATAACCAAAATATATTTTCTGTATTTTTAAACACGATCACCGTCAATTGTTTACCAAATACTTTAATCCCATTCGGATGGCTCCCGAAACAGGAACAGTTTCGCAGGAAATCGTATCGTTTCGCGGTATTATGCCGAGAACGAGCAGCTGGTAACGCAGCCTCTCACGATAACGCAATTATATCGCGCACGTTGCGTTCGTCATTGCAAACAATTTGCAATTTTCTCCCTGGTGAAGTGGCAATCCGGCTGCTGAACCTCCCAACCCTCGCGATTCCGCGTAATTCGATAGGAATTCAGGGACGTGAAACGCGTTTCTGTTGTTGCCCACACTGCCGTTCCTCATAATCGCGATATATTGACGCGTTGGCTGGTTGGTTATCGTGTTGCTGGTCGGTTGAAATTACTGGAGTCGTTGAATCCTCTGTAAATCGCCACTTGGGCTTCCTATTGTGGAAAGGAGTGTTTTTTGCGAATCGTCGGAATTATCGGTGCTGAGGGTTGGAAGCAGATTACGGATTTTTAGGATGATATTAAGTGAACTTCACGACGATAAAATCTGGTTTAACGAAGCACGCTAAACTTTTATAAAGCCTCTGAATTTGTCCTTTCGCATTTCCATTCTTAAGAGACAATTTTTCAAATAGCACTATGAGCAGCAAATGTATAATTATATCGGTTGACTCGATTTCATCGCATCTCCCTGTCCGTTTTATTCCGGGATAAAAGTTACATAACAATCGCAGCAATTTGTAAAGAGGAAACTCATTCCGCGAAAGGACAGTTTAGAATGTTATCTCGTTTCTCGTTCATTCGATTCGTACAGGTGTAAAATTCGCATTCGAGGAATCGTGCTCGGATATCGGAACATTCGCGTAACGCCCGATCCCCCATTACATAAAATTCTTCGGTTTAACCTCTATGTCTAAAGCAGGGTAGCTTCGCAGCTGTGAATAGCGGATATAAACGGCGTTTCATTGAAATATTAAAACTCAATTTTCCCCTGCACGGTTTCATAACAGACGCAAGTTATCGTTATATCATTTTCTTTGGACCGCCACGTATTTTTGGGACAATATACGTATATTCCGCGATCCTATATCGACACCGCAGATACGCGAAAAGCGAATTGAAACCTTCGAACGTAAATCGATTTGAAATACAAGCCCCGAGTGCCCAACCCGAATATAAACCGAATTTCGCGACGAACTAGTCTGTTCAATCTTCCGACGCGACGGAATTCATCGAATCGATACGTGGATCGTTCGGAAATGATGTAACGAGTCCTTGAAGAATTCATTTCTCGTCTTTGTTGCGCAAAGTCCATCGGATAAATTTACGAGTCGAATTAAGAGCCGAAACTTCTCGGCGAACGGAGGAACAACGAAACAAGTAGTTCGGCTGAATAATTAAAGTCCCCTTCATCGTCGGGCAACTACAACCCTTATTGCAATCCCTTTGGTACCGCCGATGGGCGAGGTTAGTAACGGATCCGACGTATATTACTTCATTGTCCACGATGTCGTTACTCTCAAGTGCGATAATTCTACTTTCGATCGTAATTAAACTGTGTCCACAATGGCGAGTAATTTCTGCAATTCAGAGGTTTTAGTGTCCGCCCCGATAGCAGCACAGCGCGCGATTTGCCTTAATATTGAGACATAAAAGCGAGTCATTAACGCGAGAATATACCTGTCCACACTTACCCACCGGTTTAGGGGCGGCGGACGATCGTGGAGCAGAAACGGTTGCTCCGAATAATAATCGCAGGTTATGTTAACGACGGGAAATTTTTCGAAACATCCGCGAGTTCCCGGCGCGTGTAAAATCCCCTTTAAATGCGAATTCGGCTCGTTCGGCTACAGTCGGCTTCATGAAAATTCATGTCAGCGGCGGAGTAATTGCCAAGAGGGAGATTTAACGAGCCATTTGCGAACATTGGTATACGTGGTTCGCGATAAACGCGCGATTCTTGCGCGCGTCGATGGCGAGGATCGCGAAACGAGACGAAATAAGCGCACGGGCGAATCGAACGATTTTTCTAGAGGGACGAGAATCCGAGTTTCCTCGATCGGTGTTGACCCAGCTGTCCTTCTTCGTCGCCGAAACGTCCCGAAACCGAGGGAAAGTGAAAGCACGCCCGATGCGCTGACCGAGTCATTAAATCTTCACTCGCTCGCGCCGGCGAATTATCACGATTCATTATTCAGCCGCCTCAGGGTGAATGCCACTCTTGTGCCGCGCGGAATTTCACGGTCATTAATCAAACGTAATGAAAGAGAAGGTTGAAAAGTGGCGAGAGGTTCTCCGAATAATTAGTTTCGTATCAAATACACGATTAATCATCGTCGTGTCGTTATTACGAAGTCGACAAGTGCTCAAACCGCACCCACGTCGATTTCACGCGCTCACGAGTCGATGACTGCTGTCGGCTTGTCGACGTCTACTCGAGAAATAGAGAGACAGACGGGGTTGGAAAGGGGGATGTCTGCAGTCTCGTTACAAGAGAATCTTCGTACCAGCGATTATCGTTCGATTGCTTCTTAACGCTTCCTGCAGGACCCGTTGGAAATAGTCCTAGCAATCGAGTTGGAAATGCTGGGCAAAGTGGTCCTAGATGTAGACGATAATTGGCGACCTCTTCTTTGGATCGATTTGGGAGTAATTTCGTTGTGATTTGGTTCTTTAGAATTTCAAGGTAGTGAAGTGAAGGTAACTTATGGAAGACTATTTAGAGGCAGGCATTTAGGGTTGGGCGGCGAGGGTGTTTAAAAAATCAGGATATTTTCTAAGAGCAGTTGTGAAAAAAACTTTTCTGCGATTTCAGTCTCAAAGTGACATTCGAAAGCGGCGCTGCGAATGTGAATAACTCATAACTATCTGTTCATGTTTTATGCGCAAGAATAACGTTATGGAGTAGGTATAAAGATGTTTACATGCTCGCGAAGATATACAAGATCGAGTATGCTAGATTTCCATACGCACCTGAACTTCTAAGGCATGGTAAGCAAATATGAGGCCAAGCAGTATCACAGTAGACACAGAGATCAGGGTTTTCAATGCTGTCGAGTAAAACGAGGCCTGTAACATAAAACATCAATTTTTAATTAGTATTCCGCTCCTCTGAAAGTGCTCAATATCGAAGCTGCAATATAAAGGAATCAATATTCACTACAGATTTTTAATTAAACAGTGTAGCCTGTTCACAAAATTTCCAAAATTCCCCCTTCTTTTTTTCGGTGAAACTTTCCCCATTACAAAAGTTTGAAACAGGTATCGAGTTATCAGAAAACCATAATCGATACCTGGAACATTAATAATTAAAATTGTTCCATGTACTGAACTTCGAAAGCATTTTGCATGCCCCAGTAAAATTTCATGGGAGCTCATTTCATAGGAGCCAAAGAAAGACAATATTGCTATCTGCAAAATGTTAAAACTCTGCCATGAACCAATTAATTAAATGGTTTCTGAACGTTCGGAGAATACTCAATCATTGATTTATACTACTTAACTCTCCCCATTTCGAACTTAACTACCGATTTCGAATTAATACGAAAACGAATTTCAATTTGCATTTAATACCATAGAAACACAATATTCTTGCTTTTAAGTGCTACTCATTTTGCCCCATTCCGATCCGACATGCCCCATAAAATCGACTGAACGAATCCGCTGTCATCGTTGCGATTTCCTACGATTCACGACGTTCTATTAATTAAACGCCTCCCTCCTTCACTTCGGCTGCTTCTTGCAGCAACTTGTAAGGGTCTAATTACAATCGTTAAACGCGGCTCTGCGCGTCCAGACACCGGATAATGAAATATTCAGACGTTTGCGTAAAGTTACTTATTGCTGGCTCGTAAAAGTCGAACGCCCTGCTCTCCCTAGCAACGTTAACTTCCAGCCAGCTGCGTCTTCGAGGCTCGTAAAAGGGGGGCTGACAGTGGGTAGAGCGTTACCTTGGAAAAATAAACTTTCATATCACTAACCGCGCACTTTTCTCCCTGTTCTCTCTCCTCCGGTCCGTTTTTCCCGCGAGAACGTCGACGAACGCGACGTACGTGTCGCGAATGTCACGTACGAACAAAAGTTAAGCGTACACTGCTGCCTTTTATTATTGAAATTTTTTGCGCCGCAGCGCCAGGGGAATTGCTTTTTCTTCTTTCATGAGGGGCAGGGGAATGAAACGCGGGTTCTGAATAAGGAAAAAAAATGTAACATGCGTTTCTGAGGGGGAGGAAATTAGCTTGAACTAAATGGGGAAATTGAAATTAGGGAAACTTGGATGTGGTAATCGTGTGTAACGCTTTTCGTAGGATTTAAGTAGTAGGAGTGTTTATGTAGTCAGGCTTCTCCATGTATTTTTGTTTATACAGGGTGAATTATGAAACGAGATTAGTGTGGAGTGTATTGTTGTTTACGAGCTGATGGAAGGTTCATCTTTTTAGTAGTATGGCCATATGAAGTCAAACTGGGAACTGTGTGTTTTTTTTATACAGGATGAATCACGAAACGTGATCATACATATTGTTATTTATGGGCTGATATAAGGTTTGTATTGTTTGGTATAACTTGGTACACAGGAAGATTTAAGGTAATAATTACAAAATCTGTATCGACTAGCTTTTTTCATGTAGATTTTGAGATCGTTCACAGTGTTTTTTTTTAGATTTTAGGATTTTTGCATTTTATTAAGACAAACTGAACAAATCTCATTACAATCTTTTTTTTTTTTTTCAAATGTTCCACAATTCCACAAATATAATAATATTCTTTCTGGTTCTTGGGTTCAGGAAACAAATATTTTCTGTGATATTTGCGTCACTCAAAATAATTCCAATCTTATTAAAAGCTAAACTATACGGTATAATTTGAAAGTATTAGTATCACAATGAAGTATTTCTACATATAACTATTGTTAGCTACTTTTAGAAATTTTGTGTTGTACTATTGTTGTGAGTTATCAATAATAACAATAATATAGCACCTAAATTTAACGTTATGATTCTCTTGTTCTCGGAAAAATTGATAATGAAAGTTACATGATAATTATTTTAAACCACTCATTTTAGAAATTCGATGAAAATGGTTTGAAAACTGCGAAAAACAAAATTTTGATACAAAAAATACTATAACCAACTTGAAGCTCTTTCTGAAATATGTTATACTCCATAAAATACTTTCCAATTGATCTATTAATAATAGGATAATTTGAACCGTGTAATTTAGTTACATTTACTTAGACATTTAAGTTCTCCAAACGCATCACTGGAATAAAAAAAAAAATATCGTAATGATTCCCCCAAAGGCTTCCCCTAATGCCTAAAAAGATAAAAGGGAGAGAGTCGTTCGAGTCTGCAATGAAGAGCCCTCGAATGATTCAAAGGCGAGTATTGTTTCAGTGATTAAATCGAAAGCGTCAAGTTGCAGAAGGACCGAATCCACAAAAGTGTCGTGCGAAAAAAAGGCCAAAAACTGGGCTAAATTTTCCAAGTGGTGCTTAACGGAACATAACTTTTATCGCGAGCAGAACTCGAGCCTTTATTCTGCTCTCCCTCCGGTCCAATCGAATAATTCTTCCGTGTAATAATAATCGTAATATAATAATGGTCCTCGACGGCCCTCCAAGTGAGAAAATAACTCATCCAGAGGGCAGTTAAAAGTCTTTCCGCCCTTTGTTAAATTTTCCAGATGTATTTTAACCCGAGGATTTAGTACCCCCATTTCGCCGCCCCATTTTTGAATCATCGATCGACGGCGAAGTTTTTAATTGGTCAGCTAATCAGTTTAAGGGACGGCACAAAAAGGCTTCGTAATTCGTTTATTTTTCAGATCGCGGCGAAAAGCATTGAATTTGATTACTCCCTTTACGGTCGTCCTCCCTTCGCGGGAATTACACCGTTAGAAGTTTGAGGTTGCATAAAGCGGGGGATTAAAGGAATCGAACGTCGCGAACTGGGGCAAATAAAACGCGACCAGCGATGGAAAATAAAACCAGACGAATCCCTCTGTCAGTCGGGACGAAAGATCGAGCGTCGAACATCTTCTTCGGATTAACGGAAGTTCCTTTTCGACGGTCGATCAATTTTAATAGAGAATTCCGATCGTTTACTGCGCGTGTATCGATTCAGTGGCAGAATCCAGTGAATGCTCGAACTGATGAGCCTCGAATAATTCCATTCATAAGTGACGAGTTAAGCTGACAAGTGACGGTCGAAGGGAGGAGAAGTAATGGGAGAACCATTCTGCAATTATTTCCGTCGGGAGGATCGAAAACGCAGCGATTTGGGTGAATAATATTCCGATTTGATTGGTCCGTGAACAGAGCTTGCGTCCAGTGGTCAGATTCTGGTTTCGTGGCGGCGAATCTGCGGCTTCCATAATAGTAGGCAGTCAGTTAATTAGTTAGTTACACGTAAGAGGAATATGAATCAACCGCAGATCCGCGTGCTCGATTCTGCTGTTTTGCGGCGATATTTAGACAGTTTATGCGAAATGATGCTGCAGTCGCTTTGGTTTTGACAATCCTCTGATGGTATCAATTTCAATAATATACTATTTCATTCATTAATACTATCTACGTATTGTATTAAATGTATTTGGTAAAAATACGATGGAAATATTGGTTAAAGAAAAATGAGTCCTTTGTGGTTTCCAATCGCGTGAAAAAAGTTTGTAGGAAAATTGAGTTGTTATTAGAGAATCTCCTAGGGGATGTTTAAAAGCGAAACCCGAGGGAGCAATTCTTGCACCGCCCCTAATCCCCTAACACCCTCTTCGCTTTCGTTACAGATTATTTATCGCGACAAACGAGCCAGAACGATTTTCCGTAAACGCACGATCCAATAACAGGTTATCGCCGTCGCTTCAAGATGACCGACCCCTCGTGGAACGATTCGATGTAGGAGGCGATCGCGATAACAATCTTGCTCCCGCCGTAGACCAACGCTGAATTTATTTCGTCTATGGAACGAGGGCAATTTTTACGTTTCCTGCTATTTCCTGTTATTTACCGTCGCGATCGCGTTGCGCATCGATATGTTCTACTCGGCATTGTCATTTTGTGGAAATCCAGCATCGTAATTTATCTGAAGTTGAAAAGTAGCTTCGTTCAAGGCTGTCGTTTGGATCCTCAGTGGAAATGTCCGGAAATGGTCAGACATGGGCAGTTTTACAGATGGAACTTCAAGTGCAGAGTTTTGTGCTTTAGAAACTTGGTATACGATGAGTAAAAACTGATAAACTATTCTCTGGGCATTAATCAATTATTTCTAAACCGTAAAAGTTGAAAAGCTCTTGAAATTAATTATTGATAAAAGGTACTTCCTTTACTCAAGTTTATTTAACTCTGCTTAAAGTATCTAAATTCTGTAAAAGGTTTTTAACTCACAAAGGAAGAGCGAAAAGAATTTCACGCTAACTTCCGATTATTTGATCAATTTCCTATTTTTCATCGGTCACATTTCCTGGCGACGCGATCGCCAACTTCACAAGAAAACCGCTCCGCTGAAACCGTTTCACGAGACGATTATTGACGGTGTTCCAGGCATTTCCCGCAAGAATTCCCGACTCTTCGCCACCCCGGCGATCGACAAGGGGGATGTTGTCGCGTCCACGGCGACGCAGAAAACCGCTTGCCGCGGCACGAGGACAGTTTTGGACGGCGACCAGCGACGGGGTTTTTCGTTCCTTACGTCGATAATGTCGTGGGATTTAATCAGATATTCGCAGCATTGCATTTTCCTGCGAGTGAATTCCGCGGAATCGAGGATTATTGATTGTAAATGAAACGGAACACGAGGGGGCTTTGTCATGCGATAGTTTGTTTCATGTATTGTCGTCGCGAGGGGATCTATTATCCGTCACACAGTTCCGCTGAGCATGCCGATTCCGTGCTTTTGATAACGAATTGAAGAAAGTTACCAACGAGTTTGTATTATACAGTTTGTATATAGAAATTGGAGAGCAATTTTTCTAGAATGGAAGGCGTTCGGTTATATAATTTATCATTGTTCAGATTTATTTTCAAGCAAATATTAAAATATAGTTTCTTTATTATTTCCATCACTAGTTTAAATTGCAGTTTACTTAATAGGCAATCAATTAAGCTCAATTAGGCATTAGCTGTTTTATTAAATAAAAACAATCCGTCTCGAAAGGGTTAACGAACGAAAGTTCGTAGTATTTTTCAGTAGATTACTTTTGAAAAATCCTCTTTAATGATTAAAAATGAGTTCCCACGCGATTCCAACGACAGCAAACACAGCTCCAAAGCGAGAAGGGTATCGCGTACACCAACAAATTCCCGCTAAAATGACGATAGGGGTATCAGTTTGTTCAAAGAACGTCGTCTAGCGTTAACGGTATCGCGACCGAGCCACCAGGCCATTCCCGGCGTAAATCAATCCTAATTCCGCGACCGACAATACGCTCGAATGATAACGATACGATTGCAGGCTCGTTCGAATCGATTCGACCTCTGCAACCGCAGCGAACCCCGACCATTCCCCTAAACGCGCTCTCCCCCAGGGAAACATGGGTCGAGTGGATTATGAATTCCTTTTTCGGATACCGAGGGGGCAAATTGGCCGCGGAAAAGTGCTGGGCGCGTTGCGGATTTTTGGCGGCATCGGACCCGGGCCCGCGATGTCTCGCGGGAGCGGCCTCGCCGAATTAAAATCGTTTTAATATGAGAGCGCCGCCCGCGGCCACGCCAAGGTACACACTGTGCGAAGCACTTTAAGCTGCTCGCGTGCATACGAGAACTCGCACCCCCGGGCTGCTTGCCCTCGTTCGTTTACTCCTCCTGATTTCGTCCACCCCCGCGGTCGTTTTTTCGCCGACGATGTGTTTAATGCGGCGGAATTCTCGTTTCGGTGTGCGGTTTGGGGGCCCGCCGCATTAGCAGGGAGTGACGGTATACGCCTTTCGGATGATCGGGTCATAAACATTGGGAAAATTCAGTGGTCGGTTCTCCCGGGAACAACGAGGAAAATTAGTTGCTACCTCGGCACTGACTTGCCATTGACATGAACCGAATTGGGGTTGTCATTGAACTTTACCGACAGCTGAAAAGTCGGACTGAACGATGAGGACACCGAATCTTGATGCTTATAGTCGATCTTATGTTGCGTTATTAATTATTTGAAAGAAAATAAGGACGATACTCTGTGGTAAAAGTTCCCGAGTTTCTACGGTTTTGATACTTGTTGCGTCGCGAATTCGATTTCATCACGAATGCGAGTTTCTTTTTTATTTTTTATTTTTTTTAGGAGGAAAATTAGAGGACCGGAAATTAATCCCTGTGAGTGAAGTACCGGATTTAATTACAACGCGTCAAAGAGGGCCTTCGTCGGATTTTATAGCCCGAAATGTTCACGCCGTTTCGAAAAAAACCACCTGCTCCGAAAGCTTCAGACGACGCTTTGCACATAGTGGTACCGCGAGAATGTAAAAACGTTCTCCATTAAAAGTCGTAGATTGCCATGAAATTTATGTTGCATTCCCGCCTGTGTGGTTCGCAGTAGTCGCGACACTTCAAAGGCAGATGTTGCGAGAAAATTTTCCTTTGATTTTCCACCCTGAATTGCAGTTTCCTTCCCCGTTTTCATCGCGACGTCGATATTTGCAGGCGTTCCGCTAAAAGGAACCGCGAAACCGAGAGAACCTCGACAAAGAGCGCGGAAACGTCTGCGGACGCTTTTCGCAATTTTATGACTGCGATCGATAGGTGTATTGCGAAACTGCTCGAAACTCGCGGATTTCGCTAATTGATCTCCGGTGTACGCACCACCCACGCTCATTATCTGATCCTCGTTGCAAAATAACCTACTGATGATACTGTAATGATCAGCTATTTGATTATGGATGCGATGCAAATAACGGACGAGGGAAGTTTGCTTTGAACAGGAGAGAGAAGCTGGGAAATTGAAACGCTTCTGCAGTTTGAAATTGAAGACTTTGGTACGAAAATGTACATTTTTCTGAAATTTTGATCATTTTTCGATTTTAACTTAGACTTTGGATATCAATTAATAAATGTTATCCTTATTTTTAATTATTTAGGGTTTCAATTCATTTATCTCTGAGTAAGACTCGAACTATGATTTAATAACATCCCACTAACTATTAACATTTTATTTTATAAATATCAAGTCGGTTAATTGAGGTTTCACTGTATTCACTTATACCATAAGTAGAGTTTTCTGGGGTTTCCTCTTGTTTTCCTTCTTAAGTTTTATTTAATCACTGATACACAGATCAGAGCTTTATAATTTAGACCGGATTTTTATGAAATTATGTTAATAAACAAATGTTAATATATCAAAATCTAAAAAGATGTCACAGATTGTTAAATGTACAAAATATAAAATTTTAAAATATGCTAGCTTTTGGTTTGCATTTACATCTATAAAAATATAATTTTGCATAAAAATCTGTAATCTAGGGACTTGACATAAGTTTAAATAATAGTCTTCTTCTGAATAAACGAATCTTATGGGACATTATTTACAGAATGATCTGTTGTAAAAAAAATACTGTGTAATTAGAAATAATCTTCTATTTCATTTAGTTAAAACAATTATGTATCTTTCCTACGAAATTCTAACTTTTGGCGATCAATTTCTACACCAAACCCTTCAATTTCCGTTCCCACGGAAATTTTCCCAGTTATAACTATCAATCTCCATTAATGCAGCCTGGCGATGCCCAGATAATGATCCCCTAAGTACCTTGTAAAGACATCGCGCAGCGCAATAATTATGCAAAGACCCTTAACTATCCCTTGGAGAGTGACAGCAAAAAAGACCAGTGTTCCATCCACGAAACAACCCCTCGAAAATTTAGCGAACACTCGAAAAAAACCAACAAGTCCGGTCAATCAGTGAAACCAACCCGCAAAATAACTAACACGCGCAGTCAAACTTTAAAAGCTTGTCCAACTCACAATCAGTCTATCAATTACCACGATACTTGCGCAACTTGTCCCAGGTGCGTCGGTTAATATGTCAAAAACAGGCGGAACCAGTGCCATCGTCACAGCTGTTGTTTTAACAAACTATCCCGCGCGATGTTTCGACCGACGCGGCGGACCTCGTCACTTTCAGCTGTTTATTTCGCGGGCGTCAGCGTCGAGGGAGCCGAGCGCAAAATGGGAAATCGAATAATCGGCTAATTTGTCGCGCGAGCGGCGCGAAATCGACGCACGAGCGGCGGTTGAGAAGCGTGACGAGCGACGCGGCGTGACGCGCGACGCGTCAACACGCGGGCATTCAAAGCCGGGGCCAATTTTCAATCGGTGGGCCAGAATCGTCAAAACTTTCCTAATTCCGCGGGCGCTTGCTTGTTGACCCTCGCCCTTCGTCTTCTCACGCGTTACATAGTCTGCTTGCGGCGCGAATGCGCGCGCGACCGAGCGCAACCGAGCGGATTCCTGATTAAAGTCTCGAGTGTCGTGAACACGGTTCCCGCACAGAGAAACTTCCTCGGCTTCTGTTCGCCCCGCGGATATCGATCTCTGCCAGACACGCTACGCGCATTGTTCCAGACAATGCTATCGAGAAAATCGAACGCCGCTCGCGATCTTTTCATGCGATCGGGGTGAATGGCGACACTCTTCGCGGAAAGGTTTCGGAGCAGATGATGTCTCCTTTTCGATGGCTATTCCTGGAGAGGATTTCAGCGGTTCACGATTTTGACAATTTTTGCTTCTCATATCACTGTTAGTTATATACAGTTTTACTTGTTTTATCTCATGAAATTTAATATGCGATTTTAGTAGTATTTTTTGCGCTGAATTCATGTGAAACGTCTATTTGTTTTTATGAAGCATGCTTTTTGTGCGACAGAGTTAAATATTTAGTAATACGTATGATTCTACATGTTTGGAATCTGTAGAATATTATGCAGGGTGTTAAAAAAAACAATATTCAATATTTATATGACATATTGTAGTAATTAGATAACATTGATAAACATAAATCAAAAGCTTAGTCGTTTTTGAGTTATACAATTTTTTTGTGTTAACATTAATATTGATTTTCTACTTGTTTCTCGATATTTGTAGAAGATGTTTCACGTGTTATTTTTGTATTTCCATACATTTCAATGAAATCTTCTGTTATGAAGTATGTATAAAAATTGAATGAGTAGAACGCGGTTTATGAACGTTGCGGTAAACATCACGACACGTATAAACCAGTAAGTCAATCATGATGCTGGCATAAGAAAAGTTTATATCTCAGAAACCACTGAGCTTTCGACTCATATTTATTAAGGTTTCTTTACTCACTATGGTGTGGCCTATAATATCATAAGTATTGAATGGCTTTTTTTAACACCCTGTATAAAATGTAGTATTTGTTGACTTCCTGTAATATTTTGCTCGAAACAATTCATGTCGCACGTTCTCTGCTCGAATCTTTCTTTACTGTCAGGCTTTCAGTATCATAACAGTGTCTTATCATTTTTTCTATATATGATAAAATTCTTCGCTTTTAGGATTTAATTTCTCAAAATACACTAACGTTAAATTCGTCTTAAGTATTTATACCGTCACTGATAAAATAAATGAAAATTGAAGTATTATTAAGTAATACAAAATATTATTTACATAAAAGTTGTGGGTGATTTGAGTTCAATATAGAAAAATACATAAGATTTAATATACATATTTCTTGTAACAAAAATTATGTTAATCAGTATGCTCAATTCTTTCGATCAAATTTCTTCAAAATCAATTGCAAAAATATCTTTCTCCTGCGAAAGTAACATTTTAAAAATAAAAAATAACATTTTAGGTATTCTATTTATTTAATTTGCGACATTAAGACGTGTTCTTTATATAATTTCATTGAAGCTTCTAGCGAGTGAAAGCTTCCTAGTGAATGAAAGGTTCTAGTGAGTGAAAGCCTCTAGTGAAATGAATGAAAACTTCTACCGAAGCTTCGTCTGTCCACTATCGGAGCTTCTATATGAACGATTTTAATGAATGCCGAATTTACGAAAGAATCATCTCCGCACCGAATCCAAGTTTGCATCTTGCAACCTCAGTTCTAAAGACTTTCAGCTAAAATTGTCTCCTGGATAGTGCTAAATTTTAGATGAGGTTGTTTGCATAAAGTTTACAGTTTCTTTAATCTAACGTTAAACATAATGCGCACACGTTTCTCAAAGGTATTAGCGGTATCCAAGGACGAGGCAAAGTTCCCAAGAGCTAATACCGCACGTGCCATCGTTATCAAATAAAGGCGATAATCTGATGAATGCAGGTCCACAAGCTTTAAGACTCACAACGTTTCTATGGCGACGGCATGATCTGTCGGTGCGCATGTCGAGTTCGACCGAGGAAACCGTGGCGTTCGGTTACGCCCTTGGAAATTAACGGAATACTGTCTGGTCATTGTTTGTTCGAGAGATACGTCTGTCAGTGTAGAATGATGAATTCCAATTGTTCGACACACACGCCGGGCTGCAGTGGCTGTTACAAGGTCCTTTAATTGTCGTGGCTTTCTTAAGGGTCGCCAGCGGCATTTGCATTCATCTTGCACAATGCCCTAGACAATTAATTTGCATTACTGATCACGTCGCGTGCCTCGGTTAATTAATCTGTATCCGCGGTCAAATTTGAGGCATTGCACCGTGATTGTCCGATTGTGGAATGAGCAACACTCGCGCCACTGTTGTGTCACTTGTTGTTGAAGTTGCCTTTCATTGAACTGCGAGACAGATTAATCAGAAGCAAACTAAACGTTTGAAATTGTGTCGATAGAAATGTTAGTATTTCGAAGAAGTTTGTCAGCTTCTTAATTTTCAAATAATGCATAATTCAGTGAATGGTGTAAAGAGAATATGCAACAGGCTCTTCAGTGAAACTAATACATATCACTGAAATGTAAAGAGAGAAACTAAGGAACGGGAAGTAAGTGGAATCTGCCAGTCTGTGGTTAGACTTCCTTGAAAACTACTTAACTTCGCAGACGTTGTACTTCTCTCAAACTTTTTTAGCGCAGACTGTTCTCAAAAAATTTTCTCTCTCACAAATTTCACAGAACTTCTTCTTTTCTACTAAAACGAAACGTTACAAATTCTAACACATCTTCTTTATGCCAGATATGTAAAACCTCTTGTATAACAAAACTCTTATTTTTATAGAAACCAAACAATGGTTTCAGATATCTGTCCGATCCAATGTATATAGTCAATATTGTCCCATTCACTGGCTCAAAATATCCACCCACCAGCCAGGGATTTCGCCTATTTTGTATCTGTCGTACCACTGTCCCACATTCGTCGTGATATCGAACACGGTTCGCCTAAAAATTCCGCAGGACAGATAATCGAAGGTCTGCCAGCAGGCCACGTCAGCTCCTGAAAAGAATATCCTTTCACAAGCTGCGACCGCTGCGGCTCGTGCACAACGGCCGATTAAGCGCCAACATTCGGACGTAGTGGTATAAACCCGCGAAAGGGGCGACGGATTCGGGAGTTTTTTTTCGCGGCGAGACGGGCAATCGGATGAAATATGATTCCGACGGAAGCGTTGCGAACAGTTTCGTCGCAATGGAAGCTCGGAGGTCGAAAGGGTCTGTCGACGATGGAGATTTCGTGATCGAGGATTTATATTCGACACTCGATCTTATAAAACCGGTTCCGTGATAAAACCCTTTCTATTGTTAACTGCCCACTGTTTCACCATTTATCCGTTGCTTTTCTGCCCAGAGGCAGTCTTCGTTGTTAATCCGCGGGAGATTAAACGTGAAAAATGGAGAAGGTTGGTATCGTTTCCGTGTAAAATAGAAGCTTTGGTATCGTTTACAAAGAGCCTCGATAATTTCAATATTTGAACAATTCCATGTGCGATTGAAATTATTATTAACTTCCCGATTTATAGGGAAGTTATTTTAATAATAAATCGCGTTGTTCAATCAAAAGAAATTTTCCCAGTATGATATAAGATCGAAGTTTGCGTTTCATCAGGGCCGTGTTTATCATAAGGCGCATTAGGCGCAAGTTAACGCATTGCTCCACATAAATGAAATGAGTTAAAATATATCATAAGAAGAGGTTTAATATCATAAATTATTTGACAGTATTCCATTAATATTTAATAGATATTAGAAGTCGCTGAAAATTGTTTCTTCAATTGAAATGGTGTTTTCGATTCAATTTTTCATCTTCAAAACCTCTTAGAATCTTCAATTTTCATTCTAAAAATCACTAATGAAATTTTTTAATGTAAAATCTGGTATCTTCAAATTTTCAATTTTAACATTTAAAATTTCCTTTTCATACTTTTGAATCTTTAACTTCAACTCTTAAAATCTTCAACTTCCATTTCATATTCTAAAATAACCGATTTCAATCTTTTCTCTAAAATATGATTCTAATATTCTTTAAATCTGCACATTGAAATGAAGTCTCTAATCTCAAATTTTTATATCTTCAGCTTAAAATCTTCAAATCTTTCATTTTGAATCTTGAAGTCTTCAACGTTTACTGTAGAAATTTCTATATTTGTAACTTAAAATTTTTAAAAACCTCAACTTCAAATTTCGTAATTTTGAAAGTGAAATCCTAAAAATCTGTGAATCACTAAATTTAGTTGTTCAAATTTTTCAATCCCTAATTCCAAGTCTTCAAATCTCAAACACCTAAACAAATCATCGATCTGAAATCTTCAAACTTCTAAACTAAAATCTGAAAAATTCTTCAAATTTCCATATTTAACTTATCAAGTCTTCAAGTTCTTTTTATTTTTTCGATCGTGGTACTAAAACGAAAGACCTTGTTATTCAATTTTCTTTATTAGTACGATTTGAAAACATTTTTTTACAGTTATTTTGAGATTACCCGTAGAAATGTCAACTTTTGTTTCTAGTAAGCATAAAAAAATATATTTAAATTTTATTAAGTGAAATAAATTTCTGTTGGACTCTTAATAATGCGCTTAGGGCCTCAGAAAGTGTAAATGCGATCCTGCGTTTCATAAATTCTATTTGTCATTGTAAACAACAAAACGATTCATTATTCCTGGTATCAGCTTTCGCCTCTTATTCCAAATAATTTCCGGCCCCGATTAGATGGAAATATCCTGACAAATAACGCAATATATCGCCGGTCCGTAATAGCATTAAGTTTTTATCAATCACCTCTTGTTCATTATTCCGCGAAAGGCGGCTAGCGTGAATCCAATAGAAAGTTCGATGGAATTTACCGCGTTTCCCACCACCGGCGGAAATATTACGCGATACATCGATCGGTGCCTGCACACGAGAGCCGGCGGAAACGTAATTGACGCTCTCTAACATGCTCGATCTATCCGTGAAATTAATTACAGGGGCGCACAGACGGTTGCTTACCGCGGGCAAGATAAATGAAACGGTCTCGTGTTTATCATGAGGGCGTATCGCGGCGAGAATTATGTACGGTGAGGTTTTTCGACGACGGTCTGGTATATTTAAATAATTTCCCGCGGGGCTTCGATTCGAATCCGAAGCGACAGACCATATTTTATCGTCCAGCGACAGATTGAATTTATGTTCTCTCCTGGAAACGTGTTGATCTCTCCTCGCACAAAAATGGAGCGCCTGGAGGGTTGAATTGTGTTGCGACGCGTGTACAGCGAGCAATTAAGAGCTAATCAAGTGGTGCTCCGCGTTTACATTAATTGCTATTCTACTTTTGTTGTTAAACTGAAGGAATTTAATAAAGTTTCCTTTCAGAACTGTTTAAAAATTTCCAACTCGAACTGTTCTGAGAAGATTTCCTTAAATATTGCGTATCGGAACCATGTGAAACGTTTTGAATAATTAAGACGCTTTCAACTGTCGCCGAAGTCAAAGGAATATTTGAAAAGTGTCATATGAGGAATTATAAGCTTCATAGTAGGCTTCTTCGAAAAACAAAAGCACTATGGAACAACAATTTCAGTAATCTAAGAGCGAAGCTGCGGGAAGGGCGACGGCGAGGACTCGATTTCCGGTGCAGCGTTGCATGATACCGGGAACGATTCTCAGTACATCAAAGGGCACAAAGAAAGTTGCATTGAGAAAGATATATGCAAATAATAACATGGACCGATGCACTCCTGATAGAAGGAAAAATGGGGGCCTCGTTCGCTTATTTTCTTTGATAACGCACCCGTGGGAGATCGATCAGAGTACAACTAGCTCATCGAAATGCGGACACGTTTAATTTTAAAAAAATGTTGCTGCGTAGGAAAATTAATTTTCCGATTCTCAAACTGTCCAAAATATTTTTCTTTTCACCTCAATTCACAAGAGATCAAGTAGATTTAAAACTAAAAGTTCCAAATAAATCTATCCACAGACTTTTCTACGGTCCACGCAAACAAACCGATTTGTATTCTTCGGCAACACGATTGCTACATCTTCGATCGCGATTCGGTCTCTGAATTGCGGAACATTCGATTCGAAACTGTACCGACGCGACGCTTTCTGAATTTTCTAAACGAACCCCGCCCTGTTCTCGTTTTGCTATCTCAGCCCTCCCACCTCGACACCCAAAACCGTAAAATGTCCACGCGTCCCTTGGAAGTCCTTCTGGCATGGTGGCGCTTTGAATTGCAAAACAGAATGCGAAGTAATCGCACCGATGGCTGGCGAACACGGTCGCGTTGACGCCATTGCGTTCGAATGACTTCCGGTTCTAATGCTTCCATTTACAGGATCTTCGGAGGCAGACCGTAAATCTCCCCGACTTTCCGCAAATACTAGATTCCTGCGGTTGGACATCTTTAAGTAGTATAACCTTATAAATAATTCAACGTAAATAAGTGGAACAGCTCGGCGTGCGCCGAGTCGGGCAGTAGGCGACACAAACGTATGTTTAGTTGGAAATTCGGTACAGAATTCGCAGCTATATTACAAATCCCATTTCCAATTAACAACGTAGCAGAAACTTAATTAAGGATGTGATTATCCCGACGATGTTGCATAGGATCGAGTGTGTTCTGCAAGTGAGAAATAAGCAAGACAAACGATCGTATCTACCGATATTATTCTCGCATTCCACTCGAAACAACAGCAGACTGCCTAGCAAGTAGAACTAATGCAGAAACGATCACCGCGGGGAAGGGGAGACGGGATGAATTAATCTTGCTGCGTTTCGCGAGAACTTTAGGAGATCGAAATCCGTCGAAGTTTCTTGCCGCACAGTGGCCAATTTAGGCGGCTTGACAAATTTATTATGCTACGTGCTTATTGGATATTTCTTTGCAGTTCAGATAAATTTAGGAAATATGATAGTATAGATACATGGAATTACATTACGAAATCGTGACAATTTAGATTGTAGAGAGATAAAAAGTTATATGTGAAATTTAGAACAGACCTGGGCGAAATTTATTTGAAATACAAATTAACAGTGATTCGGTAATAAAAAACGTAGCGAAGAGCGTGTTAACAATCGCAGTAATGTAACAATGTTAGTAAACAAACAACAATAATATAAACAGTCAGTGCTATTGAGAAAACAGTTATTCCTATCAATATCAAATAACAAACGAAAATACTCGTTTTATGAAATGATAAATACATCAGTTAATTGCAAATAAATTAATTTCTCTATCGCAGAAAATATTTCATGAAATATTTGTCTTATTATAAATGCTGATTATTTCTCAAATAATTCTAAAAAGCAATTGTAAAATAATGCTGATTTAAAATTGGTTAAAATGAGGTCTGATTTACAACACTTTCTAATATTTTCTTTAAAAACTTAATCTATTTCCTAAAATTCATGTAGGACCTCGATTACCTAAATCATAATTGTTCTCATTTTCAATTACTTAAGGTTTCAATTGAAATACTAAATACAAAAGTACAATAGGACTCAGAAGCAAAGCTTGAACTATGATTAACTAACGTTCTACTAATTGTCAGAATTTTATTTTATAAATATCAAATCGGTTAATCGAGGTTCTACTCTATCTAGATCGTATAAGTGGAACACTGTGCGTCTTCTTCAAGGGTTTAGTTTGAAATAAGGTCGAAGTTGTCAGTCGTCCCCCAAGGAAATTCGAAGGGTCCGCGTCTCCTCGATTCCCATCGCATTTTCTCGTTTCCATTCCCTTTGCAAGGACGCTCGCGTTTTTCCCGTGGAACTTCAGAAAGACCTTTCCTTGTTTTCCCCATTTGTTCATCGCGTCATTAGCGGACGCTAACGATCCAAATGTACTTCGGACAATAGTCGTGTCGCGTGCAAAAACGCGGCCCGGGTTCGCTAATTGTAGCTCTTTGAGCGTTCTGGCCGCAATGGAAAAAGCAATGATGCGAGTAACGAAGCTTAAACGATGGTCAAATAAGTGGCTCATTTATTCATTTCTTGGAACACAAATTTCGGAAGGAACGATCTTACATCCCCAATTTTCCTCTGCTTCAAAACTGAAAGCTAAATACTGAAGGGTTCTCTTACCCGTTAATAAATTTTATTATTATTATTATTATTAAAAACAGAAAGCAGATTTGCTTCTCGGTTTCCTTAGCTTTTAACGTGGCTCGAAGACGTAATTATAATCGGACACCTCCGTAATTTAATTTGCTTGCTGCTCGTCTCCGTCACAGTCGATCGTTTGTGAGAGAGAAGTCTGATGAGATTCAGAGAGTTTTGCGACGAAACGGTGCGAAAGAAGGAGCGATATCTTGCGAGGGCATGCAACAGGAGAAAAAGGTGCG
The DNA here is from genome assembly GCA_030770465.2 of Perdita meconis. NCBI lineage: Eukaryota > Metazoa > Arthropoda > Insecta > Hymenoptera > Andrenidae > Perdita > Perdita meconis. The sequence continues at coordinate 7,968,870 of JASKOS020000001.1, forward strand.
CTCGGTAACTCCGACGGGGTTATAAATAGAGGTGGGAAAATGAAAGGAAAACAACAAACTGCTCGACAAACATTGCCTTTGACGGCAGTGTGCTCGTGTGATCGAGAGAATCGCCTCTTTATCTGCCTCCCGCTCGTTAATGCGACTTGACTCGCGTTTTCCCCCGACCACCTTTCCATCGGGGACGGAATAATGTCGCGGCTTTTCTGCGATCGCGTCCGGGAATTTATCGCGAAACGTGAGCGGAAGGAGTCGTTAATGACGATTGAGTTTCCCTGTTTTTCTTCGGCCTTCAGCCGCGAAAGAAACCGCTGGGCAAAAAGGTCAACGCGGACGCGAACACGGTTTCTCTAGCGTATCTCGCGAAAAATATTTATCTATATGTATCCCGTTGCAAGGACGGAGACGAGAGGATTTAAAGAATATGTAAATTCGTAGATTCCTCGGCTCTACAGTAGCGTCTGTACACACTGATCAATAAATTTGCATACTTTTGACTTGAGACCGTCTCAAGAATATTCCAAAATTACATCACCGTATGCTACTGGGTCACTTTTAACGCGAATTTTAAATTTCCATTTGAAAGAACCTCGTTTATCGCCTGGGAGATAAAAAAAAGATTTCTTTTTTATTCAGTATTAAATTCGATTATCGGATATTTTCTTTGAAACACAATGACAAGTGTTTTTTGCAAACTCAAGAAAAGTATTCGTCGAGATGTTATTAGTTGTTAAGAACTTTCTTCGCGGAACCGACTTTCTATTTTATTCTCTTTCCAACTTCCTTCCCTTTTCCCTCGCGTTCGATACTTCGGTTTCTGCGGCTGATAAAGGCTTTCACGATGCACCGACTTTTCGCAGAGCTTCCGGCGATGGCGAGCAGACTTTGTACGTTATGCAAGGATTAGGATCCTCGGATGTCGGCGTCTTCGTTCTAGTAACGTGATAAAAATAGGTCAGAGTGCTTTTACCCTGGCTTCTGATGCGGATTAAAGAAAAGAGGCGCAGCGTCTTATACTCTAGCCTCTTCGCGACTTCGTGCGATGAAAATTGCGCCATTCGTGGCTGGAGAATGCATAGAGAATCGTGGAAACATTTGCGACTAAAATTCGCTAACAATTGTTATTCAATATTGAACGTGGAAGCTCCCAATAATTATTAATCCTTGATTACGCGAAAAGGCTTCGAACGAAACAGTAATTTTCTCCACCTCAACTTACAGCAGGGAATAATCAACAGTGCGAGATTACTAATTACAGATAATTCAGTTCCCCCCAGAAATTGATCATTGAAACGGAAATTGTGAATAAGCAATAGTTAACAATGAATAACAAATGGTCCATCATTTGTCTCGGCACAATTTTCACCTTTCGCCCAATATTTCAAACTCCACGAACATTCCGTGGCGATTAATCAATTCCACAATTCCCCGTGGAAATTTAAAATGCTGGAAAATATTGTTCGATATTGCGCAATGGAGTACGCGATTGCACAACTAATTAAAACTAAATCGGACCACTTGCGTGATGCATATCGGACATAGCTGACAAATCCTCGAATCGAGTGCGAGCGCGCTTCAATTTTTCATCGAGTACGATTCGCGATCGTGCATCGAAGCATGATTTATCCAGGATTTAATTCGTGCGAACTTCATACAGAAAAAAAAACACACGGCATCACAATTTTCCGACCACCGCGTTATTCTCTCTAACCGCTGTGACTCGAACGACAGAAAATTCGTGGATATAGATTTTCCGTCTGCTCGAGTATTAATTACAAAGGTGAAATGAAATATTCCGTGAGGGCACAGAGGACCTTCGACTCCCTCGAACTTTCACAGCCTTTTTACGAGGCAAAAAGGCAATTAAGTCTCCTTAGTCCTGGTCTTGTATATTTATGATCCTGGGGGCGAAAGGAGCGAGGAACCGCCCCAAATATAATAACCGAAGTCAGCCATAAAAACTGCTGACCTAAAAACTCTGGATTTGATGGATTCGTCCTCTTTACGGAGAACCGGCCGATATACTTCTCACGCTCGATTCTAAAGGCTCTCTCCGCGTATTTAACGGGGCGGCGGAGGGATAAAAATCGCGAACCCTTCCCGACGGTTCCGCCCGATGGACCAACCGCCCTTCCGCCGAGGGATCAGGGCGGTTCGCGCGGCGGAGGGCCGAAATTCACCTGCCCGTGGAGCCGTAATCCCTCGTTACGATCCACTCTGCCAGAATTTCCAGATGTATGGTAGAACGAGCGCGATCCATGGATATCGATCCGCCCCATACGTTGTCGTTCCCTTTCACCGATTATTGGCCCTTTTGTTATTCGTTAGGGACACCGTGTCTTTGAGAATCAATTCGCCGAGGCTACTCGAAATTCGAGACGACTCCTCGATGGCTCCAGGAAACGGAACGGGGACGATCGGGATGCATGAATGGTGTCCTTGAATGGAGCAAGGGCGCGGAGTATACTTGGCCCACTAGTAATATCAGAACCGAATTTTGGTTATAGAAATTCGGGGGAACACTTTTTACTTTCAAATGGAGTCGACTTTCAAATTTTTTATCGTCCGATATTAATATCTTATCGTTACGACATCATCCAATTTTCTACTGTGCTGCAGCTGTGAGAGAAATTTTGGTTCCAGAATTTTAAAAAATTGCCCTACTTTAAGGAAAAATAAATAAAAATTATCACCAGCTTTATGGACGATTATCGTGGTTTTTTTCTACGTAGTATAAATACAGTAGATTTTTGGAATATTTCATAGTTAAAGAAAATGTTTATACACTTCCTTATTTCCATTTAATGTTACTTTAAAATATGAATCATATTTTTGAAGGTTAATGTATAAATATGCTTATGTGGAATAAGTACGTCAAATTGGAATTTGATTCATGGAAAATTGACTGAAAAAATCAGTTTAGAAAACATCGTTTCGAGAAAAACGCGTTTAAAATTTCATGTGCAAATTTTCAAGACAGTGTAACTTCTCTATTTACATGAATTTTTTATTCATGTTTTAGGAGTACAATTCTCAAAGGTTATATTTATAATTTATGTGATAAAAAAATAATTTTGCTTGGACCCGTGAACGTGTTGTTTCCCTTTAAGAGATAATTGAATGTTGGAAATCAAATTTTACTATGCGATTATTTCTCGAGTCTATTATTTAACGATCTGAGAGTTATAAATTTTTAAGCCAAATTAAGATCTCCATTTTCACAGCAATATTTTTAAAAGATTGAGGAATAAAAGTTCTAATTAATCCCCATTTAACCCCAAATAAATGATTTACCACCCAATTTATTTCTCCAAAACGAAGCCATCAAAGAGTTAATCTGGCGCAGAGAGTGACGAAAATATGGAAGGTTAAAGATAACTGAAAGGATAATACACGGAGGATGAAAAGATGAGTAAAGGGAAGGGGATGGTGGTTGAGTGAGTTTCAAAGTTTCCCAGGGATTTCCTAACAGGTCAGCGTCTCGAGATAGGCGTGCAGCATACAGAATGTTTGCAGAACGCCCTATGATACTTTGTTTTTGGTCCAAGACATCATCCTTCGTCGACTTTCGCCGTCACTATCTTAATGTTGTTTACTCACGTCCAAGGGTGTGGGCGGATCGAGAAAGACGCGGCTCGAATTCTGGATCAAAGCTAATGCATTCCGTTACTTCGTGGACCACGCTTTCCAGCCTTTATTGAATTCTAGGGAGGATACGCGGCGGTAAAGGCGAACCGCCTTTGACACTGCCCCGAAGTTATTCCGAACCCTTACGTCTCACGCGATCCTTGTTATGTGGTTTCTAATACACAGTCCCACGCCTCCGACGTGCACTTTCGAGCATTATACACCTTCAGCAGGGGATTCCTAATTAATTACTGCGAGCCATTTCATTTTTCTGCGAGATTTATGAAATTTAAGAACTGTGACAGCTTCAAGAAAATCGGGTAACTGCATTAGTAGTTGGCACCTTTATTTTTAGTCACCACAAATGAGTTTCCTACTTAAAAAATGTAATCTGTTTGAAATATGAAGCATTCTAATATGAAGGATTAAAACTATTTCTGTTTAACATTATATTGTACTTATTAATTCTCTTGAGTGAAGTTCAATTGAACATTAAGTTTTTTTTTTTTGTTTCCTGACAATTAATTATTCATGAACCTGTCAATTATTCGTCTTTTTAGACGTTTGTCGTGACAACTATTTGGACAATTTGGAATTGGTCATTAAATTAGTGATTAAAAGGAAAAACCTTTAACGTTGATTATGATATTACGTTAATATCAAGTATTTATCCTATGTGGGAATTAAAATCCGTCCGATGCGCCGATTTTTCCTCCGAAAATCACGACACATTAGTCACGGTAATTACGGAGCCGGCGTCCATTATTGTCCGAGCAAATGGAAAATGTGTTATGATTGAACACTATTGCTCTCTCGGCTTAATAGTTCTTTTACGCATATTTTTAATGCACCGCGAGAATAATAAAGCAGTCCGCGCATGAACCCGATTTGAATTGAAAATAACAACACCACAAAGGCACAGTACCATTCGCTGCAAAACACGCATGACACGCCCATGATAGCTATAATAATTTAATTACATTGTCTTTTGCATTGAAGTTAAACCGACGCGCGGAAATTATTAGCAACGCCGTGTTATTAATACATTCGCCGTTAATCATTACTCAGTGACGCAAAGCCTAGTAAATACGTCCGAAAATCGTAGAAAGGAAAATTCGATATAGTCGAATACAGGATAACAAGGGTACCGCATTTCGTAATAACAATCATCCCCCACAAATTTCTCATTTCGAGCACGATCCGGTTGTACGACACCCCAGAAATTTCCAACGCCGCGTTTCACCCCCTCGGCAACGAAAAAGGAGGAAAACTCTATGATCCACTTGAGAGTAAACACGCGTTGGAACGTATTTTATCGCGAGCACGGCTGCAGGGGGAAATTGTGGCCCCCGTAGGGGTTGAGCCGGCCTGAAAGGACCGAGGGAAACGGCGGGATAGAAATTAATAGAAAAGCGTGTAGTTGCCAGGGCGCGCGATCCTGGCGCCAGGAGGGAAATTCAAGGGGTATACGCCAATGAACATGAACTAGTTACTTAAATCCACCACCGCCAACCCCCTGCGTTCGTCACTGGCACGAGGCCAGTGATACGCCGCGCATGTGGCTGCTACCAATCTACCGCGGTTATCTCAGGAATCTTGTATAATGATATGTGTTACGCGAGCTTTCTGTTCGGAAACTGGATTTCATCCTCTTCCCTCCTCAGTCAAATGAAATTCACAATTCATCAAACTGTTGGTTGATAAATTGGGGAAAGTTTTTCTGTTGTGGGGAAGTAGGCGAAGGAGGATGATACGTTAAAAATTGCGCAATTTTATTTCGTGTATTAGTTTAGATAATATAAAAGTGGTAGTTTTGGTAAAACTTCTTTAGAAAAAGGATTCAAATTTTATTTATTTAATATTTCAACTTTTTTTAGGGGTAGCTTTAACTAAATTATTTTTTTTTTATTTTATTTAGTTTGCAATTTTATTTAATTATTGATATGCAGATTATTGTTTTCTTTGATCAACTTCTTCACTTCGGTGGATTTTTAAGATCCTTATTTATAAGTTTTTAGTATTTTGTAACCAGAATTGAAACTATGTGCTAATGTAATGTGAATTCTTTTGCAAAATAAAATACATGTACATATACAAACGCAAATTAATAATTAAAGTTTGGATAACAGTGTGTCTTATTCTTTAAATATTGTATCTTGCATTATATTTTTTGATATTTTGTACGTTTTGGAATTTATCAACAGCTTTCTTGATTTTCGTATATTAAAATTGCCATAAGTGCATAAAAATCCGCAGTTCACTAATAATAATAAAAAATAAAGCACCTAAGACAATAATTGTAGTAAAAATTAATATCCTACACTACGAAAAAATTCTAATCCGTCTTCGAAGAAGTAGAAAACAAGATTCCAAAAACAATTCTACTTCAATTATTCTAGCCCCTTAATTTCTCTCACCCCCAAAATGAATTTCAACCTGAATTCCCCCGAATGCTACCACCATGCTTTTCCAAAAAAAAAATCAGCAAGAAGTTGATCAATATTTGGCTAACCTCACCTCGAATTTATCGAATGCACCGCGACGTGTCAGGGGCGCCTTAAAATTCTCGCGTTCCGCGGATTCATAATTCTCGATGCGACTGGCGACTCGGCATCGCGAACACATGCAGGGCGGATTTATCGCGGCGAATATTGACTTCGCTTCATTTTGTCGCAGCCAGTTGCCAAGAAACGGTAGTGCGCCGTCTAAAGCACAGCTCGGGCTAAGACGAATAAACGTCGTTCGATTGGCTCTCGCGACTCAAAATTCTACACGTTATTAAATCCTAATCGCCCCGAGGGGCGGCGACCGTTTTCAACATCTCCTTGGCACCGCAAATACCTCGCGAAGGTCGCGAGGAGCCAGGGGTGGTTAAACACCGTCAAACATTTATTCTCGTTTTACGAGGCGTTTGGTTGTTTGACTTTGTTAATTGGCGTGTTGCGCGTTTGTTCTCGGCGACAGCGTCTCGCGAAAAAATGAACAAACTGCGCAAGAACATCCCTTGCCTCTAGATTACTACGCGGCAATTAGCGAACTCCCCGTTGGGTACTCTTTGATACCCTCTTCTAAAAGCACACGCTTGCTTTTTTTTGGGGGGTTGACTGTCTGGATTTGCTGCTGCTTTTATCGTTGATGGTTTCTACTTTGGATTTTTGTCGAGCACTTTACTTTAGTCGAAAGTTGTTGAGACACTTTGGGCTATTGACTTTAAAATTACCAAGGATTTAGTTATACTTATTAAAGCGTATATCTGTAAGGCAAAACGACGTATATCACTTTTTCAAAAAAATAACCGAGATCTAGAAAGCAGAATTCGTATTTTTATCACAGAAAAGAATGTTTTCCATTAAAAATACAAATATAAGAAAATTCGAATACACAAGACAGTAAGATAAATGTTTCCATTTCTGCTCATGTCCCGATTTCTAATCACTTCGTATTTTTCTTATTATTATAAATGTCACGTGTGTACTATAATTATAAAAAAATAATTATAAGTTCTTTGATCATTCATGCGAGTGATGCACAGGTTTGTTAGAAAGAAAGTGCTACGTAAGCAACGAAAAACATTTTAGAACAAGGAACTTACTCGTTCTGATCGTATTCTTATTGTTTAGACTAAAGAACAGCAATTTCATTGTGATTCGATAATCGGACTGAATGTAGTGTGTGCAGAAATAAATCGTATTCAATACTAAAAACGTTTACTGTATTTTACTCTGGATTTTTACTGGATTTTTTGTGAGTTATTTGTCGTGAGCAGAAATACGGACACTTAGAGTACTACATTGAATTAGCCATTATTAATAATTAAACGTCATATAACATCTTTTTAAAATATTTTTGAATTAATTGATGCATTATCGAGGTATTAATCAATTACTTTGCAAATTTTTACTGCAAACAAATTTTTTATATTCTTTTCATAACGAGCGAACGCTTAAATGGGCAGAAATTGGGACATTCACATAATTGATGTTTAGAACTTTAAACGCGAATATTTCGAAAAATCATGTGACATGCGGTGTTCGGCCTTATAACCACAGACGTAAGTTACTTTAATTTTGCTTTGCGTTGGTAGGAAATGAAATCAATGTTTTCTTTTAGATTGAAGTATTTTTTGTATTACTTCTGTTTCCTTGTTGTCTAACGTTCTATTGTACGCTAAATCGTGTTTAGAGACACGAGTTCTGAGAAATAGCACGATTCCCAGGTCACCCAACGAAAAGTTAATACCGTAACTCTCTTATCTACTTGATTCGCTGAGGCTTCCTTCTAACGAGCCGGATGACAAGCTCTACTTTCTAACAACATTAGCCACCTGTCATAATTACTGTGCTCAATATGACGGTGTTAAGCGAATTAGAACTCGAACAGTCTTTAAGTTTGAAGAGCGTTGTCGAGGGCCTGGCGAAGAGGTTTCCAAACGAAGCGAAGAATGAAGTTTCGAGTTACCTTTCCAAGGATTATTCACGCGTGCAAGGGGCGGTAATAATATATAAACCTTCCATTTCAATAAATCAACCGAGAGAGTTTAATTAAAAAATATACCATGTCTCCTTTTTTTTTTTATATATATATAAAAAAGAAGAACCTCGGTCACGTCGGTCTACGTTAAATAGTCCGATTTATTTCCGTTAATTTCCCTGGGACATTTTGATATGGAGAAGAGGGCCGATATGATCGGGGCATTCGAATATCGACATCCCCGTTTGGTATCATAAGTATTGGCTTATCGAGCACGTCGTGGTATCGAGAACAATTCCATCGAACCCCGCATTTAATTATACAAGAGTTCTCCCTGCCACTGAAACCGTGCCAACATCAAACGCTGCGAAACGTTTCGCGCTACGGCACACCGATGCCTCATTTCGCCCCCGTTGCCCCCGCGAATTCAACTTTTTCAATGAAAAATGCCGTCCTTGATAAACAGGGCTTTGTTGGCCGACTACTGGAAACGCTCTTCTATAAAAATGTATAATAAACACGCGAACGCGGCGCGTTAAAAATAATGAAAAATTCCATGGACAAGGGAAAACCTTTCGACAAACCGAAGGAATTCGCGAACGCGCCTGATAAACCGCCAAAATATGTAACAGAAATATTGTTTCACGCGCATCGAATTTTACTTCGCCGCTTTGACGGTATCGATTGATTTTTTTTCGGAACGTCCTTGCGAGCTCGCGCGCCATAGCAGGAGCTCGGAAAATTTCACTCCGACGCTACGACGAGCGCGAAACGCGCTCTCATTTTCCGCCATTCCATAATTACTAATTACCCACGAAGAGGCGAACGAAATCGCATTGGTCTGTTGGACAAGCCTATCGCGTTCGAAGAAAAATCGCATTTGCACGCGTCGCGGAGACGTGAGAAGAAACGGACGGGGAAAACTTAATTCCCTGCCCCTTCTGCAAAAGGGACGTTCATTTCCTGAATCTCCCGCACGTGGCGACGATTTATCGCACACAAAGGGACACAACCAGAGACACAGCTGAGCACGATCTCGATTACCGGGGAAAAAATTCCGGCCCGGGCAAAAACGTCGCCCGAATAACATCACGTAATCGAAGTTCCGTGTACGCGGGCGAGCTACGCGGATCTTCGCGGCAAGAACGGTGATGTATCACCGTTTCTTTGTATCTCTGCCTTCGCTGCAAGCTCTCCGCTAAAGCTCCGTCATTGAAATTCAAATGTATTTACGACTGTCTTCGAGGGGAATAGTTGAGAACGTATCGCGGCAAGTGGGGATGAAGTTCCTGGTCGTTAGACTGTTTACTTCTACTTTGCGAAAGAAAGTGAGGAAAGGCGCTTCCAGGGGGATTTTATACAGTATTATCGCGCTGTAGACTCGTGTTTTATGTAGAATCCGGAGAAAAAATCTTGGAGAAGAAGCGGAAGTTTTTGTAGCTGGGTTACGGTGATTCAGAAGTTTCTTTATGATGAATGTATAATATGGAAAAATATAATAAAGTAGATTTATTGATTAGCACGATGAATGTCAATCATGCGAGTCGCGATATTTTGCAGAAGTAGAACGTTCGTCGAATGGAAATAAAATGAATCGATTTAATGTTGAAATTATAAAGAACTTAGCGTAGTTATCACTTTTCTATTATAGTATATATATATAATTCTATTTCAAGTGCCTTGTTGAGAATTTTTAATTTTAGCGCGGCATTCAATGTGGATAATTAGCGTGGTTAATTAAAATCGTGACTGCAAGCGAATGAGCCTCTAAGTCACCGTACAGAATACAAATATTGTAAAAGTTGCAAGTATCCTAAAATTTTAGTATTATGTTAAGGATCTTGAGTTTTTGCACGGTTTAAAAATTCCATAAAAAATCTGGTGTTATATGAATCTACTTAACTAAAAGAAATATAAAAGTATTTCACGCTTTTGAGATTCCCAGCCTTCTTTGCGAGCCACAAGTAGTGAAAGTTCGTCGGTTCCACTTCTGGCACGTGTTATTCAAATATCTTTGCACACTCGCTTCACTTTCACAACTTTCTACGCGTTCACCGTGTTATTCTAAGCGTTTATATAATCGAGTAGAATAAATAAAATATCCGATACACTATTGGATGTATATATTCACTGGTTTCGATTTCAGTTCATTGGTACGTCTTGTCACTCTCATGACAAAACTACGACTGACCTTCTCAAGTAACTCGCGATTCTAGGCTGGAGCCGCTTCGAAACACCGAGTAAACAAAACATTTATGGCACGTTTCTGAGAAAAGGAGAAACCCCAAGACCACGGATATAGAATCGCAGCTGGGGCTAAGATCAATAAACATCCTTAGCGTCTTGGACGATATTGTGAGACTTTCGCTTTTTTACTGTCTTCATGAAAAAGTGAATTTTACAGTCTCACAAATTTGTTCATAAAGCGTATATTAAAATTTGAATGTTAAATCAGAGCTTTGGAGACTAAGTAACAAAGCGAGTAGCTGAAAAAGACACAAATTGAAAGAAAAAATTAACGCTGCAGATTTCACAGTTATGTAAGTATAGATTACTAAATTTAAATTAGTATTACTCCGTCACTAATTATTCTACTCGTAGAATTCGAAATAAAAACATTTCTTATACCTTTTTTTATGTATTACAAGCAAAATATAAAAAGTGAATAGACGTACACCCCCGCTCAAAAGTATGTGGACACTAACTATTTTAATGAAATTTGTATACTGTTGTTGTTAGACGGTTTTTATTGTTAAATTCTGTTACGTACATGTATGTAATGTATTATTAGAACATTGTATACAACTACTTGAAAACAATAAAATTTTATTTTTTTCGATAATACTAATAATATAAAATTGGAATTGATTTTGGATTGATACGTTGGATACAATTACTTGGAAACAACAGAATTTTATTTTTTTCGATGATACTAATAATATAAAATTGGAATTGATTTTGGATTGATACGTTGGATACAATTGCTTGGAAACAACAGAATTTTATTTTTTTCGATGATACTAATAATATAAAATTGGAATTGATTTTGGATTGATACGTTGGATACAATTACTTGGAAACAACAGAATTTTATTTCTTTCGATGATACTAATAATATAAAATTGGAATTGATTTTGGATTGATACGTTGGATACAGCTACTTGGAAACAATAGAATTTTATTTTCTTCGATAATACTAATAATATAAAATTGGAATTGATTTTGGATTGATACGTTGGATACAATTACTTGGAAACAACAGAATTTTATTTTTTTCGATGATACTAATAATATAAAATTGGAATTGATTTTGGATTGATACGTTGGATACAATTACTTGGAAACAACAGAATTTTATTTCTTTCGATGATACTAATAATATAAAATTGGAATTGATTTTGGATTGATACGTTGGATACAATTACTTGGAAACAATAGAATATTACTAGAATACATTACATACATGTACGTAACAGAATTTAACAATATATACCGTCTAACAACAGCAGTATACATAATATATCACAAATTTCATAAAAATGGTTAGTGTCCACATACTTTTGAGCGGGGGTGTATTATTACTTATTACTTAGAAAATAGAATTCAGTGTTAATAATTAAACGGAATAAACGTTTTCTGCCAGTCGCAATGTAACAAACTTTGCACCGTGCCATTGACCTCGTTTCTCTGTTTTCTGGGTTGTTTACACCTCACCCCGTCGCGCCATGAATTTCAAAACAATATTCTACATTTCCCCTGCTGTCCGACATTTAAATAGCACGCGTAGGAAGTTAGAAAATTTCAAAAGTTAGAATTTCACAACTTTTCGCATGACAAACCTGCTGCTTTTGTTCCCAATTATAAAATAAAGTTCACAAAACTTCTATTACATACAAAGTTGAAAGTGTACCGAGGAGAAGCCCCATATGTCAACTTTAATAATCAAAATGAAAGTGTCACCCATGCCCGACACGCGTGAAAAACAGGGGTTGTTTTCCGCGAGGATACACACGAGACTTTCAACCCCCGTCATGGAATCAATGCATAAAAAATGAGATATTCGTCGGCGGTGTGCGCAACGACTTCCATTTTCTAAGTTTCCTCAGGCGGCAGAGCTACTGACAACATTTGCAAGTCGATGCGCAGCTATGCATAGTTTCCGGCACGTGTAAATTTCCGGATTCTTTCGTCGGCATTCGGATCTGATAACCCCGGGTCGAACAGGGGTAAATATCGCCCCCTGAAAAGCGCCGGGTTACGCACGCGGACTGCATTATCATCCCCGTTGCTTGCGTTCAGCGACATCGTCGGAGGAAAATTCTCTGCCCCGATCGCCGCCGTTTCACCTAGAATATTTAATTAAATTCAATCTCGTTACTTAAACGGGTCGATCCGAATTGTTAATAAGATTTTATTATAACCTTTTCCGTTTCATTGCACGCCGCGTTTTAATCCCTTAATTGTCGGTAACGTGATTCGAGATTCAATTAAACAGCGCATTTCGCTGAAACGATTCCCCGAATTTCGGAGGTTTCGAGGAGCGGGGCTGAAGCTTTGATGCATGGAAAACCAGAATCTCTAACTTCCTTCAACGTTGAAAGAGACAGCAAAAAAAAATGGTAAAAATGTCTGACAGTTTTCCCAGCCCGATTTCCGTGCCACGAACTTCGGGACACCCTGTAGAAGGGGTGGAAATCGACGGAGCACCCCGATATGCATGATTTGGCCCAGAATCCCGTCGGAACGTTCGCGGCTGAAAGAAAGGGAGCAATCGAATGCACCCCCTGGCCTTCTTTCACGAGCAGATACACACAGACGCTTCTCCACACCCCGTGTATCTCTCCCGACGAACCTCCCTCCGCCCCCGGATATACCAATATTATTAATCTATTCGTTCGTTCTTGGCACGAGATCAAACGAAAGATTGCTACGGTCAACAGCGTAATTCAGTCGTCGACGGTCCTCTGCTCACGCTAGATTTAACCACCTCGAGTAGGATGCTCGAAGGGAGTTGATTATGCGAATAAAAGGGGCAAAGTACGACAACTTCGTTAGGTGTCCTTTGAACAGGACCAAGGGGATGGAAAGAGAGGGTCGCGATTCGAAAAATGATTACTATACGGGGGGAACACGATAAACAGGTCAGTAATTTCGGCCTCCTGGCAGCCAATTTGTTTCGTTGAGTGCGCAATTTTTGGCGCATGATTGGGGAGATATCCCGTGTGATTTCACCCCGACGCGCGATGGGCTGAATTATGGCTGTGATGGCCCATAAATATGCGCGTTTCCTGATGAAGGAGCGGCTGGAATTTTTCGCGTCGAACCCTTTCATTCGTCGACGCGGTTTTACTATTAGATCACTTTTTCATTATCCGACGGGAAAACAGAACGCGAGGGTTTGCCAGGGTTCCTTTTTTTCGTGTTGTGGAAATCCGTATTTTCGAGCGCAATTCGAAATTCCGGCGTGGCAACAACACCGAAGCTCCAGAGGAATGCTCTTCGACGCTCTCGTTTGCAATTTTTACGAAATAAAACGCTAAAAAGCGTAAATATTCTCTGTAAATAAAACGACTGTTAGAGAATGTGAAGATGTGATTTTATATGAAGCGTTTATTCGATTCGCTGTTGCATGTAGTCAAATGAAGCGCGGCGTGTTTTTGGACGTGGGACAAGGGAGGAAAACAATGGAACAAATATTTTCGTCAGCAACTCGAAACACGATTCGGAAGTGTTCGTGTCGGACCGATAAAATTCTGCCTTTCCTGTCCATCAAATCGGCATCGCTCTCGCACGATATGTCAGAAGGGTGTGCGAGGGTTGAAAAACGCTAGACAAATGGCGCGATATTAAAGGGACCCGTTTCGCGACAGCTTCGAGCGTGAAAATCCGCGCGACTGATGGCAAGAAGACGACAGAGCACGGTTGAATAAAAATCCCCTCTTTCAGGAAATTCAGAGAACAATCTGAAAATATTACCAAACTTTTCCACGCACCCGGTTTTTAGATACAAAATGCATTACTATCACCGTCAGATAAAATTTCCTCTTTGAGAACCATTATTTCATCCCCTTCTAATTTTTCCCAACAAAGCAGCCCTCGCCCTAAATTCATGGTACATCGAAAGGGATCCGAAGGTCACTCCAAAGAGATCTGTCCATCTAAAGAACAAAAACGAGCCCCGTCACGGTCATTTCCTGTTTCCGGAGAGCTTTCAAAGATCGGGGAACACGCATGTCAGCCGCAGGCGAGGGTGGAGCGAAACCTAGACAGCGAGTAACGCGTTGCGAGCAACGAGGAGGGAAAGGGCAAAGAGGAAAGATCATTTTCCGGTGATGACGGTGCGCAACGTTTAATTACCATGTTGAGCCACGGCTTAATCGCGGGGAAATAGCGTCTGTGTTCCTATGACAGGACACCGAAAGCGACGCTTACAGAAGTGGTATTCGGGCCGATTGATCAATGGCGGAGTGCGAATTAATTGAACGGGATTCTGTGCAACGTTGAATTAGTGTCGAGAACTACTTAATTTTGAGGACGCTTTGAACGTGAAACATTTTGTGTATTGGTTTTCTCACCATCCAGATGTGAAAAATGGGATTTCTGGCTTCTGAATTTTTTTTATAGCTTACTATTAGTTTTGAGATATGTGGATGGACGGTAAAATTAGATAAATCTTGAGAAATTGAAATAGAATTTTGTCCAAGTCATTAAATATTCTTCAACAATATATCTGGACTTGTTTTTGAAGAAGGAGATATCGATTTCCATAAAAAGAGATTGAAAAACACTTGAATATTAAGTATAATGTAATTCATGAATTATGGATGATGTAATAAACGGATGAATTATTACACGACCGTGGCAAACGGACACCCCTCTTTTCTCTTGTAAAACAGAACCCACCCCTAACTGCATTCCCATAGTCCTCATGAATATTAACCAGGAAAATTTATATGTTAAGTGAATTATATCGCAGCTGATTTACAGATCCCCGGCAAGTATATAACAATAACAAAACGAATGCCTTCGAAAAACATGAGTCCGCGCGACGGTGTTGCAATAAACTGTCCCGATTAGCATATAAGAATAACGGGGTTGTCACATTTGCATGCGAATTTTGAACGAGTCAAGAAACCGAAGCTCGCTGACAGCGAAGTATCTATTTTGCCGTGACGTTGTTACTATGTCTTATAATGTATCCCTCCGGTTACTCTCATTAAATACTCGGCTCAGTTTGACTTTGAAAAGTTTTCGCCTACAATTTGCATAAGAAACGTTTTCCACGCTCCTAACGAGACAGTCGCTGCGAATTGAATCCCGCCTCAAGTTCCTCGACGGCGAGTCAATTAAAAAGTTACGCGAGGAAAGTCGTAGTGCACTCTTTTCTTTGTTGCTCGCATTTTCGAGAAAACGAGGAACGGGAAATCACGACGAATTTCTTCCCTCCGGCGATGAGACAGGCCCCCGCGACCGGCATTCTTGAAACTATCCGACATTAATTGCCGGGGGAACCTGATATTTATGAGCGTCGCGAGCGTTTAGCAAGAACGAAGAATTCTACGATAGGAGAAACTATGGTTCGCTGTTTTGTATCGAGTCGATTTATAAGTTCATACCTAATGTTCTACTAGATAAAGCAAAAAAATTGAGCGTTGTCTCGATATAAGAACAGAGCTTTGAATTTGATGCGATATAAGCACTAGTTTTACTATTTCTTCTATACGATAAATGATTGGCATTTCGAATAGAAGGGCTGGGGAAGAATGAAAGGGTATTTGATGGGGACAAAGCGGAATTTCTTATTTTTGTTTCAATAAAAGGTGACAGAATTTTTATTTACATAAAAAAGCTATTTATTTAGCTTTTTTAAATTAGGCAACCATGTGTCCATACTTTTTCTGAATAAATAAATATGGCACGTTTATGTACAGTAGTGATTCGATAAGTGCCGACTTATATTTCTATGTTATAGGGTCGAATCTCATCCCCACCAATCAGCGGATGGTCTCCTTCCAAACTCTTGGGAGTGTAAACTTTAACCGAGGCAAAAACATATAGTGCCTTTTACGTTAAACGTCGAAGTCCAGTTCTGACTACTCAACACTTATCGAATCACTACTGCATGATGTGAAAATCTGAGTCGACACTTATTTATCGAATCACTGTTACAGAGAGTCTTTTCAAACCGATTCGAAATAGATCACCGGGGTGGATCAAACTAAGAATTCGTACTCGTTTCCCGATTGGTCGATGTTTTTCGTTAATAACTCGTTAACAAAGTTCCACCTAACATTTTCGTTAAGAAAAAAGTTGTTTAAAATCACCTTAGGAATCGCCCCTTTCGAAGAATTGCAACGTTTTTGTTACGCCCTGTATATCAAGATAAACCTATAAATATAGGGCGATTCTCTTGATACTAGACACAAAGCAATTATCGCTGTCTAAACATCGCAACGATAACCTTGTTATTGAAAAGGACCAAACTCTTCGACTTCTTAATGGCCCAGCAATAGTTTGGGCCTTTTCAGAGACGGGCTTATGGCTGTGATCCTTTAGAAAGCGGAACTTCTTTCGTGTCTACTAGCGAGAGAATCACCCTGTACTTTGACTAGCTCTAAAGTATTCCAATAAATACACCTAAAGACAAAGGGAAGATCGACTCACCTTGGTGTAGACACCGGCGCTGGACAGTTCGTTCTCGATGACCATTACGATGATGCCGAACATGCCCATGACGAGGGCGTAGTCGCTGATGCGTTTCCGCTTCTCGAACAGGGCCTTCCGCCTGCCCAGCCGGTAGCCGACGTTGGGTTTGTGCTTGGAGCCGGGCCCTATGCTGCCGGAGGGGCCCTTCATCTGGCCGCCGGTGAGCACGCGGTCCTCCATGTACCGCGGGTACTCGGAGTGGACGCCAACGAGGGCGATACCGGCGTCCTCGCCGGCTCCGGCGGCACCGCCGCTACCGCAACCAGCACCCCCGCCGCCCCCAGCGCCACCCACGCCGCCCCCACCGGCCACGCCGCCGCTGTTCTTCATCGCCCCCGGGATCGAGAGAGTCGACACTGGCTTCCGTAGCTGGAAAAATCACGGTCACTTTCAGCAATCACGCGCGATTCTTGCCCTGCCGTCTTTTGTGACGGTTGCCCCCGCCTCTTGAACACCCATCTTAGAGGGTGGGACTTTTCTAAGGGGGTGAGTTCTAAGCAGCGAGCCCCGTCGTCGGCGACTTCGTGGTCGTCGGGGCTGAATGGAGGGGAATGATTAGGAGGCAGTGTCCGTGATTGGAGTCAGGAGAGAACCTTCTTCGACGAGATTGAGGGTTAAGGGTTGCTTCTTGGTTGATTGAGGTCTTTGTGGCGGTTATTGAGAGTCTCGGAACGAGTGTATGGAGATGTAATTGGGGATGGGTCACCGTGGTCGCTGCGGACCCTGATTGCCTATTGTTCTTCGGGAATCTCGGCGGATACTGCCCCGAAGTGCGTTTTGTTTCTGTAAGTGGGTGCTGAGGACGTTCCGCAACCGGAAAGACTCGGAGGGAATTCTGATAAGACTGGGAAACAGGAGCTAGGTGTTACAAAAGCAAGTTGTTACAATTTTGTTTAAATTTTTATCGCCTGAAGCAGGAGATTGAAACTTGGATACTTATTCTATTTTGACAAAACAGAATTAAATAAAATGTTTCTTTGTTATCAATTCATAGGTTACCAGATCATTACAACTTTTGTGTTTTCGGATTAAATAGTCACTTTTTTCTCCGTCTAATTTAGCCTTTTGTTATTAGATTAACGAATAAATGTAGGAAACCTTCATTTAAATAAACATTTTACCGTATTTGAATAATTAAAATTAGATCCTTCAGTTACAAGTTCATGACAATGGTCAACGTTAAAATGAGGTAAGTGCTTTAATTAGAAGTCGCCACAGATAACGAAGTCGAAATGCAAATAAAATTAAGCACGAAAAAGGAAAAATTTAACAACCAGCCCTCCTCTGTTTCACGGAAGTGGAAGTTGCAGTTTATTTCCACAAATCGCTCGTCAATTTTTTCTTACCTTCTCGTCCCTAAGAAAATTATTTCCCCGATAACTTTCCCCATCATCCCGTCAAGCGGATATCCAACATCCAAGAAACTTCCCCGACTATGGAAACGTTCCCAACCCCTCGAATCTCCTATGTATTTATGTTCCTAATTAATTCCGTTCTAATCCTCAGCCACTCCGCAACTTTTTCCAAGATTTTCCGAATTATCGCCGGCCATAAAGCGTCTGCCGTCGCCCATCACGAACCACGGCAGACGCCGAGCCGAAAATTCGCGCGACCAGAGGCAATAAAACGCGAAGTAGCCCGTAAAAAGTGTCCCTGTTCTGGAGTTATTTTATCCCCTGTCCCGCGCCGCGTCACGTCGACCGGAGAGAAACCGAGCAACCGTCGGAATACAAATGAGAGCAGGGACAAAAGCTTGTCTCGGACTTGCGGCCGACACGTTGCCCACGCGTTTCGCCCGGAGATTGCGAGGATTCTTTTTTATTTTCGAACGAGGCAAAAGCTTTAGGGGTCGGGGCGAGGTTTACGGTTTTCGGCGCGACGTCAACAGGGACAGCAGACGACCCGCGTCTCTCGATTCGGATCGCGAGGAAATCCCGGTCAAGGAGGCGACGATCGCCGTCGACGAGTGTCTCGCGGCATCTCGATTCGGTGGGGATCGATTGCGTTTAACGGGAAATGGTAAACGGCATCCGGTGAAACGAAAGCTATTGACTTTGATAGGGAATGTCTTTCGCCGAGTGCAGTGCGCATAGGGTGTTCTGAAAGATTCAGGCCGAATTTGCCGAGCCGTCGAGGGAATTCGAAATCCCAGTAAAAGGGTTGGTCTCGTTGATGCCGTGCCGCGCTGGAAAGTTGTCCTTTTGATCGGGAAAAAGCGGAAATCCTTTGGCAGCAATTTTTCACAGAAGTTATAATTTTTCATAACCATGTAAATAAAGGTGTGTCCTTTTGCTCTCGACGCGGATGTAAAAATCAAAGCCGTACTTAAAAAGGGAAGCTTTCATCAAGGCTCCGCTTTATCAGCGCGCCTAACCCCGATACCCAAAACAATCAAGTGGGTGGAAATTCCACGGGACATACCGTTCAAAAGTTATTGTTGCGCTTTTAATAGCGCGTGACAGTACGCGCACAAAGGACTACTCGTGAAACAATGACCTAGGCCGAAACACGCCTTTCCATTCAAGACAGCGAGACCGGCCAACAAAGAGTCGTGTGTGCATTGGACCGCACAGTCGAAAATGCGATGCGTGTAGCGTAGCCGGGAGCCAAAGGTAACAAAGTAACGTGGCTTGCTCATTCTTTGAAAATTGCTTGATGAAAAACAGTCCGAATGAAAAATCCACGACGACGACGAATGTTTCGTAAAAGACTGAATCGTGGAGCGGAAGCTACGATATTGTGGAAACAGTTTTCCTCCAGCTTTGCGTCGCGTAACCCACTTACGGAGGACATACGAATGTTAAATTACAGCAACGGTAGCAAACTCGTGATTCTTACGAAGTCCTTCGCAGAGAAATTAAGGGAAAATATTTTCTTCTTCAAGGACTGTACAACCGGGTTGGGATAATGAAGTAGGAAAAAGAGGAACACGAGTATCGGGAATCGTATTTGCGATGCGACGTCAAAATCGCCACGGGTCTCGCTGAAAATATCCGAAATTTAGGAAACGCCACGTGTTCGGATACCGAGGGAAGGGGGGATCCACGGGAGGCTGAAAATCCCGATCCAGGCGCGCACAATGCTCCGTGCTCAACGAGTAATCCAAGTTAAACGGGCGGCGCCGAGCTAAAAACTTAATTCCCGGTGATGAATTTTCATTCCGAAAGTAGCGCGCAGCAGGAGCACTTAAACAGCCCCGCTCTCCGTCTAATGAGCGGAAGATCCAGCTGCAGCTGCAACAACTGCGCCACGGAGACGCGACTTCATTTACCGCCGCGCCAGTCCAAGAATATCAACCTGTCCCTTTCAATCCACCGCGTTTCAATTAGACCTCGAAATCGCAACTTCCGTCGCAATCATCGTGCCACCCTTCCCTCTTTCAATTCTATGCACTTCGCTCCAGGGTGGAAAAGTGGGGATGAGTGCATATTACTGCTGATTCAATTACGATGGTATTGTGGAGGGTTTCTTTGTTTGGGCGAGCAGCGCCTGTTTACCATTGTGGCAGGAATTTGATTGCTCTGTTATGTGCGAGAATATACTATTATTTGGCTATCGCTTGATCTGAATGTCCACTTGATTGAAATCAGGAGTTTGTTTTAGGGAACGTAATAATTTGTGTCCGAAATGGCGGTCAGAGCAGCATTTAAACTTTTGGAGACTCTAGATGAAACTTAAACACATTTTTTGTGTTTATTGAAAATTAATGTTGTACATAATACGAATAATTTGATACAAATTATTGAAGAATTACAAAAGTCACTATAGGTACAATGTTTATTATTGAAGTTGGAGATTGGAAAAGAATGAAAAATTAAAATTTGAAGAACTGTTTAAGATTTCAATTTAGTGATTTAGAAATTTCAAGTTGCAGATTCAAAGGTGTTTAGAATAAAAATTGGAAATTCGAAGTTGGAAATTAAAAAATTTGAAGTTGGAAATTGAAAGATTTCAGACTAAAGACTTGGAAATTTGAAGTTACAGATTTAAAGATTTTTACAGTGAAAATTAGAGACTTGAAGATATCAAGATACAGATTTAGAAAGTTTTAATTAAAATGGAAGATCTGTGGATTTCGAACTGAAGATATGAAAATTTAAGGTTGGAGATTTTAATATTTCAACTAGCAGATACAAAGATTTTCAGAATTAAATTTTGGAGATGTGAGAATTTCAAGTTGAAGATCTTAAAAATTCAAGATCGGGAGTTGAGAATATGAAATTGAATATTTTATTTATTGAAGTTAAATATTCAAAAGTTTGAAGAAGAAATTTGAAAAGTTAAAATTATAAATTTCAGAATTTCATATTGTAGATTAAAAAATTTCAAGATGCAGATTTTGTAATTTTTAGAGCTAAAATTGGAAATTTTATGGTTTAAAACTTTAATGATTTGAAGTTGGAGAATTGAAGATTTGAGGATGAAAATTTAGATTTTAAATAAAAAATTGGAAGACTATTAAGGTTTCACTTTAGAGATTTCGAACATTTGGATATTTAATTGAAATTGCAGATTCAAAGATTTTTTTAATTAAAATTGAAAATTCGAGGGTTTAAAATTGGAAATTTCAAGATTTCAGGTTGATGACTTAATAATTTGAAATTGCAGATTAAGAAATTTTGAAGTTAAAATTCAATATTTAAGAGTTTGATGTTAGAGTTCTAGTAAGCTGAAGATCAAAAATCGAATCGAAAATACTATTTCATATGAAGAAGCAATTTTCAACGACTTCTAATGTTTATATTACGAATTGAATACTTATTAGTATGTATTTTAATTAACTTTGTTCGGAGCAAAGCTTTAAAATGTGCCGCTTCAGTTTGCATCTAATGCGCTTTATGGTAAATGCTACTCTGATGGCGGTGGATTAGTGGGATTCTAACAATGAAAATTACCTAAATACGATACAAATCCGACTAATTGTAAGTTTAAGAGTAAACAATAACTAATCCGACTATTACACTGGATAATGTTGATTAATGTTAAATATAGTCTAATATGCGTCTTGTCTGAATGCATTTTCATGGGAAAATTGTGGTAGTTCTACCATAACACTTTCAAAAGAATAAGATAAAAATTATAGTCCCTTAATTCCTCTAATCAGGGCATAAAAAATTGCGTCGAAGCCGAGCCACTCAAATTTACCCCAGCAAAACCGTATTTAAGTTCTATCTTCTCCTCGGCGTAAAAAATGATGATCCTCTAATCGAAACGCGGCATCGTTCAAAATGAATGCAGAAAACAGTCCAACTGCCCCAGTATCAAGGGATATGAGAGCTTTCTACTCCCTTCTTTTCCAACAATTCATCATGCACGCTTTCCGCATCAGATTCGCGTGTAACGAAGCCAAATCGCGAGACACGAGGCACGATGATCCCGGGGTTTTAGGCGTGTAATTGAAACAGTTCCCCGTTACAGCGGCAACTTTTGGTTATTAAACGAAGCATTCCGATGTAAATTGCCGCCGTTCCCGCGGATTGCGCTGCCGCGCCGCGTCGCCCGCGGGAGTAAACGCGAGTTCCCTCTTCTTTCGCGGAATTTTATCGCGCGCGATCCACCCCCGCATGAATATTCGCGCGACACGAGATTGCATTCGGCCGCGAACGTTTTATCGCGGCGGAAATAGAAAATTCGAGCGACTCCTCGGATTCCTGCGTTTTCCCTCCGCTCCCAGAAATTTAAACAACGCCTACTTCGGGCCGTTCTCGAGGCGCGCGGGAAACTTTCCGCGCTTCTCGAGTGTCGTTTAAAGCGTAGCATCTTCACCCCCTTCCCAGCGATTGTTCCGCGGGGAATAAATTACTGTGCAGTGGTGGAATACTATTAGCAGTCGGGGTCGTTTCACTTTTCGGGATAATGGCGGATGCAGCGGTAACTTCGATAACTTCTGTATTCCGGCAATCGAAGAGCCACTGAGAATTGTAAAGAATTTTTACCGTTTTCGAGGAAGTTTTCCAGGGGAAGTTTCTTTAACCATGGTCAAATAACGAGTGTACGCTTCAAAGGAGTAAAGTTAGAAGTTGGTTTTTCCAAGGTGCTTTCCGCGAAAAGATGCCAGTATACATTTTCGATTCGCCCCTTTGTGAACCGCCGTATTGTTGAAAATACCCACCCTCCACCCTGTGTACACAATATTTCCTCCTCGAATTACACGCTGGTGACTTATTTTCTATCCCCCGGAGCAGAAAGCTCCCGCAGCAAAAAGCCTTCGGGCCTCCGGCAAAGTGTATTTTAAATTTTCATCCGCCACCCTCGCACCATCTAGTGTGTATCCACCTCCGGAGGGAGATTGATTCGTTCGGGAAATGGTCAGGACGGCGACACGTGGCTCGCGATCGCGACGCGAGAGATAATTATAATCGCGCGACTGTAACATGCAAGGCGAACGATTTTGTAATAGCCGACCCCTTGACCTTTCGCGCGGCGTCGGAAGGGGAGGGCGGTAAGATGAGTCGTGTTATTGGGAAAGGACAGAAAGGAGGATACAGAAATGGGGGTGGTAGTCATGGAAACCGTCCCGAGAGACTACATCTTCCTTAATCTAAACCTTGATTGGCTAGGGTAATCTTAAACTTGCGCCCGCGATAAAGTTCGCACCTTAAAGCCACTTTCGACGCTTTTCGAGCTCGCGAAACGCATTCACGGGGCAACTTTTGGAAGTGTTTTCATCTGGTGGACCTCATAATCTGCGGGGGGCTTCAAAGGTACCTTCCTATCAAAATTAAAAAAGAATCAATTAGGGAAAAAGTTGAAGCGTCGAATTCGAAGACAATGTCGAAGGGAAGTGGAGGTGTTAGTTTATGGCATAGGAATGACTGAATAAAACGTAATATTAATTTATGTGCATCAGTATGTAAATACAAACTTCGAAGGCGTTTTTATAAAATTGTGGAAGTCCTACAACCAAAAATTATGAATCAATCCTGAAAATTCTTACAGGATTTTATTTGTAATTGAATTCTCCTCATTCAAATCACTTTTTTGTTTATAATTACTCATTTTTTCATAGTTTACAATTTGAACGTTTACTAAAACACGAGGTTTCAATATATTGCTATGACCGTATATGATTCCATATAGCATTTCACAAACTTTTTTCTGTTTTTGATTTTAAATGATTCTAGAATTTATCATTTTCACAAATGAGGAACTTTTCTTGTCACTCAACGCCATTTACAGAAAGCAGCATTGAATGCTGCAACATTTTTTTTTTATTATCAGTTTTTATTACCAGTACTAACACTGTCACAATAAAGTGTAAAAAGTTCTGTACGTCTATGTCGTATAGTTTCCTTCTCATAAAGTCTTAGGGTACCCTTAAGAAACTTCTTTTTGGACTTCAACTTTAATTTCCGTCAGAAAATCTTCCAGAATTTTCAAATTTTCTAATTTAAGTACTCACAATTTCACTAATATTGAGCATAAATTATATCTTTTACTACATACAATAAGGAAAAACTTTTTTTATTTATTTATTTAAACTAGATGGGGAAGCCCTTCACATGTAAGAATAATTATAATAATACTTAAGACGTGCTTTTTACAAATTCTTAAGGCGTCTTCCCACTGTGAACCTCTGAAAAATTGCCTTTTTTGGGAATTTTTTTGTACTAAACGAAATGTCCAATCTAAATAAAGTTTTTCCTACTGATTAATACACTTATTGAGAGTACAAACAAATTTTTTTTGCAATTTATAATAGTTTATTTAACTATATATATATATATCGCACTGAATTGAGCGCCTCAAGGAAACGATGTAGTGCTAGTAGTGTAGTGATTGCAAAAAAATTATTTGATTAATCAGTCTCAAATTTTTACACATTATTCAACACATCAGTGGCTATCACAGGGACCACGGAAACTTTGTTTTATTAACAATTTCATACTTTTTACAATGACAAATGACTAAAAATTCATCGAATTTCGGACCTTAAACATTCAAACTTCCGTCATTTGGTTAATTTTTTATCAATTAAAATAATTTTGGTTCCAACGATAACGACATCCGTGACGACTAAAAACTATTTTGAATTTTTGTATTCAGATGCGTCGTTCTTCTGGAATCATCTACACCAGCACTACATCGTTTTCTTGAGGCGCTCAATTCAGTGCGATATATATATATATAGTTAAATAAACTATTATAAATTGCAAAAAAAATTTGTTTGTACTCTCAATAAGTGTATTAATTAGTAGGAAAAACTTTATTTAGATTGGACATTTCGTTTAGTACAAAAAAATTCCCAAAAAAAGGCAATTTTTCAGAGGTTCACAGTGGGAAGACCCCTTAAATTAAATTAAGAAGTTTACTCTTAAACAACGAGATGTTACCTGGAGAAAAATCAATATTGTTAACGAATGTACTTGTTTCTTTGAGTATACGATTAACTGGATCAAGTGATCTATATTTCGACTTGTAGTTTCGAGGTATAAAAAGTTGTCTTTTTCTGATGTTTCTCATTGGAGCGTATAAGTCAATGAGTTCGAGTGGCGACGAACAGTCTACTTTTGCATTAATAATCTTCCTAATTGTTCATTTTAGTTCATTCTGAGATCTCCAATCATCTGCAGCAGTGCGACACAATTTTCAAAAACGCGTTTATCGCAAGCAAGATGAAACACTAGAATCAAATTAATTATCATTGTATAAAAAAATTGTTAATTATGAAAAGAAATAATTGAATGAACTGCAAAAAGAATCATAACATTAGACGTACAAATTCTTCCGTAAAATATTCATGAAAACTGTTAAATGTTTCAACGGTCGTAGAGGAATGCCGCCTTAAATAGAGACATAAGTAATTGTGCTCGAAAAATTCCAATGTGCCACGCCCTGATGTCTCAAAAAGAAAATGTCTTTTAACTAGAGAACTTTAGCTGTCGCTTCGAGGGGTTTGAAGGCCACCCTGAATCCCAAGGAATTCGATCGGCAGCGGCGAGCCCGTCGGGTGGTGCTACAGCAATGATTCCGTGCAAAATTCCGCAGGAATTCCAAGAAACCGCGATGTCGATGGCTCTGCCAAGTTTTGCGACGTTCGCTTCGACAGTGAATACGGACTCTTCGCGAGCGTGGGATCGAATCTGAACAGCCTCGCGAGATTGGTTTGACGCAATCTCCGATTTCTTTATGGTCATCGAGCATCCCCGCGAGGGATCCGCTTTTTACAAACGCAGCGCGACCGCGTCGCTCCGACCTCCAATTTATTCTGTAGAAGCGTGGAACTTGTGTCAACGTTCGGTTTGAATTTGGGTTGAAACAACACTCCCCAACTATACAAACCGACACCAACTACTGGGTAAATGTAGATACGGCGTTTGTTCGATTTTTTGGCCGAAGGGAATGATTGAGCGCAATCCGCAGATTAAACTCTGAAATCTTATTAAGAAAAAAAAAAAAAACCACTGACACTAACGAAAAGTACACACTAATCCAAATACTCCACAGAATTTAAAATCTCAATAACCTTTTTTTTTACTCGGGTTTCACGATAATTACGATCCTCAGAATTACCGGAATAATTAAAGTCGTCCCCAAAGAACCGCCTCATTTACAGCGCCGCCGCTCGAAGCCTCAAAATCAGAGTTTCCTCGAGTTCCTCTTCTAATTACTCCCCTTTTTTCCGGTCGTATTCAACACAAATACCGAATCCCGAGGCGTTGAAAGTGTTCGAACCGAACGGAATAATTGAACATTCGACGGGGATCGATCGGAGAGCGTAAAGGATCCATCGGCGATTATTTCGCGCGAGCACTTAATTAAATTCCTGTCGGAAAATCCCCCGTCGCAGGCACGCCGTGCTCATGATTTTAAGTCACGCTCAGGGTAATTAGTATTTCGTGGGGTCTCATCGAACCGTTTCCCGATCGCTTCCATTTCATCGAACCGCCCTCCGCGACAATCTTTGACCGCGCCGCGTCCCCACCACTCGAGCTAAAGGAGCGAGGCCGAAGGGGTTGATCGGGGGACACAGAAGGGAAATCGATCCGATCGTCTGCGTTCACGTCGACGTTTCAGCCCTGTCGCGGGGCCAGGGCCTTTGCCGGGTGTCGATGCAAAACGTCGGACGGGAGATTCGTCCGGCGAAATTACAGGGTCGCGCGTTGTTTCGTCCCTCCCTCTACCGCGACCACCCCTTCCACGGGGGATGGCGAATCGTCGTCACCTCACTGGGTCAGAGGGCAACCCCTTTTCCATGAAATTCGTGTTACGGGATTGTTTTTAATGTTCCCGAATTCGGGGTTTACGCTGCAGAGAACGCGCGCGGAAATGGTGTAATCCTTTATGCATGGGAACACGTGTTTTCAATTTTGGTATCAGTTTGTCTTCTTTTTTTGGGAGGAGCTTGCAGTTTTCACGAAGCGCAGAATTTTGGAAAATCGAGAAACTTTTGTTTTCCGACATTGGAAACTGTAATGGCTAGTTTTACTGTTCGCACGATGTTTTTTAATACCTGGAATCTCAATAAAGGTTCATTTCAATTTCATTTTTTGTTACACCTTTAATTTTGTTTTATTGCTTTTGTTAAAGCGTTTTTAGTTTTTATCCCCTACAGAAATTATTGTCACGATATTTTCGTTTCTCGAAGCATATTGTCTCAAATTTTCCTACTCCATTAAGCATCGAATTGCCTCTCCTTAATAAATCTACCGGCGGCGAGCATTAAATAAATGCTAACTCAGATATGCCGCCGTTTATCGACTTCCAGGCGCGAGTCTCGCAACTTCCTGACCGAAATTTCCGTGCCACCTACAGCTGCACCGGCAATAAAAGACAAACTCTGTTAAACGCGGTAAATCCGACTCGAACGGCGACGAAATCTGGTCGACGAATGGCCGCCGATCTAGTATTAAATTTGTGGCAATAAGGCTTGTGTGTGAATATTTCGAATGGCTCTCAGTGTGTCGGAGAATATTAAGTGTGACTGAAAAGCGTTTGCGCTACAACAGTGCTTCCTAACCTTTCCTAAGTTGTGACCCCATTTATAATGTTCAAATAATCTGCTATCCCTTTCTTTTTTCTCCAGCCGCCCTGAAAACAAGGTAAGTTTAATAAGGTAAATGAAATAAAATAATAATAAGTATTTTTGCAGTGTTCTAGCTTAATAATATTCAGTTGTTTTAATTCATAAGGTAAATGTTTCCATTACCAGGCATTTGAAAATGTAATTATGTAGAAATAGTAACTTTTTATCAATATTCAATAATATTTCAGTAAGATATATATTATTATGTTTATTGAAGTCTCTGGTTTGTTAATTAAATCCATTTTGAAGCATTATTTGATTATTTACAATAATACAGAAACATTGTAGTCGCAAATGTATTCAATCTGGTGTTTCTTGCTTTAAGTCCAAATTTATATATTAATGTACTTATGTGTGTAGAGTTAATAATATAAACTTCAAGAACAATAAATGTATCAATAAATAATTATATCGATTATAACGTCCAAATTTTTATGTTAATATGCCGTTTTCTTTCTTGCTTATATTTAATTATTCTTGTCTTTCATTTTGAGAGTGTTAATCAAGATCCATCGTTGTAAATATTTTAAGAAGCATTGAACATTTATTATATTATTTTGCTTTCCTTTATAAAAAATCAATATGATGGATTATATTGCTTCATCCTATAAATTAATGCTTCCGAAAGCTATTTTGCTTTAACAAAGAATAAAAATTTATCTTTATAATAAATCACTATTATGTTGATTATTATTCTCTATGATTATCTGTTACGTTTCAGGTAATTTTAGGATCTGTCAATGGAAAAACTCTTATTTCTTACTCGTTTAAATCAATTTACTTAGTGTACTTGTGAAATAATCTACTAGTAATATAATCATATTAAATTAAATAAATCATAAAATTCCTTAAAAAATCACTGCGCTAGAATAATCCGAGCAACACTTCACTAAAACTTTTGATAATGCGGAAAAAGAGAAAATGCGATGATAAAGAACACCCAGAATTTTTTCCTTAACCCCCCCTTACAATAAAAAATTCCACCCCCTCTCCATGTCTATTATAAAATTCGTTTCAATCCTAAAAAAAATTCCGGAACACCGAGCTTGCAACTCGCGCTGTTAAGATTTTCTTTTCCCTGCGTCGCGTTACACGAAGCTATCCCTTAAGCACCGACTATCTGCAAGAGTTTGTAATCGGGAAACTTTATCAATGACCGATTTATTGGCTCGTTATTCCCCCGTCCCCGGTGGGGATTCACCGCGATTCACTTGCGGGGCTTTGAAGTCGCTCTGTGACGCGTTTAAACGTGATCGTCGATCAAACGCGGCGCTACCGAAGGACATTAGAGCGACTTAAGTACCTGGGAACTTTGTTCGCGAGGTGCTTTGCTTTATTATGTGGGGA
Source organism: Perdita meconis (assembly GCA_030770465.2). Classification (NCBI taxonomy): domain Eukaryota; kingdom Metazoa; phylum Arthropoda; class Insecta; order Hymenoptera; family Andrenidae; genus Perdita; species Perdita meconis. The sequence goes on from JASKOS020000001.1 coordinate 7,998,046, forward strand.
AAGTCTCGGGCGTGGAATCGGGGTGGGATGATGGTGGCCTGCGGAGTGAAGAGGGAAGATTTAAATAAACGTGGGCGTTCGGGGGTCTTAATGGGTAGTACACTTTAGATAATCCTGAAATTCAGCAATGAAATTTGAAACGATAATAGATAATCCTGGAAGACGCTCAAGGGCTAATGAACTAAAATTTAAATGACGATTTTCGGAGCTTTTAAAAAGGCGTTTCGACTGAGAATCCGGAGATGAGATTGCAAATTTTATGCAACGGTTCTTCCTAAATCTCCGTATCATTATTTAATAATGAGAAACTCCGTTTGTCCATTTTTCTAGCGCGAATTTCGCGAATGACTAATGAGGCCATTTGAACGCCTGCAGGGGGAATTATTTTATGAATTTCAGGCATAACCATCAGGTTAATTATCTGGTGATCCGTTGCACTTTGCTCATGCATTTTCAGACGTCTTTCCAGTTCCGTGCCGGATGAGATACAATAAAGGTTGAATGGAATTTATGATAGCGCTGTTGCGAACACTGCACCGGCGAATTTAACGCGTTACTTTGTTGGTGTGAATTATAAAAGTTCAATAATTTGCTCGGGGGGATGGGAGATAAATGTTTGGGGTGGAAACTGGAATGCAGTGATCGAATGAGACAAATAAATTAACTAATATAATTAACTAAATGAACTAGCGACGCTACAATTTAAAAGCGACCAGAGAATCGAAGGAGAATCTTTGCTCGAGAAATTTCGCTCCCTCGTCCGACCGGTTCTGTACCATTTTACTTCGCGACGATCAGCTTCTGGCGAAGATAATCTCTCTAATGGAATCAGGGTGCAACAATTTAGAGCACAAGAGATAGGGTACATAATTACAATAATGGAATACGTAATATTTAAAGTACTCGTGCATGCGAAATTGCTGGTCGTAAGTAGACGCTCCACGCGTCTAATAACACTAACAGCAACAGTAATAATAATTCCGCGGCGTAGTTTCCTTCCAACGGAATATTACAATTTCGTAAATAATCCAACCGCAGATACCGACCCCTAATATACCTAATCCACGTCCGAAATAATTAAACGCTCGGTCCCGTCGTTCCCCGGGCTTCATAAATAAAATCACAGCCGACTTAATCACGCGAGGAATTAATATCGTCCCTCGTTAAGGCAAATATTAATACGAAACGCGACGTTACAGTTCGCGACGCGTTTAATGACGACACCCGGTTGGCAAATATCGAGCGATTCGGTTTACCTCGTTGCAATTTTTCGCCTGAAATTTAAACTTGATCGCGGAAATTCGACTCGACCGTCAATAAACGAAAGGATTTCGCGGGGATTCGCGCGCGAAATACTTCCTCGGGGATTACGAGAGCCCCCCGTCTAATTTCATGTATATATTCTATAACCATCCCCTTTGCATTTTAACGTCGCGGGCGTTTCCACCATTGAATTTCGAGAGGTTTTCAAAGGAGCTCTTAAGCGTCGCAATTTTCCATCCTCCCGAGACTTCGCGGTTTATCGAAATTTCACGGAATAAATATTTGATTCTTGAAAGAGAGAATGGGTCGCAATAATCATCGATCGGGATAGGAAAATTATTCCCGGAGATGCACCTTAATGAAATTAGTTTCCCAAAGGAGGAATTTAATTAACACGGCACGAAGAATAATTTTACATCCGCGAATCGTTTGGATAAGATTTTACTTTTCCCCTCGCGGGAGAATTTCGTGGATACTGTTCGTTGCGCCTTTCTCGATTAGAGTTAAATCGATAATTGAAACTCACACGTATTTGCGAATACATCTGAAGAGATTAAAGTGGAGATTCGACAGGAGTTTCGTAGGAATTTCAACCGTGAAAACTGGCGAAACAGGTGTACATTCCGAGTCGACACTCGAATCATTTGTAATCGGCGCACGGGCTCGTTCCTGGACCAGGAAATTCGCTCGTACGTTCGTTCTATCGTTTTCAATTAACGTCCCAGAAGCGTCCAGTTATTCCCGATTGCATGAAATATTTTCGGAACGATCGCGAAACCCATCAGGGTTACGATTTTCTGTCCACTAACTTCAAAGGGATTCTGCTCTTCGCTTTTTAGGGCTAATTTTTATTTTTAGGTCAGCGTTGAATCCGATTTTTCTGCCCGGAAGGTAAAATAATTGAAACCGAGATTGTAAAATGTTTTAGAGGATCTGTCGTGGCATATTTTAAGAAGCTATAGATATAATTTTCTTAACATTAAATAATAATAAATAGACTCCGGATTTTATGCATTTATGGCAATGCTAAGTATGCAAAAAATCTACGGGACTATTAACATGTGGCAAAATATACAAGAAATTAAAAATATAATTCAAGTTAGAATATTTAGAAAATTAAATGTACTATTATTTAGGTTCGAATTCGTTATTTGTGCTTGTAAAAATCTTATTTTGCATAAAAATCCGCAGTTTAGTTATGAATGTTTGCTGAATGATTGGAGAAAAAATACGAAAGCAAATTCACATAATTCTGTTTCTATTACCTATAAAACTATTGTACGTGTTTTTGGACAGAAAACTGAAAGAAAGAATGGTGGTTAATAGGGTAAAGTATACAGTTGTTGACCCCCCTATACAATGATTGACCCTTTTAAGAAAAGTAAAAAATATAGTATAATCCTTTTCTTACATAATAAAATATATATATGTATATATTTCAATGATCCAAATATTCTTGTTTCGAATACAATTAATATTTTACTATATCAGAAAAGGATTATACTATATTTTTTACTTTTCTTGAAAGGGTCAATCATTGTATAGGGGGGTCAACAACTGTATACGTTACCCTAATTTTCAATTTTTGATTCTTGTTTTCTATTCTATAAATTGTTGCCTTTACGATACAAAAAGAATTATGCCAATTGATTTAATAGTTTATTATCTGATCGTTCAGAAACATTGACTGCCTTTAATATCGAAAAAAGTATAAAGGCATTGATTGCAGAGGTCCTCGAAATTTTTCTGAATATCTTTTGATGGTCCTTTATCGACGGCGATCCAAAGTTTTTTATTATAGTGGCTTTTAAAGGTTTCCCCGTGGGCCGACGCTAAGCCCCCCCCCGAAACGACTGGGCCAAATTCGAGGCTTAATGTCATCAGAGTCGCCGCCAGATTGTTTCGTCCGACGAACCGAGAGAACTTCTCCCTCGTTTGTCTTCCGTTTCCTCCTTACTTTATCCGTTTTTCGCGAGTTGCTGCAGGCAGGATTTAGGTCAACGGTGCTGACTCGCGGGATATTGCTCGCGGGCCGAGAACACAGGATGCAATTATCGTGCCAGCTTTTCCAGCTATTGCGTTCTTACCAGTGGCCATTTCGCTACGTTTTCACATCTCTCTGTTAGGCCGGATTCCCATTGAGCGCGATATCCCAAGCCGATGGCCGAGCCGCGCTTAGAAACTGGCGACGGAAAATGCTCGGCGAGGCTCGGGATTCAGCTCGCGCCGCGCGTGGCTCCTGGGAGGACGCAGGGAGTGTGATCGATCCTCGTGAGGTGTCGATCACTTTCCTCTTTACTGCGATCCCGAGGTGGTAGAATCTGCACCATTGAATATAGGTTCTCAGTTGCGGTGAAGTTGGGTCCATGGAGCAGATCTTGTCGCGAGGCGCGGCGCGTGCTGAATCCCGAGCCTCGCCAAGCATTCTCCGCCGCCATCTTCCAAGCGCGGTTTCGTCTCGAGCGTGGAATATCACGCTCAATGAGAATCCGGCCTTACAGAAACCGTCGGCCATGCGGAAGACCGCGTTGTTAACGAGTCGAGCTCGTGCGCTGTGTCGCCACCCTTGCTTCCGCCGTCACACAGTGGTGAGAAATTATAGATCAAACGAACTTACCTAAGTGAAGTTCGATCGTAATTATACGATTGCCTCGTTCGAATTGATTACAATGTAGTACCGCCTTTATCCGCTAATCATCGTCACTTCAGAGCCCTAAAAAAAAACAAAAGACTCCCCTTGTCCTGCTCTATGTTTCATTTAGTTTAGAGATATATTAACCAAAATTTGTAACTTGGGTAGAGTATTTTGGGAGGGTTGTAATCAATTCGAACGAGGCAATCGTATAATTACGATCGAACTTCACTTAGGTAAGTTCGTTTGATCTATAATTATACTTCATGCCTCGTTCTCAGATTACAATGTAGATTTTTAGAGCATTCAAATTTTGATTGTTTGTTCACTCTTTTATTTATAAGAGAAGCCAGAAAACACTATGAATGTGTAACTTACAGTTTATTCTAGAATTAGAGCCTTTGTGAAATTACCTTCTTTTTCAATAATAGGTCTATTGTAAAACTTTGCGAAAACCTTTGAGTCTCGCGACCAACCAGCGGAAGCTCTAATGACATCGTAATCAAGGCCTTTTTTTTTTTTAGGGCTCTGAAGTGACGATGATTAGCGGATAAAGGCGGTACTACATTGTAATCTGAGAACGAGGCATGAAGTATAATCGCCAAAACGTGGCCAAAACGTTTTAACGTACCTGAATTTGATCAGATGTTTGTATTTCAATGTTTTCGGGGTCGCTGATTACAGATCTGAACTTAAAAATTTCAAAATCAAAATGGTCGATCCAATATGGCGGACACATATATGAAAACATTACTAGATTTCTACGAAAATTGGTACTATAATGTTTTCGAGGTTGTTGATTACAAATCTGAAGAATTGAACCATAGAATTGAGAATATAACAGTAAAAGCGGCGTTCTTCGCAGCCTATGGTACGAATGTCCCGCGGTCCGACCGGTGCGGCCGGTAAAAAAATGACGATAACTTACAAGGTCGCAAAAGGTCGCAGGTAAATTGAACAGATACCTATTCAGTAGGCTTCAATCTTTCGAATAAAACAAAAACGACCGTTTTATCGCGATTTACAGACTACTATTTCATTAAGAAAAGAAGAAAGAAACCTAGGTCTCGTATTTTTATGCAATACAGTATTAAAAAATAAAATTAAGTAATAAAACCGGAATAAATATTCACTTATAACATGATTGATTATATCAACATCGATAAATCAGAAAAATATTTTGATAATCAATCACAAACATACTTCTAATTATGACTTAAAAAAATGGCATTTTAAAATCACTGACTTTCAAGTCGCATATTTCTTTGAGGATTGCATATTTATAATTAATTTCAAAGGAAACATAAACTTTGATAGTTTATAAATGACGTACACTATATACATTTTTTAAATACGGAATAATTTTTTTGGACTTTTGTCCACGATTTCGGCCGAATTCACCACTGTACGTCAATAGTCCGACTACAGTTCCTCCTTGGTGTCACGAAATTCCCTTTTCGTAAAACTCTACGGTTCATTCCTTTTTACTTCGCGAAAGTGGATACTTTCTCCGATAATCCCTGAGATCCTCGAATAATTAACTAATAGGGTTTATTTTTAAAAACCAATTAATTTTCCAAGTAAATTCCGAGGAAGAATCGATTTCGTATTCTACTGTTCTCTAATTTCCTTGAGAAGTTGTATTTTGATCCCTAAGGAGTCGACATTTTATCTTCACTGCTTCGCCAATTTGAACTATCGATTTATTACTACATTTTTACGGTTTAAATAATTAATTTTGACCGCGGCGCGGCTATTTAAAACTTTCAATCAGAACCCTTGAATCTTATTTTACGATCAATCATTTCCCCGAGTTTCAATAAAGTTCTCAGACGAACGAAGTCTGGGGTCACTTTTTGGCACCGATCCGTCTGTTCCCCGCTAAAGTAGTTTCTAATCCGCTTAATATATGCTCGCCGGTACGTGCACACAATCAAGAACTTCGCCGGTACCATCGTAACGCTTTAGGAGTTCGAGTCGGCCGAGCTAACGCGTAGCATTACAACCACCGGGATTGATACGGTTAATAATTCAGTGATCGATCCCCAAGGATTGCTTGCTCGCCCGGGAATATGTTATTTCCTGGTACAACATTAACAATCGGGATGTTTATGCAAAATGCAAGCGGTCGAATTCCTGGAGAAGCGTCGTCGCGCGAGGAAATTTCTTTCCCCGGGGGAAAGAAAAGTTCCTTGTAGAAATCCTTCTCGTTATTCGAAGCTGCGTTCACGGATTGCTTCTTTTTCCTCTGCTTTTTCGATTGCTGTTCTCGCGATGCTTCAGCGCTTTTTGTCCTTTAATTTATTCGAGTGCACTATGGGAGCGAGGAGCAACCATTAGCACGGAATTATGCAGGGATGCTTTATTTTGAGACTGATGAATTATAGGGGCTCTCTGCTTGAAAAATGTTGTGTCTGCCTTCATTTAAATATTGAGTTGGGAATTTTTTTTTAAACGTCGGTGGTTATTTAAGGAGAACTTTTTAACTTTTTGACGGGTGGCAGCAGAGTTTGACGAATTATATGGCGTCTCTACTTGGAAATTATTATGTCTTCTTCTACTTAGATATTCAGTACGAAATTACTTTACGCAATAAAAATTATTTGAAATAAACATTGACGATACAATCTTTTATTTATGAAAGAATTTACGTGACAGTAACTGCTCGCAGATTTAGCCAAAAGCTGTAACGATGCGAGAAAGGAAAGGGTATCGCAGATATCGTGTCTTCTTCCTTCGAATGCACGATGCAAAGAAAATTGGATGCAATCCCCAGACAGACTTTATCGTTGATCGCATTTGTTGTATCGATATTTCGTTTACTCTTCATTGCTCTCGATTTCCATCGAATATTTTCATGCGATCTGTAGCAGGGGTCGTTGAAATTCCGACCGGAAACTCGACCGTGCAGCGTTCTCCTAGATTATCTCGATCTGCATCAACGGACTCCAGTTCCATTCGAATCGCAAATCATTCGACGAATTTACTTGCATTCCGAAGATGCTTAAATGCTTCCTTCGGCAATAATATTGCGAAGCTGCTGGCAGTTGAATTATCGAAGCCGGGAAAATAAAAAGCGAGGAAAGTTCCACTTAAGTGCATGAAACGCGTCTTCAGACGCTCCAACAATCTCGAAGGAAACAAGTATTCGCTCAGTGAAACCCTTTACTACGATCATCCCCACAATTGAAGCCATAGAATCCCTATGCACACATTCCACAGAAAGCTGAACAGTTCTCTAAGAAAAATTGCCCGGTGGCAAGCAAACTCGAGGCCACTTCTCGAATCCGAGGGCGAAGAATCCCACGATGCACCCCCGAAAATTCCTCGATCCTTGATATTCACCGTCGAATTAGCAGCTGGCCTCCGCTTTCAGGATTCCCCAGATTCAGGGAGATTAAGAGATAATTCTTCTGTTCGCAGCCGGAGAGAAATTTCCGAGTCGCGTCCCCTTTAAAGGGGTGGCGAGACGCCCGAGTCGCTGACGCGTTAATTAAGTTTACCCGGTGCACCGGCGACGGGGTAATTCGAGAGACCAAGACGTCTTAATAACTACCCCCGACCAATTAAACCGAAAGCCCCGGGGGGTCACTCGTCAGGGGGTTGCTACGAGCCAGACACGTCGAGATGATCAGGAACCGCTCTGGAAAATCATCCCCTCACTGCCTGCTTTCCCGGACGCGATAGAAGACGTGCGAGGGTGTTTGTCGTTGAACTCGAAGGGGATGAAAGCTCGAAAAAGGCAGGAAAACGAAGGGGAGGCCTTGACGGAACAATGGCTACTGCTTTTGGCCACTGCGAGGGCTGCAGTTCTCTATTATAAAGTGGTCCTCAGTGTCTTTGTTCTTCACTGATCTTTGACCGAAAGCGAGCAGAGAATTTTGATACAAGAGGGTTCAGCTTCTTAATACATCAATCTTGTAACAATTGGTACACAGAAAGACCACCCAAGCTGTTCCAAATGCTCGATAAAGGGAGTCGTGAAACTACCGAGAGAATTAATTTCCAAAGAACAGTCCAACCCCTTTCAAAAGGAAAAACTTGCAGTTTTGGACCACGAATCGAAGGAATGTAAAGAGAGCCGGAGACGTGACGAAGGCTAGAAAGGTTGGATTGTAGCGAGAAGTTGCTGCTACAAATAAGAGGCTTGCACACACCGCTCTCGCAAAGACCTATCAGTATTCAGGGTACTATTCCGAAGATCTTCGACAAGATCATCTCTCACAAACTCTCTTTCCTCTGCAAAAATATTATTTTGAAGGAACAACACGGATTTGTTACTGGTCGCTCTACATGTTCTAACTTGCTTTCATACCATCATTACCTGTCCGGTTCTATGGATAATAGACTTCAGGTAGATGCGATTTACACAGATTTTAGTAAAGCGTTTGATTCTGTGTGTCATTCAATATTAATTTGTAAACTGAGAGAGATTGGATTCGCTGGTATTCTACTGGATTGGCTATACAGTTTTATTTCTGGCAGATCACAGATCGTTAGAGTTAACTGCTCCTCTTCACGTACTATTAAGGTGACTTCGGGCGTCCCACAGGGCTCTCACCTGGGACCTTTATTATTTTTATTATTTATTAACGATATATCTAGCTGCTTTCTTTACTGTCATTTCTTGTTATTTGCTGATGACCTAAAAATATTCCATTCTATTGATAGTAATTTAAGCCACTTACTCATCCAGCGTGATCTGCTTAACCTGGATGTGTGGTGTAAGCATAATCAGCTCAAGTTAAACTTATCGAAATGTTCGGTTATTCGTTTTTCTCGCCTTAGACATATTTCCATCTATGATTATCACCTTAACAGTACAATTTTACGTTCAGTGAATAATATTCGCGACCTTGGAGTAACCTTCTCATCTAATCTCTCTTTTTCCGATCATATTGTCAAAATTACTGGTACAGCGTTTAAAGTACTGGGTTTCATATATAGAGCTGCCAGGTATTTTAAGAGACTTGGTACATTACGGACATTATATTGTTCCATAGTTCGTCCTCACTTGGAATACTGTTCCATGATATGGTCACCATATCATAGAGTTCATTGCGTAAAAATTGAAGGTATTCAACACAAATTTTTGCGCTTGGCTGCCCGTTTTTCGAGTTGTTCCATGTCATATGTTGATCATAATTACACTTCTATCATGCTTAAGGTTAATCTTACGTCACTCGAGTGTCGTCGTCTTAGGTCTGATTTATTGTTTGCGCACAAAGTAATTAATGGTACTATTGACTGTCCGTATATTTTATCTTGTTTTAACTTATACGTACCTCGACCAGGCTTAAGACTACGCCCACTTCTCATGCAAGAGACTCATCGCACACTCTATGGTCAATGCAACGGTATCAACCGTATTATTATGCATGTTAATAATTTCTGCGCTAAGTTTGATTTCTTCTCTCCATTTTCCGTTTTTAAAGTTAGTGTAACGCGTAACTTAAGTGCTGTTTAAGTATTTTCGTCTTACAATTTTGTTTATAATTCATAGTATATTATTGTACAATAGAGGGCTTTTATGCCCGTAAACATAATAATAATAATAATAAAGCGTGGGTGAGGAATTTAATTAGCGTAATCTCGCGTCGAATGCTTGATTATTTGCAGCTGCACTCGCGTCTTTTTCCGCGGCGCGGCATTCGGAATCTCGCGCTCGAGTTTCGCAGGCACTTGCCTCGACATTAATTAAATCCCATTGGCCTATCCTGACCGATCTAACGAACGGGACCGGAGGGAAAGTTTCGCAGCGCATTGAATGGTAACTCGCGCGTTCGGAGTTTTCGGAACGTTAGATTTTCTACAGGAACTTTAACGACAGCTTAATAGATTCGTAATCGTTGTCTCTTCACCGTGCCTTCGGAATGAAAATTGCTGGAAATCACTTTTCGAGTTTCAGGTTTTCGTTCCGGAATGTTAAGTAATTCCTCTCGCCTTTCGTTTCATCAAGCTCGAAAATTTACTGATTCAATAACCACCCCCTGAATCAAACGAGTCTCAGCGGGAGAAAAATCTAATGAAATTCCTTCGAGTACCGATTCGCCCGATAACACCGAGGCAAAATTTATTTCCGCGAAAGTTCCAGCTGCCCATGACTCGCGTTTCGCAAAATAGAACGAGACTCGATCGAAAGGAAGTGCAGTCAAATTTCCCCGCAAAGTTTATTCGAACTTCGGAGGCTGCCGCGCAAGAGAAATAAAACGCGGAAGCTTCACTCGCATTCATCGCAATATTGAAGACACAGAGGAAAAAGAAAGGGAACAGAGTAAAATCAATCGCGCGGAAACTCCCGCGTTTTTCATCGCGTCGTTGTTTGAACAAGGTTTCCAGCGGAATCAGCGCCCTCGCAAAAAATCTTCCGTCGCTCGCGTCTCGCCCGTTAAAACGGCCCCCAATCGCGCCCGCTCGGAATAACGGCTCCGTTCTCGATATTACGCGGGCTAACAAACATTTCCGAAGTCGACAGCGCGGCCAGGCGTTCCTTTTTTCCGGTGCCGAGCCAGGCGAAATAATCGCGACGAGCGTAGGGACGGCTTTTAACGCGAGACTTTTCCCCGCCGCTGGAAATGGGAATTACCATCCACCCTCGTCGTTTTTCCGACCACCGACTTTTTCCAGCCGAGCTGGCCGCGCCGCCTCGCGCCTAACACAATCGGCGGAGGCTATTGTGCCGTGGAACATATTGCGCGAGTCCCAGACCGTGCTCCGATCTGCATACGAATGAAATCCGTTAGCCCCCGGAGCGAGCCACCCCTTATCCCTCCGCGCGAAAGGGTAAATAAGAAGAAGACCGCGGAACTGTCCTCCGCGCTCTCTCCTCGCTTCGTGGTCGCCGAGGACGTGGCTCTCCTCGTGTTCAGCAGTTAAATTATGCTCGATGAAGGTGCTCGAAGGGTCGTCAGAGGACCGCAAAGAATGAAGTTCTTAAACACGCTTCTGCATCCCCTTTTCGTCTGCCCACCCAACGGACTCCGGAGGGCTTTTAGAAATATTTGAAGGGAGCGATGCGATGTTCAGGGATTGGAAATGTTCTTCCGAAATCGTCGGGCGAAATGGCTTCTCTGTGAGTTACTTTAAGTTATTGCGGTGATTGGGAAATAGAGAAAAAGTGACGGAGAAATGGGATTAGATTTTTAAATTAATTTGGTGCACTCTGAAATGAGGATTGAAATTGGTAGATCGATTGTTTCCTGGAGGGTTTTAGAAATTTATGAATGCTTGGTTTTGCTGTTTTGTTTGCTTCTTAGTGTTTTATGATTCTTTTTCAAAGCATTGGAGGTGATGTTGCAAGGTTTGTCCATGTTGGTTGACGCTGGGGGTGAAAGTTTGTTTATAAGATATGAGAGGATATTGAATGTTCTACAAATATTTACAATTTCACGAGCTTCGGCGTAGAATTTTTTTTCTTTTGACGAAATGGGGACGTACGATTACTTTTTATAACGTTAAAAATACAAGAATGAGAAGAATATTTCTCTTGGAAAGTCAGGAAAATGTGTTATCGATTTTATTGATGTAAGACTACTACAGCTGGACTTATGAATTATTTCTGAATACTAGGAAAATGTTTTTTCAACTCTCCAAATGTCCCAGTGTAGTTAGAAAATTGTAGTCTTGTTTTCATTGTCAAAACTGAATATTATTCTTCACGGTCAATCATTTAGTTAAAGAATTTAATTTATCAATATTGTTCAATATTCCTCAATGAAATATTTTACAGAATATATTTATAGAATTTTTCTAATACTTTAGTGTATTTAGAAAATTTAATTCTTCTATTAGGAATTTTCTTTGCAGTCAGAACTTCTGAAAATAATTCCTATGGACACAAATCTAATTACGGACACTAATCCATCCAGGTTCTTCACTATTTCTAAAGAAAACATTTCACACACAACATAAGACATTGACAGAAAATATTAGGAATATTTTTCATAGTCAGAACTTTTGAAAATTATTTTTTACAGAGACTATAATATAGTATTTGTTAATATTTTTCAACATTTCTCAACAAAATAAGCCACAAAAAATATTTATTGAATTTTCTTGGCACTTCAGTGTAATCCAAAAATGGAATTCTTCTTTCAGAAATTTTTTTCACAATCGAAACTCCTAAAAATTATTCCTACATGCATTAATCTAACTGCAGAGACTAAACCTTCAACATTCTACAATATTTTAGAATAAAATATTCCATATAAAATATTTCTTTAATTGTTTTGATAACCCAGTGCACTTAAAAAATGAAATTCCTCCATCAGGAATTTTTCCCACAATTAAAATTTCTAAAAACAATTCCTACAGACAACACTTCATCAAGCATTTTCGACATTTCTGAACAAACTATTCCACAGGAGATATAAGACAACTCCAGACGATCTCCTATATCAGAATCTCTAAAAACAATGGGAGCAAAGTCCTCCAACTCCAACCATCTACTTTACGCTCCCTGCCATCTCCCCGCTTCCACCATCGTCTCACCCCTATCAACTCCCAACCAAACCGCCCTCGGAGTTCTTCACCCTCGCAGGGTAACGCGGAAGAGAAGCATCTTCCCCGGGAAAGTCGTCGAACGTTAATATCGGCAACTCGGTCGAAAATCCGCGCGAATCGAAAGTAATAAACTCTCGGCCGGGGCGACGAGGAACCCCGGGGGGTTGGGTAAACGAAGTTCCCCTCGTCCGCGGGGTGAAAGAAGGAAGCGTCACCAGGCAACTTCGCTCTAACTGTCGTCAGCGAGATGCTCGTCGATAAGTGTAACATTGTTTCCGCGACCCCGTTCTCCGTATCCTCGAGCGTCGTGTGTCGCAGCGGAATGATAAAACGTTCCAGTTGCCTGATTCATGGGCGTCCACGCTAAACTTACCCCCTAGAGCCACCCTCCTCGACCTGTCCAGGTCGCAGGGGGCGCACGTGCCCCGACTGAGAGATGTCAGACCTGGGCCGCAGCCACCGAGGCAAATCACTTGAAATCTTGGCACGATGACCGACCCCTGTTTAGGCCTCTCGCGGGCCAACTATCGCGACAGCCAGAGTTTACAACCCCCTTGGCAACCCCTTCGTCCGAGCAGCGAAATCGAATCGAACGAATGGGGATCGCGACGCCGGACAGACTGGTGACCCTAACACCCATCGACGCAGTTTTCACCCGACATTAACCGGGTCTCTGATGGAGATTCTGCTGCGAACAAGGACGGAGGACGATTTCTCCGGACGAAATTGCCCCGGTGGATGCTTTTCAGACTTCGGATGCCTTTTTGGGGGTATGACGACGATTCGAATGGGCAGGCAATTACGGAAAGTTCGTTATATCGGGGAGCTGTGTCGAGGACACCGAGGGTGGACGGTTTTCCCCATTTTCGCCGGAGTGAAAACTTTCTTTTTGTGGATGGGAACTTTGGCGAGAGTGGCGAAAGTGGATTGTGAACTTGGCGGGGTTTCTGTCGACGGGAGAGTAAATACAGGATGTGGTAGAACATTAAGTAAGGTAAATGTGCAATAGTTGTCGTAATCGTTTCATGAAGTTCCGGGTAATAGTTGTTCATTTGAATTTGGTTAGTTGCATTGTGCTAAGAAGGTTGCTTTTTTGCTCAATTTTTTGTATATTCAAAGCAGTGGCAATCGGTAGAATATCCAAGAAGAAAGGAAGCTTTTAAAGCTCTGTCTGAAATATTTCTTAAAAAATGCGAGGTGAGCAAAGTTGGGGAAAAATATAATCTACTTACAAATTACAAATCGTGATTATGTATTTACGAATTATTTCCCGTCATCATTAACCATTGTTGACTACGAAGTCAAATTATAACTGGTAACAATTAGCGACTATAAAAAATAATTCGCAATTGAATGTACAAGCAGACTTTAATCATAAATTGTAATTTGTAATCTGATTACATTTCACAAACTCTGAACGTGACGCTGTACTTATCAAAATAGTAGAAAAATGACTAGAGTCATTCGGGGTAAAAGCACGCAGCGGCTAAAAGTACTCACTTTTGCTGTTTAAAAAAAACCGTTTGGCGTATCGTCAAATACTCGTTACATTTTATGAGTCTATTAAATATGCTACCGATAGCGCAAAAAAGTGTTCCTAATATCATGGTACTTTCGGCTCAGTGAAACAAAAACAGCAAAAGGCATACCTTTACCCGCTGCGTGCTTTTACCCCGAATGACTCTACTGGAATTTTACTTTCGGAATGTTCGCTATCTTAAAACAACAGAGGAGAATTTTATCCCCAAATCAGAATCCCCAAACCGCAATCCAAAATCCCATCATTCTAACCACGAAACATATTCCGAAGCAACTTACATCCCTTTCTAAAAATCCCACCCCCGAGAAAGATGTTCGGAGGGAAGTAATCTCTTCGCGAAGCCAGCTTTACTAACCTTCTCCCTGACATTTACGCTCGTCCGTCTCTCTGCTCAAGTGAGATCCGAACCGGGGACGTTGCAGTCACTGTTACGCAACTCTGTTTCTTTATCGCCAGGATGCACTTCACTGAACGCACCGCGTCCCCCCGGCTGCATCGCCGTGTGTAATCGTTTGTCAAGATTCACTGATTCACTCATGTTTAGGGTCGCGTTCCCAGCGTTCATCGTTCAATCGAGGGAAAGACGCTCGCACGCGGCCTTCGAAGATCGATCTGGACTTTCAGGAGTCATGATTTCAACGTGACGGTTGGTCCGTCCATTCGGAACGAGCCGTCGACAGTGACGGACAGGCCGACGAGTATAACTCTTCCGCGTCGTTTGGTACGCTCCTCGGTTTGCTTTGACGTCGTGCGCGACGCTCGTTAATATTTTAGAATTCTATTGATTCGCGACGCGACACAACGCGTCCGTGGATGGAGCTCTGCGCGACTTTCGGGATCAGGGAAAACTGTCCGCCGGGCTTCCAGCGAAGGATCTCTCTGGGGAAATAGCGCGGAGAAGCGATTCGAGGAATTTTCCGACCACTGGTCAGTGATTTTTAGATAACAGATAAAAAAATCCCTTAAATATTCAATTTTGCTTTTAATAATATATTTTGTAGTTTTTCTTCTTGATTGTCCGATTGGATTAGTATGGTTATTTTTCTGCAGTTTTCATTGGCTAACAAAGTTCGTCATGTTTATAAATATTTATGGTAAGTACGGGAAAAATGTCGTGTTTGCAAAAATTGATACTGTGTCTAAATTTCATAATGAAACATAATTCTAAGAATAAGTATTGTTAGTGAAACATGTTGTGTAACTATTGAAGTAAACAAAAGTAACAATGTATATCATCTTTAAAAGATAGAAACTAAAAACTTCTTTTTTCGAGAGAGGTTTCACTTTTGGGAGAAGTGCTGCACTTAGACAAATGTTTGGTTTTTAATCCAAACTTGTTAAACTGGATTTTTCATTTACAAAAATAAAATAAAGTGCGCAATTTTCATTTCTTGAAATTACAAAGTACACTAAAATATTAAAATAAGCAGTACGCCGAGTAAAGTATTAAATATAATTTACTTCTGTTTGTCTAAAGTTACTTATCGTCTTTCTTTTTTCCACAATCATTGCATATAGTAGGTGTTATACATGTTTCATGAAGCCACCTTTGACATTCCGAACAAACAATCCAATCAGCCTTCGATTTCGTTATGTAGAAGTTTTCCCAATACTCAGCACAGTTGCTGTTATATTTTATGAACATTGAGGAAATAATTTTAGTCGACTTGACTTGTTTTGAAATAGTGCGGCATCTATCCTAAATGTTTGGAAGAGATGTCACGCTTTCCTGATTCCGTGTATTATGGCAAATATAACCCTACAAACTCATTTGAATGTATTACAAAAGTCAGAATACGAATGACTATAAATTTTGTATTACTACAATAACACTAAACGTATAATCCTGAAATCAAGATCAGATAGACTTTCCTCGAAAAGCCATAAAATGTTAGAAAATAACGCAAGAAACTCGCTTTCATTCGTTTAAAATAACTAAACAAACAATACTGAATAAATAAAAAACGATTTACCGCTATTCTATGAATGCTGTACCTAAAATACACAAAGGGCAACCCGTACACTTAAATCGAGTCTGATCAGTAGTATAGATCAACGATATCCAATGGCAAGACGCATTCCTTGAGTTAAGTAGAGTGACATTGTCGACGAGTTACAACATTTATCACGCCGTGATTTACGAGGAAGTATCGTGCTAGAGAAGGGCTTAAAAACGCGAGTTCTCGGCTCGATGTGGCAGATATACGAGGAGTATTTTATCTCTGCTTTCTTGAACGTCTCCATTACCTTAAAATATAGGACAAATTGCTCTAGGAAGGTATCGTTTGTCTTAGTCGCCATAAGCGAGACAGTATTTCTTTCCGGGGCAATGATTTTCGAAATTCCGAACGTCCTTCCTCGGCGAGGAAAGTTATCTTCATGTGCGAGGAAAAAGCTGAGATCAGCTCTAGAAGCCCGAAACTAAAGTGATTGGTTACCTTGACTCAATTTCACGAAAAAATCGAATTCTTCACTCTTTTTATTGTGTTAACAGTCGAACGGGAAAATTGCGTGATTCGATTGTTTAAGCTATCTCTTTCTCTTTTGCGACGATTCGAACAGTTTTTATCGCACGCACGCAGATATCGGGGATGATCCCGCGGATTAACCGCTTTCAGAATGTATAGTCACGCGTTCGACGGGAGATGAAAAGTTTACACGCGCGTGATCGTTGCACGTGACTCGGCAAATTGTCTCTTCGTGTGGAGATATCTCGGTGAAGAATTTGCTTACCCCTCGGTATTTCAATATTTAATTGCATCCTCGGAATGGATCACGGGACACTGAATTGCAACATCAAAAGTACTAATACTGAAATTTGCTAAATATTTTTAAACAACTTCTTGGAGCAAAATTCTCCTTCTGATTCCTAAAAATACAGGGTTTAACAAAAATGTTGCAGTTCCTTGATTCCCGAGGTGATTTTGAATAACTTTTTCCTTAGCGAAAATGTTAGGTGGGGCTTTTTTAACTAGTTATTAACGAAAAACACCGACCAATCAGGGAGCGAGTACAGTGGATGATTATCAGCGCGGGCTCTAGCGGCGAGTAGTATTGGCCCGCCATCATCCGCGTCATCATTAATCCGCTGTACACGCTCCCCGATTGGTCGGTGTTTTTCATTAATAACTCGTTAACAAAACCCCACCTAATATTTTTGCTAAGGAAAAAGTTGTTCAAAATAACCTCAGGAATCATCCCTTTTAAGGAACTGCAACATTTTTGTTACAGCCTGTATACATGCATACTTCCCCTTTAACCGGGCGCAATTAGGGAATTAAATTTCGCGTAGTCTTTGAAGGACCTCCCAGAAGTTACCCCGCTTAAGTGATACTTTTATTTCACTGTACAAGTGTAATTTCGTCTGATCCGCGCGGAAACGTGGTTGAATTTGGACAGAGGAACCTCGCGCAGTGAAACATGTACAAATGGTTGAGTACTCGAGACTCAAGCTTAAAACTGTAGCCAGGGCGTAAAAACATGTAAGAGTTTCGCGGATAAAACGCTCCGCCTTATTTCATCGTAAACCGCGAGACGGCCAGCGGTGAATTTTTACTGTAGATTGCAGTTAGATCGTCTCGTCGGCTTCGCGCGAGCTTATTTATGCCTAGACCAGAATATAATGGAGACAGGACACGAATTGTCTGCAATTTCGTCGCGTTTTATGACCTGCGACCGGCTTGCCGCAGCAAGCCCTTCCATCCAGCGATAAATTAGCGAATTCCCGAAAACTGGTCGACGAAGTCCGCGCACCACTCACCACCTCATTTCCATACAAAGGAATCCTGCGCTGAAAACGACCGCGGATAGGATTTAAAGGATTTAAGGACCGTTTTCTAGTTTTATCGCCCGGGAAATATATTTCGAAATACAAAACTTATTAGTTTCGTATTTCAGAATTCAAGGGACGACGATGAAATTCGAAGCCAAGCGGAAGGAAAAATTTGATTCAGCGGATTGACAGTTAGTTAACATTCTGGACAAATATAAGGGAGAAACAGTGGGTTGCCGTACCAGTCCGCGATTCAGAGAAATACTGTGTCTCTGTCACTTTTAATTTTTTATTTCGAATCATGCCTGTCGAGATTCGCTGCGCGACAGCGAGGCAATAAATCGCTTAATCGACGCGCGGCCGATTAACGAATGGATCCATTCGATCCTCCCCGCTTCCGCAAAACTGATCAATTGAATCGGTCCGAGCGTTTTTCAGCCCCGTGTACGATATTTCACGCGGTGACGAAATCTTCGCGTCGAATAATGGATGACACTCGCACGATCAATTTTTCGTTCCTCGCTCGAAGGCCGTACAGTATCGATAATGGCTGGTACGTGCCACGGCCGACCGTAAAAAGCTTCTTTTTGAATTTTTTATCGAGCCCCGGCGAATTTCTCTAGCAGACGCGTGCGCTTCCGGTCGCCGTGGATTCGTGTTTCGGATGGAATTTTGGCGGTGTTCGCGGAACGTTCGATTCGCGGCGACAAAACGACAACAACAAACGGTATCGATTGGAAGTAGTTAAAGAAGCTTCTACCCTGAACTACTAGGAGTATAAGCGTACCATAGTTCCACCTATTTCGAGTGCAGGCATTTAGAGTTGATATCAAAGCGTATGAAAAGTTTTTTTTTTTTTTTCAATTTTGTAGAAAAAGTTTGACGTCCGATCGTAATAGGTGCTTGGGATATTTGTTTGTTTATTTGTTTTAGGGTGGTGTACTCTTGATAGGGTTTGACACATTTTATTTGCAACTAGATAACAAATAGTCATTTGAAAGAATGAGTTATTTGAAATTTTTTATTACTTTTATTTTAGTATTAACATAAGAAAATCTGTTATTTTGTGGTCTATTCAAATAAATTATTTTTAAATCATTTTTCATATGACTTATTTTTTAATCAATCCTAATATCTGGGGCTTGAAGATCATGCATAGTTTAATTATAACTAAATACAATCAATTGTGACTTTAATAAATCTTGTAAATAATTCTGAACTTAACCTAATGGAAACTGAAAATTATATGGCAGTCACCTACATGTAACCATATTGTATTTTCTATATAAACTATACCTTTTTTAAGGCAATAAGAGATAAATAGATAAAATAACAAATAATTTGACATAAAAAAATATTTAACTAAATTAATTACTGAACTTAACTTGTAAAATTGTTCTTACTTTCGACAATTCGTCAGAAAGACAGTGATATTATAGTAAATCCAGCATTGTAACAAGAAAAAACAATCTTTACACAAGTTTTGTACACTAATCTTTCAGTAACAGTTCTGAATTTATATGCGTGAACTTTTTGACATGATAGAATTAGACAATACTTGATAAATTACTGAAATAAATATTTGATGAATCAAAAAATAAAATAATATAAATTTTTTTTTTAATTCAAACAATGAAATAATCCTTAAAAAATGGATTTATCTGTGCAAATAAACTAACTCATGATTATTTCATATAACACGTGGCCAAATAAAATAATATATTATTCCAATAATATTTATGAGATAAATCGGATAATACCAAAGCCTGATTCTCGGTGCACGTGTCTAAAGAATTGTTTAACGTTGTGGGATTGTTGGTTCGATGGACAGCTGTCGGCCAATCTGAAGGGAAGTAGGAAGGGTGGAACGTACAGTTTACACGCGCGTGGGTGTTGCGTTTTGTAAAAATGTCACGGAGGGATTAGTTCGATTTTATTCCTATAGGGGAGGATTTTTCCCGAAAGACTATCGTCTTTCTCCCTACGGGAGTTCTAAGTCTTTTCGGGCTAAGCCCTTCGAAGAAGCTTGAACACCGTGCCAGCTTACAGCAGATACTTTCAAAATTTATTTACTTTTTCGGAGATTTTTGGAACGAGAAATTCTGGGCTTCTTTAATTAATATGTTCCTGATTCTTCTGACGCACATTTTTAGGATTCAGGGCTTTTTAATTAATATTTCGCTATTCTTCCCGACGCAAATTTATCTAGTTTTTTGAGAGATTCTGCGGACCAAAAATCCTAGGCTTTCTAATTAATAGGTAGACTTGAGGTGGATTGAAATCATAATAATCAACATGAACTATTATCGAAGAAATTTAAGATTCACTTATGCCTTATTTAGCGGTAACAATTTATCTTGATCGAGTACTGAAACATTTATTAACAATTAAATGTGCAATCGCAGGGGACCGACTTTCAATAAGCTCCAATTAATATTCCCCTCTTGGCTCTCCCTCCCGTCGTTTAAAAATTGCAATGTAAAACGTCACGCGATCGTCGACACAAGAACGTCAAATCGCTATTTCTGATCAGAGGTTCATTAAAGTTAATGTATACCTGATACATCGATATCGGACAGGGCACGTACGAGAGGAAGTCTGTCGTCCCATGACCATTAGCAACGACGGTAATTTTGCTAAAATCCGTTGCAGCTTGACGTCGTCGGGATAAACACACGCGCGCTCACGGCGATTTCGCCGAAGGCCGTCCACGGTTCGCCAATTAAGTTATGTAATGCAACGGAACAGCGTGTCTTGATTTGCCCTTCTAAACTTTGATTCGACGGTTCTATTTCCGTGTGTCCGAGCTCTATGCATCGCAAGCTTAAAAAAAAAAAAAATATTCACAGCTTTTTTCAAACATTGATACACTTCAACCGTGTCACCACTTTTGCACTATTTTGCAGTTTTTTCCTTGAAAAAAAATCCACGTGGACAGACAGTCTTCGAATCGATAATTCAGAATAGAAATAATCACCGTGCGAAGGTTGTTATTCAGTACTAAAGCTGTATAATCAATTATCCCGTATCGACGAATTAGGTTACGTTATTATGCTGTTCACCCATCGCATTATAGTCTGATTAAAATGCATTAACATTGGGTATTAGGGGATAAACACTTGTCAACACTGTTGCAAATTTTCCAAATCCTTTGAGCAATCAATTAAGTGAATAGATCCCTAAGATCAAGTAATCCGCAATGGAAGCTCGCCGAATCCCCGAAGCTCGACAACGCGTCCGATCGCTCAAGCATGAGCGACACGCGACTGTCGATCCTAAGTGATTAAATGAAGGAAACGAAGGACCCGACGCCGGGATCCATTCGATTATAGAGCAGCAATTAAACGAAGAGTTTCACCGATCCTCCTCCAGAAATCATTAACTGAAACTTCCCACGAGGACCGTCGTCCGAAGATTAACGATCACCTTATCAACAACGGCCCAGCTTCTCCCGATGACATTCGAATGTCCATCGCGCCAGTTAAAATCGACCTAATTAAAATGTCCGATTATTCGGAAGGTCCGGCGGGAGGCGAGTTAATTATTCACCGGCGGCGCGGCGTTCGTCGTCCCGCGACGGGAAATTCTTTCCCTCTATAAATACCCGCCAAGGTTTCAATCAGCCGCGAATCGAACTGTCGAGTTCCCGCGGAATAATTGATGGTCGCTTGACCACGGATCCCACACCCCCGACTTTTAATCGTCGCGTGGAGAACGTCTATATCCGCCACCCGGGGACGCCGCGGCTCCTGAATCATTAATCGGCCCCCGGTGGCGGAAAATACCCCCCTCAGATCCTGACATTACGAACGACCGCAGGAACAGAGGGGGCGGGATGGCGCGGAATCCCAGGAACGTGGGCCATACCTTTGACACGTGCGATTACTGTTGAAGGCGGCCATGAAGAGCGCGGAGTCACCCTCCTCTAGCACTCCTGATTTCCCATCTTCCCTGCCGCTCCTGCTAGCCTCGGTGCAACGATTGCCGGCGATCACCACTCCGCACCACTTTGAATCCATTTTTCTCGATCGCTACTCCCCGCACCCTCGAGCGAACGGCGCAGAGGACACTGATGGGGATCTCGCCTCGATATGCCACGGCTATCCTCCTCGACGAACGGAACTCCCTGGAGCACCGGGCTCCGCGAACATCCCCATGGCAGTCCGAACCTCGTCGATCCTCCGCCCTGAGGACACCGGTGGGGACGCGTCTCACCACCGAATCATCGCGCCACTGTTTTCAAACTCATTCACCGTGTGTTCCCCACCGAGGAGAGGGGGAGTTTCTTGAATCGCTGCTCTCTGGGAGGGAGACACTTAAAAGGGATCTTTTCTAGATCATCTGTCGAAGTTTCAAGCACCTTCTCTGGAAGTCACAGTTCCCAGAAGTCACAGATCTTCAGACGACTGCGTGTCCGCCTGTTTCCCGGAGGCAGGTCACAGGCCAGGATCACCCTGGTCGCGATCCAAGGTGGATCCTCACTGAGCCGCGATCACAAGTTCACTGGATGACCTCCGAGGACACTGTCGCGGCGACGGGCAACGTTGTTGAGCGCGCATCTCGGTTATCCTTCGATCACACGTGAGGAAGGGACTGGCACGGCGGTGCAACAAGGGGGAAGAACGGAACGCGAGACGGGGATGTGGAGAGAGAGTGAAAGAAGAGACAACAGAGAGCCGGGAAAGGTGGAGGGGAAAGGTAAACAGGACCCGGTCCGAGAGACGGGAGCGGCGAAAGGGTCGCGCCTTCGCGGGCCCAGGACGGGGGTGCGAGGCCGACGGTCCCCGTAGGGTGTCCTCGGCTGTTGCTTGGATGGAGATGACGAGATGCGGAGAACGCGAAGGGACGAGGGGAGGGAGGGAGAGAGAATGAGCGAGGCGAGGCGAGGCGAGCGAGAGAAGCGTCGGTGGTGAGCGTCCGCCCGCTGTGACGCTCCCGACAGGACTGCGTCGGTCCCCATTTATTCCTCTCCCCTTGCGCGCCGAACTACCCCGCGCGCCACCAACGCCGCGCCCCGCCGACCCCTCGCGCGCCCACCCAACCCCTCTTTGTGTTCCTGCCCTCTGTGTACCACGCACACGCCGCCGACCTCCCTCTCTGCCGACCGAGCAGTGTCTCTTCCTCTCGCCGACTCGCCGCTCCTTCTCTCCTCCCCGTCTTCTCGCTCCCTACCCGACCGACGGCTCTCCCTCTCCCACCCCCACGGAGAGCCGCTCTCCGGCGGCATCCGCGTGTAAACACATCTGCGTGCCGGCTAATTTTGGTTATCGCTCTAAGTGGCTAGCGAAAGCTCGAATACCGCCGGTTTAATGGGCTAATAAATGCCCCTGAAATTGGCCCGGCCCGTTTCTTTCCCCCTGCGCTTTCCCACGTGCTTTGTTTCGTTAGCGGGGGGTGAGAAGTGCCAGGGTGTGAAACGGGCACGGTGTTTCTGCGGAGGAGGGGGTCGATTATCGGTGCGAAGGTTCGAGGCAGGCTGTTAATGAGACTCCCTGGTCTCAGGGGTGTCGTTGAACTAGGGGCTCGGACCTTCGGGATACTGGGAGTTGCTTTTCGGGTGTCGCGTCTGTGATTCGAATTCCTTCGCTTGCTTACCGATGGGATTCAAATTGGATTCTTCTAGGGGTTGCGCCGAGGCTTGGGGAAGGGACGAAGAATAGAGGATAGCGTTTCGACCCTTGGAAGTCATGGAATGTTTCGAATTTTTAAGGCAATAAAAATTACTTTCTTCTTGTTTCAAGGCGCTTACTTTCAATTTAACTGTTTGTAATTTCGCTTGAAACGCAATTTTTTTCAACTTTGTGACTAATTTGATACTTAAGGATTATCCAAATTGAGTGTCACGTTTTTAAATTGAAATGCAACGCAATTTATTTGGGATTTTTTTTATTACCTTAGAACCCTGCTACATCTCTCTTATAAATCTAATTCATTAGAACTTTCATTTTTAACAAGTCACTGTAAATTAAACTTTTATAAAATTTTGAGGAACGACAAATGTAAATGTTAGGTAACACTAACTGTTGTATATTTTTCTCAAAATTGAAACAATTATTTAAAGAAATTAAATGCTTCATTGAGTCAAAGAAGAGACGAACACAGTAATTATTTAAGTGTCTTCCTCGGATTTTTTTCGAGATGCCGCTACATTTGTCCCAATTTTTCATTACATTTTCGCATAACTGATACTCAACTTGAACAATAGCGACTATGATATTCGATACTATGAAAAAGCAATATTCAGGGCACTTTTAAAACCTTTTAACAGTTTTAAAAGCGTTTCCACAAATAGGGTCGAATTTTATGTCTTGGCCGTATTTATGTACATCTATTGACTGTTAAACTTAACCTAATTTAACCTAATTTCTGAAGCAAAAGTGCAGTAGATTCGAGCACGGAGAATATCAAAGTGGTTGTAAATACATTGATATTTCGAAGATATAAGGTTTATAAACTACGTGCGATGCTTAAAATTAGATGTTAATCAATAATTATAGACAAGCACAGGAATTGGCGACTCCAAATTAATTTGGAACAGGCACACAAACTGGGGGCTCACAATTTTGGGCAGGCACACAAATTGGAGGCACAGTAACATGTTCAATGCCTATCGAAAAGGCACACAAATAGGGACAATAACTTCATCTCTATTTTTAATGAAAACTTAATGAAAACATAATATTTTTTATATTATAAAAATGTCTTTACAAAAAGAAGGATCAAAGAATCAATATAAATTTTGAACAAATGAATTTGAGACCAGATAATTGAATATTTACTAAATAAAGAGAACGTGCTTGCTTAACAGCACACTAATTGGGACAGTTACCCTATAAGAAAATAGAATTTTAGTATCTAGAGACAAACAATAACCACCCTCCCTCACAAGTGAGCTCTCCCGCGATTCCGTTTACAATAGAAATATCTGCAATATAATCGATGAACATTAGTTTACTCTAACTTCGAAACTTTTAACTTTGCCATCGAGAAGTAAACTCTCCTTGGAATACGATTTTTATAGCACGTAACCTCCTTCATTTTTCACCGACGGCTGTCTGGAATTTCGTCCCACGCCCGCACTGTAAATTAACACACGAATCCCACACGAACAGTCTCCCATCGTAACCTTACGTACCACTGAAAACTTTTTGAGGGGATATCGCAGTCGCGGCACGGAGGATTCAGCGACAAAAACAGAGCATCGATCGCCGGACAGGATCAACATTCCGATCAGGATCTCCTGTTCATTTAATTCCCGGCACAGTTAGTCACAACGTGCTCCTAGTTTCTTTGTAAACGACGGAGTATCCGACGCGGGATTCGAGTGGATGAATTAAGATGTCTATCAGTCTCCGCAAGAGTCTCTAAAATTTGAATATTTACATAATGTCTACATTTCTTCATCCTTCCTAATTACAGATAAGTAAATATTTGATCCTTCAATATCTATGAAGGTTGATAACATTTCAAAGACCCTCCAGGCTGCTAAGAAAATTACAGATCCAACGAATTTCTCTAAATCCGTTCGAAGGATGTTTTTGATTCCGTAGATCCGCTCGAATCGTCAAACACCCGTTTTCATTAGGTCTAGAACAGCTTTGCCCCGGATCTAATATCGAGAAGTCATGCACTTTGTTTACTCACTCGTCAATTTATTTCTCTCATGGAGGAACGACACCCCCGCATTGTCAGCCAGGAAGCGCCCCCTTTGTCTCCGCGGATCCCATTGTTTCGAGGACCTTCGACAACAGAGATTCCCTGGACAGGGATTCGCCTCGTAAACATCCTTTCGACGCAATTTCGGTTAACCACCGACCCGTTTGTCCATTACGCGTCTCGGTTTCGCCGTTCGCTTATCCAAGGATCTGTGTATAGTGAGCCGTAACTACTCACAATTAGGGTGGTCGTAAGGGATGATCGATATTAGAAGAGATCGCGGAGACTCGGCGAGATAACGCAGCGGGACGGATCGCCATTGGCGACATCCGGACGGAAAAGCTCGTTCGCGTTTCGCAACGCCCAGCTTCGTTCGGAATTCACCTTGAACTGTCACGTTCCCAGAGTTTAATTTGAGAGATTAGGCGTATTACTCATTTCCACTTTGTCGGAGATTAAACGGAGGACGGGAGATATAAAGTACTGAAACAATAATGTTGGAGGAACTGGTTTAAGTCAAATTCGTGAGGAGTTTCAATTTCTTGATTTCTGCTTCCAAAGCTTCTCGCGTATTCGAAAATCGCAAATTTCGATCACGCGGTCGCGCAAGGAGCACGAGTCCGCAATTTCAGCGCTGTGCACCGCCCCCCTCGCAAAAAACGAAACTTTCGTAAGCAGTGGAACACGAGGGAACTGCGAAAAGAGAATCGGCGAAGAGCGAAATATTCACGAGATTGTTCAGCGACGCTCACGAGTCCTGGAGTGTGAATTCCTGTATCAGGAAATCGCGTGTTTGCAAACGACACGCGATCTTGTTTGTTATCAATCGGCTCTCGTTTTACCCAACAAACGCGAGTCAGAAGTTGAAAGAAAAACACGCTCGCGGTTCTATAAAAAGTGTCTCGAGACGCGAAGATAATTATTTTCGTGTTAATTTTTGCGAAGCCTCGATTGTTGCAACTAAAGGGGGTCGAAATTGCGTACAACTATCGAAGAAATCGGTTCCCAAATCGAAGCCCAAACTTCCAGGCTGCTGCCCTTATATTGAGTTACTTCTCCTCGGCTCCCTTCTATCTAATATTGTTATTAAACCGACGAGGGTTGGGAATCCGAGAAACGGAGGATTCCGCGGAGGAATGAAGGGGGATGCCAGCGAAGAAAGGGGAAGATAAATGGGATCCAGACAGCCGTTATCGCCGGTACGTTAATCTGGCATCTGCTGTCTCGCGAAAATCGCGGCGCAAACCTCGCCCCTTCAGTCCCCGCTGTTTCGATGAATGCACACGCCGCAACGTACGCGGATCCCTGAACAGCGGAAGGGTGGAACGGGGAGCGATAAAGGAATTCCAGGCGACCGTCCGCGTCGATATTTCACGGTGGCGGTCTTCTTCGAGTATGGGTATCCCGTCGATGACTATAATGATCGCTTCTTCGTCAATTTTTGCGATTGAGTCCGTTTGTTGCCTTGAAACGTTTTCTTTTCGCGGAAGTGAGCTGGCTTCGCGATGCCACGGGGAATTCGAGAGCGGAATCGAGGCTGGGAACGTATTGGATCCGGATATTTCTCGGGGGGGCAAGAAGAGGAGGAATTTTCCTCAGTCTCCTCTTCGCGGTTTCATAACTATTATTTATTTATTTATTTATTTATTTATTTATACGGGAAGCAATTCCCATTAGTATACAAGTAGTTAACTACAGTTCCATAGATGACGAACAACAAATATAAAGAAAATAATACTTTAAACTATAAATTGCAAATAATATATGGCGAGATTAAGTAGAGAGAGAAAAATCAAAAGAAGTCAAAAATTTGTTTTCTGAATACCGAAACTGAGCCACAAAACATGTCCAAGTTATGGTCAAATGCATTCGCCGTGATGCACAGACGGTTGATAGTATCAGTTTTGGCGTAATTGGAGGTATAGTTTGCTGGTAGAAACGTTTGCGATTTTCTGAGAGATCGTGTAGGCGCATATAAATTAATGAGCTCTAGGAGTTGAGAACAATTGATGCATCCGCGTAGAACTTTGAAAAGAAACATCAACTCTGAAATTGTTCTTCTACTCTCTAAGGACATAAGTTTCGGCATATTAGATGCGGAATTGGTAGTGTGCCGCGAAAATTCGCTGCCGAAATCGATGAGGTTAATTTAGGAGTATCGATGGTTCGAAAACGCAGCAGCCAAAAGTTGATTGCAGGTGAATGCAATCGAACACTCTTGGAAAATGCTCGTTACTTCCAGTTTGTGTTCCCCCAATTAGCCTGTATTCAAATTCTGAGTTTGCTTAGTCCTCGTGTTCATATTCCAACAAATATTCCGCCACGTGTCAAGGTCCGAAATTGAGACAGAATCGTGGCGCTAAAAATAAATGTCAGGGAAGTCCAAGAACGGCTGTTTCTGTTCCACTGCAATGGATCCGACTGCCAATTAAATTTGGCGAAATAGAAATATTCACGGCCGCTATAAAAGTATCCTCGGGCGAAATAAAAGTCGTATTAAGGGGACTAGGCAGTCAGAAAATCGATTTTTTTTCTTTCCATTTTCAAAAAGTTCTATCCTTCCTGAATAAAATGCCGTTTAGTTTTCGTGGAAATTCCCAAAATTAAGCATTTGACAGCCAGAAAGATCGAGCGCGTCATAAAACGTCCCTGCGCGCACGCAGGTAAAATTACCGAACAGCAACAGGCTGACATCGAGAAAGCTTTAGAGACATCTTATTACTCAGCTGCAAATTTTTAAACGAGGTATGCCGTAATTATACCCAAACGTCTTTCAAAACTTTACACGCGTTTTTCTCGAAACCATGTTTTCTCTTCGTTTTGCAGCGATTGCGAGAAAACGGAGGTTCCGATTGATCTGAAAAAAATTGGGCAAACGTAAAACATGTGTAATTTCGGACTGAACCTCAAAGTAACTTCATAAAAACCCTTATTTTGACAAAAAAAAATAAAAACCGCCAAATTTTTTCATGAAAAATCACGCTTCTGCAGTTTTATGGCCGCCATTTTTATAATTATAAATTTTTTTTTTTCTCCAGAGGTTCAGTCCGAAATTGTGACCCTTACGATGAGAATCCAGAAGGAATCGTCAAGAAAAAAAATTTTTTGCAACCAGAATCACTGCAAAACCACAGCGGCGTCTGCAAAATCACATATACTTTATACAATAATAACACAGTTATTTACATGTATATATCATCAACAAAAATTTTTTCTTACTCATTAAAGTACCCTTAAACATTGTGCCAAAGTACAAGTCTCAATTTCAATCCATATTTTTATAATAAATTGTCAAAAAATGCTAAATTTTAAGCCAAGTTGACTGCCTAGTCCCCTTAAAGTAGCGACGAAGAACGGAGTGCGGCGGAAACTCTTTTGAATCGTATGATTTATGTTCGTCGATGACTCGTTGACTGTTCGTCGCATTCGCGGACAGGAGGCAAAAAAAGTGCAATCTCGGCGGGAAAGTAGTAATTCCAGGCTTCCACGCTGATCGCGGAATCCTTTCCGGTCGCGTGACGTTACGTAACCACGAATTACCATTTCCTGCGCGAGCGGACGGAAAGGAGATCGAAAGATCGATTGGGAATTGAGTGGGCGATTCAGAGCTTCGCGCGAAAAATGTGTCGTGTCCCTCATCCATGAATTATCATCTCTCGGAGCCACCTTCACCATTGTTCATTTGATAGTTTTTAAGTTACTCTTTTCGGGGCGCAAAATTTGGGAAAAATTCAAAATCTCTGTGTGAACAGAGAAATGTAAACCTGGGAGTGAAATCTGGACAGAGTGTTTGATGAGGGTCGATAAACCGGCGGCCACGCGTTTACGAAAGTCAAATAGCAGCAAAAAGTCACGAGGGCACACGCGACTTCGTCGATGACGGAGGACTGAACTCGAATATATGGTGTGGAACGATGGAGAGATAAACGGAGGAAAATAGGGTGCATAATTGATCCTGCTGCTAAAAAAGATGTTCCGCATTAACGGTGTGTATCCCTGTTCCGAAAGCACAAGTGTTTTATTCATGAAATGTTCGAAATCTGAATAAGAGCCCGAAATAAAAAGAGCATAGTATTGAACAAAGACAGAATAGAAAGGTATTCAAATGAGCCTAGGGCGGAGGCAAAGTCGAGGGAGGCTGTAACCCAGAAGGCCACAATAAATTCAACGTGGCGGAACAATAATTCAACTCCGACTCTCGTTCGATCTAATTTTTCCGCTTAAAGGCAAACGAATTCCGAAAACGGCGCGCCTCGACGGCAAAACCGAATTTCCTGCCCGTTTTCCGAGGGAGGATCTACGGAATCCGACTCCAGGGCGATCTCTTCGCGAGTGGAATCCCCGAAATTCGCTCGGGACCGTCGCCGAATTCTGTACACGACGGATCACGGTATTCATATTGCGCACTTCTTGCGACATTCGCTTTCCACGCGACGAACTCCGCTCTACCAGTTTATTCGCGCCGCCATCCACGCTATACCTTTCGCAACGACCGACTAATCCTCCCCTCGCATGCCGCCTGTGTTGCGCTACGTCGTAAACTTCGAATCACATGTGTATCGCCGCCCTGGGGGATGATTTTCCGCGCGACACGGGTGGTCCATAAAGCTGTGTACATTTTTCCTGCCGCGCGCAATGATTCGCCCCCGATTGCTTGCGCCGTCGCCGCTTGCACGGTTAAGTTATTCCGGGGGTGAGATGGCTACGAGAAGGGCGAAATTGGTGTCCGGATTTACTTGCAAGGGTTTGAGAAACACACGATTATTAAACGTTTAGTAGGTTTCGAAAATTGTGATGTTTTGAACGGGGTGAGAGAATTTTTTGGATTATGTCGAATCTAGGATTTGGTTTCTTCTGGATAGAGTCGAGAAAGAAATACGAATATAAGATAAGATAGTAGTAATTGAAAGTTAAGAATTGTAGTGATTAAGCGTTTATAAATAATTTTATAGGTTTACAAGTGATGAATATAATAGCGTCATCTTAATTTATTTAGGTTTGGATTATTTATATATCTAGATTAGGTTCTGAGGATGAAATGAAAAGCATCGAATCAATTTTATTTAATTTCGTTTTTGGTATCTGGAGGAACAATTTAAGTCCATTTTGTAATATTATTTGTCTCTGTCTTAAATTTTATATGTCTCTCATATTACTGAAACTTGCTATTTTACCTTTTGTTATTGTAACACAATTAAGCAACCAAATATACATACTGAATTATTTCAAAACTAAATAAATTAAGAGCATGTTGTTATATTCATCCCTTCGAAACCAATATAATTAATGAGATTAATACTTTACCAGAGTTTCATAAATTATTTCTCCTTAAAATAGCATTGTCTAATGTTATTACCTCAATTTCTTCTCGATTTCCATTATTTTCCTCAATTTAGAAAAAATAAAAAAGACAGAAATTGTATAGTTCACAATATTTATGCTTAAACTGCATATTTCACATAAAATTCTGTGCAATAGATTTTTTTCGAGTGATTTTCCTATTTATAACTATTCTGAGATTTCCTAAGCCCAAAAAATGAAATATCCCATGTTCATATCCTCTTCTCTTGTTCCGGAGGACAAAAAGGCTTCAAAAGCTTGGAAGATATGAAAGCACAAAGTCTACTCTTCAGTGTTTCATACAACAAAAAATATGTTCTGGGTTTTAATAAAGCACTGTATCGTTTCCATTTTTCCCTGTCTCTTTTCCAACCCGTTCTATCATGAAAAATTCATTATCAGTACGAGGAATATTTTAATTGGCTCTGCAATACGTGAGAATTTCATTTTCCTGTATAGAAATTTTCAGTAAATTGAAAATATATACTTTAAAAAAAGCAGAAAAACGAGTTACTGGATTTTTTAAAAAGTGTTGTACTGGTTTTGTTTCTGTGGAATGTGTGGTTCTAATATTCTGAATGTAGTTTCTTCAGGGACTCCGCGGCGGAACAGAGACAAACCGAGAGAAATTAACGATAAAACCGTGTCGACGTCGTCGTTTACCCTCCAGCGGGTTGAAAAACGACCGCGTCGCGATGGACTGATTCCGCCCGTAAAAGCGGCAGCGTTAGCGCTGCGTCGATCGTGCGAACGATAGAAATCCTGGCTCGCATCGTGTCCATCAGGGTTTTATCGATGGTAACATTTGTGGACGACTTTGAACGCAAACTGAACGCGGAAGAGGCAATATTTCACTCGCATTCTAATCAGTAGTAGTGATAAATTAACGTGCAATTGGAAAGTCAGTAGTACAAAATAAAATTTCTGCGACTCGTTCAATTTTCTGAAATTTTCCCCGCGCCCTTTTTTTTATGCAGAAGTAGGACAACGAAAACATCGAGATAGCGCGTCTTTTTTTTCCTATCTTGAGAAAAAGAAAATATTCTGCCCTCATCTCGAGATACCGTTCCGCCGCTCTTTCGCGAGTCTCAACATCTTCAAAGAAATGGCTCGTTACATTCTCAAGGATCTCTCTCGACTAATTGACTCGTTCCCGACTCTTTCGAACTTCAACACCTTATCGCCGAATGGCACATGAACAAGAAACGCAGAGGTCGCGCGACGCGACACGTGTGATCCTTGAAACTTGAATCACCTTGCGCTTTCACCTTGGAAAACAATGGAAAACCGCCGACAAATGCTTACTATTTGATACAGAAAAACTTCAATCGTCTGAACAGGCAGATAAAAATGTTCGGATTACGAATTGTGGACATCGATATCATTTCTCAAAAAGGGTATCGAATCTCTAGTGCCATAACGCCTGGACCCGAAGAAAAATTTTTAAGGGAAATCCGAAGCTCTCTCATAAATCTCAGCAGGAGATATCTCCAAAAAAATATTTCACACCACGACCACCAAAATGTTTCCCATCGACCGTCTCTCGAAGCCTCGGATGACAAACGAAGCTCATGGAAAAAAGTAACCGAGTCACCCCCCGCGGCTGACCTCTAACCTCCAATCCTGCAAGAGCGCAAAACGAAAAAGAACCTCCTGGAATCCACTCAATTTCACTTGAAGAGACGCTTCGACTGTTCCCTTCAATCGTCGAACGAAACACCGGGTTTTGATTCGGCGCCGAAACAAAGGAAGCAAAAAGACGCGGTGCCAAAGCAACAAAGGAACAAACACCGTAGAAATGGAGGGAAATGGGGAACTCGACCCCTTTTTCATGGTGTGCCCGGCGAAACCACGTATACCGGGCGCAACAAATGCGGGCGAGAGTCAGGAGCCGTTTAAACGCCACGTCTCGGTGTGGGGCTACAATTTCGCGAAACAAATTGGAAAGTGTCGTGCCTGGTGCTTGCACCCTCTAACGAACGAGGTTTCACCCCCGCGACGCGGACGTTTCGTGCGTCCCACGTGCTGCCAAGATAATTGGCTATTTACTCTCGCGACGTGGCTTAATAACCGACACAACTTGTACTACGACCCCCCTGAAATTCGAAAAAATCGCTGTTTGTCTATTTTCACAAGGGTGGAGAACACCGTCACAGTGATAGGCGGCAAGGTTCTTTGATGAGAGATTTATGGCTCGTGTTTAAAGATACAAAAATAGTTGAAGTTTTTGGGTTTGGTGTTTGAAAAAGATTTTTGAGCGAAGATTTGCATTGAGTCGGGTTTAAAATTCCGCTTTTGGTGATTCAAGATATGGGGTTGCAATAATATGACATGAGTGATAATGGCAATTGGTTAAATAATTATTAGACTGGGATGTTTATATGTTTATGGCAATTTTAGATAGCCGAAAACGTATTATATGAAGATGTGCGTAGATACAAAAATATATAAAATGTGGAGAAT
The DNA here is from genome assembly GCA_030770465.2 of Perdita meconis. NCBI lineage: Eukaryota > Metazoa > Arthropoda > Insecta > Hymenoptera > Andrenidae > Perdita > Perdita meconis. The sequence goes on from JASKOS020000001.1 coordinate 8,031,214, forward strand.
AAAATATATTTTATAAGATTTAGAAAGTAGGATGCATTTTTATTCAAGTTTCAACTAGGTTTGTGGTACTTATAACATTAGAGGGCGTTATTATGTTTTTTTTATAAATGTACAATTAAAACGTAAAAAACATCATACTTTAAACTGTCATTAAACGGAGATAAAGAATAATGTGCATAAAGAAACAATATTTTCTTACATCACCTATTTTTTTAAAAATCTGCCCTGTTGATACTTTATAAAAAAGAAGTATATAATAATCTTTCTTAAACCTAATATTAGAAACGTGAATTTGCGTAAGCAAATTCTCTCAAAATTATTTTGTGATGCAGGAAAATTATTTAAAGTCTGACCAAGATGAATGTCTGACACACGCAATCTCATTCTACTTAATCGCAATATGCAAGTCATTTCGCTGTTATATCTATTTTTCTATCAATAATTTCCTTTCGTTTACTGCTAATTCCCCTATTTTATAATCCAAAATTCATTATAAAAATATTACCACAATGGTTAAAAGCAAACAACAAAATTTTACATAAAATTCCACTGCCAAAAAGCAGTCCACAAATAACAAATTCACTTTCTATGCTTCGCATTCTCAATACACTCTTCGATAAATGTTTAATCGAAGATCTGACCTTCGAAATAACCGAACACTAAACACCGCACAATGTACAAAATTGCTGCAGCGTTTTAGATGACCAGATCATAGGCAAACATTCCACGCGAGGGTCAACTAGGCGAATTTCTTCCCATGCACCATGTAACAATCGCCCACGCGGCAAATGTTTCGTTCGAGCATAATTTTCTGTGCTCTGCGGCGAACGCGCACCGCGATAACATCGCGCACCCTCTCGAATTACACGTGCAATTGTGTTAAAACAGTCGTTCTGCGCGAGCAGGTTCGTCGGCAACTCCGCGTACCAGTTAAACGCGGCACGCATCCCGTATGGTGGGCGAGAACAAAAAGGAACTGGAATTGGATGGAACTGGATTTTGGGAATCTCTCGTTCCGGGAGGGATGAAGCGTGCCGCGGGGGGCCGCTTTGGAATCCTTTGAGCGTATGGAATTTTCCACTGTATTCTCGATATTCGATTGCGTCGAAGATTTGTTTCGAACGAATGCAAAGAGGTCTTTGAAGCTATTGAAGGTGGAATTAGTAACGATGTTGAATAATTGGATTTTCGAAGGGATTCGATTGAGAAGATTTATGGTCAGCGTTCGCGTTTTGTATTTAACTCTCTGCTGAGAGGATGAGAAATTCGATTGTAAACGTTTTGTTAGTATTACGGAGGAAAAACAATTTTCCAGGGATATCGATATGAGCATCAACCTCTCTGTGTCTCTCGTCTAAACCGGATTCTCACAAAAATAAATCCAGTGTTCTAGACTTAATTAGGAGCAATGTCAAGGTGAGGCCCAATTAGCGCCACTCTTAATTAAAGAATAACAATGGAAGAAGGCTGGGAGGATCCCACGCGCAAGAATACGCCTCGTCGTCTCACGTATCAAACACTTGTACTTCGAGGACCGGTTCGGCCCTGGAGAGAGTGCCATTTTTAGGAAGCGATATAAATCGTCGCCGAGGAAAATATTTGTTAACTGCGACGGTCTCTAGCGACGGCCGACAAAAGAAGCCACGGAGATTGAACTTGGAGGTCGTTATCAAACTTTAAGGAGCTCGCGGGGAAACGTAATGAAATACACTATCATAAGCGGCTTGTCTCCGAGGAGCGGGGGAGGGGGGAAGATGGAATTCAGACATCGGTTGGGGTCATTATAAATCGGACGTCGAGCAGGAACGCGGGGAATTTCTGAACTTTCATGAAGCCTCGGCGAAGGTAAAACCAGCTGGCGAAGTTTGTCTGGCTCTTTTTATGAACACGCCGCTCCATTGAATTCGGACCAGGGTGGGATAAAAAGATACCGAGCGTTGGCGAAAGTTGGGAACTGTGTGCCATTACGTTATAGGTAATCCGCTAAATTTTTAGTTGCCCATGCAGCGAAATGCCTTCGTTACGTTTCAATTTTGCGAACGCGAAGCATTATTTTCTATGGAATGTATACTGGGAAAAGTTAATATTTCGTCGAGTTGTGGTTCTTTTTCTCAAACGATAATATATATTTATTTTAGTAAAATGCCGTTTTCGAGCTCGAACGGTTTAATACGCCCATTTTTCCAGCAACGCCTTCTTCCACCCCTAACGCCATAAATACTTATTCCCGCGACAGTCGGGCTTTCCTTATTTCCCTCAAGCGGCTGAATTTCCTTCATACTGTGCGGGAGCGACCAAAAATTTCGTGGGAGACCCTCGTTCCGCTTCGTAAATGGCATCCGATAAATTTCATAAATCTCCGAGGCGTGCCGTCTAGCAGAATCAGCCACTATAAAAACAACACTCTGCAAGTGCCTCTGTTCTCTGGGGTAACTTCGACTAATGAGACGATGACAAGACTTGACAGAGATTTTTCAATTTTTGAGCTCACGTTCCAATTGAATTTTTCATGTTGACAGAATTGTTCGGGGGGAGAAATACCGACAGAGGAAAGAATTGTAAAGATATAGAATCATGGAGACATCAATGTCAAGCAGGTTTATGAACATTTTTTTTATAGGAAAGAGACTATAGACGATGTAAGTAGTAAAGTTACTGACCCGGAAAGACAATTCAAGTTCGCCGCAACTCCAGGTTTCAACGAATCACGGAAAGTTTTATTGCTAAACAAAGAAAGAGGATGTAGGAACAATATCCGAAGAAACACGATTCTTACCGTCAATCTAAGCACCATCTTCCAGCTATTCCGAGGAAGTAGGCCAAGGTGTGCCAAAAATTGCGCGTAGACAAATTCCCCAAATCTTTCACGAACCCCGGCGACGAATATTCCACGAAACGAACTCTCGTTGTCGTATGTTATCTGCCACGAAGGGTGTCAGCTGGAACCGTCGAGGTCGTAACGAACCGCCTAACAACTAATTTCGACGAGACGGCAGATCGTTGCGCTGTGCACGCGCCCTAAGCCCCTTCAGACCGCTCATAAATTCGAGCGGGGTTAATTAAATCGAGGGGCGAGTGTTTTTCAATTTTACGAGGAAAGTTGGCCAATTTTTGGATTCTCTCGCCCCTTCGAAGACCGACTTTGAGCACTCGGATGAATTAGATGGGAAAGATTTCGAAAATTTGAGACAAAGCGAATCCACAAATATTGCCAAAATATATTATCAAATCATTATCACTATACAGGGTGTAACATGTAAAAATAGCCACGATTTTTCAGGCATTTCCAAAAAGGTTTTCTTTGAACTCATCTTAACATCAGCTACTATAATACGAAATGAAACAAATAGTGTCAAGGTGACGTTGACTTTTTATTGAAAAAACAATCTTTTCAAAAAATTTTTACACTGCATTTCGTAACCGATAAAAAACCGATGATCTGTTACTCAAAACATTTCCTATCAGATTATCAGAGACACCTAAAAAAATCGTGGCGACAGTTACGTGGTACACCCTGTATACTGCAAATAACGCGGAAATTGCGCGACGAAACGCGAGACACGCGAAACGAGAATAACCAGACCGGTTCGTTGCGGACGAAGCTGTAACGTCCCGTATAATTTGCATGCCGTCGGTTCGCATAATCCGAGAATCGTACGACGAAGCAACACGCGCGGTCAGCTTACTTATTTGCGAACGCGGGTCACTAATTATTTTTCTGACCGTTGGTAATTATCCCCCGTCGCCTTGTGGCCAACGCGGCGGCTCCTGCAAAACGAGATAATCGGATTCCTCATGGAACAGTCGTATGCGAAATTCCGTTGAGGAATTTCCGGTGAAAGCGACGCCTGAAAGAGACGACGAGCGTTTATTGTGTAACGTGGGAAACGGATCCAAAGACCTGAATAAAAGTTCCTTTCGCGGTAGGCTATTTGTATTTTAATTAAATCCCGACTGGCGTGGGCGGAGGTTTCGCGCGAAGCAAACTACGCTTTGATTCGATGGTTTCGTCATATCGGTATCCATAATTGATGGATAAGAGAGATCGACGTAATTCGAAGGTATTTACCTATAAACATATGGATTGTCGGCGGGTCGAAATCTATATCGGGCGGAGGAAAAGTGAGCATCAAGTATTTGTATCGAGCTCATCGATTCTCGTAAAGTGTTCGACGGCTCGACAGACACTCACTGTGGAGGAATCAATAGGAAATGAAAGATAGGCGAATTAGGGCTCGCGATGTCATTTAAATCGTATCGTTTGATGGAACTGTATGATGGGAAACACGTGTTTCCAGGTATAGTATAACGAAACGCCAATCTAGATGAGCAAAAATCTATTTCGTAATAGACATCAAAATTTCATACTAAACAGTCGGTGAGTCTGTGACGCGGGTACGTACAGATGACGTGAATACGTCTACAATGTTCGCCCAGAGATCGTTTTATTGTCATTGGTATTGAAAGAAGGTAGCAAATAAACAATAAAAAAATGGCAGCGCGCTGACATCACAATCCCTTCTAGGTGAAATAAATTCTTTGATTCCTTAACCATCACATGGTATATTTTGCTTTTCGATATAAACAATAACTTTTGAGCTGCAACACGAAATTGTATTCCCTGATTTTGTTATCATCAGATTTTCTGTTATGTCTTCAGTACAAGAGCAAATTTATAGGCGTATTCACGTCAAAAGAAAATGTAAAAGAAGAGGAGAGTTTAGAAATTTTTAAGCATTCACAATGAATCTGTCTGTTCCATTAGAATAAAAGACTTTAAATTAAATTCTTTGAATGGTTAAGATTGATACAAATTCACAAAAATTAAATTTTCAAGGTTGAAGGGTTTTCATTTTCAAACATTTCTTAAAAAATTATTTTTTTTTTGTAATACAATAAAACTTGGATCATCCAAATCATAGTTATCCCCGTTTTTAATTATAAAGGATTTATATCTTAAATTTTCAATACATTTCTCTAAGTCTACTTATATTTTACTTGTAATTTTTTTTTCTCTTTTCGTATTTTTCTTTTAGCTCGTACTTTTTGTATCTTTATTTTTCTTTGTGCTAATGGGTTCTTTTCCCGTAAATAAATAAATAAATAAATTTCAATTTCGAATAAAAATTGAACTATGATTTTCTAAGATTCTACTAATTATTAACACTTCATTTTATAAATGTCAAGTCGATTAATCGAGGTTCTACTGTAATTATTTTACATATACAGGGTGTTTCGCAATTCGTGGGAAATCCCCGAGATACAGGTACTAGACACGAAAATAATAAGAAAAGTTCTTATGCAATATTCTCGGAAATGGTTAGTTTATTAGTTACACGTTTTACATTTCGTAAAATGCCGACGTAACACTGCTTCATCCCCTTTAAAGCCAGTGTCCGCGCTTAAAGGCTCACAGGCCTCTCTGGGCCTAAGTGGGCCCCAGTGACTCGCAGCGTGTATTGGAATGAGATGTTCCTTGGAATGAAAAATCACATATTTCGTAACTAAAAATTGAAATTATGACGAATCTAACACAACTGGCACTTTTCCACGATGCAGGGGCCCAAATCGCGGTCACTGACCTTACAGGGGATGAGCCTTTGTTATGTGCTTTTACGAAATATAAAACCGCGTGTAACTAATAAACTAACCATTTCCGAGTATATTGCATAGGAACTTTTCTTATTATTTTCGTGTCCAGTACCTGTATCTCGGAGATTTCCCACGAATTGCGAAACCCTGTAGATCGTTAACAGTCAAATATTTTGAAGGTTAGTCTAGGAGAAAATATTTATAAACGCCTGGATTGATTACAAAAATTCTTTCTATAGATATTTCTAATTAAACCAGGACTAGCGGGATAAATCCCACGTAACATTCTGCGTCGTAATCCCACGCGAAAACCTTCGTTACACAACAATTCCCACTGAAATGACTATATCTGCCACAGTCGCCACGCACGAGCGCTGTTAGCGGTCCCTTTTAATCAAGAACACTGTCAGCAAACCACCCCCACGATTTCCGGTGCGATTGCCCAAGAAACTCCTTCGCGACTGCCCGAGAAAGTAACGGATAACTTCTTGCCACCCCTTTCCGCGATGCAATTGACTCCTCGAGGTATCAAAACGCGCACATCGATGCAGAGCAATTATATTTCGGTCAGATCCGGCGGAGGATCCTTGAGGCGGGGAAGTTTTATGGCTCCTCGAAGGGCAATTTCGCAACCGGCGCTCTCTTGTTTCCCAGGACGGAGGAGGTTCTGCCTCCGGAGTTTCCATCGTCCCGGTTTTTCAACGATTCTCCGCCCGGTTGCCAGCCGCCCATCGTGACGCCTTTTTGCACGCAACGTACAGGAAAAACACGAAACTTTATGGAGCGGAGTTCCGGGCAGACGGTGGACCGTTTCTTTGGTCCTGCAGCTGTCCCCTCATACTTCGTCCTTTCCGACGAGTGTTCGATCCGGTTCCGGCAGAAGCAAACAGCTTTTTTTTACGCGGCGATTATTTCAGCGAGCTTTATCCGAGAGCTTCCTGTTTTCGTAATGGCTGGGCCACGGATTCCAACGGCTTTGATTCCAGAAATTCCGCTTTATTCCAAGACGAAAGACAGCGCCTCCAGTCGCTGATAACGCGGCGTAATCGAGAACGAAGTTGGCAGTCCCCAAGTTTTTGCCAATCGAATGAAGGAACTTTTTCCTCGACTCCGACCGTACACCATATCCCACTTTATGTCAGTTCTTCCTCATTTTATATCACTTGCTCCCCATTTTTAATTCAGCCCTCCCCGCTTCCGTCTCTCGATCCTCCGGCCTTCGTTCCCATTCCCGGAGAATGGCTCGAGAGAAAAGTAATCCCCGCCTTTGCCCTGTGTCTCCATTTTTCTTCCCCATAATTTCCTGTTTCTCTTTTTCCTCGTTTCCCGCCGTAATCTCGGCCCTCGTTTCCTTCGGCCCGCGCACTTTTATAAACTCCAACGCCGGTCTCGTCTGAATATTTTCAGGACCGTTTGCGCGTCACTCCGTACTCGCTGTTAAACACAGCCACTCCGCGTCACGTCCGAAACACTGAGGGTGTTTATTCCTCTGTCTCGTAGTGGCGAAAACGTTAGTCAGTATCAGTGGAGACTCATTTTTCTTTTGGAAATGTACCGCACTGTACTTTGCTCAAAGTTTAGACCAAATACAGTGATTCTGCAAGGAAACCTCAATCTCCACAAACCGCCTGAGGTCGGAAGAAGACAACCAGAATGCCATCGCCCCCGGGGCCCCATTGAAACCCCTTTAGGATTGTCATATTTGTAGAATGTTCCCAGTTAAGACTGTTTCAGAGTCTCCGAACCAGTGACTCGGCTCGGGAATCCGGGATCGCCAATTTCCGTGCTGAGAAGCACGCTCCAGGGGAAACTTCAGTGGAAACGCGTCTTAACCCCGGGGGGATCTTCAAGATACAGAATATTAACGCGAAGCCTAGAACCACATCCTCCAGGATCGATCTACGGGAGCTGAAATAAGAGCGAGGAAATGTGTACCCCAACACGTGTCCTTGAATGTTTCCGAAGTTACATTCTACTTTGAAGTCGAGCGTGTGAATTCGCAGGTGCAACATTTTCTTGTATCAGATTTCTTTCTTTATCCTTAATATAAAAGTTTCCGCTGTTTTCGAAAGAGACTTCTTTGCCAATATTTTATTAATCGTATAACAATTTTTAGTAAAAACTTTTTCTACCACTTTCTATCATCTTTTCCGGTCGTTCTGGTAAAATGTGTATGCAACGTAAATAGAAACCCTTATTTTTTTAAATGATGAGGTCATCAATCAATTTTCGGGATTCTTCAGCCTTTTGAAATCGTGTATTGAAAAGACTGCATTGCACAGAACGGAACAAATGAAAATCTGATAGTGCTGATTGTAAGTCTGGTGAATATTATTATTATTATTATTATTATTATTGCGTCTTCATTGTATGCATTAAATGTGTATAACAATACACAGAAAACATACTATATAAAATGTAAATGTGAGTGAATGTAAAAATGGTTTAATATATAATTATAGCAAACTCCATTATTTTTTTTTACAAATCACCAAAGCAACACAGAACCTGGCATTATTGTACAACAAGATTGCCTTGTTTGGTTTCGTCGTGGAATTTTCCAAACAACTCGTCATTCAAATATTAAACAAATGATATAATAACTATTATTGTTATTTTATTAATTTTTATTTATTTATTTTGTAGGCATTTTGATTATTGATTATTTATTGTTTAATGTGAAATTGGTTGTATGCGATACCGTTGGTTTTTGTCTACGAGCGGATTAGTTAGTCAGTTATAATTTGTAATTGGTACGGAACGGTCGAGTATTTTTAATACATTTCTGAATTATCGGCATCCCACAATTTATTTATCTATTATTATCAATTAAATACTCTTTGTCTTTGCATCGTTTGCAACAACATCCACAACTCTATACATATGTTCAAACGATGGAATCTTCTGCACACCCCTAATTCAAGTACCTTTTTTCTCCTCCTTGGAAGGAGGAAACGACGCGTTTAATTATTATCGCCGCTGTAAGTGAAATAAGCTGTCCAGTGATGTGACCCCGACATTGGTCAGACGGTTCCGTCGTCCACGATAAAGCGAAGTTACGGGTAAGCAGAGGGACGATCCGAGGGGTTGCAACGATAAATTCCCGCGAGATCAGAGCCTCGAGATCTCGTTAGGAAACGAATAACCGCATTAACGAGGAATTACACGGCGCGATGTGCGTCTCGATTGGATGCAATCGAGTTTCAGTTCAACGAACGAAACGCGTTTAAGCGGGAGAGGGGTTATCGGGAAACGCTGTAACAACAATTCCCCGGGAAAACTCGCCATTGAACGCCCCCACGACGAATGCGAGCCGTCTCCTACAGTTATGTTTGCGCAACTTCGATCAGATATCGCCGCTTCCGCTGGATTACAAGGCAGATCGACGCGATATTTCTGTCCCGAGTGCTTGTAACAGCCCCGTGTAATGTTATTTTGAAGACGGCCCTACCACCCCGATATTCTCTTTCGATTCATCGTGTAGACACGTCCGCGATATTGATTCTGGATGCTCCTGTAACTATTTTGGCACGCGTTCCGCGACGCTCGGATATCCATAAGTTCGCCATTTCCTTGCTCTTCACGGGACATGAAATTTCTTGCTCTGTAAATATTTTCTGGCATCGGGGATGTACGGCTCCGGCTGTTTGGGGCTTCTTTATGCCCCAACGATTGTCTTAAATTTGTTTCACGGAAGGGTGGTTCATAAATTTCCACTTCCAAACAGTTATGAATACACAAAGAATTTTTAGAACGATTCTCTGGCACATAGATTCAATTTTTAATATACTACTGGCTGGTCCATGTAAATTTAATTCGCGGGAAGTAACTTTAACTTGTTAATATTTTTCGAAAAATAGTTGTATGTCGGCAAAGAAAATGGTTCGAAGCCTGAATTTTCATTAGAATCTTGAGAAGCAAAGGATTTCTAGTGAATAAGTCCATATCTGGTCAATAAGGGAAACCGAGCGTGGTTGTTAGAGAAGTTACAACAGGCAGATTATAGACCGTAGAGAATATTTATTAACTCATGCTAAAGCGTGGACATATCGCCTTTCCCACTGCAATAACTCAGTTTGCTACGAAGAGACAGTAAATCACGACATATTGTTTTATTTTTCATGCGTACGAGTGAAATTTTTATAATATATTCTCTATCACGTAAAAATATTTATTTCATAGAATCGACAGTAACATTGTCCCTTTACCTCTAAGTTTAGTCTTTTCTATCTTATTTCAATGATTTTATTACACTGTATAAAATTCTTAGTAAATTAGTAGATGGTTTACAGTGTTTAAAGATTCGGAATCTTTATTTAAAATTGTAGTATACATATTGATAAAAATACGCGATATTTTCTTATGACTCCTATTATTGCAATTTAACTCTTTAGAATCCGATTCTTTATTCGTAGGAACAAAATTGTATACTGGAAAAATTAAAGAAAAATCTTGCTTATTAAATATATTAGTTATTTAAAATAATCATAAGAGTATTTTTAAGTGAACACGAAATACACAATTCTACACAAAATACAACATCTTTATTTATGATTCATTTATTTTCTATCTAACGGAGCTTAAAAAGTAATGAATAATAATATAATTATTCATAATTATCGAAGCCTCTATACTCAAATAAAAAAGACCTCGCTTTCCTTCCTCACAAAATTACTCCGAACTTTTGAATATGTTTCCATGTATCAAATTAACTCCAATCTTCTTCATAACATTCATAGGAATAATTTTTTTTATAATGTCAGACGTAGATACTCTATTTTAAACTATGTCTAGAAGAATTTTTTTACAGTCATAATTTTGTAAAAAATCAAATAGTAATCATACTCAGTTTCCCCAATTTAACCCAAATCAATTCAATTCACTAATACCTTTCAATTCCGATCCATGCGATTGAAATAACTTTCCCAATTTCCTCTTAATATTTTCCATAAAATTTGCTTGCTACCCAGCACACTGTTATTCAAACCCAGAATCATGAAAAGCAAAGGCCATCAGTGTACAAGTCCATATCTGATATGTCAATACTTGTAAACGGACGAGAAAGTGGCAAATACTCCTCCGTGAAATGCTAACATTCTCGGTAGATACTCGTCGTGGCTTTCGCAGGAGAATGAAACGGATTGTCGGTAAAGTTAGCCGAGTGTCCTAGAAGAAATTACTTTCGCGCAGGAACACGGTTGTACTCACGATGGTTCATCAGTTGTCGATCGATCCATCGCGGGCAGTCGATACAGGGACGCGGAACGATGATGCATCCGAGCAATATATCATCGGTGGCTGCGTGACAGGTCTCGTCGATGTAACGGGTCCGGCGGCGTTACATCTGCCGCGCGTATCGCGGCTCGGAGGACAGCGAAAGAATTAATGACCCTGGCGGTGTTTTCGTCCGACTATCTTCGGCTGCGTTGATAACGTCACTCTCTGATAGGGGAGCGTGTTCGGCTGCCCTCGCGGCACGCCACGTGAATTTCATCGATACCAAAAAATATTCCCACTTGTTTTCGAGATACGGAAACGTATGTGTAATATTATTTCGAGGGGATGTTGGATTTTTGAAGCCTCTGAATCGTTGACGAATGCGAGGCGGAAACAATGGCGAGTAATTGGCCGCGGTTGCTCTAAGTCGTTTTGCCAATTAGTGCATCATGCGCTAACGAGGTTGTTCTTAGATGCGCGCAGACGTGAAAGGATGACCTTGAACTTGTTTCAGATGTATGGCATTAATTGGTAAAACGACCTTGGCGAAGAGTGGCGCGTATTCCAATTCGGATATTTCAACAGAAAGAAACTGTTTGGTACCGAGGACATTCGTTTTCTGACGCTGAAAGGCAGGATCAAGATTCAAAGATATTCAAAAATACGGACTGAAGTTCATTCAAGATTATTGGAGCATCGAGGGAGCCGAAAACAACCGTGTCTATGGATTCGAAATTGTCGTTTAAAAGAAACTCAAGAACATCCATCGATGTTTACACGGGACGAAGAATTATTGATCATCGTCGGGCGGTCTTCAATTTCCGCCATGTTCTTGAAGTACCTCGCTGCCGGCCGAGTTGCATCGAGTCCCTAAATATTAATCGCAATGCGCGATTCATCTTTGTCGGCGAGGCCGAAGAAGTAACGACAAGTTAGCATGCCCCGAAGGAACTTTTATGCCACGTTTCAATAAGAGCACTTAGTCAACGGAAGGAAATTGATTTCCCCGAAGCCCGCGGGGCATCGAAGCAGCCGCGGCCTTCGTCAAGCACACAATGGAAAAACTTTTTTAATGGAGGAAGAACTTGAGCGAATTCGCTCCGCACGGACCCGGATCGAGCAAATCGTCGAAGATTATAACGGCACGCGGGATGTCTCGCAGTCACGTATTTAATACGTGCACCGGTCTAGGAGTCGAAGCCGGAAACTTCTCTCGCTTCCTGTTCGAGTTTAAGTGGTAGATATCAATGATTCAGACGGGCGAAGTCACTTCTGGAAATAAATTACCGATTATTTTAAATCTCAGCGAAAGGCGCCATCGAGTCTTCGATTCTAATCGAGTTCTTTCATTTACTTTCTTGAACGAGAAAGGTAGATTCGAATCAGAACGTTAGTACACTGAAGATTTGAGAAGGTAGGATTGAAATGAGAGATCACAAGGAAATAGAAGCGAACTGGGGTACACCAACTTTATCTCGAAGCGCGTCGTGACACAGCAATTTCGCATTCCGAAAGGGAATCACAAAAGAGAGCCGCTTTGGCGCTTTCGCCGGCGACACGGAAAGACTTCATCATCTCCACTCATTTTGGTTCATCGTTCCGTGTGGCCTAGGCTTTCTGAAAGTCCAGTCTGAATGGCATTAAAGCGAGGCTCGACACTCGCGTCCAGAAAACGTGCAACACGTGGGCAGACTGGCATTATATTCGGCTGCGTGGGCTAAAAATGTCGTGGCCAACGCGGCGGAAAAATCAGCGAACCCGCCGTTGCCGAGAAATAACTTCATCGACTCTTTTTTTTAATCCTCTGTGTTACATTCGTTAAAAAAAAACAGCATTGTGGTAACAAGAAATGGGGAATTTTACGACGAAGTTTCGGGACATGTTCCGACCATTGAATTTTTATTTTTGGTAAGGTGAATGTCCCAATTTCTGCTCATTTAAGCGTTCACTCGCTATGAAAAGGATATAAAAAATTTGTTTGCAGTAAAAATTTGCAAAGTAATTGATTAATACCTCGATAAGGAATCAATTAATTCAAAAATATTTTTAAAAAATGTTATATGACGTTTAATTATTAATAATGGCTAATTCAATATAATACTCTAAATGTCCGTATTTCTGCTCACGACAAATAACTCACAAAAAATCCAGTAAAAATTCAGAGTAAAATACAGTAAACGTTTTTAGTATTAAATACGATTTATTTCTGCACACACTACATTCGGTCCGATTATCGAATCACAATGAAATTGCTGATTTTTAGTCTAAGCAGTAAGAATAGGATCAGAACGAGTAAGTTCCTTGTTCTACAATTTTTTTTCGTTGCTTACGTAGCACTTTCTTTTTAACAAACCTGTGTATCACTCGCATGAATGATCAAAGAACTTATAATTATTTTTTTACAATTATAGTACAAACGTAACATTTATAATAATAAGAAAAATACGAAGTGATTAGAAATCGGGATATGAGCAGAAATTGGGACATTTACCTTACAGACGTTTCGTGTGAAAATAAAGCTTTCGCCAATAACGATTGTTGGAAATTTTAACCGGAGGGAAGACGATGGGCAACAGAAATGGCGACGACGTCGATAACCGAGTAAGCAGCCGAAATTTTCGCGGACCCAGCTACGCAGTCAATTTCCCTGAATAATTCCCAGCGACACGGAAGCGGGTCGTTTCGGTTATACTCCGTCTCGGGGATGGCGAACTGGCAGAGAATCGGGATCTCCGGCATCGATTCCGTCGTTGAATATTTCACGTCGAGTATACCAGCCACTTTGTTGAATTCCTATCGATCAGCCGGCCTACCTGATATTTAAGGAGACGCGGGACGCGACATTAAGAAACATCCACTTAATAATTCAACGGGGAAGTCTTTCGTCGACCGACCGGGGTTGGATATGGTATTTTATGACGCTTTTTACCCTTCGGCCGGTGCTAGCAGCGCGATGGAAAAATAAAGCTCGACGGCGCACTTAGAGGGCTTTGGTTGGTGGTTCGCCTCCAAGGAGATACAGCACGGCCGCCCTCGCGCGCCTCGCCGGATTCGGGACCTTCGGGCGAAGTGGAATGTGTCGTTTTTGGCCAGACTCTAATGTACCGCGAACCGTTTGATGAATGTTATGATCTCCCTTCGGGGGTGAATGTGACCGGAGTGCACCGGGGCTTGTGTTGATTTCATCGCGGAGACTGTAGTTTTGATCCAAAACCAGGTGAGACAAATTATTGTGGACAGACAAAAAATTGGCGTCGATATTACAATTTGAATAATAATAAGTAGAAATATGTTTGTAGAAATATAATAGTAACTCAATTTTAAATAAATATGTTTCATTTTCTAAATATTATGGAATATCTTTTGTTTCTGCTTATAGGTTTTTATAATTTTTAAATTATCGTAAATGCATAAACATCCACAGTCTAATAATAAGAAAGACCTGAGTCTTTTTGTTTTTAATATACAGAATGAGTCACAGTTAAACCTAAAATATCTCCATCATTTTTAATGATACGAAAAAATACCCGAGGAAAAAAGTTTTTAGTTTAGAGGGAAGAAGAAGATTTTTATTTTCGAAGTTATATTTCTACAGAATTTTGAATTCATTGTCGATTTTTTATATAGGATGATGTATTTACATTATTCTAACACTATAGTCAATAAGGAGACAAACTTAACCATGTATAATATGTACACTTCGTTTCACTAAAATGTTAGTAGAAATAATGGAGTATCATATAAAATAAATTATAAATGAATAGTATAAGTATAAATACAGTATTATTAAAATAATGGAGATATGTGATTACCTTGTGTAAAAGGATATTTTAACTATAATGTTATATGACTATAAGACTCTCCAATTTTATCAATGTATATTAAGATCTATTACAGATTGCTATTTACAATTACTATACTAATGATATACTATTGGTAATCATTTGCAATAGTGTCAAAATATTCCCGTGTTTGTTTATTTGCTTTTTCCTTCATTAAATATTAAGAAAACTGTATGAAAAATATCCAAGAGAACCATAAGATTAACAAGTGTTAATAACATGGTGACATTTTTCCAGTTCAGTATCTGATACTCAAGAACTGCATGTTTTATATTTATCAATGATTATTGGTCAAGTATTCTAAAATTTTTAACCATAAATTGTTGAATTCTAGAAAAGAGCATATCAAACAATCCCTAAAAGTTGTAAAGAGAATCTTTTCTCTATTTTCGAGAAGTAAATTATTGAAAATGTAGTGTAACTTTTTCTAACATTGAAACAGAATTATTTGAAAAAACTCTACAGACTTTTATAGAAACAAGAACATACAGAAAAGGGTGTTTAAATAATAAATAATAATAACATAGAAATTAAATAGAAAAATAAAAATAAGTTACTGTTATGATCCATAAAAGGGATTCCATTCTTTAACAATAATTTATTTCTTAAAAACAATGGTGAGGTACACCTTGCAAATTTTTAGGTTTGTTTCCATGATTATTTCCAACATCTCAAAAAATTGGCTTATGAAATAAGGTATGTGTATACATAGTATAAAGTATAACAGTTAGCATTTAGACAGACACTGTATAAACCCTCTTCCAAATAATTTCCCCGAAATTTTCCGGAATATTAAATTCCCTCATAATTGCTTCCAAAACTCGAACCATGCATCAAACTAGGAGTCACTTTGTAAATTTGATATCAACCAACTTCAGTAATTTTTCTCGCACGCTGCCTGGTCCACGATAATCTATGTCTTCCGAAACAAAGTTGTCGGATTTTTCTCTTGTATCGTACCTCACTGACTTCGCCCCTCAACCTCTTACACGTTCTGAAAAATATATGAATCCCTTCTAAATGGAGCAAACATGTTGAAAAAGGTAACAACACGTCTCGCAGAAACTCATAAAGTAGATTCAGGGAGGGTGAGCAACATCCCGAAGTCATGAAGCCAATAAGAGACACGAGTAATTTTAAGCCCCATAAAGTTTTATCACCCCTCAGATGGAAGTGAATTAAATACCATCGCATCGGGCGAGCCGTTAAGCTAATCCGTTAAGATTTACGTTTCACGCGAAACGGGGACCCGATACATGCATCAACTTCGAATCGTTAAGGAACAACAACGAATTTCGCGAGAATGCTCGAAAGGGCGGAACAAGTTGGTCGGAAACGGGCTGCCATGTGTTCCCGCTCGCTGGGTAAGAATTTAAAGTTTCCCATTAAAAACGAGCGTCGCGGCGCTCTACGAACGCAGGAGATTTATTCGATTTATGCGGCCGTTGTAATTTTAACTGCAAGTGTCACGTACGCCTCGGAATGCAGCGTGCAGCTGGGCCAGTGTTTCTAGCCGCGTGCATGTAATGGAACGTGATGCAGCCGACGTTGCACACCCTGGCCAGCCGCTCTGTAACTATAATGTTCGCTGACCGAAAGGGTAGGTATCGCATGTTTCGAACAATGATCACCGCGCGTCGTTAATTTTTAACTGGCAACGTTTCCTTCAAACGTAACCGATCGAAGAACTTCTACCTCGAATTCCGATCCACGGAAAATTTTCCTTTGCGAGACAAAGGAAACGCGCGGTGGAAGAGAGTTCGATGAAGACTGGGTGAAATTCGTCTGACAGATACGCGAATTCGGGGGAAGAAAATATGCGCAGCTTCGCGCGAAGGATTCGAGAGAAAATGGAAAAATGTTCCGAGGGGTGAGTTAAATATTAAATTTAGATTGAATTTTTCCGCGGAACAGTTGACTCATTCATTGCGCCTGAGAATTGCTTCTAAATTTTTCACGAGCGTTTTACACTAGCGGCAAGCGGTTTTCGAAAGAATTGATCGTGGAAGTTGGTCCGCGCCGAAAACAAGGGGGCCGTGATCGATGCGTGCCCGCGGTACGCCTCTGCGTGAGAATGCAGCGCAGTGGAGGTATTTTCCGGTCAGCCAGTAGTATATCAGGCGGCGTGTCAGACGCAGACTACCTTCACATTATCGGCGAAACAATGATGTGAGCAACCGAACAATAATAATGTGCACGCGTGCCTCTTCTATTACTCGCGCGACGTGACGACTGATAATTACCTGAACAGCTGCCCCTCGCGCCATCATCAACACATTTCTCATTTATGGCCGCTTTCGTTCAGAGTTGACCCACCTTTCCTTGCACCGTTTTCAGACGTGTCTGCGATGGTCGTATCTCCGAGACGTGGGGAATAAAATTTTAGTGCAGGTTCTTCTTGCGGAATATCTACGAATTCTGAGAAACACGGAAGGAAAATTACGTTGAATTTTTTTGTACAGCTCGAGTGACTTAAGACTCTCGGAAATATCTAGTTTGGTAAAGTATCGTATTTTTATTTTAGAAGGATAGAGTTTTTATTTGATACGAATTTCGGAACGTAACAAATATTGGCAATTGGTTCCGCATTTTTGGCAGTAAGTCTAAAGGAATGAACAACAATTCGATTGTAATGTGCATCGTGTCGGTTCATCATGTTCGCATGGAGATGACTAAAAACGGAGCGTTCGCTGGTAAAACTCAATTAACATAATTTAATCAATCACACTTAGTCACCCGCAATCGTACACGTGAAATCGGTTAATAACCGTATGTAAATTCAATGAACTAATTTCGTGATGTAATTGCGAAACATATTTCCGATCAGCCGGGTCTCGTGTGTAGAATACTTTGAAGAGAACTCGTATTATTGCCATTTCCGCGCGAACTACATTAAAATATAATTGGGGAAACGAATGGAAAATATTCAGTGTATTTGAATACACCTCTCCTTATTTTTATAATAAATGTCAAGAGTGTATGACGAGAAAAAGAGTTCTACATTATATTGAAAGTGAATTTTAAAAACGGTGAGGGATTTCAAATTTTACTTCGCAAAAATTTATCCTGCTGGTGACAAGACCCAGCTGCATCCTTTTCTCTATTTCACCCGAAGGGCTTCCCAAGCCGTTTTTCTTCCCACGTGTTCCCCGCCGCTTTCTTAATCTCTTGGCCGCGGACCATCTTCATTTTTTCGCCTCCTCGTCGCAGTTACTCTGCGATTATTATCCCGGGAGAACCTCCTTCGCCGCGACGACAAAAGCTTCGTGGAAACGATCTCTCGAGGCATCGGCCGACGAAACCCGAAGTTCCCCCCCTCCCCTCGTCTTCGGAATCCTTTTCTCCGTCTTGCTGATCTTACCGAGACAATACTCGACCGCGGTGATGATGGATTAATTAATTTCCCCTTCGCTCTTCCGCGCCGCCAGCAATTACACGCCGTCGACACCCTCCGAAATTGATTCCCGCCATTTATTTTACGCGGTCCTTCAGCGCCACGGGCTTTGCGGCTCCGAACAATCGGTTAATTCCAACAGCCGCGCGCGTAGAATTCGATCGACGGGAACGCTCCAGGGTAAATTTTTCAACGGCTCGCACAACGGTCCACCGTAGAACAATGTTCTTCGTTCGAGTCAAAAGCGACACAAAGTTTCCAACCCCTTCGCTGCGGCGTTCGCAGAAAGCGCGTCATTGATTCCATGGCCGATTCATCCGACGCATCGATTTTTCAAGCTGCGTGCACCAACACTCGAATCCTTATCAAACACGTCGACCCACTCGACAAGAGCGTCCCGCTATCTCTCGCATCCCGCCCCCATTAAGAGCAGAGCTCAATCCACCCTCTTCTCACTTTTCACTTCGATCCGCAGTCACGGGGCGCGTCTGAAAAGCCTTTTACTTCTACCCCTCGGTCGGTACGAAACACCGGATTTCTCAGTCGCCGCGGGATCGCTTTGTGCCCGTCTCTCCTCCCTCTCCTCCCCTGTCCGCGCCGTTTCTCCGTCGCCCCCGCCCGCGGCGCTTTTCCTCCCCGTCGGCCTTCGCGCGCGCACCGCTCCACGAAATTTGTCCGGCGTACAATCAGACGTCGAAGTGGCCCCTTCGCGATTCCCGTCGACGACAATAAAACAGTTCCTCCGCCCTCCATTAACGTGCTCCGCGGCGACCGGACGCCGGCAGTTTGCGCGAAATTCTAATGAACCGCGGATGTATTACTGCCTCCCCTGATGCATCGTCCCCCGCGCAACGCGCGTTTATTATGCGCGACGCGGCGACGGCGCTCCCGGCAATTTCGGTAATAGACCAGACACGGATTTTATCGGGAAGCAATTCTGACCAGCCGAATGTTCGTCCCCGAAATGCGCGCCGCCTCGTAAACCAGCCAACGACGAATAGGCGGTGAGATTTTATGGAAATCCGGGGGAGGGATTGTGTGTGTCGGTTTAATGACGAGTCTGGGGAAGATTCTCGCCTCCGAGGGGTTCTGGATCCCTGGCATATTTCGAGGATTATGGTAATCGCGGGGGTCTTTGAGCACCATTTTTGCGAAGTTTGTGCCTCTCTGGCAGGTTTGGGATCCGTCTCGAAAACTGGATTTTTGAGAAGTTATCAGTTCTTATGGTGGATAATACGTTGTACCCTTTTTACACAGCTGGGAATTTTTTAATAGTACCGTTGCTACTGATAATTTTTAAAAAAGAAGGTATACAGTGTGTTCCAAGCAGCGAGGTTAAAACAATATGAAGATAAGAAAGAGCTGCTTTAGGAAAAGTTACATGGCTTCGTATGATGTGATACGTGGTGTACTCTTTTTTCTCCGAATCTGAAAGCGTTTCAAACAATTCAAGATCACCTCTATTTCTTTAAATACAAACACAGATTTTTTTATACACCGTTCAATGTATAGTTTAATACCTCATAAAAAAATATTGGGTGGAAAAATTACTATTTTCAAAAATATTTCAATTACTGTTTCTCAATAACTTACTTTATTTACTGTCAAGAACCCAATTGCCATCATTTCAAACTGTTTTACTTAAAATATCAAATAAATATTATTAAGTCAAAGTCAGAGAAAATTTAATTATGATTCAAACCATAATTCATATGAAGAAGCAACATTTAATTTGCTTGTTCCATTCATTTCTATAACATTGTGAAAATTTTCTATTGATCGCAAGAGTAAAAACGACGAGGTAGTTTCTTTTCTTACTAGTGAAAGGGAAATCAAAATAATAAAGTAAGTGCCGTAACTGTGATATTTCAACTAGTAACATAACAAAATATAATGATTTACGTGTAAATTCGGGGATTCATTAAGGTTTTCAACTTAATATTTAAGTGGCAGGAAATGATACAAGCATCTCAATTATTTTTTAATTACTGTCACAGCAACTTTAGTTCGATGGCATTCTCTACAAATAAGTACCTGAAGGAGTAGATACAAAAAGACAATGTTTGAACAAAGTGACAGTATGTAAGAGACAGTTATTGGAATGTTAGTAATTCGATCGAAAACATTTTATGAATGACAATAACAGCTTTCGAAATATAATCTTGGAACTAATGAATTTGTAAACAAAATTAGTGTTTTATAGTGTTATAAAATATCTTTTCTTCCCTTAACCATATTAACTGGTAACGAAAACAAAACGAAGCTTATGTTTTTGGTTAATTAATACAAAATATATGCAATTAATATCAGGTTTATTTCCTAAAGCGTCAATAATTGTATCATTTAACCTATTATACAATATTGTTACCGAAATTTTTTTTTCTATCTTCTATTTTCTTAACGTCATAGCTCGGCCCACTTATATGAGACACACTGTATACTGTAAAGCACGTTAAGAGACTAATACAAAGCAGTTTCATTAATGTGCGGAATAGCGGAGATTAAACAGTTAAGTAGTATAATCCAATAGTTGGTTATTCATAAGTAGTACAATCCCCAGCTTGACTCATCGGTGAGCAGTACAGCTCTACAGCGTATAGAGCGGTGGTCGTATAGGTGGTCAGTCATATGGAAAGTAGAACAACACTATATATCATGAGACATGTAGTAAATAGCATAATTTCACGTGTGGTCAGAAATCCGGTAAGTAGAATAATCTGCGTCTTATCAGACGACCAATGGTATTGCTCCCTGGGGTACCGACAGCCATAAAGCTTCTAGCTACCGAGTAATTGCATTTCGACTATAGTAAACCTAGATACAGCGTATTTATCATTTTTACGACTACTAGAATTTCCCTCAGCTCTGTTTTCCGATCGAGCGTAACTATTCATCCATTTAAAACAGTGCATCCACAGGGTCGCAATTAATCAACCGATAAAATCTATTACGCTCGAGTAACTAAATAACAATGAACGAATCAAATTAACTCCAATCGGACACTGTTCTCGATTAGTTTAAATGGCAATACTGTGTCCGCGGAGTGATAACAACTGACCATTTTCTCTATCACCTCGCGTGTAAAATTTTGGGAATTCAAAAAACATGGACGTCGAGAAATTATTTATTCGAAACATTGTATTCAGTATGAAATACTGAAAAATAGATTTCCAGGGCTCCAAACATATTGTTGAATATAGATTTATTTTGCTAGCAGTTATCGCCAATTATTTAAAAGGGATCTTGGTAATCTCCAAGTTGAGAAACGATTTTTTTCATAAACGCCAGTCAATTCTTGAACATTTACTAACACTTTCTCCCAAACCAATTTATCCAAACTGCATTTTCCCGTCGTGACAGCGCGTCTCAGGGACGCGTCGCTCCTAATTAATTTCCAAAACGCCAGATACAAAGGCCTCCACGGAGCTCTTTGTTCCTGCCCGTTGTGTTTCGTCCGACGAGCACACGACGAGCAGACACTT
Organism: Perdita meconis; assembly: GCA_030770465.2. Classification (NCBI taxonomy): domain Eukaryota; kingdom Metazoa; phylum Arthropoda; class Insecta; order Hymenoptera; family Andrenidae; genus Perdita; species Perdita meconis. The sequence continues at coordinate 8,052,741 of JASKOS020000001.1, forward strand.
CGATAAAGCGCGATTAAATTTCCATCGTTCTCCCCTCGCGCGCGTCGGTTTCGGTGCATCGGACCTTCGTAGAGCTAATCAACGAGGCGCGATGTTTACCCAACGTCAACCAAGGATGTCCACTTGAAACGATGTTACGTTTGTCGCTATGAGAAATATGTGCCGCGATCGAAGGACTGGAGCAATTCTTCCTTTAAAAAATTGGAAAGCTTGTTAGCTGCAAATTGAGAGATTCATACCTTGTGAAAATTTTATTTATAATCGAAAGAAAAATTGAGAACGAACAATTCAATATAGACTTCTAATAGATTTGAGATTCTAGAGATCATGATATTTTTCAAAGTAACCGAATGTAGAAACTTGTGTAAATTCATTTGCTAATGCAATGATCAACATCTTGGGGAGAAAGGGTGATTTAATAACACACGAATAGATTGATTCATAAGCTTTACTCTGTCCATACAGAGTGCGCATCTGCAACCATTTGCCTCCCAAATTAATTATCGGCACATTTATCAAATTCCCAGGAGTCTACAGATAAATACTCAAAATAATCGCTATTAATTACCACGGAGAAACAGAACTCTTCATTCAGAAGCACACGGTTCGTCTCTATATTTTTTAAACATTTAATTGCAGCACTGTTACAGTCAACAATTTTTAGACAATAATTTTAAGACACAGAAAATTTTAAATAAATATGATTACTCAAAATAAATTTATTTTTAACACTGTTACATTCCTCTTAAAAGAAGAAAAAATAATTTTCTTGAGAATAGCGATAATGAATTTTTAATATAACTTCAAAGAATAAGAAATCTAAATATCAGCATCAAACTTCTCGTGTTCTTCGTAAAAATAAAATCGCTGCTAAAGGAAATAAAATACTTCAATAATTCAAAAAGGACTCAAAGACCATAGCAAAACAAAAGCATAGCTTCTCTGAAATAATGTTCCAATTTTAGCAGCAGTGAAAGTGAGAATCAAATTAAATTACTAAAAGCAAATTGTTTACAGTTACAAACAAATGAATTAAAAAAAACTGACAAGTTTAAATTATCACCGGATTCAATGAATTAAAAAATCATAAAATGGGCAAATGGTTTGAATTATCAGTAGCTTTTTAGTCAAATTTGAAAGAAGCCGTTCTTCGCAACAGTGTAATATAAACATATGTGCAGTAGAACCTCAATTATCCTTATTTTTATTGTCAGGGGATTGAATTAATTCTTTCTTGCATTAGATGTAATAATACAGTGGAACTCTGAGTAAGACTTAAACTGCAGTTTAATAGTGTCCCGCGAATTATTCGCATTTTATTTCATAAGCATCAAGTCGGTTAATCGAGGTTCTACTGTACACCTTTACGAGAAATCAGTAAGCTCAGTTACTTAACCCGTCACAACAGTCGCTTCTAAGCTTTCGCTTGGAATTTGCAGCAAAATCTGCATTTCAAGCGTCCCGATGGACACAATCCCGAAATCGCCTGATATCAATTTACCGAGCCGAAAGCTCGACCCGAGTCACGCCAACGGCGGTCAATTTTGGCTCCAGCGGGAGTTCGTATCAACGTTCTGCAAGCACTTCGCCGGTTGCACAACGGGACGAAGATTCGCGGTGACAAGGTGAACCAGCCGCGCATTTGCTTCATTCGCCCATCGAGACGAAGGCTCTTCGCGAAACTTCGGATAGACTGTGAAGGGTGGAGAATGCGCGACCCCCTCGCCGCGCCGGAGACGCGCGGTTCCGGCGTGCCACCTGCACTCCGGGAAAATTCTGTCTCGCGACAGAGTCGTCAATCAAAATTAACTGCGCCATTAAGCTCCGTCAGACCGTCCATTAGGACAGCCGACGCGCGAGATGGATCCGAGTGTTAATTGCTGGGCAACGGTGTTTTAAAACGGCACTTGCCCAACGGGGAAATCGTAACGCTCTTATCTCGTTTCAACCCTCATCCCTTCACGAGGGAAATTGCGGTGTTTAACAGCTACTCCCTTCACGGAAAAAAAAATTGTGAAAGGGTGAAGAATCTCGACTCAACGCGAACCCGAAATTTTTCCAAGAGAGCCGCGCTGTAATTTTAATGGCTTCGTCCCCGCTTATTTCGAGCACTAGGCAAGACGACAACTCTATGACAAATTTCTCGCGAATATTTTGGCCCGTAACGGGGGCGTATCGCCCAAAACGATGTCGTCAATGATAAATTAAACGCTGAAACGGTCGCGGCCGAGTGTCGAGGAACGGTCGCAATTTACGAGTTGCTCGTTACCCAAAACGAACCGATGGGTTCGGGTCTCTGTTCTCGGTCAACGGAGCACGGGAAGCAAACGAGGCGAGTAGACGTAGCCGCCTACGAGACGCGAAACGACGATTCTGCGCCCTTACGTCTCGCAACTTTACGATATCCCTTTGGTGTTCGCAGAATAAAAATTCCGTGGATCGTAAATCCGCACCGCGGAGTCAGCTGCGGAAAGGGGAACGGTGTTCCGGGGGTAAGGGGAGCGACGCACTAAATCGCTCCGAGTACGTGCAGTTTTCCCCCACGGATGAGGGATGGGGGGAGGGGAAAGCATGCTGCGCTACTAATTACAGTGGGGAGTCGATTGTCGGGTGTCTTGCACTGACAAGCAGGTGGTCCGAGAGGGAATTTTTTCCTGAGCGAAAGATAAGACCTCTGAAGAATATTTCTTTGGTCTGAGTTTTGAGACGATTGTGAATGCACTGGCGTGCAAAATTAAAGGATGAATAAGTTCTCAATGATAAATTGTGGATGTTTAAAGTGAGTTGTAACTCACGTGTTAACACTCATTCTTATAACACGAAGTTCTAGTGGTGTGCTTTAGATAATTATTCATTATAAGTTATTTCAAATAAATAAAAGGAAGGTTTGAATCTTCAACCCTATGTTGATTTTAATCGTAACAAAAATTTAATAAGGTCCGTAGAGGCGTTTGAATTTATAAATTTCTCGAAAAGAAAAAGTATTTTTGCTTCTTTCACCCGATACATGATGTAAAAACACTTTTTAAAAAAATTAGTAAAAGCAAGGCTATGAAACTTGAGTCTTCAAACTTTAAAATGAACCCAGGTAGATTGTTGCACGATGTTTTTTCACTGAGTTACAACAGTTTAAATATCGACACTTTTTCATTAAAAATTTAGTGCTCCTTTTATTTTGCTTGTCAGTATATTTTTATACTACTTTGATGTTGCAAATACAGGGACTCACAGATTTATTCCAAAAAAGGTATTTGCCTTTGTATAATAAAAGTTATGGAAACGTGGAAACTAAAAGCACATAAATTGATAGAAAACTATAGTACTCGGGATTTTACAATCAATTAACGTTTAGAACACGTGAGAACCTGTGGGTCATTTTTTTTAAGGTAAATAACGTGGTCTTTTTTAAATTATTTATCAAAATAGGCAACTAGAGGCTGAACTATTGACTCGTACTACTGAATTTTTTAGAAGAGTTTGAGAAGGATCTGTCAATATCCAAATTTTTGAAAATAATTTCCAACGTGAACTTGCTAAAAACATTGTTTAAAGTCTCCTATTGTATCAACTAATACACAAACTGTGCTACTTACATTTTTTATCTGAAAAAATTCACCTACGTTCTCAATGAACTTGAAGATAATATCGAAGGGTTGAAACTATCTACTGAGATTTACAATGAAACTATTTAATTTCTGTTCGAAAATGTTCTTATCGGGGTTGAAGTAGGTTCCGTAAAAATGAATTCATCAAATTGTCTTATCTTTCGACGTCAAGCTCGGGTTCCGGCTCCAAAGAAGGTTTAATAAAAGAACGGAGAGCGGCGTGCGAAATTTTATCGACGCTTCCTTTCGATATGTCGGCTGTTCGAGAATGCGGGTCATGGTTGGGCGAGAGAAGTAAGTTGCTGGATTGGCGGCCAATACTTCATAGCGTGGCTGGTGAGCGAGAGGCATGTTCTATAGGTCGGTGACGCTAACTACGTGGTTGGAGACATAACCGCACGTACGCACGATAAAATGCACGCGCCGCATTAATATCGGGCGTACACGAATGCCGGGGTGGGCGTGATCGAAACCACGATACGACCGAAACACTCATTCCCTTGCGAGGAAAGTCATCCCCCTTTGTGGGAGAAATTCGAACCGTGATTCCAGACCTCGCTACGATTCTTGGGGCTACGATTTAATGTTCTCTTATACATATGCATAGCTTAATGCTTTAACTACCACTTCACCTACATTCGTAGTTACGAGTATAATAGCATTAAGTTCTTAAATTTGGAATGAGAATAATGAGAATTTGTATGGAGATTATTAGAAGAAGAATAGTACTTTAAAGGATAAATTAGTTAAATAGAGCCGTAATGAGAATTCAAGATAATATGGCTGGAATAAATTTTAGGAAAATCGTTTTACAAGTTTGTCAATAAAATATGTTTTATAGCTTCAGGAAATTATTGGCTCACTTTGATATTCTTTTGGATATCAGAAATTATTGGAAACAGTAGATTTTTAATTGTTCTGTCTCGGTGCAAGGTATGGGTTTCGGCGTATCGTCGTTTTTAGTCTGCATCACTTACATTCTTTTGGAACTTTTCCAAAACTGATATTGCAAAAACTATGACTATGAAAGGAATTAAATTCTATGGCAATCTACGGAAAAATGTCAACAATATTTCTTTAAAAATACAAACCTCCCTTCAATAATAATTAATTATAAATTATTTCAGGTAGAAAAGTTTAAACAGATATTGCATCAAAACTATGAAGAAGGAAAAGGTATACGTGCATCTAAATTGCGTAACTCTCGCGAAGGGGAAACAAAAAAATTCCAGAAGAATGCTACCCCAGGAAGCGACGGCGTCTTCGACAGGACCTGTGTGTGTTCACTATGCAAAATACAATATATATAGATTATGTGTGGTTGGGTGTTAAGATAGATCAGGCATTACGGTTTATCGGATAATCGTGCCCACCGTCTTGACGTAGTTGACGGTCTCGGCGGTCGCCTCGGTGAGGGCCCTTCGTAGCCGTGATCGTCGGACCTGCGACAGCGTACGTGGACAGAGTACGACGCCCTGCGCACCGGCAGCGGACCCAGAACCGGAAGCAGCCATCATGGCCGTGGGCGCCGGAGGCGTCGTCGGCATCATCGTCGACGACGATTTGCACCACCACGGGAACTGGGTGTGTTTTTATCACGTTGGTTATTCGTCACAGAACTCTTACATTAGGCACAGATGGTAGTGGTTACAGGTGCACAGTGTTCTAACGAGTGGCAAAGACAAGGCTGACTATGTAATACATGAGAAGAGACAAGGTGTGCACGCGTGGGCGGTCAGGGTGGTGGTCACCTCGACGGTGTGCTAGGAACGACGCTGGGTGTCTGATTCTGACCCGAACGAGGATGAAAGTCCTCGACTAGACGGAATATTTCGATCACTTGTTTAATCGTTAATTGTTTTAATGGTAAAATGAAATGGTAAAATTGATTAGTAAATATATGGAGGATTCGCAAACTAATCAGTAGACTGCGGAAGTTTATGCATTTACGGCAATTTTCGAATTACAAAAACCTATAAAGACGCCTGCAGGTATAAAAATGCAATCAAATATAAAAAAACATGGTGCATTTTATAATATTTAGAAAATAAAACACACATTTATTTGAGATTCAGTTGCTGTTGTATGTCTATAAAAATATTAATTTGCATAAACTTCCGTAGTCTACTAATCAGTGTAAGTCACTTTTCACTATAAATGACTTGTACTGCATAAACATTCATTTCTTCTAATAATTTTCAATCGACAATGCAACTTTATTATGATACTTTTTCACTAATGGGAAATGATATTTATCTACTAAAATATATAATAGACATAAAATGTCTCACTTAAAATTAATTATAATGTTAACATGTTGGTTATAATGTTCTGAGCCCTGAATATTTTACTGATTTCTTGAGATAGTTTCTATTTTCTTTTAGAGCTTAAATAGTGACTACAGGAAACTATTAAAATGTTTTTTATTCAAAGAAACAAAAAAATTTCTCCAAGTTACTGGGCATGAAAAATTCAACTATTTTTTTTTTCATTTGTGAATATATAATACTTATTACATTTAATTGTTGATCGTTAGAAAGCAAATTAAAAGAGAAGGTGTCTTCTGCTGTGTATCTATGCAAAATATTAATATAATTGAGGCGATTAAATGTTATCTCACATTATGAATAATTAAGGTATTCATGCAATCGGTTTATCACAAGTTTATGCAAATTTTAGTAGAATTTATTATGGATTTATAATATTTACGACTGACTATTTTTAATTGATAAAAGAATCAAGAGAAAAATTAGAAAAAAGCAATGGACAGTGTCTTAAACAGGATTATAAAAAATAATGTACACCAAGTGGCAAACAGGAGTGTATTTTAAATAAAAGCATTGCTTTTACTAATTGGAAAAGTAAAAAATAATCCAAACATAGAATTTATGCAAGTGAATGTAGAAATTTAAAGAATAACTATACAAAAATTCGCAAAATTCCTTCTACTTCTTTCATCTTATACACACTGACTATTATTTTTTAAAGCATGTAAATAATTTTTTAAGCAATTCATTATTTCAAAAGACAGGTACTGCAAAAGCAGCATATAAGGAATTTTTTAATTAGAAAATCTAGAATTTGTATAAATTCATTACAAAAAAATTATTGAAATAACTACTCAAATCCACAGAAATCTTCAGTTCCACATGCTTCATCTTCGTTAAATGATCATAAAAAATGATCTTGAATAAATTATCGTGACTAAATGAGATGCATTTGAAACACTGCTTCGTCTTCACGATACACTCCAAACGCACCAACCTAATATTAATGACAGTCACGAACTCCCGATTTTCCGGAGATCCAAACCTCGAGGACCTCCGAAAATATTCATCGCCAGGATCAGACACGTGCCAACGATCTCTCGAATCGTCACCCCGAGGAGACCGTCCCTCTCGCCCCCGTCGCACAGGGTGACCCGACCGAGAAGACGACGTCGAATACACGCGGGTCGCGAGTAAAGTTCGAGGTCGTCCGACGAAAGGGGTCACCTTGCGCATCGTGCAGAAGCCGGACAGACAGAGACAGAGTGAAAAGAACGTTCATAGAGAAAGCGGACGTGTGTCGGACGCGTGATCGTTGCTATCGATTGCGGCCCGTCCCTCGTCAATCCTTCTCTAGGTCTGTCTTTCTTTGCTGTTCGATCGCGATCTCGGCGGCGGGAGAAGTGGAGGGTGTTTGTGGTGGCGGCGGTGGTGAGTGAGTGAGTGAGTGAGTGAACTGTAGGCACGACAAGCTTGGAGACTGGCGTTCCTCTATCATCTAAGCTTGACCACTACGCTGAGCGCTACCCGCTGGACTAAGGGAGAGCCCCGCGTGTAAGATTTCTCTCGGACGGGGGCGGGGGAATGGTGCTCTGGCGAACAATCGAATGGGAAAGCGTCTCACTCGCCGGAGTCGCGGCCACTTTTCCCGCGGTCTGGCGACCTGCTCCGGAGGAGAGCTTAACGATGCAAGAGAACGCTAATGGATGATGCGAGGCGGATGCCGTGGCAGATTCATGATGTTGTTCTCGTTCTACTTACAGCTCTGCCAACTACGCTTGCGATCTACCGGGCCGTGGGCGGGGGGTGAAGGAGGGTGACTCGCTGAGGGGAGAACTGAGATGAACTGCGGACGACTGAGAATCGCGAGCGAACGACGCTGCTGAACGGGCAACGACTGTGTGTATTTTGTATCGTTGGTGAAATCTCCGGGCTCTGATCTTTGGCGATTTGTTGCTTCGCCGGCAAACTGAGGGAGAATTGAGAGCAGGTACTGATACTGAAATCGGCCTGGGAGAGAGCCGGACCACAGGTTGTTCATGTTTTCCATTTATCTGACGAGGAATTTTTAGATGTCCTACTCTGATTGCTCTGGTTTTCATGTTTACTTTAGGATATCGAAAAATAACAAATAGGGTAAAGGAGAAATTTATCATTAGAATGTGGATTCTTATGTAAAATAAAACCTTTGCAAGCACAAATGAAGAATTCGGAGTAATAGTATGCTTAATTTTCCAAACATTGTAACTTGAAGTATGTTTTACATATTTTCATATACTTTATACTTGCTACTAGTTAATCGATATTATTTTCTGATAAAACACTCATAGGTGTTCCTGGCTTAAAAATACATAATTATCCTGTAAATACTATTCTTGCAACAAATATGAGTCATAAAGTAATCAGATAATAAATATTTAAAATCCCTTCGTTACATTTTATAAAAAATTCAGATAAAAAATTTTAGTTGAAAACAACCCATGAGAGATTTATTTATGTTTGAATCTTTAAATAATACGAATTTTGGTATCTATTCTCACTGATTTTGAGGGCTGATTTCATCTCCAAAATATGAAAAAGAGGTCAAAATAAAAACACACGTATTCCTAATTTTCTGGTGCTTTAAAATCTAAAACATGTGAAAACCAAAACAATCAAGAACGTACACCTGACAAGTACTCCTTCAGAGAAGAAACCCAAGGGATAGAATTGAGAAAGATACTTCGCAGGAAGAGAAGTTGAAAGCGAGGAACGAATTTTTTCCACCCAAATATTTACTTTTCGAACCTTTTTCTAGGCACTCCTCGTGAATATTGATTTCACCTTAAAAGAATGAAGCTTTCGACAGGAAGGTTCGAGCGACAGAATCTTCGATTTTAAGCTAATATTTGAAACCTTCTCTGGATTCGAAACTTTCCACGAGGAAACGCAAGAATATTCCATTTCCGCGTCAATATTTACACCTTGCTGTAATTAATAAAGTCTAAATTATCCGTCAAACGAAAAAAGTTAATTCCCACAGACTCGACTTCGTCTCCACGGAGGAATAGTTCCCCACGACGAAGAAGGTTGTTCCGCGGCAAAGAAACCGAGGAACGTATTTCCCGGAGCGAAAACTTCGAATATCTCGTGGAGCTAAGCAAACGTGGAAGTTTGAGAATTCTTGGACGGGAGCGCGCTTGTAAATTACACCGTTAAGAAGAACCTTGGCAAAATCGTTGCGGACCCTTGCTGCAAAGTGTTCGAGGATACATCGCTCAGTCCTAGGAATCTGAGATTCCAATAATGATCAGAGGATCTACGAATTTGTAGCCGCTGTTTCCGAAGGCGTTCCAAGAAGGAATTCATTCAAATGCGATCCGCGCAACTTTGCGCAATTTCCATTGTTATCTTCGTTCCGCCGGTTTGAAGGTTCGCGAGGAACGACTGGGAATCCGTCGCTGTATCGGCTCCGCCGTGCGGTTCGCGAAAATATGTTGACCCATTCGAGAGGTCATCGAGACGACGGAAAATAAGGTCCTCGGAGAAACGTTCGGACAATCACAATATTTGCTCCTTCGAATAGCAGAAGGAATACTTTTGTCGGTGGGTTCAGTGAAAAGGTTAATAGCACAGGAACGGAATTGTACATACAAGATGGAATTGATAGATGGAAAACACAGAATTTTTTTGGAGAACATTGAATCTTGAAATTCTATAGAAATTATCTATGAAAAATAGTTTTGAACTCAAGTCCTGCGATTTTTATTAATCCCTTGACTATTTATTTAATTATATACAGTGACTCAAAGGTCCGTTCATTTATATTCCAACTATTAATTGAGTGTGACATCCTCAGTATTATATTTCTTCTATTAATTTATGACTTTTCGGCTTCTTTATTTAATTGTTTCTCAGTTTCCGTAATTTTTATTGTGCAGAGGTAAATACCTTTTTTACAAGGTAGATAAAATTTGTGAATCACTGTGACTGCACTATTAATTATCTTTTTTTATTTAATTTAGGAAGCTGGTAAAATGATCGACCCAATAAAATTTAATTTTGATGCAAAACTATTATTTAGGTAGGACTTATAATTTCTATTCAGAGGTTTAAAATTGGAAATGTTAGTAAAATCTGGATACTGGTTAGATTTTTCTATGCATCTACTCACCCGCAAAAAAATATTATTCACCATAATTTCAAAACTTTACCATTCTTGCGAATATATTATGTCATCCTATAAGTAATGTCTCAGAATATTTTATTTTTCAAAGAAAACTGTTTAAACTTATATTTAATCACTGATATGCAGGTTACTGTTTTCTGTGATCAACTTCTATTCTTCAGATGATTTTTAAGATTCTTAGTACTTTAAAACTAAGATTGAAACCAGGAATGACATTAGATTTGGTATTTCCTAATAATTGATCACGTAGTATGACTCAATTAATAATCGAGCAACCGTAATAACAGGATTGCGGATAAGTACGTATGTATGGCAATTTTAAAAATACTTCTACAAACAACGATATTTGTTACTATTTTAATAAAATATTAAAAATATAATACATTTTAGAATATCTATAAAATAGAACACAGATTTATTTAAGATTCAATTGCTGTTGCATGTCTATAAAAATATTAATTCGCATAAACATCCGCAATTCAGTCATTATAATCAAAAGAAGCCATAGGATGTGATTTAACCGAGAACTTAAACTTCCAAAGAGCAACTCGAGTCAGCAAGATTAGAAATGGAGGTACAATCTTGAGGAAACAATTCTCCAAACTGAATTCCCAAGATATCAAGGAGATATAATCGCTTCGACTCGCAATAAGCAAAGTCGGAATGAAGAATCACCAACACGAAGGGCCACCTCGCAGATGGTAGTAAATCGCTATCCTTGCAAGGATTCCACTTTCACCCTGCAATCGCGAAAAAGTTCGCCAGGACGAGTGTTGAAGGATGCTCGACTGACACTCGAGACGCGATTAGTCAACGTTTTTGCCTATAATCGTGCAGAATGGAGACTCGAGTTTGCGAGGTGATCGAGGTTAACGGTCTACGGTCGACGCTGCTGTCGTCTTTACGACTGGGACGATTCAGGGGGAGCTTTAATGAAAGCATATTTAAGTTTTGGCTGTGTTGGTCTATTGTTCGTCAAGTTTAGAGGTTCTGGGACGATTCGTTATAAAATGAAGTCACCGTAAAAGTAGCTCGCTTGCTGATATATTTTCCTACGAACTTCGACTTGGAACAACCCTCAACTCTTGCGATATCAACCCAAACAACTACATCAGCGGAGAATAATAAAAATTCCATCCCCAAGATTCCAAGAATTATTCGCCCCACGAATTGGCCGCGATTTAGGGGCGGCGGAATCTAGAAGCAGATGTTTGGGGGGGATGAAAATATTTCGCGAAGGACGGAACGACGTGTCGGGGGCGTCGGATCGACCGCGGAGTCCCGTGAAACTTTTCGCCCGCAGTTTCCGAACGCATCCGAATACTCTCGATCGAGATTATTGGAACCGGGTCGCGGCGACGGCGCCGGATCCTAAATATTTGAAACCGATCCTTGTCTGTTCCCCGAAGAGCAATGCACCGCAGGGGCGTAGGTAGTTCCGCAACACGACGACGGTTGTCGATGATTTCCGCGATGAAATTTGCACGGAAACTTGGGATACCTGGCTGCGAAAGCTGTCGAAAACGGCTAACCGACGAAGTTCTTCACTTCTTGTTTCGTTTCCGCGTTATGAAAGTTTATATTTGGTAAACTTCGTGCTCTGAAATCTGCTCGCAGTTACCGTCTATTTAATTTCACTCGGTAAACAAATTAATTGTCGACTTGTTTCACTTAAACCGAATTGAGAAGGAAGTTGTTCATCGAGATAAATGCAGAATATCGCGGGACGCGGAATTTATTTACAGTATTTCTCGCGGATTTTATTAATATTTTATAGCAAATGGAAATTCGTAGCTCGCGGAACCAAGATAATTCCAAGCTTTAAACAATTTATGTGTTCCATTTAAGCCCGATTTTAATATTCTTCGACACATGTTACTTTATTGAATTCGAAATCTACTCGCCGAGCAGATGGCGAGAAAGAAAAAACATTGTATACATATTCCTCTCTGCGTATTCTGAAATTGAAATCGTCGTAATTTACTGTTACTTTGTTACTCTTCCGATTCGCACGATAAGTACTAGCGTTTAAGTAATCGGCGGGTTATAATTACTAGGACAACGGATCGCAGTTATCTAAATAGTGGTTGCAAAAGCAGCTAAACATCTAAAAAATACTTTCCAAGGGAAGCGAGTTAATAGGCACTTATCGTCAGCCCTAAATAATAACAAAATTACGTAACTGAATTTCAAAGCTTGCATTTACCAAAACCGCCAACCTGTAACGAGCATTGTCACTTTACACTCAACTAGATAAATAATTCTCTATGGCAACGTGGCGTAACAAAATTCTGACAGCGTTAAAAGCCAACCACTAATCGATGTAAGGGCGTTCTACCCGAAATACCAACGCGATTCAATAAGTTTATTTATAGCGAGAATTGGAATCGAAAATACCGTTTCATTCCTCGATTGTTGTCCCACAAAATATACGCATTTCAGAAAAGGGGAACGATTTATGGAACGCATAGAATAAAACTGGAACTCAGACAATGTTGCGACGGAGTAACGTCTCGGCAGCAAATATTGGACCATCGATTCGAACCTCGTTCGAGGCGAATGTGCGTGCGATCGGATACAACGATTCGACTTTTTCACCGGTCAACGATACCCTGGCGACTCACGCAGGGAAAAGAAGTGCTCGCGCACGTAAAAACCTCGGATTTCAATGGGGTCGCAAACGATCTAGTCCGAAATGAACGGTACGTGTTTCGCATTATTCTCCGACGAGCACCGTACCCGAAAGGCAACAGAGATTCCCTCGATTTCCCGTGATCGAGGGAGATCGACGATCGCTCTCGAGGGAAACATTGCTCTCGATCTCGTCGACGGAATCGGTGGTTCGACGTGGCGCGACGAAACTCGCAATTCTGTGGAGATTATAAAAAAATCCTCTCTTCCAAATAGTTTATAATTTATTCCTCTTTCCAGAATAAAACCTGAGCGACAGGCTGTCAAGCATAGGACGCGGCTTAACAAGAATTCGCAAGATCGTGGAATAACCAAAGTTGAAGGGGTGAAAATCATCCCTCAATTTTCCTCTCATTCTCGAATAATAATAATTTTCGGAGCTGAAGTTTTTTACCGGCGAAAATTCTCGGAAAGATTGATGCTCTCCTTCCACCCAGAATGCAAATTTGCTTCCCCTTTCTCAAAAATTTAATCTCGCGCGGTGAAACGGATTTATGCAAAACAACGCGGCGAATTAATTATTAATCTAGCTCTGCAGGTAGCGAAGGAGTGAGGGCGCAATATCAATGATACCGTCGCGTCGGATCGAACGCAATCTCAGCTGGCAACCTTGGGCCACTGAATTATTCCATGAATCAAAGAGCATCCCCGCGAACCGCCATTTCGTTAATAAAAACCGAGGCTCGGATCCGCGAGCAACCGAGAGAGAGAGAGAGAGAGAGAGAGAGAGAGAGAGAGAGAGAGAGAGAGAGAGAGAGAGAGAAGTTCAAAGGATCGAGGGTCTTCCCGTTCAGTTCGTAATTGTCCTTCTCACTCAATTGTTTCCATTGACGATTAAGGTATCCCTTCTGCTTCTTTTGCCATCCACGTGCCGTGGGAATCGTCTGCAGATCGTGGAAAAACGGAAGGGAAAAAAACAGACACGACGGATCCGACGCGACGATTTTTATCCGATCCATTCTAATGAAAGACATTCATCCGAGAAAATGGGAAATCGGTATCGATCGAACTGGGAATCGCTTTTCGGTAAATTAGCAATTCAAGTTTATTATTTGATGAACTTATGTACCAATGGTGGCCGAATTGTGGCTCGTGAGCCAAATGGAGCTCTTCCAGACACTAAATGTGACTCTCATTAGTCAAATTGTAATTAGTATTACAACTTCTAATTATCTGTTACAAAGGAAATGGAAGGTGATACACTAGTCGCGGATACCGTGTGTCTCTAAAATGAAATATGAAGAGGTAAAAGATGCAGCATGAAGCTGCATGCACAATCGACTTCTCGTTTTTCGAACTACAAGAATTTTTTATTTTAAATAGCTAGAGTTTTAAGCCACCTAATTGTACATTTCTTAATAAGAGTAATTTGATGAGAATAAAGGATTGCTAAAGATTACTGAAGAATTGCTGAAATTACTATGCAATATAATATTTATCGTAAGTATCTTATCAATTTAAAACTTCAAGGAGTTGAAGTTAGAGATTTAAAGGTTTAAGGTTAAACATTTAAAGAGTTAAACTAGGAAATTTAGAGATATTCAAAATTTCAGTTCAGAGATTTGAAAATCTGATGTTGGATATTTAGAGATATTTGGAATTGAAAGTAGAGACATTATGGATTGAAATTGTAAATTGAAAATGTAAAAGTTGAATATTTTAATTTTTGAAGACTTAAAATTAAAGATTCGAAGTTGAAAATTCAAAAAGTTGAAACTAAAGATTGGAAGACTTAAAGCGAAAGATTTGAAGAGTCAAAATTGAAGATTTGAGTATTTAAAGCGGAAAAAATTGAAGAGTTGCATCAAAAATTTGAAGCATACAAGTCAAAGATTTGAAAATTTCATGTTCCAAAAATTTTTAGAATTAAAATTGGAAATCAAAGGAATGTTTGAGATTTGAAGTGTTGAACATTGAGACTTGAAAAGCTAAAGATAGAGATTTGTAAAGTTGAAATCGGTTCGATAGGAATTACTAAAATTATTACAGAATGCAATGTCTATCGTAGTATAATTCACATTATCTAGATCATTCTTAAAAATCGCTTTTTCTTTAAACGAAGCCTCAGACCAAAAAAACGTTGCACTAATTTTCTCCCCATTTTTAAGGTAGAAAAAAAAGTATTAGTTCGAATTACAAATTCAGAAATCTATTTTCTATCATCACAAATGATTAATAATACATTGATGAAAGAAAAAATACTAACTATAAATCAACTCTCCAGTATTTCTGATAAATGAAATGTAGCTTCCACGACGATAAAATTAAGCCATTTCTATCATACCCATCATTTCTTCCGATTTACGGATTCAGGGAAAATAGAACAAAAGCATTTATAAAATAATTAATTTCTCAAATGTGGCATATTCGCGAAACCAATCTTTACAAAAATTATGGATCCAATTTCGAAGATTTCCGAGAGGAAAATCAGAGAAGATATTACCCTCGAGCTTCCATCCCATCCAGATCGACTCCTACCAAAAATAACTCATCCCCTGGCAGACACAGATGAACCCTCATAAAATAAATTTTCTAGTAATTTGATGACTACTTTAGCGCTGCTCTGACGCTGAAAGAGTAGTTCCGAGGAGACGTATGGTTCCAGTTTGCAGAATCGCCCTACATGCACGTCGCGCATTATGAACATTCGCGACGTGCTCGCACATATTCCGCACGTGCGAATCGCGGAACGTCGATAACGCGAACAATCGTTATCGAAGCCAGGCGAGAGTGCAGCCACGGGGTTCTGACGGAAACCACGACCTGGGATAATAGCTGGATGGCTTAATCCGCGGATTAAGGCGCACGACTCAGGCACCGCAATTGATTGGGACTGCCTCGGTGAACCTTTATACGAGTTCAGTTTCAACAGTCTCGAAAATTTATGGCGAAAAGCTCCGGCGAATCAGCGAGTAATCCATTCTCGTCGATCAGCCGATCCTCGAGCACGATTAGGGTTGCCCCAGCCTCTCGAAATAGGGCAGCTTTCGGCCTCCGGGCCTTATCACTCCTTGCATGTCGAGTGTCGGTGGATGAAGCGAAGAGCGGATAAACTGTGGGGGTGGTTTGTTATTCGAAACAGCAATTGTACAATTTGTAATAAAAAGATAGTTTAATTGGTTTAGGTTGTAAAAATTCTTGAAAAAAGACAACTGATTGGGTGTGGAAAATTATGGAAAGTACATTCCAAAAGGTTTACAAAAAATTGGGGGCGAGTGTTTGAGTGAACTTTAAGGGGTGCGTTGGTATCGTTGCAAGAAGTGATTTGCTTTGCGGATTGAGGAGGCAACTGCTGAATATGGAAGAATCGGACTAATCGGTCCGAGGAGTAACATTCTGAATATTAAACAGTTTCAAGTATCCTTATCATCACCTATAAAATCTCAGAGAATAAAATTTACTCCAGGAATGTTTTTCCAGGAAAATTTCACTGTTCGCTTTCCGAATAGGAAGTCCTTTTATTGCGTATGTAGCGTCAGAATTGTTTTCAACGTGGCTGATAGACTTCGTGCGGGTACGTGAAAGAATTCTCCGATGCGGGGTGTGCTTTAGATCGTCTGCACGCGATAAAAACGTAAAAACCGCTGTCCTTGCTTTTAAAGTCCCGAATCCCATTCGCTTCATTTCCCAGGATGCGCTTGTACGGACGAGAAACACGTACAACGTCTTAGATTTATAACGAACCCCATTATTACGACTACAAGACACGACATTTACCCCGTAGAGCTTCCAGCATTTTCCTATTGAGACTTCTCGGCGATTTCATTCTATTCCCGCAGAATCGAAACTCTTTATTTGCTTGTAACTTCGACGAAAGTAATGAGATTGGTGTAGCGGGAAAGAAAGGAAGATTAAATATTAATTTCTAGGAAAGAAATACTTTTTCTGAAGTGAAGAAAGTACAGGGAATCATTTTCTCAATGTGAGGTCTCAGCTTTAGTCATTGAAAATTTTGAAATTCACTTTGGATTGAATTAAACTTTAGAATAGGGCTTTTATGAATGTTCGAATGTCCTAAGTATTCGAATTATTAGAAATATGTAATAGTGTATTAGTACGGATTCGATCAAGTCGAAGAATTGAATATTCCCAATTATTGAAATAAGGTAAGTGACCCCATTACTGACCGTACCCCCATTACCGACCGGTTACAAATTATTTGTTGTTTATAGCAACGAATAAAATATATGAATCTACGTAATTTATTCAAAGTCATGAGAAATATACATAGAATCTTACAATATAAAAACAATTTTTATCTTTTTTTTTTATTGTAATAGCTAGATGGCAAAATCCGGTCAATAAAGGGGACATCCAGTCCTTTATATAATTTTCATCATAATTTTTATGTAAACAGTCAAATAATATTTCAAAACCGATTTCATTAGGAAACTAGAGACGATAATAAATACGGTCATTCATACTTTACTCAAATATTGTCATGTATTAATAAAAAATTATTATTTTGAAATGATTACTTTCTTAACTATCCCATAATGGGGTTATTTACCTTAACGTTTGAATGTTTAAATACTGCGAATGCTCGAATAATTACAGCTTTACTTTGAAATGACTTTTGAAATAAACTATCGAATACAGCAAAAATAATAAGTACAATAATAATGATAGAATAATAAGTACAAAAATAATAATAGAAGTTACTAAGGATTCCCATACTGAATTCATCAATCAAATCCAGCTTCATTAACACTAAACTGCCCCAAAATGTCTTTAATTCATTCTCCCCTTAATTCCCCTTAACAGAGATCAATCCCACCCCCTTAAAAAAAATGACCGCAGCCCAGGGACATAAATTCCGAAACTCCAATCTCAGAAATCCCGTAATCCGTCAATTAGAAAAAAAAATAGGGGTGAAATAGGGGGAAGTCATTCGTCAGGAGCAGGCAAAGAGGCCCAATTACCGATCGTGTCACGGTATCGCGACGCGCGGCTTGATTCCGTGTATGACATGCTGGAGCATGATTATAATCCGGCTGGCTCGCAGCCAGAATCACGTACAGAGCCATTTTCCGTGACCTCGTCCGCCCAATACTCCAGGTATCCATGCGATACGACTCGATCCTCCGCGCCGGGGGAGTGAGATAATTAAACTAACAACGTCGCGATCTCGCTGCCGCCCCTTCGTATTCCTCGCTACTTTCCTGATCGCGTTCCTCCCTGGCCCCGGATCTCCGTCTAATGACGACGGAACGGGGATTCCTTTGGTGCACGTCGAGGAACTTCCTCTCGAGAAGAAGCAAATTACCGCTACTTCCTCGGGGGTTGCGCGTCCTTGCTTGAACACGACGAAGCCGGAATTTTCCGTGAAGTCCTGATAAGTTACCTCGGTCTTCGTGGTGGAATCGTGACCGTTCCGCTGTAAAAATTGTTACTTGCCTTCTTGCTCGCGAAAGGGACTCCCGTTGACCGTTAATTTTGGAACAGCAGTACAAGCGACTGAGGTGAGTATCTCAACCTCCGAAGCACGAGGTTTGCGAGGGGTTGCAAATTTGTTCGTAATTAATCACGAGTGTATTTATAGAAAAAATATTGGGTTGGTATTCAGAGATTCCGTAGGAGGAGTTGTTGATGTTTACGTCGTGCTTGAGAGGCGAATCACAGCGAAGAGGCTCGCTGCCGTCTAAGTAATTCGTCCTCAAAGTGACTCCGAACATTCTCTTAATGAATTCCCTCTGGAATATACGAACGGTAATCAAGATCTACTGTGTTTCCAGATGAGTAGTCACGCGTGCAGTTCTCTACGTAACTCGTGGCAATCCCCGAATGCGCATTCCCGTGATGTTTACGGTTCCAGAAGCGAACTATTCTTTGCACACGGTGCCATCTACTACGCAGTTACCCAGCCGTTTTATCAGCGCAGCTTGATAAGCTCCTTATCGTTCGTTGGTTCTTTCCTCGGTCCCTCGGTGGATCCGTCGGTACTAGTGCTGCTCCGTTGCTTAGGGGTTGCTTCCGGCTGTTGCTTCAACCCTCGGTCAGATGGCGGCACAGGCGCCTCATCGATAACGCAGGTCGACCGAGGAGCTTTAAACATTCGTATCCTCCTACCCTTCTTTCTATCCGCCGATACAAATTTTCTACGCTTCACAGACAGAACAGAAACGTTTCGAATTTTCTTCAGAACTTCCGCGCTTCTATCTACGCCTGGTTCTCAAAATAGAAAACCCCTAAAATGCCATCGAATCGGGATCACAGATAAATCACACAAAACTAGGAACATCAAAATCCGGACCACAGAACTGTACATAGCTAACACCAAGTATGTACAATAAGGAACATCAAGTGGAGAAGCTTGAGAACCAGCGATCCGAAGAGCCGAATCCGCTCCACCCTGACCCAGGCTCTCGACGGTTCATACCCAATAACCCGTGCGAGCCGGCTATTGAAAGGCAAGAGTAAAGAAAGGGGAGAGACAAGAAAACACCCAAGGGGGCGAGGGTTGCTCGGGCGGCCAGTCACGCGTGCGAAGCAGGGAATTGAAATTCCCCGTGGAGCGGGTGTTTTAACAAGGTGTGACAGCGCAACCGAGGGGCAGGCCAAACACGAAGAAAACACGGTGGCGCAATCCAACGAGGTGCAACACGCGGGACCTGGCTCGTGCCGCACAGAGGAAACAGACACGTGCTCCGGATCCTCGAGCAACACGATTGGGAGGCGGATCATCAACGATACAAGCAGCAGAGACAACGACACAGCGCCGCCCTGACAACGGAAACGTTTCTCGCTTTCCTCGCCGAGGATTCGACGGACACGCTCGTGCGGAAGGACACCTTGGATGCCGGCGATTGGAGTTCCGGAGACGTGCATCGGGTCTCTTTTCGATGTGATTATTATTAGAACAGCGAACGTGATCGCGTGAGATCTCACGGAGCTGAAGAGGAACGGGACTGGGGCTTCGAGCTGGCTTCTTGATTCGAAATCGGTTCGGTGCAAATCTAGTTTTTTAAGTTTTTAATCAAATTCTAGATATTGAAGTCAGGTTTGAAGTAGTTGGCAACTTTATGGCAATTGTAGAGCATTTATGAGCATTATGATTGCGCCATTTTACACTATCCATTATTTTTGCATCAAAAAATATTTTTTTACTTCTTTGAGCATATAATATTATAACCTTGAAGTTTGAAAAGGATTGCATGCATAGTGTCCTCAGTAAAAATTCTGCAAAATGCACCTGGATTTCAGTCGATAACATCAGGTTCCCCTTTAATATCACGAAACTTTATAGTATTCCCATAAGAAATTAAACACAGCGATCTCGAGCAATTAGACCCTCAACCCCGTCGACTTCAACCGTCAGGAAACTCTCCGCAAATAAATACGATCTACGTTCAAGCCAGGTCGTACACCCCAACTCCAAAACCGTCTTCAAACCCCCGTTATCTCGAAGCAACGCAAACCCACCCCCAGCAAGACCCCATTTCCCGCGTCATTCACGAAGATCCCGCCGACGAAGGGGTCCGCTTCCCCCGAAGGAGGTATCCGCGGCAGGCATCCAGGTTCTTATCGCTCGGCGTGAAAGCATGATAAACGCGGGCGGATATAAAGAAAGGAGAGTGGTTTCGAGCAGTTCAAAGGAGGCGGCTGTGAACGACGACGAAGTGGAGCGAGTGCGTGGAGCTGGTGGTGGTGGTGGCTGGTCGGTGAGTGGGGAGGGTGGTGCACGGCGAAACCCATTGTTTGATCGGCAGTGCGTTGGGCCTGAGGGAGGCTTACCTGTCGGAATTGTCGAATGCCGCCATTGATCCGCAACGAGTCCGCAGCAATCCCAGCGATTCCGTCGCCGGGCTCGCGCAGCTGCCGCAGGGAGGCAGCACTCGGCGCGGTGCCGGCGTGCAGGGGGCAACAACATCCGGAACAACAGCACGCCGACGCTTCCGGTTGCGAGCTCTGTCGTATGATGCGTGCGCTGGGCGACGTTGTAACCAGAACCGGCGGCGGGGGAGCCTGGCAAGGGCAGCAGTGGTGGCCGCTCTTCACGCTTTCCCTGCAACAGTAGTGGAAACGCTGTTATTGACAGTCCGCGTCAAGGGATACGTCAACCGGGGTATTGATTGATCGAATTAGTCCTCGCGAGGGGTGAACGACGCAAATGTTAACCTTCGGTTTCGGGGGGTGGGGGGGGGGATCTTTTTAATCAGAGACTGTTGCTGATAATCTGCTTTACGGTATTACGAATCCGATTCGGTAGGTAGAACTGTATACTGCTGCAGGAAAACTTGGAATCACTTTGTGAATAAGGGAAACAACAAGAGTTGCAATATGCACACGCCTGGATAATTATGCATAGTTATCTTACTGTGGGTGATCAAACTATTAAAGACTGCATATATTACCTGCATACACTGAGAATAATTTATTGTTACTAGGGGATTTATAGATACTGCATTTCTCCAACTGTTTGTATGAAGCTTTCATGTCTGTGAATTGAAAATATGCACTGGAAAATAATGTAAGGAATATATTTTCAATAAACTCAAAATAATTTTCTTTTTAATTGGTACAAGTGTTAGAGTTAAGCGAAAATAGCAAGTAAAACGAAGATTTGTTACAAAAAGTAAAGTGAATAAAATTTGAAAGAAGCTTTATAAAGTATAAATTTTAATAAATTATCAAAGAGTGCTGCTAATGATGGATGTAATAACCTTTCTCGACTTTAGTGCAAAAATACAAAGAGAAGACTCATCAGAAGACTTGGTTCAGAGACAATTTTAAATTTTGAAGAGGAGGATTTACTGGAAATTTAAGTGCATTCAAATTTTGAGTATATTTTATTATTTTTATTTAACATTTATGCAAAATATACCCGATCAAAAATCAGTACAGTACATGCAACGAAAAATTAATTCCAATGTATTTTAGATGATCAAACACTAGTTCCCAATCACGTTATTATTCCATAGCTTGTAAACAATTCAATTCTACTTATTTTCAACATCTGAAAATCTTTTCTTGAAAACAAAACATAAATTTATGTTTTAATAATAAAAAAAACTCTAGGATTTAAGAACTTAGATTTAGGATTTTATCAGGTTAAAAAAAAATATAACGTCAGGAAGGTCCCAAAAATGATCAAAAACTAGTTCCTTAACGGTAGTCTGAACGATAATAAAAGTTTTGTGATTTTCGTGACACATCTGGATCCGACAAGAGGTTAAAAATAAAATTACATGGATAGCCGATGATATAGGGGAGTAAGTATATGCAGCGGGTTTAAATCAGCATTGTTCTGGATACAGTAGAGACAGCCGGTCTATTAATAACGTTCTCATTCTACTGTCCCCGTGCAAATACAGCCGGCTATCTCAAAAGTTCCAGTTCCATTGACAGTTAATCTTATCTCCTGTCGTAACGAAGTTACTTCCCCCTTCGGAATGAAGTTCGCACAAAGGTTAGCGCAGTGCAAAGTTTACCGTGAAAAGAACGGTTACAATAACGTTAGGATCATTAAAGGAAAAGCGCAGTTAACTGCGAGCCAAACTTATTCGAAGGAACTCGGGTAAGTTTCCCCTCGAACTCCCCGGTCGCCAGTTTTGAGAGTACTTCGCGTGGTAACCCGAATTTCGAAAGTTTCCCCACGCGATTCTATCATATTTTAATTTCGAAAGTTCTCCACGCGAATTCAACTCCTTCGGAATGGAAAACGGTGAACGTTCTCAACTATTAAATTTCGACGATCGCTGCGTTAAGTTCTCCGTGCAATGCGTTTCCTTTTCAACCCCGGCGTTAGGCTGCTCCGTTCCCGTCGTCGAATTCGATTATCGCGAGTCGCGGCGCGTCGATAACTTTATAATGTAATCGCGGTCGGCCGAACGCGTCGCGCTAATGAAATTTCGCGTAATGCACGGGAGACGGCATTGTCGAGTCCAGCCATTGGGAGGTAATTACCTCGTGCAACTGATAAACACGCTGAATGCCGACCGATCGTACAATGCAGCGCAGAAACACGACGCCGAGCGACGCCCGGACCCCGGCATCGACGCGAACCCGTCGCGATACACCGGCGTAATAACCGACCGTGCGGAGAAGAATTTGAATATGCAAATCGACGATACGACGGACATTATTGGTAGGGACCGGTTTGAATAATTCACCGGGTACCGCGGCGTCGCGCCGTGTAAGTCGAAGTTTGACGAACTCGCGATATTAATGATCGGAATCGTGTATCGAATGGGTGTATCCTGTCTGCCGAACGATTTGCAAGTCGCTTACGCGGCTAAACCCGCGCGACGAACGTTCGCTTACAAATAAGGAGGTTAAGGGGCACAAATGCGGATCGCGTTGCTGGAATATGGTAATCGCGTATAACTTTTCGCATTTGATTATCCGGCGACCGCGCTGTTTGCGCCGCGACGCTGTTATCGGCCCGGGAACTCGGTTACGAAACAATTTCCACTCCTAATTTTAAGCGCGAGGGTTCCAGGGAAATTTAAAGAGTTCCCTTTTTCATCGCGCTGAAACATCCCCTGTGTTTGCTGTGCTCTCTGCTCGGGGCTTAGTAATTTCTAGTTCGAAATCTGCTGTGATTCCCTCTCTGCTGTCGTCAAGGGGGAAGTTTCATGATTCCTCCGATTTTTTCAAGAACCTTAAGACGGACTCGAGAAGGAATATCACGGAGGATCTTCGAAAGCCTACTTCATCCTCTGCTGCGCTCTTTCTCCGAGGTTTCACGATCTCCGCTGGATATTATATGCGAGTCCATGTGTTAGTTTTAAGGAAATATTGGCCCTATGGTCTTTATATTTTATTGATTTCTCAGTGAACGCTTTGCCTCGTAAACTGAGAACCTTGGTGTTCGGTGTGATGGAGCAAGGAATGGATGTGTGATCGAGGAAGAGAGAGATAGGTGGACTAGAGCAGAAAAGAGAAGACTGACAACATAAACCGAAAGAAAAGAAGAAATACAGGTAGTAATAAAGTGCATTGATGTAAGTGTAATGAGTAATTAACACAAAGAAATATAAGATAGAGTAGAGTAAAATAAGGTAGAATGATAAATGATAAAAACTATAGAATGAGATAGAGATATATTTAAGATTATGTAAAACGAAAGTTTGTTCAAAGCCGCAGGACAAGGGCTATGAATAATACATAGTGATTTAGCTGCAAACACGGAAAATTCTATCGAAAATTCATCGAAAAAAAGGAAAATAGTTGTATTTCTTTTCCACTCTCAAAAATTTCCACAATGTTTTATACTTCTCGAATTTTCCCAATATCCGTGTTAGAATGGAACGAAAAAAATCAAAATTGCCTGAATTTTTTTTAATAAAGGAAACATTTGCCTCTAGTCTTCTAAAATGCACATGCAGAAACTGTTTCCTATAAAATAAATTTTTGAGGTGGCACAAAAACTGTGAAATGTTACTTTCACGTCTTTTTTTCTTAAATACACGTTTAAGGATGAATTTCAGTAACATTAAAAATAAGCAAAATTCTATGAAAATTAGAGAAAAGAATCTTTATGCAACAGTAAAATCTCCCACAAAATTTAAAAAATATTGATTCGGTAGATTTCATTTTAAGTACATTCCAGCGAACAAGTTTTTGGCAAAAGATAAATATTTCTGACTGGTTTTCATCACTAGAAAAAGCCTTATTAATATCTTGGAAATTGTTTAACTTTTGGTTAAAATTATTACGAAAGATCATCCTTAAAATCTTTTTATAATTTTAAGATATAAAATTGTTTGTAATTTTTATATTAAAATTGAATTCATTTACAAAATGATATTGAAATTTTTAACAGCAGTTTCATCTGCTACCTGTCGAAGAATTGCACAGGATGGATTCCTAACACATAATATAATACCAATAAATTTCTGAGAAGATCATAAGAAATGCGTAAAACTACGTGATAAAATTAGTTTTCGTGCAGCTTGCGGCACCTCATAAAATTTACTAATCAAATTTAGATTTGACGACCTAAATAACACCGCAAAGCTGTGTAACACAGCAAAATAAAAATTGTGTGTCTATATTTCATTCCACCCTAAGCTATGTCTCCTCAGATCCATTTTCCATGCCCTCCAGCGTAGCACAAAGTATAGAAAAATCCTCGAAATCTTATGTACCTTTTTAAAAATAAAAAACTTCGCCTCCCTATATTCCTGCAACAGACAAATTTCTAGACATCGACACTCAAGCGACCAAGAAAGCATGTAGACGGATTTCTGATCCATGAACATTCTGCGACCCTCGAAATCCGAGATGACGGTCGCCGTGGATCTCCCCGCAGTCCAGGATTCGATCTTCGACCTCAAAGCCGGAAGTATGCGACGAATCGCACGGGCCTCGTACCCGTTACGCCTGGATTGAAACAGGGAATCGATTTCCACATGGACGATAATCGCGGGAATGTTGGCGGAACACATTTTTCCAAGGACCCCTTGGCTGTCGTCGCGATTGCGATTCCGCGGGAATTATGGCAGGATACGCGTGAAAGTGGCTATTCCGCTTTCGTCCTGGTCATTTCTCTGAAAAGATTCTTCTGGTTCTTTGAGGCGAACTAAAGGACTCGCCGGTTCAATAAACATCGGAATGGCGGGGGAAAAGCTCGTGAGATGTTTAAACTCTGCGATGGGAACCTTTAGGTGTTTTTGAAGTAACACTTTTTGAAAGAAGAATTGAAAATACTGTGTCCATTTTTGTCGCATAGACGATACCAGTTTCCAGAGTAACTTTGCGAAATTTGAGCGATAAATTTCTGGAGGGTTAGAGAGATATCCTCCTTGATCCTTGTTAAAATGTTTATCGCAGGAGTTAGAACGATAGGAAGGCCAGGTAGCACCGAGAATTTCAGACCCTTCACGCTCGAAGGGACTTCAAAAGTGGCACGAACGAGAGATCGATGGTACTGTATCGTCGCGATAAATAGCCCTTCAGTGAGAGCGTCGTTTGGATTTCATATTTTCCTGTTCCCCTTCCATCTCCGCAGTTCCCGGGGATAAAGAGAAATATTGTCCGGTAAATAACTTCTCGACGAAGGGACGGAATATAATGCGAGCGAACGAATGAGAGCGATTCCAGAGATACAGCGCCGTAAATAGAGTTTCAGCCGGCGAGGCGAGCGAAGATGGCTTCCGAAGGATATATAGCTGGAATCTAACGTGAAATAGGGTGTGCGGGATATTTTGTATACACCGGAGACTTCACGTGTGATACCTCGGTGGCTTCGAACGAGCCAACCAGGGACGACTCGGAAAATTATTGCCGCCTATAAATCACCGATGATTAAACGGCCTTAGATCCCGTTGCATCCACTTTGAACAGACCCGCAGTTTACTGCGACAACTTTACGATCTTCGTCTCAAACTTGTTGCTCTTTATAAATTCCTTCTAGGTTCGACATTAACTCCATTTCGCCGCTATCTTCGAAGCTTAAAACGATTCTGATATTCCATAACGCTGATTCACTCCCAGGAAGAAACTCCGACGCAGAAATAGTTGACCTATTCTACTGAAAAAATCCTCAAAACCCCTTTTGGATACCTGCACGCAAAACCGCAAAGCTCTGTGCAAATTACTAAATAAAAAATACTGAGAAGATATTTTCTTATTACTTTACATCCCCTAACGATATAATGACACACACTTAATGAAGAGACTTCCCTAGCGGCAAACGTAATCCCAAATGAATCTCCTCCCGTATCTCTAAAAAGTGTACCATTCCTCGAAACGAAAGGCTCCCTATTTTCACCCTAACTCACAGCACGACACTAATTAAGAACCACAAATTCCCCGAGGCTTCAGACACGTCCCCTAAAGCACGGTCCAACGGTTCCCTGAGTTATAGTTCCTTTTCCCAGGAAGGCCGTGGCATTCTGCCCCGCCGTGAAGCGAAATGGGGGTTGCGAATTCGGAAATAGGAAATAGCAGCCACTTCTGACAATGCAAGTCGCCGGATCCGTGGAGGGATTTCGAAACGAGGTCGGGGCTTTAGTACTCCATGCCCCTGGGCGCGAAAACCCTTTTACAAAAGCAACTGAAGTTATTAGAGGAAAGGGGATGAACGGCTAACTACATTCCGCCGGAAGAAATTATCGTTCCATCGTTGGTGAAAGATGTTGGCTCGAGTATATCGGAAAACCTCGATGGGGCAAACTGCTTCGCCATTTTCTTTCGGCGTATTGAACTTCATGCCACTCACGGTGGGATTTAAGAAGAAGACACGGAGCTTCCAGTTTTCACCGTCGAGCAAACTAGATCTTAGCTAAGCTGCTGGAATTCAGTTCTTAAAAGCGCTGTCTCGATGAAACAAATCTTGATACCGAATCAGACGAGGCGAGGTATCGTCGAAATGATAATTAGAAACAACGTTAAGCAACCTTAAACGACGGAAACTATAATACCCCGGGGATTGTTCGTACACTGTTCCCTTACAACACTCCTTCGACGCGTTTGTATATCGCGTCCGGAACTCCTAAACTTTACCAGTTACATAAATTGAAACTTTCCCCGAAAGACCACCCCCGGAATATTCACGCGTCTCGCATTGTGTTCAGCCGGAGATTCATTCAGCAACCACCGAAACAGCCAGCGGGTCCAGATAACAGATAGGGGCTCAAATATTTCAAGGAGTACCCCATTAAGTTGCATATCTCTCGTACCAAATGGGACTCTAATTGCGTTAGTCCAGTAAACTTAACCCGGACTTGGCCCTTGGTTAACAAACCACCCTAAGGAATTTTGCTAAATCTCCCAGAAGATGAAGGTTCGGTTCACAAGAAAGTTTACACAATCCTTGATACTGGATGTGGTACGAAGGGCGACTTAGGAAGAGGATCGCAGAAGATGAATATATTCGTAGCAAAGAGCTGTTAGTTTAGGAGATATTTCAATTCAGAAATCGAGTAAATCAAGATTTGCACGCATCGATGCTACAAATAGGATATCCAATTCTGCAAACATTTACAGTTGGATTTTGTAATAAATCATTGATTAGCTTCCTAATTATAAAATGTTTGACAGCATCTCATAACGGAACTAATTGATTTTTGTAATAGGTAATAAGGAATGTATTTTCACCGAATACTCACTATTGTACACATAGGTATACTAAAGGGCATTAAACAAATAAATAACAATAGAAATAAATTGATCTCTACATTCAACCTACAAAGGATGACATTTTTTGCAATGTAACGCATTTTGAGCGATTAAGGTAGGGCGCACACGAGCGCACAAAATACGTCCGTCGCAACGCACGTCATTTTCGACGGACGTACGGCCTCCGCTGGGCGCACACGAGGGTTAAGCGATGTGCGTTGGGTTCGAGCGTTGCGGCCGATGCGACGCGCGTTTTTTAAATACACTGGAGTATATGAGAGTCCGCAGACAGCAACGTGCTTCAGTTTCAACGGACGTTGCAACGTGCGTTGGATTTTTCACGACGCATTTTATACTAGACAACGCACGTTGAATTTCGAGTCGAATTTGCAGTGCAAATTACTAATGTAAGTTCTTCACAATTACAAGCCTCGAATAAAGATGAATCGCGTTATTTCTATGTTCGGATAACGGATAAAAGCGAAGTCGTCCGTCATTTGATTTTATTTAAATAACTTTTTTGCCCAACTCTGGTGTGACACTACCACGGTTTCGTTTGATGAGAAAAGATAAGACGTGATACATTTTCTCGCTTATGCACCTACTACTTGGTCTGCACGGAATTAAATTTATCTAAATATTGATTTTGATGAAAGAACCTGATGAAATTGCCACCAAACACTACGTATTTCGTATTGTAAAAGTAAAATATTTTTTCAACTTTTTCAGTGTAAACAGGTTAATAATAATTCAGTATAAACTAGGTTAATAATTTTTTTACAGGAAATGATAAGCTACATTAATGAATACATTAAGAAAATACATACAGGGTGCACCAAAAGTATGGAAACGGTCAAATATTTCGAAAACGAAACATTTTTGAGAAAAATGTTTTAGAGCAATGTTTTAGGGTTTTCAAAATTCTATTGAATGGTGATGTCCGTTTGATCTTCAGAGGAACGGTCAAGGTCATATCAAGGTCAATATGATTTTTTTAAATAGAACATGCCATTTTTTAGCATGCAGTGTTAAAGCTGACGACGAGGCCTTTTCAAAACACTAGCTGATGACCTATTTCTGTTGAAAATTGCCAAGAATTGTCAAGAATCAGGCAGAAGATAATTCGAACATTTAACGAGTTAATGCACATTAATGTTAAATCTCAAATGCTCAATGCGTATTTATGCTAAAATCGCCCTTCGTAAGCCCATACGTGAGGACCATGATTGTGCGAAGTCCAATCAAGAAACTTCTTACCTGTGCACCCTAAATAATACTAACCATAAGGCTGACAGCATCGAAGCATTTAAAGCTCAGCACTCAGGCAATTATAAAGAGAAATAGGTCATCAGCTAGTATTTTGAAAGGGTCTCATCGTCAGCTTTAACACTGCATGATCAAAAATGGAGTGTTCTATTTAAAAAAAATCATGTTGACCTTGACATGACCTTGACCGTTCCTCTGAAGGTCAAACGGATATGACCGTTCAATAGAATTTTTAAAACCTTAAAATATTGCTCTAAAAAATTTTTCTCAAAAATATTCCGTTTTCGAAATATTTGACCGTTTCCATACTTTTGACGCACCCTGTATATGGTTCCATAAGGAAAAATGAAGTCCTATTCACATCAAATTATATTCCCCCTCAATACCATTCAAGTTTTCTTTTTTTAACATTTTCCAATACCATGAGTGATTTCAAAAATATTCAATACAATTGAATCAAATGGAACACCCTATAAAAATCTTTCATTAATTCCCTAGAAAAGGTTCCCCCAAAAAAGTTAAAGAAATCGTGTGTCAACAGAAGTAAATTAGTAAGTTAAGGTAGGTCATCCAGGTAATCTAGGTAAGTTAAGTACTCACCTAGATACACTCCTAGCCAAATGCAGGGCCGACGAAGGCGCCAAGGAGTCCCTCCGATCGCAGCGACCAGTGTAATGGTGGCTATGCTGCCTGGATCGGTAAATAGTAGGCACGACCGGTTGCTGTACTTGCGTTTGCGGCTGTTGTGGCGGCTGTGGCTGCGGTTGGGCCTCGCCGTCGAGCCGGCAGTGGAGCTCGATGTCCGGTACCGATCTCGTGGCCGGGTCCTCGGTGGTGCCGCTCTCCTCGGAGCCGCCGAGCCCCGAGACGGACAACTGTGGCGAGGCAACCAAAAAGGTTGCCCGGTCCTGTCGCGTGAGGACCGGCTTGCCCTGAGACGCCGCGGCGACCACGACCGGCGGGGGTGGCGCCCTGCTGAGCAGGGCGGCCGTTTCCTCGCTGGAACCATAATCGGTACCGTTACCACCCTCCTGGGAACCGACATTGCCGTTCGTATTCATCTTGCGCCCGGGTTCTCGTCTGTCCCGTCACGTGGCCATTTCCTGCAACAATTGGACAATTGGTCGTGATTAGTCTCACTGCCACTTTAGGGGGGCCTTAGAGTCCTTCAAACTGAGGGTCCTGGATTCTGAAGCTGGGGATTCATCGATAAATTTAACACCAGGTTTGGATGTTAAGTGGTTGATAAATATGTGATGTTTGGGGGTGGATTTTTGTAGTTTTTGGAAATATATTAAACTGGAAAATGTAGGATTGACATTATAGGGTGAATGTAATCAATATAGAACAACATTAGTTAATGTTCACAAATAACTTTTCTATAAGCAGAAGAAATTTCGTATGTCAGTTGAAAATCTGCCAATGAAGATAAATTTCTTTTTCTTTAAACCGATCAAAACTGTGTTAAAAAAAAGTTGCGTACTTTTTAATTATTTAAACTTTCGCATATTTTACTATTTAATTATCAATATTTATTAAGCTCGTTTTCTGACATCAATTTCATTAGAAATATAAAACGTTCCTGAATCTTTGGTAAGTTTTCAAAATTATATAAGTTGCAGTTACCGCAGTAAAATTACTATGAAGTGCAATGTTCATCGTAAATTTTTTATCAATTTGGAGGTTTAAAGAGTTGAAGTTAAATATTTGAAGGTTTGGAGTGGAAAATGTTGATATTTCAATTTAGAGGTTTGAGAATTACGAGATTTTCATTTTAAAACATTTGAAATCATAGATTTAAAAATGTTGGAGATAAAATTCGAAATTCCAGAGTTTAAAGTTGAAGATTTGGAAAGTCTAAGTTGCATATTTGAAGAATTGAAATTAGAGAAGTAATACGAACAAAGCTGATGAAAATGACTGAAAAATTGCATATTATGTAGATCATTCTACAAAAATCTTCATTTCCAGGAAAGGATGCTTGTAACAAAAAGAAACATTACACTAAACATTTTTCTTATTTTTCACATAGAATCATAATCGAATCATAACGTCATTTTGTACTTTTCTTGGCACAATTTTTAATAGTTTCCACGTTGAAATCCTGGGATAATTCCCACTCAGACTTTGATTAAGCAAAGCTTAAATAGGTAAACTTTGGAAAGTAGTTTCCAAGGATCTTAGTACAATGATCAGGGAAACTCTTTAGATCCTCGAATATTAACTTTTCTAGGTCTTAACTATAAGTGATTTTAACTGCAGTAGTAGTGAGTACAAAAAGTGCACCACCTCAAAAATATCAATGTTATAAAATAATCCTATTGTGTTAGACCTATTGTATTGTATTCTTTTTAAAGAGACCACATAAAAATAATTTACAAACTTTGCAATTGCTCTAAATATTCGACAAACCGTGTTTTTAATGAGTGGTGTAATTTTATTGGCCACTATTCTAAATCCTGCAACCAATATTTTCAAGAATCCTCTAATAATAAATCCAACCCTAACCCAAACCTAATCCTAACCCACCTATAGCTCGCAATTCCAAATGTCTTCAATATCCAAGCATAATAAAATTTCCAAACATCCCAAAATAATATACAGTTGGAATAAAATCCCGTTGCTCGGATAGGTGGCGTCCCGACAAATATTTCAGGAGAACAGAAAGGAATAAAGGAGACCTTATTCTTCCTCCGGAAGCAGGATTCGCACAAAATTCATACTCCCGTGAGCTTCGGCTACGAATAGAAAAGAATCCAATAACTATAGATTCATAAAATACACGGGTTCCCCATTCAGTCTTTTTTTACGCCTCTACAATAAGACGCACATTCCTCAATCAATTTCCACCGTTTACTTAAAGTGGATTTACATACTGTATCGATTCCCGGAAGAATCCACGTGCACGCCACGTCCCTAAACGATCAACCGGCTCATTCACTTCCCCGCGAAACGATTTCCTTTCCGGTGGGAGCGACGAGGTTCTTCAACCCCGGGTGATTCAGCGAAATCCGGGGATCAATGTTACCCGGAGCTAGAGGTGAATATCGATCGCTGGTTTCCCATGGACAAAGCGGCCGGATATAGTCGTCCTTAGGACGCTCGAGTATCGACATCTGACCGAGTTGCTGTTGAAACGCTCCTCGTTCCCTTCCTCGAGGGGGCTGATTTACCGTCCGCTTTACTCGCAGTCTCGTCACGTCCCGTTGAAATACAGGCTTGACCGGGACTTAGCCCCGTTTGCTGAGGAATCCCAGTCGAGATTTCGCGGCTTTGGGGAGCCGAGCTTGATCCACAGTTGTCAACGGAGCGATAGCTTTAAAGTATGACGGTACTCAACGCGTCGGTCGACCGCTGAGACCTTTGACAGCTGAGAATCGTGCTTAGAATATTTTCAAGCGCCCCGAGGCCAAAGCTAGAAGATCTCCCCTCCAAAACCCGGCTTCTTACTTCGAGCGAACTGTTAATCCCTTACCGAATCCGTGCAACTTTTAATTGGATCAGTTTTAATTGGAGATCGATTATTCGAAATCGGATTAAGCGAGCTCTCGATCAGAAACCGAACCACTTTCGGATCATTACGACGGTACGGAAATATTTTCAGTGGCCTCTGTTAGTCTGACAGAAATAAGAGAAACGCGGATCCTCATTGTACTGAATTCTATCAATTACGAAGTTACGTACAGTCGGCGATCGGTGCTCGAATTGCACTCGCATCGCCGAAGCCATACGGAAATAGTTTTTCAGTCGGCGAACGAAAAAGGTTCGTTAGCCTTTGCCTCGACCATTATTCCTCATATAGGTTCGGCGAATTCGAGGCAAACGAGAATTTCATTTCCATAACGTACACTCGTGATCGGGTTAAGCCATTCAATTTTTCCATTTCGAGCTTATCTCTCCCTACATAATATCCGGTATATTCCCCCTTTTTCGAGTGACAGTATTACGCGCAGCAATATAGAGATTTAATTTTGATTGATTACTCTACCGTTATATTGAACACAGAATATGTTCCATCAGCTCAGCGGCCTTATAAGATTAAATTATTTGTATTAAAAAATTTTTTGCGAAATTTCACGCATGGAAAAATACAAATTTAAAAACGTCGAGATATACTTAAAGCAATAAAAAAGTAATAAAATCGCACGTAGTCAGACGTGTCCTGCATAATTCTACATAAAACTGTAATATTAAAACTTATCCACGGTTTCCCTTAATTAAAACGAAATATTTACAAGCAGAACCTTATTACACACGCTTCATTCCCTTCTGCATTATCTTACAAACTTTTACTCCGAAAATCAGATGAAATATCAGCCTCCACATTGATAAAACACCCATCTTCTTATTTCCTTAAGGTAATTGGTTCGTGTTATTAACTCTGTCCGCAATATTTCACCCGCGACGTAAACACAAAGGAAATTACTACCCCCAGAGAATATTTAGACATTTACATTGCTTCGCCTTACACCCTCAAGCGGGGAATCCCCGTGGCAAGGGATGAATTATTCCCGCCCACATAAAATAAAAAAAATTCTTATCCGGCGAAACTTTCGTTCCGAAGCCACCGCTCAACGTTTCAAACGCGTTTCCCGAAATGAATTCCGCGACCATGTTCCGTTATAGAGCATTGCATGTTTTTTTGTACACTTGGCGAAACGAGCCGCTGTCGAAAAAAAATACCCTGCCAGAAGCTCGCGAACCGTCGAAACTCTCGAGGAAGCTCGATCGCACACGCATCCAGGGGATCGCCGCGCCGGAGACGTTAATAATCAAACGAGCTTGCAAACAACGGTGCGCCTCGAAAATGTTAAGAATTACATCGCCCCCGAATCCTCGATGCGTCGGAACTCCATGAAATATTTCGTTTTCGCGGCCGCATCGTGGCACGGCGAACAATGCCGCGCGTTTCGAGCAACTCGCGGGAGATTTGTCGGGACACGGGGGGAAAAACGACCAGCTGGAAGAACTGAATGCGCCCGACTCGGTGCGTTGGCTTTCTAAACATCCTCCCGCCGCGCCATAGTGTTTGCATCTCGCCGGAAGTTGTTCCTCCGGAACGACGAAGGCGGCGACAGGTGGAATTCGCTGGAGTTTAACACGGAAAACGCGAAGCGAGTGAACGCGGTTCTGTTCCATTTCGTTTTTCCTCCTTTTCTGACGGACTTGCAGCTTTTCCGGACTGAATACGATGAAATTTATGGCTTTCTAAAAAGCTACCCGCGGAGGTGGAAAATAGAGAACCGAGGAAATTCGTGAGAATAAATCCGGAAGGGAAGGCAATGCAAACAGGTCCGTGGGAATGTTTCGGGAAGATACAAAAAAAGGCAAAACGGTTCTATGGTTCCTTAATTTTAATCCTGATTCATGGTATACATTTGTTAGCTGTGATCGTACTGTGATCGTATAAGACAATGGGGGAGCATTATCTCTATTCGACCATTGTGTTCGTAATTTCCTTATCGCCGACGTGCAAGCAACATCGACGAAAGCGAACGACGAAAGGGGCAAGAAGCCCCGCAGTCGCCGAGACAATTTCCTCGCTTTTTATCGTACACGGCTTCGAGGCAAAGCTCTCGGATGGGGATGGAAAACAGTTCCCCGCGAGCGTTCCTCTGTTTATAATATTGCCACGAGGAAGCCGTACGCATTAGGAGCGGAACGGCGTACAACACGTGCTGCTTGAAAGCGCGCCGCTCTCGCAAAGAGACACCGTGCTCGTCCCTGCCACGAAAATAGCTACCCCCAGTGTGTTTGCGCAAGTGTTCGTGCCGTCCGCGAGGCTTTTGAGCAAAGAACCGCTAGAACGTGCCCCTGTGTTCCATGCTTTGCAGAAAGCTGCCTCGTCGAATGCCTTTCCGTGACGGGATCCGACGGCGACAAATGTTTGACCAATGGAGGTACCGTTTTGATTGTTGAAGGGCGCGCTGGTTAGGGGATGTATACTTAGCGATTTTGCGGGGGTGGGTTCAGTTTGAGCACTGGGGAAGGGGGTTCGGGGATTGTGGACTAAACTGTGCAGATAGGTTTTAATCGAGCTCTGCTATATTTTTTTATTGAGATAAAAGGCGAATAAGTAGAATGAGAATATGTGGGACAAACGGGTATCAGTCAGAGTTGGGCAAACTGTAATCATTAATATGATTACTGACTAACGACTAATGGTTAAATAAATATTTGAGTATGACTAATGACTAATGACTAAATTTTTATTAAACATGAATAATAAACATTGACTAGTGAGTAACTTTAATCGTAACTAATGACTATATGAGTAATCAAAATTTAAATATGACTAATAACTAAAAATGATAAACTAAAAAAGCCACGGAATGATAACAAAAAATATATTTCAATACTGTATAATCTTTTGATATAAAATAGTAAATATCTAAACTCCGATTTTGATGATCCTGAAATATGTTGTCATATTTATAATATGTAGAAGAACACACTAGCAACTAATGATTAATCAAATGTAAGAACTAATAATTAGTCATAACTAATAACGAATGATTAATGATTAAAAAGTAAGTAATTTATG
The DNA here is from genome assembly GCA_030770465.2 of Perdita meconis. Classification (NCBI taxonomy): domain Eukaryota; kingdom Metazoa; phylum Arthropoda; class Insecta; order Hymenoptera; family Andrenidae; genus Perdita; species Perdita meconis. The sequence continues at coordinate 8,088,348 of JASKOS020000001.1, forward strand.
TTGTAAGTAATTTATGCTATATAGTCATGACTAACCAATGAAAAATGTTTAACTAATGATTAATAATTATGATTAATGATTAATCAGATAATTAGTCAATTTTAATTATCAGTTGATTTATGCCCTACTCTGGTATCAGTAATTTTCATTCTCGTAATTTTTAATAATATTAAGTAACGAGAATAGTTTTATAGATTATTATTAGATTAGAATGAGATTATTAGAAGAAGATTTAAATCTTCCAAACTTTTTTGACACGTTATCTTATTTAACGAGATAATCAATCTTTAATGCTAGAATTTATTTCTAACATACATTATAAGTTATGATATTAGCTTTTTGTGAGAGGCACAATTTGAGTTTATTGTTAACGACATGATTGCATTTTCTTCGGCGCATAATAAATATTGAAATGAGATTGAAGGGGGTGTGCGACACGATACAGTAGCGTATAGTGGATAGTTTGGAAAATAATAGAATAAGTAGAACAGATCAACTATTGTCAGATTTAATGTATTCCTTTTCCATGCATTCTTCGCGAGTTTAAATATGCAAAATTGTGGAGGAATATAGTAAATGTAGAAGCGCAGAAATGTATAAAATATCAGTGACGGAATAAATGTTGCAGCATTTAGAAGATATGGTTCAGCTTTATCCGAGTTCCAATTCTGTATCTCCGTCTCTGAAACCGAGAATTTGCATAAACAATCGTGGTCTAGATAACTGATAAAAATTATTGCATCACTTGCAGACTAAAAATACTATGGAACTTTAACATTTCATAACTTTGTTAATATAATATTCATGGAAATTTGTTCCTGATGGTTGAGGCATTTTATAGTTGTTCAATTTTAGAATATTCTATGATTTACGTTTCTCTTTACAATTATAATATTAAAGTGTTCTACATTTTTAAATAAGAATTTCAAAAATGATGTCAAAAATAAAAATTGATGACAGAAAATAAGATGCAATAAAGATGTAAACCATTGAACCTTGAAAAATAAAATATTCTGGAAAAAAATTATTTAGCGGGATAAGCTAGATGAATATTATAAATTTCTTTACTTTACTATTTTACAATTCATTGCATGATAAACCAGCGTAACGGCGTCATAAAAAGATAAAAGTATAAAATTAGTTATAAAACTAAAAAGATAAAAATAAAAAAACAGGTATTTCTGTAAATGGCTGTAGCTTCGTTAAAAACATCCCGTTAGGATGGAGTTTGGTTTGTTTTAAAGCTAAAAAGTCACAGTTTTTAATACAGAATGTCAAAATTGTAAACGCTGTTGCGTCTAATGTAAATTCATTCTGAGATATCAATGAAATTTTACTCCTTGGAAACTATCTAAAACAAAAAATCGAACAGAAGAGTCAAAAAGAAGAACGTGCAAGCTTTAATTTAACAAAGTTATACAATCTTGAAGTTCGCCAATTTTTCCCGAATCCGCAAGTGATGTAATAATTTTTCTCCAATAGTATAAATATTACTCAAAACTAGAATCGCTTCGTATTTACAACTTCCTTATCGCCTTCGTACTTTAACAATCCGCACTACCCAATTTTAAGTAGATCCAACTAACCATAGGCAGACGTCTAAATAAAAGAAACCACAAAACTTTCATACCCGTCAAGAAATTTCCCAGTTCCTGATTTGCATGAATCTTCAAACTCAAAATTATCAAATTTTCTCCCATGAAACTTATTCTGTAAGTAGAATTTTTAATCCCAAAGAAACTTCGATCGATCACCTTCGAAGTAGTCGTCCCCCAGGTTCGTTCAACATTCTGGCAAAAGGATTACTAAAAATTAAGTAGAGAAAACGTTTCTCGACTCAATGTCCCAAGTAGGTGCATCCAATCATACTCAGTCACCGAAGGCAACTTCCAACTCCCAGCGTATCGCATCCCAGTCCTCTATAACGACTCCCTAGAATCCCATCCGCAGTATTACGTAGGCAACATCTTCTGAAGGCAACCTACCGTTCCCTGACGATCCTGTTCAATGCAAACCAGAGACCAGGTCGCGGTAGAACGGGTTTCGAGTAGAACACTCGGCCCTCGGCTTCGTCGAAACATACCCCTACGATAAATACACCCTCCGCAATAACGCGGCAACACCGTGTCGCAACAAATCTCCACCCGGGGGGAAAAGGGAAAATCGTTCATTGTTCCCGGTTCCGTTCGTTTCAAAGGGTTTCCTTCCGATTCGTTGGGCCGGGCAGTGGGCAAACATCGGCTCCCGTCGCGATGAAAATTCGCCCCCGTCACTCGAACGATCTCTGTCAACGTGCAGCCTCGTTAAAGCCTTCCGAGTGATGAGTCCCGAGGGAGGCGAAGGTGAAAGGGGGCCGTCGAATTAATCGGCGGAACCAGGTGCTGCTTTAATTTGCCTTGAGGCTGGCGTTCAAGAGCATCTTTAGAGCCTCTCCCTCGGCATTATGGAATTGGGACACGTAAACGCGAAGGACAGACGCAGCGGAGCACTTGGACGCCGCGTTTGGAAAGCTCATTCGGGATCCCTGTCCATTAATTAGCGGCGAAGAAAGCCCAAACGACGACCTTGGTGTCAGGGATCCTCCTTCGGGAGACGTTGAACCGATTCCGACTCAATTAAGGACACTCTGCCTCGAGAAGGTACTTTGGTCGTTTCCCGCGTTCGATTTGGGGAAGATTCTTGACTACAAGAGACACTCGCGAATGTAGATGATCTAGTTTAAAGTTCGAAGGGACGAGGGATTCGCGGAATTTTCACGATTCCTCGCGAGGCTGCGGTACAAAGGCTCCTTCGCTTGCGAAGGAAGCACGCGAGTCGCTAATGAGCACTTTTGAGAGAGTTTCAGCTCGTTGCAACTACTAATTGGGTATCATTAGGTTCTCCTGTCTTATTGCGTCTCTGGTTAATAAGCATCTGATAATTCGACGAGCTGGCATCTTCGAGGACGAGGCGAATCGCAGGAAGTTCGAATCAAATCTGATTCCTCTTGATACACACGCGGAAAGTTAAGAGAACCTGCGGCGATCAACTTCGAATCAAGTTCTAGGCGTGACCTACTCAACATTAGATATCATTGAACAGTGGAGAAGCCTGGGATAGGTTGCTTATAGGAATATATTGACCGATTATTAGTAAGGAAACTGTGAATGTTTATACAAATTCATGATTTCATAAAAATAAAAGAACAATTCCAACTTAAATGGAAATGTTCTTTTTAAATACTCTAAAATGTGTATTATTTTTAATGTTTTATATGTTTTTACATCTATCAACATTATTTTAAGTTTCCACATACTTCTAATACTGCCATAATTGCATAAACGTTCGCAGTCTATTAATAAGTTTGTATTGACGCAAACTTTACCGCAGAAAAATTTAATGTAGAAATAAGAAACTTTTGATATACCAAATTTTTTGTTCCTGACACCGACATTAGACACTGTTTAAGTTATTTAATTTCACCAAGAAAATTGACTACATAAGTAAATTGTATGTTTTCTTAAATCAATTTAAAGATCTACATAAACATTTAATAATGAGATAGTAAGAAGTTGAATAAATTTTCAAAAAATTCTTTTTTCATTCTCTTGTAGACTTTAGATTTCTGTCAAGTTCTCAAGAAATTCAACAACGTAATTTCGTAAACTATAGCATAAGATAAGAGGATAAAAAGAAGCTCAACACCGTAATAATTATTTTCACGTCCTGTAGACGCGATTAAAATTCTGTGATGTCGGTGGCAAACTTCTGCTTTTAAAAATCAAAAAACAAAAAATGACCCCACCAACTCTCTTCTACTCTCCCTCCCCAAAAATTTGTTTCTTCTTTATAACTCACTTATGTCTAGCAATCAAGAAACAAAGTCGAAGTTTGATGTGCCGACACAAAGGAGCGACGCGACGGTATTCCCTCAAGGTCCACCGCCGCGCCACGAACCAGCCGACGATAAAACTTAGAAAAACCGGCTTCGTCGAGTGGCTGAAGAGGCCTCGAGTTACCCGCGAGGACGCCCTCCCCGCGGAGGGAGGGAGGATCCGTCTCGTCTACTCAGGGAGGGATCCTGAAGAGTCTAGAAGCCGACCGCTTTTACCCTCGTCCAGTCGCCAATAAAGGGGGTCGAAGGTGAAGGAAGGACGCGACGAGGGGAGGACAGATAACGACGGGCGTAGCCGTAAAGTAGCCCCAGATGAAGAACCGGATGGAAGGGTGGCGGAATTTCAGCCGATAGCGCGTTCCGTCGAGCCGCCTCGACGTAGGCGTTCGCTCTCGCTTCGTTTCCGTTCGCTTTCGTTATCTGAAACGACGCTCCAGATATTCCCAGCCGAACCGCACGCGCGATTAGATAGCGAGAACGTGCGGCTGCTCCCGTGGAGTTCCTCGCCCGCAGGATGGGGCACGTTGCGGGTCGATGGAGCGGAGCTTTTTTGGAGGATCTTGCGGACTTTGAGGCGAACGCGTCGAGGATGCATTCGGGGAATGAAAAGTCTGCGCTACGTGAGTGGTAATCGCGAATACTGAATTTTTCGCGCGTGGGACATCATTTGGGCTGTGGGAAACTGTAGAGCAATATTTTTTTAAAATCTACCCTGCCAGTAAATAGCATTTTCTCTTCTCTGATTTACTCATTTTACACCTTCCAGCTCCTCATTTTCCCCGCCAGCTGCGATGGAAATTAAGGTAATCAGTTTCCAGTTACAAATGAGCCTTCAATTTGATTCGCAGTCGCAGTGATAAAAATATCCGACCAATTTGCAAGTCAGAATTTTCGTCGCGGTCAGAGGAAATTGCGTCGGAAAAAATGTCCAATTCAGAGTGTCTTTCATGCGCGGCTCTAAATTCCACGTGACGGCGACGAGACCATTTAATAGGACAGAGAAATGTGGGAAAATGTAGCTAGATGTTCAGGTGGACGCGAGTTGTGTTAGCGCGTGCCGCTAAAAAGAGGAAGGGAACAGTTACTCGCGTATGCGTCGTCTCGTCGTGTAACTTATAATTTTCTCGCATGAAATATTTCGCGGTTCGATGGAGCCGAGTCTGAATGATGCATTGGATCCACGTAATGGAATATTGGATCAAATCGACTGAGCTCCGATAGTAACAATCGAAAGCTCACGGGTTCATTTTTTATTTAGTCACCGTATAAATAGACGCAAGGACGCGGACAATGCTAGTCGAGTCTATACACTGTTGGCTGAAACTTTGGAACCAGTAATTTCGTTACAACGACGGCAAGGTTGCTCTGAAATTAGAGCCGATACTTTACTTAAAACTAAATATTACGATCTCGTTTTTGCAGGATTTTTCGAGAGCAGCGAGCGTTTAGTAAAACGATCCCTATTGAATCCGATCGTTTCCTCTCGAAATCAGAGTACCGTTAGCAAAAATCTCCGGTGATTTTGTTGAACTTTCCGAACGCGGTGGAAAAAGCGGAAAATCTTGGTTAAACAACCCTTTCCGCCGATGTGTGCTCGACAACGCTCTCTCATCGACTCCGAGTTTTCGCGGTACAGCGTGTCGCTTTGAATTCAAATTAGCCTCGAAATTAAATTGCAAATTCGAGAAACCGGCGCATTAGCCCGTACAGAAAGTTTATACGAACACGAAGGTTTTGCAGCATATTAATAACGCGACACACGTCCTCGTGTATCTCGCGTTTAGAGTCTACCCTCCAGAGTGCCGCGAATCGCGAATTAGCTTGCTGAATTTACATGGAGCCGGACCTCGAAATTACTTCTACACTCTCGAAACTTCTGACTGGGCCGAGATTCGAAAATTCTTTCAACTAGAAAACATTCTAATTGAACACCTACCGTTAAGGAACTAGTTTTTGATCATTTTAGAGCACTTTCCGATGTAATATTATTTTTTAACCTAATCAAATTCTAAACCATAGACTCTTTTGGTACGAAAAGATAAATCTATCTTTAAAGTTTAAGCAAAAATTTTTAAACATTGGAAATAAGTATAATTTAATTATTTATAAGCTATTAAATAATAAGTTAACTGGGAACTAGTTTTTGATCATCTAAATTATTTGGGAACTAATTTCTGATCAGATAAGGAACAAGTTTTTGATCACCTAAATTACATGGGAACTAGGCAATTTTTAATGGTGTATACAACTGTAATGGTGTATATTTAAGTATTTAATAAGTATGAAATGAATATTAATATAAAATAACAATAATAAAATATTTAAAATATTAAAATGACACACTTAAACTTTTCCTATTAGAAATTTTTTTCTCAAACCTTCGGTTCCTTATCAATTCTAACACCAGTACTAATTAAAAAGAAATAGAAATAAACAAAAAAAAATTTGCACTAATCAAAAATAAACTTATTTTTAGTATTATAATAAAAAATTCATTTTCTTATAATTTTATGATGTCCTAACCTCTTTATGATTTAATTGAACAAAAAACTAGTTACACGAGAAAATATTGGAACTAAATAATTGATCACTAATTTTTTAATAAAAATTATAGATAAATTATTAAAATTCTTACTCTACATTGTAAATAAACTATTTAATAAGCAACATGTATGAAAATAACCTGCAATAATTGCTACAGCATAAACAGATCAACTGTATTACTGACGGTACTTTCGGTACTCTCTTACGTCGTTCAGTAAGACATGGCGTTCAATAAGGACTTTCTGAAAGTGTGCTACCTTTCATATTTATTTTCACGAAAACGCCCAATACTATCTGCTTTGACATGCCATACTTATATTTTTGAATAGTCAATCTTAACTTCAAAAATTATTGTAAATAATTACTTGTTGACATAAACTTAAAAGAACGATTTATTTCACGAACTGATCAAAAACTAGTGCTTGATCAAAAACTAGTTCCTTAACGGTAATCCGTGGTAGGAATTTTACGAAATTAATTAAACCTCTTAGGAAATTAATTTTCCGGAGATCGACGAAGGTTTCGTAATTAATTTTTGGCGGTGTAGAAGATCATATCTTAGAAAATTTCTAGAGTAGAAAGGAAGCTAAAAATAGGGACGGGAAAGATTGAAAAATGCAGGACTATGTACAGTGTCTTCGCTATATGGAAGTTAAAAGAGTAGAATAATTAGATAAACTTGAGATGCAACGCGTAGGTAATGTAGTAGCTGAGTGAAAATGATGGAAAAGATTTATCTAAAAGAATTTATGATCTCGTGAAAATTAGTCACACCTTCTGCACTTCGCATATTTATTAACGCCAAAGCAACATCTATTTTTTTAATATACAAGATTCTTCTAAAATAACGTCACGGAGTAATAACCTTCCGAAATCGGAAAATTCTGACGAAAACTTTAGCGAGCAACGAGCGACAAAAAGCACCCGGTAGATAGACCTGAGCGCAAAATTCGCATATTACTCGATCCAATCGCGCGAAATGGTTGCAAAACAAAGCTCGTGGTCAGCAAAACAAACTCGCTAATAGCACAGGTTGAAGAGTAAATATTTTCGAGCGATTGATTCATCGCGAAGTTTCCACCGGCGCGAACAATTCCAGCGAGATAGAAACGTTCATCAGCCGCGCTTTCGCATCGGTGTTTGCGATCGTTTCTGTCTCGCGGTTAGATATTGTTCATCGGTCTCTCTTTTATCCCTGCGGACGGTTTAATGCGTCTTCGTCGAAGCGACGCCGACGAAACGTCGCCGATGAAACGCGCGAAATGTTTACACAGGCCTATCTAATGGTGCGGACCACGATCGATATGCTGCCATTTCTCGCTTACGTAATGTTGCACTCGCGTTCACCTGCGATCTAGGAAACCGTCTCTGCACGCACGCCTCGGTCCGTCCCTCGTGTTCAATCCGCTTGCTGAACGGTTGTTTGAAGTTGATACAATCGAAGTAACGTAAAACCCTTCTCGAAGGACACGCAGGGAATACTCAGCAAATATGGGAAAATTCAGAAAATAATGCTGAGCGAACAGAGAAAATGGAACGAAATTTCTGAAAACTTGTTCGTTTTGCAGGGATTCGTTTTCCTCTGACAAAAATTGGGCGAGTAGTTGCGAAACTTGGCACAAAGCTCCGTGCTCTAAGTTTACGTTTACCGAGGAATTTAATACTAAAGTTCAAGTCTCGAAGTTTGTATCAGTGGTGACACAAAGAATAGCGGAACGCCTTGGAAAGTTGCGACTTGCGTAGGAAGTTTCCGCTTTCTGAAAGTTCGGATAATCCATGACTGTGACGATAATCTTGCTCTGAAAGATGCTTCCGAAGTTTTCCTTCGATCTCGAATGATACAAGTTTTCCAGATCGATCGGCCAGAGGTCGCAAATGCGAAAATATAGTACAAGAAGCTCGTGTTTCGTGAATCCTAAACGAGTGTAACTCCGCCGAAGAATATTGCACGCTAAATACGCCAGAACTCGTGACGGAATTGACAAGTCTGAGCCATATCGCAGTTTCTAATGACTCAGGCCTATCAAATTTCCAGTATGCAATTAGTGTGTCGTCACCTGCCAGTGGATTGGCTCTAATTAACGTATACCTGTCCCAAGATCAATGACATCCGCGATTAATACGCTCTAATACCGCCAATTACCAATCGTACGTGATGCAAGGATCAAAGGTAACACGTGGGCGAGCGTAACAGCGTTTACAGAAATTGAAATCCGGGGGATTGCCTTCTCAATACTGGAAGACTGCATTCAATTTTATCTTAATACACATCCGTATTATGGTGCAGCGCCGTGCGAATTTTCATCGCGGTTGCAATTTCGCAACACTTTAATCTATAAACTATAAGAACTAATTGGCTCTCTGGGATGAAGTCTTCTCTTAATGTTTTCATTACTGCACTCTTCGGCACATTGTTCTCCGTAGTTCGGAGGGAGTACTGAGAAATGTGCTCTAAATGGGACATTTTCACGCACGCGATTCCCTATGGCGTTACCAGGGACGAGAAGCTTTCCATAACATGAGCTTTTCAGATTCGGAAATTATTAGAATTAGAATTGAAGACTTAGAAACTTTAAATCGAAGATATGAAAGTATTGGTTTGACACTTAGAACATTCAATATTTAAATTTACATATTTATAGATTTATAGATTTTCACATTTTGGAATTTTGAGAGTTTCGAGTTGAGATTTGAAGATATGAAATTGAAGATTCAAGGACTTGAAGTTGGCAATTATAAAAATTGGAGTTAAAGATTTCAAGTTGCAGATTTAGAGATTTTCAGAGTTAAAATTAAAAATCTGAGAGTTTGAACTTAGAGATTTTAGTTTTACTTTTTCTAGACTTTAAATAATACTATTACGATATAAATTTAATACTTTCATAATCTAGAAATTGACTGCTAAGCAAATAAGTAAAAACTGTCACTTGCATCGGTTCAGTTTAAGATGCCTCGATTTATGTAGAAATACTATATTTCAATTTATGAGCCGCACAGTGGGAAGAAAACCGATTTCACTGGCCAAAAGTCAATTTTTTGGTTAAAAAACAAAAAATAATAATTTACTTAAATAATAAAGGGTTGTTTACCATGCACGAATATAAAAGGTTTCTTTTCTAGGATCTCTTATTTTCAAGTTATACGACTTTGAACTAATCTAAGTGGATACCGCAACCGTAAATAAATTAAATAGAATTTAATAGAACAATATTTTTTGTTTCATTTCCTTTTAAATAATAATACTGTGAGTCTTTTACGATAGAATGAAGCGAGTATGGATGAAATTATTTAATTTTACCGCCTAGTACACCTTTGAGTACGCTTTTGAGATATAATTATCTTTAAACTAATATAATATTTGAATACGGTTACAGATGGATATAATTCTTGGCACTGTGATCGGATAAATATGATGCAACAATATGGCGTTAACAGCAGAACTGTCAAATGTCGTCATTCTTTAGTTTCATATACGTCATCAACTCAAAGGCGTACTAGGCGGTAAAATTAAATAATTTCATCCATACTCGCTTCATTCTATCGTAAAAGACTCACAGTATTATTATTTAAAAGGAAATGAAACAAAAAATATTGTTCTGTTAAATTCTATTTAATTTATTTACGGTTGCGGTATCCACCTAGATTAGTTCAAAGTCGTATAACTTGAAAATAAGAGATCCTAGAAAAGAAACCTTTTATATTCGTGCATGGTAAACAACCCTCTATTACTTAAGTAAATTATTTTTTTTTTTTTTTTTTTTTTTAACTAAAAAATTGACTTTTGGCCAGTGAAATCGGTTTTCTTCCCACTGTGAGCCGGTTAAAATTATTACAACCAGTTTCCAGTTAGCAGTGCAATGAATTAGCGCGTAAGAAGACCAAGGAATGCCTCCGCGACGGAAACGATTGTTTATCGGTTGCGACGCAGTGTCGTAGGTCCTCGAAAGACGCTCAAAGGTAATTAACGTCGGAGTAATTCAATTCGCGTGGCACAGAATCGAGCGGCTCTCGTATGGTCAGCTCGCGTCCACCCGTTGCGTTTAATCAGTCACCCAATTAAGACGCTTGATTAAACAATAAAATTAAAGGGCCCAGCGTGGCTAAGGGCGACAGAAGAACTCGCCGACGAGGGGCTTCCAAATCGAGCAGAAGCGAGGAGAATCGATCACACGCTATCGGGACGAGGGCAGCTCGCACAGGCCGCCTTCGTAAGGGGCCGCGCATAATCAGCGTCCATTAACTTAATTAAGCAATATGGCGAGCGGAGAATGGAGCCTCTTCTCACCTGTGGTCCCTTTATGGCACGGAGGAGAGGCTTGTTCAACCTCGAAGCAGATTGCGCCATAATTCGGCGACGCTTGTTTAATCGCGGGCGACTCGTCGGTGGAAGTTCATCGATCTCTTTCGGTCAGTGACTACGAGAACCGGACCAGGGTTGAGGGGAGCTCGACTAATGAAGCCTCGAATCAATTAATATCGAGGAGAGAAAGGAGGGCGGTCGTGCTTCGACGATTTATGGCATCCAGCGAAATGGGTGAGAAAATTTTGCTTCTGTAATTGAGGCCATTGATCTTCGGACCGCCGAAGGGTGCCAGAGGGTAACAGACTGTTGGAGTCACTTCTCCGGTGCTGGCTGACGCGGTAAACTGCTCGAGGTGGAAGAAATATTGCGGCGGTGGAAGGAGTTGAAGTTACTGGAACGTCTAACTTTTCTGGGAGTCGATTAACGGAGACTTTTGGTGGTTTGCGCATTTGTGCGAAGGTAAATATTGTTAAACTTGATCTTCACAGAAGTAGAAGTAGTACCGAAGATATATCTCGAAATAAGATGTACTAATAGAAATATTTCTAAAGTTGAGATATTGGCACTTGAAGATCTGTTGAAAAATTTATCTTCGAATACTTTCTGACACAGAAGTTTGTGCTGTTTGAAAGTTTTTTGTAATGCTAATATAGAAAAGCAAAGTTTGTACTATTTCTGCTTATAAAAATGATGGACCCTAAGAGAAATTCACTTTTTGACTGAAAAATTTTATAGTAATTTATAGGTAGAATTTGAAATTGTCTTCTTATACGATTGGCACTTCTTGCACCAAAGATATACAATATACATACAGTTCAAGGTATTCAAACAACCCTATATATGATTAAACTCATAAGTAGAATAATTGCATACGTGGCTAGACATGCGTAGTGGAATAACATTGATTATAATGAAACTCAGTCAAAGTAAAATAACCCTGTACAGACCCAGACGAGATCCAAGTGGAATTACCAAATACAGTCGGATACAGAAATAAATGAAAAGGTATTCATTAAACATGGTTGTGTATTCAGAATTGTAAATATTAATTTTAATTATTTACTAAATCATGTGCATATGATGAACATACATAATTAATAAATTTTAAGTACATAACAGTACAATTATTATTATTACATTTTCACTCCCTGTGCACTCACTTCTGTCTCCGACTGTATTTCCTCAGGCACAAAGTACAGTGGAACCTTGATTAACTAGCCTAAGGTAAATGTCCCAATTTCTACTTATGTCCCGATTTCTACTCATTTCGTTCTTTTTTTTATTATTACAAATGTTACGTTTGTACTATAGTGATAAAAAAAATAATTATAGACTATTTTATCAGTTATGCGAGGGATGTACAGTTTTGTCACAAAGGAAGTGCAACATAAGCAACGGAAAAAATTATACAACAGGGAACATATCTCGTTCTGATTGTATTTTTACTTCTTGGGCCAAGGAACAGCAATTCCATTGTGATTCGGTAATCGGGTCGAATGTAATGTGTGCAGAAATAAATCGTATTAAATACTAAAACCGTTTACTGTATTTTATTCTGAATGCAGATTTTTTGCAAGTCTTTTGTCGTTAACAGAAATGCGGGCGTTTAGAAACCTTTGAAGCATCTTTCTAAAATATTTTTTAATTAGTTGATGTATTATCGAGGTATGAATCCATTACTTTGCACATTTTTATTACAAACAAACTTTTTATAACTTCTTCATGACGAGTGAACGCTTAAATGAGTAGAAGTTGGGTCATTCCCCATAATATCAAAGTTACAACTGAAGCACTTCCATAACGCAGAATTTTTCTGATCTTATTGTCATCGGTAAATGAAAATTCAATTGTTACTCAAAATTTTACTGTAATCTTATTAATAATACGCCAAATAATTGGAACTTGAGATAATAGAAATATAAAATAATTAAGAACCAGTTAATTGAGGTTCCAATGTAATAAAACAATCCCAAAATAATCAAAAACCAAGTAAACCCTCGAGTATTTTAATTTTTCTTCATCCGAAAATAATTTACCCCCAATCGATGCATCGCATTGATTAAAAATCCTTTTAATTACTTAACCAAAAATATTCCTCCCTTTTCAAACCCTCCGACAACGGCGCTGACTTATTAAAGAGGACAGCCGTCTACTAACTGTCAGTCACCTACAGTTAAGTTGTAACGTGGGGCCAGTAGATTTAAACTCCTGTTGAATAATACGCGACGCCGATACATCTGTCGCCTGACGTTTCCGAAAATACACGCGACATGCCATTTTAATCAAGTCAACGTCCAACGGCTTCGCGAATAAATAGAGGCATAGTCCTTAGCCAAAAATGGAACGTTCATAATGTAGCGGTTCGCCGGTTCAACCCCGTCTCGATTCGATCTTTTGTGGCTTCCAATTAATCTGGAAGATGCGAGCCCTAGCCTGCTCCCCACCACCTACGTCCCCTCGCATTTCGCGAAACGGCATCTGGAGAACCATTGTTATTCATGAATTCCCTCTGCCGGAAATTCCTTGCTTACACCCCCTGCGCCTGGCATTCATTAGTGCGTGCTTGATTTATTCAGGCTCCGCAGCTTGGCTGGATTTTGATGAAATGATGCAGGCGAAATTGCCGTGGACTTCCGGTTTGCGTTGGAAACGAAGGGATTTTGGACGAGCTGTGTGACCTTTTACGACCTCTCGATGGAGATTTTCTCTTTACTGGTTTCTCGGATTTTATAGAGTATTTTTTGGGCATGTTTGGTGGTCGATAAAAATTAAGATATGAATTAATTTTAATTTTGTGGAGAAAATAGTTATTATGCTTTTCTGTAAATATTTTGTAATAATTTTGAAAATAAGTACAATGAAGGAAGCTGAAAATAGAAAAGACTTTATCAAAAATAAATAAATACGATTACAATAGAGATTCGCCTTTAATTAGACGGATCAGATTCGTTTTCGTTTTTAATCATCCCCCGCTGTTCTTTATATTCTTTCTTTTCAATCTCCCGTAACTATGGTCCTTCTACAGATTTTAATTAAACGTTGCGTTCATCTTCTCCGTTGCTTTAATTCACCTTTCATTTACTTCGAACGCATATAACGTGCATCGTCAATAGCCTGAATGCAAGTGTTTTTTTTCTACCACCTCTATTTTCTCTTTTTTCAAGAATGTTTGTAATTATTTCGTAAAATTCTACGGTGTTCGCGTGGAGAATATATGATTTCAATTTATCTCTAGCCTGAAATCTGGAACCCCAGCTTTGAACTATATGTATACTCACATTAGAGGAGGAAAAATAGCAAGCAATTTTTTTGCGACAAAAGTTGCGTCACTTTTTGCTCCATAAATGAGGATGCTGGATACTTTTCATGGAGAATGCGGCGGACAGGGTGTATTTTTTCATAATGCTTGCTAATAAATATTTCATAAGATAATTTCTCGTTACAAAAACTTCCTTCTATTGTTATACGAAAAAGAATATCGAGAAAAGAGATTTGCACGTCCCAATATCTAAAAATCTATCGTTTATAGTGCACGCTGATCCATCAGCGTTTCCAAAATAATTATCATTCTGAAAAGAGACGTGGATACCATCGCCCAACTACTGCAAACGATACAGATTCTCTTTTCAGGTTAAGTTTGAATAGATGCATCAAGGGAAAATGTCTTCGGGCACAGTGCGTTTTCCAATTTGCGTAATGCCCTTCGTTGTTGATGTATCTTTCAAGATATACGACTTGCAATCTCGAGCTTCCAAGCCTCCACGTAATTTAAAAAATTGCACGAACGCAGTTTTCGCAACGAGAAATGTCTGTCCCGAAAAACATTCATATTGTACACAAAGCAATCACTCAAAGATAAACAAATTCTCTATTACAGGAATAACGAATGATCTCTAGCCACACTTTCGCACCGCGATTGCACATAATGATCGCCGTTTATTATGCAATTACGATATTATGACTTGTCTAACTCCGATCGCAATCGATACTCATTAAATTACTGGGCAATTTAATTAAACGTCCAGCGTGGTTCCACGGCCCATTCCCTAAATTGCCAATAATTAACTGACCGAAACGTCCGCCCGAAACACGAAATTGCCTCTGTCCTCGCAGTGCCAGAGCCCATCTACATTTTTCTTACAGCTGACAAACGCTCCTCGCCCAAGATACCTCGACGGAAATGCTTTCCAAGCGTTCCTCGAACCGAATGCACCAGCAGACGCTGCAGCTACCACTCCGGTGAGAAGTTACAATGTGTACGCGCACTTTCTGTGGGAGCTGAACCTAGCCTCCCCGTCGGAAGCAGGAAAAAAAGGAAACGGGGAGGAGGGTGCAGCGCGGGAAGAAGGCCGGAACAGCACGAGTGCCACTCTTGCTGCGAGGAAGCGGGAACTTCTCTCCGGTTGCTATCCCGAAACAGTTAGACAGTGAGTATTGGCACTGTACGATGCCTGTAAAATAGGATTTCCATCGCTGCGAGTGTTTTCCATTCCCCCCCGGAAAGAAGCGCGTCGAATTCGAGAAAAAAACGAGGTCGGCGAAAATGGGAACAAAGAAAAATACTGTCGGACCGTTTCCGTGTTTAGTCGCTGACACGCCAGTTACTGCATTGACCATTTTTCAATTTTTGAATGAATTTATGTAGAGGTGGCTTTATGGCCTTTGTTAATTCGGAGATTTCAAGAAGATTTTTGTCGAAAGTTCTTTCTGTATTTTATTCATTTCATACTGTTAGAGAAAGGGCTGCAAACATTTCTCCACATACGCAAATAATCGCAGAGTTCGTGACACAGTTTGGTAGATGGGGTAAACTTGGAGAAGGAGAAATATCGTGCAAGGGGTGAAAGTTACTGGAATGTCTAAGTTTCCTGGAAGTTGATTAACCCCTTGCTTCACAATCTTTTTTAAGTTACCGATACATGAATTATTTTAAACAGGAGCTAAAAACATAAAATATGGAATTATCAATTAATGGTAAATATGAAAAACTTCTTCCACTTTTGTTTTCTTTTTTCTTTTTAACTCTATGTTCCTCTTCAAATCTAAATCAGAGTTTCAATTATTAGCATATTATTATAAATATAGATAATGAAATGAAGTTTTTATAGAAATTTAAGACACAATACACTGTAGATATTACTACTAACTTTGTTATATCTTCATAAAAATTGGACCAGTTATTTAAGGAAATGAAAGAAATAATTAGGCCAAAAAAGAAAAAGCAGTAATAGGGTTAATAATCTAACAACATTCATTCCAATATTTCAGACATAGTTCTTATCACAAGGACAAGCCGACGGTTCATGTTTTTGTATGAAGAAGAAATATGGTTAGACATAAAACAGTTGTCAGAATTATGAGTAGATTAAGGGAACATGTGGTCAGACATTGCGTGCCTTGCTAAAAGTAGAATAACTCCATAAACAGTCAGACAATCATTAAACTCGCTTTTCCTTGAGATAAAAAAAAAAAAAATAAGCAAACGTAGCTCTGTATACGAAACCAGATTGCGAAAACATCTCCACGTACAGAAATAATTGCACAAGAAACTTCGCAAACAGCTGTAGCCTCTTTTTCCAGCAATATGAACATAATATCACAAGTATCGCGGTGTAATTATTATTCAGTTGCGAGCGAGCGTCGCTGACATCGAGGCGCGGTTTTATTGCACGGCCAGACACTGCACGTTTTTGCAGTCGCGTCTGCATTCGCAGCAGCGCAACGGTCTCTAACGTCCCCTCATTACCGTAACAACTGTGGCCTGGGTATTTAAAGAATGGCAGGCAATGGGAGATAACCATCGGTACAACAGGGAGGGAAGGGAAAATTGTCTAGGTATCCGCTTGGCAACGATGCGTCTAAGCATTCCGATGCGAACGATAAAAGATACCGGGCGATACTAGGCCCCGGTATAATTCCTCGTACATCGAGGCGCCTCGATAGAAGTGCAAAATCCGTCGTTCCTAGTTCTTCCATTTTCTGGATTACAGAAATTCTCGGAGGAAAACGAGGCACTAAGAAGCTAGCGAGCTCCTGAAGGAGCCAGAATGTAATCCAACTTCATCCCCGGTGAACAAAGCCATTGTTCCACAATACTTTGAATTTCTGGATCAAAGGCTTTTCATGGCTCGTAGTCGACTTCGCTCAACGCGAAATGTAATTAATCGGCTAAAATCAGCCATAATATAACATTTATATATTTCTTCGTCGAAATTAGCTTGTAAATAGTTTGAATATTCCCTAGCGTTGGGCAATATTTAAGTTAAAGTATTTTGTGAATAGCTTTTTTAAACAAAAATTATTATAAAAAAATTGTAAATGGTTCTAGTTGGATCAGAAAATTTTTTCCTGTGAATTTCTATCTTTTTGTTTCGTGTGATAAATTGCTTCTTCAAATGCTTTTTAATTCTGTGAATATTTAAACAGTATAAATCCTTCGGAGAGAGGAGACATTAATATTTTATTCAAAGTATGAATTAACATGTTTCCTTCGCACAGGTAAATTTTTAAAGTTCCGTAATGTTAAGGGAAAAATTTTCGTGTAATGACAGAAAAAGCAAGTTACCCTTATGAATTTCGTTTTAGGAAAATGTTAACAATATTGCGTTTTCTCATAAGAATTGAAAGTTAGATCATTTCAAAATTACCGAATCAATTTTTTGATAATAAAGATTCATAAAGATTCAATAAAGATTCATTTCTTCAATTTTCAAAGATGTTCGCTTATTTTTAATATTACTGAAATTCAGCCTTAAGAATTTGTATCTAAAATCTCTACCCAAAAAGAAACGTGAATTCCAAAGATCTGGAAGAGTCCTAAAACTCGAAAGGACTTATAACGGCGCCAAAAGTCGAAGTAGAATTCGATTGACCGACGAGAAAGTACCATGACGAAGGAGCAAGAACCGCGAGACCGTTTAAAGTCATTAACCTCCAGCTTCGAAGACTCGCTATCGACTCGGGCGCCCCGACACCTGGCCGCTTTGAAACTCGATGAAAGTTTCGCGCCCGTTCTCCTAATTCGCCATTCCGCGAGAATTCCCATCAGACGAATGGGAGGGAGGAGACGCGTCGTTCCCAGCCGTTCCTATCGTCTCCCTCCACCGATCAAAAGTCGCGTTTTTCACCCCCCGCGTCGAAGGGTGAAATGAAGTTCCGCAACGCCCCGTGGCCACCTCGATCGATTACCGGCGAAGGCAACCGTGCCGCGAACAGTTTATCGACCAGTGAACCGTGCCGCTCGGAGATAGTTGCCATTCAGTCGTTTTCGAAGGAAACGAAACAACGCGATGGAGGCGGAAAATCGATCGCTGTAGGCGTCGCTCTTACGGTCGAGATTGCGTTTCAATCGCGGGGACACTTCGGTGTATTTCTTCGGGGAATTCGCTGGATGTTCCTGAGGGGTGATGCTTCGAATTCACGTGGCCATTTTGACGTTTTCCACGGAGAAACGGGGGTGACTGTCAAGGGTTTCTTTGGTTGCACCCTTGGGATGAGGGAAATGGGTTGACAGGACTAGATGCTGTTAGTTCAAGTGGATCCGACGTTTAGGGAAAATTGTTTTTAATCGACTCTGTGACGTATTTGATACACCATTAATTTGATTTGGGGGCTGATGAGACGTATAATGGATAGAATTGGACTGGGAAGATGTGCACAGTTTATTCGGAAAGTTCCTGGAATGATTTTTTAAGCATAATAGTCGATTACACGTATAATGATTACATATACATTTTGGTATTTAACTATAATTATATAAACATTTTATTAAGAAGTAATGGATAGACTATTGAAAAGAATCTAGCGGAGCGAAAAGTGATTCCTGCTGCGCTGCAACACATTCACGCTACAACAGTAGTGAGCAAATTTTGATCCAAAAAGAAATGACAATGATTTTGTACCCGCTCTAATCGCCGGCCGTGGAATTTGTAGAATTTTTAATCAATTTTGTAATTCAGAAAACTGTAACATAGTATTTAAAAATAATTCTACAAAATCATTTCCCCAGAGACTTTCGGAGTGTTTCAGAACGCTAAAAATTCCTACTGATGAGGAAGGACAGTATGTAGAAAACTATATCAACAATTTGATTTCTGTATAAACTTTCTGAAATAATGAAATCATTCTGGGAGCAGTCCGGACAAACGTTGTATGTATGAAGATTGATATTTTTCTAGTGCGGTCAAAGAGTATGAATAGAAATATGCTGTGTTTTTCTAGTATTCTAGCAAATATTTTGTTTTTCATGTTTCATGTATTTTTGCGACTGCGTTTATCTTTCCACAGTTTTGAATATTTATATTCCCTACAGATGTGTAAATATTCGTAATATTACCATAACTGTGCCTTGAATTGTTTTATTAATGGTTGAACATTTTATAACTGATGGGTATAAAATTTTATGCTTCATGTAGTGCACAGTTCTTAGATTTCTCGCATTGTCTGGCTGCAAACAAGGCGTAATCTACTTGATTCAACCTTCAGTTATCAAAATTCGTTGTTCTGAAAAAATCTATGAATTCTAGTCCAATCAGAATAAAATATGACATACATCCCCTCTTATTTATTAAATTTCTACCCCTAGCATCGCTCTCTAACAACGAAACAATAATGCAGGAATGAAAGACATGTGGTCAATAGTGTGTACTGCATGATGTATAATTACTACAGCGTGAATATTGTTTTGTGTGAATTTCACGCGGATAATACCTCATGTAAATATGTAATGTGTATTACAATTTGAATTCCATTACAAAATGAATATATGCACTAGTTATTTTGTTTAGTTGCCTACTCTAAAGTTAATCAGTGTTTAAATGACTTTAGAATTGTAAAAGATTTTGTACACGAAAAAGTTGCAATAAAGAAAAATACCAGAATAATTCCACCATAAACAATGCAAATTATTTCTCATCAATCCTCAAAAAAAATAGTCTAAGCACTCTACCAATTCTAATACCTTTAAAAAATCAAAATCGACGCCAAAATATCGACTTCCCAACCAACTTGCAGCCTCAGCCCCCCAATTTGTAAGCACGTATCCCCTCAAAGCTACGACGCCTTAAAATACACGCTTACAAGTGTCGGAACATTATGCGCAAGTTTATAGAACACCGGTTTTAAAGGGGTCAAGCCCGAATCCCCAAAATCCTATCAAAGCAATCCTTACGCCCACGGATCGTCAAAACGAAGAAGCGTTCATCCCTCTCCACCATCTCATACCGAGACAGAGCCCCCCTTCTCCCACCTAAGAAAGGGGTCACCAAAAGTGTATTATTCCAGTGCAAGCAAAGGACGGCAAGGAGCTTCCGCGAGGCAACGCCGTCGGCCTTTCGCTGTCAATCGATATTCGCCGACAATTGTCCGTCGTTTCGTTCCCCAAGCCCCGTCGTCGGGCGGCTTCGAACTTAATCTTCGATGTATCGATTCGCGCGCGCGTTACAATACACGACCGATCCGAAATAATCGAGCGAGCCGCGCGCCTCGAGGGCCTTCGCCCGTATAATCCCATTGTCTGTTACCGGCCGCCATTTATTTGAGAAACGCTCGGGGAACAGAAACGCACGCCGTTCCCGTGCTCGTTCCACTTTAATTCCGAGGGTCGATGTTTAAAGTCGTTCTAATCCCGCCGCCCGACGCGTGGAATTTCAGAAAAAAAAAACACAGAGAGAAACCTGTGACATCTGTCTCTGGCGAGGAAACGGGGAATTTCGGAGACGCGCCAAGCGAAAAGGGGTAGTTGGCTGTTAAATGGCCTTCGCTATGATAGCAGACAAAATGTTTCGGAGTAGAGTAGTGTTTTTATTTTAGAAAATTGTTCTGGTCAACCAGTGGAATTTTCGCTTCATACGAGGCGCAGATTTAATTCATATTCAGTTTTTCATCGCTTCTGTAAACTGAAATCAATATTTCAAAGTGAGCAAATTTTTTATCGTCACTTTATACCTTTCCTGATAAAGCTTCATAATTAATGTTTCATGAAAGCTCGTAAAAATAAATTACCAAAATAAAACTATGAACACGTGTGTTTTTTATATAATAAAAAAACTGCTCCGAGTGTTAGAACTAATTAATTCTAATCAGACAAAAGTCCAAATAAATTTTGTGGTCCATTTTTATGTGTCCTATGCCTTGTCGAATTTTACTTATCTTCTAATACACAAGTATTAATTTCTTTCGTATCTGAATTAATAATTTCGCTTTTATACGAAGAAAACCTAAAACAAAGTTGTTTTCTTTTGCAATTTTAGAAGTTTGAAATTCAAGATTCTTTTCCTGATATTTTTTCATTCAGATAAAATAAAAATCGTCCACCAATGTTTAGAGTATAAAATTCGACGGATAACGTTATAAAATTCAGTGAATGTATCTCCAATATTTGCCATGTTTTTCATTGAAATTGCAACTCTTCGCTGAAGAGTTGTGTTATGGAAACCGATTCAATCCATAGAAAACAATTTCCTGAACCTTTGACCTGACCTGGCTCACCTGAGCTGATAAAACTGCGACGGCGCTATCCTAAGCGAGAATTATTGGTTCACTTTTGTATCGCACCGCGGGACCATTCGATCTGTAAGTGGATCAGTCAAATCCGACAATACCGATACCGATTTAACGAGGAAAATTACAGTGTATTTTCGGATCGATTCAAACTTTCGAAAAACAGGCTTTTGAACGCGGCAATTAATCCTTCGGATTGAATTTGACCTCTTCTGACGCTTCCCCAATTGCTTTCATTGTTTTTCAGTTGTTGTTGCCGCAATGTATACGGGGTGACCTAGAAACGAGTATCGAAGCCGCGTTCGGTGAATATTGCAGGGAGAAAAGTGGGATATGTGGGATTCAAAGTGGATCGACGGCATCGTTAAAATTTTAGCGAGAAGGTTGATAGGCAAGGGTGTTAAAAATACTTCAAGCATTCCGTGTTACACTTTGTCAATAAAATTGATACTCTTTATCACACTGTCATCCCTGTGTTCAGAGCCGTCTTTTTTATTATTCATGACCGTGTAAGGGAACACTGTCGACCATATCTGGGCGATGCAGTGAAAATATTGACACACAAAGTCAATGTAATTACTCGTATTAAGAGGAATAAAAAAAAAGCAAGTCGCTCTGCCCCGATTAATTTAAAAAATCAATGAAAAGAGTTCTCCCAAATAAAATGAATTCCTCTCTCGCTGTTATAAATTCCGGCGAATAAATTCTGCAAACTGATAGGCTCCCTAAAAAGAGATAAATGCACTCTGTCAAGTCGAATACATTTATCATCGCGCTTTCCACCGCGCCTGTCGGCGATCAGGGATCGCTACTCGAAATCCACGCGATTTCCTGCCTCTTCGCGCCACGTCAGTCATACGCGTTTATTTCGGGACCGGTACCGAGGCGAGGTCTTTAAATAACAATCGAAGTGGAGTGACGCAAGTTAACTGACATCGTCTAATGACACGCAGCACACTCGCGCACTTGCAACGTCGCCGGCTAACAGCCTTCGCGGTGGCCGTTCCTCTCCCGTCCAATTTATTATCAGCCGAGTTACAATCTTGAAACTACGTGTATTTATTTCGGTTCGAAATTTGCAGCTCAATGTCAAATGTCCGACAAACTCTATTTCTGCGCGGCTTTTCCGCGGTATAAATGGATTGACATCTGTTAATTAATAAACAAAAATGTACACATAATATATGGGGGATTTTAATTAAACCATAGGGTGTCCTTTCGCTTCCGATTTTCGGAAATCCGAATTGATTCGCCGGAAAAATTCACGACTCAGTATTTTCGGATTTCCGCGATCCTCTACAGAAGGTTCAGTTTCTCAAGCTCGCGTTTCATTTTACTTAAATCTGGCGAATGGAGAACGGTAAAGCTCGCAGAGTTACAACGATCGAGATCCCCGTCTTGAAAATTGAATCTCCTATGTAAGTGGGAACACGCGAAGTGGATCAGATAGGCGCGCGATCCAAAGATCAGGCTAACGATAAAACTAATTGCCATTCAATTTTCGCGCACCACTTTTCCGAACTCTCCACATGATGATCGGCGTGCTTTTTCGTGAGGAGAATCTTGTAACTATGTATTTCGAGTCAGTCCGTCGCACAGTGGTTCAAAATCTATGAAATTTAGCCAAAATCATTAAGTATGAATAAGAAGAAGTTTTGTAATGAATTTTTATACATTCGGTATGGAAGTTCAACACTGAATTTATAATAAATAGGATTATGTCCATTTCTTTAGTCACTCCATCTTTTCGAATTTTAGGATCAAGGATTTTACTTTTTTCAGTAACATTTTCTTTGAGCAACTATGCCGAGCAGCATTAGTATTCCGAAAATTCGATTGCTTTTTTTATAGAACTCTATAGAATTCAGATACAGAATGATTACAAAATTTCGAAGATATAGAATTCTACAAATATGTATAGAATACCTGTAGATATGAATTTTATAAATATAGAATTCTTTAAATATACATACCTAGATTTTACAAAATCTAGAATTTGTATAGATATAGCACTTTATAAACATAGAATATTATTCTTTAAATAGTATAGAATTTCTATGAATTTACAATTTTACAAGAACGAAATTTTCGTAGATACAGAATTTTTAAAATATGGAATTGGTATAGAATCTAGATAGATTTTCAATTCTATAACTGTAGAATTTTTGTAGATACAGAAATTTTTAAGGCAGATATTACATTTAAAAAAAAAAAAAAAAACAGTGTCGAATGTCAAAACAATTGGTTGTCCAAAGATTTCTTCACTGATATATTGAAATATACAAAACAGTGAACTCTCAAAACAACAGCAGAAATTAATTTTTGACAAAGTTTATTTCAATTAAATGCCTTTTGGTACTCATCGGATGATTCCATAGAATACTGAAACTCTAGTAGTTTTAGCCAGGATTTACGGATTCTGAAGCGCTGTGAATCGTTATAATTGTGTATAAGGTAATCTCAGACATTATTCAGGTGCAGGTTGTGTGCACAACGTCACAAGTCCGACGATCGATTTCTCCACCGCAGAAATCGAGCACAGCTTTTCATTAGCCTATCGCGAAATACAATTTCTGTTCTTGTTCGGCGAAGCGACCGAGGATCCCGAAGGAAACCGAAAGGAACCGGTTCAAGGAGCCTCAATGGTCCCAATATAATCGGTGAACGATATTGCTTCTGTCTAGGACCTTCGACCGTGAATGGGTCGCCGAGAAGGCAACGCATTGTGAAAGCTGAAACGACTCCTCATATCGAGAGCCAAATATTTTCGAGCTCGAAGAAGCTGCAGGGTATCGTGGGAGTCAATGGAGCTTTCAAACGGGACAGTGGTAATGAGCATCGACTCGGTGAACGGTGTTGATAAACACTGGAACAGTGAATGGAGTTGTAACATCTGCCGCGAGAGGATCGCGATAGAAAGGATACTAACAATCGCGGTATACGACGGGGAATTTATCTTCGTAGTCGACTTTAAACGCGCGGAGTTATTTGAAAGAGTTGACAGGTTAAATTCTGAGGGAGGAGTGATTTAGTGTTACTTGAGGCTCTGGAAGACAACAGCTGTAGTCGTTTGGGAACGCCAATTTACGGCCTGCAGGCAGTGATTTAGAGGCAGTTGAAACGCAGAAACGATAACACGTAAACTTTGTGAATAGGTATGATGAGTCTTCGATCAAACTTTGGGCTGTTCGTTTCTTTAATTTGGTTAATGGCTGTGATGGTGGAAACGACTTTTGATTGCCTTGGAGTGGAGGACTAATTGAGGGATGGTTTTTTCTTGATGAATGCCTCTGATTACTTTAGTCTTCGGAACAAAAGATATACACAGTTAGACGAAAATTGTAATGTAATTGGGTAAAGATGATTCTATGTGCAAAAATTAGGAAAGAGTTTGGTACAATCTTTCTTTGTCTCAGACTTCGTTTTGGAGAAAGTTTATTTTAATTCTACTTTTACAGTTTTAACTCTTCAAATTTACAAGATTAACGCTAAAAAATCTGAAAAATCTGAAACTTTTAATTTTGTAACGTCCAACCTTAAATCTTCAAAATTCCGCTTTAACTTTCAACATTTTCAAATCTGTAACTTTTACTTCTAAAATCTGTAACATCATGTCCTGAAATTTTCAAATTTAATCTTTTTCAATTCTTTAATTCATTCTCTCAAATCTCTAATTTTAAGCTTTTGAGAATCGATATACTTTGGCTCATAAAAATTCAACGATATATTTATGAATAATGATAAAATTGAACGATAATGTATTCCTCTTCAACAAAAATTTTTACAAATTCAGGTATGTAATATTTTCATTACAGAAAAATAAAAGAAGGGTATTTCATTTATTCAATTCAGCACAAAACTTGGTTGAATGTAGGTGAGTGGAATTCAACTTTGTGAAAATTGTTTTTCAAATGTAAACCCAGGAAACTATTATTGAAATATGAAAAAGGAAGGGTGAAAAATTTATTTTAAAGATAAAACGTT
This sequence comes from Perdita meconis, assembly GCA_030770465.2. Lineage (NCBI taxonomy): Eukaryota > Metazoa > Arthropoda > Insecta > Hymenoptera > Andrenidae > Perdita > Perdita meconis. The sequence continues at coordinate 8,113,553 of JASKOS020000001.1, forward strand.
AAATTTTTATTTCTTTAGACTATTGATATAAATAATTAATTGTAACAAATCTTTTTCTATAATCTAAAAAAATTAAGTTCTTAAAGAGTTAACACTAAAAATATCTCAATTAGAATCTTGAAAGCTCGAAATCTTCAACTTCAAACCTTTAATTTTACAATGTTAACTCTAAAAATGACCAAAACTGAATCTTGAAATTTTCAAATACCCAACACTTCAGTCCCCTAAATCTACAATGTTAACACTAACAATCTCAAAATTCCAATGCTGACATTTTCAAATTTCCAATTCAAATCCTCAAATTTACAATGTGTGCTCTAAAAATCTTTAAATTTGCATATTGCATACCTTAAAAATTGCGATTTCAGTCATTTAAATCTACAATGTTAACTCTAAAAACCTCTAAATTTGCAACTTAAACTCTTGAAATCTCTAAACCGAAATTTTAAAAATCTCCAAGTTTAATTCTTCAAATGGTCAACTTCAACTTTCAAATCACTAACATCAATTCTTAAATCTCCAGATCAATAAACAATTTGCATCACTCGTCACTCTTATAATTAATTTTTTTCATAAGCAATAACTCGAATGAAAAAAAGAATGTCATAGTGGGTAAATTTTTTCTTAGCTCGTTTTCATATTTAAAGACAAATATTAAATATAAAAAATTGTCCTACTTAATCTTACAAAACTTAAGAAATAATTTAACCCCCAAAATATAAAAACTATGGATCAGAAGTAGATTCTAAAAAAACTTCACTGTATCTACCTCAACCATCAAACACTTAAAAATGTCAAAACTGTCCTACAAACAACTCTAATTTTAGTCACGCCGAATATCAAATTTCCACCATCAAATGGACCACTTATCCCAATAAATCAACACGAAATCCTCCCACCCGAAAAATCGTCCATCAAACGGCACAATTCATCTCAGATACGGTGCCTCATGAAGCCCCTCCATAAAGAGTCCCGCGTTTCAGCGTGCATCCCGCGATGCAATACCCATCGATTCGCGAAACGCTTGTAACATTCGCTTTTACGATCTCCCGGCGCGTTCCGCCGGCTTTATAAATAGGGACGGGGATGAAATTTCCGAGAATGCTTTATCATCCGGATCCTGGGCCCGTGTATAAAAATAGACGGTCTTTCTCGACTGTGTCGGCTTTTATGCACTGTAACGCCGTTCCTATCGTCGGATCTTCGCGCGGTATCGCGACTGCATTCCCGGTGCATGGAATCGCGGTTGGATGCGGCGCGCATCGTCGGAGACGTGTTTCCTCCCGCGGAATCCCCACCATCTTCCACCCCTGACAAACGGGAGGCCAACTTCCACGCGCCGCTTTGACTTTTATACAGGGCGTAACAAAAATGTTGCAGTTCCTTGAAAGGGGTGATTCCTGAGGTGATTTTAAACAACTTTTTCCTTAGCGAAAATGTTAGGTGGGGCTTTGTTAACGAGTTATTAAGGGGGGAGCCCGGTTTGTCAACTTCAAAAAATCGATTTTTTTTTTTGCTTTAATCAATAGTAATACATGTTAAAATTATGTTCCCAAAGTTACAGACCGAAATTCGATGGAACTATGTAGATACGGATCATGAAACTGCAGCGCGTCAAGCAGATATACACCCCCGCTCAAAAGTATGTGGACACTAACCATTTTTATGAAATTTGTGATATATTATGTATACTGTTGTTGTTAGACGGTATTTATTGTTAAATTCTGTTACGTACATGTATGTAATGTATTCTAGTAATGTTCTATTGTTTCCAAGTAATTGTATCCAACGTATCAGCTCAAAATCAATTCCAATTTCATATTATTAGTATCATCGAAAAAAATAAAATTCTATTGTTTCCAAGTAATCGTATCCAACGTATCAATCCAAAATCAATTTTAATTTTATATTATTAGTATCATCGAAAAAATAAAATTCTATTGTTTTCAAGTAGCTGTATCCAACGTATCAATCCAAAATCAGTTCCAATTTTATATTATTAGTATCATCGAAAAAAATAAAATTTTATTGTTTTCAAGTAGTTGTATACAATGTTCTAGTAATAAATTACATACATGTACGTAACAGAATTTAACAATAAAAACCGTCTAACAACAACAATATACAAATTTCATAAAAATGGTTAGTGTCCACATACTTTCGAGCGGGGGTGTACCTGCAGGCGCGCTGCGAACCGCGGTTCTGGGTCCGTCGCATAAAGTTTCCGAGCTTGGTAACTGTTTACCTGAATTTGATGAGTCCACATTTATGACTTTCCGCCAGTACTGCGTTTTTTAGGCAGTTACTGTCAACGGTCAGTCAAACTCCGAATTTCGGCCTGTAAAGACATTTCCCAACACGAATATGTATCCGCGTTTTCCTCGAAACCACTTCTTTAAAACTTGCGGGAGAAATAGAAAAAAAACTATTAATTCAATCGACTTGTCCTGGTACATACAACTAAACAATGATCAACCATCGTCGATGAACCTAAAACTTTTATAAAAAAAAATTAATTTAAACAATTTTCTTAACATAAACAATATGAAAATTTTTAGCCAAAATCATAAGTTTTCCTTTGAAGTCCCATTAATTGACTACTTATGTACTTTTCTTTAGACTTTTAGGTTCATCGACAGTGTAATTACATGAAAAAAAAGAAAATCTTTGTGTTTTTTGTTTTAGTGAAGAATTATAGCCTCCAGAATTCCCGCAAATCGAAGACTCCGGCGGTGAAGTCTTACGAACTTGTTTATATAAAACTATTTCTACGAATTATTTTGCAACGAAAAAATTAATTTTTATTGTTAAAACATAGAAGAATATATCCTGAATGTCTCGAAAAAATTCGCTCAATAATTTCGTAAAAGAAAATTCCCGAAAATTACTTCTTACTTTTAGCGTTCCAAACCTGGCTCCCTCCTTAACTGAATTGCAACATCAAAAGTACTAATACTGAAATTTGCTAAATATTTTTAAACAACTTCTTGGAGCAAAATTCTCCTTCTGATTTCTAAAAATACAGGGTTTAACAAAAATGTTGCAGTTCCTTGAAAGGGGTGATTCCTGAGGTAATTTTGAAAACTTTTTCCTTAGCGAAAATGTTAGGTGGGGCTTTGTTAACTAGTTATTAACGAAAAACACCGACCAATCAGGGAGCGAGTACAGTGGATGAATATCAACGCGGGCTCCAGCTGTGAGTAGTATTGGCCCGCCATCGTCCGCGTAATCATTAATCCGCTGTACACGCTCCCCGATTGGCCGGTGTTTTTCGTTAATAACTCGTTAACAACACCCCACCTAACATTTTCACTAAGGAAAAAGTTGTTCAAAATCACCTCAGGAATCACCCCTTTCAAGGAACTGCAACATTTTTGTTACACCCTGTATTGCGACGGGAATCGATCGAGCTCGAAAGCCTCCGTCAGGAGTGAAATTGATGGAACAGTCTCGGGGCCAGAGAGCCTCGGTCTTAAGTAAAACGCGAAGAATGGACGGTTTAAGGAGAACGTGGAAGCTGGTTTAGCCGCGATGGATTCGCGTGGGCGGAGCGAGGGAGAGGCGAAAGCGATTCCGACTTGACTTCGGGCGTCGCGTCGGTCATCTCTGAGGAAAGCCGACCCGTTTTACCGGAGGGACACTTTTGCTCGAGCGCTTCTAAAATAGTACACCGCCTAAATCTACATACGTGTCCGAGAGCCCTGAAAGTGTCACGACATTGCCCGCGGCACCGCGTTGCGCGGTTTGCCAAGCTGATGACTGAAACCTTGACAACCCTCGCCTTCGGGGCGTCGCCTCGGGCGAGCGCAAACAGGCGAATTACCTGCGCGGTCCACTGGAAAGCACTCCGCTCGCAGAAAATTTCCCTTTCACCCGGCTCGCAAGCTCGCGCCACTTCCGCGCCCAAACTTGGGAAATTGAATGGCACTCCGCTTTCCGGAAAGTCTACTTTACCCATCTAATCTCTCGACAATAAAATCTAATTCCCCGATTTCGGTTGAATTCAAAGCGGACTTCCGCTGCGAAACTTTTCGCATAAAAAGGAGTCTCGCTTTTCGGTTTAACGAAGCAAAGCGACGGGCTTCCCGGCGACGAACATGTTTATCCCCGATGTCAACGTTTAAAGCATCAACCTTAGTGAAACAAGGGACACGCCTCTCGCCGCGGAACATCGTTGGCCAAACAAAACCGTGGGCCAGGGTGTATGAACCGCCGGGAGTCAGGAAACCCGCGGAAGCGCGCTTTAAAACAAACACCGCGACCGCGTAATTCTTATTAATGGCTCGCTTTTCAGGAACGGGCGGTCGCGTTTTGTTCCTGAAAAGAGTCTTATCATCCGCTGCACTCTCTCCAGCTGTGTGCGCAGCCCTCGGGGGACAGGGGGGACTTTCATACAAATTTGAACGCGGTTAGGGGAAGCGTCGCTGGTCAAAGACTGGGTTTGCACACCTGTGGTTACCCGTAGGCTCCTTCGCCAAGGACGATGGAGGGTTGCTGCGGGACGCAGGAATAATTTCTGAGGTCCAAACATGGGGGTGGGTGATCCTCACAGCGCTGAATTAATTGCTAGGTACGGGCATGAAATATTTTTTTCCCGTTTTTCGGACAATTGTCCCGTTTTGAATAAAATTCCTCGATGTCCCGAATTTATCCCAAATGTTCTGCTTCTTAAATGCCTTTGAAAATATTTGTGAATAGCAAATTTCAGTTTGTTTTTTTAATATAAACGTATAACAATCCTCTTTGATGCTTAATCTGTAAAACATTGTTGAGCAATTTCTATGATAAGCACATATTTTAAGTCCAAATATCAGAAGAAAGAAAACTTTGAATAAGTTCATAAACTTGATAAAAATTCTTATGAATCCTAAACATAAACCAAACTGTTACACATTTAATAAAATTGCAGTTTTTATAATTAAGTATGTTTGTACCTTACAATTTTCTCTTTTTTGTTTTTTAAAGAAGAACTTACATTAGTAGACTGTGCATTTTTATACCAATATCTTATTTAACATACAATATACAGTGACACACAAATTTGTTCACGAACAATTTATTAAATTTGCTTCACCCATTAGCTGCCACGATCCCCATTTGGGGATTTTGGAATTTTACGTACACCACTCGGCGCCAAAAATATAGTTGGTACGCCTGACAGTTTAGCTAAATTAAAAAAAAAAACAAATTTGGCAGTTAATGGGTTAAGCTCTAAAAAAATATATTTCCCTTCGCACAATAACAATCAGAAACTAAACAATAATTGAGCATAGAATTTAGCAACGATTAAAAATCAAAAGAAAAAACTAATACTGTGGATTTCAAAGTAAATTACGTGAACAAACCTGTAAGTCACTGTATAATAGATTTAAACCTAGTTTTCTTAATTTTTAACATCTCCCGCATTTTTACAGAATGTCCCACATTTTTTAAATAAAAAGCGAAAAAACTTCCAGTTTAAAAAAAATCCAAAGAAAAGAAGAACCCTATTCTAGAAATCTTCTTTATCCACTTTGTGCTTAATTACTTATCAATCACTGAGGATTAAATATTTTTACAGGGATTCTTTCCACAGAAATCTTCTTCCCCAGTTTTTCCTTCCCATCCAAGAAGCTTCAATCGTAACTATACTTTAATTGCCGTCGCTCCTACCATGTTTTTTCTTCGCCCGTCGGAAAACACTTTGCATTTCCCCAGAGTTTCCCATTTCTCCCTCCCCCGTTTCTTCCAGCCGCTGACCATTCCCCTGGCAAGGAGATTTGAATATCCGACAGACAAATCCCACGGAACGGATTCCTCCAGTTCCCTGAATCATTAAAAGGAGATCTCGGCGCTCGACGGGACATGGCTTCGCGTTTTAATCCTTCGTTCGTCGTTTACCTTGGAAATGAGAGACCCGTTGCTCACGTCCTGTAGAGTAAATACCGAGGGCAAAAGGTCGCGTGCCTGTGCAGGGTTTCTCGTCTGCAACGGCGGCTTCGGGACGACGCACAGTGGTCCGGATTTAAGAATGCTGTGCCATTTAACCAAAAAATGAACTGTTTCACATCGATATTTACTGAATATATATTACTTCCTAAATGTCCACTGGGTTCGAAAATAAAAATATTAATGAAATTTAATAGAAATTATAGTAAAAATCAATACCTAAAGTCGGACGTTTTAAGAATTGTGTTTTTCAATTTATGAAACTGCTTTCTTTTGCGGAGGTATCCTGAGAATCTCGTTTAATATTTTTACTTCATTTTTCTTTGTCAATAAAGAGCTTAATTTTGCGATAAGAAATCATACCTTATATTAACAATTACTGTACAGTATATAGAAAAAAAGTAATACTGAATAAAATATGAAAAAGTCTTAAAATTCTCTCCAATTGACAAGGGATATCTTTTAAGTCCCAATAGATCACGCATTTTAACAAATTGGAATATGTTTGGCATACTCTTCTTAACATAATTATACAAGAATCGTGTCCCCGTTGGTCCCCGTGTTGAAGTTATTGCTGTTTAAAGTCACCAGCGCAGCGTGAGATGGGACGTCGTGTATGCGTCTGACGCTGCGACGCGACGGCTGCAGGATCCGAAGGAGAAATCGCGGATCGCAGAGACGGATCATTTGCGTTCGGAATTTTCGAAGCTACAAGTTGCTCGTCGAGAGCTCGAGCGTGGGAGTGTCCCGAGATGGAACGAAAGCTCGCTCCCCTTCCACCGGTGACGGAAGTTTTCCTCGAAGTCCGATGGCTCCTAATAGTTTGCTCGCCGGCTTGGTTGTTGGCCAAATTCTTGCACGCCTGTTCTTTTATTGGCCAGTCGGATTTACGTCGATAATCGGCAAATTGAAGAACTTGGAGCGAATATCCGCTTCCTCGTGATTTTGGAGCGACGACGCGACGGTTCCGAAGGCTCCGAAAACAATTTCAAAATTGAGTTTTTCATAGCCGCGTTCGCGTGTCGCTTCCCGAGCGCAATGCGAAGCGGAAACCAACGATTATCCGTCGATTCAGAAGCCCTATTTTGCATCGCAACGGTCGAACCGACGAAAAAGAAAGAGCACGGTGGAGGGGCAATTTCTCCTCGACATCTCATTAAACACGAGTCCTCTTTCTCTCCGGGATCGCATTCGAGCCCGCGCTTTTCATCCGATTCGTTATCAGATTGCTTTTCCGCTCGAATGCGCGTGCCGCGGCCCACTCAGACTAGAATTAAAGATTCCCGAGCAGCATTCATCGCTGCCCTTCCAAACAGTCGAACGAAGCTCGGTATATAACGCGCCGAGGTGACGTGGAAAGTCTTTTATCTCGTAATCCGGTGAATCGATTGCTTTTCTTCCCCTATCGCGGGACAGAAAGGAGGTTGACGTCTCTATTTTTCAACCACCTCCGAGGAAATAGTCGGAGAAGACGGCGAAGACTCTCTTTGAGACTTTGAATCGATTTTGGGGAAACGGCGAGATTCGGGAGAACACAAGAGAAACCGTGATGCATTGGCAAATTTTTATCTTCTTGGACGATTCGCCGCGATTACTACCTATCGACGACTACTTAAGGGCTTCGGTTCGCGGTTCTAGAATGGAAAGCTGCGGGGAGTTGAAATGCCGAAGAGAAATGACTCGCTCAGAATATTTGAAAGGACTTCGATTCCTGCGCTTAGAATTTTCATTCATCGTGAAATTTATTGGAACACAATTTTTCTTTCATTTATAGGAGCATTCTCGTGTAAGTGGTTTAACAAATTGATGTTTTTTATAAGTCAACAGTACAATTGAATATTCTACTCTGAAAATTTGAAGGTCGACTTTGTAATCAGAATGTGGTTTTCGCATATTTTTAGTGTGATTGATATGAAGAAAAGGTTGAAACAATATTTTTATACTGTTTAATATTATATTTAATAAAGCAGTTTGTTTATTTGCAATAAGTAGTGAAAATTAGGTATGATTTTTAAGTTCTCATAGGTAGCCTAACCCTTTAACTACTAATTATAAAGAAAAAATATACATACAACAATTTTATTTTAATTTAATTTATTTTAATGTTAACGATGATGTAAGAGAAAAAAAATCATAAATATCAGTTACTTTTATAGGTGTTACATCCACCCTTAATTCGTTTTTTCCTGTTCCTTTATTTCTACTACAATTTTTACAAAGTTTAATTTATTCTAAAGATACAGAAATTCAAAACGTTTCTCAAGTTTCAAGTTTATAATTTTCATCGTATGTTTATAAAAATAATATCAGTGGATCAATTATTAATTTTATTCGTGAAAACGAACCCAAGTACAACATAAATCAGACTGCATATAATAATAATCCTTAGTTAATAATAATTCCCAGTTTGATTGCCGTTAAAACTAATCCGATACCCGTGTTGCTTAAGTTTACTTTAACCGAGGAAAATCGTAATAATACAGTAATACAATTTTCATGAAACCGAGATGAAAATTTGATATCATTGTTCGAAATACCGTACAAAAAAAACATCACTACCATTAACTTCACAGCTGACACAACGAGCCATTTTCTAAAATTTCCACAAAGAGCCACAGAGGGACTTTTATCATTCAAACCGGGAATCGCTCCCTTTTCAACCCGTCCCAGTGCATTAAAATGTTGAAAGGGGATTCTGAAATCGCGCGACGGGCCACTTCGCGGTAGTGTTTGATCTCACCGCGAATAAATAGAGCGATCGCCTCTGGGAAAGGACTGGCAATGAGCCCTTTCAAGAAGCTGCCCTTGCTCTCGGATTGAACGCCACGGGATTAATGCAATGAAGCGGTCGGCTCAATCGCCAAGAACTAAATCCAATCAAGGCCCCACTCCGTTCGCTCGGGAAAAAGCCCCGATAGGCAGAGAGAGAGGTGATGCCAGGGAGGAGGGAGAGAAGGGGAAGGATGACCTGTGTTCCAGGACGCAATCCAGAATAGGCAATCGCGAGACGATCGAACCGAATTGGATCGGATCGTTGCATACAAACGAACCGCGACGCTTCGGCGCTGGTGCATGAAATGGGGAATCTGGCCGATTAGCGTTTTAAGAGGATCATTACACTTGTCGGGGAAATTGTACCGAAGTGTAAAATACTTCAATTTCGTGATAGGGGATAGCTAATGGGCGGAGAAGATAAGTCTTGTTGAATAGTTCGAAATAAGCGCCTGGAAGTAATGAGAAGAAAGTTCTTTGCAGTTTATTGGTAGAAAGTTAATTTTTATGTTAAAGAGGGAGCTAGAAAGTTAACTGCAATGTGATAGGAGGTTGTAGAAAATTAGGGAAAACTGGGGATAATGAGAAAAATGTTTCGGAAGGAAATTCATGGCTAATGGAAAGTGATACCTACACTTACACTGCCTTTAATTTGGCATCAATTAAGGTCTTAATTACACTAGGAATTACTTGAATCTAATTCCCATAACTAAGATCTAAATTCAGGAATCCTTAAACCCTTCTGAATGATTCTCAAGTACAGTGGAACCTTGATTAATCGGTTCTTAATTATTTATTTATTTATTTATTTATTTCTGATTCACGGGAATAATTTCCCATTAGTGTACAAAAAGACGGATAAGAGACTATAAATTATATCGAGGACAAAGTGAATAAGAATAAACAAAAGATACGCTAGTTAGATTTAAGGATTTGCATTTTTAGGAAGTAAATGGAGCAACAAAATAGATCCAAATCACCACCTAGAACAATACGCATACACGATTAATTGGGTCAGAGTTAGAGAATTTCGAGATGTATCTAAGAGGATAAAATTATTGTTTGTTTCCATTATCTTTGGATTTTTATTTTTCGATACACTAGCCATAAGGATGCTATGCTAAAAAAAATTCTGCACCGAGAAAATCCTTCAGTTTTCATTAAAATATTAAACCGGTTAATCAAGGCTTTACTGTATAATCAAATATTAATTCTTCAAAGACCTTCAAGAATATCGTCATCCTGCTCGAAGGTCTTCCACTTAGGAATTCTCCCCCGAAATTGATTTCTAATACACAACTGTCGTGACGTATCGCTAAGTATCGAATCATCGAGAGCCTCGTGTACCGATTCCCAGTAGTAGGTATTCTAATTTTTCCGACTGCCTCGAAGAATCTATTATTCAGAGTCATGAAACGACGAGAAGTGTATCGATTTGACACAGAAGACACGAAAGCCCGGATTGAATTCGCATGGCTCTCTGGCCACTGTTTCGCCGAAGGATGGGCTATGAAATTTTCAGCGAACAAAGAACAACCCTTCCATCGATTTATTGAAGCCACGGTCGACCGACCGCCGGTGCATCGCGGTGAAATTAATCGTCCGCCGAATGTTCCTCCGCTTTTCTGTCCCGATCGACCGCGTTCACGTGTCGGTTGGTCACTTCTCCTTCGCGGAAACTTATTATACTAATGCAGAAAAAAAATCGCACGGGGTATCGGTTATCGTAAGCAGCCTGAGTCACGGGGTGATTAATTCCTTCGCGTTTCGGGACAGAATTCGAGTCACGAAAGCGGAAAAGTAAGTCGACGCATCGACGGAACATTGGAAGTATAAATAATGCATAAATTATTGAATTGATGAAAATAGAAAAAGTAATTTTCTTTCCATTCGGTCTTCCGATCTACATTGTCGAGTTTCCACAGAAAAACTTTTTCCGAGACGCCTCAAATTACTGAGAATTACATTTACATGAAGGAAATGAGAATTAAGAGGGGTCTAAATTCGTTAAAGAAAATCCGATTCCCAAGAAGGATGTTTCCATTTCCCTCAGACAACCTCGTTCAAAGTTTATCGGATATCCAAGGGAGTTGTTTTAATTCAATCATCGGCGCATTTCGAGGCTCTCGTCAGTCAATTGAAATTGATTGATTTAATTAATATGCAAGGTTGGGGTATCAGTCTCCGGACGCAGCCGGGTTAATTACATTAACATTTGATGTATTCATTAAAGTAGGATGAACGCTTTTATGACTGGGCAATTAAAAGTTTCGATGCGAACCAATATTATTCGGGAAAATTACGAACCACCCTGTTTACTCACGATTTACGCAGAAATTTGCCTTTCACTATTTCCAACGAAACCATTCCAATTCGTATTATTATTGCGCCCCTCGCAAAACCTCGAAAAGACTCGCCTTTACTTCTTTTTTACGTCCCTGCGCCGCTTATTTCTTTGCAAGGAGTGAACATATTCTACAATGCAGAATTGTAAAGAACTTCACAAAACTTTTCAGAAGAGAAAAAAAAATGCTAAAGAAAGCCGAAGAATAAATTTCACCGTGATAATTTGAAGTTCTATCCAAAAAAGAATGCGAGTCCACTGAGAATAAAGAAGGAAAAGAACACATTCCACTTGCCCGGTCTCCAAAAAAATCGCCGAGCCCCCAAAGCGCTGCGCCTCCGAACAAAACCGAACGCGTCGGAAATTCCAAGCTCCGCTCAGCACTTTGTTCTCGGCCAGCAAGCAGGAAATGTCCCCGCGGTCGACAACGTTAAGCAAGAAAAGGGGCGAGGGAGACGCCGCCGCGAAATGACGCGAGTCTTTAACGAATTGACAGAAACTTCTATTCCCAATTGCGCCGGATTCTCGCGGTGCTGTGCACACGGACAAAGAAATGCGGGAGTGTCGCGAATGAAGGAGCCATTCTTTGGCGTGCGTTCGCATCCCATTTCGCGTTTCTCTGTTACGCCTTTCAGACGTAGAGGCGCGTAAATTCGCCTCAAGGAACAGGGGAAAAGCCGCGTTTCTCTCGCAGTGTCCGTGTTCGCTTCACTCTCTTCTGCCGAGTTTCATAGAAGTTCCACAGACCCAGTGAAATATTGATGCCCCTGTTCGTTTGGCCAAGGAAATTTTTTATACCGCGTAGATCGGGACAAGGAGAGCTCGTGAGGTCGAGAAGTAAGCCCCTTCTCGCACGACTTGCACCCTTAAATGTTTCACCCCCGGGGACGACGAATTACGCTCGATGGCATCGCATTCCGGGAAACGAGAGAATAATTAAACGGGGAACAATGCGCGACGCTCGACGAGTAATGGAATCTTCCCGAGCTCGGGAACATACTGTATTTTTTATGCGACGGAAGGAGGTTCATTCGGGGAACAATACGTTTTTTGCTCGGGTTGGTTCTTTTAATGAAGGAAATTCTTCCTGTGTCGGGACGATAGTTGTTTAAGAGGGACTACTGTAACGAGATGAGCAAATTTTCGTCGGCATTATTCTTTGCTGACGCTGCAATATTTCTTTCGGTTTCTTCAAACTTCTCTTTTGTTTCTTAAAGTGGACCGAAAACTGTCAATAATGTTATCAGTATTTATTTATTTTCCATTTTACGAGAAAAAATTTCCATTGAAGTACATTGATACAGTAAAACACCAATTGTCGGACTTATCATATAAAATGTTGATAAGTGTTTATCATATAAATTGTCGATAATTAGTAGACTATTATGAAGGTATAACTCAAATTTTACTGGAAGTTCTACTCTACTAATCTTATATTTACTTTATTAAATAATTGGAATTTTAAATCATGAAAATCAAGAATAAATGAGTCGAATGAAGAGAAGGAGTCTGAAAACGAAGAGAAAATGCGAAAGAAGTCATAGAAAAATATGTCATAGAAACAACTTTCTGAATATCCCTTTTAAAAAAACATAAACTAATGATTCATTATCGGTATTGACAATGTTGTTGAGTGTGTGCAGACAGTATTGAAGGTAGGATTGATGTTGAGATTGGAGATTAGAAAGAAACAAAGATATAAGAAACATTAGATAGAAAAGTTTTGAAGTGGATTGAGAATAATATTGTCAAAGATTGAATCACATTATTAACTGTGTGCGGGATCCTTAACCGAGTCAGTCTTCAAGAAGTACTTAAGTTAAAATCGTCAAATTGATATATGTATAACTCAAATTTTACTGGAAGTTCTACTCTACTATTCTTATATCTACTGTATTAAATAATTGGAATTTTAAATCATGAAAATCAAGAATAAATGAATCGAATGAAGAGAATGAGTCTGAAAACGAAGAGAAAACACGAAAGAAGTCACAGAAAAGATTGCCTTATTAAAAGAATTGACACAACTTTTTAAATATTCCTTTAAAAAAAAAAAAAAAAACAAACTAATGATTCATTATCGGCATTGACAATGTTGTTGAGTGTGTGCAGGCAGTATTGAAGGTAGGATTGATGTTGAGATTGGAGATTAGAAAGAAACAAAGATATAAGAAACATTAGATAGAAAAGTTTTGAATTGAATTGAGACATTGTCGAACTAAGATTGAATCACATTATTAACTGTGTGCCGGATCCTTAACCGAGTCAGTCTTTAAAAAGTACATACAGTTAAAATCGTCAAATTGATATATTCTGTTCTCAACTAAGATAATTGTTTTTCCCCTGACGCGGAAAAATTTTCTTGCCACGCGACGCTAACTCGTCTCCCCGGGATTTTAAAAAATAGCACAGGTGCTGAGATATCCCATAATCTTTCAAAAAGATTAATCTTCATACTTCAGCATTTGCTTCTCTACCTATTTCTCCGCAATTTTTCAGGAAATCTGTAAACACCCGGAAAACTGAAGGTAACAGGTCAGCGGTCACCCATGAACGTGATATTCGCTATCGATCATCGTTATTAAAGACACACACGGAGCGTTGTCCATCGAGCACCAATCAATTATTCACCGTCGGCGAAAAATGTGTCATAAATCAAATCGCGAACGGTCTTCGGATTAATCAAACTCTGAGAATAAAAATATCGTGCGCGAAAATATGACATAAAAATTGAGCGATAGGATCGAATTAATTCCGCGCAACGATATAATCCGTGAACCGTGACGACGTAACAATTTTACGACGATCAACTCGAACAAAGAACCAACGTGTTCCCGATCCAATCGACGATCACGCGGACGTTTCAATTCTTCAACAAGAAGGATAACACAGTGATAAAACCTGTATGATATCGCAAATTCGCTTCTGCTTGTGCAACGACGCGGAGTGCAGCCATCGCACGAGTATGGATAGCCTTGTGCCTGGTCAATCTACTTTCTCCCATCACCAGTTCAATAATCCAGAAAATACATACTGTGCGCGGAAAAGTGGAACGCTCATCCAGGATCGATCACGAACATCGAAATGATAGGAAAAGTTTATATAGATATGTGCCGGATAATGCTTAGGTTTCTAGTTTGATGCGTTTGAAATACGACGACCTTTGCATGTTTATGTTGCAGCTTCGGTTTTTCTAGAAAATCGGGAAACTTCTCTTTTCCTTTTCAAAATTCTGCTGTTGGAAATTCGTAACATGAACGTGGTAGGGTGCTTAAAATTGAACTTTTAAAATACTGCTGCGACACATTATCATTTTATTTTCTCCGCTGGAAAACAGATTCAAATTTTATTGCAAGACTGCGAATTTTTAGGCAAAATCGAATTTTTACAAACATAAATAAAGAATTGAAACTTGAATAACAGTATGTCTTATTTTCTAAACTTAATCCATTTATAAAATCCAATTATAAAATCCAGTGTATTGCATTTCATAATATGTTAGAAGTTTATAAACTATAATTTTTGAAAAAGAAAATTGAATTTTTTTTCATCTAACATCATAAACCCTAATAAACAGAAAAAGTCCCACAATCGTAAACATCCCTTTTCTTATCGGTCTAATATCCAGGATTAATCCTAAGCTATGTAATATCTTTTTTAATACCCCGTTGACGATCTCAGCCGAATTTGTCACAAAAAGATAGACGAGATAGACGATAGGTGGAATAACGGATATTTGCGAATTAGAAGAGGAACATTAATATAATCCTGGCTCGTCTGACGTTCAAGCTACTTAGTTCAAGCTGATTACACATATCTTAAGGGATTCGCGATAAGCACCTTAGGGCGAGTAGAATTTTAATGGAGCCTGGCATGGTAGATGGGTCTGAGGTGCTTAAACTTCACTCGCTCCGAACCTGTTCGGAACAAACCTTACTTATTGCATATCAGTTCCCGAGTAAAATTTCAGGATTTTGGCTCGAGGGAAGTCAAACGCACAAGACGTCGATCTGCTGCGAGCATTTGCGAATTTAGCGGTGAAACGTGCGCACGTATAAGCCATTCCGTCTGCGAAATGCGACTGTGATACGAAATATGTCGAGGGAACTCGCAATTTAATTCACCTCGATTCGACTTCTCGGAACGAAGCGAAACTCTGGCGAAACGCGCCTTGAAACTGTTCTATCAGCAATCAGACGACATCTACTAATCCAATCTCGACTTTAATTAATAACTACATCTACGCAATTAAGAGAAATAATTTTTGGAAAGATTTAAAACGATTGCTCGACCTGATAAAGGTTCTTTAAAACAGAAACTTCAGATCTGCCAAAGAAAACTTCCAAAGCAAAAAGAATTCCATGATCAAAAACAGAACTCCGAATCTCGGTTTTCGATCAAAGAAATCCCAGCAGAATCGTTCAGGGCAGAAAAAATTCGACCACGAAAGACGCTCATAAGAGAGGAAAGAAATCAGCTGATCCTCGAGTGGAAGCCTTCATCCGATCCAAGTCACAATCGAGTCCCACCTACAAAAGGGAAACCTCAAGATTCCAGACGAATCTCTCTCCGCTAAAATTTCCGTCCGTCGATATCTCGAAAGAGCACAGACGCCTCGTTAACAAGTGGCGAAACGGGAAAACTCGTTTTGATCGCGCGACACTTCCATGTAGGTCAGCGATGAAAATCGTTCCAAGTGCGCCACCGGGAATTGGTGTTTTTTAATTGGCTCCAATTAACAGCAATCGGAGGCGCAGATGCCCTGACATCGATTCTAATGCTCGGGGTGCGTTCGACGCTTTATTGCTCGAGTCGCTGAGGTGTAAATAAAAAATATCGAGGAATTCTTAACGACGAAGGAGTTTCGAGAGGATAGTGCGAGAATTTTCGAAAGCTGCGTCCGGAAATTTTTCCTTGGGAAAATGAGGTTCGCGAAGGGGAAAACGCTTCGGGAAGACTTTGCAAAAGGGAAATGAAGACACAGTGCTGATGACGATGGAAACGATTCGTGTCAATAAATATTACACGTGGTTCGCGTGACGAGCCGGGAATCTAATCGACGAGTCGCATGATTTACGTCACACTGTTTGCCAACCAATTTCCTAGATTTCCCGTTTTTATCGAACGCAAAAGGGGGCAACATTGCCGCTCGCAAACACCACGGCGACGCAGATAGGAATGTTTAATTTTGCACGGACTCGATACAACCGAAATGAATAATTTGTCGATAGGGAAATGTCGATATCAATTATCTCCTTGCCCTCTTTTTATATCGCGTGAAATGTTCTCATCATCGAACTGGATGAAAGGTCAGGCTAGCGGTTTGTATCTCGCGGTATCTTGAACGGCAGGTTGCCCGCGATATTGATTTATGACTGACTGATAGTCAAATCCAATCGCGGTACGCACGTTTCGAATCGACGGGGAATGACACACGTTTCGAATCAATATACCAGGTATTATAAAATAAAATACTCTAAAAAAACTATTGTTTACTTTGTAAAACTTTACTGTGGAAGTGACTTTGACTATCTCAGGGTAGTCCGAAGCTTTCCGGGTAAAAACCAGCGCATTATGCGCTGTTTTTGTTAAACCCGCATATTTACATACATTTTTCTTTTTTTGCTAAACCCGCGTCGTCATCTAAAAAAACTATTATAAAATAAAATACAGTTTGGCTTCGTCAAATTAAAAAAAAAGGAGTTGGTTTAAATATGGAGTTCCATTTATAAATATTTAATTAAAATTTAAGAACTCGGTGACCACCTTGCGGACCCTAAATTCAATTCCCTCGAGAGCCCAAAAGAAATGACTACCGTCGAAGAGAAAAATGTTGACTGTGGTCTAGATTAAAGTATCCCGTCTCCATCGATTGCCAAATAATTTCCTTTCTGATTTTTCTCTGAATCCTCGGTTCGAAACGTTCCCAGTAGCCTCATCTCTCCAAAGTGTATAAATAATTCCGAGTCGGAGCCTCGATTGACCTAATTGTGCGCAGTTCGATGCCGCACGAAAACTGTTTCTTGCCTTCATAAAAATATCCCCCCGAGCCATTAAAGACGCGACTAAGGAGATCTTGGTATTTCGAGTGGAAACACGAAACGCCTACTCGCCACGGGGGAAACGTCGAGATGTGATCCTGAATTGAAATCACCGCGAGAGACGCTGTCACGATTCTTACATTCAAAATAGCGAGCGCTGCTGATCTGAAATGCAGAGGATATCTGATAGCAGAAACGAGACTGTAATTGCAGCTACTTCTGCTCTGGAAATTAAGTAGAATCTCCTCTGAAGAATTCTGAAAAATATTAAACTCTCAGAGAAAAAAATTCATAGTTGCGAAATGAAGAAATTTATGAAAGCTTTATTAATGTTGTAAACTTGAAAAAAATCCGGAAAAATTCTGGATCGCTCATCAAAGTCGCTGCTACATTTTAGAATCATTCAAGTCGAGTCAAATATTCAGAAAAGTAAAACTTATGAAATTCCTAAAATCTCCTTCTAATTATAAACAACTCAACTACCAGAGAATCACAAACATAATATTAATATTTTCCAAAAAGTATAACTAATCTCCCCTTCATTTCCTTCCAACATCGCAGGTTTTCCTTTCCACATTTACTTGCAATACACATAATAATCGCAGCAAAGGCAGTAATTCAGAGGCGATCATAATTAATCGGATTAATTTCAAGCGCAGTAGCAGCCATAATCGCAGCCTCGTACATTTGAATCCGGAATCCGGTACCGATGAATCACAGGTTCCCAGTGACAAAGCAAATTACGCGAAACGTTCAATGGCGTAATCATAGCCCGGGGCGTCACGTCCGACCGTCGAATTTAAAACTGCCGGGCATTTTCCCGTGAATCCGGTCGGAAGATGAAATTCCCCGTGGCTTTGGCCGAATATTACCTTAAGCTGGGATATTTCGGGGGGCTTCCTGGCGAATGCGGTGGCCGGCAACGCGGAAGTCACGCGACTGAAAGCAGTTTGCATAAACTGCGCCGCGGTTTCGCAGATTACGGAACGGTATCCGACGGGTCCCGGTCATTAATTAGGTAGGAAACGCATCGATCCGCGGATGGGCGAAGAGGCGTTCGCGACGGGGAGCGAACAATGGTCGCGGGAGACAGGAATTCGTTGAAAACACGTTGGAAAAAGCATAATCTGATAATGCTCTGTAGGTTGCAAGTGGAAATGAAATTGGGGGTGTAGCAGATGCGGCGGTCAACTTTCCGACAGAGGATTTCTGGCGTGCTGACAGGGAATTAGAGTTGCAAATTTTGTTTCCTATTTCTGAGTTCTGTACAAAGGGATACTTCGTCAATTATGAAATAAGCATACAAATATTTTAGCGTCTATTTTGTGACATTATTGCGGAGCACTTTTAATTACTACCTGCACGCAGAAACAAAATTGCGAATATCCACGTTCGTAATTGCAATTATTTATTTTTACCGAGCAACAATTAAAATTAGAGTATCAATCTTAGTTCGCGCCATACACATTTCGCGCTAAAATTGTGCCTCTCCTTCGAGCTAATTATATTGCGTCCAATATTTTCTCTATGCTACGGCACTTTATTGCTAGTTAATTAAAAAAAAAAATCCATACTTGATGGGTTCCGATTAAAACGGAGCAAAGATTCTTTCCCTCGTCGTTTCTGGAGATTGCATTGTGTTGCGGCATTTATGCAATTAAACATGAACGCTGCATCCGACTGTAGAATATCTCACAGTCTCTTCAAAGCTGCATGAATAAATGAAACCCGCAATATGTATCTTTTGCATCAGGGACGTGTACCAGAAACGAGTAGCCACTTGCATAGCAAGAGCCCAGAAAAATTTCATTCAGTTGTCAGAGGACGACAACTAAGCTCGTGAATTTTTTATTTTCAAGGCTACACGACGTTTTAATATTTAAAGAATGCTCCGAACTCGTGAATCCTTTGAATCTTTTACGTTTCATAAGAGTTTTTGAGTGAACATTTCAACTATCTACCGATACATTTTCAGATTCATATTCTACGAATATTTTATACTAGATTTTCATAAGCTGGTGCAAATCGCGACGGCAGCAAGAAAATCGAGACCCTTCGAGCAGTTCGATTTTATCTTAAAGTCCCGGAGCTCTCCCGAGGTTCACATTTCGCGAGGAAGCAGTTGTCGGACCGTTCTTAGAACGCCGCCGAATCCTCGGAGCTTTCCGGAAGTACGAAGGAAGCGGTTCCACTATGCAACATTAAAATGATTCTCCGTTTCGCGCAAAGTATCCCGAAGGGTCTTCGCGACAACAAGTAAAATAGAGCAATTTTAATCAGACCGCCGCGCCGTGTTTCACAGTTCCCGTCAAACTTTCCTTCAAACTTCCCTCGGCATCTCGAGATCGCGGCTGTTTGAGCCGAAGTTGGAAGGACGCTCAAGGCCGCCCTCGAAACTTCCCGCCTTGTTTCTTCAGCAAATTCGGAGAAATAGACGTCGCCTCTTAAGCGACTCGCCACGTCCCTTAAGCAGCGCCTGAGTCGCGCTTAATTATACACAAACTCCCAGCGACAGAAACGAGCGAAGTCACTTAATTAACCATTGTACATGATTTTTTCCACGGCGCAAACTTTTGTTGACTCGCTCGGGGTCTCTTCAAACAACACGAAGCCAGTCCGCCGCCCATCTTCCATCACGATCGATTAAACCAACCCCTCTGTCCCGCGCGATAGCCCCCTTGACGCCCGAATTCGAGATCCTCCGCGTAATTAAACAGAACATCAAATAACCAGCGTGACGTTTTCACCGGGTTAAAATCGCCTCGTTTATCGGCGGATCGCTTCGTGACCCGCGGTTCAAAGCTAAAAACAGTGAAGAGGATGGAGGACGATAACGATCGGTGAGGAGTCAATTGAAAGAAACAAAAACGAGGGTGTCGGGCAAAGAGACGCGTCTTTAACGAGGCCAGTTTCCGTAATTAGAGTGCACCGCTTCGTATTCGTCCCGACGGAACGACCTTGGCATTAAATGTGTAGTGCGAGGGTGAGGTTCGAGGCTTAATCATCAGACTGAGCTCGAGGGGAAAGCGTCGTGGATTTAATGTGACATCATCAACGTATGCAACAGACATCCATCCGTCGCGTCATCAACTCAAAAAGGAAACCACCCTGTTAAACTGTAACTTCACCCTCGAAAAGCAACCCTTACTTCGGGTCCATTCTGTGACGAACACGAAGAAAAACGGTGCACCAAGACCCGGACAGCAAGGAATATTGCAGGAACATTGCATGAAGCTTGCAAGGTTGCGCGATGTTCGCAATGTTACAGCAATATTCGTGGAATATTCCTATGTCCTCTTTTTTGTAAGTTGCGGGAATATTACAGGAATATTACACGGAATATTCCAGGGACATTCAGGAACATTGCTACAATGTTCCTACCCCGGGCAGCAAGGAATATTGCAGGAACATTGCGTGAAGATTGCAAGATTGCGCATGTTCCCAAAGTTGCGGGAATATTCATGGAATATTCCTATGTCCTCTTTTTTGTAAGTTGCAGGAATATTACACGAAATATTCCAGGGACATTCAGGAACATTGCTACAATGTTCCTACCCCGGACAGCAAGGAATATTGCAGGAACATTGCATGAAGCTTGCAAGGTTGCGCGATGTCGCAATGTTACAGCAATATTCGTGGAATATTCCTATGTCCTTTTTTTTGTAAGTTGCGGGAATATTACAGGAATATTACACGGAATATTCCAGGCACATTCAGGAACATTGCTACAATGTTCCTACCCCGGGCAGCAAGGAATATTGCAGGAACATTGCGTGAAGATTGCAAGATTGCGCATGTTCCCAAAGTTGTGGGAATATTACAGGAATATTACACGGAATATTCCAGGGACATTCAGGAACATTGCTACAATGTTCCTACCCTGGACAGCAAGGAATATTGCAGGAACATTGCATGAAGCTTGCAAGGTTGCGCGATGTCGCAATGTTACAGCAATATTCGTGGAATATTCCTATGTCCTTTTTTTTTGTAAGTTACGGGAATATTACAGGAATGTTACACGGAATATTCCAGGCACATTCAGGAACATTGCTACAATGTTCCTACCCCGGGCAGCAAGGAATATTGCAGGAACATTGCATGAAGATTGCAAGATTGCGCATGTTCCCAAAGTTGTGGGAATATTACAGGAATATTACACGGAATATTCCAGGGACATTCAGGAACATTGCTACAATGTTCCTACCCTGGACAGCAAGGAATATTGCAGGAACATTGCATGAAGCTTGCAAGGTTGCGCGATGTCGCAATGTTACAGCAATATTCGTGGAATATTCCTATGTCCTTTTTTTTGTAAGTTGCGGGAATATTACAGGAATATTACACGGAATATTCCAGGCACATTCAGGAACATTGCTACAATGTTCCTACCCCGGGCAGCAAGGAATATTGCAGGAACATTGCGTGAAGATTGCAAGATTGCGCATGTTCCCAAAGTTGTGGGAATATTACAGGAATATTACACGGAATATTCCAGGGACATTCAGGAACATTGCTACAATGTTCCTACCCCGGACAGCAAGGAATATTGCAGGAACATTGCATGAAGCTTGCAAGGTTGCGCGATGTCGCAATGTTACAGCAATATTCGTGGAATATTCCTATGTCCTTTTTTTTTGTAAGTTACGGGAATATTACAGGAATGTTACACGGAATATTCCAGGCACATTCAGGAACATTGCTACAATGTTCCTACCCCGGGCAGCAAGGAATATTGCAGGAACATTGCATGAAGATTGCAAGATTGCGCATGTTCCCAAAGTTGTGGGAATATTACAGGAATATTACACGGAATATTCCAGGGACATTCAGGAACATTGCTACAATGTTCCTACCCTGGACAGCAAGGAATATTGCAGGAACATTGCATGAAGCTTGCAAGGTTGCGCGATGTTCGCAATGTTACAGGAATATTCGTGGAATATTCCTATGTCCTCTTTTTTGTAAGTTGCGGGAATATTACAGAAATATTACACGGAATATTCCAGGGACATTCAGGAACATTGCTACAATGTGTCTACTCCGGACAGCAAGGAATATTGCAGGAACATTGCATGAAAATTGCAAGATTGCGCATGTTCCCAAAGTTGCGGGAATGTTGCAAGAATAATATCCTGCAACATTGGGAGTTTGAAATTTTTATACAATGTTCGTTGCTATCCGGGAATAGCAATTTTGGTTAAGATATTAAAAACAGGTAGGGTGAAAGCACTGAGCTAAGAATATTATTCGGTTAGTGCAAAAATAACTGCGGTTTTTAATACCACACCACAGCCGACTGTAGTACTAGTCGTGCTTGCTGGTCGTGCTCGTGGTGTTCAGTCGTGTTGAACGTGGTAACACCGCGCCTGACGGAATCGGGAGTCCTATTTTCAGTGCCGTCTTGTGATCGGATTTAAAATATCACTATAAAACAACATAAATCCATCTGTGAACCGAATTGAAATATTTAAAAACCGATAAGCAGATATATATAGAACAATTATTGGTACGACGTGAAAGAGGTTAAGTGAACGTGTGGAAAAGAATTTGCTACGATGAAACGATCATGATCGCTCACAATTAATTAGCGATTCAGTGGGAATGCTACATAGTTGGCAGGATTCCTTGCATAAACAATGTTTCAAGAAATTGAATACTGCGAGACTGCTTGTAAGTAAGTATTTTTCTTACACAAAAATACATTGTGATTATCGATTATGATTACAGAAAATATTGTAATAATCTGAATGTTAATGACTTTAAATTATAAGTCATGGGCAGTAAAAGAAGTTACAGATACAATCGGCAAATGGTTGACTCAGACTAAGACCAGAATACATTGTACCAGTGATTCGTTAGGACAAAATGCTTGCTCAATTTTTGTCACGTTTTAGCAATTAAGTTTTTATGTATTTGTTAGCAAAAATTTATTAATAAAAATGTATAGCATAAAACATTTTGTTTCTTCAATATACCCGAAAATTACAAATAAACATTCTAGCAATATTCCTGTAATATCGCTGAAATTATCCGTGTAATATTCCTGCAATCTTGCTGAAATATCCGTGTAATATTCCTGCAATATTCCTGCAAGTTACAAAAAAGAGGACATAGGAATATTTCAGCAATCTTGCAGGAAGTTCCTGAAATATTCCCTGCAACGTTTAATGTTGCAAAATAATCTATATGCAATGTTCCTGCAATATTCCTTGCTGTCCGGGGATGTTCGCCTTGACACGAACACAGCTGACGAACAGATATCCTTCAATGTTCGCACATGGAATTAAAATTAAAACTAATGTTATCTTGCAGCGAATGGTCGAAAGATAGTGCTTATAGACCACTCGTTACCTCAAAATTATCCGAGTTGCGTCGTGTTTAGTGTTATTTATCGGAGTTAGATTAAAAAGATACGAAGGAGATTCATCCAAAACTGTCGCTTTTGGTTTTTTCGCTTGTACAAGCTACATGCGTCTCAATTGATCAACGTCACTGGAAATTGAACTTCGATTTCCCCTGTCGGTGACCCTCGCAGCGACAACCGCGCGATACAATTTCCCTGATGCACATGTCTCTTGCGGTGCAGCAGGGTCGCGAAGAGCACGCAGAAAAAACACAAATTCCCTTCGGTGAACCTCCAGTCTCTAACGATTATCTTCAATGCACGACACGAGCAGTTATCGTCGCTTTGTCCGCATAACATCGCGCAAGGACGGTGTTGTCAATACGCGATGAGCCGCATATACTGGCGAATCGATGAGACAAATGAGAATCCTTTTATCGCGTCGCACTTTGAATTTCCGACGAATTTTTATGGAGATCGACTGGGGTTTCCAGTTTCCGATCTTTAAATATCGAAATTTTTAACTGTAGTAAAATTATCCTGGGTTTCAATTATTCGGAATGCAATAGATTTAATAAAGCTTTGTCAGAAATGAACAATTTTTCGGGAAAAGAACGCTTCAATGTTGGCACTTTTATTAAATGAATTAATGGAGTTTCTACTGTTATTTAAAACACAGTGCGTATCAAAAATATACTAACATCACAAAAATTGAAAAATTTTTCGGTAGAGGATTTTAGCATGACTAAATAATTAAAAATTGCAAAAATAATTACGATGTTTCAAGAAAAATACTAAATTCAATGGCAAAAGTAACATTTTAATAACGTTTATTATTATCGTAAGAACTATTATTTTAAAAGCTCGTTACATTTGAATTACTTGTATTTATACATTAAATATTAATATTTCATAGCATTTCCACTCTCTTTTATTATAAATATTTTGATCAATATTCTCTCATGCTTAGATATTGTTTTTTTTGGTTCCTACGTGCTTTGAAATTCTATGTTGATTGTTAAAAACATTCTTGTCACTAAAACTTCTGATAAATGGACTGCAGATTTTTATGAAGATTCCTATTTATATCGACAAAAATAAGGCAGAAATGCTTCAATAACATTATATTTTATTTTTTACTTTCTGTATGTTTTAGAATCTTTAAATATGCTTATAGATTTCTAGGTATTGATATTCGTCATAAATACATAAAAATGTACAATTTACTCATACATTATTTTTAGAACTCAAATCTGTAAAACGAGTTGGCAAATCCACAAATTCATATTATTATCTCGTAATCTCGTATAACTCACTACAATGATAATAAATCATGCGTGAAATATGAATAAAATCAGTGCTTCCTACTACATTTTATTCGAAATAAAAACCTACATTATCACAGGTTTTTCTTCTTCCTTAATCAAATAAATTTCTGATCTGCTGCATATATAAAACTACAGCGTAACTTTTCTTCCTCACTTACTTTTTTAACATTAAATAGCAATATAAAATTACAGTTAACAATGATTCTTTACTGTAACGGTAAAACAGTCAAATATTGAGGGACTAATATATTTTTTATAAGCACTGTTACTATCAATTAACAATGATATTCTACATTACTGTCTTCTCAAAAGTCGAAACTCAGTTGCGAATCCTCAGCCAACAAAAGCTACGCTTGAAATCCTAATTTAAGGAATACAGATGCAGAGTGCAGATGTGAAACAAAGTATAACGAGAAAGCGACGTTTTATTATTCAGCGTAAATTGCAGTTTTCGCAAGATTATCGCGACAGTAGTTCCCGAGTTGAAGTGGACGGAAACGCGGAGAATGTTTGCTCGGCAAAGACAGAGACAGAGGTAGAAATAACAAGGAGGCTGGTCACGAAGAAACGTCGACACGCGACACCAGCGGAATTGACTTTCATAATTAACACCGGTCGTTCGTAATTTGCGTTACGAGGCCAAATAATAGGGCAGGGTCGCGCAACCGTGAAATTGTTTGTTGGGACGTAACTAAGTCTGTAGTTGCGAGGTAACATCGATGTTCACGCTGCGCGACGCGAAATTGCCGGAAAACCGAGGAAAACGGACACGCGGCGAAGGAATTCCCGTGATCCGTTTCGCCCGGCGAGTAAATAATTGTTGGAGGAGGGAAGGGGTTTCGCGTCACGAAATCCGCTAGAATCGATGATGCCGGTAATCGTGTATCGTTAATGAAATATGAACAGCGTGCATCGGGACGGTTATTTCGAAATGGCATGCAGTCGCAGCGCGTTATGACAGTCTAATGAAAAATTCACCGTGTATTCGTTTCGCTGTGCAAACTCCGTCCCGAGTTGTATGCAAATTTTAGAGAATTTATGTGCGTCTCTGTTACCCGTAATCCCTGAAACGGTGACGTTTTCTGTGTCAAATGCGTGAGATTAATTGGAGCAAGCTTTTCGCGGCTTTGCGAAAGAGAGATCTTGTCTCCTTTGTCGCCGTTTTAAAAATTGTCAAGTTCCACGACTATCATAGAAGAACTTCTGCAATTTGGATGATTGAAGATAAAGTCGGAGCAAGAACTTGAAAACTGGGCAGAAAAAAAGGAAAGACGAGTGGACAGGGAGCTTATTCTCTTCCGAGAAATTAACTTCGCCGCGGTATAAAATCCCTCAAAGAGCCCATTCAATTACAAGCGTTTCAAATTCCTCTGGAATCACCACCATTTCGTCCGACCCCATTATTCTTATCCATGCGTGGTTCGAAGGACGTAAGAGGCAATAAACGAGGAACGACTAACTAATTCCCAGCGAAACAAAAAACAGAAACCAAGCAAATACTGCCAACAAAGCGCAGACAAGACGAACGTTACGAACTTCGCTCCTTCTGCGAAGATATCGTCCCCTCGAACTCCCAGAATTCCGCAAACCGGACTCGATTACACCCAAGCATCATTTATCCCGAATTCCCCCGAAACTGTCCGGTTCCTACAATTCGAATCTGTTCGCAGCGTCAGCTGAGGCTCGCAGACTGCAGCGAAGTTCACCCTTCAGGAAACACAGTGGAAAGTTTCTCCCCCGTCGTGTCAGGGTATCGGCGGCTAATTGGTATCCACGCCCGGCGTCTCGACGCCTCAGAATCTCAGGAACGCGTGCAAAAGTGGTGGAAAAGCTCAATGAAAGACGGGGGGGCAGGTATCGCGCGATTCCGTGCGATCCGCGTCGCGATAAATCCGGCGAGTTACGCGTGGAATTGACATTGCTGAGGGGAATTGAGATTGACGAGGACTGATAACAAATGGGGTTAGCGGCGGCGAAGTTCGAATCAGCTGAGAGGCCGAGGGGGTGGTGCGAGGATGGGAGGAAGGAAGAGGGAGAGGAAGTGCGAGGAGCGGAGGAAAAATTACGGAGAGAGTTTCGAGAGCGAGAAGAGACTGCACGAGACGGTTGACAGGGTGCAAAGAGGCGCAAGGGGTGGCGGAAAGGGAAGCGAAGTGCAAACTTTGAGAAGGCGCAGGGGATAGAGGGTTGAAGAATACTGGTTGGTTTTTACTGGAACAGGGTCAAGTGACAGTATTTCCCGATTGTGAAATATTAATGAAGGGGTCTGGTCACGCGTGGACAAAGCGCGAAATTCGCCTGGGACGTGTGACATTGCGTCACGGGTCGAACGAATCGAGTCAACAGGGCACACGTCAGGTGGAAATGGCGGGCGCGGCGATAACGTGGAACTAGGCCGATGTCGTGATGCCTGATTGCGTTATACAGATTTTTACGCTAACAGTCATCGATGTGCTTCATTAATCCGTTTGCGGATGAACGACCAGCCGAGCGATCGAACGTGACGCTGTGATCGATCACGGACTCGGAATTCAACCGAGTGGATCCATATCTGATCGCGTCACTGATCATCGAACGCGAACGCGATACATGCATTTAGGCATTTTGTACATTTTTTAAGATAGTTTCAAAATTTCTTCGAAGCGTGTAGCGATTTTAATTCGTAACGAATTTTTTTTTATTTATTTCCACATTTCTTTTTACAGCACGTCCTTTCTTCTTATAGTCTAGGTTAGAATCTTCTGATAATATTGTTCGCATTCAAATAGATTATATCAAGCTATTTATATCGAAACATCATTAGTTCAGGATATTCAATTCTGTATGCCACCTTCGTATTATTACCTTTGCTTCTTCATCTACAGAAAAAACTACTTTAGATTATGACCCTTTGGGAACCATTCACCTTCTATTTGAACTATTTTTTCCTATAACACGTGCGTAATAAACCTTTATACAGGGTGAGGCACTTAAAACCGGCCACCTGAATAACTTGGCTGCTATTGGTGAGAGGAAAAAATGCATCAGGCCAAAATTATTTGGTATCGAGGGGCTGATCATCCGATGTTACTAGTTTTTTGATAGGTGGAGGCGTCAAGTATGTATGAAGGTCATCTCTGATTTTTTAAATGGAACGGTATGTTTTTTTACTTACATTCTGATAGAGTATTTCAAGACGAATACAATGACCTATTGGAAAGGTCATTCGTGGTCTGGGTTAAGCCAATTGTGATGGAAAAAAATTGTGAGTAAAAAAACATACCGTTCCATTTAAAAAAACAGAGATGACCTTCATATCTCCTTGACGCCTCCACCTATCAAAAAACTGGTAACATCGAATGATCAGCCCCTCGATACCAAATAATTCTGGCCTGGTGCATTTTTTCCTATCACCAATAGCAGCCAACTTATTCAGGTGGCCGGTTTGAAGTGATCCACCCTGTATATTAAAATTGGTTACTCTGTAAATTCCTTTTTCCTTTCCGTGTATAAAAGTAAAATATTCTACACATGAATTTAACCCTGTTATGGTCTTTAGATCTTTTTTTAACCATTGAAGTATTTCATTCCTTTTAACGACTTTCTTTAATATTTTGACAAGATGATAATGAAAAATGTTGTTCAATCCTGAATTTTCCAGAGGAACGTAACAGGGTTAAAGAAATATAAAATATATCATTTCAAGACTTTTTAATCATATTTCATTCTCAATAATATGGTAAGAAATTTGGCAAAAAATGTTCATCTTAAAGCAACAAAACCAAATTATTAAAAAACACTACAGTTTTTGAGCTGCATAATGCAATGGTATAAATAATACGAAACGTATAAGTTGGATCGGTATAACATGAAGTAGATACAAAAAAGGTAAATAATTCAGTGTTGCTTATTATTAACGAAACAGTAAAAAAGATAAATAATAGCTAGAAAAAAGTATTGTGCCAGCAGAAAGTCTGGAAACAGAATTTATTCTAACAAATATACAAAAAGATCAAGATTGTAACGAATTGTATAACATCATAAAATCAAATATTATTTCTCGGAACTTCTGCTGATCAAATATTTTTTCAAACTACTATTTCACTTTTTTTACCGCTTTTGTCTCAACAATAAACAAAAATTTCCTTTTTCGTATTTGCCTCAAGTCAAACTAATCTAACATTCTCAGAAATATTTATCTTCAAAACATTGCATTTTACATTCTAAAATCAATAGTATTTAAAAATACTTTCGTTTTGTTTCATTCCGACAAAAACCATTTTAGTATTAACCATACCTTAGTATTTGAACTTGATCAAAAATACGTAGCAGAATCCCCTAAAAAAAATTCAATCAGTCAAACCGAAAATTAAAGAAATCCACACCCATTCTCCTGTAATCTGATTCCTCTAACTGCACTCACAGAACAATCAAATAATCCATCAGCTAATTACTTCCATCCTAATAACAAATGACTAACCATGCCCCTTAATTTCGTATAGTCTTCATGGGAGGTCGGTGATTGGAAACGAGAGAAGCGGATGACAGTAAATAAACAGCCGCTCCCTTAGCGACGTCGGGGATTGGCGAGGAGACGAAGGGATGAAAAAGAAAGAAGCGAGCCATTAATCCGGCAATTCAATTTTCAAAGCTTCCTGCCGGCATCCTCGACTTCGCCCCCAGAATCCGATCCACGGTCTCCGGACTCATAATCGCCTTAAAATCGAGAATTTCCACTTCCACCCCACCCAGAGTCTCCATAACTGGTTCGACTGCATTACTTTCTACGACCATTCACCTCATTTTAGATACCCGCCCCGCTTTAATTTCATTTTCAATTTAACTTACCACCGGGGTCAGACCGTCGCGGTTCCCTTTCCGTTTCGAAGCGAGGGCTTGGGGACGAGTTATATCGATATAATTCGCGACGTCGAGGTGGAACGACACGACGGGGAGCAAAGTTTTCCCGAGTATTAAACAACG
Organism: Perdita meconis; assembly: GCA_030770465.2. Classification (NCBI taxonomy): domain Eukaryota; kingdom Metazoa; phylum Arthropoda; class Insecta; order Hymenoptera; family Andrenidae; genus Perdita; species Perdita meconis. The sequence continues at coordinate 8,143,271 of JASKOS020000001.1, forward strand.
AACGGGTAAACGAGTGTCTCCTTTGCGTCGTTCAGCCGGGTTTAACCCGTTTATTCCCTGCCTTCGCGACTCTACCAAATGAGTTTGCATTTTTATTAAGGACGGCGATGCGCAATATTCGCGAGAGACGCTGGGTGGTTCCTGAGAACTCGCCGGGATTTCCTTCTTTTCCCGGAGTCCGACCCCCTTTTATAAATAAGGAACTGGAAATACGACTTTCCTTTATCAATTTATTACCGTGCCCGCTTCAAAGTGCAGCGGAGAAAAATTGCTTTGTCCCCGCATCGTCGATATATGAGACAACGAATTCTTTTTGTGTAGGGGAGGGTCTGCGAAAGAGACCCAAAGAATGGGAGGCAGTGCCTCTTCACCAGTTTCGAGAAATAAATGTCTGAAATCGCGGAATTTTTTCAAACTGAATTATTCGTAGCAAATATTTATCAGTGGAATGTAGCATGACTTTAATCATTTATTTCTCGGAAATGGGAAGAGGGTGTTTTTCGTATTTCCAGGGGTTGTTTGTTAGACCTTCGCCTGTATGTAAGAAACATTTGGTTCGGAAATTCCGGGGAAGGCAATATTTTTTTGCCGGACGAAGACATATTCTACTTAAGGGGTCATGTCTAGTCAGAAGTCCGAAAGAACGTGTTTTTTAGGAATTTTGTTTTCTAAAAGTATAACATTTACAGAAAAAACAATTCGTGTATTTGAAGGCGTATGGCTTTACGAAATTTTTGTAATTTTTGTAACAAAAAATGTATAAAAATAACAATAGTATAGTAATTTTACTAGAGATCCTCTAAAAAAACGCGGTACACGGTGACTACTCTTACTCAGACTGGGATCATCTAAAATCAAAAAACGAAAAAGATTTATTTTGTGTATGAAATTATCTAGTCCTTGAATAAAGGGATTTTCGAAATATTCATTTGGAACAAAATGGCGGGCGTTTGAAGTGAATGTTACGATTTTCGATGAAAAGGTCACTCATTTTTTATTAATAAAAAAAAACTATGTATCGCAAAAGGAAATCCTTCGTTCAAGGACTAGATAATTTCATACAGAAAATAAATCTTCTTCGTTTTTTGATTTTAGTTGACCCCAGTCTGAGCAAAAGTGGTCACCGTGCATGAAGAGGATCTCTAGTAAAATTACTATACAAATTACAAAAAGTTCGTAAAGACATGCGCCTTCAAATACACGAATTGTTTTTTCTCTAAATCTTATACTTTTAGAAAAAAAAATTCCTAAAAAACACGTTTTTTTCGGCCTCTTGACTTGACATGACCCCTTAATAACAAAAAATATTTTATTTGAGCTTGATATGGTTTGCAGGTCTTTTGTGAACCATTAAAGTTTTATTTTTAGGAAAAATGTGAGAAATTTATTGTTAATGCTTGGAGTTTCTTATTCCTTAGCCTTAGCATTACATAAAAAATTAATTATCTAGATTCTTAACAATTTGATAATAATAAAAGTTATTCAATTCTGAATTTTCAAGAGGAACGTAGAATCATTGATTACTCCTTTTATTCCTACCATTTCCCAATTTTTAAATAATCTTTGTGCTTCCTCCTCCGCAATTATCTAATCTTCATAATCTAATATAAAAGTACTGATACCTAACATGTAATAAAATATAAAATATTGACAAAGTGGCCTGTGGAGACACCGTCTCATCACCGAAACAAGGTCAGCCGATACCTCGATTAGATAATTAATAGACTCTACCCTCCGGTATTTTCACTCTCGAGATCGTCGAACCGAGAAAGCCGCGAAGTTCCAAGTGAGTCCCGCAAGACGTCGTCGCGACCCTGTGCAAATAATCTTCGATCGGAAGCGACGTTCCGCAAAGAAATTCGCGTTTCCCGTCTCTCTAAGGGCAATCGATTCCCGTCCCCGGAGGGAAAAGGACCGACTCCGAAGAGTGGTTACGCTCGCCAAAACGTCGGACGACGGTTTCTCGCGGGTGGAAGAGGCTGTTGCTCTTTCGGCAGGCGTCTACCGGGGTTCACGGCGCAAATAAATTTCGTCGATGCTGCCTATTCGATATTTACGGTGCACTTGTCGGATTCCATTTACGTCCAACCGAGAAATATGTATTCGGATTCGAAAACGTATCGCGTCGAGTGCAAAATATACGACTGACGGGAAATTTTGCGTGTCTGAGGAGCTCAAATTTTGCCGAAAGCTGACGCTCTTGGGGATTCGAAAATAAACTTCCCTCCGAGAGAATGTTGACTGGATGACTTTCGAATTATTGACTCTCGAGGCAATTTTTAACTCCGACATGCATTACGGGTTTGTATTTTGTTGTCGGTGAGGATGCTCTTATTTTGCGGAGAGCTTTGCAAAAAAGTTGCTGAAACACGTAGCACCGTTGAAGGAGGAAAAATGCAATTTCCTGTGGATGTGTGCAAATTAATTTGTCTGAAATTCCTGTCTAAAAAAAATTGAGGCAAGAGAAGATTGATACCAGCGCTTTAAACCCCTGATAAAGCTTCTCATCCCTCAGCACAACTATCCTTCACCCCTCAATATATGTATGTACCTTCTAAGTAAATAATCTGGATTCTCGTGGAATCGTTTCTGGGTATCGGATCGACAAAAAATCCTAGGGATTTGAAATCTAACAGAGTCTTTTTATTAGACAGATTGAAAATTCTGGGAAAGCTTACAAGCTCAGCCACAAACTTCGAGCTGGAATACTTAGAAATTGCATTACGATGCCGTTCTCTCGAGCTTCAATTTCCGCTTGGAAACATTTCGAATAATCGAGTTACTCAACCCTTTATATTGTCAAAATAATTCATAGCGGTGCCGAGCACACAGTAAACCGAATTCTGTGGAATTTGAATGACGAGTCAGACGGTGGAATAATTTCGAACTCGCTAATCTCCCGCGTGCTTACAATTTGAATTCCTTCGCGTGCTTCGACATGCTTGGTATGCATATTAAGGATTCTTGAAGCGAGTGAAATAAAATGAGACAGATGGAGCGATCTGCTTGTTGGAATGAAGCTATTTAATTACGAATACAGTTTCACGTGTCTTTAAGTGAATGCAGATAAGGAAGCGAGTCCATGGAATTATTCTTCTTTTCTAACAATGAAACAAGGAATCCTTGAGCATAGGGAGAATGGGAGAATCGAAGGGTGCATCGATTTAAAGTTACGTAACTGCGAGACACTGTGTATTGCTTTCACCAAAGTTTCCGAGTTCGAACATTAGCGTTGGCACACGCATCGTCCGGTTTATTTACCAATGTAAGCAGTCAGCAAGCTGTTGCGCCCTGTCAAAGTGAATCGGAATTTGCTTAGACGCGACGTGCCGTGTCCAGAAATAAATCAAACGCCGAGGAACCGCGATAGCGAGGGGAATCCTCTGAACATGCACAGACTCAACTGCTACTGACTCGAGGAAATTATTTCTTATCTATACTAAATTTAGCTGCTAACAGAAACTCTCCGAAGCCGTGCGAGAACAATCATTGTCATGTTAAAAAAGTTGATATTCCAAATGAATTGAAATTCTAAGTGAGTTAGTCTAAACTAAGTTGAAACTCAAAATAAATAACAGTCCTTCTCCACTAAATTTGTGATAATCAAAGAGAAGCCATTACTCCAATTTTCCCACGGTTCTTCGACGAATGAAAGTGCTCACTAGCCTCGTGATTGGTAAATAAGCAAAGAAAAAAAGGAGATTCTACGAAAAAAAAGGGAAGTAGGGTAGAAAAATAAAACCACAAGGCCTCCTTTCAATTACGCTCCACGTAAAGAGACCTTCTCAGAAGCCGAAAATTCTTCCGCGGGGAATACTAAGTGCCACGTAACGTCGTACAATTCGGTAGATGAGCGCAGATAACTTGGAAACGTTCCATCTTCGCGGTAAATAATTTTCAATTCGGCTGATTGACGGCGGACGTGTTCGGAATCTTAAGCAGCTGCCGTGCGCGAAGAGTCGAAGATCTTCAGATATCGAGTTCATTTCGATTTTCCTCGCGGGTTCTCTGTCTTCGCCTCGTGCCGACGAGCCCGTCGACAAGCTAAACGACGCGAATTTACGCTAATAGAGCTTTCGTGATTCGGGAAAGGAACCCGTCCGTCCCTAATTGCGATGAAATATTGCGCGAAGTTCGACGGACATGGTGGATGTTATCAAAGCACGGCGCTTCGTCACGTCACGTATTCGCGATGCTGTAAAACGTCCTTCGCTTTCGCGAAACGGAAATTGAAACGCGAGGCTAAATCCCGAGACTCGGAAAATTATTCCCGCGATTATAGTTTCATCGAATTTCAGTCGAACACTCGATCCTTTGTTCTATCTAGTCTAAAATTGTTACCTCGAGCGAACGATTTTTCGCAGCTTTTCTAATCCTCGTAAAACATTCAAGATAGTTTCCCTGTTCAGAATTTAGTAGAGAATTTTCTCAATTCCTCAATTTCTTCTTGAAATCTCAATTTCTTGGGTCTCGAGTCTTTTTTACAGAGCGTGTCGGTTATCACAAGGTAAGAAAGTTGATAGAGTTATCGTGCAGACACATTGCTGGGTACAATTCAAATAAAAAGTATTGGAAATAGTAATTACAATACTTTTATTTAAATAAAGTAGTATTTCAGCATTTATTTTATTTCTTAGTTCTACATAGAAGAATAATTGAAAATATCTATTTATTACACATGTATAGGAGCTATTAATTGAAGTAATATTTGCTGTGCGATGTTTTAGAAATAATTATTTGGAATAATAGTTTTCGTAGAATGTATTAGGAATAAATATTTGAAATAATATTGTTTTAAGGATATATGAAAATTAATTATTTCAACTAGTATTTCATAGTATTTTACTTACATCTTTCTCTTACTCTATAATGTATAAGCATAGTTATGAATGTCTAGATATATCCATAGCTTATTTCGGTGAAAGGTAGTGCTAAAGTTTCTTCCACTAATAATAGCAAAAATATTTATTTCAAGTAACTATTTTAAGTTCGTGTTACGAAAAACATAATTGAAATACATATTTCATATACTTGAGAGATTAAATAAATATTTCAAATAGTATTTCCACTAATACAAAAATAAATAGATATTTCAAATTATTCAAAATAACATAGTTTTGGAAATAATCTCTGAAAATATTATTATATTTTATTTCAAATACTATTTTACCCAGCCCTGTGCAGACAGTAACTGTACAGTCCAAAATTTCGGGATTTTAGAGAATATTTAGAATTTATCGATTATGTCAGGATTCCAAGAAAAAAGCAATATAACAAAACAAGTATTCGGCATTCTTAGGAATACAACTTAAATTATTATATCAGCAATATTTGCTTACCTACAAGTTTCACTACTACTTAAAATAATTCGCAGTACCTTCTCATCCTACTAAAAGAGAGCTAACTAAATCCATAGGGTAGTTTCTTCCCAATAAATTTTCAAAAGCAGTTCTTTACCGATGTCAGAGCTTAAAGTCAATTTTCTCAAAGAATTCAAAGTCCTACATAAAAAAAAAAACTTCATTTCATCTCCCCCTCTTATTTTTTGTCAAATAAAATTATCCTCCTTGAAATTACGCTATGATTGCTATATAAAAGCCAATTTCTTCAGGAATTACTTCCTTTAGATGGCGATAAAACTTTGCTTCCTCCCCCTCAACCTTCACAATCTCACAATTTCCAAAACGAGAAGCGACGCTAATAAAAAAGGAAAAATATATTTCCATGCATTCGCATCTTGAAACGTTCATTCCAAGGCAGCATTCATATTCAGAGAGACGGCTTCCGCCCAGCAGCCTCATTAGAGTATGTTTTGTGGACATCCGTTACGCCGACAAGGGCGCAAACAAATGCCTGCAGTTTTTTCTCGCGAACGGCCCGACCTACATGTGCACCCATGACCTTTCGAAGCCTCTTATCAGATAAAACTCTCCGCGGCGTGTTTTGCTTTAGGGGATTTTGATTACCCGATAAAGTTCGAAACTCCTGTCGAACTTTGGACCGATTCGCGGAGAGTTTGACGAACCGTTCAAATAAATGAATTTCGCGGAGCGTGAAACAAATCGGATGAAATGGCACGAAATTCCGCGGAGATCGTTTTTTCTGTTGCCACAACCTTTGATGTTTCGCGTGGCCGATATATTTATTCCCGGTGCACCGGATTGCCTCGTCGAATGATCGATCATTGGTTCCATTTACCCCGAGGCGATTTTTCGTGCCGGAAAATAAACGGCGCGTGGCAAAGCGTCGCGAAGAATGTAATTGCGGCGGTTCGGGGCGCTGGAAATTAAGTGCTCTCGTTGTTTATGCCTCGATGAATTGATTATCGCGCGACCAATGGGAAGGAAAGAACGTTGCGCGGAAAAACGTCCATTACGTTGCATAATTGAAACGTACGAGAACGAAGATGGAAAAGCTGTTTCTAAAGATCTTCTCGCGGGGAGAAAAGAGAAAGGCACGTTTTTCGCCGTAGACGTTTGATATTTTCAGGCCCAAAATATATGCACTCTGCGATCCCCCAACAGAAATAAACGAAATTTCGCTGAAAGCGTCGCGGAAACATGAAAACATCCCGTATCGTCGAAATCTTTTTACTCCCTGTTTGCGCATCTTCTTTTTTGCAAAGCCTCTCGGCTTTAATGTCGTCTGGAATCGCTATTTATTCACCACCCAAACAGACGCGCCGTCCGTGTCACCGCGTCCTCATCTTGTTTACCGACGCTGAATATTTTCGTGACCTTGCGAAAGAGAAACGTGACACGCTACGGGAAGCGATTCCTCATCGCGAAATAAGGAAACGCAAAGGGAAACGCAAGGGAAAACGAAAAGGGACGCGTCCCACGAAAAGCTTGTCATTTGCAGGAAAAATAACTTTGAAGATCGTGACCTGCACCGAGACTCGCCCTACGAGATTCGAGCTTCCTTTCTTCGAAATAAAAATATCCCCCGCGTGAAAAAGCGACACAGTATTTCCTCGTTATAGACTCGCGACTCACTGACGAGTTTTATAATGAGGAACACGTTGCTGGGGTCATCTCACGTGCTGCTGCCCGAGAAGTTAGAGGCCACGTTAATTAAACAACAAACATCTAACGAGAAAATACTGTGTTTTTATGTTTTTAATGTGGTTCTAAGTGGAACATCGACAAGTCTAACCCCTGAGGTTTTTTCGCGAATTCCCTAGCGATATTATCACTGATCTCAGCACATGGTTTCATAAGTAAGGTTTATTAATTTCAATAAAATTACCAGATATCAGTAATAAGCGAGATTCAGCTTTGCACGGAGCTTTTTCTGAATTTCCAGACTGCCTTTCGCTTCACGGAATCGTGGTAGAATGTCGATAGTCGCGAAAACCTAAAATACCATGAGAAAATATTCCCATCCAAGGATGCAAGTGCACTCTCCTGCCACCTGAGCGGCTATTCTGGTTGACGGATGGTAGAGGCAAGGGAAGAGGCAGAAAACCCGGGAAAAGTCGGGAAAATCGACCGTTCCCAAACAGGAGAAGTTTTTCCTGACTCCCAGAGAAACGATTTAATATTTGAGTATGTAACTTAATTAGGTATTCGAGGAAGTTTCGGATCACACGAAAGACGCGCTCTGCTTTTAGAGTCGAGGACAATTTTTTTTTTTTGCATAAAACTCGGGAAGCAGGTAAAAACGCGCAAAAAATTGGCGTCCCTCTTTGAGTGCAACAGCTTAATTGAGATTGCGAAAGTTGTCAAAATGTTGAATCTTAATTAAGCTTCTCTAACATATTTTTTTATTTACTCAATTATTTACTGTTCGTAGCTTTCACGAAACTCCAAAATTCTGAGGGAGTAGAAACACAAAATTGAAATCTTGCTACACGTCGCTGACGCAATTATCACGTTTTCCCGCCACAAACCAAGTAACGATATTAAAGAAAAAAAAAAGCAGAGTTACTGCCGCTATAAAGTCCGCTATAAATACCGGCAGTCGCGTTATGAGAGCCTCGCAATTTCCTAAATTAACGAAATCGTGATTCACAGGTGGAAATAATGCGCGGTGACTGTCAGGGTCGCCTGCGATCGCGACAGGCGGCCATTGCGGTGAGAAAAGCTGGAAAATTGAAATGCTCGCGAATAGCTTCGGGGTGAAAACATCGGGAAAAACTTGGAAACCGTCGCAAAACAAGGAATCTGTGGTACGAAGAATCACTTATCAAAATCAGCTTTTTATAGAAACTTGTTACGGAGTTATTTCCAATTTCTGGATGATTTGGATTACGAAAACCAATTATTAAACAGTAAAAATAAAAAGACGTAAGAGAATGCTTTATTTTTTAAATTCCAGTTTTTAACTTGTTATTCTTTTAAATATACTTTCATATGATAAAGATAATTACTCAGTATCAGAATTTTTATATTGATCCGAATCTTCTAAAGAAAACTCATTACAAAAAAAGATTCACGTAAAGAAATTAACCATCAATGTTTGCACCCACTAAACATTTCATCAAAAGTAAAATAGACCCGAAGAGCACATCAAAGCTCAAGAGAAACTTAACGGGTATGAAAGATCTGTAAGGATATAGGAATACAGTACTGTCCCGATATAAGGACAATCTTACAGTGTTAACTCAAAGAACGACGCCTGAGTTTGATTCGAAAAAGGGATTTCTCTGTCCTCACCACTTCTTCGCCGATGCCAGTCTCCTCGTTCCGCCGTGACCAAGATCGAACCTGACTCGTAAAAGGACTGCACTCGGTTCTGAAACCCAGCCGTTCTTCGAGTCAACATTGTATAGACAAACCGAGAATCGAATAATAGGGAATCGTCAAAACTTTTATTATTTTCCGCCCAGATTCGCTGTTTAATCTACCGTGAGTCGCGGAAAAGGAAACGCGGAAAGAAATTCGCTCCGCGGTTCGAGGAATCGTAGACGACTCCACGAGAAACGCGGAGATCGATTCCTGGACGACGGGAAACGAGGCGCGTTCCTCTCAGATTCATGAGATTCCGCAGGCACTCCGTGATCTTGAACCCCGCTTTTCGAGAATGCCCGATGAAATTTTTACTTATCGATTCAGCCGCTTTTATTCCTCAAGGCCTGGCTCGTCTCCGCGCCGGCGTTCGTTTATTTATAATTTTCTGAGTTAGGGACCCTCTCTTCGCGCATCTTCCACGGAACTTCTGCGGATCGTTTTATTGACTCGTTACCGGCATCCACGACGGTTTATACAGCTGAATTTATACCCCGATACCCCGACACCGAGTTTATACCCCGATCTCTCTATCTGCTACTTGCAATAAACAGGTGTGTTTGCTATCGTCGCGTTTCGCGAATAAAACGTGCGAGCTGTTTGCCGCGGAATCGCTCTCCTCTCTGATTTTATAGCATTATGACGCGGAGCTGTGGATGTACGATCGGACACAAAAATATTCAAGCGCCACGCCGGGTGTGACTTAAATCCTACACTTTGTATCCAGAATAAATATAAATTGAGCGGTTGCAAATTGTTTGCAGTATATTAAAGATTAGTGTGACACGAAAATACACTTTCGTTTGGTAGTTTTTTTTTTTATATTCTAGCAACTGTATTTATTGTGGGACACGGTTTTTACTTTCTCACTTTTGTATACTAGATTTTAATACATACATTGTAGAAAATTAATATTCTTCGGTTTATAATTATTTCAGGTACAGAGGTATGATGAGATGCAAATTTTAAAGATGGAAGAATTATGATGTGCAATTGAGTGCTGATAGAGTTATCATTGAAGGTCTATGGAAATTTATGATAATTACTGGAACATCCCCTTTAAGTGGAATATTAAAATTACATTATAATTTTTACTAAGTTTCAAAGATATTCTGTATCGTGTGTAAGTAATATTGTGACTTTTGACGTAATATTTATAGCACCACAGGAATAAAATTAAAATAAAATTAAAATTAGTAATTATTTACGTTAAGCGCGACCTCACCGATATTGATAACCTTGAAATATGTTGCCAAGGTCATCATTCGGAGCAACTTTTTTCTCTACATGTTACCGTTGTTCGGCTTTAGTGTCCGAGATATACACAAAAAAGTTTCAGTATTTAAACGACTGATCGGAATAGGTTTGGGTTAGATTTAAAACTGTGACCGCCGATAAGCCAACCACGATCACCACTTAGACCGACTTCAATCAGTTGAGATCCCCTGTCTTATCTGCTTACGTTTACAAATTGAACTAAATCAATGAAGCAGTAAATTACAAAATGAACTTTGTTGATCCTGACAGCGGTGCCCATACGCAAAACATAGAGCGTATTTGGCGATAAACAGGGGCTAATACTTCCCGTTACGGAACACGAAAACAACACCATGTTGGATATATTGCAGAATTCTTATTTCGCCAACGCCATAATTTTGATAATAGAATAACTACTGTTTTTGAAATAATGGCCGAAATATTCCCAGTTGTATGAGATTAATAATAAAATATACACCACTTCAAGTAGAAACTCGTCTATTGTTCTGAATTCCTCCCCGCTAAAAAATATTTATAACCCAGACCTATTCCTATCACTTTTTAAAAGTAAAAAAGTGGTAAAAAATGTTCAGAATGATGACCTTGACAACATATTTCAAGGTCATTAAAATCGGTGGAGTCGCCCCTGGTGTAAATACAGTTATGACCCGCAAAGTGCTCGGGCATCGGAACCGGGCGCGAGTCTCAATCGAGACTGGTAGTCGTTTTCGCAGTCTTTGATTCCTACCGCGTCCTCGACGCGACTCGGGTCGATCAAGGATATTAGCGCTGTCATACAGGCCACAAATTTCGCTCGGCGCTTCCTTTGTTGAAACGAAGGAAGGAATATGACACGTTCTCTCCCTCGAACTCTCGGGATTTCTACTGTACGTACTAAGGCTGCTCCAATTTATTCATTCATTCTAGTCCTTTAAAATTTCTACTGGTATCTTATTATAAAAACGTATATGTAATAATTATTTTAAACTAATATAGAGAGCGTTTGGTAGGTCGATAAAGAGTTTGCAAGAGGTAAGAGGGGAGATAATTTTGAATGTATTTAACAATATACTGTACTATATACTTACATATAACTATATACATATATACAATAATTATACTATAGGAGAAACATAGTCTGGTCAGAATGTTCTTAATCTACTTCAGTTTATCTAACCATTACAATATTATAATAAAATTGGTAGTAATCCTTCCTTAAATATTCTCTACGCACAATAATGTGTATGTGGAGGGATGGAAGATTGCTAATCAGAAAATTTTTACAAAATATTATAACGCAATAAAATTCTACTTAAAAAATCACTGTATAACATAGTAGACTGCCCTAAATTTTCCAGCGCTTTCTTAAAACTTTCCCTCCCCATTCATTCTTCTATGAGCACAATTAATAGCGCACATTTATTCACCCATCAAGCAGAATTCCCCGCCGAAATAAATCGTCTTTATCCGATCTGCACACGAACGTAACGAGCTCATCAAGAGGACAGACGTATTTTGTTCTTTCCAAGCGAAGCGTCTCGAGCGGAGATTAACATCAAAAGACAGTGTATCCCATGCCGGAATGGTAATTAACCAGCGGAAAGATCAAATTACCATCGGGGAAAACCCATTTTCAATTTCCCTAAAAATATTCACAAGCCTCCGGAGGGTATAAAAGCATTATTAGATAAGAACTTCGAAGTCCTTCGGGGTCGACGAAGGCGAACGAAAGGAGGCTCTAAATGGTGGCCGAAATCCAGGACGAGGCAGTTGCTTCGAATGGACCTCGATAACAATGGGATCCAAAAGTTGGGAATTAAATTTGCAATCGAGTTCGCGGTTTTTCGGAGCCCTTCAGTCCGGACGGGTTATCTGTAATCTTTAATATCGTGAAATCTATTGGAACGTCGTGGCCAAAAGCGCCTCGAAGACTGATATTTCATTTGAATCCGCGTGGGCGAGTTTCGTCCGTGGAATAACCACTCCGGAAAAGGATGAAAAATTTCAATCGCGATCGCGCTAATTGGCTCCCGTGGACCGGAGCCTTTTCCTCCTCGCGGTTCCTCGTTGCACCCGACGATGCGGAAATAAGCGAGCGCGATATAAACAGACGCCGAAGGGGAATAAGAGACGTAATGAATTTCCCGGTTTAGAGCGGAACATGTAAATCGAGCGAGGCTCCACACGTCGGAGGACGGTGTTTACCGCGAGCAATTTAATTTAATAGGTTTCTAGGGCCACGAAATAAACGTGCAAATGAGTCGCGCGCGACCAAAGGGTAACCTGACTTATGCATGAACACTATCTATTATTTATAAATATTCTTTATTTTATTCATTGACCCTTTAAGTACGGAGGCAATTAAAACTTGCCGTTGAGTGTTTTTTAACTTCACTTGTTTTTAAGTGTAAACAGTTCACTTTTTAGTTCTGACGGTACTTGGCAAATAACTTGTTCTCTGAAGTTGAGGAACCGACCCAGTAATGAGATTTCATTGCGCCCCGAATTCAAAGCAGTTAGTCGAATCACTCGAAGAGCCTTTATATATCCCACTCGTTATCCTAATAGTAACCGGCTTTGATCGTCGATTTCGAGAACCGATACTTCGCAAAATATACACACTCCCTCGTCGAGGGAAAGAAGCAAACCGAGCGTAATGAATATTTCACGGTCAGTAATGTTCCGTTTACCGTTCTCGCGGCGTAAATCATTTCCCGGGATCGATAGCCATAATGGCGAAGTTACTGTGAAGCACCAATTAATTTGCAAATTAGATGCGAAATGAATTATTGATCGGGATCGCGTGGCCACGTCCAAGGAGATGCGACGCGTTCCGTTCGAGGGATAATTCGATTGGATGTTCGGAGACCCTCGAAGATTATGCTTAGAATATTTTATCGAAGCGTTATGCGTTTTAATTAATTTGATAGGAGGCCCCGTTCCGTGAAACACCGCTTCCTTCGAGCTTTAATATTTAGTCATTTCTTCCGTGAGAAAATTGATATTAAATTCTGGACAGCTGTATGGTATCTTTAGGCTGTGAATGTTTATGCAAATTTGCGATTTTACCGGCGTAGATAAAAAGGCTAGAGCTTGAATAAAAGCGTGTCTTCTGTCATAAATGTTTTAATGTCTACCATTGATATTTTATGTTTTTGAATTTCGTGCGAATCCTGGTATGTTGTAATAGTGACGAACGCATAAACAGCTGCAGTCTGATTATATTTCTAAAATGAAAACAGTAAAATGGAATGTGTAGCAATTGATGTGAAATGTTACTGTAATTTCATGAGGTTATATTTTGGGAATACACTCCTAAAATGAGAAATCGAAGGATGTTGGTCCCTTGATTTATTACTTTTCTCTTCGATTTTTAATTGATATTTTCTGCAAAATTTTTTGTAATGGATTTTAGTTGTCAACTACAGTTCCAGCGAAACTAATGAATGAATATCTTGAAATTTAGCCGAAAGTTTATAACAAAATTTTTTTATCTGTAGAGAAGAGTTTATAGTGCAACCTCAAAAAATTACAAGCAGCACCATTCCACTTAAAAAAAAAAAATTATGAAAATTGTAGAAACTCAGGTTGCTAAAGCACAAAAGTTCTGCTTCTTTAATCATTTATTTATCAAAAATGGATAAGAAGTGCCCATTGCAATGTTCTGAGATTATTTTACACACTCTTTCCTACATTAAAAAAATTTAATTGCAAAACAAGTATCAGTAATACCACCTAAAGTTGCCCAAAGAATCCATCCTCGTATTTAACATGAATCTAGCAGCTATTAAACCGCGAAAAAAGTGAAATTCTCCTGCATATCGAAGCATTTGCAATCGAAAAGAACCTCGTGGCTGCACCGAACACCGGAGCAGTCCAAAATTGATTCTCTGATTCATCGATCAGGCGCTCAGAATCAGCATACATCGAGAATTTGGCGTGGCGAGTCCAAAGTAAACAACGGAGGTCAAACCTCGTAAAACTACGAATTATTCAGGGCATCAAGGAGATATTACAAACTATCTTTAATGATGTAATGATTCACCTTCGTGATTAGAAGTCACGCTAAACTTCGATTTGCGAGGGTGTTTACCCTCAAGATTCTACTGGCCGCCGAAAAAGGCTGCGGCGAGGCACTTACTCTGCCAATATTTGGAAAATTCGAATTCGAGAGCGTTTTGGGAAAGAGGAAGAGAAGTTTATGGAGTGAAAACAATTTTCGCTATTCGATTACCTCGAAAAGTGCGATATCAGGTGCTTTTTTTGTGCGATGCAAATAGAACGGAAGAGATTTAAAGAACCGCCATTGAATTTCTGTAGAAGACTGATAACTTTCTTTAAGTTCATCCAAAGAGAAATCAGAAATAACTGGGACAGAAAAATTGAACCGAGATTTAATTCCCTGGCCCTATGAATAATAAAGAGTTGTGTTCATAATTTATGGATCTCGTGAAATTATGTAACAACACTTAATTGGGATTCGGAGTGCCAAGCAATTGACGAGCCGTTCGCTTATTCGTTGAATCTGTCGGCCACTTGATTAGTTACAAACTTAATCGTGTGATCAGTAGGGTACTCAATCATTTCATTAGGCGAGTACGCAATTGACTGGATCATTTAGTGAATTTACTTGTAGATACAGGTGGTCGGTCAATCAGCTGAACATATGGCTACATAGATTTCACTCGTCGATCATTCGATCAATCAAGTTGCCAGTATGGATCACCAGTGTCATTAAAAAGATAAAAACATTGATTTCTTTCTTCACGGAGTTCAATTAACAAGATTTGATACTTGACCTCCGACTCTGTAAAAGCAAGAGGAGCTCCTAAACAACCGAAAGCTCGTGAAAGTCAACCGCAGCGCACCTAAATCTCTCAAAGCACCCGACGAAAGCGACAATCGAATCAGCTTCGAGGATCAATCTCTCCCCCAGCCTCCATCAAGGAAACCCAGAGATCCTCTTCTCGTTTCGAGAAGGAAAGACCCGATTCCACGCGGTATTTGCTCGCCGAAGAAGATTGACCCAAACCAGAAGAGACATCTTAGGGGCGGACACGCGGTTCGATTCCCAACGATCGACGGAAAATTGAAAAATCACTGACCGTGGCCATTCGGGGAATTACCCCCGTCTCAACCGCTTCGAGAATGAGAAAGAGGAGAGCGCCGCGCCCGGGGAAGAGAGTAACGCTCTTCGCGATGTTCCTCTTTCCCGAGTCTGTCGAATTCCGAGGGAGAGGCGAGAAAGTCGCCGCGAAAGGGCGAAAGGGTCAAAGAGCAGGCGAGGCTCGAGAAGGCGCGATTTATTTTTACCCGGAACACAGGTGCCGGAAGCTGCCGGTTTTTCATTCGATGCAGAAGGTCTCGGATACAGCCGAGGGCTTTCGAAACGTTGCGAAGGGCGGCGAAGGCGCGGGTGGGCGACCCGCGACTCCGGAAGAAACTTCAAAGTGCCTCTCGTCTTATACTCGAGAAATGCAGCGCCGCGCCGCCTCGCTACGTCTGGAGCGGTTCTCTTCTTCCGCCCGGGACTTCGAAAAATTGCGTACGAGAGAGCCAGTAGCGAGGGCCTTTCCTTTGTGCCTCGCGCAAAGCGTCTTCACTCTCGCGGAAATTACAGACCGCATTGTCGCGAACGCGATCTTCAAATCCGCCAACCCCGGCACCGTCCTTTGATCCGCCTTTGACGCGCGTCACCGACTAACGACCCCACCCTCGAATTTACATTCCCCTTTGACGAATCCCGGATCGTCAAGGCTCCGTACGATGCCTGCAGACTCTCAGAAGATACCGCGATTCTGGTGTTTACGGATGGAATATCTGCTGGAGAAATACATGCATCCTGTTTCTCGGCTTTTCTTTGCCTTCAATTTGGCGGAATTGTTGCGATTTAACCATAAGAATTTTTTTCTTTTTGATTTTTAGATTCCTCCTGCTTGATCTTTTTAACCTTAGTTCCTATTAACTACCTACTTCAGAGGATATTCTCATTCGCCATGATTAGAAGACAGGTTTAATGAATAGCTAATGAGTGCAAATTAAGTTTCCAGTCATTTGAAAATTTCACATGGGGTCTCCGAGACCCTATCTCAGGGTCATAAGGGTTAATTTGTTATCTGGAGCATTCCTGAACTATGGACAACCCTTACGTTGCATCAAAAATAGTGCGAAATTAATTATTTCACTTTATTCATAGTGAAAGTTATATATAAACGACCCGACAATTATTTATATTTCGAAAATTATTAACTCTGCGTAAGCAAGCATTTTTTTTTTAGCATCCATAGTTATAGGAGTTTTCCCTCATCTAGGCTTTCAAAAAATCTGAGAAAATTCCGTGTTACTTGTCAAAGTCTGTACTACATTATGCAAACCTTCATTAAGTCGAATTTTTAAAACCCTTTACAATAAAAACAAAAGTCGAAGAATTTTCAAAGCCTCCGTCTCCCACTTCGCAACTTTCTCAATTCTTAACATATTTTCAATTGCAATTATTCTTCACTTTTTGATTAAAACTAAAATATATTTTATCCACCTCTCAACATTCTAGAAATAACGTAATGTTTCCACGAAACCTAATTTTCTTCGAAAATTTGCTATTCGAATTAATTAAGCCATAATTAATGGGAAACTAGTGACAGTTCGCAGTCCGCAAAAATTCGCTAAAATCAGAGACAAATTGTGTTCCTTTCCATTATCAGGACTAAACGGCTTTGCGTTTAATACATCTGCGCCCGCGGAACGCCTGCAACTAGCTCTGCAATTGATATTCGATTCCCATTATGCCAGACGGTGCCGAGTACGAAACCTTTCCCCCCCACACGGTTAAATTTAAACTCGTTTGCTGTCACGCTTCGCCACGGTTTTCATTGTCACGACAGCATCTCGTCCCATTTCACGTCGCGGAAAAATATCGTCGCCCACGAACGCTAAACCGTACTGCTCAGTTTACTGCCGTCGTTAAAATATCTGCCGTTTATGTTACGCTATTATTTACACCGGTGTCGCGGGGTGAATCGTGCTGCGCGGTTCGATCTGTTGCTCGTAAACAAGCGTCAACATTTTCTGGATGCAACGTTTCCATTATAAAACACGAAGCACGGGGACCGATGAGGTGGAAAATCAGATACAACGGTTCGTGATCGAACTTCATTCGACAGATTTGTATTTATTACAATTGAACACTAATTGCAGAGGATGATATAGTATTTAAATAATAGTAGAAACTGAATGTCCAGATTAAAAATACTAACGTAGAACTTTACAATTTCGTTAACTAAACCCAGAAAAAATAAAAGTATCTCCGAGTCATCTTTAGTAAGAGTAATTTAAGTATTTAAAAAACCGTGAGACGGATATCTACAAACTTCTGAATATTTTAAACACGAGAAAACTTTTCTTCCGGTTTCGCCATTTCCTGCGATTCTCTTCCCCATTTCAATTATTCGACCCCAGCATTAATCGATAACGACAACGAAGGATGGAAGCGCGATACAGACGAATCAAAAGTGACTTTCGCGTCTCCTTTTTGACCCGGAGAAGTCGACTTCCTTCCGTTAGCTTCCTCCAGCCACGTTTACACATTTCCCTTAGGAGCCGTCTGAAATTGTTTGTCTCAAGGCACCGTCGACGTTCATAAATTCCGCACGACTCAATTTAAATGCATACGCGCGTTTGCATGTATTACTTTTCATTATCAACTCCTTTCGTCCACGTCGTTCCCCGTCCCACGGATTTTTAAACGAGAACCCGCGGTCTTATAAATCACCGTGTTTCCGGCGTTGCATTTCAATGGCGAGCTTTGTTACGGAACTCGAACGGCACCGGCGGCCATTCTCTTCGCCCGCGTTGTTTAAATTATCGCCGCGTGAAATTTAAACCGTGAAATATCCCTTTCCAAAAATTTGAATGGAAGAAAGAGCGCGAACACGACGTGACCAGGATACACGGAGGAGTTTTGTCTTCGTTAACTCTCCACCGAACCGTTTCACGAGGATCACGAGATACAGGAAAATCATGGTCTCAGCACGCGAGCCCGTCATCAATCATCGGATTTGAATCCGATAAATTTTCGTCCGCGGTGTTGCATGAAAAACACACCGCGCAGCTTCGGAATCGTTACGCGTGACAAATTGTTGCATCGCCTTCGAAATACCAAGGATGGGGTGACAACCCACCCGTTGTTCTATAACTTCCGAGATCGGAACCTTTCTGATAACAAACGTTATCAATCATTGTTATCAATCCTTCGGTGGAAAGTTTCGTCGGCAGTGAATGTTAACACTAATCCCCTGGAGGCAATCCGAGTCGTTCCATTCCCAAAATGCTTTGAATTTTTATTTTTATTCGAGATACAGTACTGATCAGAAAGTGTTTCACTGGCTTGACTCAGAAAGTGTCCCATCGAATATCCCCACCAGTTTGACTGATCTTCGCCGCCGTAACTCGATACGGCTGTGGTAGCGGCGAGGGGACTCGCGCTGTCGAACAAGCCATAAATTTCGCTCGGCGCGTTGCGGCTTCCTTTGACGAAAGACGGAATATGATTGGTCCTCTTATTCTGACAGCTACACGTTCAGTCCGCGCGGATTTACTACGATACGAAGAGACTCCAATTCTTTAATACTTTAGTTCATTGACATTTTAACTTTGTTTGTATAAATATTGTTTTTACCTTGTTTATACCTATATGTACAGTAATTATTTTACACTTACATACGGATAATATTAATTACGCATGTGATAAATAATAATTTATGAAAAATGTACAAGACGTTCAGGTGGCCGTGTTGTTTCAAATTGCACCCACTAAACTATATATAAAAGTTATTACAAAATGATACAAGAAAAGTATAAAACGGAAATATTAATATTTTTTCGCGATTGACCTAATTTGTCTAAAATTATACTATTTAGTTCTCCCTCTCCGAAAATAGTCATGAAAAATCTGTATAATTAACTCTCGAAGTACCGATCGCGATCGGTTTGATCGGTCGCACTGAAAACTACGGTGGGTCCGAACAGCAAGAAATAATACACATGTCCCTGTAATAAACTCTATTTCCGCCAGTTTGCTTATCGTCCCGCGGAAACATTTCAAAAAGACTAAAAATATAAAAATAAAAATTAAATTTTTACGCCATTACAAGTCACGTTTAAAGCAGTGCAAATTTGTCCTGTATCATTTTTTTACAATATCGATAATTTATCAAGCGCAACTTGAACTAACACTGTTAATTGAACGTCTTGTACAATATTTGTGTAATAGTAGTACCTAATAATTAATATTCTTATATTGGTTTAAAGTTTAAAATAATTATTACGTGTTTATATTTTTATATTACAAGATATCAGTATGTATAGGTTTAAAAGCGTAGAATGAATGAATGGGAGTTCACATCTTCGCATCATAGTACGCACGGATTAAATGACAGAAGTCAGAACGAGAGCGCTTGTCGTATTCTGTCCTTTTCTTTTATCAACAAAGAAAGCCGCACCAGTGCCGAACGAAATTTATGGCTTGTACTACAACGCTAATCCCCTTGATCGGCCCGAGCCGCCTCGAGGGCGCGGTAGGCATCAAAGACTACGAAAACGACTACCAGTCTCAGAAGAGACTCGCGCCCGGTCCCGTTGAGCGAACACTTTGTGGATCAGAACTGTAATTCGAAATGATTAAACGGATGAAGAATTGGCGAATTTAGGGGAGGTTTTGATAACTGTTGTGGAATTTATAGAATTTTTTTGAAAGCCTAGAATAGTAAGAAAGCGGAAAAAACTAGTCTAGGGTTTTGGACGACTAGTCGGCCGATTAGTCGGTTATGCTGATCATTTTCGTACACCGCGCCGCTATAAAATGAGGCAAATCACTTCGTTCATTTTCATTATTTTTCGTCCGTTTTCGGACTCTCCTTCATGCGGAGAGTTCAAAAAATTTAATTATCATACATTGCTCACCTTTATTACAAAAAAGATTCAAAATTTAAATTCAAAAAGGAAATTGTTACATTTATTTTATTATTTTATTGCATTCTGTTTTTTGTTTTAAAGAGTTTTTTTTATTTCGATAAAATAAAAAAATACTAACCGAAGTTCGTAATAGTTAACTAGTATATTTTTATTTTGTTTGAATAAATAATAATTACTATTTTTAATGTTTTATGTAATAATTATAATTAGGTTACATACAGATATGTATAAATATGATAAATGAGTAAATATAAGTACAATAGGCAAAAAACATTTTTTTCAATCGATCAATCGGCCTTTTTTGCCGACTAATCGCCAACTAGTCGTCGACTACAAAACTGGCCGAATAGTCGGCTTTACCGACTAGTCGGCCGCTAGTCGGTACATCTCTAGAAAAAACTTTTTGACTTCAACAGTCTAAATTTTCTGTGTTTATAAACTCTATTCTGCTATATTTTTTAATCTTTTGCCTGAATTCTTCGAATATTGCATTCAAATAGAAATAGCCTAAGATTTTAAAACAATTATCTAAATTCTAATTTATTTAAGGCAATTTTCCTAATTGAAGAGCCTATATCTTTGGAGTATTTAAATCACTTTCTTTCTAGAAAAAATGGCACTGTTTGCCATTTAACCTTAATATTAATATTATAATATTAATATTAAAATAATTTTCAAATAATGTTCAAAGTGAAGTAATGCAAAGTTTTTCCAGATTTTAACCCCGGAAAAAAATAGAAAAAGTTGTCGGAGTTCAATAATCGTATTTCAGACGAAAACTGCATTTATGTGCATTGTAAATCAATTTTAATTTCTCGTTTCAACCCATTTGTTCCATACACGTTTCATATCAATGCAAAACAGAACAATTACTGACATAAATTTTTACAAACAAAAAATAGTATTATTTAAAAGTTCAATAACTATAAATAACATATATGCGTTTGAATAGCTAACAATATATTTCTTCTAAAAAAAAAAGTAATTAAAAAATCTATAAAATATTCGCTTTGTGTAAATATAATTAGAAATGTAATTTATTATTTCTTCTATCAATGAGCAATGCTAAGTATGCAAAAAATCTACGAGACTTTTAACCAAAATATATCAAAATATACAAAATACATATGAACAATACTATTCAAGAACATTAGAACATTAGAACATTAAACATAGTTATCTAAGTTCTAATATTCTACATAATTCATTATTTGTGCTTCTAAAAATTTTATTTTGCATAAAGATCCGCTGTCGACTAATAACAATCGTGAATCTTTTACTTCATTTATGCATACCAAGACTTCTGTTAATATTTAGTTTGAAAATATACGCATTCTCGTGCATAATTTCCAAAAATCTAAGTTAAACGCACAATGAAATAGGTTTCATAATTTAGGAACAATAGAAATGAATTGCTTTTAGAGGAATAAACTGAATGTACAGAATGAATACGTTCAGAAAAATTTGTGAAGAATTTCAGAAGAATTTTAGTTAACAAAAATAATATTAATATGCGTTTGAATAGCTAACAATATATTTCTTCTAAAAAAAGTGTAATTAAAAACTCCGCAAAATATTCGCTTTTAAGTAGAAAAATCTCCTTAGAAACTCGTTCATTCTTGGTAAATAAAATTGGATCCGTTACGTGGAACATTTCTGAGCAACACAAATTCTGACGCGAAATATTCGCGACGATTAATCTCTCCCCGTTAACAAGTTAATCCCGGGTTCACGACAAGTCCCGAGTAGAACTCAAAATAAAGCGCAACACGTGAACCCAAGCGGTCCACCGCGACGAAAGGCAAACAGGCTTTTTAAATTTATCCCCTCGCAAGCTATTCGGTTTCAGAAGCGAAAGCTATATATCCCGACGCACGACATATTGCAACCATATTGCGATTATCTCGTTCCAGCCTGAATATGTTTTCGCTTCCTTCGCAAAAGTAAACGTAGCTTTCAGCGATCGACCGGCCCCCGCGTCAACATCGAGAAGAGGCGAGTGTCGTGTTTCTAGATCGTAGCGGCAGAACGCGATTTTGAGGTCTCAAAACGCGTACGTCGCGCCGCGAGAAAGAATGCTCCGAGACGCGGCGCAAGAAAGATTGATGCGCAACCGTGACATTTGGATACGAAAATAGACCGAGCCCAGAGAGTGGACAGAGCTGTAATCGAAGTCAGGTGGGCGAGCCAAGGGAATCGTTCCTCTTAAATGGAATATTTAAATCTCCCCTCCGAGAGAAACTTTGTTATTATACTCTGTTACGAGTCCATTGTTTCGACGGAAAACCCTTCTAGGAATTTTCAGAGACAACACTCCGGACAGAAGCGAAGCGAACTTTTGGAAGTTCGATCGGTATTGGAAAGCCCTTCGGCGAGGAGAAACCCCAGAGACAGAGGGAACGATGAAAAAAAAAGAGGGAACAAAATCGGAAGTTTCAAGCACGACTTTCAAATTTTCGCGATACAAAAAAAACTGGTTCGTTACCGAGACTGTTTCTTTATCAATACCTTAATTAGACTCCCCTTTACGCGGAAGCAAATCAGTCCTTGGAAAACGAGTTTCGCAAAAGATTCGTGGTAAATCGTGTTTCGAACACAATTTCCTTCCACTCGATTCAAAGCGGATTCTCCACGAACTTTCCCCCAATTATTCCTCGACCACGAGTTATGGCTGCATCGTTATGATTCGAGGTTCAGCAGTTTCCCCTCGTTTCCTATTCGATAACCCACCCCCTGCAAATACGAATCGCTTTTGCCGGGAATAAATTTTCATGGGGGTGTCCCAACGACTGCTACGCCTCGCTTAAGAACCTCGGGACGTCCCCCTAAAAATGTACTCCATTTGCTTTATCGCGCCTCCTTCTAGGCAGCTCGTAATCTACGGGAATAAAACGATCGTTCGTTCCGCTTATCGATACATCATCTACTCTCTTTAAAGCCTCGCGTAAACATTCTCGCGTTTTCATTCACCGTGTTAACACACTCTCCAGATACATATCTGCTTTTCTATCAAGAGTAACTCACACCACTATTCGCAGTATATTTCAATAACGAGGTGATAGATAAATATTCGATATCAGAAGGAAACAAAAATTCCTTTGCCGCTATTACTGCGAGTCCTAGTTCTAAAAATACGTAGGGTCAAAGTTTCTCCTGGCGCGTGAATTTTAAATCCAAATCCCAAACGCGTGATCGCGTTTATTTAATGAGAACACACGAAGGCATAAATGTGCCGACATTGTGCCACAGTTAACGAGCGTTTTAATAAATTCTGCGGGTGTTTAATGCATATTATCACCGACCCCAACATTTACAGCCCGATTTTATAATCGCAAAGAGGCTTATTATGCGACCGCGGGCAATAACGCCGCGCCGGTGGAAATCTTTTGTACGATATAATTTCGCGGGGCGGGGAGGGGGGAGAGAACAAGGTGGAGAAGTTCCTGAATGGCCGGGCACGCGATGCACACGACAACGCGGATATTTCTTTCGTCCCGCGGGATGAAACGCGCAACGCCGGGAGCTGCGTTGGTTTATTTAATTTGTTCGATGGTTACGTTCCGGCAACCCGCTCGCGTATCGGGAAAACTGGAATCGAAGCGAATTCTATTTCGTTGCTGTTTCGTCAGAGTTTTTTTGTCCACGTCGACAACAGGCGACCTTTGCCCGTTGCAAAGGGCGCGAGAGAGAGAAAGCAATTATCGGAGGCCAGTGTTTTACACCGAGAATACAACCGAGAAGCAAAAAAAGCTCATGCAACGAGATTCCAACAACCCACCTTTCCTCGTTTTTCCGTGTCCCCCCCGCAATGCAACACAACGACGGTTAATACCTTATTTCGTCGCGTTTCCGTCGACTTCCTGCTCGACGTTATCGCCGCGCGAATACAACGAGATAAATTACCGCCCGCCGCGACTTGCGCCTCTTTTCAACGCGACGAAAGACACGCGGAGACCGGAGACCCTTATCTATTCGTGGCGCCCCTTAATAAATCCCCGCCTCCTTTTCTGGTCGGCCTTCGAGTACGTTAACCCCGAAACTGCCCGCGATAAATCGACTGGACTCAACGGCTATTAATTAGACTAGCCGCCAAACACGTGTACGTGGAAATACGATCGTTATGTACAGGGCGGTCCAGATGAAAGTGGAGTATGTAATTAATTAGGCGATTAGTTGAAATTCAAATTCGGTGGTTATGGAATAATTGCGGGGAAGAAATTAAAATGCGAGGGGTACTGAAATTAATATTCGAACATTTCGAGTGCTTGGAGCTCTGGAAATTACTCGAAATTTCGATCTATAAAAGTGTTGATGACTGTAATAAAATGTGGCATACGGAATAGCATGCAAACTGTAGTCTCTAGTCATTAAATTAGGGACACTATAAATAGCGCGTTCCGTCGTTTAATGACGTTACAGCGATTAGATTTAGAAATTTTGTGAGAGAAGGTTTTGAACATTAGATTTTTAGAATTTGATATTCACTGATAAATTCTGTAGATTTTAATCTATCGAGAATATTTGTAGAGAATGTTTGTAACAATCGATTTTTGGTTTAATAAAATTTTAATTAATAATTTTCTGACTTCAACTGCTAAATGATTTAATATACAGGGTGTAACAAAAATTTTGCAGTTCCTTGAAAGGGGTGATTCCTGAGGTGGTTTTAAACAACTTTTTCCTTAGTGATAATGTTAGGTGGGGCTTTGTGAACGAGTTATTAACGAAAAACACGGACCAATGCGGGAGCGAGTACAGCGGAATAATGAGAGCGCGAACAGTGGCGGACCAATACTACTCACAGCTGGAGCCAGTGTTGAAATTAATCCACTGTATTCGTTTTTCTATTGATCGATGTTTTTGTCAATAACTCGTTAACAAAGACCCACCTAACATTTTCGCTAAGGAAAACGTTATTAAAAATCATCTCAGGAATCACCACTTTCAAGGAACTGCAACATTTTGATACACCCTGTATATAAAAGTACATATAGATAAAAAAACAAGGTTAATTTTGATAGAAACATAAAAAAATAGTATTTATAAAAAAAATTTCAATTTTTTTTATCCATTTAAATAACGTTATAAATATTTTTTTAATTTCCAGAGGTAAAAAAAATATCTAAGTGACTTATCTAAGATTTCTAATGAAATATCTAAATGACTAACAAAATTTATGACTAATTTTTATGACTAAAATTTAAATATTTTCAGTGGCTCTAATTCAATAACTAGAAATTGCAAATGATGAGAATAAAAAATTTTATCGAGATTGATAACTAAATCATGCTATTAATGGAGGTTTAAAAACTGAAGCAATGTAATTTTTATTTTCTGAAATTTTTAGTTTAAAAAGTTTCTTTAAAAAATAGAATTTCATAAAAAAAATGTTTGCTTCTTGTTCCGTTTTTTATCGGACCACCTTATATAACTCGCTTACCGTAATATCTGCGTATCAATTCATGCAAGTACTAATTGTACGCCGTTTCATATCCCCCGCCAAAAGATTATCGCAACAAATGGCGAGCATTTAGCAATTTCTACCTACTGACTCCCACGAAATTAAGCGAAATTACAAAAAGAAGCATAAAAACCATTAAAAACCGCATATTCCGTACTCGACTGTCTACCCCACGTGAATATTTCACAAAACAAACACGACCTGCCTTGAATAAATAAATAATCCAAATATGACATTAAATGTTCAACCGGTTGTTACGATTATGCGCCATATTGCAAACTCAAAGTTCCGACTGTCACGAATTACTGCCGGGAATATAAAAACGAAAATACTGACCTCGATTCCCCGGTACACGTCCTCTGCCATTCAAAAAAATAAGGGAATAAAATTCAGCAAACCGATTAAACAACGTGCAAACAAAACGGCTCCAAATTCTGAGCACTTTGACGCAGAGAAATAATATTGAAATACGCAAGAACGTCCGAGGCCGCCATGTTTACATCGATCAAATCAAACGATCGAGAGCGTCGTGCGGCGACGCCAGCAGCGAGCATTTCAAATCGCAAGGAAATCCCGCGCGCTGGACTCAAGCTACTCGCAGAACTCAACTCCATGGTGAACGATGATAAATTGGCAGAAGGCGGCGACTGCACGAAACAAGGAATCGCCGGCCGAGCCTATAGCGGGAGGCGTGAGGGAGGGAGCACGGAACACATTACGAGCGGAATACCTGTCACGGCGCGGTTTATTTTTCCTGGGCGAAGCTCGCGTGTCGACGGGGCACTCGTCGCCGCCGTACGTTGAACCCTTACCTCAGCGTCCCTCTGCATCGAGTTAGGAGCCACGTTCTCATCCGTCAGTGTGACGCCGTTCACCGTCAAGCATGATCCAAGTTCCCTTCTGGCGACGGCCGATCGAATCCAATCAAGCGTCGATCTCCCGATGCCGGCCTTCCACACTCGTTGTCCGTCTTTACGTGGCAAGATTCAGGCTGGTCTCGCGGTCTCACCCACAACGAAACTCACAACAACAACAACAACAAACACTGCCCGGCCGCAATTCCGTCACTGCGAGATTCGCCGTATCCCCATGATGCGGCGAACCGGCCTCTCTCTCTTCTCAGGGTTCCGCGCGAGGGCGACGCAACGACGACGCGAGGCTCCCGTCGCGCGAATCCACGCGGGCAGATAAGGTGACCGCGAGAGAGGACGAGAACTCAAGAGAGAAAGAGAGAGAGGGGGGAGAACGAGAGAAGGCGGCACGCGTGCTACCGTGCCAGCCGGCCGACAGGACACACCACGACAGACTGAAATCGGGGGGTAGGAAAGCGTGGTCGTCCGTCACCGCGTCCTCGTGCGCCGTCGCCGACGCTCGGCCGTCGACGTACGCCGCTCGGGGCCGTCGCACTCCGCATCGGCCGCCCTCGGATCACGTGGCCCGAGTGTGGGGTGAACGACGCGGTTCTCTGTTTCGTTTCTCTGCTTCCATTTGTTTTACTCTATGAATATTCTCGCGAAATGGGAACGAATGCATGGAATATACAATATTTGAGAAATGAGAAATACGTGAATGAGATGTGCGTCCGTATAATATAGTTCTGAATTCTATTTCCTTGTTTGCGTGGATTCAAAGTCGGGCGACGCGTTTGTGCGTAGACGATGCAACACGGTCGCTTGTTATTTGGCGCGGTTTTCTGGAGATCACGTGACCCGACGATTTGAAGTTCGACAAGCAGAAATATTGAGAATCGAGGAAACGCAGAAAATGCTTCTTTGCTGCCTAATATGTAGATTATTTAGAAATTTGGGAAGATTAGAGGGGATTAAGAGGTTTTTTCCAGGTTCATGATGGTTCATAAAAAGTTCGAGGATGCATGTAAGTTTGATGAAGTAGATCTTATTAAGCAAGTATGAGAAAGGAATTTCGTTCTGTTGGTAACCTTGAATTGCTCGGGAGTCATTACGATTTCACTTTTTCAATTTTTTTAATTATTGCATTTCTCAGATTCCCACTGCTGCACAAGAAGTATTCTATTGGTTTGTTGTAGGAAATGGATTCATGAATATTTTTAATTAATTATATTCATGAATTCCACACCAAGAAATATTGAAAAATACATTACATAATAATGTTCTAATTCAAATTTGGACACTTACATGTATTTTTCTCTATGTAAACTTTACTTATATGTATTTAGTGGGTAATTAGTCATTCGTAATTTGGCGCGGTTTTGCAGGGTTAGTCATGTGACCCAGACATCTGAAAATTAGCAAGCAGCAAGTGACGCGTCACTCGGACAACATCCTGCAAGAACTCTGTCTATATCTGAAAAATTGACTGTTTTTGGTGAGTAATTTCAGATATTTCTGTATTTATTAATAATATTTCAATTGGGGAGTCAAGTTTATGCATAATTACTATGAATATGAAGTTCGTTCTGTAATTAATCACGAAACAATATGCTTACGTGACTTAAATTTTTCGAGCGTAATCGCGTTTTTGCAGTTTTCGAACTATTTACGTCTTCGCGATAAATAAATAAAATTCAGTGGAAAAAAATAAGAATTCAGATATTGCATAATTATTTTCCTGAAATTTTCTATACACTGCAAAAATTCCTTGTACTATCGCGATTTTACATTAATTAAAATTGTTTAAACAATCTTCAAGGTCAAAATACATTTCAAAATTATTGCATTTCTTCAAGAACTTCCTTTTCCGATAAGATCTTTTAATATTTCTCTAACCGTTAATTAAAATACACCAAAAAAAGGTAACAAAAGCTGCAAACCTAGTTTAAAAAATTTATTTACCTTCCCACCACTAAAACCACGAAAAAGTTAATGAAAATAACTACCACCGTCTGCTATTTTCACAAAAAAAAGTATTTTAAACTGGCTGCTGAAGTATACAAAATTCCTACTATTTATTTTATACCAAAGAAATCAACAAAAATTCTTCACTGAATATTCTAGATTCCTGCCTCTAACAAATGTCGCCCGGTTTATTCAACGCATGAGTTAATTGTTCGCTTTCCAAAAATCCGCGTGTTCCATTGTACTCTCTTTTCCACGCAACTGAATTACCACGTTTCGGGTCAGGCGTTCCATACACGTTATTTAGCATTCATTTTCGCAGGGGAAAATGCGTGGCATCGTGGAAAATATTAACGAGCACGCTATTTATTCATTTCGTTCTCTGACCACTGCTCGAATCTATAGAATTTAAGATCAACTGAGTGACCACACTTTACCCGCTCGTATACAGCAGACCGCATATGCTGCTGCGAATCCCAGGTATAAACAACGTTATTCGATGAAACAGGGTTAACCCGATATCTGAAGATTTCCCGGCGGGCTGCGATGCAACCCTTGGAAAGCGATACCAGAGGCAAACGAGGTTCCTAGAATTTCCGAGGACGCTTTCAAAGACGAGGTCCTGCGATTTTCGATATTCGTTCGGTGAGTGAATAAATAATATTCTTACGTCGATTTGGATATATTGATTTCTAGAAAAATGGAAAATGCTGGTGATATACAGGGTGTCCCAAACAAACTGTATCATTCATACTCTGTGTTTAAATTTCTGATGTTTCTCCTTTTATAATGTTATTATATTTAATATGTTTTATAATTTTCTTATCGAATATTTACATGGCTGTTTTTGGTCATGATGAAACAATGTATATTTTATGTTCATATTCTACATTTCTGCTGCCTAAATGACAGTAAATAATTAATATTTTTCATCTTTTGTGTAAATATAATTAGAAAGGTAATTTAATTGTTTCTTCTATTAATGAGGAAAATTGTGTTATGTGTAACATATGAGTAATAACTAGACAACGGATTTTATGCATTTATGGCAATGCTTAGTATGCAAAAAATCTGCGAGACTTTTAACACATGCCAAAATATACTAAATATAAACAACACTATTTAAGTTCAAATGTTTAGAACATTAAACATACTGTTTTTTAAGTTCTAATATTCTAATTCATTATTTATGCTCCTGAAAATTGTATTTTGCATAAAAATCCGCTGTCTGGTAATAACAATCGTGAATCTTTTACCTCATTTATGAATATCATGGCTCCTGTTAATATTTATAGTAGTTTAGAAATGCACGCATTCTTGTGTATAGTTTCCAGAAATCTAATCTAAACGCACAATGAAATGGGTTTCATAATTCAGGAGCAATAAAAATAAGTTGCTTTTAGAGGAATAAACTAAAAGTACGGAATGAATACGTTCAGAAAAATTTGTATAGAATTTTAGTTACGCAGCTTCCGAGAAAACGCCTTGCGCGTGTTTGTTTACATACAGTGTTCAGGCTGCGACAACTCACTCAACGCTGCTTTACGCGGTACTTTAAGCACCAATAAATAGTCTTTATTATTTCTAATGCATCTCCGTAGGGCTTCGTTCAATCTACCCTCGACTTTTCAATTTGCAGTTCCACGAAACAATGCTATTTAGCTCGGTAAAAGTATTTAATAGATTTTAAAATTTTCTAAACCGCAAATGAAAAATATTTTCTGTCCTTCGTTGTTTACCCACCAACGATGAATCACTCTGTAGTTAAGCACTTAGAATACAGACCTTAAAAGGACATTTTCCAAGCCTACATACTATCAAGCGCGCTGAAAGGTACTCTAACGTGCTTCTCCTTTTAAAATATGAAAGAAAGAACCCACATGGGTGTAATCATACATGCTGCAAAGTTAGGATTAATAGTTGAAAGTAGCCACAAACTTTCCCGTAAAACAAAAGCCTCGTGTACCCACTGGATATCGTTACTAATAATTAATTGAATATAAAGGCGTTATCACGACAAGGGGAGCTTTTATCTTTCAAATGATATCAAGTTTCATCAAATCAATGGCCTCGTTAAAACGCGCGAACTCCTGTAAAAAGCGTTGAACGCGTTGTCGATGGAACCGCCCGTAAACAAATTGTAGAGTGTCGTTTTCTTGGATACGAACGCCTCTGAGTAAAATCGTGACAGGTTGCAGAGATGTTATCCGCGATGAAATATTTTTTCAGGGCAGTTAAAATCTTATCGTAATTACACGCGAAGTACCTATACCTTGTACTCTTAATATTGCGCTGGAAAGTGTTGCGTTTATTAAAGAAAATGGTTTAAGTTAGCGTATTGAACATGTGCCTCGTGCAACTTTACTGTTTTCTGTTTTTAATCGAGTTAGCGGTAGAACGATACAATCAGAGGTAAAAGCCTTCACACAGTCTATAAAATGTAATATATTTTTAGCATTATGAGTTTCGATAACATTAGAAGTATTGATTAGTACTACATACAGAATTAGTAACGTCGTACGTATTTTTTTCGTATTCGTACATATATGTATAGTAAATTGAAGAGTTTCGTTGATGCAGAATTTTTTATATTTAATTGACCATTATTAAATCAAGGTTCAAGTATTACTCGAAATTTTCTGTAGTTTTATTGTTGATACGTTGAATAATTGAAACGCAGGATAATAAAAATATGAAACAATTAAGAGCCGGTTAATTGCGGTTCTACTGTAATTAAAAAGGCACATCACTCGTGGTTTTTTGTATCTGAACAAATTTGGTTTTAAAGAGTGAAATTTGCTATTGAAAATTTTAACACGTATCTGGAATGACTAGAAATTTTCATGGAAATATTAAATTCTTGGAATTTTAATGGAAGTAAAATATCTTTCTTTACAAAAAATATAACATGGAATTTTAATGTTTCGGATGATTTCGTATTTTAAAAATAATTTATCTTCCTGTTGAATTTTTCTTTTTGACATAAAAAATTTCTGGTTGAGGTATATTAATGGAAGAGGTAGAAGAAGTTTGGAACAGATAAAAATTGGTTTATTTGATATTTTAATGCGTTAACAAATTATTGTAAAAAAAATTGTATAACATACATGAACATGAAAGAAATAAAAAAAACTACATTTGCAATAATTTGGCTTATCATGTTGAAAGGGTTATCTACACCTCAAAAAAAATGTTTTGACAATAAAAAAAATTAAATGTACTTTAACTTTCGATCACTACATAGAATAAGTATTATTTTTTTATATCAAAAAGAAAAATTCGACACGGAAATCAATTAAATTTAGACTGCAAACTTTGTAAAAAAAATTAGTTATTCATATTACATGTTAAATTTTTGAGTTTTTAAATTTTACTCCTCTAACTGAAATTGCGCTGATATAAAAAAAATATGTTACTAAATTTTTTGTTGTTTTAGTTTCCTAAAATGTTTCTTTACTTTATTTTTTAAAATAAATAATTCTTCGATTTATATTTGTAATATGTAATTTTGTAACACTTGAAAAACTCTTTGTCGCATATGTTATTCAAGTAATTAATCTAAAAATTAATATGGAAAGTTACACATTGCCTTTTTTCATGTTTTTACTATTTTAAGATTCTATTTTCAGTAGTGACATAAAAATAGTAAAATTCCAAATATTTTCATTTTCCTTTCTAAACTAATAATGTGGTACAAACCAATTAATAAATCGAACACACGACATCAAAAAGCACTTCAAAAGCTACAAGCTTACATATTCCACATATAAATTCAGTAACTTTATTCATTCCAAATAAAAGTACAAACGAATATGTAAAAGAACGTGAATTTATGAAAACGAAAAAAATTGGAGTATGACATCCACCTGTTTAAGATATCTTTTACACGAACTAATTTCTTAATTATCTCCAGCAATTCTACTAATATAAATTAATTTTCGAACCAAGGAATCTCACCACATCGCCTAAACTCCGACCCCCCACATTAGATCCATTCCCCGTAAATTCATCCTCGTCAACCAGCTCCAACAATCTCACCGTACTAAAGTCACGTACCCGAAGCAATAATCCCCGTCAGCGCCGTGTACACATTTCAATTTTCCTCCGTCTCCGCGACGGCAAATTGTCGACGGGTGAAAGGGACGCGCAAAGTGGTGGCTCGTCCGCGTTAAAGATCGTTGAGAGTGTCAGGAGACACTGCGACAGAACCTCCCAGGCACGGTGACATCCGACGCGGGTTGAAATCGCAAGGTTGTTCCCTTTGCGCGAAAGTCGACATCCGGGTCGCGGCGAGGCTCCGTTGCCCTGAAAAAGTTTCCGTCGCAAGACAAATTTCCAGCCGCTTGCCGCCGTGGCCATCCCCCCCCCCCCCCCGGCCCCTTTGTCACGAAACGGCTCGGGTCGCGAACGAGGTCGCGTCGAAGTTTCAAGGGAAGTTCTGCGAACGACACCGCGGAGGATCGTATGTCGCGATATAGATAAAGCACCGGCACAGATTTAATGGAGAACCTATCTCTTCATCGACCGCGGGATCTTTTCGAAGGACCGTAAAACCCTCGATTTCTCGCGGTCGACTCTTTTTACCGGCGATATCGACGAGACACGCGGATTTTGGGGTTCACTGTTTTTTTTTTTAGCGCGGTGTTCAGTTTTAGATCCTTTTTTAAAGGGTTGTGTCTAGTTTGTAGCACGGAAAAAGATGAATTTGAAAAAAAAATGTTTCCGATATTAATTAATATTTTTTCATTTAAAAAATTGTACATTCTGTATGGAAACTTATTCAATCCAATGCTTAAACCTTTGTACCATTAGTCCAAATGATTCGTGACGGTTACTAGAAAATCACTAGGTAGAAAAATGCCCATTACCACTATTATACATAAATATATAAAAAAATATATACAGGGTGCGCCAAAAGTATGGAAACGGTCAAATATTTCGAAAACGGAACATTATTGAGAAAAATGTTTTACAGCAATGTTTTAGGGTTGTAAAAATTCTATTGAACGGTCGTATCCGGTTGACCTTCGGATGAGCGGTCAAGGTCATGTCAAGGTCAACATGATTTTTAAAATGGAGAACTCCACTTTTGATCATGTAATGTTAAAGCTGACGATGAGACCTTTTCAAAACACTAGCTGATGACCTATTTTCGTTCAAAATTTCCTGAATGCTGAGCTTATCTGTCGCCAAATTGTTAGAGGTACAACGACGCGAATCAAAACAATTCAAAATTTCTATTGAGGTGCGATTTCGGCCGAGTCATGAGTCAAACACTGGAATGATCATTGTACACAAGCGAGAGTCTACTTCTTCATTCCCAACACTCGGAACTCAGGCAATTTTCAACAGAAATAGGTCATCAGCTAGTGTTTTGAAAAGGTCTCATCGTCAGCTTTAACACTGCATAATCAAAAATGGGGTGTTCCATTTAAAAAAATCATGTTGACCTTGACGTCACCTTGACCGTTCCTCTGAAGGTCAAACGGATACGACCGTTCAATAGAATGTTTAAAACCCTAAAACATTACTCTAAAACATTTTTCTCAAAAATGTCCTGTTTTCGAAATATTTGACCGTTTCCATACTTTTGGCGTACCCTGTATATGTACATACATACGTAGATATGTATGTAGTATATGTACCTACATAATATACTTTTTATATATTTTTTATATAAAATAGTAGGAATAGGCAGTGATTTTCTAGTAATCGTCACGAATCATTTGGACTAATTGTACTAAGATGTACTATACTTTTAAAAGAAAAAATGCTGGGAGGGAATATGGTTCGATATTGGCGCAATGGTCTTTAAAATTTTGCTAGATTTACTGAGAAGTTGTTTGGGAGAACAGTTGAAGGCTTAAATATTTTTCATGCAGAGTCCTTAAACTTTCTTTCATGTCTGGCAAAAGTTGCGAATGTAGTATTAGTTATTCTGCTAGCCTAATTTGCGAAAGTTCTTCAAACTTTCAAGAATCCTTAGTGTATCAGAGTGCAACGGAAAAGGACAAAGTTCAGATTCGGGACATATTCAGTGTAACGAGTTAAAATGGCTTAAAAATAGCGAAGAAACCCTAAGAGAGACAAATAATAGCATTACTTTATATACTACTTGAATATTTAGCTACAGTGTATTGTAAAAATATTCGAAAACTGCTATAACTTTAACTTCTACGTTTTATATTTAGAATAAATATAAGTAATGCAATAAACATTATTTGCAATATAATAAAGTGTAGGATAAATATGTCAGACGGTAAAAAAAGTATCACTTGATCTATATCGTAGTTTGAATCAAGGAAAAAGAATTTTCGTGCCATAAAAATATTCTGACAGTTTATAATTTTAAGGCAAAATAATTAATATTGTAATTGGTTAAACATCTCTGTCGAAGAAACCCAGCAAAGGACAAATAATCGCATCAGTTCACATACTGCTTTGAACATTTAGCTACTTCTACTACCAACTGAAAGTAATTTCATCCCCCTTACAAGTCCATTTAAACGCCACTAGATGTATAAATTTGAACTCACCCTTTCGCGGAAAATGTCATTCGACTCATTTTTTAGTAATAATCCCCCGCACCGTACAACCCATCAACGAATGGTATCATGAGAATACATTTACCTCGGGCCTAAAAAGATACGTGGCATGCAACAGAGCACCGGCGCGGCAGCGCGGCGTAGCGGAAAGTAAATGTAAAGTCGTGGCACAAAAGTCCTCGTTCGCAAAGTAGCACGGAAGGAGGGACGATTTATGGTCATTAAATAATGTAGCGAAATTTATTCCATCGCTGGCGTTCCAGGAACTCTTAGCGTTAAATTTCCGAAGCACGAACGTGTGTCTACGATTGCGATATTAATGGGCACGGTGTAATAGGGAACCGATATAACTGGCAGTCGGCCAGCAATCGACTCGGTTCACATTGCGAAATTCCGCGGCCGAGGGTATTGCGCGAGCTTCGTCCGCCGCGCGTTGTACGTGCGGTTTTCACACCAATCCGCGTAGAAAACCCTTTAGCATCGCCTTCCCTCGATACCGTTAACGCGGCCGCATTATTTTCCGGCGTACCTAGAAAATTCGAACTCTGAAAACACTCCCCATCCACTACATTTTTTATACGCGTAATTCCTAAAATAAATGTGATCGAGGAACTACGCTTATCGCTTTTCCGAAAATAACTTTGCGGAAAGTAGGTAGCTTCAACCCCTTCGCAAAGTTCTCCGTCGCGACTAAGCACAGGGATTAGCAAAAGCTTAGACTGCGAGGTGCTTTAAAATGTACCGCGTGGACCCACGAGTTACCCACGAATTCGGAATCGCGCAGGTTGCAATTCTATCATAAATCCGCGAGATCACGCGTCGCGCGGGGTTGAAAGGTCGCGACGCAGGATCGCGGGGCGAAATCTCGACGTTATCTGGGTGGCCGAGGTGGAGAACTTTTCATCGGGCCGGGGTCATTGACCCACAATCGAGAGATACTCCGACGGATAGGGCACGCGATGCATTAAGACCGAATTTAGTCGACGTCGGTGCGGCGCAATTCGGTGCATGCAGAGCCCCGGTTGCATATGCACTCGCGTGACTCCGACCTCCCGATAATAAGTGAATTCCCGTTCGTTCGGGCCAAGAAGCTCGACTGACAAACCCGGTGCTCGCGCCTTGCCCGCGTATCTCCCTTGTTTTGAGACGGTTCAACGATGCTTTAGGGGTGGCGAGGGCCGGGGACCTGCTTTTTAGGCGGACCGCAAAGGAACTGTGCTCTGCATGCAACCGGGCTCGCGTATTCGTTTGCGACGGTCAATGATTCCCATCGTGTTTATTCGCAGGTCTTGTTTGAGCTTTTATTCATGACTATAAGCACAGAATATTAAGAAAAAAATAAGGAAGTGGGGGATGAAAACTAACTGAACCAGATGGTAAAAGAAATTTGAACAACCCTGAAAATATTCAAAATTGGAAAATGAGAGTCCTTCTATAGAAAAATCATTTTTTTCTCAAGAAAACGCTGAGAAATCGTAGGATATACAGTAGTTCCCCCCTAAGAATAATAAAAAAATAAAGAAATGTTAGGTTGGAACAAAAGTTTGTAGCGTTCTTCAATACAGTGCATTGGAAAAATGCCCAGTTTTGGAAGAATGAAATTATGAAACTATCTAAAAGAAAAAAACGAAAAGTAGTAGAAGAAAATGACATATATGTAGTTATATAATAAGTCTATATGTAAATATTTCAACATTGTCTTCCTATTTCACTTAAAAACGCTATAAACTTTTGTTCCAATGCAATATTATGTCACATTTTGGTATATTTACAATGTACAATTAGTCTAAATTATTCTTGACTTTTTTATGTAATTATACATAAAAAATATATATGCACATATACTACACACACTACAGTATATACTGTATCTATTGTATTTTATATATATGTATATTTCAGTGGGAAATGGGCATTTTTCCTCATTCCATTTTTCCCTAGGAGTAAGAATCAACTGGACTGAGCGTACAAACAATTAATGTCAATTTTATTTGTTTAGGCTACAGTGTCAAGCATGAATATTAATCCTTAAGTAGTATA
The DNA here is from genome assembly GCA_030770465.2 of Perdita meconis. Taxonomy (NCBI): domain Eukaryota; kingdom Metazoa; phylum Arthropoda; class Insecta; order Hymenoptera; family Andrenidae; genus Perdita; species Perdita meconis. Next base: position 8,180,088 of record JASKOS020000001.1, read on the forward strand.
CTATCATATACTGATTTAAGAGCATTATAACAGAATTACTGGTTTCTCCTCCCCAAAATGTTATGTTAAAGATAAAAAAATGGAATTTAATATAGCATCGTGACCCCAATATACCACTTAAGGGTTGAAACATAAATTATAAACGAATTTTAAATCTTTATAAAAAGGTTTAAAAATGTACTTATGTAATTTTTTACATCCTCCTTCCCAAGAAAGATTCTTGAATCCGCTACTGAAAAAAATAATATTCGTATGAAGTTCTCTTTATTTCTATTATTTCAAAGTATGTAAAAAAAGCAGAGTGAAGCAATAAGTGAAGCAATTCAAAAAAAATAATTCTAAAAAGCTAAAAAGTCCAAATACTGTACAAATACTCCGGAATGAAATTCTAAAACTTTTTAACTCCAAATTTACAAGCTTCTATCTCTAAAAAAATTGTCATTCTCCGCTCCGCAGGTTTTATTTCAGAGAAATAGTGAAGGCTGGTTGCATTCCACATTCCCCTAATCTCAGTGGAAAAGAAACCGAGGAGAAATAATATACAAGAGCGGGCTGAAGTAGCATAAAAAAAAAAGAAAGTAGCATATGTTCTGCTCGACATTTTTCGTTTCATTGAAAAAAGATAGTCGTCGAGGAGAAAAACATTTATGGGGTGTCTGTTCCGTGTATCGGAATGTCCATCAGAGTTGATGGATTCGTCGTAAATGGCGGATACAAATGGTAGAGAGTATTGGAAGGTTTTTCTATCGTCCGATTATTCTGGGATAAAATTCGAACCTGTTTCCGTGGACTTGGCAAGGTTCTCGATAGCAATAACGAAGAGAAATAGTGATACAAGTTTGATTCGGTGAGAGGACACAGCGATACACACTTCACGGGGCCGGTGACTCTTATCTTCCTCGGCACTGGGACAGATAAAAGTTTTTATACGTTTCTGTTATATTTCTGCGCGAGAATTATTCAAAATTCGCGGTCTTCGCTGTGCAATATTTCTAAAACTTTTCCAATTCGCCATTCCTCATAAAACGCATAAAAATCAAATGAACAAATGACAAACGTCTCCGCAAAAAATTTAGTGCCGTTCCAAAAGATGGATAATATTGATTTTCTTCCAATCGCACATCCAAAAAAAAATTTCCTCCGTTTCCACATTTCACCGTGTCGCAGTTTTAACTAGGATAAACGTAATTTTCCTTCAATCGCGATCCAATTAATTTTTCTGAACGCTCGAATGCATCCCGCTCCGCGTAATTTTATCGCGCAATATTGAAGCCGACGAACGCACAGCGTTCGCTTTGCCTCGAAATTAATCCGCAAGTGGTTGGATTCGACTCTGGAGGGGACGTTGCGTTTCCTGAGAACGCGAGTCGCCTTCCGTCGCCGCGGGAAAGAAGATTAGATTAGTTAGGACTGTCTCCGGCGTCACAAAGTGGTTCACAGCGGGCGGCAAAGAGACCGGCGAAGAAACGCGAGGCACGTCGGTGTTTCAAATTCCGACGGAACAACGAAACGGGCATCGAGAAAACTCGAGTTCAATAAACCTCCGAATGAAACGGCGGGTTTATCGATCCCCTCGTTACGTCACCCCCCTTTTCCACCTGCTAAACCACCTGGAGTCGATCTATAGCACCGCGTTTGCATCGCGCGAACGACGCCCGGCGATATCGAGGAAAAACCCTCCGCAGAAATCAGTGTTTTTCGCGATATGCCGGTCCTTTATTCCCCCCGTTTATTTTTCGCGTTGCGTTCCGTTCGTCGGTGCGTGAATGTTTGTGTTTCAGAACAAAAGGGAGAATTCGTGGATTCGCGGGACGCGTGAACTTCGTTGTAATCTGATTAATAAGAGCGCAGCCGGACGCGGAGATTTATATTTGCTGAAAGGCTCGAAAGCCCGATGCGATAGGAAAAGTGGGGCGATGAAAGGGGGCGAGGCGGTCTTTATGAAGGGCTTCGTGAAAGTGCAGAGAAGGCTTTGATGCTGAAAATTCCGGAATATTCATTTTTCGTTTTCGCCGAACTCCAGAGGGGCGAACTTCCCATGTAGCCGCTTCTTATCGACGATCTGTTTTAATGCTTTTCACCTGCGTCGACGGAGCTGCCAGTCAATTTCAATCAACTTTTATTTCGGGCGAATCCGGGACGAAAAATAGCGCCAGTGCAGAGGGATTTATCTGCGGATTCTGGAGACAAATTTCGGGGGAGACAGTTCTCATGCGGGGTATGCTCCGGAAACAATTTTATCTCGACCCTTTAGACAGAGTTTTGGGGGAAATTTATTACAGAATTGAAAGTGGGAGGAATCTCGTAAAAAAAAGAATTCAGAAGATTAATAGTGGAATTTGTGTTAATTAGGGAGAGTGAAGATTTATTGGAACAGACTACAGAAGGGGGATGTAGTTTTATCATCCGTCAGAATTCTTCAGATTTTTTATAGTCATTTATGTTTGTCTACGGTGAATCGGAAAAATATTCGAATACTAGAATAACTTTACTTTCTATAGTCTCTGTTTGAAATAAATTTATAATTATGAAGCAGCAATAATTTTTGCACAATACATGTTGTATAATGCATATCGCTATTTCAATATGAAAAAAATATCTAGAGAAAGTGTATTTTTAACTCGATTAAATGTTTTGACACTTTATAAATATAAGTTAAAAGTACTAATTTAACAATTTTTTATAAAATTTTAGTATGGTTCAATGTGTCTAATGTTCAACAACATATTTTAAGAAGCTTAGTGTTTTAAAAATTATTCTTTGCTAATGTTTTACTACTCCGCAATTTCATCAATTTTCTAAAATATTTATTGTAGTTTTTAAACCAATTTTAGGGTCTAGTTTTTTCGGTAAAAATAATCTTAACTCTGTCAAAAACTTGCGAAAATGTAAAAAGTGTTGAAATATCTGTTCGACACCAAGATTCACTTCCATTCGACATTTCTTTCAATATTTAAACTACTACATGGATTTATATAACAAATTTCATGATTTTTAATATCCGTACGCATTACACTATAAAAAATTGTTACTGCTTTATTTATATTTATTTCAGATACAAAGCATGGAAATGAAAGTTATACCCTTGTTCGAATATATTTTCGATTCACTGTATATTCGTCTCTTTCAAACTTCACGCTTTTACCTGGAAATTCGATCTTCAGTCATGGAAATGATTTATTCAGAAATATAAGATACCTCTGCACAATTCTTCAGGATTTCTCACGCTTCTCTTTCTATTTATTTCAACTGCCTTTTATACTGCTGAAAAATTCTTTTACGATACAAACCAATTTTCTCGATACTTGACTCAAAACGAACAAGAGACAAATTTCCCATTTCCATTTTTTCAAAGCTTCTTTATTAATTTTCAAAAAGCGTCCTTAATTGTAATTACAATTTAAATCCTTTGTAACTGTATTATTCCATACATCCATAACTATCTTACTACCTTAAAAGAACTAAACTAAACTATCTTCTCTACGTTTCTCTCGAAAACGTTCCTAACATCCGTTCTCTCTATTACTTCGACTCAATCGCAGCAATTAATTCAGATTTACAACAAAGCGAGACCGTTAATTGGCAAAACGACCGTCGTCCGGCTCCTTTGTATCATTACATAATTAACGGGCGGCCAAATAGCACCGGTTGAGGGTGCGTCAAGTGGTCGCGAATCGATAATTCATCTGAACATTCCCGATTCACGCGGCGAGCACAATGACTCATTCGATCGACGACTCTCGATCCAATCCCCTCGCGATTCAGGCTCCCAGAAGGCGTTTTACTAGATAATTAGGGAAGGCGTAGAGCGCGCAGCAGAACAGCAAGGCCAGCAACACGCACGTCAAACAGCCGATAATCCTCCATTTGTAATAGCGACAGACCACGTAACGGAACGCTTTCCACGGGTTCCGGAACCAGGAGAACGAAGTATCCGGTCGGCTGTAAATTAGGGGAAATTGCTTTCAGACCGACTTATTATAAAAACTATTACCTGGCGTTCTGCTTTCCCCGTGGGTTTAATTAACGCGAATTCTACTTGGTTTTGATGCACCGGTTAATTGTGTAGTGAAGGTTTTACCGACAGTACATTCTGGCTTAATTACAACGTAGAATCGATAACCGTGCTTGAAACGCGGCACCTGTCTATTGTGAGCATTTTATTCCGCAATCGATGGTTTTACTGTTTTGTGCTTAATGGATCTCCTTGTCTGATATATTTGATACAATAACCGAGATGGGGAGAATTAATTTTCACGGTGGAAACCGTTTTCTGTTCAATGAGGTCGAAATTATCTAAATCGTTATACTGATTGTTATGGAATGGATATTTTAATTTTCCCTATGTTAACGTTCAGGAACTAGTTTTTAATCAGGTATTAATTTTTTATCATGAAATAAATTACTGTTTTTAGGATTATGTAAGGAAATAATTGTTTAAAATAATTTCTAAAATAAAGAATTACAATATAACTGAATTATTTCATGGTTTTGCAAGTATTTAAAGTTATTTTTAGTATTCCGTTTACTAAATAACTTCTTTACAATGTAAAATAGGAGTTTTAATATTACATTGATTACTTTGATTAAAAAATCGATGATCAATCATTTAGTTCTAATTTCTTCTTGTGTAACTAATTTTTATGGTTTGAATAAAAAACAAAAAACTTCAAAAGAATAGAAAGAATATCATGAGATAATAATTATGAAAGAAGAAGAAGCAGAAAGATCGAAAAATTACAACAGGTAACGTAAAGAAAGAAAAGGTGGAAGTTAATAAATTAAGGAAAAATTGAAGATATTTAGAGTCTAAGAAAAAAATGTAAAAAGTGTGTTTTATGTAAATATTTGATTCATTTGAATAGTTTTAAGCATATTAATATTGGTTTTATACTTATTACATGTTGAATATTTTTATATTAAACATTAATTACTTGTTTTCTTGGAAATTTCAAATAAACAAAAATTTTATTCTATTTATTCATTGAAATTGAATATATACTGAATTATATTCACTGAAAATTTGTCAAAACAAATCTGACGCAAAATTAGTTGCTTAGACTTTAGATGATGTAGAATTTCTTCCTTATTTTATCAAAAATTAGTTTTCTTGTAGTTCAGATGGTCTGAAACTAACTCTTAGTTATTCTATTATTCCACATTTCAATTATACGTACTTTCAGCTGTTCCAAATTTTCTCTTGAAATTTAAATATAAATTTATTTTTTGATAACAAAAAGTCTATACTATATAAGTTTACTTGGAACCTGGAATCCCTTTAAAACGATGAAAAACTAAATTCCTGAACGATACTGGTTTGCAATGTCCAAGTTACGAAAAATTGAAGTATATTAGAAACTCAGCCACCAGTTATTAACTGTCCATCAAAACTCAGAAATCAAATCTCCACTAATTTTAATCATCGCGGAAAAGATCCCTCCATAAATCCCCTGTTATATTACTCATCCACCAACGCTAAGTTCCGTATTTTATAATTAAGTTTCATACTTGGGCGGCGGAAGACTCTGAGGCGGGTCTCTTCCTCTGCCCGCTGGCTCTTTATCCGCTTCGTCCGCCAGCGATACCGACATTTCCAGTTCGACTTTGCCCTGCATCGATTCATAACACATGAGTTCGCTTCACGTGAATTAACACCTCCGTCGTATTCGTGCGAAACTCCTAAATAATTGACTGCGAAGGATATTAAAGCTTCGCGTTCCTGTAAAAACTTCCCTAATCGAATTTACCCCGAGGCGACTGTCAGGAAGAATGAAAATCTCGACTTAATGAAACCGAGGGTAGTTAAACAAACATTTGTTTTCATAAAGGCTTAATGAACATCTCCGGCGTTTCGACACCCACCGCCTGGACGTAGTTGTCCGGCCCGGAGCTCCGCGAGAAAGGCCACCAAGCCTTGATTCTGCCTATTTTGAAGAGATCCATAGTCGGCAATTTCGGATCTAGGATATTCAGAGTGCAGCCCTTCGAGTTGTTGCTACCTCGAGGCATTTTCGACAGATCCAGCGTCAGCGCACCTAGGAATACCGCGTTTGAATTATTTACGTTGACGTACGGTAATTAACTCCGAGGTCTGAATTATCCCCAACTCACCCAGGAAATCGTCCGCGGAGAAGTGATCACTGTCCCAGACTTGCAGATACAGTCTGCAGGGCAGTTTGTCTTCCATCTCGCTCCTGGCAAGGACGAACATCTTCCTCTGTACTATCATAACACGCTCGCCCTTCGAATACATGACGCGAAATATGAATCGCCAGTTGAAGTTACCCTCGCCGTTCAGGGAATTGTAATGGATGTCTGTCTTCTGGTAATTGTCGTGGACGATCCATCTGGAATTAATTACTCGAGAGAGAATTTTAAGCAGTAAAAGATTAAAAGGTCGGTTTAAGATCGATTAAAAGTTCCTTAAAAGATTGGTTTTTTCAAGGCTGGAAATTTATACTCCAGAAAGTTGAAAACTTCAAAGTATTTTTCGGAATTTTTCTTTTGATTCTAAATTATCGATAAGGAACTACATTTTGATCATTTGAGAGGGATTCTAGATTTAATATTTTTTTTATATTATAAGATAAATTTGGGTTTGAAATTCAAGCAAATTTTGAGAAAGATAAAAATACAATTGTGTTTAATTTAATTATTTAGAAGCTATTGAATATTAAGATAATTGAGAAATTGATTACTAAAAAAAATTGATAACTAAAATTGAAACCCTAATTTTTTAATATTAAAAATTTATGAATTATTTCATATGGAATATGGAATATTTCATTTCTCTGAATTTAAAGAAGTTCAATTTTGAGTCCAGTTTGAACTAAGGAAATTTGAGATTTAGTTATAAATTTGAGGAAATTAACTTTTGAACTTGAGTAACTTTGGCTTGAAATTTGAATAATTGCAGTTTTGAGCCAATTTCAGAGAAGTCTTAAATAGTCACTACTTTCATATACTTAACATATGTATATTTTGCTATTGTCCGTCTTTATTTCGGAAGCAAACTAATTATTGTCATAAATATAAAAAAATTTAACACTTCATGAACTCATCACAAATTAGTGTCTGATCAAAAATTAGTTCCATAACTACTTAAAGCATAAAGATAAGAAATTAGCGCAAGAAAATTCTAGCTACGTACCAAAGCTATATAAAAATTAGCTCAGGAAAAACTCCGATTATGTACCAAACTGGTTTAAAAAAATGAGTGCAAGAACAAATTTCTAGTTTCGTACCAAAACTCTATCCATCTTTTATAGTAATTATACAATCCAAGTAGCATAAAAATGATATCACCGTGTCCTAAAGAGGCAACAGTATTTTACTGCATACCTTCCAACATTATTCGTTCAAGAAATAAATGCAGAATAAATTCGTGGTTTGCGAATCGGTGAAATCGTCTCGAAGCGTTCCGACGATTCGAGAGACACGCATTTCCCCCATTTCCCTAGTTTCCCTCGTTTCCCTCGAACGTACCCTTTCACGTAAATATCGGAGCACTTCTCCCCCGTAAGGAATTGACTATCCACGAGCGGTACGTCCTCGGTATTCCAAACGATCACGCGAATTTCATATTCCCGTGGCAGAGGCACGTGGATGTCTACAGGCGGTTTGGGCGGTGCCTCGGAGAATTGAAATATGTCTATCCAGAGCTCCAATTTGCCCTGGGGATCGGAGGATCGCGCTTTTAGCATCGGTCAATGAATATTTAGGTAGCCGAAAAGAACATCCAATTAGCGAATCTCGCGCTCCAGATATCGGCTCGCCAATAAATTGATCGTTTTTAATGGTTCGAGGCGCTTTTAACTCTGTGAAAATTGGATCCCGTCACAGTTTCTACTTTTGTCCCCCCATGACATTAGCCAAGGTAGAGTGGGGAGGTCACGTACGAAAGGAGATTCTTTTCTGCTCCCGATAACCCCCCCCCCCCCCCCCCCCCCCGTTCCTATTCACGCATTCAACCGCCAAACGAACGTAATCGATTCTTTCATAACCTGCTCGAGTCCCCGTCTGGCGATGTTGAAAAGGGGTCTTCTTTCAACGTGCTCGGGCACCAGATCGCACCCGCAAATGGGAAAATCTTTCCACTGACGAAGAACGCTCAGCGCCATGCGTTCCTCCCTGTCTGAAACGATCATCGATCATCGGTGCGAAAAGATTTCGTCGCCCGCCTCCCACCGACTTGCTTTTTTATTCCACGACGGAACGATTACCCGCTCAAACGAACCGGCTTCATCCCCGGGACGCGTGTCGATGAACTGCAATTCCTGTCGTCCGATTTTCACGTAATTGCTTTTATATTCAGCCGGGGGGAGGTTGTTCCTCCGGCAAAGATGGTTGAGAATATGCGTCGGCTTCTCCCAATCCCTCCAACGATTATAGCCTTCGACACTGTAGCTCCTCGATATGCCGCATGTAGCTCGGTGCTGGCTGTAGAATCGATTCTCCAGGTCGATCTTCGTCTCCCCTATCAGGTCGTCGGTCGACATGGCGTCGTGGTCCCACACTTGCACCGTCGCCAGGTAATCCCGCGGGAAGGACGCCTCTATCTCGAACATCCTGAAGATAGCGAGCAAAGCGGAGGACGATGCGATAAAAGGGGGATGAAACTGCATTGGTTTCGTGGATTAGGAGTGAACCGGTCTGGGAGAGACTGTTTCGGAGGTTTCTGGTGTGAATAAACTAGGTTTTAGGTAAACTGGAAGCTTGGATGTGCGAATTGGATTCAAGAGTTTGAGCGAAAATTTTATCTCAGAGGAAGTCGACTTGCAGTTCTCATGATTATCAGAAAGGGATATAAGAAAGGTAATTGAGATTAGAAATTAGTCAACCTTCCGAAAGTAGGGTTCAGTTGGTTAGCTATGAAGTTTTTCCGGTCGTTGATGAACGTTTTCCCAAGCTTAACACAGAGATACGGGTCAGATCTTCCGGTGAGAGGATCACTGGGCTGCAGGTTGATTCCTAAGGTCAAGATTTTTTTCTAAATAATTAGGAATCAAGGATGCTTTTGTTTAGGCACTTACCCTTTATCACGTAAATTCTGACCAGGACTCCGACTGGGTCTGTCAATGGATAATCGTTGCACAGACCTAAGGCTGCATCTCTTCCGTTTTTCGTTTTGTAGGTGACATTATTTGGAGGTGGCCAGCGGTAGACACAAATACGCCCCTGTAAATTTCATATTTCCAAATCGTTTCTGTTCGTATTTTACCAAAAACATATGCGATAATATCCAAAAGTTTCCAACCCGAACAGGATAAAACAGGATTTGACAGGTCTAACAATGTTATTGACCCACCCAATGTGTCGACCCTATGTTTAATTATACTGCAATTAAAATGTTGCACTGTATTCAGATAAAGAGTGATTATACTGATAAATAAAATTCATTGTTTAATTTTATTACTTTAATACCTTGGGGTCAGAAACTTTTGGACCTTACTATGCATGAACGATTTAATGCAAAAGCGATGTAAGTAAATTCTTTGCAAATTTAGTTTAGCACTGCATTTCAAAAGCTTAACTTTCAATCTGTTTTATACAGAAGTGGCTCTAAGTGTTTAAGTATATTTTCATGATTTTCTTGGTGGATAATAGAACATATTAAAATCGTCCGGAAAAAATTTAAATGTGAAAATGTTGTAACTCAGAAAAATATTGAATAAAATGAATATACATCTTGATCTTCAAGGGAAAGCGGTACTATTATCTTAAAGTTTAACTTTCCAGTGGTTTATACGGGGTGTTCTGGGTTTTTCCGGCCAAACTACGGGAGCATATTTTACAAGTAGAAATAAGAAAAAAATGTTATTTGAAAGTTCGGTTAGAAACGCTATATTACAAAGTTATAAACAAATGAAACTGAATTTGGTAACGGCGGATTTTACTTCGCAGAGTATGAAAAGTCGAACGTGTTTATCTTATCATTTCAAAATATCATCCTTGGACGCTAATAGAAGCTTGACATCGATGCTTTATGGAACTTATTACAGTACGAATTTCCCGACAATTTTGTTTCATTTCAGTAACTGAGTTATTAATTCGTTACAATTCGCCGTTACCAAATTCAATTTCATTTGTTTATCACTTTGTAATAAAGCGTTTCTAACCGAACTTCAAATAACATTTTTTTCTTATTTCTACTTGTAGAATATGCTCCCGTCGTTTGGCCGGAAAACCCCGGGACACCCTGTATAAGAGACACTAATAATTTGTAATATTGATTCACTTCACAGAACTTCATCTCTCGTTACCCACTATTCAACTTTCTGCATGAAACGCTTCATATTTCTTAATCTTCAAATATTTTTCTTTGACGATCTGATTCGAACCTTGAACTTCCCCACGTAATTGTCGCCCGCGTAATCCGGATCGTCAAGTTTCCTTCCCTTCCAAAGCTCGAAGGTCCGCAATCGATCATGAAAGGCTCCGAACTGCGGCTGCATCTCCAGCTCTCCGTCGTATACCTGTTTTCCCATCGAATCAAACAGCTAAGCTTGCAAAAAAGCTTTAAACGCGTGAGATACCTCGAACGTCGCGAGCTTGCGGTTTTCCGGAGAAAAGGTTCCGAGTTGTCTGCTCCTCGCTTCCTGGAAACAGGATTTGTAGTAATTTAAAGGGTAGAGGGCTAGAGTTGTTCAATACCATCCCATAAAGGTGGATTACGTACCTCCAAGGAAGCAAAATATTTACTCCACCAATCGAGCGACTGGTCGTCATCCTTGTAAATACTTTTTCTCTTTTTCTTCTTTCTCCTTTGTCTATCAAAAATACGTACAAAAATCATCTTTACGAATCGCAGGAACTTCCGGATCCCCGTGGGAAAATTTTTCTCGGTCATCTTTTTGTACGGAATCAGTCCGCTGTTCTCATCCTTCGATGGGTCGAAATCGATTGGCAGGGGCTCTGGAAAAGGAATCGACTTTGCGGCGGAGATACTTATATTTTATTGAATGAGTCTGAAATTCATTTCGAATAAATTCAAGACACTGAGAAAATTTGTTAAGTAGAATTATGGCTGATTACACTGCTGGAGAAAATTGTGAAAATGGTTTCGAATTTTCGGAACTGAATTTTTCTGGATTGAGGATTTTATATTAAATAGTATTATATTAAAACAGAGTTGTTAACTATAGGACAGAGAACTATAAAACAGATAATACTTAAATACTAAATTAGATTAAATCATAAATATCTGTTTTCTAAAATAAAAGTGGTTGCCCAATAAAATGTGCTATAATTGATATTAATTTAAATTGACACAACTGTCTAATGGTGACTGCTGCAACCTAATCGACGTGATAAATAATTCTTGGGGCGCCAATTTTACCTTATCGATGTTGGAACTTATTTCTGATTCAATCCAATAAATGCTTTTAATATTAATAACCAACAAATACGTTGTGCTACTCATTTGATTCTGAACTACTTTGCTCCTACAACTCCTCGCTTGCTTTAACATCAAATACAACTATATTTTAAATCCCCAGGGATCTCAATTAGCACCTATTACAAATGAAAGTTGTTCAAACAAAAAAAAAAATACAGTTAAAAACATCTAGCAAAATCCAGATAAATTTAGTTAAATTTTAGATTTTGAAGCACACTCGTCAATTTTAAACTACAAAGTTAACTCCCGAAAGATCTGAATCGATCTGTTAATTACATACAAAAGTTGAAAGTTTGCCAAAACGAATCGCTGCAGTTCCAAGCGCAAAAGTGATTCCGGAACTAAAACTAAACTTCTACAAAATGAAATAGAATCCTCCGAAATTTGTACACCAAAAATAAGAGTTGGTTAATGAACCTGACAAGTCCCTATCTACCCGGTAGATGTTCCGGATGTTTTACAATTTCGTCCAGCAGTGTAGACTAAATCGGAGTCGATTAAAATTTCATCGATGGCGGGGGATCCAAGACCGTGACATGTAGCAGGCAATAGATTAGGAAAGTTCAAGCAGGGGTTACAGGAGACAGTTTGACAACCTCTTCCCGCATATTTTAGCCTGAATTATTGAAATCGCAGTTCCCCCCGTGGGTCTAGAATAAGTTGATTGACAAATTCATTAATATCTGAAACGGGAGGGGTAGTTAATTTCGGCCCCACGGTGTCAGTCGGGAACGAGACAGTTCGCGTTCTCCAGACATTCCTCGAGTGGAAAAACCCGTGCGCTCGTCCTCGTGGCGGATAAATATTCCGTGTGAACTTTAATTAACAAAGTTCCACAGTCGCGTGCTGCCTGGAACACGGTTTTCCGCGGCGTTGGCAAGTTTCGCGAGGGGAGAGAGGCGAACTTTCGAAATCGATGCACGAGCGAGCTCAAATATTTAATAACGGCTCGTAATGCGACGGAATCTGTTCGGTGGGCGAAATGTAGGCCTCTGTACTAAACTAGAAACGCCACTTGAATCGTATTATCCGCGCGTGTAACTTCCTACTGCGATTTATCATTTCCGAAACTGTTTCTTTCATCGAGGGGATTGTTTTTACTCGAGACTCACGAACGACGGCTGACTCTTCCTTCGCCCAGAGAGGCGCCAGAATCGATTTGTTGTGTATCCGCGCGTCGTAATCCTCGTCGATATTTAATTGCTCCAGAAAAATGTGAATGCTCGGTATAATGCAGATCCCTACGTACTTGAAGCAGCCGAATCCCCAAGCTTCGTAGGCTTTTATCGTGATGGAGGGGTAGTAGATGGCGAGCTCTGGCATCTCCTTTGAAATTAATATTCTATGTTTTTTTTAACAATATCGGGAAATAGTTCCTTAGTACCTAGACTTTCGAAAACTCGCGGTCTACATATACCTACTGGGTTAGCGTAACTCAACATTTTCGTTTGTTTATATTTAGAGTTCTTCTGAATCAATTATTATATAGGGTGTTTCACGTAACGCGACGCATGATTTTTCAGTAATTTTCGGCTATCTGATGAAAAAGTTTTCAGTAAAAACTTATTAGTATTGGATGGATCAAATGGAACAAATGGTGATAATAAAAATTTCGAAAACAGTTTGTTTTTATAGCGAAACTAAGGTTACCTTGACTTTTTTAAATAGGCCCAGATATATTTTTCCTCACTGTATTGTACTGTACGTCAAAACGAATTCAAAAGTATAATATCAATATCTTAATAAATACACTACTATACTATATGTTTACAATAGTAGTACTGATTAATTAATTGACCTTAACATAAACTTTAGACTCAACATTTTAAATTATACTGTTTCGATTTAACACTTCAGGAACTTGAACACCGTTTTTTAAAGGAATAGTTGAGTTACGATCCCATGATGCTCTTTGCAAAGTTGAAAAAAAATATTTAACCCTTTGACCTTGGCTTTGCACCTTGTACACAAGAGAGTATAAGAAATTAAAAGAATTACTAAATATTTGGATAAAGAAAAAACAGATCAAGATTTTGAAAATAAAAAATAAATTTGTAAACGTTCAAGCTTTAATAATCATAAACCAATATTGCGATTTATTAAAAAAACAATGTATTTAATCTTATGAAACGAGAATTAGAATGCAAAATCGAAAATAGTTTAATAGAGGTGCAAACAATTTGCATACCACAATATGCAAAAATATATAATAATCATTGCATAATAGATCATTCTAATAGTTAATATTGTTTCCTATAATCGAAAGAACAGTTGCAGTAAATTTTAACGACATAATCCCCGCACACTGTTTTCTCGCACATTAAGCATTTCAATTTGCAAACATTAACATTTAAAATGCAATTCTGAAAATTGGACACGAAATCAAATCGCAACGCTTATTAATTCATAGCATTTCCAACTGTTGTTAGATTGACAATTTGCCCAAGTTACGCTAACCCAGTGTGAGTAGTGATGATACATTCCCAATTTCTAACTTATAGTTCGTTTTATGAAACCCTCGAAACGTTTCATTAGAACCTGCAATTAATTCTGAGACAGCGCTTGAGCCATTTGCAATTCACCCCGCTTAGCTGCAACTGTCTTTGAGGCGTCAGCTCTTGAAAACGCTCCAGGCCACCCCGAAACCCCTCTAACCTGTACACTGTACAGTCTGGTCTCGAGTGACTCGCGCGCTACCAGAGGCTTTGAAATTTGAACTCCATTAGAGATCCCGGGTGAAGGAGCGACTGGCAGTTACCAAATCCACAATGGTGTGAGGCTCCTCGAAGTTGCTGGATTTCTTGACGTTTTCCATCACCTCCGACTTGATGAGGACCCCTAGGCACTCGATAATAATGCGAGGCTTCAGTACCGACATGTAATTTATCCTCTTCATGTCCCGAACGCCCCAAAATATAACTTCCAGGCGGTACCTCGCCATCTTCGGCCTGATGTCATCCGGTATGTTGTATATCATCTCCTCATCCGAAGAGTCTATCGGCTCGTCCGTTTCGTCGTCTTCCATCACCTGCGGATTATTTTCGTACTCTCTATATTTATAACCCTTGCGCTCATCCTTCAAAAAATAATGCTCACAAAAAAAAAGCTAAGATAATTAGAAAAATTTTAATTAATTTACAGGGATTATTAAACTCGACTACCTCCGTCAATCATGCTCCACCTCTCATAATGTCAATTTAATTATCCCTCTTAAATGTCAATCAATGAATTCCAATGAATTAATTTGTCAGAACTCTGAAATTATAGCAGTTACCAGAAAAACCTAATTCTTAAATGAAAACGCGAGAAAAGATGACGAACAGTCGGTGGAAAGAGTTTCGCGACGCGAATATCGATCAGTATCGCCGCTCTCACCTCCATGAGCTCGAAAGCAGCGAGCACGGAGCCGTTGCAATCCTTTTGCGATTTAAATTCGTACCACTCGAGTTTCGGAGGGAAATCAGGGGGCGAATAAGTTTCCTCCGCGAGTTTAACTAATGGAATGGCTGTGCATCTTCCGCAGAACTCCGTGGTACCCTGTGAATTTCGATTCCGGGGGGCAAAATATTACAACTCTGGGCACTTTCCGAAATTACTGCCGCATCGACTTCATTTATGCAATTAGCCTCGGTTACGGGGCCACGAAATACCAAAGCTGACGCTGGAATATTACTAACGCAGATATCCTGGTCGAAAACTTCCAGCACCACCTTTGGGGGGTGCTTTTTGATGTAGTCCTGCGTTCCATGCAACGTTCGCGGAGGGAGGATCAGGGTTTGGTCCCAGAGTGGATCCAGGCTCTGGTATATGACCTGAAAAAATTTTTTGTGAGACCTTCTAAAAGAAATCTGGAAGTTAAGAATTGAGAATTTTACGTGGTATAATTAAATTGGGGGTGGGAATTTTTTTATGGAAGAGGCATTATGGAGAGCCTTCTGAATTTTTTTTTAAGTTACGGAATATTTGGAATAATTCTACATAGTTGCAAAGAGCTGAAAATGTAGAGTTTAACATGAAAATATACAGGGCGAACCATGAAACATGATCAGTTTAGATTATTCTGTTATTAGGTCTATCGAAATGTCTATTTGGTGTATCTATTTTTTGTTAGATTATAGTAAACGTCAAAAATTGTCAACTATTTTTCTTGTCAGAGATTTTGAAGATTATCTTTAATTCTTTTATACATAAACCTAGTATTTTCTTACAAGTATTTTAAGATTTATTTTTTCTCATTCAAATTGACCAAATGTTAAAAAATATTCTAGCTGAAAAAAATGTACTTATTTATTTTGCATATGTAGAGTATTTTTTAAATCTTTCTTCAATTCAGGCAAACTTGAATACTTGTCCTAATATTCACTAAAATTCAAGTGTAAAAGAATAATAGGTTTATCTATAAAAAAAATTGAAAGTGATATTAAGAATACCAGAAAACGAAATGGTTGAAAAAAAATTTGCTAGTCATTTTTTAATTCTCTCTGAGTCATGCTATATTAGACGAAAAAAATTTTCTTTTATTCTATTAATAACAGAATAATCTAAATATTCTAAACTGATCATTAGACTGCGGATTTATATGCAAAATCAAAGTTTTACAAACACAAATAAAGAATTGAAATACGAATAACATGAATAATATTTTCTAAACATTGTAATGTGAATTATATTTTTAATATTTTATATATTTTGAGATGTATTAACAATCTTCTAGATTTGTTGCATACCTAGTATTGCCATAAATGCATAAAATCCGCAGTCATACTTCATGGTTACAAGTAGATATAAACCTCCCTCGACAAACTTCATCTTTATTATTCTAGGCTTCTAAAAATATCATAAAAAATTCTGAGACACTGGTTAAAGACTCCGTTATGTTACCCAATAATTTACCAAGCTAAATATTTAAAATTTTCATAAAGAAAGACGGAAGTTTCAGAATCTTTAAAATTTCATTTCCGCCATCAGCCCAAGTTGCTCACAGAGGGTTAATAATTTATTTTCCGAAAACCGGGAAGGGTTGGTCCTCACAATTTCCAAGGGTTGATTCACAGTCCCTCTCCTATATTTCAAAAAATTCCAAAGACTTTGCAATGCCCCCCGGTGAGAATCGAACCCATTCCAACCGAGCGAAACGGATCGCCGTCAGGCAGCGCGAATTCCCTTTCTCAGAAAGGGAAGCTCTCCATCCCCGCGAAGTATATTAGCCCGTCGCGGGCGTTTGTGTGAATAAACGCGGGGTACTCACTCGGGTCCTTGTTGAGTAACCGCGAAACGCAACACGTACGAAGGGATCCAATAAGCCGGATGTATCCATGCCGGGATCAAAGCGACCTTGGAATATGTGGGCGCGTAATTGGAACGGCTGCAATGCAAAAGACGGGTGTCCCGAGCAGTCGAAATATCGCGGGGGCGAGATGACACTAGAATTTCTGGGTCGGTGCTATTTGGAACGGAAACTGAAATTGTCACGGTCGCGTTCAATGACTTTTCCGTAGCGACGGCCGAGCACTTTCGAGTTGTTGCTTCGGGCTTTTAACGATCCGCGGGTCGTTGTTACCGGTTCTAACGACCCTGGCCTCTCGCCCCGTTGCTGATGTTTTCACGGCGAAACCGACGATCGCCGTTTCCACTGATAGCCAATGATCGCGGCGGATCGTTGCCCCGGACGCAGAATAACTACCATTGACACCGATGCACCAGGAATTAGCGACGTTATTCTGTCGGAGGGTTAATATTGACTTTGCAGAGGGTTAAAGGCTGCTCCGTGCAAGGCGCAGCTCGGAGGTTAAAGGTTAGAGGATTATCAGTAATATCCTTAATGGCTCCAGCGAGCTGATGATCAGTGTCACTGGTTCCACCGACTCCCGGGTTAATTAACATCGTTGTTAACTGCGCGAGGGTCGTTGTCATTTTATCGATCCCGAACGTGGCTTTTGCTGACAGTAACGATACGAAAATTGATGCTACTGGTTTTAACGACCGCGGGGCCGCTGATATCTGACAACTCGACATTCCAGCCGATATAGTGAAGCTTATACGGATAGGAGGTGACAATTTGTTGCTTGTTATTTAGATTGCAAATCTCTGCGAACGCAGCTTCCGAGAATTGCAACGATAAAAATCTTCCACAACTACGAACCAGTGCTGGGCAAAATAGTATTTGAAATAGAAAATAGTAAATAGTCTATTTTATTTCTAAAGCATACCTATAATTATGGAAATAAAATATTTTATTTGTGAGAAAAAGTTTTGGAAGTACTATTTTTAAATGGTATTTTATTTGAAGAATATTGAAAATAGTGAGACGTATTTTGTAGAACTGTGTAAAATAGTATTTCAAATAGTAAATAGAAACTTATCCTTTCCGATTTCTTGTTGCGTGTAATATTTTTACGACATTGTCGTCTGTGTATCAACATATAGGGAGAGGTCCAAACCGTATCGGATAGCAAAGACTCAGTTTGACGCAGCACCCAATTGACGTATTTACTTAAGCTACAAATAAAACTTTGTTAACTATTATAACTATCATAGTTTCTTATGTTAAAAATTATAACTTATAATATTAACTCTTTGCTCAACTTATTTTCATTGTAAGGAAATATTTGAAATACAACATTAAAATATTTTATTTTATGTATCTCGTTATCAAAATAAAAATACTTTATTTGCCGAAATTTTGCATTCTATTTAAAATAGTATTGTATTTGAACCATATTTAAGTATACTATTTAAAATAGTATTTGAAATATTTTTTCTCGAAATTTTGCCCAGCTCTGCTACGAACACGTTTTCAATCCTAATTCAAATCACTTTTCCAGATTTATCAACTCGAAATACTTTCATTAGGAATAATGCTTAGCAATTGGAGTCGACACAAGACAATATCAACGACCCTAGTCAGTCACTCGAATCAACCAAAACAATCACTAATGAAAACCCCGAGCATCTCTTGACTCCCGTCATTAATTAAGACCGTCTACAAACGAGGCTTGACCTCGTCCCGAAATTCCGACAATGTGTTCGCCATACCGCGGACCGAGTGTACTCCAGATGCATCGGGAAATGGTCGATCCCCATCTCGTGGTGCACCTCGTACCCCGGGGGCACGGAGGACCAGCAGGCGGCGACGTAATTTGCATTCCCGAGCCAGAGAAAAAGCTCCGCTTTGCAGAAGGTGTGATCTGAATCCTCGTCATCTCCCGGATCCCTCATCAGGATGTCTATTTTTTTCCCGCACTTCTTCCCCTTCTGGATTTCTTCCTCCGAGAAGATGATCTCACTGGCCTCCAATCGCTTGTAAGCGACGCGCTTCGAACCAGATATCATCCAAACGAAAACGTCCGGGAGACTGTGCTGCGGCTGATAAACTCGTAATCAGTGTACGTTTCGGTGCTCGCGGTGAAAGGGAGCCTTCGTCGAGCCTTGGCGGTGGAACGGGAGTGAGAATCGCATCTCGGGAACCAGAAGTGGAAGGGAATCTAAGATCATTTGCTAACCTGGATGCAGGGACTCGTTTCGGAAAAACAAAATTTGTGGAATCAAGGTTTTACAAATTATAGGAAATATTGAGAACATTTTTTAAATATGAAATTCATTTTGATGTACAGATTGGGGTAAATATTGCAATGCAATCGGGCAAAACGTGATTCTACGTGGAAAATATAAAAAAAAGTGTAACATTTTTCTTATTTTAGACTTTGTTTGTGAAAAAATTGATTTTGAAAAGTTAGATACGCGATGTGTAATTTTTTAGCAATTCTTGTCAACTTACTAATACTTCTAAAATTTCAACTCCTCGAATTTGCATATTCAATTTTTCGCATTTCTACCTTTCTACAACCACAACGTCTCAAATTTATAATTTTAACTCTAAAAACCTCGAAAGATGCAACTTGAAACTTTCTAATCTTGAATTTAAAGTTTTCGAATTTTTAATTTTAACTCTTCAAATTTTGAGACCTTTAATTTCACTTTTTCATACCAACAACTTTAAGTTTTTAAATTTTCAATTTTATCAAATTACTTCAAA
Source organism: Perdita meconis (assembly GCA_030770465.2). Lineage (NCBI taxonomy): Eukaryota > Metazoa > Arthropoda > Insecta > Hymenoptera > Andrenidae > Perdita > Perdita meconis. The sequence continues at coordinate 8,199,521 of JASKOS020000001.1, forward strand.
TCTCTAATTTCAGTTTTTTAAATCTTTCATTTGAATCTCTGGAATTGTCAATTTAAAATCTAAAACTTTCCAAATGTCCAACTTGATATCCTCAAATCTTTATTTTTAATATTATTAAAAAAAAATGTTTATATTATGTTTTCACCTGAAATCAAATTCTGCTCAATTCTACGATTTCCGCCCCATTTTACTAGGACACCTTTGCACCCAGTTTGGGCTACTTTCCACCACCAATGTTATTCCGAAAGCGATTTCCACAGTCTCGTTAGAATGATAGACGCCGAGATACGCGAGGAGTTCGCAATCTCCGTTTCACAAGAGCGGCCGATGTCTTAATATGCTTCTTCCACCGGCGATTTCCGGTTGAAAGCTTTGAAGCTCGAGGAAGGTACTTTTATGACTTCTTTCCATCCCATAAATCATTTTTTCATACTCTTCCCGGGCACAAAGAACGAAAACAAGGAAAGTTTTCGGAGTTCGAAAACTCTCCCAAAAAATGTTTAAGAGATGGAAATTTGTGGAGCAATTCAACACAAATTTAATTCGTCGCGAGTGTGAATTGAACTTTAGATAATTAGTCATTCGCAAAAGTGATGAAGAAAACGAATCGTCCGACAACTTAAATCTATGGGTAAGGGAAGTCGAGTTTCCAATTTTTTTGTGAATGAAAAGAGCACTCTACTCACGTCCTCTCTAAGCTTCCTGAGCTTTACCAAATACTGGTACGCATGCGCCATGGCGATCCTCACGTAATGGTTACTCGGAAGCTCCCCGTTGATCTGGATCTTCTTCAGGATGCTCTGGACCTTCTTCTTGCACAGGTTCACGCGATGTTGATCCAGTTTCGTGGTGCTGCCCATCTCGTTGTGTTGCATTGTGTCCAGCATATGCAAATAATGGACGCAACGGGCCCTCAACTCACGAATAGTTTCGTTGTAGACTATGTAAACTTCCGGCTTCTTCAGCTCCACGTGCTCTTCCAGCTCCTGCAACTTGCCCTCCTGTCCCAGGGAATTTAAATCATCAAAATTCGCTGCTCCACTTTGCCTAATAACTTCGTGGCTCCCTGTAGGAACTCGATTCGGGGGTGTAATAAAATATGTCCTTAGAAGGAGGGTTTGGAAGAACTTGTAACACTAGTTAGGCTTTATTATTTCAGGATGTCAAGTGTCACCGAATTCTTATTTTGAAACTTCCGCACCTAGTTTCTCTAAACTTGTCTGTTGTCACTTTTCGGACGACAATTCTTCCAGAATTTGAAATCAACGTATTTCTATTTTCGGATCACTGCGACCTGAACTTTGGAGGAATCCTAGATCAGCTTTCAGCAATCGCTGTTGCATTTTTAGGAATCTAAATCTGGTTGCAGAATCATTCTATCTCCTCTAGTTTTCGAGAAAATCAATAGCAAGCTTGCAAACTCATCTGTTTTTACAGCTTATTACAGTCCCTGTTACTTTTTTATCAGTGTTATTTTTAACTTCCCGATTTATAGGGAAGTTATTGTAATGACCCCGAAAATCGAAAATCGATTTTTTAGCAGATCTTCATATTTCAAGGTCATTGGAGTTATTTTAGCCTATTTTGAACAAATTGTTCGTGTGTGTGTGTACGTACGTGCGTGCGTGCGTGCGTGTGTGTGGGGGTGGGTGGGTGGGCGCGCGCGCGTATGTATGTATGTATGTTTGTACGTATGTGATCAAAGTTTTCGGCGAACGAGCAACAACAACCATCTAGTTTTATTTGTTTTTAAATCTCATAGATAGTATTTATGGATTTCTATGTGTCTAGTATTTAAGGTAATCTATTTCCCTCGCTTCAAATAAAAAAAAAAACTGTTTGTTAGTCTTTAAAAGACAGAGTAACTAATTATTCTTATCCTCCGAAACCTCAGTCAAAGCAAAAAACAGGTAGGGATATCTCACAAGAAAATCGGCGACGAAACCCAGACTGTTGGCATTGTGCATCCGCCACTCGAGGTTAGGCCAGAAGGACTTGACATGGAGGCAGGGTTTCCTGGAGCCAAGTGGCAGATAATTATATTTGCTATCCAGCGATCCGGTCATTCGTGGTGCGGTTCCGCTCTCGAAGTCTGTCGACCGCTCTGGCATCGGGCTTCCTGTTGGAAATTAATCACATTTTACGGGGGTGGGCCGCGCATGACGCAAACTTCCCAAGTGAATTAACAAGTAATTGGGGGGGGGGGGGACCGGTGGACAGTTGGAGTGGTAGCGATCGAGTGGCGGTTCAGAGAATGCTGCCGATTCGCGAAATCGGTCGAGGAAAGTATGCACGGTGGAAACAGGGATACCATCGTCGTTATCCTCGTGGCACTGGCTGCGCGAGAATTGTCTGTTGCCCGCGTTCCCGATGCTGATCTCGAAGCTTATCGATTTCGAGGAATATTTTCGATCGATCAAGCTCGCGTCGTACAGCACTGCTACCAAGTAGTATTCGTCCGTACTCCACAAGCTTTTCTTTTCAAGGAAATTTAGTTGAATTAGACTCGCTCACGAGGATTTTTCGCAAAGTTTTCTTTAGTATTTTGATAAAGTCGGGACTTAGATGTTGCGAGTTATTGAAGGATGTACCTCAATGATGGGAGCAACGGACTCGATTTCGGCGCCCATTCCAGCCACTTCTAGGTCCTCAATTTCCGCTGTCAGAGAGAGGAGTACTCTACCGCGATAGATGGGAAGTGGTGTCAAGAATTTTCCCAAACAAGTACTCTTTCCTGCTGTCTCGTAGTCGTAGAAGTGGATGAACGATGGACCGAAAGTGGGCAGGACACCTTATCAACGTGACAAGTTAAATCACGTCAGGTATATTTTCTTCCCTAACAGAAACTGATTTTCCTTGTTTTCCTACACTATCGCAATAATAACATATTTACTTCAAATCGCAATGATAGTACCTATCATCACAGAATCTTTCAGCGAATTGGATAACCCTTAAGTTGCATCCAGACGAAACGAATCGAACGCGCAACCGAATGTGCAACCGAACGCGAACGCCTATTTCACACGCCAAGCGCTCGTCACGCCCCTTACGTCCAACGCGCGAATCCTAATCGGTTACGCTCGTCTGGACGCACCCTTATATGTTCTTCCAGCCTTTTTAAACTCGTAGATCCTTTCTATTTTTTTGCAATCATTTTTTAATTGTGAGATAAATTTCAGAAAGTTATTATTGGATGGTAATTATGTAGAAAAGACTGAACCTGAACGATTTTGAATCACCTTAAAACATGTTATAAATTATAAGACAAAGGGTTACTATTCGGAAAAATCTAAAATTCTTGATTAAATAAATTCAATTAGAACGTTACTTTGCAAAGTTCGTAATTTCAATCAGATTATACATAGTCATATAAATAGCCAACCAAATTTGTGAGTTGGTGTTAAAAAATAATAAAAATAGAATAAATGAAAAATGTGATTACTTTTTTATATTATAATTATATTATAAAATAATGAAGTAACTGAGACCTAATTAATAAAATCCTTCGACGCGAAAATATTCGTGTAAAATTTTTTGAGCTCACCGCGTTCCTCAAAATTAGATATCTTGTTCATATCGATGATGTGCGAGGCGACCAAGCATGTCCGACAACTATTGATACGGTGCTTTATGGTGATTCTGACTCGTTGACAAAGAGACGGAAACATTTCCCTGAACGTGATCTTCTCGTTGAACCTCGGTTCGTAAGTTTGCCATTCCTCGCTCGTGGTACGCTGCGAATATTCCCATGCAATAATTGGCAATCGCGTACATATGTAACTTGCCGTTCAATTGAGTCATTGCAAGAACTGTTTGAGTTTGAAACGCCTTGAGGGGGGCAACTCGTCAACAAAGCGCCCGAAGGGATACACGTTTATATATACGTGTGAATAATTTCCTTGTTTCGGTATCAAGTTTTGTGTACCCCGTAAACGCGATGGGGAAAAGTTTTATCGAAAATCCAAGCGCCGAGACTATTGTCCTCCTTTTGTAGTTTCTGACAAGTTCCACCCGGAGACTGGAGAGTTAGTTAATTATTTAGACCGTAACTATCGTAATTTGTGAGCCTGGTTCACTGTGAAACTTGTTTACCGATTTTGCACACCCCCATCTCCAAAAATAATCGGGGATTAAAGCGCTATAGTATTTTAATTAATGTTACGAGGGTGAAGCAAAAAGCGTTTGAGAAATTGTTTCGCTATCTCCCTAAATTTATACAAAAGTGTTTCAAATCTATCCAGAAAGGAATAACAACTAGTTAAAATTAAAAAGTAGATAACCCATAAAAAATGCATAACTCAGGACCACGCAGATAAATAATTTTCTCTCGCACTTTCAGCAGACGTACCTTCATTCCCGCGAACGATATCTGCACGAAGGGGTTGATATTCTCGAAATCGCTTCTCGAGCAAAGGCTGCTCATATCAGGAAGTCCGTCGGCCCGGTAAATCACAAAAATGTATCGCGCGCGTTCCCTGGAGGTCATAACTTCGCCACCAACGGGCAACAAAAGGTTCCTGCAATTATGTGACTCCCGTTAAATGTTCGACAAGTCGATATTAAACAGATTCGGAATCAATTCGGTGGCACGCGACGCGAAACACGACGTGTAATGCATTAAAATGGATGCTGGGACACGACGGTATTTTCCATGTCGGAGCGCAATATGTATGTAAATGAACTGTTGCTCGAAGAAATTACTGGGATCGTTTAAAAAGTCTATGGTAACGCGGGGAATCGATATGAATCTATTTTAGGTGAGTTCCGACAAAAATTCGTAGAACAGAAAATTCGATAATTGAACTGAGAAGTTGACTGAACAAATTCTCGAGGGAATTTCTATAGTAGAGCGACAATTTTGGAAGGACGTTTTAATATTTCTTAACTCGATTTAAATGACTTCGCGATGTTAAAATTTACGATATTGAGATTCTAGAACGGAATATCCATGCTGGGGGACGCGAACGCGTTTGCGAAATTTATGCGGAAAGTACTGGGGATTGAATATAAGATTGAAGTTTAATGTGATAAATATTAGAGTAGCCTTTAATAGGATTTCCTGGGCTTGATTGACGGATGAGTTATCGATTTGGCGATGTTATTTTAACGCGAGAGACGTTTCGGTATATTTTTAATGAACCTTAATTATTCCATGATATGTTATAGTCTGCAACGGAGTTATAGGTGATTTTGGAGACAGAAATAGTAATAGTTTAGTTGAAAGAAATTTTAGTGTATTGTAGAGTTCGGACTTCGATTCGGCGCGTAATTAATGAATACTATTAACTACTGTGTGGTCTGAATTACCCTTCGATGTCATCCTCACCCTCGGTTTCCGGGTGCACTACCATTTTTTCTCCTCTGACGTTAATTGCTATATTACATTTTATATATCCCTGGGATCCTGCGGAGAGCTGTTTCGGGTTGGTCAGCATGGCCCATTTGTGGTAATACTGATGATCTACCCAAATTTTTAATAGAACTTATTTTGTTTTTTTATAAAACAAGCCATAGTATTTTTTGATAAAAATTTATAGATTAGTATAGGATCGCAATTAGTTTCCTTCAGCCACCATGAAATTAGAAAAAAAAAAAAGATAAAAAAGTTGTAATGTAGCACCTGGTTGTTCCCACACGAGCGCAATTTCGAAACTCGTGCTCCCATGAAACCTCATGCGAATACAATGTTTCAGATACACGGTTATCATGATTCTAGTGCTCAGTAGTTCATCCAGATTGCACCAAAAATCGAATACGAAGTACTGCAGTTCGTAAAATACAAATGTAACTGAGGAATGTCTTATTAAAGTGTCATTTTTGCGACATTACTTCGTTGTAAACCGGTGTATCGGTTCTCTCACGAACCATGGTTTTCCTCTTTTTATTTCCAACTTTAACCACCACCAAGGGATTCGCATTCTGCGGTAAGTGCCTTCCTTCCAATATCGTTATGCAAACTTGATAGAAGCTAGCCCGAAGTTTCTTTGGACCCATCGCGTCTCGATATACTCGATATTTGATGCACTTCGTGGTAGTTTCATCGTTTATTTGTTCTGCGAATTTCAGAGCACGTGGAATGCGATCGATCAATTGATTGAACCTATCTTTTTAACAAACTATTACTGCCAATCCTCTTTGACTGTCACATGCTGCCACACTGCCACATCATATTATACAGAAGGTTCGTTTTCTATTACAGAACTGGTGCAGCACCAGTTCTGAAAAAGTGCTAGAGAGTTCTGACGAGTGCAGCAGTGCAGTGCAGTAATAAAGAACGCTAAAGCAAAGAGTAGATATAAAATATATAATATATGAAATATGAAATATGTAATGTTTTAAATAATTTATAAAGCATGTATTTTGTATGTATTTTGCATGTATTTTAATACTTACAGTTTCAAAATAAATATTTACTTTTTACAATAAATACTTATTGCACTACAACCCTTTTAAATTAAAATTAGTTTGAAAAAAATAAATTATGAATGCTTTAAAACAACAAAAAAAAATAAAATATCTCTTTGATTTAATATCTTTAGCTGTTTCCTATATCCATTACACACTATATATACTATACTCTATACCTATTTCTATTTCTTACTTAATAATTGTCTTAACAAATCATTTCTATCTGTTCTTAACCTATTTGCCTGATTTTAGGCTATCCAATCGGAATTAAATAATTAATAGCGACGATTTTGACTTGTATATATTACTTTTATATTATGCATTACATTATTGTACACAATAGTATTAATGTTAATAAAGTATTTTCAATCCAAGAAACCTTTTATTTTTCTTGTTAATTGTAATTATTATGCGATCATTTTAAATTTTCGCGGGTTTTTTAGATTTTTCAGTTCTTGCACTCCTTGCACTGACTCCGGAACTAGTGCAGCCAGTTCAGTGAACTGCTGCACTGCACTGGAATAAAGAACAGCGTTCTCTGCACTAGTTCTGTAATAGAAAACGCTTTCCTCTGCACTACTCTGCACTTTCTGCACCAGTTCAGTCAGTTCTGTAATAGAAAACGAACCTAGAAATGTTATAAAAATATTGCAGGTCCTTGAAAGGGGTAATTCCTAAAGTGATTTTGAACAACTTTTTCCTTAGCGAAAATGTCAGGTGGGGCTTTGTTAACGAGTTATTAACGAAAAACACCAACCAATCAGAGAGCGAGAATAGTAGACGAACCTTGGCGCGGGCGATGGGAGACCAATGCTACGCGTAGTTGTAGCCCGCGCCGAAATTCGTACACTGTATTCACTCTGTGATTGGTCGGTGTTTTTTGTTAATAACTCCTTAACGAAGCCCCACCTTACATTTTCGCCAAGGAAGAAGTTGTTTCAAATCACCTCAGGAATCACTCCTTTTAAGGACGTGTAACATTTTTGTTACACCCTGTATACTACCTGGAACGCTCACGCCATTTTAAGGGTCCGGGCCCGCCTGTTAGAAAGAGATGCCAGTTATAGGGAACCTCTGTTTCCGTCTTACTAAATGCGCTATACTATAGCGTCTACTGGTATACTTTCGTATAAGATAGTATGCAAAAGAAAAAGAAAAAGATATCCTATAACTCCTCGGCCCAGATTTTGCTTTTTCTACCCATTGCCGCGAGCGTTCCAGGTATGTAGTATAGTACCTCAGGGGCTGCGGGGTTCTCTCCCCCCCTCCTCCGCAGTACGGGTCTGCCAGACCCGGGGTCCCGAGCCCTCCGCCCTCAATGTGGGGGCGTGGTCCTCGGGCCACTGGGCGGTGCGGAGTTGGGGCCTCTGTGTCGTCTGCATGGGAAGGGGGGTTTTTAGTTCCCTCTTCCCGGGAAGGGCGCCTTTTTGCGCTGATGCGAAAGGGCACTGAACGAATGTTTGTCCCCGGTGCCCCTCCGCATGCGTCAGTGAGGTCACTGTGGGGGTTTTAGTCGGTAGGTCTACCTCTCATTGTGGGAGGTAGGAAGAAGAAAAAAAAAAAAAAAAAAGCGGTATGTTGTATTGAGTTCAGTGGGGATGAGATCGAAGCGAGAGCGCATCGTGAACGGACCGATAGTGTGTATCAACCCTTAAAACTACTGTGACCGGACCGTGATCGGACCTGAAGCGGACCGATAGTACCCGATAGTGTGTTTCGGGCCTTATACTTCAATGCTATTTCAGCGAATAATAGTTCATCAAGTGACCACTGCCCATGATCACGAGGCGCTCAAACCAGCGTTCACTATGTTAATGTTCACCTTCCATATCGGTGTGGCAGTTTATCGTGGAATAAAAAAATCCATAAAATAAAGTTGCAAAGTATCATTTGAAAATTTTCTACTGAATTGAATCCTAGATGAAGAAGGGTAAATAGTTGCCCTCGTTACCCTCTGTCATTAGCGTAGTACTCTATTTTTTTACTTAACCGATAACAATAATTAACGTGACAAATATTAACTCATTTATTATTTATTAAATAAAATAATTAAAAAAGTAATAAACATGAAACAATAATTGCCTATACTAATTCATAAAAAGTTTAGAGAACATGAAAACAGATGGCCTATCTACATTGTTCTTGCACTTTGCATTCAGAGCAAAGATGTCGCTAGTTTAGCATTTCTACGGTAATCCCAATTGATAACTGGTAAAATAAAATATATTCCATTCTTTAATTTATTCAAGGGATCCTTACTAACTTCAATTATATTTTATTCTTCAACCTAAACACATAAATCTTCTTTTTATCCTCAATCATAGACTAAATATACACTACAAAGTGAAACATAATACAAAATTACGCATATCCACACGCCATCTATAATAATGGTATCCCCACATATCCATAAAATAATTAAATTTTTTTTATAATTCACAAGAATAAAGAATAGAGACGGAAATAAAATGAAAGACGGATGGGTCATTATGAAGATAAACAGTTATCAGTGTTCATCCGGTATCCCACGATTTTAGCATCACTGGATTCACCTGGTTCGCGATTGGTCGTTGCAGGAGTGAAGTGCATCAAGCGCCATTTGTTTGGACGCTCAATTTTCGGTCAGTTGCATTCGGAAAGTGTGGTAGTTAGGTGCGCAAGGGGAGGCAAAAGGGACGCGCATTTCGTGTCGCGAAAAACACGCGGACGCGATTCGGCGAGTGAATAAATCGCGATTTCGGGAAACGTAAAGGGCACGATGCGCGAAAAGTCGTGCGAGCCTTGTTATTGTTGCAACTCAAGTGACCGTTTCCTGTGCACGTAAGACGCGCGTTATTTACAGGCCTGTAGGTCTGCGAGGATCGATTGTTAATTTGCAAAAAGGAACAGGAGACAAAGCAGTGCACGATGTCTCTCAGTGCTAGCACAGGGAACTTGTCGTCGGAGGGACAAGTGAGTGAACCAGGAGGAATTGCTGTTTTTCCTCGCGTGACTCATTCTTGTCATTATTACATTACTGTGTTCAATTAACGCGTTCGATTGTCAGTTGTGCATCTCTCCTACCAACAATCACTCTTTCCTGTTTCACATTCCTGACTTCAGCCCACAATAACTACCACACATGTACTTTTACGGAATAAAAAAATATCGAAAACACTGTACACTTTCCTTCACCTTCCTCCAACTTGTATACTTGTTTGCTCCTCTTTTGTCGGAGTACGCTTCGATGTTTCACGCGTTTTATTTCGCATTTTGGCAGAGAGGAATTTGAGAGATTAACATGAGCTCCTGTCTGCAATCAGTTTATTGAAGTTGCATGTCCAGCCACTCCCATAATCATTCCAATACCCTTTCCACATTCTTCTTTTTTCTGCACTGTAATATTGCAATCATGCATCAAGTCCTTCGTATCTGTTTGTTACTTTATCACGAGATTTCCATCTATTTTCGAACATCAAAAGCATTTACAATTTAAAAAAAATAAATCGATTTCATAAAAAAATTTGAAATAAAATTGATCTTACATGAATATATTTACTGAACCATGTATTTCCAGTCCATAATTTTCATGTATAATTAGAAATGCAAAATATGCTAAATGTAAGGGATGTGCTTTATGTTTAACAGAACAGCGAAAGGTGGAACATGTGTCTCGAACTGGCATTGGAGGGTGAACGCCTGTGCAAGTCTGGGGATTGCAAATCTGGCGTGGCTTTCTTCCAAGCCGCAATTCAAGTCGGGACAGATGACTTACGGATATTAAGTGCAATTTACAGTCAACTGGGGAATGCATATTTTTATCTTGGAGACTATGTGAAGGCAATGCAATATCATAAAGAGGATTTGACTCTTGCGCGTAAAATGGGTGATAAACTGGGAGAAGCCAAATCTAGCGGGAATTTGGGAAACACGTTGAAAGTTATGGGAAAGTTTGACGAGGCGATGATTTGTTGTAAAAGACATCTGGAAATCTCGAGGGAAATTGGAGACAAGCTGAGCGAAGGAAGGGCTTTGTACAATTTGGGAAATGTTTATCATGCCAAAGGAAAACAAGCCGGTAGAGTAGGTCATCAGGACCCTGGCGAATTTTCTGAGGATGTCAGGCAGTGTCTGCAACAAGCTGTTCGTTACTACGAGGAAAACTTGGAATTGATGAAGGAATTGGAAGACTCGGCTGCACAAGGAAGGGCGTGTGGGAATCTTGGAAACACATTTTATTTATTGGGTGATTTCCAACAAGCGATTTATTATCATAACGAAAGATTAAAGATTGCCAGAGAATTTTGTGACAAAGCTGCTGAGCGAAGAGCAAACAGCAACTTAGGAAATTCACATATATTTCTCGGTGAATTTGAAAAGGCTGCGCAGCATTACAAGAGAACTCTAGTCCTTGCTCAAGAATTGAGAGACAGAGAAGTGGAGGCCCAAGCATGCTATTCTCTAGGAAACACATATACTCTGCTTCGAGATTATCCAACGGCTATAGAGTATCATTTATGCCATTTAGAGATAGCGCAGCAGCTGAAAGACCGTGTGGGTGAAAGCCGAGCCTGCTGGTCCTTAGGCAATGCGTATGCTGCAATGGGCAACCATGAAAAGGCATTGCATTATGCCAACATGCACTTAAATATCTCCAAAGAATTGGAAGACCCAATGGGGCAAGCTACAGCACAAATGAACGTCGATGATCTCCAAAAGATTTTGGGTTTAGAAAAAGGGCAGCAGGAAAATAACAAAGAAAATATTGCACAGAAACTTTCAACCAATGCAGGATCAAACTTCAATGTATCGTCGCCTTGCAGATACAGACTCAGACGACAAAGCATGGATAATTTAGATCTGATAAAGGTTTGTAATTTGTTATTACAAACACACAGTGGCAGGGATTCAGAAGTTCTGTGTTAATTAAAATTTCCATTTTAGCTCACGCCGGATGCAAAATTGAAAGAGCAAGCTGAATCTCAGATAGACAAAAGCAACAACGTGACGCCGCCACTCACGCAAAAGGAAGACGATAGCTTCTTCGATCTTCTCTCTCGTTTCCAATCTGGAAGGATGGACGATCAACGCTGCGCGTTGAACATAAATCGCAATCAAAAATTTCGAGCAATCACGCCCGAAGATTGCGATTCAGAGGACAAGTACGTATTTTTTGAAAGCGTCTTGATTAAAGATACATGTACTAATTTTGGTTTTAGAGACGGGGAAGACTTGTTGGAGATGATTGCTGGAATGCAAAGCAAAAGAATGGACGAGCAACGAGTGACGCTGCCTTATCTACCCGGCCTAAACACCAACCACGATGCCGACGATTCCTTCATCGAAATGCTCGTGAGGTGCCAGGTATGTGCCGCGCATTCCAAACGCCAGATCATGAATGTACGAGATCAATCGTTTCGATGAATTATGCAAACAGGGTTCGCGTTTGGAGGACCAGCGAAGTCCCTTACCCGCGGCGTCGACGGTGCAGGATGCCGAGGAAGAGCATAACCAAAGATCTAACGGGACCCAGGCAGGATCGACGGTCCCCGAGGAGGATCTTTTCGCTTTGATACAGAGGCTGCAGGCAGGACGGATGGAAGACCAAAGGGCCTCAGGCCCCGGCAAAGCGTGTTAAGACATAACGGCATGAACGACTTAACAAAACAAGCGCACGAAATCCTGTGACACATTGTACTTGGAATTCTGCAACTCGTTTCGCGCGATTCCTCGTTGACTCATTCTTATGATTTAGGGAGCGTTTAGTATTCGACTTACACATTCAAACCACACAGCCTATGAGATCATTTCACGCGTATTAAGAAAATTCTAGGAATCAGCGAGGTACTATTATACCGTCCACTGGTATTTTCTATTTCTTCCTCTGCTAGGAGCATTAGTAGATTAATTTCGAAAGAAATTAAGACGTTTTGGAGTGCCAAATTCTGGGCACGATAGATCTCACAGCGTTAGAAAAATCACTGATGTCGCACAAGATCTTTGCTCTGCGGTTTCCTACGAGATCCTCGTTTTTGACTCTGGGATCCTCATTCCAGAGCGGTTTAGGTTACTCGCTCTTGACCCTTCGTTGTCATAGAAGACTGGATCCTTAAAATACTTCTAAATTTATTTTGCTCTGCACATCGTCGATATCGTCTTAAATCGATATGACGTTATAATTAGCGCAATTTGCACCGTCTGGATTTGCACGGACAGAATTGTTAGGAAATTTCTGAAATTGAATTATTCTCACGAAACCTTCGGCAGTACTCTACGGGAATCTGAACCTTTGCACTCAAACTTTAACTTCTGACCTGATTATACCAATATGATACATTTTGGAAGTTATAAATCTGAATGATCATACTCGTAGTTCCGAATGCACATGGTAATCACTTTTAATTGCCTCAAGTCAGTCGAGATTCGTTATTCTTTACCCCTAGCATCAATTCTGAAATTTTTTCGCGATGATCGCTGTTGTTCAACGTTGTATTGAGCAACAGCTAAATCGTCATTCAAAGCATGCATTGCTTTGCGGCTGGTCTGCGAAGCAACAGTTGTCTGAATATTTCAGGTATCAAATCGTTTCATAAAGAGTGAATTTTCCAAATCGTTCCATGAAGAGTGGCTTTTAGGTGGGGAATCGCACACCTGAAAATCGTGGTGGTGCCAAATTCTGTACAGATGAGCCTAAGTTACACGTACAAATATTCGTAAATGGTTACACAGTGTTAGAATATAATTTACCATTCATATTTTTGGAGTATAATATTATAATTTTTTTTATTAGGCAGCGATCGAGTAATTAACGATAAAAACATTCCCGAGAGCAGATTCACTATACAAACACTGCCACACTGGGGGCACGAATGGGCACGCACATTCCTTCGATCGGTTCATAGTACAGCAGAACCTCGGTTATCCGAGATAATTTTTCTAATACGTAATACTAATAATTAGTAGAAAATTGTTAAAATATGGATCAAGTTTTACTTAAAGTCTTACTATTTCATACCTAATGCATAAAATATTTCAAACCCTGGATAATAAAAATTAAGAATAATTGAGGTTCTACTGTGCTATTGGATTATTGTGATAATCTATTGCTTGTTTACATATCAGGACTTCCTACAATTTGTTTGGATTGATTATTTTTGAGAATGGCGGAAAAGCACGTGGTAAAATTAGTGCCAAACGTTGAAAAGTACTCAGTATTTAGAAGTATGGAGAGACGGACGAGATTGTTGATCATTATTGTGTACCTTTTTTGGGATCACCGATTTCTCTGTTGTACGTTGTTGAACGTACGTTGAGCCGAGCATTTCAATCAATCAAAATCGGTAACATTATAGACGATTATATTGATTTACGGCGAACGTTACCATTTTTATCTTTCGTCGTTCAAGTGCTTCGCATATTCCAAGTAGACGGAATGTTAACTGAGTGTTTGAAGAGTTTGTAGAGTTGATGAATCGTGATCGGAATGGACGTCAGAGTAACTTGAGATCTGATAGTACCTAACTAAATTCCATATAAATATCTATATATTCCAAAGCGTTGGAACTTATTAACAAACTTAACTATATATATATATATATATGTATATGTAAAAGAGAGTTTATACGAATTCTATAACTCACAATTTTGGTACAGTGCAACACTGTATCGGCTGATCTCCTTGTGTTCCAAAAGCGTTTGCAAAATGAACGATAAAAAAAAAACGACACGTTCACTAGAAAGTCACGTTCAACATTCCATTGTATTTATATCCTTAAAGGTATCTACCGATAAGTAACTTAAATTATTGTAAATTTCTCGACGTTATTTATCTCTGAATACGTGATAACACGATTGTCAGGAAAAGACGTTTCGGTCAGACACTTCTAAAAAAAAGGACAAAAGAATGGAACAATGCCTTAATAAGTTATGCAATCCTATCGACCTAATTAAGTGTGTGTGTGTGTGTACTTCGAGGCTAAAATACTTCACTCCTATCCACTGTGTATAAGGGGAACTGAGAAACCAACCGACTATAAAGCTAAACCGAGCCTGATTAAGTGACTATAAAAGTTATGTCGTGAGTATTGTTGACGAAAGAGGAAAGGGCGAACTAGTTAATATCGTACGGAGCGAGGGGAAAGACGCGAGAGCTAAATGTGTAATTCCTGTGCGTACGATTAGTATTATTTTTCTTGTTAAGGGAAATATGTAACTACGTTTAACCTGCGAGTTAAAGTTCGTTCCGATGGTGTAAAACGCGTACAAGCCACAGACTTCTATATAGAAGTCTGCGGTACAAGCTCATCGTTCATCATTGATTCAAATCGAAGCATATATTGATTCGTTACTGAGTTACTATACAATGAGAGATCGATAATATTATTTTTTGTAGAGGTTACATTTTTTACTAGATTCTATATATATAAATATATATACATATACATACATATATCTTCTAATACGTTAAATATTTTAACGAGTGCGACCGCACCGTGACAGAGTAGCCTACTAACGAGATAGGGTTTCTTTAAATTGTAATTTTATAGGGTTCGTTTTTAACGTAGATTCGCATTTCATCTTCATATAGTATAATACAGAGACTTAATAAATATATATACTTTTTCCAGAATCCTGCTATTTACACACTCTAGAAAATTAATTTGGAGAAAACCATTTTTATCGTTACAGTAGTGGCATTTTTCGACTCAAATTTTTACTTTGTGTACTATTTTCTCAATTTGTAGAAGAAGACCGATAGTGTTTTATTCAGACATGTCTGTCGCCGCATCCAGAAAAATCGAAAAATCCGAAGCCAATGCTTCCGGTACGACTGATTCCATGTTATGGCCAGAATGGTCCGATGTGGCGCTAAACAAGGAGAACTGGGCCACTCCAAAAAGTAATAATCGGCAAAGTAGACATTTTTTTAGAAACTTATTTGTGATGCAAATTGCAGATGGTTCGGATGGATTATTTCTTGACACGCAGCTTGCACAGCTACCACAATCCTTGAAAGCTCATGAATGGATACGAGCAAAAGAGTTAACCAATCTCACGGTCATTTTCCGAATTATACTTAATTTTTACTTTATCACTGATTCTACATTGATTGCAATCCTCAAATTTAGATACCATTGACAGTGTTTAACCCCAATTTGGATAATCCAGACTTGATTACGAATAATAAACATATATTACACAGCGAGGTAAACTGACAATACTGTGCAAGTTTTTATTAAAAATTCTCGGTAATTCTTTCCAGAAATACTTGTCCTATTTTCTTAAAATATTAGGTTGACAAATAAGTTCGTTTAGCTTTTCAGAGTGGCAAAAACTGAATGAACTTATTTGACATCTCTAAGTAAGTCTATATTAATATTGCACAAGTGGTGATAAATAATATAGAAGCTAGCGCAATTAACGAGTAGTTCGCCCGAAAGAATTAGCGCGAGTCACCACGATTGTCTCTCATGGTGCAATCGCTTCGAATAAGTCGATTAAAAAGAGTGGTCCACCCGCAGTTGAACGCGGTTCAATTAGGAACGACTTTCAGTTCGTGCGATGGTTTATTTCCGCGATAATAAATCTCCAGTACTGCGGCCGGAATGGATTGGAAGCAAGTGGCGAGAACAATAATTTCGTTTGGAATGGGCGGCGCCAACCGTGGCGAGGCTGGATGAATGTGTACTCCATGAACAAAGCTGGCAAAGACATCCGCCATCAACCTAATGTAAACCCAAATGGTACATGGAACATTCTCCATCGATGCAAATTTCACTTGCAACGCGCTGAAATTCAAATAACTAGAGTCGACGCAATCTCGGTAGGCGGTTTTTCGTCTACAGTCCCTCACGCGCCTTTCTAGGAGAAGTGCCCCCACCACTTGAATATCTGGGAGCTCACGGATATCAAATACTCGTGGCAGATGCGTTCGCGCGCACGGGAAACTGCCGCGATGGGGGCACTACTCCTAGAAAGGCGCGTGAGAGGCTGGGGACCAAAATCGCCTATCGAGATTGCCTCGACTATAGGACGTTTAATTGCTTTAACTACGAATTTAAACCGTGAATGTATTTTGTTGCAAGGAAAATATATTGTAAGACTATACTTCTTGGGATTCTGGCGACGCGTCACGGTGGACGATATGATACCAGTGGATGAGGAAGGAGTGCCACTTTTACCTCGCACTGAGAATAATTCTGAACTTTGGCCGATGATTCTCGCGAAGGGTTTGCTGAAGCTGTGCTCCCTGACTTGGTCTCAGCATCGTGAAATCGTGGACATGCATCCCGTTGCTTGTTTAACTGGTAAACTGAACCAATTAGCAATGAAAGAAGAAAGAGACTCTGAAGAAGAGAATCAGAAACTGCTATGGTTGCTGCATTTTAATCAAGTTTCTTTTGCTACACTCCAGGCTGGGTTTCCTTATATTTGGACATCGGGTATCTGTCTCCCCAAGACAAGTGGGACTTTGTGAGGAAGTATGCAGAGCACTTCGAATGGGAGGCGGAAGAGGAAAGTCAGAGTTGGTTTCGTATCAAACATGTCTGTCACTGCCACGATTTGTTTATAGTTTCGACACTTTGCAAACAGAGGCCACGAGGATTGAGGCAGACAGCGAGGGGAAGAAATCGAAGAAGAAAAGTAGAGACACTTCACAATCGAAGAAGTCGAAGAGTACCAATGCTTCGGAGAAGTCCGAAACTACAGGACGTTCCAAGAAGTCTAAAGATACGAAGAAGACCAAGGACAGCGTGAAACAGCTAAAGGTGCCTACCAAACCAGAACCGGTGACCCTGTGTCTAGGTTTGGGAGACATGAGAACACCCTCAGAAGCTGTACCTGGATTGTCCCCCTGTTGGAGCCACTTCATTCACATAGTTCAATCCCGAGACGTTCCTTTGGATCCCAATGATGTATGTTCAGGAATTTTTAGTAGAATTGTTTTGAATATCATGTAGAAATGTTGAAATCACAGGTGAAGCCTCCGTTGGCGAGGTGGAAGCTCTTTCGTTGGCTCAGGTGGGCCATTGAAGAAGGCATGATTGACCCTGTTGAATATTTCGTACCAATTCGGTCTTTAAAAGTTGTCAGTTCCTTGAAGGAGCACGACGAGAGTGTAATCAACAGATACAGCGATGGGAATTTAGAAATGAATACTGAGGGTGAAAAATCTAATCGTGTATCAGTGGTAGAACATGATGGTGGAAAGAAGAAGCCATCGGTTGCTTCGGGAGGAACCTTAGGAAAAGTGCTGGTAGAAAATTCGTCAAAGGACATCAGTTTTTGGGCAGATTTCAATAAAATGGAACCCTACATAACGAACATTCACTTCTTCTACAAATTGGACTACTTCCAATACACTGCAAGAATCTCTGACAGTCCGATCAACAAAAAACAACGCGATCAAAGATCAGAGAAGAAGGAGAGTAAAAAAGGCAGCAGAAAGAGTTCTCCTTCTGGGACAACTTCCAGAGAACCCGCGTTCACGGATTCCTACTGTTGGCCACAGAAAATGTCCAAATCCAGAAACGAGCCTATCTACATCTTCACGGATTCTCTGGAAGAAAAATTTTTCCTGATCAATTTCTCCACCTTCCAAGTCTCTGTCAATCAACATAATAATGAATCGAAGGAATCCATTGTGTCCACAGCAAGTGACGACTATCTGACTATAGAGAAACATAGTTTGTTCTACAGACCCAACACGTCCCCCTGCTTAGTACTTATTTCGACTGCTGGGACGATGTCGAAAGTGATGGAACTGGAACCAGGAAGATATCTCTTGCGGATGTACTGTCATTCAGAGTCTTGTTGTTTCATGACAATCTCTTCAGACACGGCTTTTCATCTTGGTGATTTGAGAAGGATGTACCAGTTGATGTCCATGGAGTCTGAGAGGATTGATCAGATAGCAAAGCACATCAGCAACACTGCCAGCCTCGCATTTCAATCCTTCGGCACTGCCAACTATCTAGAAGCTATGAGAACTTATTACAAGAGCTACATGCCGCCTAATGGAACCATAAACAAACGCAAGCTTTTTTACGATCAGATACACGGATGCTACATGGAGGAGAAAGTGAAGCTGATACGTGACATCCTACCTACAGACGAAGCTGCAGCCATTATTCGCTCCTTGAGAATATTTTATCTGAACAGGATAATAGGTCTGGAGTGCTACAACGCGATTAGAATGATGTTGAAAACATTACGAGAAATCGGCTGGTTCGGAGCAGGTTACGCGACAAAGCTTTATGGAAAGTCGGACGAAGGAGTCCCTAACGAAAACTACGCTGCAATCATTATTCAGTCGTACTTTAAAAAGTTGACGATAAAGAAGTACAAAACCATGCATGATCCCAATCATAAGGAACACCAGGAGGTTCTACGTAACCTGCTGAAGCTAGTCGAACTGTTCAACTACAATAAACGAGAGTCCATTGCTAATCGGCTGCTGAAGAATATGTTGAAGAATCATGGTGAACTCTACAACATGTATCCGTGCTCCAAAGATATTGAATATACGATCCAGATACAGGAACTGACTGGAAAACTAGCCAACATCAGTCCGAACCAGTGGGTACCCATCACCAGGTTCATGATCAATCCCCCACTCGTAGGAAGTGGTCCAACAGCCTTCGATTTGCTTGTCAGTCTACCTAAGCACAGTCTGCGCGTCTTCAACAACCAAACTCGCCGTGAGATGATGCGAGTGGTGAACAACGTAGTGCCATTTCGCTATCAGCGAGACACACTGGGCTACACAGTCTTTGGATATGGCTGGAGCGAGGATCAGGAGTTTAAAGAGTTGCCCTGGACGATGTACATAATCACCATAAAAGGACAACCTATGATGCATCTACTAAACGACGAGGCACCCATCTGTACAACTTCTGTGCTTCCAACGTTGATGACAGAGGAGCTGTCTTACAATTACATACCTAACAAGCGTAAACACGTTTCGAAATGGATCATCCGAGTAACGAAACCCAGCATCGTGTCACTTAGGCTCAGAACGTCCTACGATCATGTGAAGATCAAATTTAGATTAATGACCAAGGAAAAGTACTTGTTGTCGGAAGTACAGGGAATATCGGCAGTCATTATGCCGGCTGTGTACTTGGGGACAGACAAAGATATCGATCCAAAATACTTTGGACGAAGAGTTAGGAGTATTTATACCGAGAAGAACAGCATTTTGATTGGAGTTATAGATAACGAGGAAAATCTTGCCAGTTTTGCGAACCTTGTTAATGGGAATGAGGAGGATGAAGAAGATGAGGAATCAGTGAACAGTCAAATTTATTATGCAGAAGCTTTTGTCCTGGAAAACAGTTGGCCTTTGACGAAGTCAGAATGGGCTGTCGTAACAGATATCAGGATACTTCCTTCAGGCTCTATCACAAGGTTGAAGCCATCTGTTTCACTTTCAAGCATGAACATAAACAAACCCTTCAAGACTGATCTGTCGAAGAAGAAAGCTTCTAAGACGTTCATTGATACCCAAGCCTTAAACGCTCCGTATTGGGTTCTGCAAGTGGTCCTTGATTCCGACAGTGACGTAGAGGTATTTAAGATTGATTAATTAAATAATTTTTTTAAAGTAATTAGTTTTCGTTGACAGGTTTTTGAAGACAGAACGAAATGGCTGGAAATAGCGAGGATGAAGGAAACCTGGGCCAAGGAGAATCCTGACAGCCTGCAACGCGGCAAAGAGTATAGAAAAGTGTTTTTGAAGGAAAACGAACTCAAATCCGAACCCTCAGACCTGGAGTTCATGTACGAGTCTTCGCCTTCATCGACAAGCGAAATTAGGTCTGTGACCTCCTTGGTCAAGAAAAAGTCTTCGTCGTTGTCCAAAAGGTCCTCCAAGAGAGACAGTGCTCAGACGTCGGTGAATTGTTTAGAACTCTTAAAGCTGACTTTAGAGAAAAGGACGTTGAAACCTACTCCATCGCTGAGACGGGTTCCTGCGTTGAATTTATTAATTTACAAAGTGCCTGACGAAGAAGAAGATGTTCAGTGGTTTAAAACAGAGGCAGACGAAGAGACGTTGAGGATGAGTCGTGGGATGAACATCATCTACGCCCAGGAAGACTACTGTAACGTGTTGGAGGACTTCCAAAAATTGATAAATAACGAGAAGGACAAATGTCGAATGCTTTATAGCGAACACGAGGAGTCCTTTCGGGAGAGGAGAAACTCGTTCGAAAACGCGTATGAAACACGCCAAGCCTACATTGATAGCATGAAACCATTGACTGCTCGGAGTGGGAGTAAGAAGAGCACGAAGTCCAAAAAGACCAAAAAGTCGAAGAAGGTTTAGCATTAGTTAGTGAAGTTAAGTTAGTTAATGAAGACTAGTTATTTAACTTTGTATTTGTAACAATGGTTGAATTAAAATACTATATTGTAGAAGGTAGATTTAGATAGAAAGGATATTTTTTATGATATTCCACATTGTTGCAGCTTTTCTTGTAGAACGTCTCAACAAAGTACGAAATAGGTCACCACAGTCTAGCAAGCGCTTTCAGCGCAAAATCAACGGTATATCGAGGTCATTGACGCTAAAAGAAAAACACATGACGCATAATGGCTGCACGTTATCGCACAATTCTCCTAGAAAATAGGAAAACATGATTCAGTCACTTCCAGTTGCAAAACGCACGTTATACATATACTATTAGAACAACAAAACTCAAACTGACTGACATACTAGAGCCTCAAAAAAAAATATTAAACTATGAACAACGTTATAATCTTTTTCTCTATCCAAAATCCATGTATGAGACTTACTCATTGATGCTAAGGACCTGGATTCACGCAGGAAAACAAGTTCCAAAAAGTTTCCTCGGAGCCAGAACTCACAAGGGCGATTTGGAATTCCCAAAATGAATCTGGTTCAAAGCCGAAATAAATAATCTACGTTTTCGCGGGATCCCAGCATGTCGGAGTCTCCCGTGTTCTTATTTCCTAAGCAGCCTCAGGATAAAAGCCCCGAGCCGTTAATAATCGGCGATTCACTCGCGAGCGTTTTAACCGGAACCAATTTTTTAGCGCGGCTATCTCGATCGGTCGAGTCGGTCAGGGCCGTCGCGCGATACGACTCGAATCGCGTCCGGGACATCGCAACAGAAGCCGTCCCTTTGCATATTCCACGGGTAGTTATACGTAGTTCACCGTCGAAGACCGTCGACGGGGCACCTTTTAATGACGCCTCGCCGTGGAAAAGAACGGCACGCCGATCCGTTCCGTCCATTTTTCACCGGGGACCAGTCCTCGTCGTCCGGCGAGATTATTACAAAACTGCAAGGGGAAGCCGGGGGAAGAGGTCTAGGTTAAGCGCAAGAAGAGTACAGCGCTGTTCAGCGATGGTTTTCTACTTCATCACCCTGGATCATCGAACGTAACTATTTATGGTTCCGCCTTTCTTCTTTCTTTCTATAAGTAAGAACTGAGCCGGGGATTTAAATTAGAAGAAATGAGGATGGTGTCAAGAGGATTCTATCTTGGTAGGTGTGTTCAGCAAATTTCCTGGGCATGCTGAACACCCTGTAGACACGCGACTCCCGCGTTGATTACAGGTGCATCCAAGTTGCAGGCTGTTCACGACTACTCGCAACCTGCAGCACCTTGCTTCCTCGACTTTAATCACTGCCGATCGATTTACGATCAGGGTGGCATTGTTGTCGGACTGGCTACTGATTTACTTGGAGCGGAGGCAGAGTTGACTCACGTTCGGGAAAAAAATTTGAATACTGAGAGTCAAGAATTGATTAATTGGAAACAACAATAAATCTCTTGAAGAGGTTCCAACTTCTGAAGTTATAGTAAATAATTTAATCCTGAAGTATACTGAAGTGCTTTTGTGTCTAAAATTATAGCAGATCTCTTCAGTTTGGACTCCGGAATTACAGAATTTTCATAGAAGCTACAATAAAATTATTGTTGAATTATTATTCCCTTCTAAATAGAAGGTTCTTCTGAATGCAAATTTATTTACTTCGGTTTTCTTCTTTTACTTGCTATGGCATTGAATTATCCGGAAATAAATTGCGGTTTTTACAAGGTGTAAACTTAATAAAAATTAATATACAGGGTGTTCGGCAACGTGTGTGAGAAATTTTAAGGTTCTACACGCTAAAATAAGAAGAAAATCAAGAGTAACGAAATGGCGGTAGCAGCTTTGTTTTTTAGTTATTAGCATTTGAAAAAGTGGGCGAAAACCGCCTGAAACATGGCAATTCCTATGGGATATGTCAAAATCTACGGAATATTCAGAGTGCGTAGAGCTGTTCGTATGAAACGAAGATGTGTGTGTAACGTAAACCACAGCTGTTTTCGCAGATCGATATATTGATTATTTCAAAGAAGGACCGAATGAATGTAAGTTTGAGTGAGAGGGTCCGTGTTTTGAATTAGGGATGCCATACGGATTGCCATGTTTCAGGCACTTTTTACCCACTTTTTCAAATGCTAATAACTAAAAAACAAAGTTGCTACCGCCATTTCGTTACTCTTGATTTTCCTCTTATTTTGACGTCTAGAATCACACCTTACATTTTCTTCCACTTGTTGCAGAACACCCTGTATACTTTTTCCAACGTGTTACAAGATCTTTTGTTTCGTTAGAATAAAAACCTAATAAAATTGTTACTAAATAAGATAAATTCCTCAAAATTCTTCACAGCATCGTTTTATAATAAAAGCGACGTATACGGTCTCAACTCACGCATCGTATAACCATCATAAAGTTAAAATGCACAAAACACAAACATTCGAAAAACCGCAATTTATTTCCGGACACCGTAACAGTTTTGCGGTCTCCATCATAGAACACTACGCCTGTTGTCACTATGAACCAGGAACCCTAGTCAAAGGAGACGTCTGTGCACCAGCTAGAGAAGAAACAGCGAGGCTCTCTTCTTATTTCCTTTTTCCATGGCTCGTTTGCCGCCAGGCATCCGCGACAGAAGTCAAATCTCGCGTAGCCGCGAATCCGCGAAACAGAAGCCACAGCGGACGATAAAACAGCCATAAAGGAAAGTTCCTGGTATAAATCTTCGCCCGCGAAAGAGGAACGACTTCTATTACATCCACGTTGGACCGTATTCCCTTCATACGTTATTAGTTTATCAATGAACTCCGGCTTTCAGGCCTCTATAAAAGTCTTGGTAGAATGTTAGTAAACCATAAAACAGAAGTCCGACGGTGTTTTAGTGTTTTCGCGATAAATGGAAGCCATTCCTCGTTTACCGTTTTAGTGGCAGTAAACGGGGCGGCCGGCAAAAGGAGGAGCGATTGTCGTTAATCATCCACCGATTTTGCCTTCAGACTCGTATTAGAGACGGCCGACGATTTCCATCGTCGTCGCGAATCGCGGCGACGGAAAATCGCGGTTTACGAGGCGTTCCGACCTCGTGGAAACCGATTTGTCAAAGGCAACGGCGCGATTTATGCGACCTCATTAACTCCATTAAATTGCTCACCCTTCGTGGACGCGGCGGGCGCCTGAAAATGCAACCTCATGCTGCATGGGTTCGCGCGGCTGCGTCTGCCACGGATGTCGAGATTCTTCGGTAATCTGTTAACCGGGAAACAGGAGTGCGACTCTTCTTTTAACCCTTGCTACGGTCTTTGAGGTCTTTTTTTACCCGTTAGGGTATTTTATTTTCTTTAGCAATTGTTTTACTTCCGGAGAAAATGTGAGAAGTTTAAAGTTAATTTTTGGGTTTATTATTCCTTCAATAACAAAAGTTATTCTATTCAGGATTTTCAAGAGGAACGTAGCAGAGTTAAGAGTTAAGATTCAGTTTATAAAATTTTTTTTGCATACCCATTTTTTACTATTTTAATACGATTATTAATATTATTTTGATGCATTTTAGGTTTCAATTTTTATGTAGTTTCGATGTTATCTTCAGTGAATCTTGTTCCAATAAAATTTGAAAATTATTCTACATGAATGAATTAAAATAAGAAATGTTGACTGTGAAGACAATTTTAATTTAGAGCGATAATTTGAAAACTATTAACTCAGTTTCCTAGAATAATATTAACAAAATGAGTTTCAGGTAGTACATATAGTAAAATATGGATGATCAATGAGAGGCAGACAAAGACTTAATCTTACGATTGAGAAAGGAAAAAGAGGAAGAAAATTCTGTCTATTCACCGACGGAAAGGGATCTTTATTTTCCTCCGAATAGCTTACAACTACAGTCGTAACACGTACATTTAATAATAGTGCACTTTGTTCGTATAGGAAGATGTATCGATTAGTCATCTCTATTATCTTCTTCACTTCACCGCTCGATATTGCGAAGCTATTCAGTCAGCTGACAATAGATGTTTTTAATCGAATCGGGCGGAAGTGACGGCTTCTTAGCCTGCTTATTGGTCCAGAACGCAGAGGCCAATGTCGTTCGGGTTTCTTAATCGAAGTTTCAGCCTCGTTTGATAACGTTGACGCCTCATCGCGGAAGTTTACTTCATTAATCTTCAGTATGTATCTTTAACTTCGACGAGATACAATATGCAAATGCGTTGAGACAATGCTTATTATATTTGTATAATATAAAGGCTTCTGCAGTTTTGGATTCTTCATTAGTTTGATTGTGGATTATGAAGGAAAGAAAAAAAGTGGAAGGAAATCTGTAGAGTTACTAGAAATTATTATTATTAACTTCCCGATTTATAGGAAAGTTATTTATAATTTATAATTTATTTATTTATTTATATACGGGAAGCAATTCCCATTAGTATACAAGTAGTTAACCACAGTTCAATAGATGACGAACAACAAATATAAAGAAAATAATAACTTTAAACTATAAATTGCAAATAATATATGGCGAGACTAAGTAGAGAGAGAAAAATCAAAAGAAGTCAAAAATTTGTTTTCTGAATACCGAAACTGAGCCACAAAACATGTCCAAGTTATGGTCAAATGCATTCGCCGTGATGCATAAACGGTTAATAGTATCAGTTTTGGCGTAATTGGAGGTATAGTTTGCTGGTAGAAACGTTTGCGATTTTCTGAGAGATCGTGTAGGCGTATATAAATTAATGAGCTCTAGGAGTTGAGAACAATTGATGCATCATATTATTATTATGTTATTATTTTAATAATTAATCTCGAACGAAGTCATTGATTGATTCATATTTTTTATGGTAGCTTCTCTTTACATTGTCCACTAGTTTAAAAAAAAAAAAATTAAAGGAACTTTGTTAAAATTATGTGCAAGTTTGTTAATTATTACACTTCCCTAATTATTGAGCTTAAACTATTAACCGGACACTATTAAAAGCATCTATTAATTATTATATGACAAAAAGAAAGTAAAATTCTGTCTTTTAAGAAAAAATCTGCGACATTCTAGATACTCTGCAACCCGCGATTCACATAGAAGGCTAAAAGAATTGTTTCTCAGTGCCTAATCATGTCTTTAAAAGAAACAAAGAATAATTAATTCCTTCTTTAATTTCGTCCACCTACAAAAACTGAATGAACCACGTGCTCGAAAATCTACCGAATCTCCCCATCAGACGCCACTCATCGCGCCGACACTCGACGCGGTCGCCTCATCGCCTCCCAAAATAAAAAGACGTCCCCAGACGATCCTCCCACGGGCTCAAGTGAATCCCCCCGATCCCGA
Organism: Perdita meconis; assembly: GCA_030770465.2. Classification (NCBI taxonomy): domain Eukaryota; kingdom Metazoa; phylum Arthropoda; class Insecta; order Hymenoptera; family Andrenidae; genus Perdita; species Perdita meconis. The sequence continues at coordinate 8,225,569 of JASKOS020000001.1, forward strand.
GATCCTCGCGTTTTCCCCGGTGCACGAAATATCTCCGTCCGTGAGTCTTCTCTTCACGCGTGCCCCTCGAGTTGTCCACACACGCGCAACGGTGTTGACAGCACGCGAGGAGGAAGAAGAGAAGGGTTGGGACTCTTGAGCGTCAGCTGGACGCAAGAAAACCGGCAGGGAAAGGAGGGAAAGGGCCTGTGGGGGGAAGGAGAGGCGCGAAGACGAGGGAAGAGAGGATGTTCTCTCTCTCCAGATGAGCCCTCTCTCGGCTCGTCCACGATCCGCCGCGGCAGTCTCGCGTCGAGTCCCGTCGGCGCATCTTTTCGGGGCTCGTCTCTTCGTTGCTCCTCGGACCTTCGTCGCAGCAGCGTGTCACGAACGGCAAACCGCGCCAAGTGTTTGAGGAAGGCTCCTTTAGATAATCGAGGGCTCGTGCCGATCGGTGGTCCTTTTCCTGCTTCCTTCGTCCTGCGCTCGTTTCGAACAGCTTTCGGCTCCTTGGGTGGGGTGGATTCCTGGGGGAGGGTTCGACTCTTCGTTGTTGAGGTGTCAGTTGATGGTTGGACACCGCGGAGGACACACGTGTGCATGGGATTAGGATCGGGGTGTGTTTCTGGTGATTTTGTGGAGCTGATGTTCACATGTTGATGGTGGAGTAATGTTGATGGTCTCGTTGACAGGTATGGTGTCAGGGGGTTGTTGGAGGGAGATGAAAATCTGCGAACCGGGTGTATTTGCAATTTTATACAAAATTTTCAAGTTGCATAGTAGCGGTTTCTTTGCTGCAGAGGGAAAATTGGAGTTCGGAATTTTGCAAATTCTTCGTGTCAAACTTGTGCTGTTTACTCAAAGTAGAATATTTTTTCCTGGTCAAAAAACGGAGGCTTTTATTGAAATTGAAATATTGAAAGGAGAAAGGAAATTAATACTATTCAAGAATACAAATCGTAATGTATTAATTTTGGTAATTGATTAGCAACAAAAGGCAAGCATTTTAGAATCGAGTTCACCGTGTCGATATCCATTACTGTTAACTTATCAGTCCACTTCAATTGTAGTAGAGCGCTTTGGCACGTCTTTTGTGCGAGTATAGCAAGCTTTATGGAACTTTAATGATAGCCTCTGCTCAGTCCGCTTTTAAGTTATGATAACGAGCGAAAGCGAGGCGTAGATCGCGCGACGAATTTCCGACGTGCATGGACGTCGATTAAAATCGCGTTCTTCCATTTTCCCGGCCGGGCTCCTTCGTTTTCGAGACCATAATCTGATTAGAACCGTCAAAAAGTCTAAGCACTTCTAATCTAAAGACTTTCAAATTTTCTTATCTGTAGCATTAGAAATTCAATCGCCTTTCATATCCTTCATTAATTTTTTGCGAATTTTACTTCGCGAGCGGCAACGATGGTGAATTCATTTCATGACCCAAAAACGGCAGAAAGCTGATAATAGATAATCGGAAGCCTGAAATAAAAAAAATTGAAGAGTGAAGACATTGAGAGTAATCAAAGTTTTGATTAAAATTTGTGCACTATGAATGCGAAACGTTATTGCTCCGTCTCTAAAATGCTGGTCAAACTTGAAGCTAACATCGCAATTCCTCGCTGCCTCTCGTCGCCGCAGAGAAACAGCTATTGTGGATATTTATATCAGAAGATAGTTCCATCTATCTCATCGTACTAATTTGGCGCTTCCGGAAAGGCGTCATAGCAAGCGTGCGGAATCGCGACAATTATCGCCCGTTGTCTCTCGGACTCGGTTTACGTGGCGAAATTCTCGGAGTTCTCTTGCGAAACGGGCGATCAAAAACGGAGTGTTATAATTACCAAGAATCGTGGAATACTTTCACAGAAATTTATCTAGACACAGTTCATTTCCATACATATTCTCAAAATTTCACAACGCCGATCATCATATTTATCTTCGCAATATTTTTCATTTACATTTTCAAGCGAACTAAAAATGTGAACTCAAATAGACGCGAATTGAAATTGCAATCGGCCTTGTTTTGGAATCAAAATTTACCTCAACTTTGTAAATTTCTATCCAAATACAAAAAAAAAAATATATTTTTCCTGCAATCTCAATACATTGCATTCAGATTTACCCAGCGAAACAAATTGCCTCACCGAAAGCAGATAACGTTTTCACATAATTTTAGTCCAGAAATCACGACTTCATTTTAATCGCCGAGAACCGAGTTATTTTTAGCATATCCAGAACATTTCATGCACATCAAATCAAATTAATTTTTTGCTCCAAAAGCGCCCTGACAGCATCCACAAGACGCTCCATAAATTGGTGCGTCCGTTGCAGAATTCCACGAGTTTATCGATCGTCTGAGTACCATGATCGAGAATCCGATCATGGTGTTGATCGCGCGGCACCGTTGAATCGGTTCGAACCCTCGCGATCGAGGATCGAGGATCATGCGCGTGAAACGAGCCACCATCGATCTCGCGACGAGCTAACGAACTCCCGACGGACCGTTCCTCCCCGTGAACACAGTTTTCCCCGACCGAAAACGCGAGTCGATCGCCAAAATGCCGAACGAACGACTGTTTCTCGCGACGTGGCTCCTCTTAATCGTGCTGCGAGGAGCTTCGACCACGGGACAGCGATACACCACCAGCCCCGCTCAGGATCTGGATAACACTCTGCAATCAGTACCACCGCTAGGGTGAGTATCGAGTATTCCGCTATCCTAAAGTGCGATAACCGGCAATCGTTGATCGCCGATCGATAGAGGCGTCCCGCGGAGCAGGACAGTAATTTTCGCGGCTGTGATCACTAAGACTGAGCCGCGTGCGATGCGTTACTATGGGATTTGTGGGCGATCGATGGGACTTTTTGTTTTGTTATACTTTCAGGGCGCGGGGAAATTCTTTCGAACTTTTTTCAGCCACCGGGGATAACGGTTTGATCCTGTAGAATGTAGAATAAACAGAAAATGCAGGAGTTACTTCGTTACTTTGATTGTTTAGTAGTTTGGGATGTTTGGTGGATCATGGATTGATCAATTTTGTAGGTCAATGTACATTTATAAGAGTTTTTATGGATTTATAAGTCTACATGGATTCTGCAATATATTTTATGATCTTTTTTAGATAACGTTGATTTTCGAAGAACATCCCACAATTTGTGGGACGATGCAGATTTTTGTAGGATTTCTCATGATTTATAGACTAAGGTCGATTCTGTAGGATATTTTATGATTTTTTAGGTGATGTCGATTTTGGGGGATGTATCACCATTTGTGGGTCGATGAAGATTTTTGGATCTGTACGGCAACGTTGATTTTGTAAAATTCTCTATGGCTTTTTAGGTGACTTCGATTTTGTAGAATGTGCACAAATTTGTGGGTCAATGTCATTTTTTATAGAATTCTTCATGATGTAAAGGCCAACATTAATTCTGTGGGGAATTCAACCATTTTTGTAGGCGTCGATTTTATGCGATATGCCACAATTTTGTGGGTCGATGGATAATTTGATTTTGTAGGAAATTCCATGAATTCTTTACTAATATTGGTTTTATTGTATACCTCATAATTTATGTGTCAATGTAAATTTTTTTGTTGAATTTCACATAATTCATAGTCTAATATACCTTGTGTCAAACATCCTGCAATGTTTCATCAATGAAAATTTTCTAGGATATTCCATAAACTCTGTGTGTGTCAGCATAGACTTAGTAAAAAATGTAACGATATGAAAAAGTTTGTAAGATTTCTGAGAATTCCTATATATATATATGCTAAAAAATCGCAGGTTCCTAAGATGTCTGAGAATTCCTAAGAGTTCCTTATGGTTCAGACTTTATCTACTACAAATAATTTCGCCGGTCACGACCTCGGAGATAATAAAACCATACAGACGTTAATTACCCCATTCATTCGACGAGTGGACCAAGCCTTCATTGATTGAATCTCCCGAATCCTTTATCACCGATCAAAGCGATTAAACGGTTGAACTGACCGAGCAGATTCCCCGATCGGATTCTCACGGCGCAAGTGGTGGCTCGTTTTGACAAGTCACCAACCTCCAGACGTGGGAATGCTGGTGATAAAGCTGTTTTCCGTCTCTATTTTTACTCTTCTGGAGGGGTACGGGCGTAGCGGAATCGCTTCGACAAGGAACTTTCTGCTCTAGTTTCTTTTTTTTCACTCGAATGACGTAACGCCCGCGCGTCTTAGGCCGGCGTAATGTTCATCACGTGTCCAGTGTTTCGCTGTGGAGCGGTTCCACCCGTTCGAAAGAAGTCTTCTGCTTTCCCAGTTATTTTTCTATGTCACGGGGGAGGATATAAATTTCATCTAATACTATGAAGCCGAGAAGTTTCTCAATAGACTCCCTAAATTTAGCTTTCGTGATTTCGATGCTTAGAACCCTGAAAACGAAAAGAAAATCGTGGAAACGATTCCCGATCGATTCACCTCGAGATCAAGGAAAGATCAAAGATCGAGTCGGGAAAGATGGATCGAAGGACTCCCGGCAAATGCTACGATAAACGACCGATTGATAAAATTGCTACGAGGTCTTATCGATTGTTCTGCGAATTCGATTTTATCACGAGCCTCTAGAAATGGATTCTATGAATTTTTCAAACGTCTATCGAATCCTAGAATTGCTGGCATTGCGATAAAAAAATGAAAACAAAAGCTGGAAATAAACGACGATACAGTTGAATTTATGTCGTGGCGGTTGCAGAGCTTCAGGGGCCAATTTAAATCCGTTCGGCGCGCAGGGCTCCAGGGTTGCGATCGGAGTGGAGCCGATCAGTCGGGTTTTCTTTCGGATTATCTCGGGGATCGTTAATTACACGCGGGATGCACGCGGATTAAGCTTGGCTCGCTGAAGGTCAGCCGAGAAGTGGCTAAATCGCGCTGACGAAACGCTCCGGCATTCCCGTAGCGATCGACGGAAACCGTTTCCGCTTTGAAACAAGCGCCATGGTCAATTGAGCCTAATGGATGGATAATAATGGTCCATCATCCATTTGGATTCGCCTTACGCCTATTAACTCTAGTTCGCGAAAGAGGGGCGGAGGGAAATGGCACGGAACTTCGCTTCTGTCGGCGCGGCGAAAAAAAGAAAAAGAAACGGTGGAACTGAATCGCGAGAGTGTAACGTAACAGCCGAGATAACCCAATTAGGAGTTATCGCCGCTTTTAGAGGCGACGGAACGACGCTCCTACGGATTGGCCGGTGAATCGAGATCCACGATTTCGCAAAGTCCTTCGACAGCTCGAATGCGATCTCGACCCTCGCGCGGTCGAGTCGTGACGGTGGCTGCGAAGAATTTTTTTATCAACTTCTTAGCTTAGAGGCTCCTTGCACTCTCTATTTCTGAAACGGCGATTCAAGTGGCCGGGGAGAGAATTAATTAGGGATTTAATAACCCCGCGTTGATTGCCAAATACTCAGCGTTTCTCTTCAACTAATTTTCTTCATCTCTTCTACATCGCTTCTGGTCTTCCAATGGTCTCCGTCAATGATTCTCCTGTTAATGTTATTCCTGATCATGTAAACGACAACTCGTACATTATTAAAGGAATACGAAGACTTGATTTGCAAGATATCGATAGGTGGCGCGGATCGGTAATGGGACCGAAAAAGAAAGGTATCGATGGGCGGAATGCCGGCGTGAGTGGAGCTGATGACTTCTTATTATACAAAGCCGCCCCAACTGACGGTGACGGTATTAGCCACTCTCGCGGAAAAGTATTCGACATTACTGTGGATATCGTGTAACTGGGACCAGAGGAACTAGTTTGTTACGGTAAAAGATTCTTGGCAGCTCATTGCACGCGATAGTGGCACCGTGCGCGCGGAGCCTCTGGCCTCCGTGCCCGGTGAATCTCGATACGGGGAAATAAGTAAAGTCGCAATACGACGATCTCGTGATTTCACTTAATACGGTGTATTAGCCGAGGCGATAACGTCAATCCAGTCGGCGGTTTCAGGGATTGACGAGGTTGTTGCCATTTGGAGGAAATGCACGCGGTTTTCATTGTGGAACGCACTTTAGACCCGCGCAGATTAATCAAAGAACAGCGCATGTTATAAATTAATCGAGGGACTCTGAAAGCTGTCTTTTGCCTTCATAAAGGTCCACTTTAAATTATTTTACTTTGTCTTTGAGTTCCTCTTAAAGCTCCCAAATTACTGTACTCTTATACTTAATGCATGAATGAAGTGATTCACTAGATAATTAAAAGAATAATGGTAATTCGGATAATCGAAGTTCTACTGTATTAAGGTGCGTCTTCACTGGCGTTCGCGAACTGTTCACGAACAACATAACAGTTGAATTTCGTTGAAATCATCTGTTTGCGTACATGTTCGCATACGGGTTTTCAGTAGTTCGTGTAACATCTGTGAAGGGATGACGTAGTGTTTTCTTAATGTTTATAGAAAGTTTACGAACTGCTTGCAAACATTGTATGCGAACAGTGCTCGCGAACTGTTCACCAGTGAGTACCCACCTTTATAAATCGAACTTTACTTTTGTTATTCTATATACTATGATTCATAAATTTGTTTAAATTCTAAAAAAGATATTTGTCTTTAAATAATAAAAGCTATGGAAACTGAACAATTAAATGTGGAAGCTGAAAACGATTTAAACTGAAAGAAAAAATTAATACTGTAAATCTCACAGGTAATTAATCTTCGGAATACATGTGAACAAATTTTTGAGTTATTCTGCGGGCATTCTTATAGGTTTTAAGCGTTGATATTGTTTAATAGATTTGTGTTCTCTTTTTAGTATTCTCTTCATTTTTAATCCTTAGGCGCTTCTCTTAAAACCCCTGATGTGTAATAATTTTTTTTCTCAGTATATCATTAATAGACAACTAATTGTTGAAGTAATGTCAAAAAACGAGAAACATAGATAATAATAATATCCTTAGATTTTTTTTGGAATGGGGAAAACTATTCCCTAATGGTAAAAAAAGTGTGATTGAATCAATAAAGACTCAAAGGCAGCTTGAAGGTTAAAAATTAAATACTATGCCTTCTACCTTGGCAAACATCTTTAAAAAAAAATTTCTATATCTTGCTAGAAGTAACATAAAATCCTCTCTGTGATAAAAGAATTTGTGTTCCATTTAATTTCACTTAAATCTCAGATTTTAGGAAACAAATATATCCATCCTTACGTTACCACTCAACGTATTAAATAATAAACGCAACAAAATCTAACTGACTGAATCTTTTACATATAGTCATCCTCTTCAAAATTTGCGCCGCAATCGCGATAACGGACCTCCAGAAAAAAGGCCGCCAAAAATCGAGCGAATCGTCTGATCCTTTTCAGTTCTTCATTAGCGAAGGCACGCATTAGCTATCCAGTCACGGTCAATTAGAATCGCGTTTCAACATCGGCTAGACGTCGATGTTCAACGACGCCATTAACACTGTGGTATCGATTATCATCCAGTCCATCGAGAACCCGAAGCGGGTTTTCCTGTTGCCTCGCGATCGCGAGGAAAATCGAGAGACCCGAGGAGGCTGGAGGCGTCTAATCGCTAGATAACTCCGCTGCCCTACAATCGATGAACTTTGTCATTTATCTGGTTGTAGTTCTCCAAACGTGACGATAACAAACGCTGCGGAGAGAATTAATAAAGAGGGGACCAGTCGCTTCGACAAACCGTTTAAGGTTGCCCCTGTTGTCCCCGGCTTGTCCTGAGGGAGTTCAATGTGAGTTCAATAGATTCGAACGCGACGATGTTCGATCATTAATGGAATGTGTTGTTGTTTATTGTCGCGTGGTAATATTGCGGCACGACACTTTCTAGTGGTTTTTGATGAAAAAATTGGAGCAAAATAGAATTTTTTAGCTGCTTCTTTCTAGTCTTCAAATTGTGAAAAAAAATTGGAGCTATGAAATTTTACTTTTTATGCGATTTTTTTTATGAAGATACAAGATTTTCTAGTATTTTCTTTCACGGAGCAGAAAAAAGTGTGTTCAGCGTTTTATAGTCGTTCATGAATGACAGTTCATTCGTTTTATTACGCTCACGGATGACAGTTCATTCGCCCTCGGTTCGATGAATCGGTTTCCGAAGCTTATTCGCATCACGATTGAGTGTCAGAGGCACGAGGCTACTTCGAGTACTGGGAATGTGTCATTTGGTGCACTGATATCACTGTAGTTGACACTTTGACTGCCACGTCAACTCTATATTATATGAGCGAAAGCTACTTACATTATTGTGAACAATATTAATTTATTTTATAAATGAAGAAGAAATGGGTAAAATACAAATTCATGTAAAATTAAATTTGCTGTAAATGGTGAATCTAAGTTGGCAATCAAAGTGTTAATTTAAAGAAAGTTATAAATAGTCTGCGAATTTTTATGCAAAATCAAATTTTTGCGAACACAAATAAATAATTGAAACTTTTTTAAGCAGTGTACATTGAATAATTATATTTTTAATATTTTGTTATAATTTGATATCTCTCAACAGTCTCATTATTACATATCTACAATTGTCATGAATGCATAAAATTCACAATCTAGGTTAATTTTTCAAGAATGAGAGTACCGCGAAAAATTAATTGCTGCATGTGACAAAAACATAGTTGCTTGTGAACTGTTCGAATTCAGGAAAAATTAAAAGGAGGACAATTCAGCGGGTGGCTCAGTTTCTTATCAGCTCTGCCCACCGGCGGATTTAGCAATCTTCACTGACAGCTTCATTACTTTAATATTGCTCCTGACATACTCGTAACAGAATATTACTGCCAGCTACTTTGATCGCATTAAGCGATATGTAGATTAAAGAAGCAGATGAAGAGGAGACCTTGTAGGAATTCTTTAAACTGGAAAGAAGAGATTCGATTTGAGGGAATGAAAAAAGAAGTTCAATTACTGTACATTGATTTCTGTATTGCCCTAAAAATATTCTGGACAATATTTAAAAACAAAAAAAACAAGTAAACGGATATTTATTTGAGATTGTTGTCAATATCCAAAATTCGCACCATATATAATATCTTTCTTTTATAATAGCATCAATACGTTCTATATTTTATTTTAAATGTTTCAAAATTAATTTTACATGACTATTGCACTAAGTTTTCATTTAGGGTTGAAGAATAATGCAACATGTTTACCAATCGACAGTCCCATCAGTACAAATGAAGATTTCGGCGAATCAGAGTTGCCGGCCCCATTCCTCAAATCGATTCTAATTGGCGAACAATTCGACGCTCGCGACTTTAATTGAAACGTGCTGCCACACGCGCGGCAATAAAGACGCCACTTTTCCACCCTCTCAGTTCCTTTTTCACTTCCTCCCGTGTTACGTAAAACTCCACTTAGTTTAACCTAATCTAGGCGGCAGACTAACCGTGAATAATTATGTAAGTGATGATACCGTTAGGCGTGAAATAGGTCCTATAATATTTTCGACCCTGAAAGCTTGTGGGAAAACGTCTACACCCTTAGAAAACCAGCCGAAACTATTTGTAAGTTTCTACAATTCTTTCGTTGATACTTCCTTCGCTAATAAGAGGATTACACTGAGCCCCTATTATTTTCTGTTGACAGAGGACCTATCAGCAATTAACACTTGTTTCTACTTTTTATTTGCAGTCCCTTTCGTCGTCTCAGAATATATTTCCCTGTTTTTCTTAGAAACTCCTTTCGTTGGGATTAAAATGAAGATAGAATTAGATCCAGAATTTATCGTCTTTGGAACCCTGATTATTTAGCAAACAGGAAAATATTAAGACATAAAATATAAGGTTGCCTCAATAAATTCGTGCAATTTTTATTCCCATAAAAGGCATGATAATCTGTAACCTAATAATGAATAACGATTCAGAAACCTATTTGGTTTTAATAGCTCAAAATAACAAAAGTAATGAAAAATTGTATAATGATGAGAAAACGTGTACAAATTTAATGGCGAATCTAAAGTTTACAACGATACAGAATTTTTGTGACGGAAAAATTCGCGAACGCAGGGACCAAATATTTGTTCGCGCCACCGGAGGAAAAGTTCGCAGAATTTCGGAGCTTCTCAAAATTTGCATAGCGTTAGTAGCTCATTCACCGCGAAATGCTCGTCGCTAATATTTCGCGTCGGTCTGCGTGAGCCTTAATTCGCGAATTGGTTCGCGGTCGCGCGTCTGCACGTACCGCTCGCGCAATAATCCAATAAGCCGGGGCTGCACAAACCCGATGCGTGTCTAAACACACAGTCTCGGGCGGCGGGTGTGGGTTTAGAAGTTCAATTGGAAAGTGCACTTAATGGATCTGAAACGGGCCGCTGGAAACGGCTCTCGAGATGGCGGATTACGGTCCATTAGAATTAAACCGATCAAAAGGCGGCTGCGTTGCGCTTAAGTCGCGACGAGAGCGCGGAACGGGGGAAAAATTAGGTGAAGCAAACAACGAGCGATCTTTATTTACGGGCTCCTGAAAAACAGCGGGATTAAAGGAGGCTATTGAGGCCGGGCTGCGTTACGAAACCGGGCTCCGGGGATAATGTCAACGGGTCGTGATGGGAATTTATTGCGCCCGGTTATTATCTTCTGACACTGATATAATTAGGGGCGTCGAGCAGGAATCGGTGAACACTTGTTGCGAACCTTAATTGCGGGAATTGTTAATTGGCAACGTTCATTTTGCGGTTGAGATATTGTTGAAAAATGGGGAGGAGGAAAGAGGAGATTGATCAAATTAAGAAACAGAATTTAAAAGTAAATATTACAATTAATCTAAGTTCAGTTTTTTAAAAGACAAATAATCTTTACAGAAATTTTCACACCCCCAAAGTGATCTATACTGATCCATTCACGGTCAGAAGATCCCAGTAGAAGACATCAGTCCAGCAACATTGATTTTACCTTGTAGCTGGTTAAGAAAGGGTACCATTAGGGCGGGTGTTAAAATTATACCCCACCGCCATCGGTCAAGGAGATCGAGCGGCGATATAATGAGCCGATTTCCAATTTGGTAATGAACCAATATCCGATGATATTGCTGCTGATCTGCATAGAGATTGCCTCTGAGATCCTGGACAGCTACTTTCGCACCCTCCGATAATAATCCTCGCCAATCTGCGGGCAGACTATAATTTTCCAATTACTCGCGACGATAAAAATGAATGCTTGTCGATTTCGGTCGAAACATGGTGACATTTTTCCTTTTTCCCCTTTTTAGAATTATTTCTTGTTAATGGCGTAATTTATTGCTCTTATATACACCAGTTTCTTGATGAGTACATATTTTTATTGCTCATGGTTTTAGTCATTGGAATTTGTATTTGGTTTTCAATTATTTTATGGAAAATAGGGTTTCAGAACCTTTGTGTAGGTAAACTCAAGTTCTGTAAGCTTTCGGGGTTAAAATTAGCGCAGTGTAATGGCACGATGACTATATACACTTTGATATCGTCTTACAAATTGCTCCCGTTATCAGTCCATAGTCTTTCTCGACGTGGTAGATAAGAAAAAGAAGAAGAAAAGCTCGCGATGCGTGTGGCATAGTGTCAGGTGCTGTGATCCACTTACAAACATCTCGTAAAAGTAGTGCAAAAAAAATTAATCACATGTAATCTCAAGATTCCCTTTTTGAATCCTCATCGATAATATTTAAATTAATAAAGAAGATCCAATATTTACAAACTTTTTAATGCCTTGACCTCATGAAAAATTTCCTTTCAGATATTCAGCCCTCCAACAACCCTAAATCCTAAATCCTAGATCACTGATACAATCAGGACCACTTTAGTCTCCCATTGCATCTCTTCCTCTTTCCGAGATGATAAAAATTTTGAAGTTTCTTCAGCGATCAAGGAGGATCAAAAAGAAAAAAAAAAGAACTCGCGTTTACAGTCGTGTAAATTCATATGCCGACGCGGCGCTCGGCGACGAGGCGTGTAAGTGGAAATACTTAGAGGCTGCCTATAGCAGCTGACGTTAATTACGAGTCGCTCGATGTGAATGGCCGCCTTGTTTCGAGGTGGCACACCACGGGTTCTCTTCCCATTCTTTCTTCTGTGGTTCTTGCGCGTGGCACGACACCGGGGCAGGAAAAAATTGTCGCGTTTCCGCCTCCTGATAGCGCCGCGACCTCGTTTAAACGTTATCGCCGCGGGATCGCGGATCCGCCGGCGGAACATGAGACGATTTATGGCGCGGAGGATCCGCGAGTCTTGCGAAATTTCCGAGAACAGTTTTATCTTTATGAAGAACAGAAGCTCCCCCCTCCCCAAAAAAAAGAAAATGGCCCGCTTGTGATTGCCTCTTGCAATGATTTCCGGATCCGAAAGCGAAGATTTCAATTCCTTTCGAGGAACTTGGCAACATGAAACTGTAATACAACTCGCGTAATTTTCCAGGCCGAACGTGTGCAGGTCAAGGTTAAAAAATTACTGCTGCCCCGGCTGGTCGAAGAAGGCGGAGACCGGGCTCTGCGTGATTCGTAAGTACGAGCTGCGCCCATTTCGAATTAAACCTTGATCATGATTCCCCTCCCGGGCCAACCTTCCCCTCCCGTAATTGGGCATGATCTCACGAACGGCCTATCTCGAGTACATTCAATTTTACCGTTCATTATCCGACCATGGAAAGGAGCAACCGCGATCGGGGTTGACGATTATCGTCGCGTCGATTGCGCAACGGAGTGGCTGTTCATGCGACGCGATCATCGACTCCGATGGGATTACCTTTAATGGCCTGTGTCACGTGCTTCCTGTTTATCCTCTACGAACAGTACTTTCTCGCCCTGAACTCCTTTTTCTTTCTATTTCTCAGAATTTATGAATGATTGATCAAAGTCTTTCAAAATCGCGTCCCTTCGTAGAGAGGATAAGATGTACAAACGGGAAGAAAGTACTGTTAACTTTGGGTAGGATTCAAATGCGAGATAAAAAGGAAGAAATCGCGGATTTTTAGCTGTATGCAGCAGGAGATGTGGCTCCCTGGGCAGGTGCATAAGGCCCAATATTTGCCTCTGCGAGGGTGGCAGTGTGGCTTCCTCTTGTACCAGTAGCCAAACCAAAGGTGAGCAAAAGCCTCATAAAATACAGCCTGTATTTTCAACCCAGTGCAATTACCAATTTATCCACTTTCTTAGCTTCTACATACGAGACAGGTAATGCACTAGAGAGGGGAGAATCCGGCAGATGCAGGGCGCATTGCATAAACGGTAACTGTGTGGATGGCAGGTGCCAATGTCGCAGCGGGTACCAAGGAGAATTCTGCAACGAACGTGAGTTCTTATCAGTTTTGCATCCCTCGATGCTAACCTTTTCATTTTACTCGTTTTCAAACAATAGCGATTTGTCGTGAGCCCTGCTTGAACCAAGGAAGATGCATCGGTCCAGATCGCTGTGCCTGCATCTACGGCTACACTGGCAGACGCTGCGAAACCGATTACAGGTGAGTAGTTGCAGCTAAATAGTTAACGAATCATGTTTTCACCGACTATTTTCGCAGAACTGGACCGTGCTACACCAAAGTAAAGAATGGACAATGCTTGGCAAACCTTCAGGGTGTGGTTTGCACCAGACAGCTGTGCTGCGCCACTGTGGGCAAGGGTTGGGGCCACCCCTGCGAAAGATGTCCCTCCAGACTGGACTGCGAGTTGGGTCACCTGAAAACCAACAATGGCCAGTGTGTTGGTAAGTTCTTGTACCCCAAAAAATGAACTGTGGTGTCACTATATGCCGATATTTGCGTATACAGAGAGAGTAGCTTTAACGTGGTTCTCAAAATCAAGATCCAACAAAAAGTCCCAAACTTAATGTAGTTCCTAAGAACAAACTCTAAACGCTCTCAACCATCTGAAAAAGTTTTTCTTCAAATAATTCTCAGACATCAACGAATGCGAGGCAATACCAGGCCTCTGCGAGGGAGGAAAATGTGTAAACACTCCCGGTTCTTTCACCTGCGAGTGTCCCGAGGGTCAAGCTAGAGACCCTGAGACCAACGCCTGCAAAGATAGAGACGAGTGCCAAGAAGAAGGCATCTGTGCCGACGGGCGATGCGTCAACACGAACGGTGGCTACTACTGCCTTTGCAATCCAGGATTTATTCAGAGCCAGGATCGAAGGTTCTGCATAGGTAAGCAGATCACTTCAGAAGGTTCCTCGATCCCTTGATGATTAACACAATTTGCAGATGGAAGGCAAGGACTGTGCTACACATCAGTGAACAGAAATGGACAATGCAAAAATCGATTAGCGATGAGATTGAGCAAGAAAGATTGCTGCTGCGGGAAGAACATGGGTCGAGGTTGGGGCGACGAGTGCTTCATCTGTCCGAATCCAGGCAGTGGTACGTTCACAACTCAAATTCGTATTAACATGAATGTCACTGAAATCGTCAGATGAAATAAATGTGAGATGGAAGGAATTAGAGTAAGGTCGAAATCCTCGAGATTGAATTTTCCAATTAAGATAGAAGTTGTCAAGGCCAAGCCTCCTGAGCGAGAAGCGCGGACAATGTTAACTGCGAGTAACGGAATCCCTGTTATTACTCAATTATAGATGATTACAACAGGCTATGCTTGCAACAACTACAACCGATCACCGTGATAAACGAGTGCGCTTTGAGGCCCGACATTTGCGGCCACGGCAAGTGCATCGATACCAAGGATGGATATGAGTGCGACTGTTATCCTGGATTTACGAAGAAGGCTGGCAGGTGCGAGGACATCGACGAGTGTCAACTGGATTACTGTCAGGGTGGTACTTGTCGGAATTACGAGGGTAGCTTCGCTTGTCAGTGTCCGCCAGGGTTCGTCGTGTCCGGGGAGGGAAAATATTGCACTGGTAATTAGCACTTTGTCAACCTCTTCCGCGATATTTGCGGTATGATTTTTAGAAGTTGAGAATTGCATCAAGGTATTTGGTGCCTTGGGTAAATTTCTTCAGCATTATTGTAGAAATTATTATTGTGAATTTTTTTATGGATTGCAATTTGAAATTTTGGAGGTGCTATTGCTTTTTACAGACCACGACGAATGCCAGGATACTGGGATGTGCAACAATGGCCATTGCATCAACATGAATGGGTCCTTCAAGTGCAAGTGCAACGACGGTTACACCTTATCACCTACAAAAAACACTTGCATTGGTGATCAAGCTTTAATTAATTTTTAAGCAGACATGTAGCACTCCCGGATTCTTTAGATTAACTCCCATAATTTATTACTTATCCACAGACATTAATGAGTGCGCTGATAATCCGAGGATATGCCTAAATGGCAGGTGTGAAAACACTCCCGGTTCTTATCACTGCATTTGTCAATCCGGCTTCACGGCCTCGCGAGATAACACATTCTGCGTGGACATGGACGAATGTTCCACCAGCGGAATGTGCGATAACGGGAAATGCGTGAACATGGAGGGAACCTTCAAATGTGTCTGCGACTCTGGATTTAGGATTGGACCTGATCAGAGTCATTGTATCGGTGAGGGTTTCCTATTCGCTTAACTCAGTCACACCTTTAAGTCAATTTAATTCGAATCCTCTAAAGGGAGGAAGATTATACGACTCTTTTGGTGATTAGATATTGACGAGTGTCTGAGTGGACCCTGTCAAAATGGCAAGTGTATCAACACCCCTGGAAGCTTCCAGTGCTTGTGCCACCCTGGATTTAATTTGGGACCAGAGGGACGATCCTGTTTAGGTTTGCTTACTCAATCTGCTATCCTTGAAATATCAATTTTCTTCAAAGTAATTTATGTTTAAATATCTCAATTTTATTTAGACACGAGAAGGGACTTATGCTACTCGCAATACAGAGATGGACAATGTTCCAATCCCACCTCGACAGCAGTGACGAAATCAAGTTGCTGCTGTTGCACGGTGATCCTGGGTCAACCCATGGGATGGGGCAGCACCTGCCAAGCCTGTCCACTTCCTAGCACCAGCGAGTTCGATGCTCTGTGCCCCCATGGCGCTGGGATGACCTATAATGGAGATGGTAACTGAAGGAAAAATACTAATCATTTATCTTCCAGCTCCGGTAGCTTAAAGAGCTTTAAGTACAGTGTTCTCAACTTGCTCTAAAATCTGAGACCCAGTTTCTCTTTCGAAACAGACATCAACGAGTGCGCACAGAACCCCAACATCTGCGTGAACGGTGGCTGCGAGAATCTAATGGGTACCTATCGTTGCATCTGTGATAGCGGCTACGAGGTAGATGCAACAGGAAAAGTCTGCAGCGATATAAACGAATGCGAGTTAGAGGAGTCCCTCTGTAGCGGAGGACAATGTCGAAATACTCCCGGTAGCTTCCAGGCAAGTGGAAATCCCAGAAAATGGTGACTTACGAAAAATAAGGATCCTGAATATACGTTTTCTAATTCTGATTAAATAGTGCATCTGTCCGAGTGGCACACGATTCAACACAGAGAACCATATGTGCGAGGACATCGATGAGTGCGAGGAACTTGGACCCGATGTCTGCTTGAACGGAATCTGTGTGAACACTTTAGGCTCCTATGAATGCGAATGCTCTCCTGGGTATATTCTGGACCACACTGGCCACATCTGCATGGGTACAAATAATTGACAGTTTGAGGAGATTGGAAAATTGAAAATCCCTTAAATTACAATAAAAATATTTCTTAGATAACAGGAGAGGTTCTTGCTGGACCAAGATGATAGAAGGCAGGTGCGAGAATAATTTACCAAGACTAGCTCTAAAATCGGAATGCTGTTGTTCTGTGGGTGTTGCTTGGGGAAGTCCCTGCGAAATCTGCGATCATACTTTCTGCGAGTGTTCCAAGGGGTATGCGAAATTCGGAGGAAAAGACTGCGTGGACGTGAACGAGTGCGAATTGAACAGTGGAATCTGCAAGGGTGGAGGCACCTGCGTCAACACTGATGGCTCCTACCGCTGCGAGTGTCCTCTTGGATTAACTCTGGACGCAACGCGTGAGTTTTGCCATATAAAGTCCAGAAATTTGCTTACCGGGAGTCAAATCGTCTCTCAAATCTTCTTGAAACAACGGGCAATACAATTTTCGACTACCTTCGCATTTTTTCAGACACTACCTGCATAGACACGAGGCAGGAGACCTGCTACATGGAGTATCGTCATGGACAGTGCACCAACCCCATCGAAGGACAATTTTCAAAGAGTCTCTGTTGCTGTTCGGTGGGTCGTGCCTGGGGCAGCGAGAGATGCGAATCCTGTCCGAAAGCAGGGACCCACGCGCACAATGAATTGTGTCCCAGGGGAGCCGGGTTCACCGATAAACAGGACGTAAACGAGTGCATCGAGTTTCCCGGGATGTGCCTGAACGGCAGGTGCAAGAACACTGTTGGTAGCTACAGTTGCAAGTGCAACCAGGGCTTCGCTTTGGATGAGCATGGGATCAAGTGTAACGGTGAGTCGATGGATCAGAGCCCAACATGAATGCTGAATGTAATTTGTTTAAAATTGCATTGAATTGATTGTGTCAAATCCTTCTGTGCAGATATTGATGAGTGTGAGATCATGCACGGCGTGTGTGGTAATGGCACGTGCAGGAATACTCCTGGCAACTTCCAATGCGATTGCAACCCTGGATATCGTAGCAGTGATATCATGAAGATTTGCATGGGTAGGCACAGATAAAGAATTTGATAAAGAGGTGTAGGAAGTGATCCAGTCTGTGTTTTCGAAGAAAATTAAATCGAATTAATTAGAGTTAATCAATAACAAAGACCAAATGGAGGCAAAGGGTCAAACCTAAATTAATCCATAGAAATTGCTGATTTCAGACATAAACGAGTGCGAGGAGACGCCAGGACTCTGCAGAGGAGGTACTTGTATTAACACCGAGGGCAGTTTCAAGTGTCAATGTCCTCCTGGACACGAATTGGGCCCTGACAAGGAATCCTGTAAAGACATCGACGAGTGCTCGAGAACCAGTGGAATTTGTTCGAACGGCGTCTGTGAAAACATGATGGGCACTTATCAGTGCATCTGTGACGATGGTTATCAGCAAACCGGATTGAAATCCCATTGTGAAGATATAAACGAGTGTGCATCGAGCAATGGAGGCTGCGAGGACATTTGCTTGAACACTCCTGGTAGCTTCTCCTGCTCCTGCAGGTGATCCTTCTGAATATGCTAATTACAGAGACTCGGAGTGCAGAGCTTGAGTTCTCTTGCTTTGGTGTATTTCTATAAAATGTGAAAGGTAGTTTCATTTTTATAGCACTGGGTTTGCGTTGAATCTCGATGGTCGATCCTGCGTCGACGTCGATGAGTGCAAGGAGAATCCAAGGATCTGCAACGGTGGCAAGTGCAGCAACATCCCTGGAGGCTACATATGCACCTGCACTGATGGTCTTCTGCCTGCGAAGGACGGTGCATCCTGTATAGGTGAAGCAACTGTATTCTACTTATTTGTGTTCATAGATAATGCACTGGATTAAGAGATGACACTCTGCTGTCTTGAAAGAAATAATCGATGAACCTAAATATCTTCCTAGATGTCGACGAGTGCACAACGCAGCCACACATCTGTGGCTACGGTGAATGCTACAACACTATCGGTTCCTTCAACTGCCGCTGCGAAGAAGGTTATTCAGTGAAGCCAGAAGCTGGGTCAGGTTGCACAGACGATGACGAGTGCCTCCTGAACGCGTACTCCTGCAGTGAGTTCGCAGAGTGCCAGAACACCCAAGGTTCCTACGAGTGTACCTGCCATGAGGGCTTCGTGGGCAACGGGGTGGAGTGCAGGGACATCAACGAGTGTTTGACAAACAACGGAGGCTGCGATTCTAATGCCCAGTGCATCAACACTGAGGGATCCTTCAAGGTAGAGTCTGGAAAGGGTGGTTAGACTTTGATCTTGGCAGCTTATCCATAGTTTCAGTGTTCCAATTTTCATCAGGATATTGATTAGGAAAGATTATTAATTTCTCCTAGTGTGTCTGCGACGCGGGCTTCAGAGGCGACGGCTACACCTGCAAGGACATCGATGAGTGCGCCAATGATAACACCCTCTGCGAAAATGGCCACTGCTTGAACTATCCTGGTTCCTTCCGCTGCGAGTGCGAGATGGGCTTCATGCACCCCGACGAGAACAACGAGCAGACTTGCGTGGACATAAACGAATGCGAGATGTTCAGTAACCTGTGCGTGTTCGGCCGCTGCGAGAACATCTTTGGGATGTTCCGTTGCGAATGTGCAGAAGGCTACAAGTTGGATGGTTCTGGTGGGAACTGTACTGACATCGATGAGTGTGAGAACCCACAGTCCTGTCAGTATGGCACTTGCATTAACACTCAGGGCAAATATGTGTGCCAGTGTCCTCCAAACTATGACTTGGTGGAAGCTGGGAATGCTTGCGTCGGTGAGTAGCCTTTAGAAATAAATTTTTGTGAAATTTCTGATGTCATGAGGTTGATTAATATTGCAGATAGAAGAGAATCGTTCTGTTTCACCGGTTTCGAGCACGGTACCGGGAGACCGCAGTGCATCTTCGACTTGTCCTCTGCAGTAACCAAGGCTACTTGCTGCTGCAGCATTGGAAACGCTTGGGGAAATCGTTGTGAAGAGTGTCCTCAAGTTGGGACGAAGGAATTTGAGGAGTTGTGCCCTGGTGGACCTGGATACAGGCCTAATAAAGCCACTGTCATCCTGGAGGACATCAATGAGTGCGAGGAACACGAGAATATTTGCCAGAATGGACACTGTACCAACACCTTTGGTAGCTTCATGTGTTCCTGCAACGAAGGCTTCATTTTGGATGACACTAAGACCAGTTGCATTGGTAATGATCTTAGCTATGATTGGTTAGAGTTAATGTGGTTAATTAAACTTTATTATAGATATAAATGAATGTGCGCTACACCCACACATATGTGGCGTGGGATACTGTATTAATGACCAAGGGAAGTACCATTGCGAGTGCCCAGAAGGATACATGGCGATGCCAGGCGGAAGTATGTCAATTCTTACAAATATTGTCATTGCCAATCTTAATCTTCTTGATAGTAATTAAATTGTGGATTTAATCAGAGGAATGTGTCGATATGAGGAAGGAGTCATGTTACCTCAGCTACGAATCTGGTCAGTGCTTCAATCCTATGATGCAACCGCAAACAAAGATGCTGTGCTGCTGTTCTATGGGAGCTGCTTGGGGCAATCCTTGCGAGAGGTGTCCTGCTGAAAGGACTCGTAAGAACAAAAAATTCTCAAAGCTACATAGTGTAATTATTATGGAAATGAATTGAGACAATGGGTTTATCGCTTTCAGGGGAGCATGAGATCCTCTGTGGCATGGTGCCAGGTCAAATAATGAATCCCATAACGAACCACACGGAAGAAATAGACGAGTGTGCTCTTATGCCAACCATGTGCACTCATGGTCGTTGCATGAACACCCCTGGCAGCTTCGAATGTCAGTGTGATCGAGGATACGTCTATGATCAGGACTCCCATCAGTGTATCGATGAGAACGAGTGCCTCCAGGTGATGGACCTTGCAAGAAAGCATGAATTTCTGTCTAGAAGTTTCCACATCTGACTTTCGTGATTTGAATTTCTTCCACCAGGTGCCGAATCCATGCAGTGGAAACGCACAGTGCATCAACAAACAGGGATACTTCGAGTGCAGCTGTCCAGCTGGCTACAAACTCGGTATTAGTCAAAGAGACTGCGTGGACATCGACGAGTGCTATGAGAGGCCTGGAATTTGCAGTAGCGGTGCTTGCAATAATTTGCAAGGTAGCTTCCAGTGTCTCTGTCACTCTGGTTTCGCGCTGACACGGGACAGAGACAATTGCGTGGACATCGATGAATGTCAGAGGAATCCAAACATCTGCAATAATGGCACCTGCGTCAATACTCTTGGATCCTACAAGTGCATATGTTATCAAGGATTCAAGCTTAGTCCTAACAACGACTGTGCTGGTAAGTTACTGAGACTTTGGACCATCCTTTGGACTAACAGTTAGAGAAAAGGTATTTTTAAAATGAACTCTATGCATAGATATCGATGAATGTCGAATTATGCCCTTCCTCTGCCGCAACGGGAGATGTCGGAACACCATTGGTGCCTTCAACTGTGAATGCGCTGATGGTTATGTGTTGGCTCAAGACGGACAGCATTGCAGAGATATTGACGAGTGTCACGAGGTAAACCAAGGATAACTCTTAAGCTAATACAGTTTGGCAATGATTTCTTGTTGAGTTTAGGTACCCGGACTCTGCCCACCACCAGGAAAGTGTCAAAACTTAATGGGATCTTACATTTGCACCTGTCCGCCGGGTTATGAATTGGATCACACCAAGAAGCAGTGCGTTGGTAAGCAAACTGTACACTGTCAAAGCAGGGAGTGAATAAATAGATATTAATGCGAATGTGAATGGTAATTGTAGACATAGATGAGTGCGTGGAGACCGAAGGAATTTGCGAAAACGGCCGCTGCATCAACACCGACGGTGGCGTGATCTGCGAGTGTCCAGTGGGGTACAGACTGAGTGACAAACCGAATTCTATGACGTGCATCGACGTGAGGGAGGAGTCCTGCTACGATCTTTATTCTCGAGGCAGGTGTTCCTATCCTAGAACAGGTGGGATGACCAAGAAGCACTGCTGCTGCACCATGGGGAAAGCTTGGGGAAAATACTGCGAGCAGTGTCCTCTTGAAAACAGCGGTAAGTAGTATTCCTTCTAACAGTTCCTCTTTAAGTCACCCTACCGCTACTAAATAGCTCAGTATTTAGACCTTGGGTGATAAATTCATAAAAGGCGAAGCTTGATCATTATTGGCTTTTATTACGAGTAGCCCACGTTCGTCATCCAAGAGCCAAGCAACTGAACTCGACAGATACTTATTTCCAAGATCAAATCTACCTTAAAGTCGTAAAACCTTCATAAATTGACGAATAATAATATTCCATTTAATCCAGAGGAGTTCAAGAGACTGTGCCCCGAGGGCCCAGGCAGAGACGACACAGGAATCGACCTCAACGAATGTCTCTTTATGCCGGACGCCTGTTCAGGTGGTGAATGCATAAACACTGACGGCTCCTTCAGATGCGAGTGTCCCTCAGGCTACGTTCTGGACTCAACCGGTAGAAGTTGTATCGATAACAACGAGTGTCTGACTTCCCAGAACATTTGTGGCAACGGAACCTGTACGAACATTGACGGTGGCTTCGAGTGTTCCTGCAACGAAGGTTTCACTCCCGGGGTTAACCAGGTTTGCGAGGATGTGAACGAGTGTCTGGAGCTTGGGAACCAGTGCGCCTTCAGGTGTCACAATGCTCCTGGGTCCTTCAGATGCATCTGTCCTTATGGATACACTTTAGCTCCTGATGCACGGCATTGCATAGGTGTGTCCTCGATTTCCTGATGAATGCTTCCAGATGATTAAATGACTAATTGTTCTTGCAGACGTGGACGAGTGCACCACACCGGCTAATAATTGCAAGTATCAGTGCAAGAACCTGATTGGGTCCTTCATGTGCATCTGTCCGCCTGGATATCAACAGATTGGCATGACGGATGAGTGCAAGGATATTAATGAGTGTGCTATCAACTCAGGTTTATGTAGAAATGGGCGTTGTGTCAATTTGGAGGGTAGCTACCAGTGTTTATGCTACGATGGCTTCGAACCGAGTGTTGATGGAAAATCCTGCATAGGTATTGTATAGGTAAAACAAGGATTTTATTGGAATCGAACTTGAACTTGTTGCTTTTTCCCAGATCACAGAGTAGGTTACTGTTTCCTGCAAACTATCGGCGGAAGGTGCACTGCCAGGACAGCTGACCTGAAAACAGTGACCAAAGCAGACTGCTGTTGCACCATGGGTGCAGCTTGGGGACCTCATTGCGAGATCTGTCCAACGAAGGATTCTGAGAACTACAACGAGCTCTGCTTGGACAAAGGTTTCTCCGTGACTGGTCAAGGTACTTATCATAGTAAAAATACACTGAAAGGGTCTACTACATATTTGAGAATCCTTTTCAGACATCGATGAGTGCAGGACAATTCCGGGATTATGTAGAAACGGACTCTGCATCAACACTCTAGGCTCCTACAGATGCGTTTGCAACAAAGGCTACAAGGCTGACGGATCGGGAACCCAATGCGTTGGCAAGTATTTAAGCGTTTAATGTGCACATTAAGATTTGCTTTATGTTACACATGGACTCTGGAATTGCAGACATAAATGAATGCGAGTTGACTCCGAAGCCGTGCAAGTACAACTGTCAGAACACGGAGGGAAGCTTCAGCTGTTCCTGTCCAGCTGGTTTTATTTTGAATCCTGACGGAGTCAGTTGCAGAGACCTCGATGAATGTGCAACTGGCAACCACTTGTGCCAACAGAACTGCATCAATACTCAGGGCAGCTATACCTGCGGCTGCCAGGAGGGTTACAACCAGGATGGCGATGCTTGCCACGGTTCTTAATCACTCTCAATCATACATATGAAAAAAGATTCATCATGTTCTCATTGACTATTGTCTCCTTTAATAGATATAAATGAATGCGAACAGCCTGGAACATGTCCCAAACCGGGCACCTGCATCAACACTCTGGGCAGCTTCCGGTGCATATGTCCCAGAGGATTCAAACTGGATCAAGGTGGCAGATTCTGCGTAGACCAAAATGAGTGCGCCGATGACACAACCTGTGAACACGGTTGCCAGGTAAAATTTTATTTCCCAATTTTAGGAAGTTAATTTCAATGTTAATCGTTTTTCATTTTTTCGAATACCTAGAACTTGATGGGGAGTTTCCGTTGTGGTTGTCCAGAAGGATTCGTCCAACGCCTCTACTACAATCAGTGCATCGATGAAAACGAATGCAACACTTCTCCTTGCGGAGACAACACTTGCATCAACACTATTGGTAGCTTCAAGTGCGGCTGCCCTGATGGCTACCAGTTCGACAATAATTTACTGATTTGTGTCCAGGTAAGTCAGTTATTGTCATACACTTGACAAAAATGATTCATGCATCTAGAATCTTCAAGAGAGTGTATTTTTTATGTTTAGGTCAGCCCTGGATGCATGGGCAGTCCTTGTGCATTCGGATGTACTCCGAATGGTGCCAGCGGCTTTACCTGTGGATGTCCTACTGGATATCAGCGAATCGGGCAGGTATGCAATTAAAACCTTTACAAATGCAAGTGATAAGTGATAAATATTGTAAATTTGGTCAATTAGGGTCACTGTCTGTCGACGATAAATCCCATGTCACAAGGACACTATGGCGAGGACATCAGCAACGCGCCCACTTACGTGATCAATCCGGATCCTTATCACATTCCACCGGCGGATGATAAGACGATATCAACGGAAGGATGCTTCTCATGCAAGGTAATTTATTTAGAGCATCCTCTGGAATTTTTAACACTACTACTTTACTATCTTTCCTTCATTTATATTTTATGTCAAACGTGATACAGATCAATGGCAAAGGAAGGCATAGGAGGAACGCCAGAAATAAGTCAGTGGACGAGGAGATGACTGCCAGACGAAACGAAATCGTGAATAAGCGATCCACCAAAAGGGCGAAGAGGCACCACCATGGCGAGGAATACGTTCTGAAGATCAGTCTCCGTCAGACGAGGCACAGAATGCGAATCATCAAGCTCCAACCGGCTGTCAAGGTCTTTAAAACGTTCGAAAAGTATCTAGGAAATTTTATTTTATATTACCACGACCCGTTTCTCGATTTTGCAGGACGAGGACATCGAGTACACGATATCTCGAGGCAACGACGACGGCCACTTCGAAATCGTGAAGGAACACGGAGTCTGGGCTCTCCACTTCCGCAGTCGGCTGAAGGAACCCGGCCAGTTCCGGTTATTGCTCCACGGACGCTCGAGAAGCGGTATCACCGAGGAGAACGAAGTCTGGGAGAGGCCTCTCGCGTTCAGGGTTCACCTGATAGTGACAGAGTAGCGTTTAGAGTTAAATAACAGTACATTCTATTAGTCAATTTCCTGATAGCCACGCAGGACCAAAACGAGACTAATCTGAGAAGTGTGGGTGTGCTGAGCTGAGTATTACGATCACCATCTTTCCTACGTTTTTTTTTTTTACCAGTAGTTCGATCCTGAGGAGGACGCTTCAAATTTGTGTTCATTTGTAGTTAGACTTGTGTCGTTCCACTGCCAAATAATTCTTCTTTTCCTTTTTCTAACACTGCCTTTTTTCTTGTTCGTTTTTTTATTATTTTTTTAAGCTTACTGACATTCCCAAGATTCCGGGAAATCTTGGCTTAACAACTTTGATCATTTCTAGACGAGTCAGGTGTCAATTAACATTCTGAACGCTGAGAGCAGTTCAATTTCTATACGAATTATTTTTGAGATCGGTTAACAAAATATCTGCCAAATGCAAACTGCCTTAAGAATCTCTGCCATAAGTCTATACTAAAGTAACATAAAAAATATACTAAATATGTAGAAGTAACAATAGGGATGTACAAAAAACGAAACGAATGTTTTTTTATTAAGCCTAAGTGAACGGAGAAATGTTTACATACACGGACGTAGCTTTACATATTTATAAACGTTCATGGACAATCAGTTGCTGTGCGCGTGGATCACGATCGATCGAGATTTCTCACAGGATTCTCATAGATCTCGAGATCCACGCTTTTCGTCGCACCGTTAAACTGCCTTCACGACACTTAAAAGAGAATTACATAAGGATAGTTACGTTAATCGACACGATAGTATGTACAATTTAATTAGTATCAATTGTCGCGAGACAATGAACGCCATCACTGTCACGACGCATAATGTGAATAGAGATTGTTATGGATAGTTTTGTACAATTAGCGCGGATATGACGATTATTCCAGCCGAAATGGTTCACAAATATATGTATTATAAATTTATGAAGACTCAATCTACTTTCCTTCCAAAAGATCTACCTCAGCTTTTTCAGATTCTTAAGCTTGAAGTCTCCGAATTTACCGAAGGTAAATTTTTTAAGGCTTGAGCTTCGAGAGCAAACCAAACTTGTAAGTCAAATCGTGCGCATAAACTGCGCCTGGGTAAAGTATACAAGAGGGAAAGTCGCTCATGTTAACTGCATCGGGGTAGTTTTGGGGTGACAAGATAAATCCACCGTGTCTTCGATATCGAACGCCATCCTTGCCCCAAATTTCTTTCTGCCTCTCGTCGATGATCTGCAAATGCATACAAAATTTTGCGATCAAATCGCATCGATCAGATTTTAGTTAATTACGTCTTCGTCGATGGCACAGTAGTCTTCGAAATCGGGTGGATAGGTGAGATTTGGATCGGGTAAGTCGTTTCCGGTTGAAAATTGTAGACCAGGTTGATTAGAATATACTTCCATTGTTCTCCCCGAAGTAGGATGAAGAATTCTGTGGGTTTGATGTATTACGAATTAGGTAGAATAATTAATCCAGGATTATTTACCGAGCGTGGAATCGGTAGATCCAGCTACTGGGGCTGGTAACGCAGAGGTTCTGGTTGTAACCACCCCCCGGTACATTGTAAAGCTTCTTCCTGGTCAGCTGAGTCGGTAAACGTAGGTCGAAAACTGTACGATCAACCGGATATATAGCACCTGTCGGCAAATGGTCTTTGACATCCGCAAACGTCCAGCACTCGGCGTTGACGGAGATCACGTGCTTCTTCAACTCCAGGGGACCGGTAGCCTTTAACATTTACGAGAATTATTCCACTGGAAAATTGATTAAAAACAAATACAATCGGAGTAGACAATACACGTTTAATAAGAAATGAGACAGAATAGATTTTTACTTCTGCTAAGTTTTCTACCGATAATTTTGAACTCGAGAAACCTCGATGAATACTAACATGTCCAGCAAGATTCATGAAGCAATTGGTAGTGATATTGACAGGAGTCGGTCGGGTAGTAGTGGCCCGAATGCTTATATGAAGCTGATTATCGTCGGACCAGGAGTATTTGATCTGAGTCAACATATCCCCCGGATATCCTTCGCTGTTTGCTCGACTCAAATGGGACATCACCTGTTTAATCAGTACAACGCCGGTGGATTAAGGATCCAAAGAAGGAAATCGCCCGAAACGAATTTGATCAAGCTACTCAAATTGCACGCAGAAATCACTCATTTTCGCACCACATGTTTGTTCAGTACGAAAGAGTTCCAATTAACATTGTCGAACCCGAAGAAACCTCCGTTGAAATGACTGCAGCCATTCCTGTCGTTCATTGATAAGCAATGGATTTTATTTTCGATCCTCATTTTGGCTTTCGAGATTCGGTTCACCACTCTTCCGATTACGCTGCCTAGGTACCTGTTCTCCAAATACCCTGATTACATTTTTATGAATGTTGTGTGGAACCTTGAGAGGAATGAATGAATAAAAAATTGGAAAAGAAGAGAAGTTCAGAGATGAATAAGACAATGTAAATATACAGGGTGTTTGGGATAGTATAGGCAAGCTTTAGAGAGGCGATAGATCACGTAAAAACAAACAAAAAACTTCTATATGACTTGGGTTTAAAACTCAACCATTTTTGAAAAAAACTGTCATAAACATTTAAGCTATAAACCGCTATAATTCAAAATAGGAACGCTTTTCGTAAGCAATTTCTTCGCTAAAATAAAGATTACGATCTTGTTAATCCAAGAAGTACAGTAACTGTGATATTGTTACCTCGTATCGCAAAAAATAGTATTTTTCTAATCCCCTAAATTACCCTTTAAAATCGCGATAATTTAAGGGGTTAGAAAAATATTATTTTTTCGCGGTACAAGGTAACAATATCACAGTTACGGTACTTATTGGATTAACAAGATCGTAATTTTTATTTTAGCAAAGAAATTGCTTACGAAAAACGTTCCTACTTTGAATTATAGCGGTTTATAGCTTAAATGTTTATGACAGTTTTTTTCAAAAATGGTTGAGTTTTGGACCGAAGTCATATGCAAGTTTTTTGTTTGTTTTTACGTGATCTATCACCCCTCCAAACCTTGCCTATACTATCCCAAACACCCTGTATATCTAACAGTGAATCTGAATGTTATTATTCTAAGTGTATCAAAGGGGGCCACCCCGTTAATAAATAAGTAAATAAATAAAATAAAGTTGACTGATTTTAGAGAAGATTTGGCAAGAGATTTTAGACATTTTCGACAATGTGGGAAGAGGAAGGTACTGTTAGGTGGTCTTGAGTAGTTTAGACTAACTTCAGAAAGTTTTACCATCCATCTCGTCGAATCCCAGCACAACGTCGCCCAGAATGCCCAATTTATTCGGAACCTTAATTGCCTGAATTCCAGCACCCCAAGATATTAATTGCACCGAGGCTTTGTGCTTATTAGTCAGAGTATACCTAAGAGGAAGGACGATAATGAAAATATGATGATTTGGTATGGACTATCACTTTACCTTCTGATAATTTCCTTGGGTTTGTTGTGCTTGTGACTGTCGGGTCTGGGCACGAACCCAAACCCATCTTCCTCGATATAAGTGCTAGCTATGGACATGATGAAGGAAAAACTCGAATTTTTACTATTCCATAAAAGATTTAGCTCTCCACTATAAATTTACTATCTCCGCATTTCTACTTTTGTAATTTTTATTTAGTCGGACATTTCTCTGAGAATTTTGATATTGAAAAGGTTACCGTCCTAAAATGGAGCAACTTCATGACGAAAAGGAAGAAGGAAACAAGCGCATGCGTCATTTTCGCGAGAGTCGGAATCAAGCAAAATGCACAACAGACAGTTGTAACTGAATTTCGTCTCCGTATACCAAGGGAACAAGAAATAAAGGGAAAATGGAACAAGACGCACAAGGAAACGCCAGCGAAGAATAAAATATAGAAGAATATTGAAGTCGGAGTCTCACAAACTACCGGCAACACTTTCCTCCCCCGGCGTTCGCCCAACAAAGTTCCATACGCGTCGCTCGAAACAGCAGGCGGGGAGTAAAAGCGCGCGCGCGTCACAATGCTGCGTGAATCCCAAAGAGGAAGAATCCGCGATTCCCATCCATCCAGCGCGAAAGAATCGAAAAGCGACAATCCGCGTGCAAAACCCATTACGCGAAATCAGGGGTATTATAATCGTGGCACAAGCGAGCGACACAAATCCGACAAGCGCGTCTCGTTTTAACGCTTCGTCGCCGCTCTGACGGAATCCGTCGTCCCCCGCGGCGGCGAGAGGGAGCGAGCGCGCGTCGTCACCGTCGACGGGACGAAGCGGGACAACCCGCGGGGGCGGGCAGCCGCGAAGGGGGCAAAAGGCGGTGGGAAGGAAAACGGGAAGCCGCGAAGGCATCCCCCAAGGACGTCGATTCTTTCCGGGGGCGTAGCAGCAGCCTGATCAGTCTCGATTCCCGCGAAGCGTTTCGAGGCTCCGGCGAAACACTCGCTGGAAATAATTACATTAATGGCGTCGTCGGAAGAGAAAGCCCGTTGGATACATCGACGGATGGTGGCCCACCGCCACCCTCTCTTCACCCTCGCGACCGTCTTCCGCGAGGAAAGCAACCCCCCGCGCGCCGCGCCGGGCTTTTCAACGGGCGAAACATGGAACTGACGGAACAATGCTCCACCCACGGGCTAAGGTACACCGACGGGGCTGCACCCCCTCCCACGGACCAGCCCCGCAGCCCCCCTGCTCCAACACGCCCTCACTTTCTTCCCGACAATGCATAATGCCATTCTGCCGCGGTACCGGCAACAATGAGCGCGCACGTCCTGCTGGAAAGTAATTATCTTAATGTCGACGAGCCCAGCGTCGACGAATGGAGAACACTCGCGACGGCTGCCTTCACTCGGAGATCCTCTCGGCTTGGTTACTACCGTTGCTTTACCCTCCCACCGACCACCCCTTTCCTCCCTCTCGGCCCTCCGCCCTTTTGCTTTCCTTCCTTCCTTCCTTCCTTCCTTCCTTCCTACCTTCCTTCCTTCCTACCATCGCGCTCTCGCCTCCGCCGTTGTTTCAAGCTCTTGGATGCGAATTGTGCGAGGCACAATATCGATGCCGCGAACCGTCCCCGCGATATCGTGACAAATCGTGTCACAACACGCGGAGGAATTGTCTGCCGGCTGATGGATGCGCCCCGGAAGTAGACGCGGTTCTGGTGGGGATGGTCTACTTAGGGGATGAACTTTGAAACGGGATTGGAGTAAGGAAATGCCACTTTGACAGCGTTTTAGTTGGTTTTTGGGGCGCAGAGGAAGATTATGAGGCTTCTTGGTGGTTGAGAAGCTTTTGGATGGGGTTTCTGGGGTGGAATAGTGGCTTAACCTTTTGAGTTTCAGTTCTGAATTTGTCTTCGTTTTGTAGTTTAAGAGGATATGTTTGAGTGCAAAGGGTTGATGCATTCTATGAGTGTATGTTTCATTTATTTTGGAGGTGAAATTGAGGCTATCTGGAGTTTCAAAATGGGTTGAAATGTTGAAATCAGTTAATGGTTTAGGAATGTAAATGGAAACTTTCCAAAGTAACTGATTTTTATTATTCACTATTTTTATAAGGAATCTTGGTGTCAAAATTTTAGATATGGGTAAAAGTTTATCAATCTTTTAGCAAGTGTAATCTACTTTCACCATCTCAGACAAAATTATACTAGTTTTTATTTAATAGTCTTTTAATACTTATACAATTCTAACTATACAATACTAGACTAATTATTAGACTGCGGATTTTATGCATTTATGACGATAAAAGGTATGCAAAAAATCTACAAGACTGCTAACATATGCCAAAATATACGAAATATCAAATACATATATAATCGAAGTTAGAATGTTTAGAAAATTAAACGTACTGTTATTCAAGCTGCAATTATTTATTTGTGCTAGTGAAGATTTTATTTTGCATAAAAGTCCGCAGTCTACTAATTACATATGTTTAAATTTTCAACTAGATTTGCTATGCGATAGAGTTTTAATAATTTTTTAGGATAATCTGCAATGCATCTTTATTTTAATTACAAAAAAATCAAACCAATTCATCGAATATAAATCCTTGGAGAAGTCCTTTAACATTGACAAAGCTACTTATGAATCCCTTAATGTTCCTCATTTGTTAGCACCTCCAACCCTGTTTTATTTCAGAGAAAATTATGATCCTCTAGAACTTAAATCCTTTTCTTACCACTTATTCGTAATTGACTGCATCTATTTCAATTTCAATTATTTAATCACATAACTTCATTATTTTTATTCCTAAAATTATCATTAGAAACTATTTCAATAATTTTCAATTTATTACTCCTAGAAATTCGTTTATTGACGAGTGTAGCTTTATAAAGTTTAAAAGACACTAAATCTAACGTCTCACATAGAACTTAAATTGTTACTAAAAACATTATTACAACTCTTATAAACATTACTATTATAAACATAAACCGAAACCATTAAAAATATTGTTAAAACGCTATATCAAGGTACTCCGAACTACCATAAACCACGCAGCAGTATACAGTAATCAATATTAACAGCCAATCTAAAATAGAACATCCGCCTCCGCAATAATTTCCAAAGTCCCTCGCAAAACACATCCACACGCCATCGAGTTTCCAAGAAGCCCAATGAATCCCATTACCCGCCCGACGTTCCGCGCCGCGTCATCGAGCAAATTTCCCCGAGTCCAAAAAAAAAAAAAAAAACGGACGGAAGAAATTGATAAATCCGTCTACCGGAGACGCCGCGAAGCGGGCCGATAAATCGATCGCATTAGGATCGAATCCGAGGGGAGAGGATCGCGATCCCGTCGCGACAGCGGCGCGGCCCGTAATTCCATTGGTGTGCCTGCAGGCGAGAGATCCTTTGTGATCGAAGGGGGGCAAACGAAGAGAGGTACGAAGGGGTAGACAGAGGAGAGAGAACGGACGTAGGAGGAAAGAAAACGTGCGTTTTACCGTGACCAGCCGGTCGGTATTATTCCCTCCGCTTTTCCAATCTCAATTAGTCATTACGTCGTCACGCCGTGGCACAGCTAGATGCCCCCTCCTCGAGAACGCCCCCGCAGCTCGCGCCCCCGTTTCTGCATTAATTGCGTCTACGTCGCTGGCCCCTTTCACTCCCTCCTTCGCTCGAGTTCCTCGATCTCCCTTTCGCGCACAAACGCGGGGGGTAGGTGTGTGTTTCGACGAGGATTAGTGTCGACGCCACGAACCGCATAATTCGCCACCACCCCCTCCCCCCTCCCCCTCTGCCCCGGCAGTCGCTACTCGAGGAAATCGGGTCCACGTCGACTAGCGACGGGAATCGCGCCCCTCCAAGACGTTGTTCGCGTAGTAAAATCCGCCCTCGCGGCTTTGTAATGATTCCCAGTCGAGCGTTATGCTCGATAATTGATCGTTACGCGCCGTTTGTGCGAGAGGCTTCCTCGAAGTAGCTGCGACGGCGACGCGGTTTCCTGCCTAGAACCGAGATCGAGATCGTAAGGGTGCTTTCCGTACACTGTCGAATTATCCGAACGATGTTTTCAGTGCTCGCCCTGGTTGGGAAGCGGTGGAAACGCTCAAGGAAATCACGGCTTTAGGGTAGGTGGACTGGGAAAAGAGGGGTTCCTTAGGGGTAGTTGAAGTCGAAATGGAATCGCAGATATGTTAAGTGGATAATTTTTCTTTTGGTGTTAGAATTTAAGTATTGAAGGGCAAAGATGGTGGGAGGTAAAGAGAATCCTTCGAAGAGGTTGTACACATTGCAGTCACAAATTTGGAATTGTTTTACAATTTTGTAGAAGCTGAAATATAAATATACAGTTACGAATTTTTTCTGAACTACAAACTATTAATATTGGGAGTTCGTATGAGTGGTATGAAAGTTTTTAAATGTTAATTGAACTTCAAGAAAATTAATTTTTATACGCAGCAATTTCTTGAATCCTGTTTCAATAGTTCTTTTTAATGAGTGGACATTGTAAAATGTCTTCTGAATTCTATCTAGCAAATACTTTTTGGATGCAGGGAATAGTAGCTATGCAAAATGGTTCCAAAAAGTTGCGAGGAGTATCCTTCCTTCATTTTTGAGAAAAATATTATTAAAGATGTAGTGTAACCTCTTTTATTATCGTAATTTTCTTGATAAAAGAGTTATATCTGCAATTACAAAGTAAAACGACGTATGTCGACGAATTTTATTATGTCCTCTTCTTCAGTGAAAAACATTTTTTTCACTTATTTTTTCTATGATAAAGGTATGAATTCTACTTTCTGGAGCTCAATGAGAACATAAAATCAAAATTTTCGAAAATTCGATGCACATCTTTTAGCCTTACAGTCACAGTTATAGATATTCTTTTATAGAACATAATAATTAGACTGCGAAAGTTTATGCAAATACACATTTTCAAGACCTTAGAAGAAGATAATCAACTTAAATAAAAATATCTTGTACTTTCTAAATATTATCATGGACCTGAAGGACGGAACCTTTGTGTGCGGTGTCTGTGCCGAAAGACGAAAGGGGGAATCTCCTTCAGCCGCCATGTTATAGGAGACTTATGGCGCTCTCTATAACCGAGTGTGGGAATTAGGAATCATGTTTCCATAGTTCCACGTGAAGAATGTGTAAACAAGTGCAAATTATGATCAGTACAAAATGGTACAAAGTGATATAAAAGAGCTGGTGAAAGAATTCCAAAATTATTCGTGTGACTTTACTTAAATAAATAATAGAAATTGATAGATGTATAGCATGTCTGTCTTCGATAATTTTTACCGGTGTTCAAGAATTTCCCATGGTGACACAGACGGCATCACCAGTCTCCCATATCATGGCGGTGAATCCCCTTGAAGCTTCACCCTCGCGCCCATAAGTTCACTTTATGCACTGTCCTTCAGGTCCATGAATATTATAACATATGTTTTGTTTTCTATATTTCATGTGTTTTTATTGTTATACATTTAGTACATTTAAAATCGCTATAAATGCATAAACATCCGCAGTCTAATAATAATATACAAAAAGAGTGTTTTGTAACAGGAAAAAAGTTGAACAAAAAATAAAAATAAGTTTACATTCCTGTGCAAAGGAAAAGGTCCATTCATCACTAAAAAAGGTTCACATTTTCAACAATTTATTGCTCCAAAATGGGGGAGATGTGTTCCTTGTAATTTTTTAGGATTGTTTCATACACCTTTCCAAACATCTACAATAGGGTGGAACGAAAACTTTTTTTTTAGTTTTGTAATAGTGGGGAAAATGTGCGTTTTAGGTTCAAAAAGAAGAAAAAAAAATTTGGTTGCTATACTACAAAATCTTGAGGTGCCGCAGAGCTTAAAATTTGTAAAAAAATTTTAAAAATTGAAAAATTATAAACTTTGATAAATTATTTTTTATGGTTTTCTTGTACATATAAAACGCCTATTTGAAACTTTTTATTGCATAATCAAGACATGTAAAAATCTTTGAAAAAATTGCAAAAAGTGTGTTTTTATAAAGCTTTACCGCTCTTGCGGCACCTCAAGACGTACTCCAATATTTTTCATATTTTTTTTTTATCTTGTCTACACCAAAAAGCAACTTTTCCGCGCTATTACAAATTAAAAATCAAAACTTGTTTTTTTCGTTCCACCCTAATCTACAATAATTGATAAAAAAATTTCAAAGACATTTTGGAACATCCGCAAGTAAAATAAAGCAAGGAAAAGCAACTACATTAACTATTCACGAGGGTGAGATTTGACACTTCGCACGATTTTCATTACAGTATTCACCATTTTTTTAACAGCGTGGTATCTTCCTTCATATTCGTTTAAATCATTTCAGCAAGCCAACCTGAAAAAACTACAGAACAAACCCATAGAGCGATTTTGAAAAGCAACTACCCCCATTTTCGATAGTCGCGCCGTATTATACCCTCAGTCTCACACGAAAAACCACCCCGTAGATCGCACGTGTATTCACGCACGCGGCTCCGATCCAGCCGCTCGAACGTGTTTTCCAGGGGGGGGTGGTGCCCCAATCCCGACGCGCGGGTAACAGCGCGCCCACTTCACCCTCTCGGCATCCAGGCCGCCCAACAACCCCCTACCCACCCACAAAACCCGGAGAGGCAGTCGCTAATTACGCAACGCGTTCGAGCGTGCACGGTCGGGGTGGCGACGTGGCACCGTCACGGGCCCCGTGTATCCCTCGCTTCTACCACCTCCTCCTACGCGTTCTCGAACGTCCCCTCCGTCTTGTTTTCCCTCTTACCCGCCGCTTGCTAGTACTTTTACGATTGCCTATAATCACCCAAAGTATGCTGCGATTGCGTTCTCTTCTGCGCCACCTGCTTCCAGGCGGGGGGGTGGGGATTCGTCTCTCCTACCCTCCGCCACCTTTATGTCACCCCCGCCGTTCTCCCGGCGACGAGGCTGGGTGGTTCCGGCAGCTCGGCCGCGTCGACTTAATTTGCAGGATCAACGTCGAAACGCCGCGCGGATAATCCGGCGCATCCGAATTACACGCTCGGCGCGCCGCCCGGATACACCTGCGAATTTAACCGAGGATACGATTACTAATTAGCTAGGATTTTGCCACCTGGCTGGGAATCATCCCCCTGGACGGCGACAGGGCAGCCCTTCGCTTCGCGCGAGATTCGATCCGATTTGCGGTGCCCTGAAGGGGCCATATAGCCAGCGATTCACTCGACTTGTAATTAGCGAACGAGAGTCGGTAATAGATACGCTGTACACTCTCGAATGAAAGTAAATTGTTAGCGATAAGAGAGATCATTCAGTTATTGCTGAAAATCCGACAGTCTTCTTACGGACCACGGAATCCATCTAACCCAGATCCCAAATCCGCGTCTCTGAACCTCCAAAACTTCCCACAAGTTGATCAAACTCCACCGCCAACTAATTTCACCGTTTGCTTATGACGGCCCTCGCTTCGATCGTTTCACACATTCGATTAATCGTCGAGGCCCTTAATCACCCAGCCATTCATCCCCTTCGATCATCGATCCCGGCCGCGTAATCAGAGCCGGAGTCACTGTAACTGCTCCGTTCGTCCTCCCATTGAGTGTGTGCTCCAGTGACGCACAAATCGCGGATAAAAAAAAATAGTGAGAGCGAAGGCCGGGCGACAGAGAGAGAAAGGGAAAGGAATATCGGCGGCGCGAACCGAGCGAATCGAAACGCAGCGCTCGCGAGCTTGCACTCTCGAAATCGTAATCTCCGGCGAGACAATGGGTTCCATTGTTTGTGAGCCCCGCGTTTCTCACGGCACTTTCATAGAGATCGACCTTGGCAATAGCTCGATAGGGCGCAAAAACGTCAACGGAATCCCCCTCCGGACGGATTCTCGCGTCTCATTCGAAATTCCGCGGAGGGGGTGGGTCGGTGGTGTCGGTCGCGAAAAGATTTCGTCGCTAATGGGAATCATTAAACGGGGACAACGGGTTTTCATACGTGCTCGGTCGAAGATACGCGCCGGGCCCTGCGAACGGTCGAAGGCGGATGGCAAGGCGGATGAAAAGAGAGGCGGTCGAGGGGGTGAGATGCGGTGGGCATACTTAAATTACCTAGGAAGCATCGCCGGCATTCATACGTGGGATAAGCATTGTCATCCCGGGGGATTGTCTCACAGACACCTCGCTGGCACCGGCTTTATGTCGCGGAGGGTGACGCGGCACGGGGGCGGCGATTCGACCGAGGGGGGGGCGGCGGCAGTCGAACCTTTATTAGGCAGATAACCGAGATGCGAGCTGCGTTATATAGATGCCCATCCACGCTGAGCTGCCTCGTTTTACTCACTTCAATGCTTAATGGAATTGAGTTCTTGTAAGCGGCCTCAACCCCCTCCGCCGCCCACCCCTCCCCGGAAAGAACCCCCCGCCGTGGGGGGAGGGCGTCGAAGGGACGGCACAGACGGAGGACATGAGATAATTGGTATTTTGTCTCGCCAAATCCTTTGTGTCGCGAGTTTTAATTGACTTCGAGATTTTTCAATACTAATTTGCACCCCACTGCATCGGGGGTAGGCGGGGAGGGAGTGTGCGCGCTCGCCCAGAATCTGGCCCCGACGGAATGGCGACCATCCGTCCACGGATTTTTTTTCCTCCCCCCTTCGCCAAGAGTCCGGCTTCCCTTTTTCGCCCCTCTTTCTCGCGCTTTTAATCGCTTCCTCCCTCTGTTTCCTGTTCTCTTACCGTCGATACACCCCTCGCCACCCTCAGCAGCACCGTCGACGATTTTTTCAAATACCCCGGCTGGCGGTAGTTAGTTTGGGCTTGGATATTTTATTCCTCGAGAATCGTCGCAACGCGTTTGACGGTAAGTAAGAAATGATGATTCGTCCCCCAGCGAATTCGGTTGCTAAGGGTTGTTAAAGAAAGAGAAGGGTTACTTTCTCCTCAGGAAAGGAAAACTGTGAACTGCCATTTTGTCACTCGACTTTTTAAAATGTGTTTTTTAGTGTTACGAATAGAACAGGTAGAATCAACCCCTCGATCCCGAAACTAACCACCGCGACCCCGATATCCCGCTCGAAAACGCAGCGGGGCTTAATCGATTATTCGAGAATCGAAGTAAGAAGACACCGTGTACGCGCCTCGCCTCCGCGCGCACAAAAGCACAAACGACTAATGCAGTTCACCGACACATAGGTACCGTAGGCGAGGGGAGGGAGGGCGAGGCAGAGCTTTTATTCGTTCGCATTGCTGAATGTCCTTTGGGAGCGGAGGGCGCAGTGAGTCGAGATTGGGAAAGGGGCAATGCTCGCTCCTTTCGCCGCTGTTGCTTTCCATTCTAATCCAAGTGCCTGTCGTCGAGAGATTTTTTGCATTGTTCCTCAGATTTCCCACAGGAAAGGAGCCGCGCAGATTTCAACCTCCCGTTTATTGTTTCTACGGGGCGGGCAGGGAAAGAGGACGCCAACGCGCGAATTTTGATTAATTACTTGGCGAAACCTCGGGATTAGACTCTTAAGAAAATGGTGTTAATGATCCTCCTTGTAGTTATGTCAGATCGTCGCTTCTTTTAGGAGAAGATTATTTTCTAGTAGATTAGATATAGATGATATATACAGGGTGTAACAAAAATGTTGTAGTTCCTTGAAGGGGGTAATTCCTGAGGTGATTTTAAACAACTTTTTCCTTAGCGAAAATTCTAAATGAGGCTTTGTTAATAAGTTCTTAACGAAAAACACCGACCAATAGAAGCACGAGTACAGTGGACGAATTTCAGCGCGGGCTCCAGCTGTGAGTAGTATTGGCCAGCCATCGTCCGCGTCATCAGTAATCCGCTGTATTGGCTCCCCGATTGGTCGGTGTTTTTCGTTAATAACTCGTTAACAAAACCCCACCTAACATTTTCGCTAAGGAAAAAGTTGTTTAAAATCATCTCAGGAATTACCCCTTTCAAGGAACTGCAACATCTTTGTTACACCCTGTATACAGGGTGGGGCAATAACTATTAGCACCTCGGATATCTCGGAAATTATAAGTTTCACAGAAATATTTGCTGAAATAAAATTGCACAGTACGAAGGGGGCCATGCGGTGGCGATAATAGTTTTTTTGCAGGCGGAGGTACTTCGGACATTTGAAGGTCACCTCCATTTTTTTAAATGGATCGGTATGTTTTAGCTTCCGTATCATGATAGAGGATCTTAAAACGAGTTCAACGACCTATTACATAAGGTCATTGAAGGTCATAGAAAATAGAGAAAGGCGATTCATTTACTACCAAAACCGTAAGTATTATCGCCTTTCTCTACTTTCTATGACCTTCAATGACCTTATGTAATAGGTCGTTGAACTCGTTTTAAGATCCTCTATCGTGATACTGAAGCAAAAACATACCGATCCATTTAAAAAAATGGAGGTGACCTTCAAATGTCCGCAGTACATTGTACCTGTAAAAAAACTATTATCTCCAGCGTATGGCCCCCTTCGTACTGTACAATTTTATTTCAGCAAATATTTCTGTAAAACTTATAATTTCCGAAATATCTGAGGTGCTAATAGTTATTGCCCCACCCTGTATATGCAGGGTGATCCTCTCGCTAAAGGACACAAAGGAAGGCCCTTTTCCTAAAGAATCGCAGCGGTAACGTTGTCACTGAAAAGGCCCAAACCATTGGTGGGCTATTAAAAAGTCGATGACCAAGGGTTTGGTCCTTTTTAGTAAAAACGATACCACTGCGATGTTTAGACCGCGACAATTGCTTTGTGTCCCCTAGTAAGAGGATCACCCTGTAGAATGTTAGCACTTGATTTTTATTAGTTGCTGCCTAATAAATAAGGACAATTTAATATTCTTTTCTTCTAAGCATTTTTTCACAAAGTCTTTTGTGCCGAATTTTTTTTATACATAAAGGACTTTGTATGTGATAACCTCCAAAAATTGCTAGAATCACCAAGTTTTTCTTTTTGGAGCAATGGAATGATTAAAAATGTGAGAATTTCTGTATAGGTACATGAAATAAAGTCAACTGTTCCTAGAAAATATTTACCTGCATAAAAAATCCCTAGCTTTTTCAATCAAATTTTTTTTATATCTAAATTTTTTTTATATCTATTTTTTTATATAATCTAATTTTTCACATATTCAATAAATTATTCCTTGAATATCCGAAAAGGGTGGTTTTTGTAACTTTATGGGGTTATTCTATATACCTAGCCTTCCTTATATTTATATAAAAAAAATTTTATTCAAAACTTCATCTTTCAGACCTTTTTCATTTTTTTCATTCGCACTTTACTTCACCTATAGAAATTCCCACATTTTGAATAATTTATTTCTCGAAAACTGAAAAAGAGTGGTTAATGCAAGTTTCTGAAACTGATCTAAATATTCTACCCTGAATTTCAACATAAAATTACCCAGAAATTTCCTGCTCAATAAGACCAAAATTATCCTGTACAATGAAACTTAAATAATTTATCATTATCCCCATTATTCTGGGTGTTGGTTATAATCAAGCAACATAATTAAAAAACACACAAAATTGAACTCTAAATATGCATGTGCATTAGTTTTGAAATGCAGTATTCATATAACTACTTAATAAAAGGCCATCTTTATCAATCGTTAAAGGAAACAAACGGAAGAAATCCAAAACAATTAAAAAATCGAGAAAACAAATCCTCAGGGATGAAGAGACTCAAATCGGGAGAAAAACACGCCCGCGTCTCCGCGCAGTTGGCAGGCTCCACCCCCGTGCAAACCGCAAAGATTGTCGCTATTGAGCCGGCGAGTCCCAACAAAACCGGGGGTGGTCCACCCCCGC
Organism: Perdita meconis; assembly: GCA_030770465.2. NCBI lineage: Eukaryota > Metazoa > Arthropoda > Insecta > Hymenoptera > Andrenidae > Perdita > Perdita meconis. The sequence goes on from JASKOS020000001.1 coordinate 8,265,709, forward strand.
GGAACAATCGCGGTCACTCGGAGACGCGGAGAACAAGGGTGCAGAGAAGTGCAAAGAGAGGACCTAATCCAGCCGAAGATCCTCGAGCGCGTTGACCAGGGGGGTGCTCCTTCAGCGTTCTCCTCGTGGCGGTCGAGGAGGCCGTGGGTAGGGGGTGGCTCGGAGGCGAGCGTAACCAATTATCGCGCGATATCGGGGGTGGCGTGCGCGGCAGTGCACGAACAGAGAGGCAGTCAATAACGGGGCAGCCTATACGCTATTTGTACTTCATCGTATCGAGGTAATCGATAATAATAATTGCAGCTCGCGGTCTCCGAGGCAGCGTCGGCCCTCCTCGGCTTGCCGTGGCACAGAGGGGTTGCTGTTTCTGCTCGGTGTGTGCCGTCTCGTCGCTTAGGGGGGAGGTAGGGTAGAAAAGGCATGGATATTCCGTGGCGGCCTTCGACGAATGGCGCGAAGAGGGTCGGTTCGTGGGCGCGGCGTACATTGCTCCGCGTCGGTTCCGCCCCCAAGGTTTGAGAGGAATAGAGATAACGCCCTTACGAACGAGAAAGAGAAGGCGAACAAATCCCTTTAGCAAGCCGTGAACCGGTTCTGCGGACAGTCCACGTTCAGTCGACACCGGCACTCGATTCGAGCACGTTCGACCGTCGCCGCGCTCACCTGCACCTGAGCGACCTCTTATTCCGAGTTACCCGCGCGAACGCAGTGCTTCTGGCATTCGTTCCTTCCGTAGGGAACAGGCACTACCGCGGCAGTGGATGAGCGCGAGTACGAGAACGATAACCGGGCGCGACTTCTGCCCGCTCGTGAGTGAGTGAAGTTTGAAGTCAAAACCACCGTCAACGGTGTCAATCTGCTCGAGGTCTGCTTTGATAGCAGTCCTCCACAGAGTAACCATGATGGGCCCGCACCAGCAGCACCCGGGGTACGGGTTCCTCACCGGCATAGACCTTCACACGGTGCACCACGTGAGTCAAGACATGAACGTGGCGGGTCAACACAATTCCAACTCCCACGAACAGCACATCAAGCGTCCCATGAACGCGTTCATGGTGTGGTCGAGGATCCAGCGGAAGAAGATCGCCCTGGACAACCCGAAGATGCACAATTCCGAAATCTCGAAGAGGCTCGGCGCGGAGTGGAAACTTCTTTCAGACGCGGAGAAGCGGCCGTTCATCGACGAAGCGAAGCGTCTCCGGGCGATGCACATGAAGGAGCATCCAGATTACAAGTACCGACCCCGGAGGAAGCCCAAGGTGCCCGTATCAGGAGTGCCAGGGAAGGGCGGCCCCATGAGCCCCATGAGCCCCGGCGGCTTCACCAGTTTCCCTCTGCCACCGTATTTCGCAGCGCCCGCGAATACCGTGTCTCATCATCACCATCCACATCCATTGGACTATCCACCCCTGCCGCCGTACTTCGGCTCCGCCTTCGATGCAGTGCATCTCAGCAAGCTAGTGGCCGGCAACGGCGGAAATGGGTCCACAACGAGCGTCGCAGCCGCAGCCGCGGCCGCAGCAGCCGACGCGGCGAACAACAATGCCGCCTCCGCCGCCGCAGTTGTCAGCAGCTTCTACTCAGGGTTCTACTCCTCGCCGACGTCAGGTAAGCCGTACCACTCGACGGCGTCCCACCTCGGCCCTCTGTTCCCGACCGGACACCACGCGGTCGGCACCAACGCGCCTCATCCGTCACTCATGTTCTCGTCCTCGGCGACCAACGGCTCCAGTAGCATCGTCACCACCACCAGCAGCCCCGGCAGCAGTCCAGGAACCACGCCGATCCCGTCGTCGCATCAGCAGCCCGCATCCACGACCTCCTCCACGATGGACCTCGAACAGCTGCGCAGACCCGTTTCCGTGATATTCTAGATCGCGGTAGACACGCGGCTAGGAACTAGGATCATGAGATCGAGTCGCGGATGAGGTGTACAGGACACGCGCAACTGCGCAGGTTTAGTTTCCAATCGTATCCGTCGTTTGTGATCACCGCGGGGGGAGGGGGGTGGGAGGATCATCGAGGGGGTGGATTCAATAGAACAGGCCGATGATTCGTAGTGGAGTATCGCGATTTTGACCCTTTGGTGGGTCAGTTTCTGTGTAACGTCCTACAACCGCGAATTTCTTGGTTATGATTACGTCTGAGTCTTCACCGCTTCACTGTACAGTAGAAAGTTGATTCGATTTAGTCATTGTAACAAAATATGCAAATAATTTGTAGAGTTTATTGGTAAATCTTCATTCAAATCGTACTTGCAGTCCTGCTTATTAGTAATAAAATTAGAGATAACGAGAACCGAACGATTGACGTTCTACTGTAATCATATTCTAGAGGGTAGGTTTATCTTGGAGCTAACTACTAAACAGTAAGAAAACAAAGGAGATCTCTCAATCTTTTACTATTCTATTTTCATCGTCGCTCCAATCGTTTATCACAACTCCAACGTAAAACTACCCTGATAAAGGAATTTTCTAAACGCGTCCTGCCGTCCGTTAGCCGCCGCGGTCGATGAACGCGGCGGTGGGACGCAACGGCAGGACGATACGGCTGGCCGTAGCGTCCGGACGCGCTTCGAAGATCCTTACTCTTCTCACCGAAGCCTCGGTAATTCCACGATTGCGCGCAAAATCGGCCGACGTTGTATTTATAATAATTTCGAGCTGGACTCGAGGACTGACGGGACCCGGAAGGCACGTTCGCGAGAAGAATTCTACCGATCAAATCAAGGCCGATTCGCAATCGAGTGACGCACGTTCGGGGAAGGCTCGTCGACGACGCGGATAATTGAATTAGCATATTAATGGAACATGGAACAAAGGGGACTGTTTAGGCCCCGGATTCGTTTCGCGTCGGCTGAATGAGGCTTCATTGTGCGTCGCGCCGTGAATAGAAGACTCTACCTCTGCGGGAGGTGGAACCGCCTTGCTTTTTTTAAATAATGTTTTCTAATTGCGGATGTGCGTTTACCTGTCGCGCGATCATCGTAGTCAAAGAAGGAGAATACCGAGGTGAGAAATTCGGCGGCCTATGGGCCCCCCGCGGCGGCACCGTAAGTTCGAAACACGTTACGGTCCATTGTTCTTCCATCGAGCATCACCTACGCGCTCGCCGATCGAGAACGTCGAGAGGAGGAGCGCGTCGGCCCTCGGCCGTCATTATAGTTCGTTTTAATATTTATCCTTTGTACGAATGTAAATAGATCGTAATATACAATCGCGTAGGTTAAGTGCGAGTGCTCGTGGGACGTCCAGCTCTCGATTAGGTCCCGTTTTTTCGGGTTAAACCTTAAGAACGGGGAGGGTACTGGAGGACTTCCGGCCGTTAAGATACGCGGAGATCTCTGGAGGTCTCTCCGTCCTCAGATTTCGATCCAGGGATCGGGGCGGTCGCGGTGCAGGCCGGAAATTTTGTGATACTAACGAGTCGAGACTTGGAACCACGGTTTGTGTGAATAAGTGATGTAATTATTGTAATACGTGAATGATTGAGTTTTGTTAAGTTTATTTTGTTTATTGATAAGATTTGTGAGTCATGCGGTATGAATGTTTGTAGAAATGCATAGAAATATCTTGTATCAAATATATATATGTATATATATACTTGCGATTTATTTTTAATAGATATTGCAGTTGATATTTTTTCCTCTATCTGTCGCCGTTTTATAAGTACCTTGTTTATATGACTTAATACTAAGTATTGCAGTGAAATCTCCGTTAAATTATACAATATTAAAATTGAAATTTAAATACTTAAGATAAAATTATCGAGTTTTTAGAGGATTTAAAAAAAATAATTTTCTAGTTTTCCTGGAAATCTTACTGAATCCAATAATTAAATCTTGAAAATTAAAAATCAGAAGTAACTAAAGTTTTTTAATCAAAGTTCTACTGTAGATATAACTGGTAATCAAAACGTGGTGTCACTAAGATTTCCACCAATTTCGGAAGTAGAGTTTCCAGCGGCCAAAAAAAACAGTTCGAAGAATTTATCAACCCCGTTGCACGAATAATTTTTAAGGAGGTAAGAATTTTCTTAAAGGGGACCTCGTTTGGGACGCTAAAATAACTGTGGTTTTTAAGAATTTTTTCCTTAGCAAAGATAAAGCGAATCTTTTCAAAACTTTAGGTGTGTTTTATTCTAAATTCAGGCAATAAAAAAAATTTTTGTGTTGACAATTAATGAATTTAATGTTGCTATATTTATGTATATCGTTAACGCTGCGTCGCCGGAGTTGCAAAATTGTGTATACGCTAGAGAAAAATTTATTTGACCGATCAACTATTTATAGTCAAAGAATGACCAACCATCGTTGATAAACTAAAAACATTCACAAAAAAAATTAAATTGTACAAGCTTTTTGCATAAATAAATTGAAATTGTTTCGTCCAAACCACATCTTTTGTTTAAAACTTTTTTTTCATTTCTTTTTTTTAGTTCATTGACAATGTAATTCCATTAGAATTAAGAAAAACATTGATTTTTATATTTCAGGCAAGAATTGTATATCAGGCGTTATCGATATGGGTCATTCCACCAAATAAAATTTTTTTTTAAGTGTGACCCCCGCGGATTTTTTCTAAATTTTGTGGAGTTATTCTCTGCATAAAAATGATGACTCACTGAAGAGTTTAGCTCTTAATATTAAGTACTTTCGTAGTAATGATTTTTTAAATTTTGACAAGCTTCCATTGAAAAGCTGAGAATTTTTTACATAAAAACCGTACTGTTCGTATTTTTATGAAAATTGTTTCTAGATCAAAAAAATTAACGAAAAAGTTTAAAAAAAATGGTCATAATTCAAAAAATCATTACTACGAAAGTACTTAATATTAAGAGCTAAACTCTTCAGTGAGTCATCATTTTTATGCAGAGAGTAACTCCACAAAATTTGGAAAAAATCCGCGGGGGTCACACTTCAAAAAAAATGTTATTTGATGGAATGACCCATATACATAAATATAGCAACATTAAATTAATTAATTGTCAATATAAAAAATTTTTTTTATTGTCTGAATGTAGAATAAAACACCCCTAAAGTTTTGGAAAGATTCGCTTTATCTTTGCTAAGAAAAAAATTCTTATTAACCACCGTTATTGTAGCGTTCCAAACGAGGCTCCCCCCTTAAATTAATATATGTATATGTACGCGTATATAAAGACGGTAAGGTGCAATCAACGCGATAAACTCCTCGAGCTTTTTGTCCGCCCGTTGCTCGCGATTCACTATTTTACTAAGCTCTTCCCGAAGTAATTCTCATCTCGCCGTGACTCGTATATAAATGAACTACAGTCGATAACTGTGATTTCGTTATAAGCGCGTTTCCGCGCGAGCACTTGTATTCTCGCGAGCGATCGCCAGGAGGACGGCCAATCACGTGTACGTGTCGTTTCCGTAGGGTTTTACGATAAGACAAATCGCCTCGTACCTCTCGTTGTAAGCTAACGTTTAGAGCACACCGAAACACACAAACACACTGAAACACACGTTAAAAAATAGTTACACCGTCTAATAAAATTATTTATGCGGAGAAGCGGGACGATCGCATTTGGATTGCATCTTTTTTCGATGGTTTTTTTTTTATGTTTCGTTTTGAAGAAGTGGAGAAAGGATGAGATATCTACGGAACTTAGAGGATTTTGTTTCTTATGGACGAAATTGTTATTTTTTGTTTTTATAGCGACTACAAGGGAATTTCTTATTGTAAAAGATATCGATTGAAATGTCGGAGAAATTAGAGGAACAATGTCTCTTATCGTATATGTGCATATATTTATTATCATCAGCGAATCGAGTAATAAATGACTCTATGAATTTCATTAACCCCTCTCGTTCCATCATTTCTTAACACCTGCACCGTGTAACAGTTACTCGAATTTTTTAAATTAATATTCCAGATTCAAAATTGAAAAGGAAAACTTGTAGCGAAGAAAATTTAATTATTAATTACTACATAACGAAACCTATTTACAATGAAATCAAAGTCTTAAATATCACAAATCTCAGTTTCTATCAAATTTTATACAGGGTGTAACAAAAATGTTGCAGTTCCTTGAAAGGGGTAATTCCTGGGGTGATTTTAAACAACTTTTTCCTTAGCGAAAATGTTGGGTGAGGCTTTGTTAACGAGTTATTAACAAAAACCCCCGACCAATCACAGCACGAGTACAGTGGACGAATTTTAGCGCGGGCTCCAGCTGTGAGTAGTATTGGCCCGTCATCGTCCGCGCCATCATTAATCCGCTGTACTCGCTCCCCGATTGGTCGGTGTTTTTCGTTAATAACTCGTTAACAAAGCCCCACCCAATATTTTCGCTAAGGAAAAAGTTGCTTAAAATCACCTCAGGAATCATCCCTTTCAAGGAACTGCAACATTTTTGTTACGCCCTGTATATCATCGTGATATCCGAAGCTTTAGTCACAGAAGCAACTGGCAATTCTCGAAATTTTTCGGCTCCAAAAGGGTTGATTAAAGTACGTCAACTGTTCATCAAAGTACCTTCTAACCCCCGACTCAACCCCTTCGCGGTTCGATCGAGTCCTAAATGGAATCGATTGAGACTAAAATCGACGTTTCGCACGGACGACGCCAGCTGCAGGACAATGGCGAGGAAACGAAATTCGTAACCTGGAATTTCGTCGGTGCTCCGGTAGAAGGGCATTGAAAGCCGCGAGAGGCCAGAGAGACGTCAGGTTCTCGTCAAACGACACCTCTCGTCGCTCCCTTTTCGTGCGTATAATATTTTTTTTTTCCTCGCTCTACGCGCTCGTTCGGTCGGTGCATTGAAAAGTCTCACCCCGAATCGTCGGAGGTGACCACCCTTTGCTTTTATGGGGCGCAACACGGTTTAGACGGGCGAAGGAGCGAGTAGAAGGGAACCGATCTCCTCCATCACCCCAATGGGCACCGCGTTTCGCTATAACTACCCTCTGTTTAGAGGCCAATTGTATTGGCGCGGGGACCTTTTTACTCTTTTCACCCTAAGAAACCCCGCTGACTGTGTTGGGCCGTTTCCACAGTGGGGTGCACCGCTCTCGTCTCTCCTTTCCGTCAGCCCCGTGTGTGCATTTCACGTAGTACACTCGTGCTTGCCTGGAGTGTATGTACGCGTCGATAACCGGGGCGCGCGAACTGCCCCTCTCCCCCGGCACTTCCGGTCCAGGACTTCTTGACCGCCCTTTAGTCACGGCTCGCCTTTCAAATGGCTTTCCGTTCGGGGTTCTCTCTGTCTTTCGCCATGGGAAATCTCGATGAGACGCCTCGGTGCCAGGCAGTTTTTGCAACGTGCGTTGAAGTCACTGAAAGTTAGTTGTTCGAGGGGTTCGGGTGTTCTAATTATGGATCGCGATTGGGGGTTGAAAGTTAGTAGAATATACTGGTAAATAATGATACGTCACTGGCAAAAATTGTCGTATCGTTTCCACATAAAAAAAAAAAAAAAAATTATGCAACTTTAGTGTTATGCAAGTCTGATTAAATTGATCAAAATTTGCTTAAATGAATGGAATATTAAAGGTTGAAGTTTTCATTATTTTATCTTTTAAATATTTCTTTATTGTACAAAGTGAGGTGGAAATCGTTACACAATAATTGGATACAGGGTGATGTTGTTTTATGCAACATTTTTTATATAATCCTTCGTTTTGGAAAAAATCGATTTTGAAGAATGATCTGCACAGTGTGAATTACCTATAGTGTGATAGGCAATGTATTCTATTGCGATTCTGGTAATTTATATAAGATTGTTTATATTATTTTTTAAATTTCTAATTTCCATCAAATCTCTAACTACAAATTTTTTAATCTCTAAGTACAATCATATCTTCAAATGTCCAACATCTACAGAACTTTAAAGATCTTTAAAAAAAATAAAATCCTGTACATGAAAAATTGAAATCTACGAATCTTCAATTTTAATACTTCGAATCTCTGACTTTGATTTTTCAAGTTTCCAGCTTTAAATCCTACAATTTCTAATACTTTACTCCTCAATTTTTACTCTGAAAATTCGTAGAACTTGAAATTTTTAAGTTTACAATCTGAAGTCTTAAAATTTCTAACTGAAAACTCTCAAACTATAAAATTCAACTATATTCAAATTTTGCGCCCTGAACTTTAAACCTTCATATTCTCAAGTTTAACTCTGAAAATCTCCAACTTCAAATCTTTATGTCAGCAATTTTAATTTAAAAAATCTCGTCACGTTCAACCAAAAAATTTGAAATCTCTAAATTGAAATAGGTTTAAAAAATCTCCAAGTCTTCAATTTTAGTTTCAAACATTTAGATCTTTAATTTCAAATCTTTAAATTTCCAAATCGGTAGGAGATGTAGAAATGGCCTTTGCATTATAGTTAATTATAGTATTGCATCAATAATTCTTGTTAAGCCTCATTCGTCACACAAATGTCAATCTGTCACAATTTTATCATGAAAGGGTATAACATTAAAAAATTTTTAGAGACATTTACTAGAAACTTCGTGATTTTTATGTTTTGAACATAAAAAAAATGTTCTGTTCAATTTCACACCAAAGGAACAAATTAAGTTAGGGAAATGGGAGATTACAATTGCATGACAACCAAATCGTATTCAATCTCTTGCGAAATGGATTGCCTACTCATTAAAATCGATGTGCATTCAAAGAAATGAAACAACAATTACTACTTTCAACGTTAAATTTAACACCTTCTAGTTTAAATACAATTTCTAATTCATTTTTCCCACTTCCTCCACTCTCAACGAAAGAATTTCGCAACAAATTCACCACAAATGCTACCTAAACAGAATCAGTAGCATCTGTGCCCCCGAAAACTCAAGCCAACTCGGCCACAATAACTCACCCCGTTCCCATCCCCCGTTCGCTGTCCATATGTGCAACCAATGAGCGATCGTCGAGGACCCATTCGACAGATACTGCCACCCCAAACGCGAAGCGTCCGATCGAAACAGCCTCGCAAGATCGTTGAAGACACAGAGAATCAAAGTCAAAGGTCACAGTGGCCACTCGTCGACCCCCAGCATCCGTTGCGAAGGCACTCGGCGTTGTCGAGGAGTCAAAAGAAGAAAACTGACACGGCGAGGCACGAAACAATCGCGAGGGGCGCGGGCCGAGGGAAGAGGTTGAAAAAGAAAAGCATTATCGGAGCAAAGTGGGCCGGTCAGGGCCTCTTTAACGAGATCATTGTCGGCGCTGACTGGGTAGGCAAAAGTGTTTCAACGTACCACCAGGTACCACTCGATTCAACCCCCCACCCATTCGGCGCATTGTTTTCGTCGAACGGGTTGAAACAATGTCCACTTCGCGGGCCGAGCAGCGCTCTCGGATGATATAATGCACTTAACTGTTACGCCGGTGCTCGACGTCGCGATCGTAAATGGAAAAGTGGCATCCCCCGGATCGAACGGCTTCGGAGGGCGGAGGGTGGGACGGGAATTCGTTTCCTCTTGACTGTTGGCCGTATTATTAAAGTCTCGTTCTTTGTGCCACCTTGTCACTCCATTCGTGAAAGCGCTCGATGGTGTTCCCGGACATTTGGCCATTGCAGGCGTCGATTTCTGTCAGATTATCGAAGTCGAGATTCGCTGCATCGACCATCTGACTGTAGGGGCTTGTAGATTTTTTTTGGGGGGGAATTGTTGATAGTAATCTCTGGGAAGATTGTTAATTAAGAATAATTGATTTTGATATTTCTGGTCTGTGTTTGTGGCGGAACGTCCAAGGATTCCAGGCGTCTATCGTTCGATGATTAGTTAATTAAGTTCCTTCGCAAACGATCGCATGGTTCAGCCAACGAGCCACCGTCTGCGCACAAAGACGCCACGGAGAACCGGAAGCCTCTCGGATGCGACTGAGATTGATTGAAAAATGGGGAATAGACGCCACGTGCTCCGTCTTTCCGCCCACCCCTTTTTCCTCCGGTTAAGGGTTGCATCGGGGCTTTCGCTGTTACGACGGAACTCTTGGCGTTGTATAACGATTTCGTCGAGGGAATTTGCAATTCGCGGGGTGGGGCTTCCAGAGGCAAATCAGAAACTAAATTGATTTCACGTTGTGATTACAAAAATCACTAATTACAGAAACGTACAAAAAAATTTATCGCCAAGATTTTGATCGGCGAAAGAAAAATTCCAAGGTATCTTTAATTCAATCGTCTCAAAATTAAAAATATTTACACCCCCTGGTTTATATTCTCAAAGGGTTGAAATTTAATCAAAGGAACCGCGGTTTCTCCTCGTGTGACGTTGCCCTCTCGACTTTCCAATCCTTTTCCCCCGTCTCCTACGGAAACTTCCAAACTAAATAATTAAGAAGTCCACTTAGGTGCCCCTCCAAGGCGACCCCACAAAGGATTCCACATTTATCAAGCGATAAGTCGCGTTGCCTTCGACGCGATTGTTTCGCGGCGCGTTCGAAGTCGTCGAAAACCGCGCGAAAGGCGCGGCCGACGGACCCTTTGGACCTTCTTGGCCCTCTTTCATTCCGCCCCCGCGAAAAACAAGCCTTTCCCATTTCGGACAAAGCACGCCGCCTCATTGCCGCGCTGAACTTCCGACCGCGGTGTTCGACGATGAACGACAATTATTTCTGAACTCGCGACGACAATCGCCTCGGATTCGTTCCGCGACGAGAACCCGCCCCTTTCTCCGGGGTGGAGAGCCTCCCCGGGGGCGGCTCGGAACAATAAATCCCGTTGAAGGATTTTTTCTCGAAACTTCTTTCGCGACGGCGACCTCGAATCGCGGAAAGAAGAATCGGGAATAAGCGCGGGTAAATGACATTCAGCTTGTTTCAATGCTTTCCGAGAAGTCATTCTTCGCGACGGCCATTGCGGAACAGTAAGGAAACAAGTCGCGAATAAGGGAGAAATTCCTCCGGATTTCGCGAATATATATTTCCACCCCAGTTTTTTTCGTCCGAACAAGTCGCCCGCTTTCAGTCGCCCCGCATTCGAGGACAATGAACATCGTCGCGAATCTTTTTCTCATATTTTCACGCTTCCGTGTACGTTACTGTAATTCCGTCAAATAACAATCGCGAGTTCCTCGCAGGAGGGAAAAACCCTTTGCGGGGCACAAGACCTCGCCATTGACCCATCGTTTCTCGGGCTGAAAGATCCTCGAGCCGGTACACAATTAAGAAAAAAGAAGAAAACGTTGAACGGCGTTTCATGCCGCGGAGGGAGAGTCACAATACAATGCGCCACGGAATAATAACACTGTCCAACAGCCAATGTGTGTTGCGATATTCATTATACTTTTCTTATAGAATTTCGTGCGCTAATCACGAATCTGAAATCCGTTTTTTTCTATCACCCTCAGTTTCTGAGAAATTTAATTTTTTAAAAATTACACATTTTTCAACTTTGAACTAATTTTGTGACGTTATTACAAAAGATATTTCAGTTTTGTTTACATATAATGATTCTGTAGACTTTCCTCTATACACTGATATCAATTTTTATTGTATTCTGAATGATTATACAGGGTGTAACAAAAATGTTGCAGTTCCTTGAAAAGGGTAGTTCCTGAGGCGATTTTAAACAACTTTTTCCTTAGCGAAAATATTAGGTGGGGCTTGGATAACCAGTTATTAACGAAAAACACCGACCAATAGAAGCACGAATACAGCGGATGAATTTCAGCGCGCGCCCCAGCTTTGAATAGTATTGGCCCGCCATCGTCCGCGTCATCATTAATCCGCTGTACTCGTTCTCTGATTGGCCGACGTTTTTTGTTAATAACTCGTTAACAAAGCCTCACCTAACATTTTCGCTAAGGAAAAAGTTGTTTAAAATCACCTCAGGAATCACCCCTTTCAAGGAACTGCAACATTTTTGTTACAACCTGTATATATTTAAACAGTCATTAAAGGTAAAGTGACACCGATTTGACACCAATTTTTTGAGGTTATTTTGAGTATATCTTAAAAAGTAAGGGTCCAGCGTAAAATCCAACCACGCCACGCGATAGAGCGGACTTTTTTCTCAAGGAGACGTTCTGGAAAAGTGGGAACACAAATATTTTTTCCAAAGTAGGAAGCAAAATTGGTCCGTAGGCGCCGAATTGCCGACAGTGGTGCTCACGTCGCGTGTAAGTATAATGAAAAGTATAGTGAAGTATAGTGAAAAGTATAATGAATATCGGAACACAAGAAAAAAGTTAAAATTTGTTGGACAGTGTAATATTCCCCTGGAGCCAGGCAAAGATTTCGCGAGCTTTTCCCTGCCTCAATAATTCCTTGCCGACGCACGCGATCATCCCCCGCGCCCTTCGTCCTCTCCCGCGAAAGGGTCCTCGTGCGAGTATTCGCGGAAATATCCGCGGTGTATCAAGGACGGAGGAAGCCTTTCACCGCTTTCGTCGCATGCGACTGCGAAAGTCGGGCGATGCGGTGGCGACGCATCAAGTGCTCGCCGTTTTCAATGCGTCGGATCCTGACTCGGTTGACGATCAGACGCAGGATATAATAATTTCCAGCGGTGACGGTTGATAGAGTGAACACACCAGGAGGACGAGAGGGGGTGGGGGGCGAGAGTCGAGAGAAAGGCCGAAGATGCTTCAGTGGAGGAGAGGGTGAATGGAGGGGCTGCGTAGGTGAAACGAGAAAAGAGGGAAGAAAAAAATATAGGGGGAGACGGAATGGCACTCTCTGTGGACACTCGCCGCTCTCTTCTTTCGGAAAACGCGTCCCTTGACCCTCGACCCTTCCCAGAGAGAAAGAACCTCGTGAATGTAAACCTTTTAATGGCCCCCGCGACCGGGACCCTTTTGAGGATTCCGTTTTCAGATGAATAACCGCGACAGAAGACGCCGGTACCCGCGCATCCGCGTCGCCGACATCCGCGATTAAACACGGATCTGCTGTTTCTTGGTACCCCTATGTCAGTAATTATCATCGAGTTTGGTATGTAAATTTTTCGTAGCAAGTGCTCGCGAATTTTTTTCTTGGTGACTGAGATGTAAGGGGCTGTTTACATTTGAAATTTGAACATTTCTGGCGAGCCGAGCGTGGTGAAAGCTTTCTTCCACAGATGCGCGGACCCTTCCGGAACGTAAGCGTAGAGTCGAACCAAGACTTGGTCGGTGTTTAGGGAGGATGACTGAGGAAGCACATGTCTCCTATGGCTAGGGCTTTCAGTAAAGGTCTGACAATGAAGACACGGTGGACAAGATAGCCGTAGCTGCAGCGGCCTATATTTATATGCACTATGCATCAAAAGAAAAGAGTAAGAGAAAGATGTGGCAACGCAAACTTTTTGCAAATCGAGAGATTTATAGTGCTAATGCTCTATTAATCAGTGAGAGGATTATACAGAAATTTCACACGAATGAATCCCACCGACTTTCCGAAGTCGGAGATTTTCGACAAGCAACGTTCAAATAAATTATTTTACGTACGAACAATTTTAAAATATACATATTTTTTAAAGTCTGTCCATAAAGAAGATAAATGGCTGTATCCTTAATTTTATTCAAGTTTTCAAATATTGGCCCGCTATAAAAAAAAAAACCTTCATTTTGTTAACAGCAATTACAAAATAAATGGTTAAAAAAATTTTGTTTCCAAATGGAATAATTTTCATTACATAATTCTGTGTCTACAGTATCAGCACCCAGAGACACATGTTTATTGTTTATCACTCCAGTAGACAAAGAGCTAAAATTGTTAGAAAAAATGTGGACACCAGAATTTAAAGAACTATATAATCAACAATTTTTAACATTTTTAAAAATCTTTTAACTTACATTTATGATTTAAACTTCGTCCAAATCCGACATGCTACTTCAAAAAGATTCCGATGTCGCATCAAATGATCCAATAAAGAAAGCAGCAACAATTGTTTGCAATATATTAAGATATAGGATATGTATATGTAGATAGCAGAACATAAGAAATTTATCATATGACGTATACCGTTGTTTAAATATTAAGAAACGTCGAAAAGAAGTGAATGAATTTCGGTGTCAAAAAATATTTGGAAAATTTATAAGTTTAAATTAGAAGAATTGAATTAATAATTTATCATAACAATTTAGTAATCGGTTTAATACTTGTAGTGTTCTATGGGAGCTTAATCGTCGGTGAGAGCTACGATTTTCCATAAAACCAAAAAACATATTGAAAAACTAACTCGAAATGAAATATAAGATGCAATACGTTTTGCGAAATAATTGTACAAAATAAATGTATACAAAATGGGAGATTACATTACTGATAGATTTAGGGAAGACTATGTAGATATAATGAACGACAACCTCCCGAAACAGCAAACTATGAAACATGAATGTAGAAAAGAACGGGAAATCTGTTGCCTATAGACATATTCTTTCTTTACAAGCTCTGGGGGTATCGCGTATTTTGTTTACCTACCCCGGGGCCCGGGGCCCGGGGTTGCAACACCCCGTGGTGCGAACGATGCGGAGGACGCCACTACCCCACTTGCGTGGGTCCTGTACGTGTACCATTCCTTTGAAGATTCGTCGAAATACCGACTTTGGATGGAAACGGTCCGAGCACAGCGGCGAACACGGTTAATAAGGGGCAATACCCTCAAAGGCTTTCTCCTGATGTCTAGCTATCTCAGTCTGCACTCCTCTAGACACGTGCCAGAGTCGAGCGCCTAGCTGTGCAGAAGACCAAAACTGGACCCTCTGCTAGCAAAAATCACGGAGAGTCAAGCAAAGTCAGGGAACACGAGCCTCTCGCAGGCGAAAGTGCTAGATTACCATGCTCGGCTCGCCAGAAATGTTCAAATGTAAACGGCCCCTAAGGGATACAAACATTCTACTTATTTGAATAAAACTCACTATTATATTTAAGACATGCAACTTCCTTTGATATTTCTGTGATTTTCAATGACCTATTCCTTCTTTGTTGAAAGAGAAACAAATTTTGGACTAGAGTAATGGTTCATATTACTGACATTGCATCTATTAGTGTGCCTTCACATTTAAATAAGTTGTAAAAAAAAAGAGAAAAACATTTTGTTAATCAACTCGGACTATTGAACTTAATGAAAAAAAAATATTTTTCTTTTATTTCCATAGCCATTTCTTTTTAATAACTTATTTGAATGGAAAGTGACTAATAGGTTCAGGCTCACTAATAGAAACCAGTACCCTATCACATTTTGCACCTTGATTCTTTTATTTAACCCTCCGTAAACCAGGTGAATGCAAATTATATCGTAAATCTTGTAGAATCAATTTCACCTTATATGTATATGTATTATACAACCAGAAATATATGATTTGACTAAAAATAAAACTGCACTTTAAAATAATTCTGTATATAGCGTGTCCCAAAGTGTAAGAGCCGAAAAGGGGTGATTCATGGGGTGATTCTAAACAACTTTTTCCTTAGCGAAAATGTTCTTTGCGGCTTTGTTAACGAGTTAGTAATGAAAAACATCGACGAGCAGACACGAATACAGTGGATGAATTTCAAAACGGGCTCCAGCGGTAAGTAGTATTAGCTCGCCATCGTCTGCGTTATCATTAATCCGCTGTACTCGCTCCCCGATTGGTCGGTGTTTTTCGGTACTAACTCGCTAACAAAGTCGCAACGAACATTTTCGCTAAGGACAAAGTTGTTTAGAGTCACCCCTTTTCGGCTCCAACACTTTGTTTGGGACACCCTGTATGTGTTTAATAACAGAACCAAATAAAACAAAGATTTACAGCATTTATGAATTATATTTACCTCAAAATTTACTTCGTGTCGCCGATAAACCAAAAACATTAAAATTTTCTATAAAAATATACTAGGATTAATAAAAAAAAAAAAAAAACTGCTTACCTATTATTTTATAGAACAAAATAATTGTTTTTAATAAGAAACTGAATTTCTATGAACTTCAAAAAAAAGTTATACCAAACTTGTTATTCCTGCACTGAATTAATGTTTAAATATTTTATACACCCTAAAAATATGTTTCAGCGCAATATAATTACTTGAAAAGATATCGCAAGTATTAAATAAGGGGACAGTTCGGTCCAGAAACGATCGCGGGGGTGGAATCGCGGCGTGGAGGTTGGAGGGGAACCCGCGGAGAAACGAGCGTCGAGCTTTTATGAAGCGGCACCAGCGTCGTCGACGAGCAGCACTGTGCAGGATCGCCCTTTAGCCGCATAAAGCAATGGAAAAACATTCGAGGGTTCGCGCATAAATGTTTCTTTCAACATTATCGGTGCTCGGGCGAAGGAAAGGGGGGAACGGTGAAACCGGGGGGGGGAGGGTGGTTGGTTTCTCGGCACTTGAAAAATATCGTCGCGAGTCAAGATTCTGCCCGGGCTTTCGGCATAATATGACCCCGGAGGTTTTCGAGTGGGCCGTGGGTTCTTACCCCTCTTTCACCGTCCCGTCCCCCGCCACCTTTTTCTGATTCCTTCCTTTTTCACGAACGCCATTATGCGTCTCGTTCTTACGTTTCGCGATGTCGAGTGCGTGCAGGCATTGACCTTTGCCCCTCCATTTCGCGAAACGAAAACGCGAGGGGGTCCTTTTTTCATCCCGTCGAGTGGGTCATACTCTATGGAGAGGCACCGTTCCATCGTTGTTGATACCACGCTTTTGTCAGCGCATCGAACGTTTCTCCTGCAGGCAAAGAACCCGCGGATCGCCTCTGCTGCGTTTTGCTTCCCTTCTCGTCGATGTGCTCTATTTTTCAACGCGATTAGTATATTAGGACTCAACTACCAAATAGAAAACTTAACTTGCCCGTAGAACTCGAAAGGAGAAACTAATAAACTTCGATAACAATCTTTTTTAAGTTAATCAACTGTTGAACTTTCAGTTTTCAGTAAAAAATCGGTGAAAAGATAGAAATTTTGATAATCATTCATAACTTTATTCGTTTAAACTTTATAATACTGAAAAATTCAATGACAAAATTCAGTGTTTTAGAACACCCGGTATATATTATTTACAATGACAAATTATGGGTATATTTTGGTCTATTTAGAAAGCAATGTTAACATTATATTCAGGATTTTTTTTAAAAGACGAATAATGTTACGGTTTACAATTTTTTCAAACAAATTTTTTTTAACTTATGTGATTTTGATTTCAAGGTCTATTAACAATCTTAAGCCACTATATAATGAAATCGAAGAGCTTGAAGAATTTCACGAAGACTCTGTTTAAAAATTATTATTATTATTGTAAATGTGTAGAGAATTAACAGAATAAAAATATTTGCAAAAAAAGAATATTCAAGTCCATTAAAATTCTTGGGAACTACAGAATAGCCTAAGAAATTTCTCACTTAATTAAATCTGTTAATATATTTTGTGACTTACAATTAGACTGATTGGCTTCTGAGTCTTTCAAGCATAAATTTGTTGCAAAATTTTCTAAACGACAACGAAAAAAAAATATCATTTAATGTGGAAATTGTTTCATAAATACTTCATACTTCGTATAATACACAATAAAATACCAATAAATATATTTTCCTAACTATAAAGTAATTTGGGAATGAAGGGGTTAATGACCAATGCGCACGAAATAAGTTTGAATTTGACGCGCACAGAACGACACTTGCAAACTAATATAAGGCGTGACGTCTCGCGGTGCTAGAATGTTCATTTCCTCCGTGGATTCATTGGGTTAAGAAGTGTCTGCATCATTCTATTATTCCACAAAGTATTATAAAGTTTTAACCCCTCTCTGAATATCAAACATCATTCGTAAGCGACTAGGTTTGTTTTCTTCTTCTTTCGTGAAGCTTTACGACCGATACGCGTGAATAACCTCGAGCTTTGTTTACAGATTCGCAACGCACATTTCGGGAGAGAGGACACGGGGCAAAGACACAGGCGTCCCTTGTGGTTGGATATTTGATGCGTGCAGTTGTTTTAGTTTATTCGGCTTGCTAAACGAAAGTGTTACGTCGCAAAAAGGTAAACAGTTTAAACAATATATAAGAATTTGATTGCTAGGTTATGTTGATTATTCTATTTTCAATTGCGATTTGGTAGACGGAATCAATATCGATTAGAATTGAGCAGTTTTTCGTGAATTTCCGTAAAATTTGATAAAAAATCTAGAACCACTAATTTTCTTTATCGAGTCGTAAAATTTGTTCAAAGTTTTCGATATCTTGAGAATAGAAGGAAGGAAAATAAATTTATTAAAATTGACGAAAAGCTAGTCCATATATTGAAATAAAAATAGTAATAAAAATGGCATCAAATGTCTCGTTTAACAAAAGAAAAAAGAATGGCTTGACCATGATTTTAATATGCAATTTGTTCGAGGAAATTAGAAAGGGGTGCAATCGTATATTTTATTCATTCGTTTACTAAATTAGATCGTAATTTCGTCAATCGAAATCTCGTACTTAATTTTGAGTGCATTCTAAAAATTATGATTATTACGTAATTTTTTCTTGCACGAGAATCCTAATCGATCGATAATTCTTCGATTATTGGAATTACTAACTGCTAAAAAAGAACGCGTGGTGGCGCAGGTGTTTGGCGTCACTCGCGCCTAATCTACGATGCAGAGATCGTAAGTCGTTGCTGAATCCAATTATCTAATCAATCTCAGGCACACTAATCGTAATTATTTGCTAAAGTCAATCATAATCACCAGTCTATATCCTGACGAAGTGAATATGATCAACTTTACTGATAATTGCGATTAATGCGACTGAAGTTTTTTGGTACATTTAATTCGATTCACCCGGTCAACTTGCAATCTTCGCATAGTACGTAATTACTTGTCTCTATAGTTTTCGTTAATTAGTCCAACCAAGTGTCAATACTGTCACGATAGCACAGACCGTAAAAAGTTTTTACTCGATTCGTGACAAGTGTTCAATCGCGATTAGCAAAATCAATTTTCGATCAGCGCAATTACGATCTAATAGTTCGCGAGGTGGCGCAGGCGCGTTGTGGTCGCTGGTGACAGTTCCGTTTGGCGCGTTTCGAGTTCCTCGGTCGATTCGATTCGTTAACGAGAGGAAACGTCGTGTCGGCGTTCGTAAATCGCTCGGAGCGATCCCGCGAAAATCATTAGTTCCGTGAAAGCGAACAGAAAGAGTGTTACGGTTCTCTCGGTGCGGCGCGTGAGTGCGGCTGACAATAATGATTAGAAGTGGCTCTCGCCCAGGAGAGGCAGACTCTCTCTCGGAACAATAACGACGGGACGACGGTGAATGGAGAGAGAGAGCGCGAGAGAGAAGGAGAGAGGGAGAATGCAACCCCCCTCTGTTCCAGCCGACGACCAACGATTTATCCATTGCGGTTAAAATCAACGCAGCTCCGCCTACGTGTTCGCGGGAGGGCAACGGGAACCGTTCGCACAGGGTAAGTGCGTTGCACGCATATATCTAATCGGTGCCGTCGTGGTCCTTTCGCACTCGTCGCCATTGTTGTCGGCGACCAGCCACTGGCGGCAACGTAAACCTGCATTTATTTGCCAGCTGGTGCGATTCCGTCCCGAAACGCGCGCGATACAATGAAAATAATATTCGCTGAGGTGGGAAACCTCGTACACTCGCACCCCGACCGATCCGGCGGCGCAGCGGGCGCGAAAACTATGACGGTTTAAATATTTCAATGCAATACGGAGATCGAGATCATAATTTTACAGAGTTGGGCAAAATTTATATAAAACATTTATGTATATGTTCAATATTATTTTGAATAGTAAATTCTGTATAGTTCGAATAAACAAAAGGCTCAAAATAAAATATTTTAATTTTGTGTAGTTATTTGAAAAGTACGTAGTGTTATAAAATTTCTATTTTTCGAAAATCAAGTTTATCACGAAACAAAATCTTAAAATTCACTGATAGATCATTTTTTATTTAAATCAATTTTTTTTATTTATCAGGTAATATCAAGAATTTTACACGAAAAAATATGGCGCGTTCTAAATATAAATTTAGGAAAACAACAAAATTTTTGGACCGAATATTATAAATAGTATTTGAAATATTTTTTACTATGAAAATAGATTATAGAGACAGTTACTATTAGACTATAAAAAATGTATATTTGTAGTGGATCCAGAAAAATTAGTTTTATTATATGTATAAAGATGAGTATTTTAAAATTTGAAACTGATACTTTGGAAGCTATAATATAAATTGAAATAAATGAAATATTTCACTATACTGAATATGCAACGACAAATATAATTTTCAAAAGTACACACATGATCTGTAATAAAACAAATTATTTACTATTTACTATTGAAAACAGTATTTTATCCAGCTCTGCATAATTAAACTCCATAATTATTGTGTCTTTGAGAGTAGTAGATGATTGCGCAAAAATATGTATATATTTTATGATGTTGGTATGAGGATTTAATTGTGATGAGAATTTGTTTCGTTCCATTTTGAAATTTTTTTGGAGCGTTATTTAATAACGAATTTATAACAGAAGATTTTTGTGTGAGTTCATCGTGTATTTATTGTATTTGTGTAATTTATGATATATTCATTGTAATAAATCGGTTTAAAATTAGACTACTATTTGTCATAATTAGTATTCTATAAAATTCAATTTTGTATTAGATTACAATCTGATAAGAATATTTATTCAGTAATAAATACATATATTTTCAATGTTTATGGAAAAATGTTTTTAATTTTAGTATGCTTGCAATTGAAAAGATATTTAATACTAGTCGTAAAAATAGCTAATTGTAAATGGTACCTGACACAAAACTTTTATGGCCTACCTCTACATTTTTCTATATTTATATGTTAATGTTTTTATGTTTAATATACTGTATAATATAATGATATTTTTTTTCAATATTTCAATAATAAAGGTTGCAAAAGTTTACAGAGCAATACTATACATAGAGTCATTAGGGGTAAAAGAATGCACTTCTGCTGTTTTTGCTTCACTGAGCCGAAAGTACCATGATATTAGGAACACTTTTTTGCGCTGTCGGTAGCACATTTAACAGACTCATAAAATGCAACGAGTATTTGACAATAGGCCAAACGGTTTTTTTTTAAACAGCAAAAGTGCGTGCTTTTACCTGCTGCGTGCTTTTGCCCCAAATGACCCTACAGGGTTTGTCCAATAAGTATCGGGACTGACCTTTTCTGGCCAATGGGAAGGAGTGGAGAGCGGTTGCTATGGGCCGGATCGGTGGTAGGGGGTGTCGGATAAGCTAGGACCCGGACCCGGCTCATTTGCCTCCCACCCTTTGGAGTGTGCAGATCAGGGACGTCCAAAAGTTGCTCGGGAGGAAAGAGCGATCCCAAGTGCTCACGGAGCGTCGCGGCTGCGAAAGAGTGGTGGAAGGTGGAAGTTGGAAGATGATGGTGCGTAGTGGGGACTGATAGTGCGACGCGGCGGTTTACGGGTGGGGACTATCGACTCCCCCACCACTTGGTGTAGATCGTGTCTGAAGTGAAACTGTTTAGTGTTCGCGTCTAGAGCCAAGATCCATCGAGCCATCGAGCAGTGTTGTGCTATCAAATTTTGCGTGTCTAATTTCGTAAGCTTCACGGATCATATCAAAAATCTTCGTAGCAGAGTTTTTTAGTTTAACGCAAAATTTGATGGCAGAACGCAGCGATAGTCAGAGTCGCGTCAAGAGTCAAGATGCAGCGAACCATCGAGCAGCGTTGTGCTATCAAATTTTGCGTTAAACCAGGTCTGGGGAAACTTACCCGACATCGCTGTGCTACTCTTTCCATTAGTGTGGCAATTCCCCCTCCAGTAGGCTACGATTTCCCCTCACCATTCCCGCTGCTCCACACAGACATACCACACAATGCTCTCACCGTAAGTGTCACACAGCGGCAGAATCAAGTGGATGTAGTGGGGAGAACTTGGCAGGAGGAGAGTAGAGACCCTGTTGCCCGCGGACCACAGATTCCCCAGTCCTACTGTTAAACTAAAGAAATCTGCCGTGGAGATATGATCCGTGAGGTGTACAAAATTAGGCACCCACAATTTAATGGCACAACACTGCTTGATGGTTCACTGTATCTTCACTCTCGACGCGAGCACTGAACACAGACCACAGTTTCACTGCAGACGCGATCTACACACTCTAAGGCCTCGTCCAGATCTAAACCTTCTGGCGAACAAACTGGCGAGTCGAGCTTATAATGCTGGTACTTTTACCTGCGAGAGGCCCGTTTTCCCTGACTTTGCTCGACTCTCCGTGACCTTTGGTAGCAGAGGGTCCAGTTTTGGTCTTCTGCGCAGGTAGGCGTCAACAGGACAAGGCCTTCGAGGTCTTGCGCCTCATTAACCGAGCTCGCTGCTCGGCTCGGCAAAGTCGGTATTTCGACGAAACTTCAAAGGAATAGTACACGTACAGGACCCATGCAAGTTTGGTAGTGGGTTCCTCCGCATCGTTTGCACCACGGGATGTTACTACCCCCGGCCCCGGGGTAGGCAAAAAAACTACGAGATACCCACAGAGCTTGTAAAAAAAGAATACGTCTATAGGCAACAGATTTCCCGTTCTTTTCTACATTCATGTTTCATAGTTTGCTGTTTCGGGAGTTTGTCGTTCATTCTATATCTACGTAGTCTCTTTGCTAAATCTATTAATAACGTAATCTCCCATTTTGTATACATTTATTTTATACAATTATTTCGCAAAATGTATTGCATCTTATATTTCATTTCGAGTTAGTTTTTCAATATGTTTTCTGGTTTTATGGAAAATCGTAGCCCTCACCGGCGAATATCTGAACAATTTTGTTTATTCTTTTTATTGCCTAAAATTTATGCTGATTTGCTTGCAAACGGTCTGCGTAACTAGTGTTACAGGTTGTAACGTCGTGTACTCATCGACTGTTTCGAAAGATTCAGAAATGCGTACAATGGTCCGTCGGGTTCCAAATGATACGTTTGATTATGCCGCAGACCAGATATTTGGGATTGCCGAATAAATATTAGTATTGTTGTTCAATTGAAGAGTTAGAACTCACCGTCGATCTAAATAGACTTTATTAAAACTTGAGGTTCTGACCGACACTCGGTTGTGTGTACTTGTAAACAGCGACCAAATCTCGGTCCGAGATTCTATGGTTACTTTCCCGAAAAGGAGGGTCCGCGCATTTGCGGAAGAAAACTTTACCTGCTCGGCTTGCCCGTTTGCTCGCCCGAAAGTTCAGATCTGGACGGGGTCTAAAAAAAAGAGTGGGAGGCAAATGAGCCGGGTCTCTAGTTTAGGCTGGGCGCACACGAGCGTTGCTATCGACGTCAATTTCAACGCTCGTGTGTGCCCAGCCTTAAGCCTGCCATACACGACCGAACCGCTCGGTCGAACCATCACACAGGCGCATCTACACATCGGAAATGAAAATGTGTAGACGCATCTATGTAACGGCTTGACCGCGTCTCGCCGAGCGGTTTGGTCGTGTATAGCGGGCTTTACCTGACATCTTCTACCACCGATCCGGCCTATAGCAACCGCTCTCCACTCGAGGCGTAATCGAGCTCGTAGGCGAGCGCGACGATCGAGGCGTAATTGTACTACGCGCAGCGCCGCAGGACTCCTGGACGTCTCCGCTCGCGTCAAATAGTCCAAACTTTAATTACATTTTTCATACACTTGCAGTGCATCGTTGGTCCCCAAATTTTAATGAGACATTATTGATGGTGTATACTAATTACTGACCAAAAGTCAGGGTATGTTGGCACATCACACCCTTGACCCTCTCCTTGTAAGTTTAAACAATACATTTTTATTAACTTGGCTTAGCTCTTGGTGGAAACGGATCCATAATTTTTTTTAAACATAGCATAGCATAGCAGAGCTTAGCTTAGCTTTTTGGTGGTTTCCCAGTTTTAGGGTATTCTTTAGGGCACTTTTTTACTACTTGAAGCAGTTCAATCAATCTCGTACGTATTCAAATTTTGTTTAGTGGGTCAAACATGTAGGTATTATTTTTCACAGCTACAGTGACGAAATTAATCGTCCCTATAGAGTACTTTACGACTCGGTTCACTACATTTTGATGAATGACGATTCGTCATTGACGAAATGAGTTTCTAATTGCTCAGGTGACGCAAGTGTCGATCGACGCCACGTTATTTGCTTGCGGTTTACCTCGGTGATTGTAAGGTCGTTCGACAAATAAAGCTTTTGTGTAGCTAATATCGAGTCCCTATTCATATAATAAAATAATGGAACGATCGAGTTTGTAACGCCGTGCATTATTATTATATTAAATCACAAATTAATTCCCAGCTTAATAACTTTAATTCAGGAATTCGGACAATATTGCTCGTAATATACTTTTCCTTCCTTTTTCATTGTTAATGTCTTTGATTATGTTTTCTTATTTTTTCATATATTTTTGTTACATACTTTTTTGTCTAAATATTCATTGTGTTTGTGGTTTTTCATTGTTTGTCTTGACAATATTTACTATTATTGTGTGCATATTTTTATGTGTATATTTTTATTGTGTGCATATTTATGTGTTTTATTGATTCTTTTGTCTACATATTCTGTTCTGGTATATTTTTGGTTCATATATTTGGTTTCTTAATTATGTACTTACATCAGTGAATCTTTCCAGATTCCAAAAGAAAAATTACGAACTAAACATATTTTAATAATATAAAATAACTTTTATACTAAAACTTAGTGCATCCAGTGAAAATTGTTTATTATTTAAATTTTCTATTGTACTGAATAGGAATTTCATGTTTTATTATATTCTAAAATTTAGTTAAACATTGGTAGATCTCTTCAAAAATATGTTATACAAATAACCAAGTACAAAGGCACATTAATATTTACTCTTTGAAATTTCTTAGCCTGATTATTTGTATTTAAAACTTAAGTACCAAACAACCCACTTAAGACTTTCAACGCAAACAAACTCATCATTCTCCCGAAATACTTAGCTCTTCATAAGTGAAAAATTCGCAAACCCCTCGCCGAAACCGAAAAATCCCCAGCAATCATAGAAACAATATCCTGAAACGGCAAAGTACTCGACAAAACCGCGTTCCAAAAATTCCGATCGCCCATAGTCTGCCCACCGACCATTATTAATCGCGCTCGCGAGTACAGCATTAATAAAGAGCCCGGGGAAAAATATTCATCGTCGGTCTCGCGCAACTGGGAAGGAGGGAGGAAGAGAAAAAAAAAAAAATACCCGGTGTATTTGGCGACTAGTTGTCCATAAGCCTGCACAATTTACAATGGCATTGTCGACGGGGAGGGGTTGGCCGATGATTTATCGAAAATCGTCATTCTGCGTTCGCTGAAAATTCGCGACGATCCGGGTTGGTGGGGGTTGCTCGACAATGGGTTGCTTGTCAACGCCGGACAAATTAATCGAATCAGTGCGCGGATTTACTGGCGTCGGACCCCCTTCGCCGCCCCTCGACGAAATAATAAAAAAAAAAAAAAATGTATATGACACAGTGTGTCTCCTCGCTCGTTTGAATGCGAATAAACGGCGCCGTACGATGATGGCGCGATGGTTCGTACGGTGAATGGCTCCGGTCGATGGGGGAGACAGAGAGGGACGCGCGGACCAAACCAGGGGTGGGACAAGGAGGGTGGAACCGTAAAAGCGTATGTTTTGTCTCCGATTGTGCGGCGATGATTGATGATGCGGTTAGTGGTATTTTATTAGACGCTCGCGGAGGGGTCAATAGACAACGAGGCCTCGGATGAATAATAACTCTGTTACGCCGTCACTTATTAGGATTACCACGCGACGTTGTTTCTCCCGCAATCATTAGGACCGTACACGACTTGCCGCGTCTTTAT
Organism: Perdita meconis; assembly: GCA_030770465.2. Classification (NCBI taxonomy): domain Eukaryota; kingdom Metazoa; phylum Arthropoda; class Insecta; order Hymenoptera; family Andrenidae; genus Perdita; species Perdita meconis. The sequence continues at coordinate 8,291,445 of JASKOS020000001.1, forward strand.
TCCGACGATGCGATGAATAATTAACGCGCTAATGCGTTCCCAGTCGGTGTCTTGGCTTCGTGAATCAAGGATGTAAGAAAGTTCACGGCGAGGGGTTGGTTTAGGGTCTTGAGCTTCTTGGAGGAAGTGGAGTGCTAGATTGAGGATGGTTTTTTGGCGAATGGGATTTGAAAGGGGTTGCAGGGTTGCAGATTTATTGGGGGGGGGGATGAAGAAAAATTGATCTTGAGTTGTGACTGAATTTTATTTGATGCAATTGGGGTGGCAGATCTCTGTTCTTGTGATTGATAATTATGATTGATATTAGAAAGTGTTTAGAACTAGATTCAGCATGTAGAAAATTTAATTATTCAATGTTTAAGAATGCATAGTACAGTACTCTCTCGATATCTTTTCGCCGATACCACGCACTACGGACTCCTCGTTTATCCCCACTCTTCAGTCCCTCTTTCTCTTTCGCGCGCTGTCTCTTTTTACGTTCGGAATGCTACAAACACTTTGCGAAGAAGTGCGATCCACACGATATACTCTCCCGTCCGGTCCCGAGGCGCGAGAAGATATCGAGAGAATACTGTAAAAGTTTGCGACCTTGGTTTTGACCTATTTCTTAATTTCTCTAGACTCTAGATCTAATAATAGAATTAGTATTCACCAATTATGGAATATTACATGAACAGCAGAATGCAAAATATTTTTCATAGAAAATATCGAAGAAATTCGTGTCGCAATTCATTATCTTTAGCTAATTACGTCGAAGAAAGTAAGATTGCACTGTCTCGGTACTGTCGCGGTATTGTCGCGGTATTGTCGTGATACTGTCGCGGTACTGTCGCGGTACTGTTAGGGTGAGGAAAAGTCAACTATAATAGTCGCCCATAACTGTACAGTTATTATTATTACCTAGATGACACGACCTCTAATATAATATCCATTTATGGTTGTTTGGTTTGTTACAAGCGAGCTGGGTTTATTGGCCATATTTTCTGAAACTGCCGGATTTGTTGGGGCTCTTACTAATCCTTGTTCCTGGATAAATTCATAAGTAATAAAGGTGTATATAATTCGCGCAGATAAAAATAATTGTGTCCCGTTTAGTAGACCTTCACTTCTAAATAGTAATACTCCGTCGATACCTCTACCACAGTGTTATACAGAGGCTAAATGCCTCGTCGCGTCAGTTCCTTTAATGTTTGACGTACCAAATTTCGTGGCCTTGAGTAACAATGACGGCGTGACGTTGCCAACTTATAACAATATTGGGTAACTGTCCCTATTTGTGTGCCTATCCCTATTAGTTTGCCTTTATATTTACATAAGTTTCAGAGAAAAACGGGTGAAAATTAGTGGATAAAGTATTTTTTTTTATTAAGGTTAGGCTATGAATATATATTTACAGAACACAAATCTTGTATCTACAAACAGTTATAATACTATTAATATTTTTTACGAATCTGCAAACCGTTTGTCGCAATCACCTTCAGTTTTCGAGAAATTCGATTTTCTAAACTTTGGACAATTATTGTGCAAAAACCGTAATAGTTAATCGGTTGCTTGTTGCTTCAGTTTATTCTATGCACTCTCCTGAATAAAATGATATCAATCATTATTGGATTATCAACATTTAAACATGTTTAAACAACGCTCAAAGAGAAAAGGGCACTCGAAATGCACCAATTTTGGCAGATATTTTTCTGTTTATTAAAAAATTAAGGATCCATGAGAAAATCTGACCCCACCATGCGATGTAGCAGACACCTTTCCCTCAGAAAAAATTAACAAAAGTGGTAAGTTACGCTTGGTTTTCAATACAGAAACGAAATAGTTTAGTAAAACGTACGACGCTGGCAGCGGTACTCAACGGTATGATGGGTCCGCGTGTTCGCGTACCTACTGTTGAGTACCGCTGCCAGCGTCGTACGTTTTACTAAACTATTTCGTTTCTGTATTGAAAACCAAGCGTAACTTACCACTTTTGTTAATGCTTTCTGAAGGAAAAATGTCTGCTGCACCACATGGTGAGGTCAGATTTTCTCATAGACCCTTAGTTTTTTAATAAACAGAAAAAAATCTGCCAAAATTGGTGCATTTCGGGTGTCCTTTTCCCTTTAAGCGTTGTTTAAACATATTCAGTTGTTGATAATCCAATAATAATTTATATAATTTTATTCAGGAGAGTTCATAGAATAATTTGACGTAACAAGCAACCGATTAACTATTACGGTTTATGCACAATAATTGTCCAAAGTTTAAAAATTGCATTTATTTTCAAAATCGAATTTCTCGAAAACTGAGGGTAATGGCGACAAACGGTTTGTAGATTCGTATTCAGCGCACAAAAATCTATAAGAAATGATTAATGAATGTTACAGGTCAGTACAGTGTAATTATAGGCAAACACACGAATTGGGGGCACAGTAATATGTTCAGTGCCTATCGAAAAGGCATACAAATAGGGACAATAACTTCATCTCTAATTTTAATGAAAACTTAATGAAATCATAATATTTTTATCTTATAAAAGTGTCTTTAAAAAAAAAAGGATCAAGGAACCAATATAAATTTTGAACAAATGAATTTGAGACCTAATAATTGAATATTTACTTCATAAAGACAACGTGCTTGCTTAACAGCACATTGAAGGAACAGTTACTTTACGATGCAATAAGAATTGACAACACTGAGATATGACTATTTCTTTCTCTATATGTTCTGTCTCACTCGGTCTCACTCTTTTTCGACAACTATACGAATACGAACGCGCGTGCGCACCAAAATTTGAAACCCCACGTTTCGCCTCTGTATGGATTACTCTGTGTTTCTACTCCAAAATCTTCAACTCCTGAAATATCACTCAAGCCTTGTATCTTTTCCTCTAATAAAAAATTCGGAACTCCCCTAATATCCAAAAAACCCTTTTCTCACGATCAAATCACATTCCCAATAATGATCCTCAATCATCACCATGAAAAGCCGGGCTTGTAATCGTATTAACTCGGGCTTAACGACTCTGCAAACAATGGCATTCCTAATCAATTTTGGAAGGACCTGACACCATCCTCTTGTCGGTTTAGAGTCGTCGTATCACCGAGTTCACCAGATATCCTCTGAGCCACGTGTATCCCAAAAAAACCATCCAGGTAGAGAAGAAGTGGCAGTAAACCGCGCCAGTCCGACTTTCCCCGCCGTGTTTGCGTTTCCCTTGTGTGACTGTTTTCTGCGAATAATCTCATTACTTTAAGGGTCGTTATACGACGTGGCAATCCATTGTCGCGGAGCCCTCTCTTCTGAGGTCACGAGATTGCAAACAACGTTGCCTTGTCCGTCCCTTTTTTTCCCGGTCGTCCGGAGCGACGAGAACCTTGTCGAAGGTCAGACACGACGAGCCGTCGGTTAATAAACTGACCTTAGTTTTCGGCTTTACGACGCGACGCTCGGTCGCGTGAAAGGGTGGCGAGTTTAGGAACGGACAGATCTACGTTTGCACGTGACTTTCGATGGTTGAAATATTGACGACCGATTTTTTTGCCTATTTCGAGACATGCCTCGCTGTTAGCGTTTAGGTATTTCCTTGTTGGAACCGTTCTTACCTGTGGAGGCATTTCTGTCCGGTTACATTAGCACATTCTTGGTAAAAAAAATTGTATTTATTAGGTGAAAGTAGGTGTAAACTGGTTTGAAATATTTGGAGTCAACAGCATTGATTGTTTCCGGTAGAAAAAATCATCTGAATAGAATTGTAAAAAGCAAAAGAGACTTCAGACTGCTTCGAAGCATAGTTTTAGGATTATGCAAGTCCATATTACCATGGCGTATTTTTAATTAAATCTCCTTTCTTCCTTCTCTGCATCTGCTAATTAAAAGTGAAACGCCACCGGTTTCACTCGAAGAAATCCACCCCAAGTCGGCCCACAGAGCCACGAATTTATCAAAGTGTTATCATTAAGCGTCGCGAGGACCCCATCGCTCTTCCCCGCGGCGTGAAATTCATAACGAAGACTATTTCTCGTAATTACCCGATCTCCGACGCATCGCGGATTTTAATCAGCGAATTACCGGAGCCCAACCCTGACTGAGGACCGATCAAACGTGTCTGCGTCTGGAATCAAACGATTAACGCCCTTGCCTCGCGATCGAACGGAACTAAATCGTATGTGGAGATAAATCGCGGGGGAGTGGATCGGGGTGTAGACGCCCGTTTCGAAGGAGCGAAATCGGATGTTCAAAGTGCGCGGCGATAGGGTAACAGATAGTTAAAGCGTCAGAACGTTGAAGTGGCCACTCGAATCGTGCGCCTCGCGCGGGGGAATGTATCGGCGATATTTCAACCATGCGCGTCGCCTCTAATTAGAAAGAGGTCAGTAATTAATGCTAATTGGACGTCGTAATTATCTGCGGGATTGTGCGCGACGGGCTCGTCTGCCGACGCGAAACCGGCTTCCGCGTGTTTCATTTCGCGCCTACGACTTTTCTCCGGACCCCCGACAAAGTCGCCGCGTTTGATCCGAAGTTCAAAGTGAAGGGAGCGCGAAAGTCGACGCGGGGGTGGTTCGCGGGAGTTGGGGGAAATAATAAACGGTATCGCTCTGGGGCTGGGCTAATATGGCGGTCGAGGCTCGGAAAATCGGCGCTTTCTACCCTTCTGTCGCGGCTTTGACGCGCGAATTAATTTAATTAGCCGATTCTGACGACGATATTCCAACCCGTTCCATGGGTAATATTTATCCCGCGGTCATTGCTACTCTTTTATCATGAATTTCACCCTTTTTCTTGTTTCCTAGAAGTGTCGCGTGCCTGGGTAATTGGCGACGAAGTAGGGAGAATGTGGAGGGCTGGTTTCGAAGCACAAAGCTCTTCAAGTTTAAGAAATTTTCATTTTGAGAGAGAAGAAACTCGATTTTTGGTAGAATATAATAATACAATTTCTTTTTTGGACTCGTAAGAATTTTTAGGGGAAGTTTCATGGAGTTTGCAGTCACGCATATAATTCAGGATAATTAAAAAATTACTCCGAATTAAAGTTCAATAAGTTTTCAATCCCCAATCATGTCGAAAGCAACTCAGTATTCAATTACGTGTGAATTAAATTCCATCTACAATTCCCAGTCATGCCTCCCCCATCTTTTCCCATTTCCACCCACGAAGCGTGAAAATTCTGTCTCCTAATAATTTCCTCGTCGAAACGTCCGACGATATTTAACGCGCATACATAATGCAACGCGCGACCGATTGATGCAACGTTCAGGGAAGAAAGGACGCAGAAAAAGAGGGGGGAAGGACATTGAATCGTAGGATAAAGGCGAGTTTTGTCACGGGTGATCAAAATTCTTTGGAACGGTCCCATTGAGGCCCCCCGAGTGTAAATGCGGGAGTTTTCCTCCTCGGTATTTGTTTATCGAGCAACGTTTTCACTCGAGTTAGGCCGGTATTATTTACCCACGCACACGTATCCTCTATGGAAAAGCCTGTTGGCGCAGGCGGTGTTTATTTTTCTATTACAAACCAGCGCCCAAACGTTCCCTGACAGACGACAAATGGCCGGCCCCTTGCTACCGTTTTCCTCGAAGGGCCTCGCACCTTCCACATCGCGAACGGATGTCGGCGTTAACGAGATCCAAGTGCTTGGTAATCGACGTTAAGTAATAAAGTGTACTCGCATGATTCGCGTTCTTTAACACCTGTGTCGGCTTCGACACTCTCACTCAGTGTCCCAACGTGTTTGCCATGAGAATTCCTGCTGTTTCAAAACGATTCTCAGGTGGAAGGGTTTAAATCTTCCTAAAGACAAATTCCATTTATTGTAATTGAGCCTCGGGATTCCGTGGCGAAGTCGGAGGATTCTTAGAATAAATATTTATCTAAGAATATTGTTAGGATGAATTCTTAAATTATGAATAATTTGTGTTTGTTGTACTTTGAGATCAAATGTTTCTCTATTGTTCTGTTCTTAGAACCAGGTGCCATTATTTTATACCATTAATCTACAGAATTTTATATTTCCTTATAGGAGTCACTGATTTGCAACATATTTTTTAGTGAATGGAAAGCTTCAAATGAATCTGGAAAAATTTATACAGTATTTTTAAACTTTCTACATATACGTGGTTTGTTGAAATTGGAAATACATTATTATTGCGAGAATATAAAGTGAAGAAATACAAAAGGCATATTTGTAGAAATTTTCTAATAAATTTTAGGAATTTAGGTGCAAACTTTTATCAGACAAGAACTGTGAGCCATGGTAAAAACCTGATTGCAGATTGAAATTCACGATAGAAGAATACACAAGAATCAGTGTAAGCGTTCTTTGCAGCAAAAATTATATTGACCAGGGTAATTTGTAAAGGGTAAATGACGTTTGAGTCTTGTTTAACTTACAATTAAATTCGTCACGGCGCGTTGCCGAACGACGCATTAAATTTCGCTGTCCAACAATCCGTGAGATTGATTCGTTCGAGTGTATTAAGAAACGCGTACTCCGTGGCATTGTGTCGCCCGGTAAACAGAGTGTCTCCGTGGGGAGATCACGGAGCGTATCGTCAGCAGATTACGGAAACAAACGTTTCAGGGGTATTATCCGAATATAATGGACCGTATGACATATGTAACGGCGTACAGCTGCTTATGACTTCGGGTCTTCGTGCCACGGGATTTATAGATCTAAATACTCGTGGGTACCGGGCCTCTATCTCGTAAACTTTCCGACCTTCCGCGCGCGCCGCGTCGTTAATGCCATTAATACGAACACCGTCGCCCTCATAAAAGGGGATATTAACTTCTCGATTTGTACCACACGAAACGGTCTACTCTCTTATTTTGTTTCGTTCGAGTGTTCCATGACATGGGAGAAGATCCAGCGGAGAGTCATTGAAATGTCTGAAAGATCTTTATTTATTCGGGGGAAATTGGTTGCCATGGAATTCTTTTCTATTCGGGATAATTGCATAGAAAGAAATTTTAACTGCGAAGGATTTCTTTAGAATTACATATTTTTTTGAAGCACAATCGAAAAATGTTAATCTCCGAGTTCCATTGCTTAGCTTATTTCGAGGTAATATTAGCCATTTAATTGAAACTTGATTAAAATTACTTATTAATCAGATTATTGGTCTTTAATCTCCTGCATAAAATCCTGCACGTTAATCCTAGTTCAAAGGACGTCAATCGATCCAAGTATCCCGGATAATCTTTCTCAAAGGTGTATCGTATAATCCGAGAACATAAAACTCGAAGCCATCAAGTGGCATCGCAACCTCGTCTCTCGCCAAGTAGATATCGACATTACAACGTCCGCGAGCAGAAATCGAACTAATGAAACGAGTACCCGGTGAATGTTGCAACGCCGCGAGCAACCTAGCTCAATATAATATTCATAATCCGGTAATTTATCGCCTAAGGCGCGCGGTTCGAACGGGACAGACAGCTCCTCCGACGGCGAACCCGATTTGTAACAAATAAAACAGCTTATATTGTAATGATCGATACTTTGCTCTAAAGATTCGATCGGGCCGGGCTTATCACTCCGGACGAGAGATATTACGTCGTTACACGGACGACGAAACGAACGGTCCGCGGGGGCTAATGGAACCTGTGTAATTCCGCGCCTTCTCGTTCGTCAAGGCGATAAAGCCGAGTCGATGAGGACGCAACCGGGAATGGATAAGCAATCTTCTCAGCTGTCGCTTCGAACAGCCATGACTGTCAGTCGTCTCCGGGCCCACGCTCTTCGCTCGCATCGTAAAGTATTAACAGGACAATGCGTGACTGATTTCCCGTGGGCCAACTCTTTCGGACGAGACACTGGGCCTCATTAACTAGCATACTAATCTGTTTGACTTTTCACGTTCAACTGGAGTCTATTTACTTCCGTTGTTAATTAAGACGCAAGTTGTACTGGGATCGGGAAAACTGGGTATAGTTGTCACATTTTTCCGTTTTTAGCTTTCAATAGACTGCAGGGAATTATATAAGGTGAATGTCCCAATTTCTGCTCATTTAAGCGTTCACTCGTCATGAAAAGGATCTAAAAAATTTGTTTGCAGTAAAAATTTGCAAAGTAATTGATTAATACCTCGATAATGAATCAATTAATTCAAACATATTTTAAAAAGATGTTATATGACGTTTAATTATTAATAATGGCTAATTCAATGTAGTACTCTAAATGTCCGTATTTCTGCTCACGACAAATAACTCACAAAAAATCCAATAAAAATCCAGTAAAAATCCAGAATAAAATACAGTAAACGTTTTTAGTATTAAATACGATTTATTTCTGCACACGCTACGTTCGGTCCGATTAATTATCGAATCACAATGAAATTGCTGTTCTTCAGTCTAAGCAGTAAGAATACGATCAGAACGAGTAAGTTCCTTGTTCTAAAATTTTTTTCGTTGCTTACGTAGCACTTTCTTTCTAACAAACCTGTGCATTACTCGCATGAATGATCAAAGAACTTATAATTATTTTTTTACAATTATAGTATAAACGTAACATTTATAATAATAAGAAAAACACGAAGTGATTAGAAATCGGGACATGAGCAGAAATTGGGACATTCACCTTAATCTATTCGTAGTGATGGAACTGATTGATGTTCGAATCCCAACTTCGAAAGAGTTTCAAATTTCTTAAGACTGTGGAAATTTGAATCACTTCAAACATGATTCAAAGCTTGGAACTCTTGAATGTCTTGATCTTTCAGTTAGTTAAGGATGTTTACAATGTAAAAGCATTTGCAATATCTTAAACTTCAGAGTTTTTTCGTTAATATTTTGTTTGAACAAGTTAGTGAATGATTTGAAGTAATAAGAAAAGTAGGAATTTAATTTCTGTGTTGAAACTATAAATTCTGTATTAAATACAGTTTTCAATAAAAGGAATTGTTTAGGGACCTTTTTATGATGATTTATAAAAATATCCGGTGAAATTAGTACTGAATGATAAATAAAGTGCTATTTAACTTTCACTGTTTCCATATAACCTGTTTCAAATTTTCTCCAGCACTGGTTTTAAATAGCTTTTGTTTGTTTGATTATGACGTCGACTTAAATTTCAAGACTCCTAGGATTACAGGAATCTGATTCTTCAGCGCTAATCCCATGATAAAGTAAATAGGATTAATTAAGAAACCATTTAATCGTTGTTTAACTCCAAAAAAATTCTAAACTCGCTCCAACTCGATATTTCCAAGTTCCTCCTCTTCTCTGAATTCATTAGACAAGTAAGCATCTAACAAAAGATGCATGGATCCCATTCTTATCTCACAAACAGCAGCAAACCAGCTCCCTGTCTGCCACTATTAAGAAAATCAATAATTCCCTCAAATATCCCTCAACATCTCCATAGGATTTTACAGTATTTTACCAGCTACCCAAAAAAAACTCCGCATCACTTGAGATGCACCTTCCAGCGTGTTCTCCAATCCAAACGCAGCTCTTGTAGTATTCAGAGTCTCTAACACCTTTCTAAATAGAGAAAGGTATCCAACAAAGGTCCATCGATAAAAATTCGACCACCCTCCCACCCCCGACGCAACCCCTCGGTTGGAAGGCCTGTTATTCCGCTGGCAAACACAAGACGGGAGCTCTTCACGTCCGCCGATCGTTAAGTGGAAGAATCATCGCGGCGAACCGGTCACGATGCTCTAATGGTCATTATCATTTCCAAACAGCGCTGTGTGCCACCTCCGAACACTGCCAGGGGGTTGTTTGCGCGGGTCGGAGGCTCCTCCAGTGGCTTGACGCTTTGTGAACCGATCCTAGCTAACTAAACCAGTGTGTACCTTGCGACTGTTCCCTCGTTAATGCGACACGGACTCGCGTGTTACGTGTTATTCATCCTCGTTTGCCACTTTTTCCGTCAGCGGGGTGACAAACATCGGCGTTTTTGGTTCGAAGTATTTCTTGAAGGAAGCGATGCTTTGCGTGTTCAGCGGCGGGAGTTTGTTCTTTCAAAGGAGGAGTGCGATTTTTGCGAGTGGATTTCTGCTCGCGGATTTAGCTCAGTTAATACTCTTAACAGGAATTTTAAGTGGGGGAAGTTAGAGACGGGGTGTGAACTTTTTTGATGCAACGAAATCGTTTACGCGGAGTCTTTAAAGTTTTCTTGTGTAAGTTGGATTTCGCGAATTTCGGAATTTTGGAGGGGATCGTAGTTTATTGCTTTGGGATTTCAGCCGGGATTGTTTTATCGGATTTTATGGTACTTTGAGTAGATTAGGAGGAACAGAAATCTGTGCTCTAGAGGTTCCATTCGTGGCCAAAAAGGAGGGGGACCCAAATTCCTCGAATCTGTGTGTCTGTCCGTCTCCAGCCGCCCGTGTTTGGTAGCCAAGATCCCATGGTTAATGTCCTGTCGCCATCGGTACGTGACGAATTTTACACGTGGGTGTGAATTATATTAGAACGAATGACTTCGCGACCCCCCTTCCCCTTGGGCCATTAAGGGACATTTTTCGGGTAGCCACGTAGCCGGTGTTTACAAGGACAACTTCCTTCAGAAGCTCTTCACCTTTTCTCGAAACATTCGCAAGCAATGCCATTCCGAATTCAACATTCCTCTGTATGAGATATCTCGCGAAATACTTAGGATCTTAATTAAAACACTTGTAATGGGTTTAACTTATTAACCACTTCTCAAGAACTGAAAGTCTTCAAAGTCCTGGAAGAAAGAAATTCTTTTCTATCAATATTGAGGAGGTACATAATATAATCATTAGATGACTGTCATAAACAATTCCCTTTGGATGTGATTAATAGGCTGCGGAAGTTTATACAAATAAACATTTTTAAAACCGTAGATAAAGATAATCAACTTAAATATAAGTTTCTTGTACCTTTTAAACATTTTGATATGTGCTTTGTTTTCTATATTTCATGTGTTTTTACATCTATACACATCCTTATACGTTTCAGCACATTCAAAATCGCTATAAATGCATAAACATCTGCAGTCTAGTGATTAAACAGCAACTACTAGCCCAAATGATTTGCTCGTTTTATAATTCTGTTTATAATTAGTATGAATGTAACTTAAATCAGAAAATTAAGAAACACCAAAAGTGATGAAATTTAAATTATCCACAAGGTGTCAAAAAGTACAATGAGAAAGTAAAATCGTTGTAGGATAAAAGACTCTCAATTATTTTACTTTAAATATCGAATGAAGTCGGAAGCAAGAGGAAAGTAACGAGGGTCCCAGAGTAACGTCACTTCCCTCTGCCCTGTCCATTAAATCCCGTCACCTATACCACCCTAACGTTATCATAAACCCTAATACTGTACTACGAAGACTACAAAATATATTTTCACGTCCCCCACGGAAAAACGTCCCCCGAGTTCCTCAGTTCCTCGACGTCGGACACGCAGAATATCGAGAGCTATCGGATCCAAGAAGAATTCCACGCGGATGTGATTCGTACCGCCGAGAAGACGCTTGCACACACGCGTGTCCCGCCGATTCATCGGGACGTATGGAAGGGCAACCTTGCCCCGTCTGTGCATAAACAAAATGGCCCATAAAACCTGGAGGCGCTAATCCGCGCAGAATGCCGCCGCGAGGATATTGTCAAACCCTCCTGCGGACCCCGTTCGCTCTGCGGGAAGACCAGCTGATTCATGCGGCCATATTTCACGTCTTTATGCATCTGCGAATATTTCAGGCCTCTCCGCGCCGTCGGTCGGACAGAGACAGAGACAAAGAGAGAAAAAGGTGTCCGCGGGGAGAGTGGGTCCCCGAGGGAGGAAGGAGGAGGGGAGGGATTAGCTGACCATCGGGACGCGCGTCCGCGCGAAATTTCATATTAAGGGCCTATTGATCCGTCTATGGCGAAGAAGACGTTCGTGGTTTACGTCCGTGCCGCGATCCCCCCCTCTCCGTCCCTCGAGGTTCTCTTTTTTTGGGTCCTCGGGCCCCGTGTTCGCCACCCCCTCCCCCCGTGACGTAGCTCTCTGTTGAGGTGATTTCTGGAATTAGGGGGCGAGGATGCGGGTCCAGGGACCGCTGCGACGGGGCCTGAATGTGGCGTGAATTGGTCGTTTCTGGGACTAATGTTGTAATTGAAGGATGGAGGATGTGTTTAATGGTTTGTTTGGTGTTCTGTATTCTTGAGTAAAGTGTCCCTTTAAAATATTTTTTGTTTTTGCGAAGTTTGATTTTTCCATGCGTAGAAGCTTTTGAAAATATTTCCATAGGTCCATCTATGTACTCTCATAATTTGAATCAAAGAACTTATAAATTATAAAGTGGCTCGAATTAAGACTTCTGAGGCCGTAAATACTAATTGTACATCGTAAAGCTTTGCTGCAGAAAATTATAATCGCGGTGTAAGTGGAGGCACGGATGAAAGGAGAAAAACTATCGTTAGCCAAACCCCCCCCGGTTAAATTTCCACTCGATTGCATCGACGCTGTCTTATCCCGATCGTCAGAAATCAGCGGGGAATCGTGTGTTAACAAAGGGGCATGTGTCGCACGGTGCACATCCGCCTATTGTGCACCGGTTCGGGACGATTAGGAGCCACTAAACAGTTCTGGCTGATCCACTCAGATCGAGACTACTCGTTTCGGGACACCTCTGCTTAATCCTACGAACGCGGGATGCGTCGGTTAAATGAAAGAGGCAGGGGCACCGGGGGTACCAAATGAATAGATTGGCCGATAGATTAGCTTTTTGTTTGACAACGTTTGAGGGGGCCCCGGGGGTCGTCTCCATCGAATTTGGCTCGGAGATGCTGGTGAAGCAGAAACCGAATTTTAATCGATCCTTCTAAAAATTATTCTACCTAAGATCTTTTTATAAATAAAATTGTAAAACATTCTTGTAGAATAATAATTTCTTTTGCTATGGAATTTTATCATTGAACACAGTTTTCGCCGGAGGATTAGAAGCGAGTTAACCTTGAGGATGTGAAAATAAATTTCATATGTCTGACTTCAGAAAATTCCTATTAGCATTTTTAAGCTGCTGCACAGATATATAAAGTTTATATACATTTAAAAAATAGAAAAGTTAGTATTAGCTATGTTATACGTGCCCGGTGCCACTAAGGCCCAAACGATACACGCAACTGAGAAAGAGAGAGAGAAAAATTGAAGGGTATTCCGTACGGAGTACGACGAGAGCAAGATCAGACTCAGAGCAGACTCATCAGTAGGGCTACGACTGACGACCCCTGCCCGAGACTTATAGGAACTAATGTTCGGAACATATATTTATAGAAACGAAGGCTTGAATGACCACTTGCGCGAAACATTGAGAAAACTTGAGAATTCTTGAGTCACCGAACACCTAGCGGCAGACCTCCAAACTATCGCCAGCCATGACAGCCACCTGGCAACTGGAGCGATTACGCTATGGGACGTAACAAGCTAAGATCATTAAAATGGTTTTCTGGCCCTCTAAATGTTAATATACATCTTCAGCACAAAACTTCAGTTCAATTTCATAAATTTTCGTAGCCCAATTTTTACACCGTGGAGTAAAAATTGATGACCACCAGTTTAGCTCCAATAACAGAAGTTATTGTCCAGAATTAATTTTTTTCCTCGGAATCTCTGAAAACGAAGTGGAGTTCAGCTATCACATGAAAAAAGCTCGAATATCGAATCAGAAAATAATGGCGGCAGACGAGTCACTATAGGGAAAGATAAAATAGGTAATGCAAAGGGCCGAATAGGGCGAGAGGAACGCGCGGATACACGCGTAGACGCGTGGACCAACGCGATGGTGTAGGCCTCCAATGTTGGTAGGTGTACACAATCTGCGAACAATGGACGCCGAATGCGGAACAATGAAGTATACAAGCGACGTCACAATGCAGGGATCAGCGAAACAACGAGCGGTCTCACTACGGATTACAGGCAGATGCGCTTCAGTCCGCGCCAAATCCGCGCTCTCTACCTACTGCACGCGATCATCCCCGTGTTTCCTCCTCCTCTCGTCCGTCTCCTGTCTCCCCCCCCCCCCTTTCGATGCGTTCCTGAATCGTGTTCACCGCCGTCGATTACAGACAATTCGAGCTTTTTTATATCGACCTTCAAGGATCGCAATTCTCCTTTACTATTGAACGGAGATTTTTTTCGGAGGAATTTAAAAGTATTTCTTAGAGTTTGGTAATTTATTGAATTATTTAGGGAAGTGTTTTCTCGTTTTAGCTTAGGATTAGGAAGACGAAAAATATTTGGTGGTGGGTTTTAGTGTGGAAAATTTTAATTAGATATGCAATAGAACGCAGATTAATCGACTTCAAATTATCCATAATTTTTGTCAAACAGGGTTTCAATGATTTAGTGCATTAACCAAATTCGAACAAAATTTCAACTATGGCCTAATAATTACTTAGTATGTAATTATTAACACTTGTATTTTGGAAATATTATGCTAGGTAATCCATTTTATAGGTACAACAATTTTTGTTGCGATGTGTAATAGGTAGACTGCGGATGTTTATGCAAATTTATATTTTCAAAGGCATAGAAATCGAAAACCAACATAAATGAAAGTGTCTTTTATTTTCTAAATATTATAAAGTGTATTTTATTTTTGATATTTCATGCATTTTGGCATCTATGTACATCCTGATGAATTTTAGCATATTTAGAATCGCGATAAATGCATAAACATCCGCAGTCTAGTAATAGGAATTAAAAGGCTTAACTCGTCGTAATAAAAAAAATGTAGATTCTTCTTTAAAGAATTTGTTTATCTGTCACACCTAAAGAGGATTAAGATACTTACCCTAGGCTTTAGAAAAAAATGACTAGACTAGAAATTAATCCTATTAATTATTAGTTTTTAAAAATCTGAATCATACCACTTTTCACATTTGACCAAATTGAAAAATTTATTTCCGAAGGGAATAAAAAACACAATTCCTTAAAAAATCGTAGTAAGGTAAATGATCATTTCCCAAATAAGGGATCTTAAATTTTCGGTAAATATTCCAAAAATAAATAAATAAGGATATATGTTCTTCCATTCCAATACTATGACCTGTTCCTCTCTGCGCCCATTGAGCAATGTGCACCCCTTTCCCCCGGAAGTAGAGACGCACCACCCGCGCTCTCTTTTCCGAAGGTCCGGTGCAGCGATCGCGTTACCGATCGTCGTGGCCGTACAATGGCTGTACAATGGGCATCCTTCAAATCGGATATAATGTCGAGTAAGACGGGGTCCGACGGCAAACAGCATCCAGACGAAACCGTGTCGAATACTGCAAATACAGCGGGTGGGCGTTATTCCCACTGTATCGGGAGGCGACAATGGGGGACAAACTGCATGCTTGTTCGGTCGGTAATACCTCGTTGGGTCGCCGAACAGACCCACTCTCCCCATTGTCGATGCATCACCGGCGTATATATCCATAGACTTGCGCGCCCGTACATTTCGAGTAGATACGCGCGAACAATGGCATTAATCCGTGATTGTTGCTGGTGTGGATATTACTGGACGGAGAATCGAGGGCTTCTGTGGCTCGTTCCCGACTCTCTGGATGCTGGTAACACTGTGGCCCACGCTGGCTGCGACGATTCGAAGGGAGGAAGAGGTCATCCGCGATCTTCGTGCGAATTCCGATTTTCCTTTTCGATGGAGATCCTTGCATTTTAAAATCCTGAGGACGTGTTATCCATTTCTCGCATGCGTTCGGGGTTGAAGATCTTTGCTTTTTGAGGGTGGGAGGATCTAAAGAAGGTCGATCCCCGGGCCCCGAGCGAACTTCCGACGGCGGAAGGCAGCGTGGGGCATAATGATGAGCGTCGGGGATGTCGATTCCACTCGCGGCACGAATGACTGTTCCGCGCAATTTCCCTCGTGGCGGATCGAGCCGCCGCGGCGCGGGGAAAAAAGCGGAGCCCATCGATGGGATCGGTCCGAACGAGATATCGACGCGGCGGTACTCGCTCGCATAGGAACAGTGAAAAGAGGAGATACGATCGTTTCCATAAAAATCTGCAGACGTAGCGGTGACACGTAGGAAATTAAGAGATAGGATTTTAAATTGGAAAAATACAGTGCTCGCGGAGAATGAGGGTGGTAGGGAAGAGATAGTACCGAAGGGTGAATGGCGGTCGGAGCCAGGGGGTGGCTGCCGGTGGGCGACCGGACACAAGAGGGTGGAAGTAGGAAGCGACGTGGGGAGGAGGGGGACTGTCCGAGGGGGGTGGCTCTGTGGTAATTAACGGTTTAAATTGGATCTCAGTTGGGCGGCTTATTGCCGATTGTCGGAGGCCGAAGACGACGTAGAACAAAATTGAGAACAAAATTGCGCCGGGAGTCGAGTGGACCGATTGTACGCGAGAACGATAGAGACGGATAAGTGGTGGTACGTTATGTCGAAAATAGAGAGAGGAGAGAGAGAGAGAGAGAAAGAGACTGGTGAGAGATGGAGTGAGAGGAGGAGAGCGAGGCTGATGGAAAAGGAAAGGGCGGCGTTACTGTGTCCAGGGAGAGCTCATTGTTAAACTGTCTTGAGGGCTGTCCTTGCGGACGGAGCCAACAAAGAACTTCATTTAGAGAGAAAAAGACGGGGCAATGTGACTACGTCAAGCGTCAACAGCCGGGAATATCGATCCTATCGATAAACCTCTCGGGGATTTCTGAAAACGATTTTTATACAACGCTTCCGGACGATCGAGAGGGTATTTCGAGGTAATTCTGCGTTACTCCTTTATTGGGATTCTAAACATTTATTAATTAAATCTATTAATTAGTCTATTAACTTTTATTATACATTGGGTTTCCTTTGGGTTCGTTAGGAACTTTTTAATGCATATTATTTCATTAACTTTTCTTATGAATTAAAATTGTCTCAGATTTGCCTCCGATTTTCCCCAGATTTATCTCATGATAGCACTTAGCAAAGTGTTTCTTGTAATATGTAAAACAATCCCAGAAAATAAGAACTTCCGTTCATCCTTTCTCGAGAAGTAAATTGTAAAAGATATAGTAAATATAACTTTTGCAAGTATTGCATCTCTATTAGTACAAAAATGTTCTATAAAGTCTGTAAAAAAAACTATAAACAAGGAATGTTTTTCGTGGTAAAAAGGGAGAAATTTTATTTCTCAATAGAAACATTCATATACGAGTACATATATTATTTAAAAATTCGAAGATACAAAAAATAGAAAAAAAATAAAATACCTTGTTATTAAAAGGACACATTTTTATTTAAGTTTCAATTCATTAGTTGTGTCTGCAAAACTGAATTTGTATTAAATCTTCTGAACTAGACAATTAAAATATAGTGTCATCCAGCAATTTTTTGTTCAGAAACTATCAGAGATATTTTCTTCCAACTGGAATAGGTTAATTTACTTGCATTCGAAGAAGCTATACAAAATTTCCGAGATGAAAATATTTATTAATAACAGAGTTAATAATTACTTCAAGCTATCAATTTTTCCGCCCATAGAATAAACATAGACACTATAAATTATCAAACTCACTGAACCGTGAAAGGGATCTTCTACATTCTGCAACTCTAAATGATACAATTGCAACACAATGCCATTCAAGAATTTTTTGGTTTAAAAACTATGCAAAATATCATCTTTAAAATTTGTAGTTTCATTTATATACACCAAGAACCCATACAAATTTTTCGGGGTCAAAATATTCATCGATAACAAAGCTGCAAAACAAACCTTTAGGTAAAAGGCTTATCCTTTTTAAAACAATAAAAATCCGATCATGAAAAACAGTTAAAAAAATTGTACAACCAGTAATATTCAGCTTCCGCAATAATTCCGTCAAAGGATAAATTTTCCTATCCATGGACACAGTAAATCCTCAAACCCACACAACCGTGAAAGAGTAAAACAATCCCAGCCTCCGAATCAAACGAACCAAACTGCGCCCTCGGGAAGGCAGCATGCGGGGAAAGAATTTATTAACCGGAGCGCGGTCCATTGGAGCGTCCGGGTTCCAGGATCCGAAACGTAAAATCCGCCCCACCGGTGGTTGGTTCGAAGATGACCAAACTCCGCGCGGAATAATGCACGAAAGCCCGTGAATGGCCGCGCTCCTTAGAGCGACGAGACAACTGTTTTGTAATTACCAGTTTATCGGCATCAGTTTCCGATAGGCCTTCTTTCCCCGTCCGCCCCTACCCCTGGAACCGCGGTTCTGCGTCCCCGGCCCACCCCCGGTCGCCATTCTCCTCGTCCTTTTTCTCCCCCGGAGGCCGCGCAGTTCCGACTCTCGGTTACTCCGTTCGTTTCGGCCAGGTTTCGCCAACTCGCCGGGTTTGCGACGATGACGGTGGCGAATGCCACCCAGAAGGGGCTGGAACGCGCGCGGGGACGATGAAGCGGGGATGGGTTGTATAGGATGGATGGGTCACAATTAAACTCAATCCTATACAAGTTGTTTTTCTTTTGATTCGCCTCGCTCTCCCTCACATGACAATTCCAATTTAACCCGGGCAAGCCCGGCCTCTCGAACCTCGATCTCTCCACTGTCCTCCCCGTGGCCCTTTCTCTCTTACCAACGAAACAACAACGGCAACAACAACGACGACGGGAAACAAGGGGGCGGTGGGGGGCGGGCGCAGAGAAACGGACTTTTCGACATTTCAATCAGACATGACCGTCGTTGGTGCGGCCGAGCCCAGGGCCCCTGATACCACCCCTGGTCCAGGAGGCAGCGAACGCTCGAGTTTCGTCGGGGATGGTGGACGGGGTGCCCGGCTCTCTCGGTTTCAGCCAATTCGTCGGCTCTCTCTCGAATTCAATGCATGTTTTAATGAAACACTGCTGGCCCGCTGCCCATTGTCAGTCGCATTGTTGCCTAGATGACTGGTCGATCGAAGGCCTCCGCGCTTTTGTGCCTGGCCACCACCCTCTCCGCCACCCCCGCGGCCCCCTTCTCCCCCTCGGCCGCGCCCCCTCCTACCTCCTACTCGCTTCGAATCCACGGCATCGTGATCCACGCGCGACCAAGGCCGCCGCGCAGCAGCCCTATATCGGCGTTTTTGGAGAACGTCCAAAACAACGTCCAAGAACCAGCACGTTGGCTTCTTTCAACGGTGTACAACCCCGGGAGAGGCAGCGGCCCCCGTTACGTACCTCTCTCATCAGAGGCCGGGGTTCGTCCTCGCGACAAAAGCCGGCGCTGGTTACATTCGTCCTACCTACTCACTCGCCGCCGCGCCGGGTCTGTCGATAGTTTCAGTTTCGGATTTATCGCGAGCTAAGCCTGCCAGGGGGGCCGCGCGCCCTCTCCGCCTCGCCTGTTTTCGGAACAGGGTCGAACTAGTCTTGTTGCAACCTTTGTCCGGTGATAACGAGCCACTGGGAATCGCGATGGATCCGCTTGCGTCGCTACGGAATTTCGGGAGCTTTCGGGAATTGTGCACTGGGGTAATTTGATGTTGGGTTGTTGGACCTATTGGGATTTAGATTTTTTTTTGGTTTCTGTGAGCAAGGCATTTAGTATTTAGTCTTCTTGGGGTACAATGGACAATGGAATTTCTATTGTTTGCCAAGTCGATTATATTTACAGGTCCATCACTTAAGGAAGAAACTGACTCAACTAAGTTTATTCATTCAGCAACACAATCTCTGCGTAATACAGTAGTCCACGGATAATTGTTCGTTCTTAACCACGCGTAAATACTCCATGCTGTGTGATTATACTAGAGGACGGCACGGTCAAGAACTTGACTTTTGGGTAGCACTAGGGTCATAAAAAGGACAACAGCATCGGTCCCGAAAAATCAGAAGCATTATAGATCGAAATTTTCATCGGATTTCGATGAAAGTACGAGCAATCGATTCCTTGTACTTTTTCGATTAAAATAGCACCAAGCACGATGAAATTCGGATTATTTATACCGTAGATACGTAGAGAAACAATTTGCACAGTTTTAAGCTGGATTCGTTAATAATAGTCCGATTTGTATGGTATTTGGTGTAATTTTAATTGGAAAAACGTAAGGAATCCATTGCCGTTATTCTCGCAATGATATGTTACAAAATAAGAAAAAGTTCATATTTTATGGCAGTCATAAACCGTTAGGTGAAAGACCCCAACCACTCACGTGGCACAGCTTCGAGGGGCATCAGACCTGCCGAGGGTCTCCAAAGATCCGAGCATTTAGGTGTGAAAAATTTACGTATAAAATGCTAAAAATATAATATATTTATTTAAATTTTGAAAAAACGATAGCAGTAGTGAATTCCTTACTTTTTTCCGATCAAAATGACATCAAATACACAAGAGTATCAAATAGTTTGGACTATTTTTAGTTAATCTCAGCAAGGCATTTCTCGCGGACAATAAGATAAGACTTTTCTGGCGAGCAACGGTAGCCCTGTTTGGTTGTGCTGTAATAGTTGACGAGTTGTCGCTTGGTTTTTGTGTACGTGTGTCTGTAAATTAATTGTTAAAAATGCCAAAGTCCATTGTAAAGGTCTGCACTTTTAAATTTTGCCGCCGCGTGTCATAGATGGCAACATTATCTGGGCCATACAAGATGGCTGACAGTCCCTCCCTTTCACAGCGACACCCGCATCCCCCACATACCTACTTTAGACTCCGTCTGATAGATTCAAAGTTGAACAAAATATTCTTTCAACGTTATCACTTCTCTAAAAATTTCACAAATACAGCAGTGATCTTGTAAATATTCTATCAGCAAATATTTAATTCAGTATTCCTTCTCCAAATCAGAACATTCTCAAACCTTCAAGACATCCTCTCTAAATCGCAATTCTTCCGCTTTCCACAACATCAAACCATTCCTCCACCATTCTTCCTCATCTCATAATCCCACAAAATCAGCAATATTCCTGCACACGTTTTCCTCTGATTCCCCTCTCACCTCAAATTACAAGACATTCAATCCACACCATCGTTCGCGAGATCCATCGCCAATCAAGCTTCGCCATTTCTCAGTCCTCGAAATGACGCAGTGTCGCGTCGGTGTCCATAAAACGAAAGTAATACACACGTATCCCAACTAATTGGCCTGGAAGCAACCGACATCGCGACCCTCATACCACCCAATCAGTCAAGGTATTTTCAGAATCGCGGGAAAATTTCGATCCCGGGGCGCGTGGGCGCGCTCGTCCCCTTGAATATTCAGCGCGTGGCAACGGGAAATCTGGAATATCCAAGCGGCCGCGCATTTAATTACACCGGGCTTGTGATACTCGCTTGCGCGCGAGCGCGCGCGTTTGGTCGCCGCCGCGCGGATTGTCCCGGCATTTTTCCCCGTTGGCCGCGATAGAATAGCCGCCGTTGAATGCCTCCGCGGCGCGGATTGGCGACGATAAGATACGTGGCTTTTCATCCGTGCACGGTTAGCAGCATTGACGTGTACGTACGCCGCGACTTTTTTTCCCCCCGTTTGTGAACGCTGCGGCCGTCGTCGCCGCGGCCGCAGACAGAGGGGTGGTTAGGCGGGCGTTATTGTGCCGCATTATCGGCCGGCCCTCTCCTTCGGATGCCGCGCGCTACGGCACAGGAAAACTGGGGACAGAAGGGGGATGAGACGGGGATGACGGGGGTGTGGGACGCTTGTTTCGACGCTGACGTACAGTCCTGGTGCTCGCCGCGTTCCTTTCTGCCTGGGGAATTTGTATGCATTGTCCGCCGGACACCCGTGTACGTGGCATAATAAAAATCCCTGTCGCCGGTTCGATCCGAGGAGAGAAATATGTATCATCCTTGCCGCTCACGTCGACGCGACTCGTGGAATCATCCCTGTCCCCGACAATTTTTAGGGAATTCGCTGATTTTCGCTCCTTAAGAAACTTTATCGATCTTGCTGTCGCGGGAGTTCATTGATTTCTTGTTGGAAAGAGGGTAATTAAGGGGTTAAACTACCTTGACGCAACTTTCTTTTGGCAGCTTTCTTAGCCGTGACAGAAGTGTTCATGAATGATATGTAGAAATTTTTTATTTTAAATTTTTCCTTACGACAATGATGCCGAATTAAGAGCATGCAATGATATATGTATACAAATTTCTGAAAAAGAATTGGATGACAAAGATATTAAGTCAGTTTAAATTATTTATCATTTCACAGAGTTTTTTTCATTTTACCGCAAAACAATTAGCTATAATTTCAAGTAGGTAAGCAATTTCCCATTTTTTGAGGTATTTTAAGCATTTCACTTGAAACTAGGGCTCGGGATTTCAAGTGAACCGAGTGAGATACCCGAGTACCCGGGTACTCATGAGATACCCGGGTATACCAAAATTATCCGTACTACCCGGGTATTTCACGGGTACCCGAACGCATGAGATAGACAAGAATCTCATGCCGAATTAAGCCGATTTGAACCGAATTCAACCGATAGGTTTTCGGTACGTATTTGTGGCTTTAAAAATAAAAAAAAATTTCAGAATGAAATGAATTCTGTATACATGATGAAAATTAAATTTAATGGACCGTGGGTATGTTGAAAATGAGTTCGCTCTCTCTCTCTCTCTCTCTCTCTCTCTCTCTCTCTCTCTCGCTCTCTCTCGCGCGCGCTCTACTTTGAAATCCAGAAACACATACCGAAAAACTATCGGCTCAGTTCGGCTTAATTCGGCATGAGATTCTTGTCTATCTCATATGTTCGGGCACCCGTGACATACCCGGGTAGTGCGGGTAATTTTGGTATACCTGGGTATCTCACCCGGGTACCCGGGTACCCGGCTATCTTATAATCAATAGCCCTACTCGAAACACGAAACAACAACAGTAAAGTACAACAACATGGTTTTCCTGAAGAAAGTAATAAAATTAATTACCAAAACCCTAATTAACCCACAGACAATTTCAAAGGTTTTGACCATTCTGATGCCAAATAAATTTCATTTTTCAAAGAGACGGACCTTCCGACAATTAAATTTACAGTTAACTTTTACCGAAAATTCACTAGAATTATATTCATTCAAATTTTTGTCTATTCCATATTGAATTGAAAACTCAAAAAGAACTGTTTCTTCGTGCCTCAACCTAATCCACTCCACTCGCGTGAAATAATAAACCGAATGACTATCCGTTGAGTAGTTAACCGCATCCAAATGTTTCCTTTGAGTCAGAGGCACAATAAGTTAGTATTTCCAACAATACGCCAGTCGCCTCCTCGCCCCGTCCGTTTGCTTTTATTATTTTAATTGTCATCAGTCACATCATTCGTAAACTTAATATACCTCGAACAATGGTAACCAGCAGGTCAGGCCATATACATGTCGAAATTTGTAAAGGGTTATAATTCCCGTTAACGGTCACAATCGACGCATTTCCTTCGTTTCTTCGATTTAACGACCCGTTGTGAAATCGTGCTCTGTCGGTCTCTAAATGACACCAATTCGACCGTGAAACTTTCTTGAATTATGAGTCGGCCTGCTCAACTTTTGTAAGCCGATACTTGACTTACGATACTGACGACACTGAACTTGATCCATATCGCAGACTCCAACATTTTTCACACATTCCTCAATGTGTTCCTACATTTCAGTTATCTTCACTGAAAATTCTTGATAATTTAGGTGATTCAATTTGAAAGGATTTCCACCTCGAACGGGTGGTTAATAAAAATCAGGCCTCACAAAAGAAAAAGGGAATTTTCTCGCGAGATGCTAGTCTGTCGAGGATGCTGTTCGTGGAACAAGTGGAAGAAGCAAGGGGGAAGGAGGGAGTAGAAAAGGTGGATAGATTCTGGTCTCGAGGCTCCAGCGAAGTGTCCGCGGACAATGGCGAAACGAGTCCTAGGCCCTGTGAAGGGATAAAGGGACATTATCCCCGGCAATAAAGGAGGTCCAGAAAAGGAGAGTGCGCGAGTTGTGCGAAGCCATGTTTTTCATCCATTGTCACCAAATATAATGCCCGCGCACAGTCTCGGTGGCGGAATCTCTGCCAGGTGCTCCTCTCGGTTCTCCCCTCCGCCCCTTCTCCTCCTACTCCTCCTCGCTCTTCCTCGTAGACGGCAACCCCGGCATGCTGATGTCCACTCGCTGCGGGTGTCGAAGACTCCCTCTTCCCCTGTCTCTCTATGTGCGACAGTATTCGCGATGCATTGTCACGAAGCGACAAACAAACGACCGAGAAAAGACCTAGGCTAGGATCAATGGGCGAGGATATTCTTTGAAGAAGGTGACGGCGGTTTGAAAGGGGAGCCGAAACTTTCTGCCCGATTCTTTGAACGCCTCGGACTGGTGTCTGCGTAGACTAATTGATCGTTGGGGTAAATTTGTTTAATGGAGACCTTCTTTGGTGAGTTTCTAGAATGAAGTCGAAGGGGGGAAGAAAGTAGACTCTGGGATGGTTTGAGGATTTTTAAAGTTTGTGCACGCAAGAGTTGCTCTTTTCTTTGCTTTTCGGAAGAAGCTAAGGTTCGGGTTTCATTCTTCTGTAGGCATTGATTCACTCCTGCAATGTGGTGCATATTCTACTACTTCCTAATTTATTCATGAAATGGAAGCATGTGCCTCTGGGTTTAAGAGTAGGACTGTTGTATAAATTGGGTATCTGCATAGAAGTTATTAATTGTAGACGTGAATGTGTAACCCTTTGCGAACCAGGTGAATAAAAATAATATCCTAAATCTTCTGGAATTAATTTCGTATTAAATATTATTCAACTACAAATATATGATTTGAAAAAAATGCACTTTAATGAAACAGAGATTACTAAAAAACAAAGTTTTACAGAATTTTTAAATCGTATTTATTTCATGTACTTTGTGAGGTGTTGATGAAGATCCTTATTGCAGAATTTTTTAAATGAAATCGAAGGGAGGAGAAAGTTGACTCTGAAATAGTTTAAGAATTTTTAAATTTTATGTATGCAAGGGTTCTTTCTGTGTGAATATTTGGAATATCTTTGTTAGGTGTACTGAAGAGGAATTTTTTATTTTAAACTCTTAGATACGAACTACTGTTGATTAATAATTGTTAAGATTAAATAGATATAAATTATCCTCAATTCTGGCAAATAAGAAAATGCTGCTATTGTATTTATTTAGTAATTCCATAAAATATATATGCTACTGCTTTATTTATTCTCTTGAAACCAAAATTTCAATGATAAAGGGATTAAAAAAAATTATCCACAAATTGGAAGGCAGTCGTACAAACCAATTCTCCAACTTTCCGAAATTCAACTGTTACATTGTTCGTGAACAGTTGGCGAACGCCGCGCCGTGGAGACGCACCTTTACGGCCCATTCATACTAACCGTTTAGACGACTTCAGGCTAGCGTTCGTCAAAGCCTTTCCCCATAGGTTTTAAGTGGTAACCGTATGTCGGTCGACGGACAGTGTAGTCTGAATGGCTCCATAAGAAACCCATTGAAGAAAGTCTTGACGCCAGCAAGCTGACGGATAGTGTGAATCTGCCCTTACACGAACTGTTGAAAACCCGTATGCGAACAGGTACGCGAATAGATGATTTCTACGAAATTCAACTGTTATACTGTTCGTGAACAGTTTGCGAACGCCGGTGGAGACGCACCTTCACATTTATGAAGGGATTGCGTAATGATTATAGAAAGTTTACGAACTGCTTACACTGGCGTGTACGCAGTTTTACATAATCCTAAATGAAAATTTCTTAGCAAACACCAGAATCTAGATATATGTACACTACTCAATGTAAAATGTGATATTTTACAATCGCTCTTAAGCCGACAATCCACCAGAAAGCTAAGCTAAGCTATGCTATGCTATGTTTAAACAATACATTTGTATTAACTTAGCTTAGCTCTTGGTGGAAACGGATCCCTAAAAATGTATCGAAGCTAATTTTTTTTTAACATAGCACAGCATAGCAAAGCTTAGCTTAGCTCTCTGGTGGATTCCCGGCTTTATACATTTATTAACAATTACACCGACTCGTTCGTATTGATATCCTTTGAGCATAGTCTTTTGTTTTCCAATACGGTCTTCTTAAAGAGGCTTCATTCAACCCCGTCGTTCCCTCGCAGTCATTTCTCAGCGAGTCCGCAAGCGAATTCTCCATTTAAAATTCCCCATATTGTATCACAAAACCAATTATCCTCTCTCCGATGATAACTCGCAAGATTGTCCTTGAAAACCGCGGGCCGAACAAAAAGGACAGGGCGCCGTGAGCATCTTTTCTCGCCCTTTCTCTTCCCTCGGGGCGTTTTTCTCCCCCTAAACGGCGCGCAGGACGCGAACACACGGTTTGCTCTCTAATTAAGTAAATGCCTGGCAGGTTGCACGCGGCTGCGGTGAGAGAGACAATGTTTCGCAGTTTCGCGAACACACCCTCGTTTCGTCGGATTTACTCGCGCCCACACACAGAGAGAGAGAGAAATTTGCCCTTCTTGCGCGAGCACACAGAGAAAGAAAGAAAGAGAGAGAGAGAGAGAGAGAGAGAGAGAGAGAGAGAGAGAGAGAGAGAGAGAGAGAGAGAGAGAGAGAGAGAGAGAGAGAGAGAGAGAGAGAGAGAGAGAGAGATACTATCTTCTTGTCGTTTTCTCCTCTTCCTATTCCTACAGTTTTCTCTGTCGCATCGGCGCGCGGGTGGTTCGGTTTAATTAAATGCTTTCAACGGGGCGATTTCAGAGGCGAGGCTGGGCGGCGCGCGTGAAAGCCGCGCAAGAATCGCAAGGTGTCAACCTAGAAAGAGATCCGTGAAACGCGGCGTGTGCGCGCACACAGGCCGGAAAGAGCCGAGAAGAAAACCGTGCGGAGGGATACGCGGCGGGGGGGAGGGAGGGAATAAAAAGAAAGAGGAGAAAGATCAGAGGGAACGACACAGAGATTCCTGGCCGCGCGCGTCTGCCTTCTCGCCTCCTTTTCCCGCCGGCGTAACCCTTGCCCTTTTTATCACGACGCGACGCCGACCCGAAGTCTCCTCTTTCTGTCACTTGAAGCGACTGCCTCTGTTAAGACGTCAAAAAGCAGGCGAGAACCGTGTAACTCTAATTGTACGCGACCTGCCACTTTGTCGCCCGCCCAACCACCCTCCGCGACGTCGCCTTTCACCGCGCCGTGTGCCGCGCTCTTCTCGCGCCTCGAGGCTCTGCCTTCGGAGCCGCTCCAGCTCGTTAATACGCGAAACCACCCCTCCCCCTCCCCCCGGCGAGGCGCGGGGGATGATGTTTATTAGTCGGGCCGGGGGGAGAGATCGCTCGCCCGAACGCTCCGCTTAATTATCGCGGCAGAACGGCCAATGACGAACAATCGCGCTTTGTGCCGCCACGGAGGCGTTCAGCCAACTTGGACGCTTTTCTGCTCTGCCTTGCGTCGAGTCGAGCGTGCCGACCTTATTGGTTTATTATTATATTAGTATTGGGGGCGTGAAGGCATAATGGGCACGTCGT
This sequence comes from Perdita meconis, assembly GCA_030770465.2. Taxonomy (NCBI): domain Eukaryota; kingdom Metazoa; phylum Arthropoda; class Insecta; order Hymenoptera; family Andrenidae; genus Perdita; species Perdita meconis. Next base: position 8,318,736 of record JASKOS020000001.1, read on the forward strand.
AAATGTGGGATTGATGGTAATATTTGTTAGAATGGGAAGCTCGATGTTTGGGACTGAGAAATTTAAGGAACTCACTCACAGATTTCGATGTCGTTTCTACACGATTAAAGCCAGATTCACACTACGCCGTAACGTAACGTACCGCACCGTAGCAGCCGTGGGAGCAAAGAAGAGGACGGATCTTCTCTCTTCTTCCCTTCTTCTAACGCTACGTTACGGTACGTTACGTTACAGCGTAGTGTGAATCTCGCTTAATTTGAGTTTTATTCTACGTTAATGTTAATAACCTTTAAACTACTTAAATTATCGACTTCATTTTTTCTTTTACTTGACGCATCAGTAGAAAATCATATGCTTACAAATATTTTTAAGGTACTAGGGATGAAAAGACTATTTGTAAGTGTTTTTTCCTACATTTTCAAAACTTCAACTTTTATACGTTTATATTTGTAACATTTGAGGCATTTCAGGTACCATTAGAAAGCTCATTCTGTTTGTTGTTCAACGAGTTCCTAATCGTGGCCTAAGAACCAATTGTTCTTAAAAAAACTTTAACAAATTCTAGCGGAAATATGATGATGGTCACACCATTTAGTGAGCATCATTGTCGAAATAAAAAAACAATGTGTCGATTAGTTGTCATAATTTTGCAAATATTCAATGTTTCGTTAAAACCTGTGAGTGACAGTTCTGTAGAGTTCCTTTTGAGTTTGAGCGACTATAATTTCAAATTATAGGGAATCATGTTTTTGTTGAAAGTGAAATTTAATCTCTCGGGAGTGAGCAATTCTCAGGGGTGATTCTTTGAGTGTTTGAGTATCTTCTATCTTAAATAACAAAATTGAATGCGTATAAATTAGTAGTCAAAACCTCGGTAAAACATCGTAAATTCATTATAAAATACAAAAATTTGAAATTTTTAAAAATTTTGAAATCTTTTATGAAACTTCTTTCGCAAATAAAAACAACTTAATATGCATTTAAAAAGTGAAAACCTATAAACTCCGAAAGCAGCGCTCCTTTCCCCAATCTCCAATTGCCAAAAGCTCGGCGTTCCCAAAAGCTCGACCCCCAAAGGGCTCGATCCATCAATTACCCCCGCGACGCGGCGCCGAAACAAACGATCCAGGAGCAAGCGAGCGGTCGCGTAACAAGTTAATAAGTCGCATCGCGCGAGCGCAGGCGTTCGCGCGAGTAACCGCGAATGCTGGTCGCGCGTCAAGGCTTTTTCTTTCGTTCGCGCGAAACGGGCTTTCATGAGTTTCATGGCTGGTCGAAGGAGAGGGTTCTCTCTCCCTCTCGCTCCCCGGGGTGCGAGTTCTCTCCTCTCCCTCGCTCATAATTGGCGTTGAGCCCTTTGAAGTCTGGCGCTCCTGTTCTCGGCCTCTTCTCTTTCGCCCGTGCGCGCCCGCCTAGCGCAGCGTTTTTTTTTTTTTTTTTTTTTGTTGACGGGTGTCGCGCGAGCGCGCCAGGCGGAATTTTAAAATCTGTCAGGAGCGGGAGGAGGAGGGGGACGAAGATCGGCGCGCCTCGAATCGCGAAATCACGCCCCTTGATAACGCGCCGGTGTTTCCTACTGCACAGGGCGCGGGGGTGTCGAAGGGTCGAGGGCTCGCCGTTGCCGCAATCAAATTAGAGAAATTAGCGACCCTTCTTTCGGCGGGGATTAAAAAGAACGGGGGAAGGCTCGATGATTGGATTGCGTAAGGCACTCGTGGGATACTGTTTTCGGCCACCGCAGGATAAAGCTTCCGCGGATGAGAGAAAATTAGTCGTTAGCGATCCTGGAACGCGGTCATATAACAAGCCGCGTTTCAATGAAGAAGTCGCTGGAGCTTGGCTCTCTTTTTTGCCAACGCGCCGAAAGAATGGAGAACGCGGTCTACATGTGTGTGCGGAGGCACGCGTGGCATTCGGAAAGGTGTGGGCGGATTAGTGACTTGAGGGTCGGAGAACGTGGAAAGTAGAAAATTCATGAATTTTTGGGAAGGTGGGACCACACTTTGTGTTCTCTTTGATGGCGCGGTTAGAGAAACTTGGATATTGGTTGTGTTTTATGTTCGTAGAATTTTAGTAAAGTTGATTTTCACATATTTTTTATGTTTCTTTGCTGATGAATTATTTTTGTCATTTTGAGGCTTGGCGTTGTCTTGCTGAGGCGTTTAATGAGATATTTGCTTAATACAATATCTTTCCAATTTTTCAGAACGATGAAACTGTTCTTGAAATCCAACTTCGAAATAAGTCCATTATTTGCCTGCAACGATTTGGATGAAAACTTAATTACAGATGTACAAAACTATTACCTACAACCTTTTTGAAGTGGATTTTCAATAACAATTCTATAAAAAGATAAAGAATATTTCTGATGAAAGAAAACGATAAAATCATATTTTTCCGCATAAAACTTGTATTTTTTTTCCTTTCAAAATTCTACTTCTACTTTTATTACAAAACTTCCTTTGCTTTAAGTGTCAATTTATTCACCTTTCCGAAATAATTACCTTAAGAAGGTGCACTACATACACAGCTTTATATTTTCATTGAGAACTTTAACATATGTTTAGATATTTAAATTTGTTTTTATTAAAGCTCATGGAAAGACGATTAAAAATATTCAAAAACATTTGCTCTAACGTCCTTCATAGTTTCACAATTTGCGTTTAAAGAAAGTCCTGTTTTGGAGCCATGAAAAGTGTCCCACCCCCTTTTTCCTAAATTTTCTGGCTCTGGAACTACTAAAAAAAAATTCAAGAGTATTTCTTCGATTATTTGTACCTACTCAAGGAAAATTAGATCACCCAGTATTTTTTTCCTAATTTTCTAGACCATTGAAATAACGTCTGAAATCCAGTACTCTTATCTCCTATTCCGATCCATGCACAAATCTCTAAGCTGTATTTCTCTAATTCTTGAATAATAAAACAAATATTAATCCTCATTTCCCCGGTTATCTTTGCCAACATCCATCATCCTCAGTCCAGAGATTCGTCATCGCCGAAAGACAAAAAGTCGAGCCATTTCACAGGATGGAATTTTTCAACCCTTTCAACTCCTCACCTCGCCTTCTTCAGCTTCCATTCTGCTCTCGCGTTCCTTCGTCAGAGATTACACGCAGTCGAAGTAACTGAGGCGTGGGCGGCGCTAATTGGCATTGAAAAAAGGTGGTGACGATAGGCTAAGTATCCCGACCGGGACAACCCTCTGCGAATATCTGGCCGTTTAACTTTCTCACCCCCTCGGAGCGCGACTTTCTTCTCGGCGCGCGGTCCTAAAGGTCTGCTCGATCCATCGCGGGAGCCTCAAAGCGCGGCGGGAGCGAGAAAGCTCGCGCACAAAACTAGCGAGTAATTAATTAAAGCGGCTCCGCGGAAGAGGGTGGCTTTTCCCGCGCGTTGGGGAGGCTTCCGACAGAGAGGCGTTCCGCGGCGGCCGTTTGTGGGTCCAGTGTGTGGCTACGGTTCTTGAGGACGCGGGTTGCAAATTGCTGTGAAGTCTTTTTAAAACGGCTGAAGAAAATTGTAGTCTCCTTTGGTAACGAAGACACAAGTTGCTTAAATAATGTGAAGCATGAATGGGGTCTTCCTTGAGTCGCGGAGGGTGGTTTTAAAAGGATGGGACGCGTGAGAAATGTAACTCGAGGTTAAATTAAGTTTTCAAACGAAAAGGTGGCCTTTGAAATATAATATTTCTGTTTGAGATTTAATTCTTCGTAATCGGAATTTCACTGAATTAATTAAAATAGCAACTAAGTGAAAATTCTTGAAGTAAACTTAATAATTCACTGCGTTCACGATGCTATTTATGGAGTCGAAATTCTAGCGTTAGATTTAGCTCGAAACACTCCCATCGCGTCTTTGTAATTTTTAATTATGTTAATACAGTTTCCGATGGAAGGCTCGCATAAAAATTCCCTCGCCGTGCGGCACGGGGTAGCGTGTCAGTAGCGCGTGCAAATTGCATCGAGGAAGAAGGCAGAAAAGGTTCCGCGGGCAACAGGGGGGGAAAAAAAGGCAGAAGTGTGGAAAGGGTTGGAGCGGTGGTGGCGAGGCAAAAGCCGAGGCCTTCGAGCCCGGTCACCGTTGATTCGCGCTAATTACAGCGTTTTATACCACTCGAGCTCAAAGAGGGTATTAGTTGAGGCGTTGTAAAAATTCCGTGTGTTCTCGCTCCACGGTTCGTTGTTCGAGGGAACAGACCAAACCTCTGCGTTCCTCCGTCGCGGAGACCAGTAGGCAATCGCGACACAAAACGACCCTCTCGTTTTTAGAACGTTGATGTCCCTTTGACAACGACAGTCTCGACCCTTGCTTTTCTGGGATAATTATTGAAATATTACCACATTGTAGCGATTTAATCTTGTTATTTGGTTACCGTCTTGGAGAATGCTGTGATTTGGACCAATTTTAATAATAATGCGATACAATGGTGTTTTATGAGGTGGTTGGAAAAATTATGGATTATGAATAAAGGGCAGAATATTACATAGAATTGTGAGTAATATAACGGGGTTAGATTTATGTAAATAAAAGACTGACGTAAGGGTAGGATTTGTGAAATATGGTATTGCAGGAATTTTATTGCTTTAGTTTGGTTTCGTTGCAAGAATATTTTTTATTGTCTGAAAGGACAATCCATTTGATATACATAAGTAGTAGTATAAGTGGGATTTTGTTAGTGTAGATGATTTTTTAATATAGCTGTTGTCTTATTGTATTATTTCTTTTATTTTAGAGGATTAGTCTTGAAAATTCTAGTGTTTAACTCAATCACGTGTCTTTAAAACATTCTAAATACTAATAATTCTTAGTATTCTCTGATTATTGTAAAGTTTGTAACATAATGTTCAAAAATAAAATATTTGGGTGTTAGCATTACTTTCACATTTTTTCCAAAATTAAAATAGTTGTTAAAAAAAATATCCTGTGGTGTTAAAAACTATTTGAAGAGCATAGCAGGGTTAATTTTTTTTTGTTATCAGGTCATCATTGTGAAGATATGCACACACACACATACACATATATTGGGCCATTGGCAATAAAATTGTTACATTAGATAAATTTTGTCTTTAAATTACGAAAAAAACAAAATGTGATTGAATTACACGATACGCGAATAATATAAAATGTTTTACCATTTCAGTTTCTCTAAAATATGGGATTTTTTTGTATCTTTCCAAAAAAATTTTCTGTAGGAGAAGAAACAATGAATTTCTCTTTCTGTAGTACAGTAGAACACCGATTTCATGAATTAATTTTTGTTATATAAAGTGTTGCTAATTAGTAAAAAAATTACACTGTACAACAGCCATATGGACTTGTAGCATTCAATAATTATTTCTTATAGATTTTTGTGCACTGAATACGAATCTGCAAACCGTTTGTCGCCATCACCCTCAGTTTTCGAGAAATTCGATTTTGAAAATAAATACAATTTTTAAACTTTGGACAATTATTGTGCAAAAACCGTAATACTTAATCGATTGCTTGTTGCGTCAAATTATTCTATGAACTCTCCCGAATAAAATGATATAAATTATTATTGGATTATCAACATCTAAATATGTTTAAACAACGCTCAAAGGGAAAAGGGCACCTGAAATGCACCAATTTTGGCAGATATTTTTCAATTTATTTAAAAAACTAAGGGTTTAGCAGAAAATCTGACCCCATCGTGCGATGCAGCAGACATGTTTCCCTGAGACAGCATTAAGAAAAGCGATAAGTCACGCTTGGTTTTTAATACACAAACGAAATAGTTTAGTAGAACGTACGGCGCCGGCAGTGGTACTCAACGGTAGGACCCATCGTACCGTTGGGTCCGCGTGTTCCTCCAGTTGAGTAGCACTGCCAGCGTCGTACGTTTTACTAAACTATTTCGTTTCTGTATTGAAAACCAAGCGTAACTTATCAATTTTGTTAATGCTTTCTGAAGGAAAAATGTCTGCTGCACCACATGGTGGGGTCAGATTTTCTCATAGACCCTTAGTTTTTTAATAAACTGAGAAAAATTTGCCAAAATTGGTGCATTTCGGGTGTCCTTTTTCCTTTAAGCGTTGTTTAAACATATTCAGTTGTTGAAAATCCAATAATAGTTTATATCATTTTATTCGGGAGAGTTCATAGAATAATTTGACGTAACAAGCAACCGATTAACTATTACGGTTTTTGCAAAATAATCTTCCAAAGTTTAAAAATTACATTTATTTTCAAAATCGAATTTCTCGAAAACTGAGGGTGATGGCGACAAACAGTTTGCAGACTCGTATTTAGCGCACAAAAATCTATAAGAAATGATTATTGAATGTTACAAAATACATGTTACACAAATGTTACAAAATACAAAATATCGAAAATATAATTAAGTAACAAGCTGCAAATTTCTTATTTGTATCTATACAGGTTTCAATTTCAATAATAAATACATTAAATAAGTGAAAACTAGGTTAATACAAATTGAGGATAGTGAAAAGTGGAATTATCTACGTTCTACGTACTACAGGACAGATCGAGAAACAGAAATTACACAATATTCAAACAGTAGAACCTGATAATGAGACAAAGAGTCACTAATGTATAATCGATTCGACTGATAAGACCCTACCTTAACCCAAAATATTGACCAGTCAGTGTAGACACAACCCTAGGAGGGTCTCCCTGAACAATTAAAGCAAATCGAAGGAAATGTACGGTTCCCTCATTAACAGGGTTCAGTGAGGCAGCATTCCAAATTCCGAGTCGAAAGAGAAAGAGGACTATTAGTGTACAACAAAACCCAGAAAAGGAGGGGCGGAAGAGAGAGAAAATGTTTCCGTTTGCCAGATTTATGGTGTCGCAGGCCCCTGAAGGTAAAGGAAGGCTGATGTTCCTACAAATCGTGGCTCCTAGGACTGCAATATGGAAATATTGCTCAATCGCTGAGGTCCTTGCCTGGGGTTAATGGCACAACCTTGTAAAACGGAACAGTCTGCTGTAAAGCTTTCTGCGCTTCTAAACAATGCTTTCCGGTGCTGTAAACACTATATCTACGGTACCCTAGGGTCCTCTCTCCGGTCAATCATAAATGCCAGTGCGCGTGCTTTTCGTCTGTTAATAGCTTAAGTGGATTTTCGTCCGTTGACTTCTCGACGCGCCTTGGACACGCGGGCCATTTTACGACTTGGACTTTTTGACGCGACCGACCCGTGAAATGTTCCTGTCGACGAGAGATAGCCCATCTAGGAGTGTCGTCCGTGGTAAAAAGCTCTCCTCTGGGTCCCTCGAAGGTCCCACGAATGGTTAGACTCACGGGGCCCCGAAATTTCCTCGTTTGCGGGACGCGTTTTCACGTTTCTGCGTATGGATTTGTTTGGAAAGAAAGTTTCACGGTCCTAGAGGCATGCAGTGGTGGAAAATTGAGAAAATCTGAATGAAATTAAGAAATCTTATTTTTTTAATTGCATTCATTGCGTTGTCCAACAATATTGCTGTTAGTTTTAGAAGTTATTACAACAAACTCGAATGATTGTAACAGATTCTAAACACAGTTTCTATATGTTGCGTTAGTATCACCTGAAGCTGGCTTCGATCATTAGTTGATCGATAAGGAATCCCCATTTAAATCTTCTTTACTTCTGCACACGGACCTAATGGATTGTGCATGATTTTGGGGGATTGAGCAAAAGACGGAAGGGGTATCAATTGTCAACCATTTTGTGTTGTTAAAACTGTGGTGCGCTCTATAGGCAACTTTAATTACTAGTGTAGCGTCTGTAGGATACACGGACCTAACCTAAAAGAGGGTCCAGGAACAGTGTGGCGAATTAGCCGGAAGTCGCCATTTATAAGTCACGTCAATTTATAAGTGCGCGTCTTTTAAACGCTTGAAATCATACTTTGAAAAGAATGAAAATGAACTCATAATCTTAATACTTAATTTTATTAATAAAAGTTCAGATGAATTGCTTATTCTATATAGATTGTTTTTATAAATAGCATGTGTTTTGTAGTTCCAATACTTTATTATTCATAATGTATTACAAAAATTATAATCATATACATACAAAGACTTATTGAATAATAAATAAATATTTATATCTATAGATCACTTAAGTATAATTAAATAATAATAATAGTTATTATTTTAAATTAAACTTTCCGTTTACGGTCTTTAGAAAAATAATTAATTTTCACACCCTTCTTAGAATTATTGCTACACTCTTTCGCTGAGCAAATAATCATCTAAAATAATGGTTCAAAGTTAAATGCTCATTCTAATGTCCTAATGTCCTGCATAATGACTTCAAAAATTAAAAAAAAAAACACTAATACAAACCAGCTTAAAATAAAAACAAATAACATACATATTTAATTATCTAGATGTTGCTCAATATTTGATGTTAATTTAAAATTATAATATAATTTATTATAAAGTGTTACGAAAAATTGTATTTACTTTTGAGGTTAATTTTCATTAAGTTTTAATAGACTCATATTTACCTTGATTTTCTTTTTTAGGTTAGTCACATATAATTATTTCTCCTTTGTTCTTCGTATATACATGCAAATCGAATTGTTTACACCATTTACACTTGACTCGACTTGATGTTCTACCAACACTGTTACGTGCCGTCACGTGACGTTCCGGAAATTGGCTTATAAATGGCGGAACCAATCAGCGCTGAGAGAGCACATTCGCGACACTGTTCCTGGACCCTCTGTAAAAGAACTGAGTGTAGAGTACATCCTTGTTGTTATTGATTCTATCATCGAAACTTTATACATTTCTTATAAAAACATTGATAACTTTACAAAACAAATCCTTCATGATAACAAATACGTAGAAACAAAATTATTACACGAGTCACAATCATAGACATATAAGAATAGACTGAGCATCACGGGGAAAGCGGATGGTCCAACTGTAGAAAGAGTTAGAAATGCTTTGGAAGGACTTGCTATCTCTTTCTATTCTCTTGTTATCTTCTATCTGTCTCATTCTTCCCAAGTACCTCCTAAAGCATTCAACTCTCTTCAACATCGGACCACGGCTGCATGGTGACGCGCAGTCTATAATTATTATGTCTATGGTCACAATTGACTCAGAATCATGGACGTAAAGGACGGACGGAAGGGGTGTCAATCTTTTAGCCATCTTGAGCGGCCCAGACTATGATGCCTCTCCAGGCAAATTTAATTACCAATACGCTCACTCAAGACGCGCGAAGTTCAAATTGAATGTAATAGAAGGAGTCGCAGGTGAAGTTGGTATAAATTAATAGGTTTGAAATTAGTTAATCACGATTAACTTCAAATATATGAAAATTCAATTGTGCACTTTTAAAATGTTGCCGCGGCGTCTCATAGATGGCAACACTATCTGGGCCACACAAAATGGCTGACAGTCCCCCCCTTTCACAGCGACACCCGCATCCCCAACATATCTACTTTACGCTCTGTCCTTTAGGTCTATGCTCAGAATGTACGTAATTCAATTGTACAGTTTTAAATATTGCCGCGACGTTATATTGATGGCAGCACTAGTTTAACCACTGAAGATGGCTGCAAGTCAAATCCCTCCCCGCTCACAGCTCAATGGCTTCACCTTTCTTGCCTATAGATGTACTTTATGCTCAGTCCTTTAGGTCCGTGCTTCTGCATACTATTGAATCATTTTTTCCTTGAATATTTGTTGTATTTCCAGAGATAGGGATTTTTAAGTGACCTGTTTATACAGGGTGTAACAAAAATGTTGCAGTTCCTTGAAAGGGGTGATTCCTGAAGTGATTTTAAACAACTTTTTCCTTGGCGAAAATGTTACGTGGGGCTTTGTTAACGAGTTATTAACGAAAAACACCGACCAATCATGGAGCGAGTACAGTGGATGAATGTCAGCGCGGGCTCCAACCGTGAGTAGTATTGGCTCGCCATCGTCCGCGTCATCATTAATCCGCTCTACTCGCTCCCTGATTGGTCGGTTTTTTTCGTTAATAACTCGTTAACAAGGCTTCGGATAACATTTTCGTTAAGGAAAAAATTGTTTAGAATCACCTCAGGTATCACCCCTTTTGAGGAACTGCAACATTTTTGTTACACCCTGTATAAATGAAACCTCTACTTGTTTGTCTACATGTCCTGCGGTATATTCTGTGCAATAACTTTGGGCCAGCTCTTTCTGTCGATATCTGATCGCTGCGCGGCACCCGGAGGAATCGCGCGCCCTTCGAATCGCTTCTAATCTCTCCCCACGCACGTGTTCCTCGCGAATCGTGGCCCGGAATCGCGTAATCCCACAAAGGGCGCGTGTTTGTTTGAAGTTCGATAATCCATCCCCGAAGAGTATCGACGTTGAATGGCACGATTTACTTCGTCAAAAGCGATACCTCTCAGTCGATGCCGAAACCTTCTCCTTCGGTCTTTCACCGAGTCGAAGACGCGTCCTGACGCGACTCCCGTCAGGAACCATCGGGCGCACATCCGGGTATTTGTAGCCGGCGCTGGTGCGCAACATGTAGGCACTTAGATCGTTCCTTTGTCCGGCATTGTGCCGCCCAAACATACGTTTCTTCGAATGTCCATTGTCGCGACCCATGCCCGTCGGTTATGGACACTTTTCCACGCACCAGTCCATTGTCGTCGCGACTCTCACAGAGCGCCCGGTGTGCTTTTTAACGCCGTATCCTTCGCCCTCCACCCCCTTCGTCGGCCGACCCGGTTTTGTCTCGGGTGTCGACGAAACCGATGATTCCTTACGCCATTGTATCCAAGGTGTCGTGTTGTGGGTACTTGTTGGCGCTGTTTCTGGTGCGACTGAGTGGATACTGTTGCGTTTCCTGCTTTCGTTATTTGATACGGGGATAAGGGGGGGCATCGATTGGATTTTTCGGGGGTTTTATTGGGGATCGGGGACAGGCTGGACTTGGGGGTTCGTGGAGAGTTTTTGGTATTTTGTTGGGGTTTGTTTGGGAAGAAATTTTGATGAATTATTATATTACGATGAAATTAAGGATATGTATTGCAGTAATTGCAGAATACGACATTTTTATTTAGGTTTCAATTCTGTACATGAAATGAGTGTGTAAAATGGATTAATATAAATATACGGTCTACATGATTACCATGACATTTTCATTAAGTTCATTATATTCTGCGAAGTTAACAAATTTTTAAATTGTATTTAGTTAATGACATTATTCATGTTTCTTTTAATTTGGAGTCATTTTCAATCATTTACATCTTACTGTAATAATTACTTTTCTTGCAATTAAGATTATGGTAATAAATCCGGTTTTTTTTGTCTTCAATGACGAATGATGAGCTATTTTAGAAATTAATGATTCACAGCATTTTTCTTGTTGAAGACTTATTCCTATGTAGAACTTCGATCTATTTTAATTTAGTTTTTAATTAATTCCTGCAGTACTTCTGAAAATCTTAAAGGAAAGATATTTTTCACTAACAATCAGACAAGGATTCTATTTAGTGATGAATTTTTACGCTAGAAAGTCGTGTGTTTCATTGTTGCTTAAACATTTTTCACGGATGCTTCGATGCTCCAGTGAATTTTTAGGCAGAAAATATTTAATTAAATTGTATTTATGATTATATCTACCAACGCTTGACAGCTATGTACTCAGAGTTCTTTTCGGGATCTTTTCTCATCCACGTAAAGTATTGAATGCACATGCAGCCAAGTCATTCGAGATTTCATAGTTGCTGCCGTCTCTTTGCTAAATATTTTGCCGCGCTGGCGAATTTTCAAGACACAAAAACCATGCAAATCATTTTTGAAATCTTCCTACTTGAAAATAACACGAAATTGTGTTTTTCGTCGAAACTTCGACGTGCTAATAAATTTCTATGGCAGAAAATCTCGCGAATTAATTTTCCAAACCTTCTCATTTGAAAGAAATGTAAAGAAATGTTTTTCTTTGACATTTCGATGTATTTCAACAACAGAAAATCCCCCCAACAAATTAATTTCTCCAAATACTTTCGTTGTTTCCCCGAAAACATCAAGGAGAAAGTATTTTTGAATGCCCCGACGAATTTCCGCAGAGTGAAGGGAAAATCGCGTGGCGTTTGCAAACAGGCGTCACTCGCAAGCCATAACTCGCTCGCGGATATATCCGTCGTTGGTGCCACAGGGTTTCTCTATACTTACGCGATGTGTGCAAGGAACAAACGCGCGTCGGATGAATAGTGTTTCGTATGTTCCATCATTGACTGTAATAGCGGGGTGGAACCCCCAATAGACGCCGCTCGTATTCACCCGGATTGAACGCGCGCCGTGAGCATTTAGCGCTTTCCCATTGTCCGTTTGTCCGGATGTCAGCATCACTCTCTGATTGGCGGAGAGTGATGCTGACATCCAATCGCCATTGAAAATCGTTAACTGTTGACTGTGGGGTCAACCTGCCTGGTATTCAGCCGTTTCTCTCGTCGTTTCCCCTAAATAAAGCGGGCCCCGACCAGTCACAACATTTCTGAACAAATTGCGCGAGAACTCTCCTCTACTCTCTCTCTCCCTACCGCATGAACTCTCTGAGCATTCTCTCTTCGCGAGAATCTGTCGATAAATTATGTCGAAGCCCTTTCGAAATCTTCTTTTCATTTTTCACTGTGGAAGTTTTTCTTCTGAAGATTTCTCTTGGTTAAAAGTTTTGGTGTTGTTAGGAGATGTTAATAAATTGGTCTAATACTCGTTTTATTGAGAAACATTTATTATAGCTATTGTATCCAGATATTTGATACTCGCAAAGTTATCGCAGAGAATGCAAGATAGTGTTGATATTCCTCATGTGTTAAGTCAGTTTTAAATAATATTTCTGTGCATTATTTTACTTTTAACAAAAATTAATATTCAGAGTTATGCTTACCACAAGTGATAGGAACGAATGAGAATGCAAAATAGTGTTGATAGTCCTCATGTGTTAAGTCAGCTTTAAATAATATTTCTGTGTATTGTTTTACTTTTAACAAAAATTAATATTCAGAGTTATGCTTACCACAAGTGATTGGAACGAAGGATATTATTTTTCTCAGTCATATTCCATCTCGTAGATCATTTTTGTCTGTAGCACGTGGTTTGAGATTTTCACGACTTCTGTAAATTCTCTTCAGGCTTTAAATTATGTGTACGTATTTTTTAAGAGACAATTTTCTTCCTCTTCTCCTGTGACTTCCGAGTGTTCCATCAGCGAATTCAGTTCCCACTAACTCCCTAATCCACCGAGGACCCAGGTGAATCTTTTAAGAGCAGGCAAGATAATCAAAGAGCAATCGATAATATGGGGTTCGAGGTGTATCGATGCGACAGACAGGTCGCCTTTCTCCCAGTCTTATGTGCGCCCCGGCAACAAGGGCGGATTACGCGCGCAATCGGTTCACCTGAAAGAGGAAAAGGGTTGCACCCTGCTGCAAGTTTCGACCGCTTCTAAAACGTTCTGTTTTTCCATCGGCCCTACGGTGTCAGATGCTTTCCCCCCTCTCTCTCTCCCTCTGAAAAGGGGACCAGGGGTGCGTATCCACTCCTCCCCTTCTTTTTTAATCTAGCCATTGTGATGGTAATGCACAGTGTTAGTTTCACGGGACGGGGGTAGGCCGCGGGGGGGAGGGACATTGTATCGCGGCCGAGGAGGGGCACGCAGGGTGTGTAGTACGTGTACGTGTGTGCTCCTCTATGGACGCCGCAAGGACTGCTCTAATTTCAAGGGGGGTTTGTTTTACGAGCACTTCAATCCCACGGAAAGCAATACGGCCTGAGTAGGACCTGACGTCGTTGTAAACAATTCGTTCACGGCTACCCCTCGTCCCGCTTCCCTTCGCCCCTCGCACCCCGCGATATCGAATAGGAAAAATTCCTTTTGACTTTTTTACGCGACCGTTACTCGCACAATGTGCGCCGCTCTCTTCGATTTGCCTCGCGGAGTCGGGAATCACGTCTGGAATTCCACTATAGGGTGATTAATGAAACTCCTGGGGACCGAAGAAGTCTTCTTCAATGGATCCACTAATAAAAATAATTACTGACAACTTGGAGCAAACTTAGCCTCGTAGGATTCTACCTAAAAAGTTCCATTCACCTCCTAAACAAAATTTATTTCAAGTGACTTGCCTTAAACAAATTTTTAGATCCAAAAGATCACAAAATTTCTCTTTTCAGTAATTCTCAATTAAGGATTTCTCTGTGTTTCTAATCGGATCCACAGGAACTAGAAAGTCACAAATCTCTCGGAAATCGGTGCACCTTAAAAGTTCTTTCCATCCACACATCAAAATTTCTCGTGGTTCACCAAAAAACATTCCAATTATGAAAAGGTTTCCTTTTTCAGTGAGTCTCAGTCAAAGATCTCCAAGTGTCTCTAGCCGGATCTAAAGGATCGAGAAAGTCAAATCCTGCGGAAATCGGGGCAGGAAAGGATTCCTGGGAGACGTCGATCGTCGGAACCGTGGACTCAGCGCTGCGTGAAATTCAATTATGTCATTCATCGCTCTTGCCGGCTTTTCTTCCCCCCCCCCCGGAACTCCCGATGATCCCCCGTGCATCGGTTCGCAGGATAATCCGCAGATGCGTAACACACGAGTGCGTCTGGCCGATCGTCCTGTTCCTGGGACTTACCGCTTTCCACGAGGTCACCGCGATCACTGTCTCCTCGAATTAGCAGGATCCTCTCCTCCCTTCCGCTCCCGTTGCTCCATTCACCCCGGAGCAGTGTCTCTCTCTGTCGCGCGTGGTCTTCCCTCCTACCACTCGCGGTTTTTCCACGCGGGGATCGCGTTTCTTCGGCGCGGAATAGAGTAGCGCAACCCCGGGAGGACAAGATCCCTGCACGCGTCGTTGACCTCCGAACGACCCCGACCTCCTTGCTCTTTCTTTGGAGTTTCGGTGGATCCTCGCTCCTCTTTTAGTGCGGCACGTTTAATTGACTGATTTCACGGATTATTTCGTCCCCGAGTCGATGTCGTGCCGCGGCGCGACTGGAAACAGCCGGTTTGTGCCTCTGAAGAGGAAGGATGACGAGGCTTTTGGGGTTGCATCGCCTCGAGGACTTGCGGTTGTTCGGGTGAATCGCTGGTGAACGGGGAGTGATTTTTCAGGGGGAGTTCAAATTGGGAGATGCGTCGTCGAGGGTGGAGTTAAAGCCTTTGGGATGGGTCTCCTTTTTGGGAGGAGCTGAAGGGTGTTTTCGGAGTCTATGGTATTTTAAAATTGATTGATGTGTGTTTAGATAGTCTGAGACCTCTTAAACCGAGAAAATTTTCATTCACCCACGATCAATTTCGATTTCTGTTTTTACTTTACTCGGATTTAACAAAAACTTGAAGAGAAAATTTTATTCGAGTTTACTTTCGATGGTAATCGATTATTTTCTATTCCATTATATGGGTGTCTTACAGAGAGAATAAATTAAAGAAATTGATCGTCGAATGAAGGCAGTAATTTATACAAAAAGTGGCCTGAAGTCACTGCGTGTCCGCCTTGGTAGTTCTAAGTTAATTACTTAGACATCGTTTCGCCTCTTCAAATTTTATATTACAATTTACCGCGTGTAAATATACCACCGAAATTCCTTTTCTCCTTATAAATTTGGAACGGAGTCAATTAGAATTCACGTTACGAGCGTCCGAGTCATTTTTTCGAGCAAATAAATATGGAAATGAGAGGAGAGCGAATCGGGGCCCCGTAAAAATTCTCGAAGTAATCGATGGTTTTGCAATTAGTCGATGGCAGTTTCTTTTCCCACGCGATCGTGGACCATCAGGAAGTGTTACTCGTAACGGTACACCCATTGATCGCAACAGTATCTGTGAATGGATGACCATTGTGCCATGAATGGGCGATAGTTCCGCTTGGGAAGTAGGTGGGTCTGGCCTTGGGTCTGTTGTTTGGCTCCGCGACAGATTCACACGGTGCAATTTGTCAACCTTGAGATGTCCGACGCTTCTCCAAGATCCAGATCAAATCCCAACTGCTTTGCAATTACAGACATTCGACTAATCGTAAGATCCGAAATTCGTTTGATAACCCAAGATTCCTCTTATCTATTCGATAACTCGAAATTCAACGTATTCTATAATAATTCACAGACCGGGGAATAAGAACCGAGAAGTCAGAAACGCTGCCACCTTTTATCAACTCTCAGGTAGTAAATCGTTCCCGAAACCTCCGACCGAGTCAAAAAAAAAAAAAAAAAGTAACGTACCCCATCACAAAAAGGTTTCGCACCCGCGAGGTAACGTCCTCGAGGCGGTTTCTCCTTGATTCCCGAGGCGTGACGCGTCACACGGACGTCGCTCTCCCGAAATTACGGGGCCATTATCGATACCCTTTCCCTCCCCCTGGGGGCGGCCTTTTCCTCGAGCCTCTAGCTTCCCTCCGGTGGCGAGGGTAATTATTCCCGTGGTCGCGACAACGACGGAAACACATGTTCCACCAGTGCGAAACCCACCACCACGTGGACCAAACGATATAATAAATCCGGACCCTCGTTGTAACGCAATTTCGTCTCATTGTGCCCCGCGTGGCCCCGGTTATGAAACTCAATTCTCATTGTGAGTAACGCGCGGGGTTCTCGAGCAGACCCCCTCGTTTTTGGCCTTTCGAGCCTCGAAAGGTAACCCATTGGCGTCTCTCTTCGTGTTCGGGGGAGAGAAGAGGGAAAGGAGAAGAGAGGAGAAAAAAAAAACGAAATACAGGAACCCAAGGGGAGAAAGAGGGATGAAACCAGTTTCTGTTGTACACACCAGTCCCTCCGGTGTATCTGGGAGGAGCGTCTTGGCTTCTATCCGCGGCTTTCCTTCCCTCTCGGATCGCCTCTCTCTCCCCCGGCCGCCTTTCTCCTTTTCTCAGAGAGAGGAGAGAGGAGAGAGCGCTCACGGACACTGGCGGAGCACCGCAACACCGTCTGACCCCAACGACAGGGCCATGAATATTCCCCCGGAACCGAGGGACACTTCGGGGTGGCCACGGGGAACGACGGGGAGGGCAGGGTTATGAATGTCATTCGCAAACGTTAATCGACGAAATACAAAACCCATTAGACGCCACCGTCGGCCGAGGACCGGGCCACGGGTTTAAGTGAAGCGCACGCCCATGTCATCTTCGCCATTGTCGGTATGGCACAATTAGAGGCGACTTGACACCACGGTTTCCACTGATTGGTACCCATTGTCGGACGACCGGGCAAGATCGTACCTCGGACAGTGATGAACGTCGATCTTGCGACTGCGCCCGTCACAATGGGGATGCGGTTCTTCCTTTTTTACGCGAGGGGAATTTTTCTTCGATCCTCGGACTGGTTGCTCGGCTGTTCTTGTTTTTCTGCCGCGCGATAAGGACGTGTCTTCTGCGGCGCATGGAAAGACGAAGTACTGGATCTCTCCTGAAATCTCCGAATTGGTCTTGGAATCGCGGAGCTGGATCCGTATCGTCCTATGATGGACTTCACATACCTACATTCCTTCACTTTCTTAGCCATGTGCTTAGGGTCGTTATCCTGCTGGAAGATAAACGACCCTTCAAGATGTAATTTTCTGGCACTGTTTTTCAAATTTTCTTTCAAAATGTTCAAATATTTATACTGGTCCATTATACCGTCTACTAAGACTAAATTTCCCACCCCTGCTGCACTCATACACCCCCACACCATCACGCTGCCGCCTCCGTGTTTAAACATTGGGAGTAAATTTTTGGGCTTCATCTGTTCATTTGGTTTTCTCCACACTTTAACATTTCCATCCAAAGTAAAAATAGTAAATTTACATTCATCGCTAAATATAACATTATTCCAAAAGCTTTGATCCTTATTAACGTGGGCCTTTGCAAATTCAGAACGTTTTCTTTTATTAACTTTACTTACGAATGGTTTTCTCCTGGCTGTACGACCATTGTATCCAGCTTTTCTTATAACATTTCGAATAGTTTCCGGCACTACTTTAATATTATAGTCATTTTCTATCATGCTGGTCAATTTCGGTGCACTTGTTTGTGGATCACAACGAATTGTTCGTAGGATTGCACGTTTATGATGAGTATCTAATTTTTGTGGTCGACCTGTACGTTGTAGATTTTGAATAGATTTAGTTTTTGCGTATTTTTCAAGAATATATTGCACTGAAGAATGTGTCCTTTTTACTATTTGACTTATTTTTCTAATGGATAATCCATCTTCTCTTAATTTTATAATTAAATCTCGGGTCGCAACTGGTATTTCCATTTCGGAGAAATTATTTCGCGAAAACGTCTTCTATCTTTACTAACAGCCAAGCAACTAAATTGTACTTAACCATAGGGTGTATCCTTGAGAGTTATTTGTAAACATTCAGCTGAACCGTTAACAAAGCAAATAAATTTACACGCTCACAGTCTCTGTACTGAGACTTTTTTGACCTCATTTTTGTTATGCTCGTCATTTTCGTTCGTTTATTTGTTAACAAATGCATGTAACATCTTTTTCTTTGCACTAATAATTAATGTTATATTTCTGAACATAATAACAAAAGAATTATTTATTTATCACCATTTGCTTTAAAATTATGCAACTTTAAATAAATTCTTCTACGGTGTACGGAGACTGTTTTGACTGACTGTACATCCTTTTTTGACTTTGGTATTCTGTGCTTTAGTACCTTGTTTTTTTTATTTGCATTTTAAAAGTTTCATAAATTATGAGAATGCTAAATACAACGTGCTAATGCGCGTATAGGGTGGGAAGGAGTTTTTAATACAATTGGATAGAGTAATTCTACGTGAAGAAATAAGGAAAAAAATGTAGTGTAATATTTTTTCGTTTGAAACGTTTACGAGAAAATTGATTTTAAAGAGTGATGCAAGTGGGCAATTGTGTATTTGTAGTCTAAGTAATTTTAGTTTGGAAGACTTGAAATTAGAGATTTGAAAGTTTGCTGTTGAAGACTTCATAATTTAAAATAAAAGATTTGGAGATTTTCATGATCTTAAGAGATTTGAAGATTTCGGGAAATTCAAAGATTTCATGTTGCTAATTTAGAGATTTATAAATTTAAAACTGGAGATTTTAAGGTTTGCGGTTGGAAATTTAAGAATTCGAAAAGTTAAAACTGAAGATTTGAAGATATGAAATTGACGATTTGAAGTTAACACTGTAAATTTGAGAATTTCAAAAGTTAATATTCAAGATTTGTAGATATGAATTTATTATTTAAAGTTAACACTGGAAATTTAGCGATTTGCAGTAGGTTTAGGGATTTGAAAAGTTAACTTTGAAGATTTAAGTTTAGTGATGTGAAATTGAAGAATTGAAAACTTGAGATTCGAGATTTTAAGAGTTGATGTTAGGGATTCGAAAGTTTTTTCGACGACCCACAGCGACTCGCGTGACTCCAATCATTTTTTCCAAGCCCGTAGGAATCTAAATAGCGGTGTCAAGAATCTAGTAGAATTACTCACTGGGGATGAGCATCGCGTTGCGTAATCGCGCGCGATAATGCGATATATCGGATACGGTTTGGGACACCGCGGCGGCGCGGTGTGACATTGTCTGCCGACACCTCGGAGATGCTTGAACAAAACGCTCTCGCACGCCGTGAAACTTTTATTCCGGCGAAATGGATGATGGCTGCGGTGCTTCGCACCGGGTGGTTCGCCCCTGTTCCGTTGCTGCTGGCTGCTGGTCGCCGCTGAAAAGATCCTATCTAACACGAGGTGGGCGTATGATGCTTCCCGACGGCGCTGCTTCTATCTACCGATGCTGCGAGAAGGCTGGAAAGAGAGCAGGATGAGCGGGAGGGGGCTTTTAACAGAGTACAAATATGTACGTGCCACCTGTGTGAATTAAGGACGGTGGAACCCTTTTTCGGAGCTTCGATCGGGGAACGAATCGTGTCTTTGGTACCGGCATTCCGAAAGGTTACATATGAGATTTATTGTAGTATTTATTTGTTCGGTCCTTGAAGATTTAAAACATTGCTGTGGATTGGAGGAAGCAGATGTGAGAACAAGATTGAGAGATTCGAGGAATGAGTGAAGGATAAGCGATTTAAAGCGTTCTTGAGTTCGAATAGTTAGTTACTGGATCTTCAAGAGATCGTATAGAATAAATGTTCTATTATGGAAGATCTAAGGACATATAGAATTCAGAGGATTTCGAGGACGAAGGAAATCCTGGACATAGAAAATCTAGATGCACGAAGAACTCCGAATATCTGGAAGACATCAAAGGGTGCAGAGAATCCAAAATACCTTGGAAGCATATAAAAAAGATCTGAGGGTTCTACAAGACCTCAAGAGACCAAATAACGTTATAAATATCAAGAATTCAAACAATTGAAAACTGGAGAAAATTCTAAAAGCCATTAAGAGTTTCTAAACATTCAGGAAATATCTCAGAGTCCAGGAATTCAAAGCATTGAAGAATTATTAAAATGTTCAGACAGATTGACAGATCCACAAAATGTCAAGAGCCAAAAAACTCAGCAGATAGTAAAGATTGAGGGAATCTCAAAATCACAAAAAGTTTAGAAGGTATTTAGAGTTCTAAATTGTTTAGAAGACCTGAAGGTTCCAAAAACTTCAAGAAATATTAAAAATATTAATATTCTTTGAGATCCACAAGACGTCAAGGGACATAAAAAAATTCAAGAAATTTATTTATATTTAATTGCCTTAAACCAGATATGGTTTATATAGCAAAATTCAAGAAATTCAAGAATCACCATTTCCGAAGCTGTCAAGTGCTTCAAACGTCCTGAAGACATCCAGAATCCTAAAAATCCAAGACCTTCTACAATTACTAAAATTCTGAAGAATGCAACACAGATCAAACAATTTTAAAAACTGCAAATCCTTAGAAAAAAAATATAATAACATCTCTTTGAACTTCAGCTGAATGTCCAACAGACAGAAGTGCAATCCTTCAAAAACTGCATTCCAATCCTAAAGATCACAAAATCAACCTTGTAAAGAATGTATTTATCTCTTCCGAAGCTATCTCCTTCGCCCCAAAGCATCGTTACATCTTCCTCGGATCGCAAGGAACGGGATGGTTAGACCATCTATGCTGAACCGCAAACGTTCCTGGCATGTGCTCCATCAGGCTGGTCCAGCTAGGGTCCAAAAGGTGTGTCCTTCGCGGCGGATCGCTCGCTACCGATCATTTTAGCATTTTAAAAGCATTCCAGAGCCACTTGATTTTTTTCGCAACGCGTGCCCGGGCCTCGATCGTCGATGGAAATCTGGCGATGCGGTGCGTCGGTTGGCGCGACTTATCCTACGATCGCGAGTCGAAGTCTCGAAAGTGCGAGCCCGGTGTCTACTATTTCGCGACGATGAAACAGATTCAATAATAAAAGGGGACGTGGGACGATCGATTTCGCGCCCACACCCGACGATCTGTCCGCGGAGGTTCGCGATTCTCTTCGTCGTTTTCGTTCTTTTTCCACGCCGCGGCACGGAAAACTGCGCGCGATCAAATAAACCCCGCCGAAAATCATGTGCGATTTCCATACAAAGAGTTTCGACGGGATCCTCTGCAATCGTCGATAGCTTTGCCGTTCGGTTTTTGTAACATTTATACCGTTTATGGACCGTTGAACTGTCGTCGGGACTCGTGCGTCATTTTCTTTACGATTAAGTTCGAGGGTGAAGCTCGAATCTCCAGGAACAAGAGAACTCATTGTTCGTCTTTAGCTACTTGACCGCGAAATTTTCGCGTCTTTCGCTGTTCTTGGAGAAATCGCAATCGCGTTGTCTTCAACGTGTAGGGTAACTGTCCCTATTTGTGTGCCTGTCCCTATTAGTGTGCCTTTATATTTAAATAACTTTCAGAGAAAAACGAGTGAAAATTAGTGGATAAAGTATTTTTTTTATTGAAGTTAGGGTATGAATATATATTTATAGAACACACATTTTGTATTTAGAAATTGTTATAATGCTATTAATAATTTTTAAAAGTTCGTATCATGATTTCGGCAGCTTCATCGAATTTTCTTAACCAAAATGTTAAGGAATGGTCACTATTTGTAAGTAAATAAATGGACTATTAATATGATTTACAATTGAGACGTTAATTACAGAAGAAAAGGGTTCGATACTATGAAAAAGCAGTATTCGGGGCACTTTTAAAACTGTTTAACAATTTTAAAGGCGTTTCCACAAATAGGGTCGAATTTTATGTCTTGTCCGTATTTATGTACATCTATTGACTGTTAAACTTAACCTAATGTAACCTAATTTCTGAAACTAAAGTGCAGTAGGTTAGAGTACGGAGAATTTCGGAATGGTTGTAAATACATTGTTATTTCGAAAATATAAGGTTTATAAACTACGTACGATGTTTAAAATTAGATGTGAATCAATTATTATAGGCAAGCACAGGAATTGGGGGGCACACAAATTGGGGGCTCATAATTTGGAACAGGCACACAAATTGGGGGCACAGTAATATGTTCAATGCCTATCGAAACGGCACACAAATAGGGACAAGAACTTCATCTCTAATTTTAATGAAAACTTAATGAAAACATAATATTTTTTATATTATAAAAATGTCTTTACAAAAAAAAAGGATCAAAGAATCAATATAAATTTTGAACAAATGAATTTGAGACCAGATAATTGAATATTTACTTCATAAAGAGAACGTGCTTGCTTAACAGCACACTAATAGGGACAGTTACCCTATTTTGAAAAAGGAGAATGCGGAGGAATGGCGAGGTTTTTCGAAATGGATTCGCTGGCGGAGTTTAATTTAGAAATATTCGCCGGTCGACAATAATTAATCCCTCTCCCTTCGCCGCCTCTCTCCCCGTCGTTGCACCTTTTCCCCGGTATTATTGCGCGTTGAAAGTACGACGCGCCGAGAGAAACGCGGCTCGAGTATATTCGTGTGCACGTGTGCGCACCTGAAACGCATCTAACTAGACGCGTTGCAGCGTGGCGCATACAAGAACACGGGGGAGGGTGCATCTACTTGTTCCGCGGCGTCGGTGCATGAGGTACACGCGCTTTCTCTCCCTCTCGCTTCCCCCCTCCCCCTCCACGCGCGGTATAATATATAATGAACATATCAGATGGCCGCCAGCGATGTCTGGGATTACATATTTGGATCCTATGTTAATGCAGAGTCGCGGTGCTATACATCACCGTTGCTGTTATTGTGATTCAAAGATTGAATGGTTAAGGTACGAAGCCACGATTCTACGAGGGAACGCGCTGGACTGAGTGGGGGGAGGAGACGCGGCGGCGGGAGGGGGCGGGAGAGAAAGGAAGAGAAAGAGGGAGCGGATCGATGCGCTTGCACTTGCAGATAATATTGCAAAATAGAGCCGCGGTATGCGACATCGCGACCGCTGAACCGATGGAATCGCTGCGCGATGCGTTTCCCCGGGAAGTTTCGCACAAAATTTCCCTTCCGTTCCACTCTCTGGCCCATCGCGTTCCCGGAGAATGCCCGCGCCGCTCTTCTCGATTGATTGTGCCCGCGGTTTTCGTGGGATCACAGAGTTCTGGGTATTCTCGCCGGAAGAGTCCTTTCTACAGACAAAATAGAATCGAGCGGGCGAATCCTGCCACTTTTTTTGATTTTCGAAATGATTCAAATGCTTCGGTTTGTATGGACTTCAGGCGAGTTGTCGAACACGAGGAGATTTTTTGCTTTTAGTATGGTAATGTCTGTTTTTGTTTTGCGTAGAGGTTTTGTTACGAGCATATTCTGATTATTTTCGTGTTAGCAATCTATGGAAGTCTGCAGATATCAGGATTATAGGGAACTCAAAAATTACTGAAGGGATTTTACTGAAGCATAAGCTCTAGGGATTTTAGACATTCGCAAAATATCTAAGATTCAAAAAATTCGAGAGATCTAGAAGATGTTCAAATTCTGATGTATGCACGAGAGTTTCAGAATTCAAAGAACTCTTTTAAGAAAAGTTCTAAGAATCAAAAGAAATCGAAAAGAACCAAAAATTCTGACGTTACCGACAATCGAACATTCAGAAAACATCCTAATTTCGAAGAATTCAATACATCTTCGATATATTAAAGTTCTTAGGTAACTACAAGATATAAAAATCTCGAAAAATTTTGCAGACAAGAATTCAAAGACTCATAAAAATTGCAAAAGGTTATTAGGAGGTCAAAAATATTAACAACATAACAAATATGAACAAATCTCCTAAATTCTAGCGTTTCGATGTTAAGTACGCATATAATTTATTTATTCATTTATTTATTAACGGGGTGGCCCCCTTTGATACACTTAGAATAATAACATTAAGATTCGCTGTTAGATATATATTTACATTGATTAGTAAAAGATTCAATGGAACAACCAAAGAAGTCTACTTGGTTGGCAAGCATATGAGCCTGTCTACAGCATATTTGAATAATTGGTTCATAATTATGGTCAAGATATAAAAATCTCGAAAAACTTTGCAGACAAGAATTCAGACTCATAAAAATTGCAAAAGGTTATTAGGAGGTCGAAAATATTAAAAGTCTAAAAGATCCACAAGATATCAACATAAAAATATGAATATTTTGTGAAATAATGCATGCATGAACCAATTGATAGAGTATAATGCAACTCTGTTCAAATAGATTATGAAAAACTGTTGGGAGATCATGCAACAATGTGTAAAGTTTGCCATGCATCTATTTAGTATTTAGACATCCGATCAAATGTGTTACCAAGGAGTGGTGCAATTTCATTGCCCATTACAGTAATTTTACAAATCCTTTGAACGAGGGTTACGAAGCGAGAGTATTCACGAACGCAAAGAAAGCAAATCCGCCATGGAAGGAATTCGTTACGACACTCTCGAGCAATCGTCGGTCCCTCGGAGAAGGCCCCTCGCCGATAACATATGCGAGCACGCTGACATTTCGGAATAAGCATATATCAATCCTGCAGTCGGAGTCCGTGTCTCTGGGAGATGCATCCCCGGCTAATATTCATTAATTGTCCGCGCAGACAACGTAATTATTTTGTCAATCATCCGGCCGGGGAAAAATGATGGTGGAGACCCGAGTGGCAATTGTCTTCTCGTTATTTTCGCTTGCATAACGATGACCGGGGCCGACTGGCGGACCCGAGGGCGGTCCGCCGATCGCGATTCTTTATTTTCGCACGGCTTATTAGCTGGGTCACGGGGTCGTATCCATCAAACACCATCAGCATCCATTGTTTCGCTTCACCTGCGTGAGCTCTCCGTCCTGCCGCGACCACTTTACATCCTTCCTTTTATTTCTCCGCCGCGTACGTTTATGTACAGACGGGATAGAAAGTTTCTTTCGTGCCCCCTTTCGTTGGTCTGCGGCTTTGTTGAGCCTCGGTTGACAGGGGTTTCGCGTTGAACTTCTAGGCGTTTCAAACGCACTTTTCTGTCTGTATGCGGATGTTGCTCAATGTTCCTGGCGGCGATGGATTTGGATCATCGCCGAGAAATTTTGATTGCAGTTGCTGCAGGCAAATTTAATTGACGTAAGGTTGTTCAAATCTTCATTGCATCGTTGAGAAATAATCAAGGTTTTAGTGTACTTTATTTTTTTTGCAAACTGTACACTTCTTAGCGAGTTTTACACGCGTCCAATATTTTCGATACTTCCTCTCATCATTTTAATTTTCACGTCTAAATCCAATCACAATCTTCCCCATCCCTTCGCAGGACGCGTTCCCAATGAAGAGTAACAGCGTGCAGCCAAAGCGCAGGGCCATCAGCATATTTATTCGGCGAAAGTAAAATTAATGAATCCGTTGGCAAGCGGTCGAGGGAGAGGAAGGGTGGAAGGGTCGTCGGAGCAGCGGCGTATCCCAGGAGCCGATTTTTCGTGGCCTGTCGAAAAAGAGAATTCAATTACTCGGCGAATCGGCCCGTCGTAACCGAAATGACGTGCCATTCGGCATAAAGGCTCACCTGCCAACGCGTATAATACTGGAACAATCCCGTGGGCGTCCAGTCGAGTAACGCTCTCGCTGCCCGTTGTTGTTGCTGCTGCTGGTTGCTGCTCTTTTCGTTGTTCCTTTCCTCTAGCTGGGCTTTTCTTTTTCTCGCCGGGCACACGGCCCACCCGTGGCGAGTCGATCACTGCTGCCAGCTCGTTCGACCGACGATTTCGTTGCATTTCTAAGCGGCTCCTCGGTGCCCTGACGCTCAGCTTGCTCCGAGAGCAATTCTTGAGTCGATTACAATGAAACTATCGCAGCTCCGTGTGGATCCACGATTTTGAGATCCACGATTGTTTGTCATTTGGTGCCGTTTCTTTCATCCACAATTGAGCACCGTGTTGTGAAAGTTTGAGGGGCCATTTTAATGTTCCGCTTCGGCAGTAATTAAGCGCTGGAAAATTGGGAGAAATACTGTAGTTTCAATATTCTAAGGGATCCTGCGTAACGAACTTCGACCTCTGCGGACAGCAGTTAACAGCAACTCCGAACGAATATCTCCGCGGAGCTGCTTACAGGCCAGCGTCGAACAATGGTGATCGAATGTCGGACAAAAGAGACGCCGGACAATGCGCGGCGTCGGTGGGTGAATCGATGTAATTTCGAACGTGTCGGGGCAGGAAGTGACTGCGCGGGAATCATTCCGAAAACAAAAATATGGCTCGCGCGGACTTGGCCCGGGCCCCGGCAAAAGGAAAACAGGCCGCTTCTTGGCTTCGTTTAATTCACGCATTGTGGGCCGCGTTTGCTCGCCACAAAGACGTTCCCACGAGCCGCCAATGAGTTGGCACATATAACAAAAACATTGGGCCCAAGGATGGACCCATCGTTTGGTTTCTTTATATCTCGGGTTAGCCTCCCGAATTGGGCCCGCGGTAGCGTCGATAGTTTCGCGACTCGAGAGCGATTTTCGGACTCAAGAATGGGATTCAATTCGGAGACTCCGTGAGAATCTCTTAAATGGGAAGATTTAGTACTGACGATCGAGTTAATTGGCGCCATCGATTAAGGAACAGTGGGAATGAAGAGGAAACGAGTACTCCGTTTCACTGGAACGACACCGACAACAGGGACGTCCGGTAATCAATTTCAATCGAAAACAGTGCAGCGAAACGGTTTTGTCTCTGGCGCCCCGTGAACAATCGAACGACCTCGACCCGCCTCATCCGTTCAATTTTATTAGGTGTGGAAATCCAGCGGCACGAGCGACAAACGCTCCAATTGCCCTGCGGTTCCTTCCTTTTCAATCGAGAACAATTGTCCTGAAGTGCCGAAATTTCGCCCGTCTTTGAAGGAATTAGTTCGTAATTACTTTAAGACCTACTTAAGAAATGAATCGCCTGGTTAATCGTCACCTGCGCGCTGGAACAGGTGTGTCGCAGGCCCAGTTCCCCGGGCCTGGGCCCATAAAATGGTACATAATCTCGTCTATAGCCGAGTCAAAATAACGTTTCAGGAACGGCCACGTTCTTAGTGGAAGCGGCCACTGTCGAATAAAATGAAAGATAGCCGCGCGCCTACTATTCTGGGAAAGCCGAAGAATTCGGGCCCAGGGATTTTTATGGGACCCCATGCCGAAGAGCATGGGGCGCTAGCATTGTTCGATGGTGCCAAACAGTCTGGCAAGGCGGACCGCGCCGCGTGTGCACCACCAGCAGGATTCACGAGTCGAGTTTCTCGGTGATCGAATGATTCCACTGTTTCCAGGATTCCGATTGAACGCATTATTCTGTTATTTATGGAGATAAGCCGGCGGGGCCTTTGTAATTCTTCCCGTGGAAAAATATTGCTGCGTCCGAAATTTATTTATCGGACACTGGAGAGAGTGATTGGGTATTTTATTGTTGCACGTGGGGAAAGTGGAATACTATGGGATCGGAGTATCTTATTTCTTTGCTTTGGAACAGGATTTTTTATTCGGGAGTAGCTTAGTATTCAGATTTATCGTGGATAAGTGGTATTAAGTTGGGCATTATTAATTTTTGAGTTTTCGAGGAAGGGGAATTATTTTTTTCTAAAATTTACTGCGGTGCTTGTATTTGATTTTTTGATTTTATGTAATTAATTCTAACTTCCACTTTGTAAATTTCGCACTTTAAACGTTTTAATTTACAATTCTCATTTTAATTGTCAAAATTTTTTATTGTAACCCTTCAAATTTTCTAGCTTTGAAGCTTTTAAATCTCATACTTCGACTTTTAAAACTTCTAAGTTTAAATCCTTAAATCTTTACTTTCATATTTTCAAATTTCTAACTTCAAACCTTAATATTTCAAATTTTAATTCTGATAGTCTGAAAATTTCCACTTCGACATATCGAAAACTGTAAACTGAAATCTTTAAAATCTCCAACTTTAATTTCAAATATTTAAATGTCTAACTCTAATTCTTTAAATCTAATTTTTTTTATGAAGAATTACACTCTGCTCAGTTGTAGCATAATTTTTTATTCATTTATTTATTCAATACAAACGAGTTACCCCATTAGTACACAATATAGCATGATACATCGCATGGATAGTTTAATAATTAGTTTGCAATTTGTTTCAAATATGGCTCCTAAATATATAAACAGGCTTATTACAGAAAAAATCTAAATCAGAAGTATGGAAATTAGCTGTAGTGCAGTTTCGATTTATGGAATCGGAGAATATGAATCTGGACACATAATTATGGGGCAAAAACCTACGTTTAGCCCTAAATGATTAGGTGTCCAATAAAAATGTATTAATTCAAGGAGTTGCAGGCAGATTCTGAAGCCATTTATTAATTTATATAGTAAAAGTAGATCCGCAACAAATCTCTTAAATTCTAGCGTTTCGATGTTAAGTACGCACATAATTGGTTCATAATTATGGTCCGTTATGTCCACCTTCAAATTTTCACTTCACACTGTATAAAATTCACGTGTCTGTGTGATTAGAATTAGAGAGTAGTTTCATCTTATTTCTCGAAAGGCTGCTTTCAATGCAGCGACGCGTGTCCACATCAGTTTCAGGAATCACGTTTCGCTGTTCGCAAAAGCAGATTCTCTATTCATTAAGCCGCGTCTACATACAACGAATCGAACGCGAACGAGATTGAACGACACAGAAGATGCTGATTCGCTTTTCTGACCTAAGTAGGAGGGGCCTGGCATTCGTTCGCGTGCGTTCGTTGTATGTAGACGCGGCTTTAGCCGATCCAGTCAACGTGCACGCACATAATCCAGTGTTCTTCTCTTCGAGGAATCCTCTTCAGCTACTTTGCCCGTCGTTATTGTCACGGTTCGCCTTCCTGCGTGTCTCCAGCTCGGCGCGTTCACAAGCAGTGACTCTCCGGGGTGGTCGTAAATTTCAACGGAAACCCGAAAGAAACGAGCGAGGGAGGCTTCTGAGAAACGCAATTTCGCATAAACACCTCGTTATTTACGAGCAGTCTTCTTTTTCTGCAGCCCTTTCGAAGACGCCTCAGCGCGGACGACCGGGTGGCTAATTTGCGACTCGTGTCTTTCACGCTTGAGGACTCGCCTTGTTGTCTGTCGCGATGGATGAACTGCAATCCTAAAGAATCGGCCAATTAGACCTCTGGAACACGATAATCGAGACTACTATGCGGACAAGATAATATCGACTCTTGCGCTTTAAAAAATTTGAAATCCCATGACGTGGATCTCGAAAAAACCTTGCACATTGTATTGCCCTGACAAAAGTTAATCTGTTTGCCGAAATCTCATTGTCGGCGTTCAACTTGAGAAGGTCGATCGCTCTGCATTCGAGACGCAGACCTCACCGTGCAGAAAATGTTATTAAGATCGCGATCGACTCGAGTAGAACAAACTCGGCTCCTCGCACAATGCGGCGCAGGAACGAACAAAGCTGTTCTCGATTTCTATTACCCGACGGAGTAGTGGAGCCTTGCCACCACTCGACTTCTCGATCTCGATCCCCGCCCTCCGCTCACCCTCCGCGCACGAAATAATAAAATAACGCGCAGTACGCTCGACTTCACAGCGCCGTCTCGCGAGTCATTAACGTGTATTCGGCGCCCCTCTATTTAAATGATATCACAAAGGCCTTATTTGCTCGGACAATGGACGGCCAGCGTATGCGGCCCGCGTCGCGATCGAAGGGTTAGAAAAATGTAAGGGCGATGAAAAACACTGTGTTCGATACTGATCTCCGAGAACCCCCTTTATTTCTCGATCTCCCGCTCCTTTGAGGGGATCAGAAAAAGTTGGTTTTCGCAGAGAGTTTCGAGTTTGGACTTGACGGATAGAGACGATAATGCCATTGTGATTCTTCTGTTGGCTTCGATTCTGCTGATGCGGAGACGAGAGGCCGGTAATTCCACGACGTAAGGGCCATCGAGGCGATCATTGTGCTCCTCGACACCTTGGTAGGGGAAATAAGAGCTACGATTCGGAGCCGATTTCCCTTTTAATTAATCACTGATGACCGATTAATGAGGTTCAACGCCTCTCGCACTACAGGAGATTCGAATACAGATAAGGCTTTTTTTAGGAATTTTTCGAGTGGAAAAGAAATATTATACAGATTCGGCTTCAGTTTTATCAGAGCAAATGTGGCTACTGTGAGGCGCCTTTTATTTAGTAGTTTATAGATTCAATACAAAATTTTGCAATAATTGGTTTTAATTGTATGTGGGTAGCTTAGATGATATTGTGATATGTAGTGGTGGACAAGAAAAAGTTTAATATTTAAACGACATGAAAGGCTGATATATAAATGAATCTGTATAAATAAAATAATATCTATGATGTATTATATTACTTCAATTGAGACTACTCACAATTATCCTGGAGTTTTATTATTCAAAATTTTAATTATTAGGTTGTGTCATAAATAATTTCTGCACCATGTAGAATATTACTACAGGGTATAACAAAAATGTTGCACGTCCTTGAAAGGGGTGATTCCTGAGGTGATTTCAAACAACTTTTTCCTTAGCGAAAATGTTTTGTAAGACTTTGTTAACGAGTTATTAACGAAAAACACCGACCAATCAGAGAGCGAGAACAGTAGACGTACCTTAGAGCGGGGGGTGGCAGACCAATGCTACGCATGGCTTGGCGCGCGCCGAAATTCGTACACTGTTCTCGCTCTCTGATTGGCTAACGTTTTTCGTTAATAACTCGTTAATAAAGCCTTACCCAACATTTTCGCCAAGGAAAAAGTTGTTTAAAATCACCTCAGGAATCACCCCTATCAAGGACGTGCAATATTTTTGTTACACCCTGTATAGTTGCAGCATATTAATATACTGTAAGAACTGAATATTATTAATAATTATTAAAGAATACTCCAAAATAAATCAATATTATCAGCATTACACAGAATATGCTGTATAAAAGTGATTAATACTCACATCTACAAATGTCAATTTTAAACTTTGTTTTGCCTTTATTTTAATTCATATTTCAAGGCTGAAACAGTCACGTTTAGTAATTCAGTAAATTCAGTCGTCTGGCAAGAATTTCAGTAATGTACTATGTATGGACTATGGATACCAAAATTTAGTCTAGTAATTTAGTAAAAAGAATATAGCTAAGTATTTGTCACTTGACTAAATTACAGAACATCTGTTTCAGCTTTAACGTCAGTCTTTTGTGTATTGTTAAAGTAATGAAAATTCCTAATCTGAGGAGGTAAACATGACAATTATACAATAAGGAAAAAATACACAATTATGCTATTAACATCACTACTGTATAAAACCTGCATCTCTTGCTCGGTCAGATTTTAGACTTCCAAACAACCAGAATCTTCATTAAGCATCTTTCCTCCAATATCAGAATTATTAGCGATTAACGAGTTCCTCTCCTGCAGCGATGCAGTGAAGTTCTTTAAAAATTCCTGCGTCCAGTATCAAGACAAAGCCGTCTTCATTCCTCATAAAAAACGATAGAAAAATGAACGCAAAAATCTGAGACACGTATTCCAACGAATGCCATTCAATAATAGCGCCTTCGTGTACTTCCCGAGTGAAAATTCCTCCAGGGGTGTGATCTTCCTCCAGGAGTATCCTCGACCCTCCTCCATCGCGTTCTCGAGCGAAGTCATCATTACGCTCCGGGGCCGCATATCTCGCTAATTAAAAATTTCGAAGTGAGAAGGTAATTAAACGCGCGCGATCCTCTCGCAGCGGCGCGCGAGCAAAAACGAGGAACTTCGCGGCACCGGGTACTTCGCGTCCAGAGGAAAAAAGAACGCGTCGCCTTCTCCGAATTCCATCCGCGCGTTTTTCCGAAAGGAGGAGCATGGAGGGGGCGAGTGTCCCTCTCGCGGGGGTGGACCAAAAAAGCGCGGCGAGAATCGCGCGAAGGGGGACGCGGGCGTCATCGTCGGTGTCTCACCCCGGTTAGAATTAAAAGCGAAGTCCTCCGGGGCTCCAGGTAGCCGCGTCGAACAGAATTTAATTACGCATTAAAACGGCGTCCCTCTTCCCGCTCTCTTCGGCCCTCGATGTCGCCTCTCGCCGAAGCCGAAGCCGCCTTATACAGAGGCGGCCGCCGCACCGGTGGAACTTCACAAGAGACACAGGTACTCGACTTTCAATGACTGCCCCCGGGGGCCATTGTGCCCGATTTCAAAGGATATAATTACGCTCACCTATGCCACGCTCGAATATCGCGGGGGGTTTTGTTCGCCCGTGCGAATTATCCTCGACTCGATCGCTTCGATTCCCGATAAGACTCGGTCTTCCACCGAGAGAGAGGAGACCTTTTATCCCTTTCATTATGCGCGGCCGCGCCCGCGACCGAGGGGCGGACGTGAGCTCGCAGGAAGTTGATTAAAACCGGCAGTGATATGTGTTACTGCCGCGGAAGGAGTTCGCGACATCGGGAGATGGGAGAAACCGGGTTGAAGAGTAGTGAAGACCGAGCTTGGGGTAGGAAACTTGTCTTGGAGCGATTGAGATCCTTGGATCACTTAGTTGGACTACGAGATTCTTTTTCTTGTAGTCTGCGATCATTTATGAGCTAATAGACGATGAGCTTATACAGTGTAGGAAGAATTTAGGACTGTATAAATTTTGAGTAATTAAACACTCAAATTGTTACACCAAATTATTTTTGAGGACGATGCTAATTATTGTTAAAAATTGATACATTTTTATGATAGATTTTTGAGAAAGATTTTTATTGAGGGAAATTACAGAGAGGTCTCAACTTTCAATTATTAGATTGTCCTAGTTCTCTTGACCGATTTTCTTCTTCCTATTTTTATCATCATGAAGATCCTACATAAATTTTTTTGTTTGCAAGTTTTAGTACGTTCGTGCATTATTTTAGTGTGGGTATAATTGTACAGTCAACACGAATAGTAATAGTAATAATAGCAATAAGAATACAGTCGCATATAAAAAAAGAGGGACTGCTTTTGATAGAAATTTCAAAGACCTCAATTAAAATTGCAATATTCATTTACAGTAATTTATTTTTCAAAAACAGGATAGGCATGCTCCGCCTATTTTCTGGGGTTGTTTTATACATCCTCTTCTACATCTCAAAAAAATTACCACGACCCCTCCTTAACTATGAATTAACATTTACCACCATCTACTGCATTTCTTTTAAAAATCTTCTTTATCTTATCAATTAAAATGTAGTGCAAAGTGCAATACAAACACCGAAGTTTTAATCCTGATACCAAAGAACAGGTAAAAAAAAAAAAATTAAAAAATCCTCAGAACCGTAAGAGACTGAACATCCATATTTTCCGTAAACAAAATCTTCCAACAACAGGGAATTATCCGAAACCTTCCATCCCCCAATGAA
This sequence comes from Perdita meconis, assembly GCA_030770465.2. Lineage (NCBI taxonomy): Eukaryota > Metazoa > Arthropoda > Insecta > Hymenoptera > Andrenidae > Perdita > Perdita meconis. Next base: position 8,352,416 of record JASKOS020000001.1, read on the forward strand.
TACATAAAAATTCGGTTGCTCCAAATGCAGAAAAGAAAGAGGGAACGTAAACGAAGGTTGCAAGAAAGGGAAGACACCCCGTGCACCCCCAGACGTCCCTAAAATTGCCCAATACTCTAGATCACGGTTACATCGCTGGAAGTACCTACCGAGGGCGCCAGTTTACATCCATAACGTCGGTGAACATCCTGTTTACATGCTCTTCAGGATCCTCGGGGCCTCTTTTGTAGCGAATAAATTATTATTTGCCCTGAATATTCCACGGAGCCTTAACAGTAATGTTTGCGAGCATTCTTTACACTCAATTGAGCCGACGCGAGCGTCGGGAGAGCGGGGAGTCCGGTGCGGGGAGAGAGAGTCGAGGACGGTGGAAGGGAGCATCCTCCTAACATCTGTCGGCCCTCACAAATCATTCCCGCGCTTTTATAGATCGCAAACTAGGCACGAGAGCACCGCCAGCCCCGATTATTCCGAGCTACGAACTCGTCCGATCGGTCGGCCATCGTTGGTCTTTCCTCTTCGCTCGGATGTCCTCTCTCGCGTGTGACCGGCAGAGGCAAGTCGGCCATTAGACTCGCGATGTACACGAGGGCTGTGGAGTGTCGTAATAAACGGGGATTCTTTTAATGGGGGTATAAGTGCCAACTCGACGCGAGTCTCTCGAGGGCGCGAACGAGTTTCTGCGCGAGGATGATTCTTCTCGAACGAGCGTGCCACACGACGAGCCTCGACACTCACAATGCCCTCGAGAGCCGGTAGCTATGAATTTTCGACAAACTGCGCCGTCGTGCGTCCCCCCATTGTGCCTCAAAGAGCGTCTATCGGGCCCATTCACGTTTTCCCAGCCGCGGAAACGTCCTGAGTAAACAGATCACTACGAGGGATTGGCTTCAACAGAGGTTGGCTACCTCTGTACTTGAAATTTTTCGGTGATTGAAGATGCTTCGATCAATTGGGTGTGGGAACCCGGGATCCAGATCGTTTGGTCCCTGGATACTTTGAAATTTTGGGACTCATTGGCTTTGGTTCTCTTGGTAGATCAAGGCGCGTGGATGAGGTTTCGTAGAGTGTTGGGTCTTCCTGAATGTTGTGGGTAGTAGCAATTAGGAATTCTCTCTGGGGGTTGTCTACCCTTTTTGGTTTTGAAACTTAGGGTCAGCCGTTTTTCAAATCCGTTGGAGTAGGTATCTTGGAATAGAGATCTTGTATTATTTGGAGATTTATGCATTTTAATTAATCGTATACAAAGGCGTCTGAGGTCAGAAATATTATGTCAGACCTACGAAAGATCTTCATGTGGAAGTTTTTGGATTTTTCTGAAAGGACGTAAGGAATTGTAACTGAAGAAGCTAGCAAGCAACTTTCCACCCAGCCGAAGCAATATTATAATAACCCCCATCCCCGCCAGGTGCCACAGCATCAAACTATGGTCCGAATTCCCAAAGTCCCGCTTCCCACTCGACGCCAGAACCTGTCGTCCCCCGTAGGCAATAGATTCGAGCAGGAGGTCAACAGAATCCTCGTACAAATCTCCCGAAGGCTTGTCAAGGGGTTGTTTCTGGGCGAGCGAAGACGCGCGTGGAGGGTAGTAACCAGCGAAAGAAAGGAACCAGAATCGGCCATGGAAAGAGGAGTGGGGGGGATGACAGGGGGATAGGAAGAGCGAACAGGAGAGGGGGAGAGCATCGTCCAGGCGATGCTGATAAACAACGTGCAAGCTATAAAGAGAACCTGATCCGGACAGCGGTCGTTCATTGTCCTGGCGCGGGCTGCACGATGTATTTGGACAGTCAGTTGTTAACGGCAATGAAATCCGCCATTGTGGCACCGTTCGCCGGGGACAATTGCCCATTATGGCGGTGACTACCTTCCGCGCTTCGTGTACCATAATTACATTACGCGAGTTGCGCCCGCTGGCCCCTGTGTGTTCGCCCATTGTTGCCCGCGGATGTGTTCATGGGTGTGCCGCACGTTTCGATCCCGCGTCTTCGTCAGCTGAATCGATAAGCGGTCGTCGGTGCTCCTATACCGATTGTGTGCCCCGTTTGTGGGTGTCGAACTGACGGGGAGCTTCGGTCAGCGGCTCCCGGTAAATGGTTTTATCCAGCGAGCATCGATTAACTTCGGAGATCCCTTGAGTTTCCTGGAGATCTTATCTATTGAGTGAGGTGATTAGTTCTGTAAGGAGATCCGAGGAACGTGGAGCCTCTGTTTAGCGGGGAGGTCGGGGAGAGCATAGTCTACGCCTATGTGGTCGCTGGTGCCAGACTGTCTGGTCGAGACAGCTTCCCACTCCCTAGAAAACGCTTTCCGTTCGAGGCAAAAGGAAACGTAACGAAGACCATCTTAAAAATTCCTGGCACCCCGTCGGGAACGACTCCACCCCCCCCGACACGTACCAGGTCCCCTTTATTCCTACCAATTTCCAGCGTAGGGCCGAACTATCAATGGACGACCGGGTCTTGTATCGCACATTCCGGAGGGATTACTCTATCTCTTGTTTCGAGTGTTCAAGTTCAAGGTGCTAAGTAGGGTAAACACACCAGTAGATGGACGGTTTAGTTGATTCCAAACTTTATAATAAGATTTTGCTTAGAAATATTTATTTTATGAAAAAAAAAAAAAATTAAATGCCTTATACATAAGAAAGTGTAAATTTAAAGAAAAAATTAATTTTTTATGAAGAAATTCATTTGTTTAAGCGTAAAATGACGAAGATTGTACACACAGCCTATATCACCAGTAGATGGACGGTAGATCTAGTAAATAAACAGCTTATAACCAGATGTGGACGTTTGAAAGAAATATTGTGTACTCGTACAATTTATTTATTGTTTTTATTTTATTTAATTATAACAAAGAACATAATTCAAGGAAAATGAGATGTTATTTGTATAACCTCTTTTATTGGCAGTTTAAATCTATTTTTTCTAATATTATTCTCTTAGAAACTGTATTTAGATTTTCTTTTCAGGTTTCTTCAGTTTGTTTCTTGTTTTATCTCTATTCTTCTTCCTTAGTAAAATTTTTTCCAGCATTCTTTTAGTTTACTTTTGAGTTTTTTCTCTAATTTTTGCTTCTTCTTTCTTTTCATTTTCTTTCCTTTTTTTTCCTATGTCTGTACCTTATTTTCTTTACTTTTAACCTTTCGTTGCAAAATTCTTCCTTTTGTTTCTAATTTTATTTTTTACTTTTTCTTCTCTAACTTTATTATAATATTTTCTCCATTTAGAGCATGTAATAGCATATGGTAATTGCTGTTTGTTGTTTTTTTTTTTAAATATTTTTAACTGGTCCACTTGATGGCCAAAATAAATGTTTGTCCCAAATGTTAGTATTATTGTAAGCTGACGTAGAACGACACATAGTTATTGTAAATTCTTTTATAATAATGTACTTACCTAAACGACTAACAAGAAAAGTATACAATAAACAACACATATTATCTTTTTCAAAAATATATACATTTCAATAATGTGCAAACTTTTTCACTTGTTTATTTAAAAAAAATCAGCCTGGCAAAGTGTAATATAGTCCTGTCCATCTACTGGATTTAGGTTGGAAAATCAATACCAGTACATAAACAGTTATTTTTCTAAGTTTTACCATTATATTTATTTTTATTTATACGTCTGTTTATAAATTTTGAATGTTATTGACGCAATCATATATTAGAAGCCTCTTAAAAATACGTCCAAATACGCTGTTTAGTTAAATTAAAGCACGAGTACACTGAGTGGTCTCTAATAAGGAACGAGTTACTGTCACATGGCAGTGAAGTACAATTGAATTACGAAATGTTTTCTCGCTTATAAAAAAAGTTTTTAATAAAAATGTTGGGTTTATATAATAACAAATGTTTCTTCTACACTATAGAAAAACAATAATATACATAAAACGTCTAGTTTCTTTATAATTATTGATTAATCTACGATTCGTCCACCTACTGGGTCCCGTCCATCTACTGGCGTGTTTACCTTAATCCGCACACGGTTAATAATATTGTGAATATTAATCGGTATTGACAATAGTATTGAGCGAGTACAGTCGATATTGAAAGTAGGATTGATGTTGAGATTGAAAATTAGAGTAAAAGACAGATATTAGAAGGATTAGATAGAATGGCATAGAAATGGGAGGACAATAATATTATCAAACTAGGATTGATCAATGTTATGGACCGTGTGCGGGATCCTTTAGAATCTCTGAAAGTTTTCTCTTTTTTTATGATTTTTTTTGTTTTGACTTGATTTTATGTCTCCTCAGTGTTGAATGTGAAACAGACACTTTGTTTCCCTGGAAACGAGAATTCATTGAGAGGTCGACTTCTGGAGAAATGAGGGGAATCAGGAGTACCGGCACGGAAAAATCAGGAAGGAAAGTTGCTAAGTTTCCCACAAGTGAAGGTAGACCTCCGTTTGTGAGAAATGCCGCTCCGCGACCGTACTTCCTATGCCATTCGTAAGGTTTTCCCTTTGTATGTCCGCCGGTGGACAATGGCTCAACATTTTCGGCATTCGCAACGTTGAATCGACCATTGTTCAGGTGAACGGATGGCAAGAAGCTTTCCTAACGTGACCCCGGAGACAACTGTATCTGATCTCGGCTCAATGGGAAACGAGTGCGCGATGTTTCTACGCGATCTATCGATCTTTTGCGTTTGAACGGAGTTGGGAGCGGTGAATCAAATATTTGCATGAGAAATTAGGTTTTAGAAATACACTAGGTTACGGAGGTATTAAAGCTCTATGAAGCTGAACAATTGGAATACAAAAATTCGGCGGTAATAGTAAACACTAACAAAGACCAGACGCTAGATACTAAGAATCCTTCGCCACAATTTAAAAACCTCTTTCGCTGTTTTATCGATAATAAATTTGAAACAGAGAGAGTAGTCGGTCACAGAGTATGCCTTTGCCCATTTCGCAGAGCACTTTACCCCCGAGTGAACGTTTAAGCCGAACGCATATGTGTCCCCACGAAGTCAAGGGGGTAAGTGCGTACAGCATACGTTCTTATTCACGGTGGTTTGATGATTCGCGGTCGGCCAACTCTCGAAGGGTCCGCAAATTGTTGGTTCGAGCTCAAAGCCAATCGAGGGAGGAGAGAAAACAGGGTCGAGCTGGGCGAACCGCGATAAGTGACATTAGTTCGCGATCGTTTGACTGACGGGGGTTCCACGCTGTCAGGAACAGACGATCCCTAAAATTGTTAAAACATCGTTCAATACTTCACAAAGAAAACAACTCCCAGTGCTTTCGCTCCACGAGAAAGGCTCACCTTCTCCCACCTTTAGAACCCACCCCCCATACCTGTCCCCGTTAATTCACTCAACAAACACTGGACCACAAAGTCAATCCGTCCAAAACATGCCACCAGTTACCTCTAGAAGTCCACTCCGTTCATCGTCCACAAAACCCAACAGTCCCAAAAGCAATAGCCGTTAAAACAGCAACACGATTTTAGCGTCGCGTCGGTCGCGGTGCGAAAGTTAATTGCATCCATAAAGCAATTTTTTTCGATCCCCGTTTACTGCTTCAATATTCCTAAAAGACTCGAAGGGATAACTGAGGTATTCCAAGAGTCAAGGCAATCGCCGATAAACAATTGGTCGAGCGGTTCCTCGTGGGAGGCGCGCGTTTTCGAGCCCACCGCGACGTGTCTCTCTCGAAAGCTAGTTTCGACGAGCACCCTTTCCGCTCGCGTTCCTCGTCTCCAGCGTGCGTGGTTTACGTATGCTGCCAGCGGGGAGTCCCCCAAGGACGACGGCTCCTGCTAGAAGGTACCGCAACGAACCCGCCAGGCAACAACGAAACTATGATCGTTCTGGTTCTGAATGTTTCTGACACCGTATACCTATCCTCCGGCAATGCGTTGCCCCGGGAGATCGGGCGCTAGGATGTGTGGAGTCGAGGGGCATTGTGGGAGCAAGGTGGCCGGGATATTTTGGGGTCGTGTTTGGGCTGAAATTTTGCCACCATTAGCGCGGCTATCTATTTTTAATACACTCGGGTTCGTGACTTTAAAAATTAATCAAAACTTTGGGGATCGAGGTATCGGTTTCTGAGTTGATACGTGGGTCTGAAAATAGGTGAACACAGCTTCCAGTAATGCCGTACGGTTGGGATCCACGTGGGACCGAGGATTCTAGTGGAGCCAATTGAACCTCGAGGTATTTCGTGCAGTATGTACAATTTAAAGTTGAGGAATTTCTACGTTCTGAATTCAGCACCGAGAAGAATACCTAGATAACAAGCGTTGGCTGCGGCAAAGTGGTGAACCCATATAGTATTCAGGAGCGAGAGGAGCCACGCTTAATTGGCGCATATAATCGTCTCGTTTTCGCGGGAATAGACGGATCGCTTAAAGAGTTATTACATCGGAATTGAAGAACGTTTTTCTTCGGCGGAAGGCAAGGATGCTAACCGCGTGCTTCTCGAGGAAAATCGCGGATAAAAGGAGGGGCGGAGGGGGGCTTTTGATGTGAAGCGGCACTTCAGCTAGCCTCCTTTCAGGAATTCCACCGGCTGAGCCGTTCCACCAATTACTTCATAATGTCGGCCACCGGAAGAGGAAGAATTCCGGGGAGAGAAAGACGCGCGCTCACTTTGCCGGGGGAAATACCACTCTCCTATTTTTCCGGATAACGGATGAATACGCGGAGATCTCTTTCTCGTGATGCTTGCGCTCTGAATGTTGGCCCCTCGCTTCAAATTGGCCGTGAACGTTGCGTGAAATTCTTGTGAAATGAAATTTTCCACTGTCATTTGTTTTTCTATAAAAGTACGAACTAATATAAAATTAAGAGTAATTAGATCTCAACTCCGTCTAGAGCTTCGATCGCAGATCATGATTGGCTCCTGTATCGCTACCGGTCCGCCTAATCCCGCGAATGCAAATTGGATATATTTCACGTCGGAACTTCTTTATTTATCCGAAATCTTTTCACGAGGATTTCTTTGTGACCGGCATTGAATCGTAATCTCGTGCGACACGTACTGGAAATAGAAGGAGGATCGTTCCTAAACCCAGTGTGGAGCTGTCCGAGCAAACAATGTGATCTACGCACAAATCGATCGGCTCGGAACGAAAGATACATCGATCCCCGGGCCCCGATCTGTCCTTCCCATTCTCTCAATGGGCCTGCTAGGCTTCGGCTCAAAGGTCGAAAATAAAAGAGTGTCGCGGAACACCTTGAAAAGGAACGCCGCCACATAAATGTATTATATATTTATGCCACGTCCCCCGGGATACCTGGCATTGTGCCTCGGCCGCATCTCCACGACACGGTCTCCGCCATTCCTGACACCCTGTCGCCCCTTTTGTTTCGTTGGATGATTTCACTCGTGTGGGACACCTCCGTGAGATAAGCCAGACAATGGCTGGTTCTCTCGTCTAAGGAAGACAGTATCGCGATCTCATCTCCTCAATCGTCCGAGGCCCGGGAGAAAAATCCCTTCGACACGATCTAGTCTCTTATTTTTGGGATTATTTTCGCTCTAGCGTTTCGTGGGGGTCCTGGCATCCTTCGTCGGGGTCTGAAGAATCTGAACCTGCGATCCAATATAGAACGAACCATTCTGGAATCGAATTCCTTCGAGGTTTCAACCGACGAACTCCCATCGATTTAAAATATTCAAACCCAAGGTACTTCTTCAAAAACCTTAGAAGATACTTACCGTAGACGCCGATCCACAAACAACTTTCAGAACACGTTCAAATGATTCTCAAAAAATTTTTCATAGTCAATGTTTCTCATCACAAACGTCACAGATACACCGCAAAAGATTTTTCCCCGCAAAAAACGTGGCAGCCCTTGCAACAAAGCCACTCTCCCCCGTCCAGGGTATGATCGTTGGTCCAGGAAGAGAGACCCTGGTTCGTTACTACCCTCTCGTACCTGTTAATCCATCTTTCACGCTCGGGCCGTCGCCAAGTGGAGGACCAGGGGCGCAATAGTAACGATCTGAGGACCTCGCCGCGATATCCTCGATGTAACAATCTGTATATGAATACAGCGACTTTTTTTTGCGGCCGATACATGATACTTTCTCAAGAATCGGGGGGCTCCGCGAACGGGAGAGAGAGATCAAGGCCAGTGGACCAGGGATCCCACGAGAGAAGTGGCACGGCGCTTGAAGGGCCCCGGTAGCCTGTGCCTTCTTTTGATACTAATTGGAATGGAAAAGGAGTGGAAGAGGGGTTGCTTGGCTCGTTACCAGACTCGAGGAAGGGGTTGGACGTGTACCCTTCCAGATAATATCTCCGCGTGACCCGATACATTGTACCGGAGCTCATCATTGCCCGGCTACCGTCGTCTCGATCATCCGTTTGCAGATCCGCTTGGTCCGCGTATTAAATTCCTCACGCGCCCTTTATGCTCGCGAAAAATTTCCTTCACTTTGTTCTGACCTCCGTGAGAAATCGGACGGTTTGGGAAGTGGATCCTCAGGAATTTTTTATAAAAATAACAAATATGAAGATGTTTTTCGGGATCTTTGGTTTCTTCGCCTTCAGGTACGATTCGCAACAGTTTATTCTGGTTATTTTTTGTGTCAATCTTCTGGGGTCTATTTTAAGTTGTTTAAGCCTTCTACAACTGAATTCAACTTGCCTAAACCCTCTTCAACTCGCTCGAGTGTTACAGATTTCAATCCTCTTCCTGCCACGAAAGGTTAATTAGAAATTCAGAGAATTTTTTCCTCCGCCAAAGAAATTTTCTTCGCGAATCCGTAAAATCTGTCCATCGAGGCGTAGTTCCACCGAACCAGATGGCAGACAGTTACGGATACACTTTAAGCTCCGTTCACGCGTGCTTTCGGCTCGCCCCGATTCCTTTCATCCCCGTCCGCGGAGGAGATCTAAAGGTAACTTTCCGCTCTCACCCTTCCACCTTATGTTTCCAAAACATCTAATATCTCGCGCTCGGGCGAGTCAACTGAATGAGCCCCAGATCCTTCCTTGTACTCTGCAAGGGCCGTATAATCGGTGCATCCCCGTGGCAGTTTCTCTGTCTTTCTTCGCTGCTCGTGGGATCGCCTTCTCCGCTGAAGAGTGGATGCGTCTTCACGCGACGACGGGCCTCGCGAGGACGATTGGCAGGCGTGCAGAATCCCCGCACAATGCTACCCCGAAAAATACTGTCGATCCGCTCGCGTCCATAATGGACGACAAACGAGATCCTGCTGAATCAGCCATTAAGCGGTGCCCCGACGCGCGGACCCTGATTTTTACTGCGCCGTTTATGGGTCTTCGCTTTTTTCAATCCTCCGACGGGCGGCCAAATGAAGACGAGAATCGGGATTACCCTATAGAGAAGTTCTTGGATGTGTGGGATAAAAATTGGTTAACAAGTGGCGTGGATAGACGTATAGTGGTGGAAATTGAAATAGTTGTTTTTTTTAGGGGGTAGACACTTTTTTTATTATTTGATTTCGCTCTGACTGAGAAGTTTCAATTTTCAATCTCTACTTCATAGTCTTCTTAATCATGAAAAAGTCCCAATTTGGACCCAACTCAGATGCAAATCCTCACATTAACAAAGTTCCCTTTCTCAACAAACTTTCCATCTCCAAAATCAAATTTCTACATCCCTGGAAAATCCTCCTTTTGCATTTTCTTCAAAAATCTCTTCTCTAATCCACTTAAGGCCCAATTAGTCCCACTCGCTAAGCCCCCCGTCTAAAAATACAAATCGATCAGTCCGATTTTGCTCTCACCGGACGCAAGGGTCTCTCTCGCGTACATCGAAGCGACAGGAAGATGCCTCGCGAGGTGGGCCCAGGTGTGGGCCAGGGTGCGCGAGGAGGGGGCGTAAGACACACGTGCGTTCCATCGCGCAGTGGTCACAGGGCCCGTGCATTCCGATGTCCGAAGTAATATGCAGTTGGACGGGTTCCCCGGGCTGGCTTTTCTATTTTTATACCGGGCCCAGCAGCGCCATGGGCCCACGGACGGCGAAGGTAGGTGCGCTGTCGTCCCCCTCCGCGGCGTCTATCTTCTCGGCAATGGGTGTGCATGGGTGTCCACGGACGGTCCGGCCAGGTTTTCGAGGCTGCCTCGGCAGACAGCCTGGTGCCGATACTCCCCGAGCATCCCCCTGCTGGACCTCGGCCGCAGGGCTGCCCCTGGCGGCCCTTTCAACCGCCCCACCGCTTCTCCCCGGATTGCTCAGCAGGCTGGCGCATGAAGTCGTATAGAGTCGAGTTGATATCGAGATTGTTAAACGACTTGGAAAACTCAATTTAGGAAAGCCTCGATGGACGACGCGATAAGACTTTCCTCTATTTAATTGCGGGGAACGGGCGAAGGGGGCATTATCCTTTTTGGGGAGTTGCTTGCGCGATGGGCGAGCTTCGATGGGGACAACATTTATTGTGAGTTTTATAGGAGTAGCTTTTCTTCTTCTTGGTTTTGTATAGTAGATTTTCAATCATTTGTTGTAGATATTGCTAATTTTGGAGGTGTATGGAGTTTTACTGTAGATTACATTTAATAATTTCAATGCTACAGGTTAACTACTATTTTACTCCTTTTTACGACTAATTCAATTTTGAGAAAAATATGAAAATGTTAGTGTTACTATCTAGGTTTTTTATTCCCTGATATTGTATTAAAAATTCAAACGCGGTGATAATAAAATTACTTCTATCTGGAATTTAAGAGGAACGTAGCAGGGCCAGTATTGCTTTTGCTTGTTTTATTATGTTTTCATAAGAACGTATCGACATTCAGTAGAATTTTTTTTCCCATAGAAGTAGAGCTTCGAAATCTCATCTATTTCCTCTAACAATTTTTCTAATATTCAAAGTGTCTCTCAGAATATTTTTACTAAGGAATATTAATGATATTTCGAGAGAGATGGGATAAAATTTTTAATAATATTTTTAAAAATGTTTGAAAATCATATATTTCAGAAGTAATAAATGAGTAAAAAAAATGATCTTTTCTAGGATTTATTTCTGCTTCTTGTAACACGATATTTTTATAAATAAAGTGGATGATGTGGTCCAAAACTCGCTGGATTAAGAGTTAATCAGTACTTGAGGAGAAGATACATAGTCTGGATTTTTAATAAATGTTCACAATCTCTAAATCCATTGCTACAGACCAAAACTAAAATTCTCTTGTTAAACCAATAAAAAAATCTGAAGGATTTAAATTTTTGAAGCATGGGTTCCCTAAGTCCAAAGGAGTAGAAACTGTATACAGTGAGTGTTTAACAATTTTGAATTGAAAATAGATGAAGTATAACATCGACAAAAAAGTAACTACACCATAAAGACACCTCACTTTCAGTTCCAAGTCAACATGTTATAGATGCAAAAATTAAACTGCTCTTCTCCCTAAACCCCACACCACATATTTCTGAAGAGAAGGGAGGGGGATTTCTCTCGATCTTCAGATATATCTACCTGAGACGTCGCCCCCCCCTCAAACCTCCTTTGATCCACGGATACGAACAAGTTGTTCGTACCTATAGACGTGAAAGGCGCATAAATTCCGACAGTTTGAGACACGAATCTGTCGGGCTACCGGTCACTGTTGTTGCTCGTCCCTCTTGACGCCATTACGATAACAATGTTCCACCCTCGACTGGTCGAGGCGAAAAGGGGGAAAGAAAACGCGCTGGGACGAGACTCGATGTCCTTGCACCGGACTATACAAACATCCCTTTTCTGACATGGTCGTGTGTGTACCGAGGGCTCGCGGGAAAAAGTTCGAGAACGACCGTCTATAAGAATGTAACAAGCGAGATTATCGGAACGTGGAGGACTCGAGGACGACGAGGAACGGAGTAGAATAATATTTTGTGTCCTCTCGCGGGGGTTTTATGTAATGAAGAAACACGCGTGCGAAAACACGCGCGATACGGGACAACAAATTCTTTTAGCAAAAAAAGAAAGCGTCCATGTTTGCAGCGGTTTGTGCGTCGAGGGGGTTAATTATGCGACTTCGAGTAAAGTTGTCGGAATCACTTTTACGAATAGAATCGAGGACCACCCCCGTCGACGGGGGGGGGGGTGAAAGTTGAAAGTCTTTCCCAGATGTTGGGACTCTTCAATCGTCAAACAGATGCGACCACGCTTTAATTATATCAAACGTATCATTGAAGTCTCAAGGCATCCCGAAGAATCCCCGCCGAGGGGGCCAAAGGTCATCCCCCGGTTCTCCGCGCAGACGATCATAGACAATGATAACCGTTCCGATGGCCGGCTATAACGTGCAACCGTATAATAATACGTTAACCGTTAAGCCGACTGTCCTCTCGATTCCGGGGTCTGTGTGGTCCGCCATTCAGTCTTAACTCTTTGATGCATCGTGCGCGCATATTCATTCGCTCTCGCTTCGCACAATGCCCATAGTGTCCATACACACGGCATTGTGTGACCCGTGCGCCGAGCGTTAAACTCTCCGGCACACATACACACACCCAGGGACAAATGAAAGAAGGCACATACACGAGAAATAAAGAGGGACGGCGTTTGCCGTTACGTGTGTTGGCCCTTCGTATACTACGGAGACTCTCTTCTGATCGATTCGGTGCTTTAGCGAGTTCCAGATTGGATAGCTTAATTGTTGAAAATTGTGCTATTCAGTAAAGGATTGAATCTGGGATAAGTAGAAACTAAAAGGAGTTGAGGGATTTTAATTATAGGAGTGTTTGAGAAAATTGGAATTCTTTGCTGCAACTGGCTTTGGTTTCATCGAGATTTTTCTAAAATTGAAGAATTAAAAAAATTTAGAAGACAAATTTTGGTAGATCGAGTCATGAATAATTTCCATTACAAAAAATCCAGCTGTAAATAAAGGTTCAGAGTCATATTGCTGACCTCTATACAGGGTGTCCCACGTAACACTTTTCACGATTTTTCAAGTACTTGTGATAATCTGACAAAAAAACATTTTAAACAAAAGTTGATCAGTTTTCGATTGGCTATACGTTGCAATAACAAAAAGTTCGAAAACAAATTTTTTTATTATTGTCAAGGCCACCTTCATTTTTTTAAATGGCACTTCAAGGTCATCCGAAGGTCATGGTAAACTAGGTCGTTAAATTCGTCTTGATACGGGCTATAATACTGTTAAGTCAAAAATAGAAGGTGCCATTTAAAAAAATGAAGGTGGCCTTGATAATAATAAAAAAAGTTTTCGAACTTTTTTTTTTATTGCAATGTATAGCCAATCGAAAACTGATCAACTTTTGTTTAAAATATTTTTTTATCAGATTATCGCAAGTACTTGAAAAATCGTGAAAAGTGTTACGTGGGACACCCTGTATATTCTGAATAAGTTCAGTTAATAAAGCTTCTTTAATCCCAAAAAACAAGAGAAATAGTCAAGTGTTAATTCTTAATGCCCACCCTGTAGAAACACGAAAGCAAAAATAAGTATACAAGTAATAGAGTAGACAAAACTACAGTCTAAATTACAATTCTCTTCGCCAAACATCCACCTAAAGGAACAAAAAAAGATTTCAACCTCTCTAACTTCCAATCCACTCATTAATTATTCTGTCAATCAATTTCGTCTATCGCCGAGAAAAAATTGGAACGTCACAGTCCACCCTCGAGAATCCCGATCCTTGGTTTCATATCGGAGGCGCGAGAGGCGGAAAACAAACGGATGGACCGAGAAATCGGGACAATATCCGGGGGGGGAGGGGGGGATTTGCGCGATCTCGCGGAGGCGTGAAAAACGTGGAGCGGGGTGCCCCGGTAATGGGCGTCTTTATCGGTAATGAGATCCCGGGGCCGTTGTCGACATGCATTATTCCTTTGAGGCTGCAACGTGAATTAACGAGGGCGTCGTTGTCGCGCCGTTGCCCGCATTCTTCCGCGCGCCGATGAAAAATGAACGGGAGGGCGTCTTCCACTTTCGACGCCGGGCGTCGCGGAGGAACCCGACGGACCGCCGGACATGATTTCCCGGATATTAACGATGCGAGGTTCCGGGCCATCGACCACACCGCGCGTGTGGCCCCCCGACCCAGGGTATGTGGCCCCCTTCACTGCTTTCCAATTTACTGGGAACTTACGCGGATAATGCCGGTTTTCGCCGAATCACTTCCGCCCTTGTCCCCCCTCGGCTCTCAGACGTCGGTGAGTGTTCTTTGTGATCGCGAGTACCTTTTTTTTGAAACCCTGCTGGACGTAAGATTAATTAGACGGTGAGGAATCGGAAGGGTGGCGCGCGGTGGTCGATGATTTCATTTTTTTCGGGGGTGGGAAGGTTTTTTAACATATTTGGATGAATTTGGATGGGGAAATGTTAAGTGATTATTGATCTAAAATTCGATTTATGAGAATTTTTATTGTTATCAGATTATCAGCAGTGCAGTGAGAGAGAAGCTTATATCCCAAATTTAAGCTTAATGTACGTGTTACTCTATTTATTACAAAATATTGTAGTGCTAATTTTTACACAATTTCAGTGTTTCTTTGGGAGCCTTAAATTTCACCGAGGTATTAAACTTGTTAATTTCAAGGAAAATATGAAAGAATTAGTATTAATATTTACAGAGTGTTTCTAATTTAAAAGTATCAAACTGCGAAGGCAATAATCAACTATGAAGGTAAAATTATACAATAACTTTTATCAGTAAACGCTTTGTTACAGAGTTACAAGCGAATACAATCTTACGGTGTGGTGGTTTAAGTTTGAGACACCCTGTAGATATTAGTAATAATTCTTTTTTATTTTTTTTTTTGAAATTGAATGCAAATATTTAATTTAAGGTTCTCAACGGGACACATAAAATTCTATGAAAAATACGACTATCATATTTTATAATAAAAAAGTAACATCTGCATAATGTTCCCATTAATAATTTCCCCAGTAGTAGATAGGTTCATTTTATTCCAATTTTCAATTACAAAATATCCACTTAATGAAAGTTCTACTTCTAAGAAATACCAACTTGTAAAAATACTTGTTTAAAGAAATAAATTGCCTTAAAAAATCTCAACAATCATAAAGAGATTATATTAAGAAGTTCCAGTATCAGAATTTTTTCAGAATCCTTCCTTTATTTACCCTGGAAGCAGTGTTTGTAATGTGCTTCAGCCTAACATGCACTCAGCTAGTTTCCTACTTACTGAGACATCGAGTGACATGTTGCACAAGCTCTTCGACAGGATCACCGCATCCCCATATTAATGTTTCCTTCGTCCAATTTTATCATCCGTCTCATCTTTTCGTGAAAATCATTTTATTAGACAAAAAGTAGAAGTGGTTTCCTTCGCGGATGCATTCGGTAGATAGCATCGCATTAGACCCTTCATCTTCTGGTAGCTGTAAGCACTTTACGGCGTGTTTTTAGGACTTTATGGTCACTTCCGTCGACACAAAAGTCCCGCAAAGCAAATCCATCGCTGCTATAAAAATATTCTTTAAAGATTAAAGCACACTTTAGCGTATTAGCGAAGTGTCAACGACTTTAGTGTTCCTTGCATTTCTCCGCGAACGGCACCGTAAAATTCTTTTCCCGATTCACTTCATCATTAAAGAACCTTACCTATTTAAAGATTAAATAATAATTCAAGTGCCGGAAGATGTTCCACAGAAACGTCACCGCTTCCAAAACGATCAATTCTATCGCCCTCCTTTTTTCTTCTTCCTCTTCGGTCAATCGAGTCCACTACAACGGTCCCATAAAATCTAATTAATCGCAGGCTCGCGCGTTCAGCCGGCAAAGTCGAGGTCCGACTTCCTCCTCGGGTGTATCGATGTCGAACGCTTTGTCGGTATCGCGACCACTTGGTCCTGAATAGCAGTTACAGGGAAACAATGTCCTTCAACGGCGATTATGCCCCGTGGATGGGAAGGGTTGCGCGCTCCTCTTCCGAGCGAGTAGGTTTTCTCAATACCGTAGCACGAGGTGGATCTTAATCCTGACGCGCGGCAGACGAAAAGGAACACGGAGAAAAGGAAACTGGGTGCACGGTGGTCAGAGAAGGGAGGACAATGCGACGGGGGGAGAAGGAGGGAAGATGGTTATAGAGCGAAAAACCGGACTCGAAGGATGTGTTTCGGACAACACGCACACGGTTTGGCGCGTTCCCAAAGGCGGCGCGTCGTCCCTCCGCGATTTCGCCCCGATTCTAATGCAAATCGGGGTCAGTTATGGCGATACCCCCGTAGCCCCCATTGAAATAACATTAATCTAGTGTGGCACCGAGCGCGCCGCACGGTTGCCACGTTAGATTATTCCTCGGCGCTCCTTTCTCTCTCCTCTCTGCGCCTCGAGAAAGTCTCCGCTCTCCTGGTCAATGGGTTCCTTTTTTCGCCCGTCATTGTCACTTGTATGCGCGCCCTTCGCCCCCCCCTCCCCCTCGAGGAGGGGAATACATTACCTCTGCCACCGCGGAAAATGGACTTCGACCGGGAGACGCTTTGGACGATCAACTTGCGAGAGGTCGTTGGGAGATTCCATCCTTTTGTAGTTCCTTGTATTTCGCGAGATACACTGTGCCGGTTGTCAGTCACTTCTTCGACTCCTCTGTTAACGGCAAACTACTGGGGAAAAAAAAAAGTAGTCCGAGTTGTATCGCTGCCTTCTTCACGAACTAGTATCTTTTAACAACGGCTGGGAAGCGTTCTGCAAGGTGCAACATTTTGCTACTGTGCAGACATCGTAAGTTGCCGAATAAATTAAATTAGGCGGATCAGATTTAGTCACGAAAATTATTATTACTGCTTAAGTCGATCGCGTCAACTCATCTAGTGATGGATTTGTGAATGTAATCATTTTAGCCAGTAGTGACAATTCGTGTGATTGAAATATGTTCAATTAACTTAATTCATTCAGCAACTATAAAGGCGCTTCGGATGCTGTTTTTATATTTTATAAAGGAAGAAAAAGGCGTCCAATAGTCTGTTTTTTTATATATTCTTTTCTGTACAATTGCACCACACTTTGACAATTTTATCAAATTTGTAGGGATATTGAAAATTTTATAACTGTATAAAGCTTTTTTTGACGTGAACTTCTAATAGTTTTTCATAATGTAATTCAAGACAGATACATACATCATGTTGTATTAATTGGATTGTACATCAATTTGTTTAGAAAATATTGTTATTTTTGAGCTGGTGTAATTTCTTCGGCAGCTAGTATATTAAAAGAAAATTTATCTGAAATTTTTACGAAATCTGGAACTCTTCTATTCACTGATGTCAAAATACCGTTCCTCCTAGTGAAAATTAAATTCGGTGGCTCTTAAAAAATCCTGTGGATATAGAATCCATTAAAGATTTGTTACTTTCTAGTTTAGAGTCCTGAAGACCATGATACTTTTAGTGACTACTGAAAAGAGAAATAATTAAACTATGATCACTGGTTTCTTACAAAATTACTACAGTAGGACTTCAATTAAGCAATTTCATATTTGTAGCATAAAATGTTAAAAATTAGTAGAACACTATTAAATCATAGTCCAAGTGGTATGTATCGTTCTGATTTGCATTCACACTTACTACATTAAACTCTTTATAATTAAATTCGGAGATAATTCTGATTGGGATAATCAGGGTTCAGCTGTACTATTTTTCATGATGACAGAAATTATCCTGCAAGGTACATAATTTCTTATTTGCAATAAAGACGTTAATAATAATAATTGCTGTTTTGTTTTCTCTGCACAAGAACTCTTGCAAAATTAAATTGAGTATCTGAAAAAAAATTTTATGGACATAGAAATCGCCAAAAATGTAGTATTCCCTAGTTTATGATCCCAAAAATCATGATTTCCGAGGTAATGACTGAAGTTGCATCGCTCCTGTATATTCTCAAATAAACATAAGTCCTGCAAAATTAAATTCAGCGACAGTTAAAAAATTCAGCGTACCCAGGATCCACCAAGGATTTGCTGTTTTTAAGTTCGGAATTCTGAAAATCATGATTTCTGAAGTTCAACATAAAAAAAAACTCCTCATCGTCCGCTAAAAATAATGAAAGTCTCCTCCCATGAAGGAACAAGTCCTCCCTCATGTCTCCACTCTCCGCGATCCAGTTCCTCCAGGAAGCCGCAGCGCAGGAGGACGTCTCGGACGTCCCGCGGCGGCGCCGCGGTGTCATCCGCACGCGTCGAAACACGCTAACGCGTGCAAAAACGGCTAAGTGGAATTTATTGCGTTCGCGACAGGTCGGTGCACTGCCAGTGTTGTCCGTGCATGCCGGTGCAGCAGGTATTGCATCGCATTGCACGTGGGTGTCGCAGCGGTTCGTGTCGTCCCTCCTGCGGTGATTTACACGATTCCTGTCGTAACTCGCGGCGGCCCATAAAACCGAATTAATCGTTCGAAAACGATCCGCCGGTTCTGTGGGGCCTCCCGCGAATAAAATCGCCGGGTCCCCACGCTCCGGGGCCTCATGGTTCTCCCTCTACGATCGCCTTTCCCTCTTCTCCGGATTCTTCTCCCACCTTGGCGTCTCTTTAGAATATTTATTTCGGCGCTCGGTTCGACTCCTTCTCCCACCTTTCGCGACCGAATCTCTCATTTCCCGCCTTTTCTCGCGGTGAATAGCGCGCGAACGGTTCATTTCTCCGGCTCGGCCGTTTTTTCGTCTCCGGGAGAACCGATCCGCGAGAAAAGAATACATAATCGCGTGTACGTCGGTTTTTCAACGTTTGCAGGAGTCTGCGCGTGGCAGCCTCCCCGCGGGACAAGGAAGTTTCTCAGGGATCTCGATGAAACCGTGAAAAATACTGGGGCCGAAGGGTCGCAGGGTTTCACACGGATCGGGAAACTTTTTACCCCTTTTTACCCCTTTGGGTCGCGGCGATGCTGTTTCCTCCGGGATCACCTGCTCATCCCGTAGTGACCGTTATTAAGGGGGCTTCTTGCGACTTCGGGAACGAAGGGGTTCCGGAGACGGTGGCGCGATTTCCGAGGGCGAACCCTTTCCCCTTCGCGAAGAAATACGCAAACGGTCGATTATAAGGAAATTCGGGGAAAGCCTGGCAACGGTGCCCGACAGATGGAACCGAGTCGTTGAAAAGCGACGAACGGATATCGAATCCTTTTTTCGGTGGCGACGCGGAGCTTTTAGTTGACGGGACGGTGGTTGTATTTGATCGCCTTGGCGTTGAGGGTTGATTTTTCCTAACCGCTGAGAATTTTTGGTACTCGATACGTCGTTCGAGGAATTGTTGAGCCACAAGAAAATTTCAGCAGCACGAAAACTTCCAGAAGCGACTTTATGAGCTTCGGTCTGTGCGTTACACGTTGACCAATGTTATCAGTAAATACTTGCGAGGTGAATTAATTTACTGAATATCTTCCAACCTACTCCGACCAGCGACACGCAATCGTTCTGCGCGTTCCGCTTCGTTACCATCGATCTCTCGCGCAAGACACCCGGCGCATAATAAATAAAATTAACTGATAGTTGCTCCCATAAACATTACAAACAATTTCTACCTGCGGGCCGATACACACCTCGGCGATCGGGCCTCGACCACTCGAGGAGAAAAGGAGTCTCGCGTAGCCGGGCGTCACGGCAATTAGACCTGAAATATATGTCCTTTGACCGAAAGGATAAATAGCCGGCGTGCGCGCACGGAGACGCGCGATTCGCAACAGACGATACGTTCCGCGCTGTTTTGCATAATACGAATCCTATAAAAGGACCCCGGGTACGTGACGGTGTGCGCTTCGTTCGCGAGACGCGCCGCACCGCGGGTCTGAAATATCACGGCTGGACTCCTTTCAATGGGTGTGGGCCCCCTGCCCCCCCCTTCTCCACCTTCTTCTTTACGACGGCCTGCGACGTCGAACCGACTCTCTTTTTCACCGAGACACCCGGTACAGAGGAACGCTCCTTTGTCAGGGGCCCTTTGCTCGCGCGCCACTAAACTATTTCACTTTCAACTTTCGAGGCGTTAAAGGGTTTACGACGGAGGGTGAACGCCGCGGCAAAAAGCTCGAAGTCACCGAGGATGATTGGTGCGCTGGCACCGAGAGAGTAATAAAGGGAAAGCGGAACGCGAGCGATTCAAGGATTTTTCTGTCCCTGGGCCCCCTTGTTAACTCGGTCGAATTTAGAACACGTTTGCTCCGCGATCCTCGCTTCTCTTTTGCTTCTTTTTTGCTTCTTTTGCTCGTCGCGAACGGTTCTCCGTGATTGTCTATGGAGGAGGGGGTGTTTTGTGACGAGGAAGGGCGAAAGGAACACGGTCTTTAGTTTGTAAACTTTGTAGTAGGCTAGGGAAGTGTTTTCTGGGTGGGTTAGGAAGAGAAAGTTTTATTATGCAAGTATATGATACGATAGTTTCTTTGTATTGGTAGTTTGAGGCTTTGGAAAATTGTTTCTTGTTGTTTGATGCTCTTTTAATGCTTTTGTTTGATCAAATCATTCGTTTCCGAAGCGGGAGGAATATGTTAAGGCTTCTGAGGTTGAAGAAAATTTTCGTTGTACTCTCAGTGATCTCTAGAATCTTCAAACGTGTTCAAAACTTCTTATAGATTTCATTTCCTTCTAACTTTTAAAAATAGACTTCTGTTTAATATTTTGCAAGTTTAAAGCTATTATCAAAGATGTCAAAACTTGGTCAAACATTAAAAACTACCCTTCATTTTAAGCTTATCTTCTCTCAAAATCTCCAACATAGTTTTCTACTTAGCCCTGCACGATTCTGGAGCTATAGTCATTCTCAAACATGTGCAAACTTCTTCATACATGATCAGGATTCCTTTGTTAGAATAAAAGAAGAAAGTCTTCAAGAATTTATTGAAGCAAAACTACTTCATGAAAACTTGTACTACTTCACAAAAAGTATGGGGATTCTATAAACAAATAATTGCACTGTCTGCATGGTTCAACATTTCACAATAATTTGAACAGAAAGTGAATAATGAAAGGTTCAAATGATTAAAATATTATTATTGACTATGATAACTGGAAGACAGAATTTTACATTTTTTTTAAATTGTCAAATTTTTGTTTCTTCATGCACTAATCAAATTACAAAAAATAAAAGTACTGACTATGTACATTAAAATTTCACTTTACACAATTTCGTTACAATTTTGCACCAACTTTCTTGCACAAATAGATTGCATTGTACACTATATTCAACTAATTATATGTATCTTTAATTACTTTTTTAAATAATTTAAAATGTATACCCAGGCTCATGAAAAAAAAATCTAAATTTTAATTCACGAGGTAATTTCTGCCTAATATACATATTTATAGCGTATCTACTTTTTTAACTCCATCTTCTTTATGATCCTCCAAAATAATCTACCTAGAATTTCCCATTTCCAAAACTCAATTAAATTCATTCACTCCTTTTCAAATGCTGCTAAACTTCTTTCAGACTATGCAATTCCCTTTCTATTTCAACTCCACTTTCTCGGACACTTCCAAAATACAATCTCCCCTATTGCATCGAAATTCGGAAGCCCTCAGCCACCAATAAAGGGAAGTCCTCGTCCAGAGGAAGTCCATCCGACGAGTGTCAGCGATTCTGTCGGGAAAATCGCGTAGGTGTAACCGGAAGAAAATAAGTTATCTCGCAGCGCGAGTGCTCCGCGGCGCAATAATGGATCGACGCCCTCGGGATCGGCACGGCGAGAGGCGCGCTACTCGAGCAGCCCTTTGATAAGGTAGCACAATCGGGGAATCCATTAGAAGGTATTGGGTACACGGGAAAAAAGATAGAGAAAAAGAGGAAGCAGGAGGGAACGATAGAGAGACCGGGGTATCGGTGAATTCGGACACGGGCTATCCATTACGAATCCACCGGCAGAATTCCGTCCTATCAATCTTTGCAAACGCCACGTTCAACCCCCTCCCCGACGCCCCCCGTTTCCCTTCCCGTCCCGGCGCTACCCCTATCCTCCTTCTTTTCTCTTGTCCCGTCCGGCCATCCATAGGCAACAGGGGCCATTCGTCGGGATGCTCGATGTCCGAAGGCACGAATCAGTCCCGTTAATGCATACCATCGACGGCCAAGTGCCAGAGAGAAATTAATAGTCATCCCCCGTGCTCGCGTTCTTTCGCACCCGCGTTTCCGTCCTCCCTCCCGCCCCTCGGATCCAGAGATGCCAGCGCGGGGAAAAATAACGTTCGCGGTCGAAATGGACCGCCGCGGATATGGACCAGGTGAATGGTAGCCTTTTCCAGGGAGGAGAGAGCGGAGGGTGGGTACGCCGCGTCGATTTGGGGGTGTTAGTGGCTGGGAATGGTGTTGCCGCCTCGTTAAAATCGAGGGGGTTGGGGATGCGCTGTTGCTGCCGGACGTCGGGAGGATTTATGTGGAGGATAGACATTTTTTGGGGTGGACTGGTTCCGAAACTTGAACTTAATCGAAGGATAACGTAGGCCTCGGTGGAAGATAAATTTCTATATTTTCGAAAACGGAAGGTAGAGTCGAAGGACCTTCTAATTTTTGTGAGAAAGATTAATTGAAACGCCATATCAATGGTCAGCAAATTCCATTCATGGTCTTCGTCAATAATCCATTTTAATTAAATCCACGGTTCTACCGCGGGGTCCGAGCGTGGGGTCGGAAAAATATACAGTCACGTTTCGCTTTTTACTTTCCTCGCATTTCCCATGCGCCCGGAATATACAACCGAGTCGTAGATGTTCGCCGACTAATGGGAAAGTATCATCTGAATGGAGATTCCGTGAAATCCGAGGAAAATAGAGATGAGGCTACACAATACCTCCCCGGATTCGATATTGAGCTCGATGGACAAGGAGCCGGGCCCCGGCATTGAATCAGAGACTCCGGTCTCTTGCCCGGAGTCGGGCAAAAGATTTCATTAAAATTCGCGTTCCCATTGCGTATCAGGTTCCACGACGATGAATATCAATTAGCTATCGAGCTATCAGAGCACGGAATACTTAGAGCGACCAACAACCGCGACTCGGTGCGTTTCCAATCGAACTTCCGGGCGTCGCGTCGTTCTCACGGGGAAAGCCAACTGTAACGCGACACCGTGGGTCGATCTCCAAGATATCGGTCGCGTCAGCTGTCCCGATCGCCGATCGATTATGCAGAAATAATATTTTCTAATAATCAAGCAAATCGACTCGCGGGTAAAGGGATCCCGATGGAAGATCGCCGTAGTCGACAATGAGCCAACGAAGAAGTCTCATTGTCGCGAAAGCTCGAGTCGATCGACGCGGAAGGAGAGAAAGAGCCTCGGGAGGAAGGGCGCCCCCCGGAAGAAGCCCTTCCACGGGACGACATTGTGTCCCATAAACGCTCCGCATTGTGACCCACGTGTGTTACAAATTCCTTTTCGTGCCCTTTGGCCGGGAATAAACCCTTTCCTTAATTAGCATTGTATGGAATTCCTATTGCCTTCCTGTGCGCCCCTTTTCTTTTCGGCGCTCTCTTCGTGCCCGCCGATACACGGGGCGTATCGATAGGTCGATGTTATTTCAATCACCTTCGCGCGCGGGCCGCGAGGTAAGAAAAGGACATCGACGGTTTTGGAAAGGGGTGCCACGCCGGCAAAGAAAACTCTGATCCGCCAATGTCTCGCGCTGTCACCGAGCCGCAGCGTTCGCCAGACAGCTCCACAATGAGAGGAATCGCGTGTGCGACTGCTGGAATTATGGGCGAATCGGAATGAATCGGGAGGAAATCGATATGGTCTTCGACGGTGACGAGCGTGAAACGGGCGTGAGGGTTCCTGAACTCGCGTCGAGCTTCTCGGGGAAATTAGGATAATTCGTTTCGCACGGTGCGGATCGAAACTCTCTTCTGGAATATTTATGAGAGGAAAACGTTGAAATCGGAGAACTGGAATTCATTACAAAGATAAAGTAGAATGAAACCTCCCGAGTATCATTTTCACCAACTTCAACTCTTCAGTGGTCCACGTTGATCCAAGGATCAACTCCCATATACTGTTGTCTCTGAAATCGCTTAGCCTCCTAAACAACAATGCAGCCACAACCGCCATTCGATCCCCGACGCGCCGCGTCCACCTAATCATCGTGATTATACGAGAAGTCGTTCGCATCGCGTCGATGGACAGCTCGACAGAAATCTCCGTGTCGAGTTCCTTTAACTAGATAGACGTGCCACGGCGATCCACGCAACTTGAATCAAACGACCGTTTCCTATCGGGCGTGTTGGGTGGCTCCTCTTGTTCACCGCGACGTACATTAGCAACTATCGTTTCCCCGCGAGGGAGATCGGATCTGGCGCTATCCTGACGTATCTGACAGCCGGCGGAGCCGTCAAACTGACCCCGGTCAGCCTACCAGTAGATTTGCTCACCGTCTCTCGGGTTTGTTCCTCGAACGGGACTTTTCTCGTTCCTTGGTGCCAAAGGAGAAACTGTCGTTCCTGGGACGATTTCGTCATGTTTGATGGACGTTTGATGGGTGTTTCATACGGAGTCAGTGGATGTTGGGGCCCAGAATTCGATAGTTTGAGAGGCTGGTTAAGAGGAATAAAAGAGAAATAAGGCGAATGTCCCAAGTTCTGCTCATTTAAGCGTTCACTCGTTATGGAAAGGATATAAAAAATTTGTTTGCAGTAAAAATTTGCAAAGTAAATATTTTAAAAAGGTGCTATATGACGTTTAATTATTAATAATGGCTAATTCAATGTAGTACTCTAAATGTCCGTATTTCTGCTCACGACAAATAACTTACAAAAAATCCAGTAAAAATCCAGAGTAAAATATAGTAAACGTTTTTAGTATTAAATACGATTTATTTCTGCACACACTACATTCGGTCCGATTATCAAACTACAATGAAATTACTGTTCTTTAGTCTAAGCAGTAAGAATACGATCAGAACGAGTAAGTTCCTTGTTCTAAAATTGTTTTCGTTGCTTACGTAGCACTTTCTTTCTAACAAACCTGTATATCACTCGCATAAATGATCAAAGAACTTATAATTATTTTTTTACAATTATAGTCCAAACGTAACATTTATAATAATAAGAAAAATATGAAGTGATTAGAAATCGGGACATGAGCAAAAATTGGGACATTTACTTTAGTCTGGATTTTTAGTAAAAGTTGAAAATCTCGTAGTCCGTTTCCAGACCTGAGCTAAAAGTCTCCCAAATAATCCTATCTTATCGAACCCAAAAATCATGTGGAAAATCCAAGTTTTCAGAGGATAGATTCTGTGGTATTAAAGCAGCAGAAACTGTCATTCCTTGGATAAATATTTAATAGGAACTGATGGATAGACGTAGATGTTGAGATCTAGGGTTTCAGAGTTTAAGGGGTCATGTCTAGTCAGGAGGCCGAAAAAACGTGTTTTTTAGGAATTTTTTTTTACGCGACAAAATTTACAGACAAAACAATTCGTATATTTGAAGGCGCATGTCTTTGCAAACTTTTTGTAATTTTTGTAACAAAAAGTATATAAAAATAACAGTAGTATAGTAATTTTACTAGAGATCCTATTAAAAAACGCGGTGACCACTCTTGCTCAGAACTGGGGTCATCTAAAATCAAAAAACGAAAAAAATTTATTTTGTGTATGAAATTATCTAGTCCTTGAACGAAGAGTTTGTCGAAATATTCATTTGGAACAATATGGCGGGCGTTTGAAGTGTATGTTACGATTTTCGATGAAAATGTCCCTCATTTTTTATTAATAAAAAAAAACCATGTATCGCAAAAAGAAATCCTTCGTTCAAGGACTAGATAATTTCATACACAAAATGAATCTTTTTAGTTTTTTAATTTTAGATAACCCCAGTCTGAGCAAGAGTGGTCACCGCGTTTTTTAAGAGGATTTCTAGTAAAATTACTATACTATTGTTATTTTTATATACTTTTTGTTACAAAAATTACAAAAAGTTTGCAAAGACATGCGCCTTCAAACATACGAATTGTTTTTTCTGTAAGTGTTATACTTTTAGAAAAAAAAATTCCTAAAGAACACGTTTTTTTCGGCCTCCTGACTAGACATGACCCCTTAAGGCTCTATCTCAATTGGAGGCACAAGAGAAAGAATTTAGATTTTGGATAAAAGTTTTAGATCCCTGAATTCTAATCTCCGAAAAAATCCTGCCGTATAAAATGAAAGAAAAAATCCAAAGTGTTTCAATTTTCGGAGCACAGATTCCAATGATCTCCCCGCAATCAGAATTGACCGAGTCGAGCGGAAAATATCTCGCTGACGGGCGATCGATGGTGATTCGGATGACACGGTGGAACACGTTGACGGTGCTCGTCGCGGTACGTGGGGCAAACACCTGCAAGCACCAATCAGCTACGTCGTCGGAGGAGAGCTCGCCGCAATAAATCAAACAGACGCCTTTCCACGTGGGTACACGGTGCCCCGTGGAACGGTTATTATTTATGGGCGTTCGTTAGCGCGGCAACAGTCCCGAAACGTGTCGAGCCGACACCTTTAGGACTCTGTGTGGCCCCTTTGGACTCCGCGTCATCGCAGTCTCCGCCGATTCTTCGACGTGGTAATCACCGTTGAAGGAATCACCGATTGCTCCGTGGATCGGGTTATCGATAACGAACGGGTAATTTATTGAATGACGGGACGATTTGACTCGTGATTGGAAATTGTTCCCTGCCACCAGACGACTGACTTCGCTTCTTCACCTTGTGCCGCCAGGATTATTGTCTTAGTTGCTTCTTTTTCGCCAAAGCGCCGCGAATATTGCGAGTCAAGTTCGCGTCTTCGTGAACTGAATTCCGTGTTCCTTTATCTTTGGGATTCCCGATATTCCGCTCCGAAAGGGGACGAAAATTTCTCCTGAATCACTGATCCAGTATTTCAGAAATTTCCTCCTTTTCTCGCGAAAAAAAAAAAATCTTTCGCCAGCTTCCCAAACAAAGCCGAGCCTCGCTCCCTTCGTGCCACGAGAATCCATCCCCGTTTTCTCCATCCAACAGCCTCGCGAAATCCCTTTCTGCCACCCCGAACCTAAGCGCGTCAGCCGCGGAAAGAGCCAGCAATCGCGAATGCCGTCAATAGGCGGCCACCGGTGGAAAGGGCCCGTTTATTTATAAATAATCGCGGATCGTCAATGAGCGAGGGATTTTCGAGTCGGGCGTATTCAGCCGCGGGGAAAGAAATTAGCATGCGATCCCGTGGCTGGCCCTTTCATCGCGGCGCGAAACCAAGAGGAAGCCTCTTTCTTCGCGAGCGCGCGCGCGCTCCGACGTCGGAACAGCGCGACACGGCGCGCGGGAACGGGAAAGAGGAAAAACAGGAACAAAGGGAAATATTGAAACGGATCTAACGTTTCTATTGGTCTGTCAGCGTCGTCGTGTCCCTTTCTGCGGCCGTTCTCTCGTTAGTCGCGGTTGCCACCGACGGGGGCGGAAGACAGAGGTGCCCGTTTTGTCGTCACCGACTCGCTTTTGTCCCGCGGGGGCGTCAGAGACGCGGGCAAAGCGTGTGTCGTCGCGGCGCGCGCAAGGGTACGCGAGTCGCGGCGAAAAAGAAGCGAACAAACGAGCCCCGGTACTGTCGAAGAAAAGGGGCCAGAGAGAGAGAGAGAGTGAGAGAGTGAGTCAGGGGGGCAAGGGGGGAGAAACGCGCGGAGAAGCGACGCCAGGAGAGAGAAGGGGTGAAAGAAACGAGGCTGGTATTCGCTTCCACTGAATCGCCTGTACCCCGAGTCCATGGAAACTTCGACCATAATTACGATATGTACGGGTAATGGCATTATCGCATTAACGCCGACATCGTATAACGCGACTCATAATTATTCGAACGGTGACGCATTCTCGCTGTTACTTCACCGCTGTAATTATTTCTTGAGTCAATAACCGCGCGTCCCGAAAGGTGTGCGGCTTTTCTTCCGCTCGCCAAGGAAACGTAGACTGAGGAAAATGGCCGTTGTATTTTGTTGGAGATTGTTTATCGGAGCGATGGAGAATTATCATACCGTGTGGAATTGGTATTCATGCTAGTTTATTTGTGTGGTTGTTTGTTGAGTTGGTGGACGAGTGTCTTGAAGCGTGGACTGGGTTTCTCGTATTTGCAAAACGAGGAAATGTGGAATAATTGATGGGGAGTTTGGATTGAAGTGCTCAGTGTGTGAAAATGTAGTTTTGGGATTCAGAGTTTTTGTTTAACTTTAGAAGGGTGGGAATATTTTAGGGAAAGGTCTGAAGAAGTTTCTGAGATGCAAATTACGTCATAACTAGCAAATTGTTTTTTTATTAGAGAAGGTTCAGAAATTTTAGATTTGTGAGAAAGTTTAGAAATTTTCTTAATATTCTTTAAAACAGGAGAAAATTTCAGTGGGAGAAAATATATATTTTAAAATTAGAAAATCTACATACAGTGTGTGGTCCTAATAGGGTGAACACATTTGTGGTCATTTTGACATAAAAAAAATAAGGACACCTTGAAAAAAAATTAAACAAAACGCGAAAAATACGTCACTGTAATCTTCAATTTATAGAAATATTACAATATTTGTTTAAAAAAAAGAGTGATCATTATACATGAGGCCATAAATGGTACAATTACATTTTTTATGTACCATTGTACAGTATTTTCTCCATATAGGCTCGAAAAAACCGTACGATACACGCTCGCATTTTATCCCCGCCACTAGCGACATCCGTCTTTGAACCAACGTCTTTTTCCCGCGCTGTTTCTTTCTGTGTTCGGCATGTTACAAAGCAAGTAGTACAAGTACGTAGTACCCTACGATATAGGCTCGTCTCTGGTGTCGAGGAGAGAGCCTATATCGAGAAAATACTGTACAATTTTTAGTTATTGCTTAATTAAGAAACGAAGGAAATTGTAAGTTATATTTAGACTGAAAAATTTTCGAATGGTGCAGAAAAAGAAATAAAACTTGAATAAAAGTTACACCTTCTAAATATTCTAAAGTGTGATAAAACAGTAATAGTGTATTCTATTTAGTACCTAATAATCCTAGTTACAAATTGTTCAATACCGATTTTCAGGATTCCAATTCGATTTCCAAAAAAAAAAATTCCTCTAAATCGCCCCAGAGTTTCAACTCTCCCTCGTATCCCAAAAGATCCTTCATCACCTCAAACAATTCCTTCTCGTCGCGCCGCATATAAGCGAGTAATTACGCACAGTGACGCGCATACGCGTCGTTATTATTAAATCCAACAGACGGGGCTGCTTATACGAATAACATTTTGGTTTTTGTGCCCGTCTGGCTTTCTTCACCCCGGCCAGCCCCCTTCGCGGGTGGCACAGGAACGCGCCTAACCGCTCATATATGCCTCGACAATGCCGCCCGTATATATCCGCGGCGCCGTCTCCTAACCATCCATCCGAGCGTGCCGTATCCGCCTATCCATCCGTCCATGCGGCTGGATACGCAGAAATTCCAAGTCTCTCCCCGGTTTCTATGCTCTCCGGCAGCAGGCAAAAGCTCTCTGTCTCTCCTCTCTTTCGCTCCGCTCCCGCGCGCGGGGCTGCACGAGCGCGTACTCATAATGCCAGCTTTATCCCGCGAACTCATAATTAGACCGCGGCTCCCTGAATATCTTTCCTATTCCTCGCGAAAGTTTCAATCCGTTTCCACCTTCAACGCACGCGCGCGCGCCTCATCCTCCCCCGTTTCAACCCCTCGTCCCGGCGGTTTCGTCAAACCCCCGACTTCTGTCGTTCCAATCCGCGTTCGTCGTTTCTCCGTCGACGCCGTTCTGGAACACGTTCTCTGCCTTCCTCGGAGAGGAGCTGACACGAAATTTTGGGGGTTCGTGACCCTGGGATCTGTAAAGTAAAGCGATTTTTGAGTGGGGGTTGGTGAATGTTTCGTAGTAATTATTTTTTGAAGGCGATGTTGAGATTTTCTTTCATGTGGATTTTTTTTTAGAGAAGGTTTTTCTGGTATTTCTTAGTTTGGTATTTTCTCAGTTATTTTATATATTTCTTAGTTTTATATTTCTTTTTATATTACTTTTTACGTTTATATTACGTTTTATAGTACTTTTATATTTCTTAGTTTAGTTATATAAGGTATTTTCTTAGTTTGAGCTAAGAATTTGGAATTTTCTTAGGAACCAGGAAGGATTGTAGAGATGCATAATATACCTTCTCCTATCCTTCATATCCTTTGAATGAAGGCGAATAATTATTTAATGTCAAATAAGTAATGGCAGACGAGAGAATAATGAGTGAATTTTACCAGAGTCTCTGATTTCCACGAAAAGATTGTGCATTATCAAATCAAATCCTCCACCAATTGTCGCCATAAAACCAACTCGAATATCTGCGTACTCCAAAAAGCAGATTAATCAATTAACAGTCTCACCGAACAATCATCCAACCGGTTTAAAGAATGGCATCGACAGTGATCGCGAACGAAATCAAGCCGCATTGTGAACAGGGCACCCAAAGAGCGTGTCTGAAGGCTCCAGCTCGCGAAGGCAATGGGCGTCGAAGGGCGTCGCAATCGTCTGTTAGCGTTTCCAGCGCGGTGCACACAATTCGAGGTCGATTCTGGCTGGAGGAACGAGAGAAAGAGGAACCAGCTCTGTCAGGGCCATCATTCCGCGAAGAAAGCGGGGAGGAAAAAGCGAGAAGAAATAAGGGTGTCGAAAGTCTCGGAGCAAACCGACCACCCCCTCCTCCCCCTCCGTTTCAATCCCCTCCATACCTTTTTCTCTGTGTACTGTGTATGGTATACCGTGGCGCGGGGAACGCGAGTATACAAGTGTCAAGAACACGTGTCCCCACGGTGCTCCCGTACTCGAGCGCTACTTTAAAGATGTCACCGCGCCGAAATTGGTCCGGATACGCGCGCCTTATAACCCTCCGCCGTCGCTGTCCCGGCATCCACTTTGCTAATCGTTGCTTCTTAGACGGGTTTTGATCCTTGTTTTCGCGAATTGTGGGGTTGTTCATTTGGTGGTTGCGATTCCTTGGGTGGTGGGTTCAGTTTGAGGATTTTATTGGCATTGACATTATTCAATGTGGATTGTTATTCGCCTTCATTTGGGGGCGAATTTAATTATAGCTTGAGCAGAAATTATTGGCCTCAGATTGGGCGGAAATTATTGATTATAGATGAATGGAATATTAAATGATTCAAGTATGAATTTATTGTGCAAGGATCTGTCGTCTCATGTATTTTATTCCAGCTCAAGGAATGGGAATTCTTTTTTACAGGAGAAACTCGAATTTTATTCAAAAGTAAAGTGGAAGAAGTCGGGTAGAAGAGTGGGTATATTTTTATTTTAACCGCTGGTTAATAATGTTGCAAACTAAAATTTTGTTAAATTTTTCACGTTCAGTGCATTAGAACGATTTACGAAAAAGTTTAACGGCTAATAAAATTTTTTATTTTATGTTGTCTAATTATGAAACAACAATGTTGCAAGCTGAAGTTTCATAGTTTTTTCCAAAATTACTTTATTAACATTTATAGTACCTCGAATACTGGTATAGTACTTCAACTCCTTAGCAACATCTTGAAGTTTACTATACTATCTGCTTTCGTTGACACATAATCTTGTTGATAATTATTGACCATCGAGTCTACAATTATATTTGATTCTGAATTATATTTTTCTTAAAATTAAAATAAGTTGGTCTAACTTATTAACTATCAAATATGTAAGTACAGATACTATACTGTTCTTATTTTTGGGGATTCTTGTTCTTCTCAAATTTTTAATTCATACTGTTTTCTATAATTTAATATAATATTTTCTATGATATAGAAAAATTTCAAAATTGTATTTAGAATAGTATTTAATTCATGTCGAACCTCCTCGAGTAAATACTCGGTACTATCCAGCAAAATATAATTTTGGATCAGTCTCAAAAATCTCCAACAGGAAGAATTAAAGATACTAAGAAAAATACATCCACTCAAACTTCCTCCAAAAATTCTCTAAAATCCAAACCTAAATATCCAACCACACACCTTTTCAATACCCAAATTTCCACCTAAAAAATTCTCGTTCCAATCGACAATAATGATAAAAATCGCACAATAAAGTCTTTCAAACAACCCCGAAGACGTCGATCAGTCGTGGATAGACATCCTCTCCCGCTCCATAAACAAATTCCTGTTCCACCCCCGGATCGATGCCCCGCAATTGCCCGATCGGGATCTCACCCCCGGCGATTTTCACCTCGAGATTCGTAGATTGTTCAACGAAGGAAGGTGTCGTCGAATCGAATCACTCTAGTCCCTGAAGGACCAGCAATCTCTTGGCGGCGGTAATCGGTGTCGCGCTCGAGGATAGCGTCCCTCGTCGAGGGTAAATTAAACGTCGAATTTGGACGATTATACGTCGTCAGAAATCGTCGATGAAGGGAACCATCGAGGATCATCCCCCATCCCCTTTGCCATCGGTCGCGGCTTCTTCGGCTTCTTTTCCCGGGCCTCGATCAATCTGTAATGCAAATTCGCGAACGGCAACCGGGGGTAAGGTGGCGAACAATCGTCGAAGATAGCGCGAGGGAAAATAAACCGGCATATCGAGGGGGTTTGGATTCGACGCAAAGCCACGGAATATCTTAATCAATGCCACGGAGTTTTCCCACCCTCGGCACTGCTCGCTCTCTCTCACTCGGTGGACGAGATCCAATCCGACGATAAAAGTGATCGTGACGATTCTTGGGAGCCGCGAGAGGGGAGGCCACAAGTGGCCGACAAACAAATCGCTCGCTGGAAAAACGGATAATTATCGGACGGCCTGGTTGCCCGTCTATTTACATATCCAGCTGGCGACGACCGCCGCTCCGCGGGGATTTAAATTAAAATGTTGTTTGCGTCGATACTTAAATCGCGCGCACTTTGTCTTCCCTCGTCACTCGCCTTCCCACCTTCGACGGTTTTCACGCGGGTTCCAAGTGATTATCGAAGGAAATGCGGGGAAAAGATTTTAGAGACGCTCCTGTCAACCGAGGGCTTCGAGTTTTGGGGAGATTCGTCGATCAACTGTGTTTTTACCTTCCTTTATTTCGACGAAGAGTTCACGTGGATTGCAAAAAGTAAAAAATATTTAATCGTTCTCTAAATATTAATTATTGAAAGAGGTTTAGAAGTTCATCAATACTTCGATGTTTCCAATTCTTTTAATTCATGATAAAATAATTTTTAGCTAATACAATAAACCAGATTTAAATTTTCAGTAGAAGAATTTTATGGATTTATTATTCTCGAGATTAATTTTCGTTTCACAAAAATATTTAAAAAATCTTTCTCTCGGGAAACCATCAGACTATTTCACCTCCTCTTTTCCTCAATCAAAATCGTCAGTCTCTCACGTTAAATCCGGACAAACCGATTATAATTTATAGACGGGCGTATAATAAAGCGAACAGAGTCTGATAAACGGACCGAACCGGCAAAATTGATTATAAAACTCGGTCGTACAGGTGTACACGTAGATCGGCGTGGGTGGTACGCGTGAAACGGCCCGCGCGAATCTCTCGTTCGCAAAAGTGCGCGATGCGAACGCTAATTGAAACGTTTGTTTGCCTCGTTTGACGAGCCCCGGCCTTTTCGGAGGGAAATTTAATGGCGAGTGACAAAAACAACGACACACGCCGGTTGCCCCGATACACGCGGCACAATACGCTTCCCGTGCCTGTGCAATTGCATTTTGAAAATTGGAATTCATCGAGGCCGCATTTCGCGAGTTAAGGCAAATTGCACTCGCCACGGACAATGACAGAACCTGCGGAATGTTGCGAAATAGTGCTCGGACAAAAACTACTGCCAGATATTTTCTACCGGGGGAGATTCAAATTTATTATATCACACTCATTCGAGGGAATTTTTTGTTCCAACGCGGAGGTCTGTGTGGAAAAGTGTTCGATTTTGTGGAGAATTATTTGCGAATGGCAGGGAAAAAGTTTGGTGGAAGGTATTTATTTTACGTGCTGGTTGACAACAAATTGAAATTTTGGAATAATTTTCGAGCTTAATGCGTCAATTTTTAGAGGAAGATCGTTTGTGAAGGAAAGGCAAATTGTCGGGTTTACGTTTATTTAAAGTGTTGCTAACAACGTCGTAAATTGGAATTTTGCTTAATTTTTCATATTAAATATATTAACTTTGAGGTGGAGAATATTTCATTACTTTGGTTTGATTGTAGCACAACTTTAAAAAAAATGTAATTTGCTATTATTAGTTTTATTACATACAAAATATGTATTCAGCCTTAATACCCGGTTAATCGAGATCTGTGTGTATAATTTATGGTGCAATAATGATTTTGTGATTCCTGCTCAAGCTTATAGAATATTATACACACAATATTAGTTAATCCACATCCATATACCTTGAAATTACTATACTGCACCTAACTAAATATGTAAATTTAATATTATTTACAGAAATATAAATTTTAAAACGCCTTTCTGAAGTTGAAATTTATTTAGTTTTATTACTATCGATGCCAAGCAGTGTTTCGTGAAGGAAAAATTGAAGAACAAGATAAAAGGGAGGGAATCTTTTATTTTAAATTATGGTTAATCATGTTGCAAATGGAAATTCTTCGGGAGAATCTTTTATCTTTAACTTTATGGCATTCTAATGTTTTTATATACACATAAATCTAACAAAATTTTGTATTAGAAGCTGGCTTTTTACCAGAGCTTTTAATAATGTTACAAACTGAAATTTCGCAACCATTTCAAGGCGCAATTTATTAATATTTATAGCCCCTTTGATTCTTTAACAACCCCTTGGAGTTTACTATCTTTTCTACCTTGAAACTGACTTCCAATGTCAGTTAAACAAAGTTGCATATCAAAATCTCTACACTTGAACCCTGAAATCCTTTTCTCAACTATCCTTGCAAATTTGCCACTTTATACTTGAATATCCAAAGCTACATAATATCGATTATCCTCTCTACTCATAATCTTCGATTCTTCTTCCCCTGCATTTCAAATCCCGGTCCACAATTTCCTATAACAAGAAACAAGCCTTTCAAGCTTCCCCCAACGACATTCATCTAATTCCTTGAGAAGGTCTCAGAGTCTCAGAACATCGCAGAAAAGACACCTCAGAGCAAGGCGAAAAACGCGAAATTATTAGCCGTCGTTCCGGCCATTCTGCCGTTTCCATTCACCGTTTCCCTGGGTCCGTGCCTCCATGAATGGAGAGGATCACGTCAGCCGAGGACGATTTCGTCGGCGCTGTTCGCGTCCTCTTCCTCGTCGCGACCCTTCGCGGCAGGACCGTTTAGCGTCGTCGCCGAGCCTTTCTTCCGGCTTTGTCGGCCGCCTCGTAAAAAGACGCGCAACAATGTCCCGATACTCCACCCACGAGGAGCGGGCGTTTTCGGGAATTCGTCTCGGCGGCCGCAACACCGTTCCCCGAGGCCACAATGGCCCGGGGACTCTCGCTCGAACAGGAAAGGGAAGCGCGTTTTTGTCACGCGCGCAGAGCCCAGTTATCGAGAAGGGACCGATCCCGGAGGGATAATGGTCCAGGTCGGGGCCGTGAGGACACCGGAGTTCGGAGAGATTTCGAAAGTCACCGAGGAAGTCAAGTGGTGGGCGGTAGTCTGCGGACAGGAAACGTCGATTGTGGGAATCTTTCGGGTTCTGGGGTCGAACGAGGGGTAAGGAGGGGTTGGAAAGGGTTGATGGAAGGTCGGAGATTGGGAGGAAAATATTTTGGCGCGGCGTCGGAAATTTGGGGTGGCTTGGAATTGGAGGAATTTCGGATTTGGGGGTACTGGGAAATGTCAAACATTTTTGGTATTGATTGTTCGATGTATCGAGAAGTATTTGTGTTCGTCAGATTTTTTTTATTCACTTGACAGCCTCTGAACAGTCTACGGAAAGAATTGATTTCGATAATAATTTTAATGGAATTGACATCGAAGATTTTTTTTTTTATAATTTCCTTTATTTGTAGACTTTTTACACTATTTATATCTATTTACACTCCGAAAAAAAATTAAGGGATCACTAGTACAAACCCGAAAAATAGGCTCTAGTTCAAATGTTCATAACTTCTACAAAAATAGTCGTATTGACATGATCCGAAAGGCGTTTGAAAGCGTGAAATCTCTACTTTCACATATTTCTTTTAGATTTTGATTGTGTTGTGTTTCGGTAATGTTACAGCGATATAAATGGCACGTTGAAAGTTTTCAAAAATTTTGTTGAAGTTTCTAATGCTCCATGGAACGCAAACAATTTTTTAGACGTGTTGCACTTATGCCATTCGAAAGCGGTTACTTTTTGCTTTGAAAGTAGTGTTTGGCGAATGTTGTACGATTTTTTTCGCAAAGTTATTGAACTTTGATGCAAAAATGGTCCCCTTAACTTTAAATGCTTGTAGAAAGTGATAGAATTATCGTAGAGCATAGCTGAAAAAGCAATAGAAAGCGTAATCTTTCCTCTTTAAGATGCAGTTATTACATTTACAATTGGATTGGCATTTCGATAGTCTACGTCCTTTCGCAAATAGCCTTAAAAATGGCACAAATTCCATTTTTCCTTTAACTCACTGTAGCTCAGTAACTGCTGATTGAAACATCATGGTCTTAAGCTCGTTTTAAAGTGGACGGTTTACCGATTCATTTGAGCCTAATGCGAACTCGTTAGGAGAATTTTTTCGCCGTGGCCTTCATGTTTAAAGTTTTCGATTCGCAAAAACTTTCGCACTAATTTTCACCACTGTCGGACCTATCTTGACTCCACTACCACCGCCGGTATTGGCATTACCCAAGACCTAAGACATCGAAATGCCAATCCAATTGTAAACATAAGAACTGCATCTTAAAGAGGAAAGATTAAGCTTTCTATTGCTTTTGCAGCTATGTTCTTCGATAATTCTATCACTTTTTACGAGCATTTAAAGTTAAGGGGACCATTTTTGCATCAAAGTTCAATAACTTCGCGAAAAAAAATTTTACAAATTCGCCAAGCACTCGTTTTAAAGCAAAAAGTAGCCGGTTTCGAATGGTATAAGTGCAATACGTCTAAAAAATTGTTTGCGTTCCATGGAGCATTAGAAACTTCAACAAAATTTTTGAAAACTTTCAACGTGCCATTTATATCACTGTAACATTACCGAAACACAACACAATCAAAATCTAAAAGAAACATGTGAAAGTAGAGATTTCACGCTTTCAAACGCCTTTCGGATCATGTCAATACGACTATTTTTGTAGAAGTTATGAACATTTGAACTGGAACATATTTTTCGGGTTTGTACTAGTGATCCCTTAATTTTTTTGCGGAGTGTATTTTGTCACTCGCTCTATCCATTCATACACTCATACATTCAACAATGACGTAGAAGATTGTGTCGACTGAAATTTCACTCAAAAAAGAAATCTTCTCTAATTGAATACAATTAAAAATCTAAAGATTCCATCATTATTCCAATACTGGCATTTCTCAAGGCGCTAATCCCATCGTTTCGAATCGCTTAAAGACACTTCCCATACGTCATCATTAAAATATCAAGACGCGCGCTATCAAAGTCGGCGATACACAATGCAAAATATGAATGATTAATATCTTCTGTACACGCGATAATGAAATCGTTAGCCACCGTAGGAATCCTCGCGCATCTGCATATTATAATTTCGTGTCAGGTGGCGAGCACAGTATGCGAAAGTGCAGGTGCAAGATGATCGTCCTCGCTTGACCCGTCTTCTCTCCTCCTTCGAGAGAAGGAAAATCCATCAATGGATTTACGGTGCTAATGGTCCGTGACACGCTCCACACGAGCGTCAATGAAAATTGAAAAAGGGAGATCGGGGATGAATGGCGGACAGCTTATTAAAGGACACGTCCCCTTGGGAGACCAGAGGCCTCGTCCCTTCGAGGGATGACCTCGGGAACGGTTTCCTGAACTCGCTCGTAACGCGAAACGCAAATATTTTCGCTACGTATTCGGCTTTGTTACTCGTTTGCGTTGACAATGGTTCGTAGAAAATATTTGGCAAGAGTTGACTTTAGAATTTGGACTCTGCAGGGTGAAAATCTCTGGATCTGAAATGATAGAAATTTCGATGGAGATAGAGCAATAATTTTATTCATTTTATTCATCTTTAACTCTGCGTTGTTACTAGTCAACGTGGAATTAATTTATAATGAAAAAAATCGTAACTCAGACTTAGAATCCCACTTTTTAATATTCTCTTTCGCAACCCTCGATCTCAACCCCTTCGACGCACAGTCAGATCTCGTTCAACGGACCTAACTTCGACTTTTACGTTACGTTTCCTTCGAAACGAAAGGATAACAGTCGCAGGATCGACAAAGAATCCTTCTTCGCCGCGAAGAAAAGTTATTCTCATTGAAATTCAAAGTCGCGAATTATTATTAGAGACGCACGTTACGTCAAAGAAAAATTAACATCCGAATCGGAGGCACGATGGGCGGCGATGTTCTCGCGATTTATTGTACCGAATGCCGGATCGATCCCGTTTTTTCGCGGTCGCGATCGAGGCGTGGCTCCCCCAGCCTGCTCGCCTTTTAGCTAATAAACGATTATTTATCGGTAGGCGTGCTTCTGCAGGTCGGAGCAGATCGATTGAGTCGTCGGAGGCTGTCGTTCAACGAACCCTATCCGCCCGACTTAATTCTCGATAAATGGCGCGATCGGTTATGAATTTTATATTTGCATCGCGCGGCAATCGGACCAGATGTCTCGTTCGACGGGTATCGATTTTTCCCGCGCCTTCGTTTCTGTCTAGCTTTCAAGTTAACGGGATATATGGGTAGTTAATGTGAAATGGGAGAAGCAATTTATTCTATTCTGATACGAAACGGAGCAATCGAATTCATTTCGGATTTTGATGTGAGGAGGAGGGGAGGGAGAAACGGTTGAAAGAGTTTCGGTTAGTTTGATATTGCTGTTCTGGTGAATATTTTATTTGGGAGGTACATTTCGACGCGAGGGAAAATTGAGTTGGGTTGCTTTGATTGCTGGATGTAATTCCGGTTGCGAAGCTGAGAGGTTGGACATGGAAAGGGTAAATACCGTAATATTCTTTAGAAGTTAGGTACAGTATAGTAATTTAACTTGTATAATATTCTGTAAGCTTGAGCAGGAATCACAAAATAATTATTGCACTATAAATTATACACACGGTGGAATCTCGATTAACCGGGTGTTAAGGATGAATTTCAGTAACATTAAAAATAAGCGAAACTCTTTGAAAATTGCAGGAATTAATCTCTATACAATAGTAAAACCCCTCACAAAATTTTAGAAAAATGTATTCTGTAGTTTTTAAATTATTTAACTTTTAATTTAACATGTATTCTTATGGGAAAACGCAATATTAAGAAATATGAATATAAAATGAAGAGTGACATAATCGGCTAAAGTTTTTGAAATCTTGGGCACAGAAAATTCAAACACTGAACAAAATTGTCACAAAAATTCTGGACAATTGATTCGATGGTTTCAATAGTCAAATGTAACACATTGACACGCTTTTCACTGCTTTTCATGTAAGAGAAAGGGGACACATAGGTATAGTTTTATTATTTCATTTCTAGCAGGTGCATTTCAGTTATATTCTGTTAAATAAAGCCATGGACGATCAAATCTGTGACTGCAAGCAAAAACGACACAAATCATATTTTCAAAAAAATTGAGGTTGTGCCTTAACTCAAATCTAGAAAGCAGAATTTATATTATTATCACAGAAAAAGTACGTGAAGTGAATTTTTCCTTCGAAAACGAGGTTTTAATAAAGTTCAAGACCATGCAGCGTTGGTGATCAAAACTTTAAACGCAAATATCTCGAGAATGTAAACATGTCACATGCGGTGTTTTGCCTGATAACCACAGAAATATTCACTGTATTGACAAAATAAAATAAAAAGTAGGAGCGAATTCAACTGAATTTATAAGAAAAATACACCATTGCCATTTTTTACTGGTTTTTACCAAAGGAAAAAGGCTTATTAATATTTTGGAATTTTAACTTTTACTAATATAACTTTTGGCTAAGATTTTTACTGAAATCAATCGTTGATCATTTTTTTTTATTTTCATTATTCTGGGTCACAATTAATAGATGTACTACTAGTCACGGCGCAGTAACATTTCGAATTAAACTTGAGCTGTGATTTCATGCTGTACCAAAACTTAAAAAATTCTATACCAAGTAAATACTGCAGTTCTAACTCTGATGTTAAGCTGGTTGAATGAAGGTTCTACTGTATTTTCTATCACAATATTCTGTAAAATATATTGTATTATCTGGTACAGTGGAACATTGATTGTCCAATTCTGAGTTATTTATGACAATAAAGTAAAGCTCTAAGTAAAACCTCAACCATGATTTAAAAATTTGTTACTAATAATTATTAGCACTGTGTATTAGAAATATTAAATCGACGTTCCACTGTATTACTCACAATGAAGTCATCACGTAGAAAATTCTTCACAAATTCTGAATATCATTAACTCTTTTCCCCCATAAAAAATCCAAAACCGCTCTCCTACTTTAACCCTTATTAAACTAATTAGAGCCTATTGCTCAAACAGTTTCACTTCTCCTCCCCCAATATCTAATATTCCGTCTCGCAATTACCCAAAAATGCAGTGCGACTCCCTTCTGACACTAATTTCCCCGGCGTTTCCTCGATTTTCCGGACCTCCAGGAGAAATCGAATTCTCTGCGCCCCGACAAAGAAACCTGGAAGCTCCGCAGTGCACCGCGAAAAGAGCAACAGCGCCCGAGGGATGGTGAAAGGGGTGGCACCAGAAAAATCGAACGTAACCGTTCGATTCGGCCCGGCACAGTGACACGTATCGAATTACGCCGAACGGGAGGAAACGTTAACGGCCGATTAGAAAATTATTCATACGCGTGGCGCGTTACCTGCTTCCGCACGCCTAAATTCTAATATCGGGGCCCCCTTCCCTTTACACGGCTGTCGCCTGGGCCCTTGTCGCCCTTTTTCGGGGGCAAGTGGCATGCGCGCCGGGAATACTTCTGGGGACGGAGGAAAATCCTATCGCACGCGCGTGCGAGAGAAGGAGGGGGCGACTATCGCGCGAAGGAAGAGAAAAGAAAAGGGTGGAGACCCCCGGTTGCATTTGCATCCGAAGGAGCACGGAGCGAAACATCGATTCGCCTCGATTCGATTTCGCTCAGAGCCTTCCCCCCCCCTCTCATTCGGATGACTCCCCCCCCTCGGTTCGGATACCGATGAATGGCAATCGAATCGTGATTCGAGATTTGTGTCGCGGTTTTGCATGACAGTGGACCCGGGGCTCCGTGCTGCCGACGTCGAAATGGCACACGCTGCCGACCATCGACAGAATAGACGATGTCGAATCGCTCGTACCGCGCCAATTTCGCGCCGATTTTACACTACTGTGCGCTTTGTTCGCGATCACGCCGCACGGCAGCTCGATTACCTTCGATTTGGTTATGGACATATGGTTCATCGGTTTTTGTGATGGATATTTGGACGCCCTTTTTACCAAGTAGCGTTTTTTGGTCGTTTCCCGTTGAATGAATTTTAGCGTTGCTCACGAATTTTGAAGTATTTGACGATTTTTCTGTTTGGTGGAGTTGTAGTTCGTAAAGCGAAAGCTTTTTTTGACTTCTTTTTATTTGCAATCGTTGCCTCTCTCAATGATTGCTATGAAAAATATTTGGAAATGAGAATATAGTTACTTGTAGTTTGAGGGCTACAGACTTTTGTCAATGTGACGAAAAGGATTTTTTCTGGA
Organism: Perdita meconis; assembly: GCA_030770465.2. Lineage (NCBI taxonomy): Eukaryota > Metazoa > Arthropoda > Insecta > Hymenoptera > Andrenidae > Perdita > Perdita meconis. The sequence goes on from JASKOS020000001.1 coordinate 8,394,019, forward strand.
ATATGTTTGATAAAAAAAAATGGGAAAACTCTTGGAGAAATTCATTTGATTTTTGTTTTATTAAAATAAAGATACATTGCACTATAGTGCACTATAAACATATTTACATGCTTTAAGATGAACGATATTTTGTTAAATTCTATTGTATTAGACATGACCTTATTAGAAAACGCATTCGGAAATTTTTAAGATCGATAAAGTTATAACAATTTTAAAGAGAAAACTAACATGTTACATGAAAATTAATTCGTTTACTAGTTAATAAATAAAAAAAAAAAAATGACTAGACGGGTTGGAGATAATTTTATTAAGTACACGTACATTAAATTTCATGAAGAAATATTAAAAATTGACAGAGTTATTGTCTAAAAAGTGTAGTTATGTTGTACTTCGATGATATCTGGAACTTTGTAGGCCATGTCAATTTTTATACAATTTCCAATGTGTCTCTATCAAAATGAGAAAAAGAACTAAATGATTAGTAGTGTAGTAACCTATTTTCTCAATCAAGTTTAAAAAACTCTTTTTTTTTTATCACTATAAAACGGGAATATTTAAATACTCTTAAATTTTACTTCTCCAATTTTTGTAGTCAAAAATGACTACAGAAAAATACTAAAATATTATTGCGAAAAGAAATACCAAGAATTTCAAGCCAAAATAGAAATTGTTGTTCTGTAATTTTAATTTTCTTTTCTGCCTTTGGGTAATAGTAATTGAAATATAGTTATAATACGATCCTGATTTGAATTTGGTTTATACCTAAATCTATAGCGCTTCTGAAGTTCTGAAGTTATTTTATTTTATTCCTTTAAACTTCTACATAATTTCAAAGGACTATATTCTCATTAGTAGAAAAAGAAACTGTATTTTATTGTTTATAACAATTCCTCCGAAAACTGCTTAATCTACTTAGAACAACTTAAAACAACTTCGAAACTAACTTAGAACTCATTGTGCACCACTAAGGAATTCAAATCTCCGCGGGCAGCGACATCTTGCTAATTACGCGCGTCGCCAAGAGTGCGCAGAAGGATTTGCGCAGATGTGCGCAAAAAGCCTCGCGAGAGACACGCAAATTACTCACGTCGAGTATAAATTACTCTAAAAATAATTGCATCAAGGCCCCAACAACAAAATTTCAAAAGAAATCAGAGAATAAGTTCAACAAGTGTCTACAAATCTCAAAGATATGATCGCAATTATCATCATTTCTCCATTCGACCGGCTTCGAAACTCCGAACCGACTTCTCATTTTGCTGCGACACCAAGCGAAGAAAATTATCATTCCCAGCGTCGCGTCGAACTGCCACGTGAAAATAATCCGTCGCAGAGATCGTTCGCGGCAAGTTTCTGCGACGGATCGGTGAAAGGAAAAGTTTTGCCTCGGAAAAAAAAGGGCGAGGAGGGGCGCAGGAGAGATTCCGTTAAGAAAAGGAGGAGAAAAACGGCGAGCAGGAGGGAAGGGGGAGTGACAATGGCAGTAGCAGCAGGTAACAATACTTAAGCTTGCTTCCTACAATAAACGCTGCAAAGGAGCCGCCCTCTATATCCTCTCGTTCATCCGCGTCTTTGTGCCGCGGCTCGGAATCTCTCTTCTCGCCGGCAATGGGATTTATTAACAGCACGACGAATTTATTGTTGCCCCGTTATATACGAAACTAAATCTCTGCCCTTCCTATTTCGGCCGCGATGCGGGGAGAGGGCGATCCCTTGGCTTCTTTCGTTCCGTTTTTTACCATTCACAGTTGTTTTCGCCATTGACCCTGCGTACGCCCTTTCACCTGTTTACCTGGTGAACTAGATTTTAATTGTACGAGCGTGGAGTCACCTTAAGGGTGGATAATTCAATTGAGTTTGGAGTAGAATGATAGTTGACGAGCTCTTCATTGAGATATTTGATTACCTGTTGTTGGAAAATAGTATTTGTATCATTTGGAAGATTATAGAATTCTCTTTCAAGGTAATTTTAATTTTGAGATGGTTAACAGAGAATTTTGAAGTGAAAACTTTAAGCTACATCTCCTAAAATTTTTTGTATATCAAGTTTCGTTCCTCATGACTTCTTCCATCATTATTCACTAAATGAAAAATCCATTTTCAACAAAATTGTCTCTGAAAATTTAAATCTTCCACTGTTTCTTCCACAACCAATGTTTCTTTTATTACGATATCTTCGTCATTCTTCAATGAATGAAAAAACCTTTCTTCAATACTATCCAACAAAATTGACTTCCAGAGCTTAAGCTACACTCACAATATTTTTGTGCATATTCCTCCACGCTAATCAATTCATTCAAATCTTCTGAACCCCTAAATAATAATAATAATTTATTTCTTATGTACGGGTGAGAACCCTTTGGTTACAAAAACAAAATAAGAAAAAGAAGATAACATAGTATAATACAATATAGTAAATACAAAAATATATGCAACAATGCAGAAAGAACGAAAGAAAGAAATATAGAAAGAAAGAAGAAAGAAATAATAGAATTATGAACTAAGAATAATAACAATAAAAACAAAAATAAAAAAGAAATTTTATATAATTATAATAATAATTAACGCAACGAGTTATGAACTAACTTTAGGACGGACTGTTTAAAAGAGTTGAAGGGACTGCCGTAGAAATCGAGTTCACCGCAGAAACGGTTAACATTTAAATATATACGGTTTAAAGAATTGAACTGCCCATAAAGTGTTCGATGCAATTCAGTCGCGAAAAGAGAATGACACCTAAGATGACGCAGGGGAACTCGGAAGTTTAGTTCATGGAGAATATATAAGAGCAAGTAATCAGCTGGTTTATAAGCTTGTATGCAAACAAGAGGTTGGCCGAGGTGTCTTCTAGTGTCATTAACCCAAAAACGCAACTGAACTGACAATGAGTCATAGTTATGACTAGACTGCGGATTTTATGCATTTATGGCAATGCTAGGTATGCAAAAAATCTACAAGACTATTAACAAATGCTCAAATACACAAAATATCAAAACTATGATTCAAGTTAGAATGTTTAGAAAACTAAATATGCTGTTATTCGAGTTCCAATTGTTTATTTGTACTTTGAAATATTTTATTTTGCATACAAATCCGCAGTCTAGTTATGACAGTAAATAGAGATGGGTGTATCGGTATAAGAAGCTAACCTAAGAAATTTGTTTTGTACTCGTTCAATTGATCTTATGTGTATTTTATAATATGGAGACCAGAAGATTGAGCCATATTCCAAAATAGGACGAACTAAAGACTTATACAGCGTTAAGAGAGTAGTAACATTATAAAACTGTTTGGAAATGCGGTATATGAAGCCAAGAGTTTTGAATGTAGAGGCGATAATATTTATTAGGGCTCTTACTATTACTCGGATTTACGGATATCCGAGTCTTGAGTATCCGAGTACTCGGATACCCACAAAATTTACATTCGGGTACTCGGATATCCGGATACCCGAATTACTTACTTTCAAAATTGAAAAAACAACAGCCTTCTATTGAAGTCATCCTGATAAAAGATCCAAAACCGGTCACTCGAATACTCGGATCCAAGCCTGGATACTCGGATCCGGATCCAAGTCCGGATATTCGGATCCGGATCCAAGTCCGGATTTCGATCCGGATTTCGAGTTACAATGAATAATTCGGGTACTCGGATATCCGGATAGTAAGAGTACTAATATTTATCATAATGAGCCTTGAAAGATAAGGTGTCAGAGATTAGAATACCAAGATCACGTATGGTGGTTACTGAGGATATTATTGTGTTTTTAATATGATATGGATACGTAATTTTGGCAACTTTGCGACTGAAACGAATGACATGACACTTTGTTATATTAAAGTTAAGCTTATTCAAGGAGCATCAATTGATAAGACTATCCATGTCAAGTTGTAGCAAGGCCGCATCATCCGCACTACGAACAGAACGATAAATCTTTAGGTCGTCAGCAAAAAGAAGAAATGAACTGTGCTCGAATACTTCCGATATGTCATTGATGAATAATACAAATAGAAGAGAACCCTGTAGGACGCCAGACGGAACAGCAATTTCCTCAAATAAGCTGTCATTGAATTTCACAATTTGAATCCTGTTGGTTACGAAGCTGGATATCCAATCAAAAAGAAATGTATCTATAGCCTCACGAAAAAAATACTGCGCTCCGATAGTTTATCCCTCAAACCTCAAAAATCGGTATAAAAAAATCCAAAACAGCAAAGGAATTAATCGCCGGATCGTGTCCCAGCATTATTGCCGGGGCTTCTATGCGAGGGCGTCGGTCCGTTGACTAACACCTGCCCTCTCGACGCGACACGAAACGCCTTTTCATTGTGTCTCGGACTTCTTCGATCTACCTGTCCTACGAAATTTCGCCTTCCCCGTCCTCCGCTTCGTCCCCCCGCCGGTGCCACACGTTTCCCGCGCGTGTTGGCGACTGGAATAAACCGTCGAGGTAGGGGAAGACGAAATCTCGGAAGGCGTCAAGTTTCATTGAGGGTGGCTGGTCCAACGAGACGAGTCTTCTCTCTTTCTCGCTTCTTACCCGGGCAGAAACGGGCCTAATGGCCTGAAAATCCAAACCCACGCGCATTCCGGATTCCATCGTCCGGCCGGGCCAGACCGCTGGGCGCCTTCGTCTTGGCTCTCTTTTTCTCTCACGCTTTTTGGCGGGAACGGCGGCCATTCAGCTTCGTCAGGCCGATTGTTAACGCCTCGGTGGAACAGGTATTTCCGTCGGGACGCCCGTGGAATCGAGATTCCGGGGATACGAATGTTTTCGGTGATCCACGGAGGTGGAATTTCGAGTGGCTGACTTTGGGTGCCGACCCTCGTCTTCGGGATTCTTCGTAGTTAGTGGTTCGTGGTTTCTAGAAAACACGTACATAAGTCCTCTGTTTTTGGGTTTTCGAAAGCTCCTTCGATTTAGGTTTTTGCATAAAGAACTGAGAAGTTGATGTAGGTGTTCTGAATTTTGAAACGGAATGAAAATTGGTGAGATCAGTTTTTCGAAGCAGAGATTTTTAATTGATCTGTTTTGTTATTATAATGTATATAAAACATCTCGCGCCACACAGGAAAACAATGGAAACAAACTGAACAATAAATGGGACAAGACAAAATAATATACAAAAATTATACAGTCCAAGCAACAATTTAACAGTAATTCACTGTTTTCGTAGAATACTCTATACTCTATACAATTAATACTAGGGCTCTTACTATTACTCGGATCTATGGGTATCCGAATTTGAGTACTTTACTCACAGCCAGTTTTAAAGTCCGAGTGGGAGTTATGACAAGTATTTTGGGTACTCGGGTACTCGAGTAGCAAGATCATTACTCATAACTGGTTTTCAAATCCGAGTTTGAGTTATTCTGAGTATTTCGAGTACTCGAATACCCGGATACATCCGGATAATAAGAACTCTAATTAATACCTAAACATGTGGATGTTGCTTTTAAAATGTTTAATAATAATTAGTACCATTTTAGAATGAATTAATTTTATTTATTAATTATTCTGATTTTAGAAAATTTTAGCTTCCTCTTAATTCTGCAGAATTTTCTATTTTAAGGTACGAACTAATTTCAGGTGTTTCTTTGAGAACAACGAATTACTAATTAAAAATCACTGAGATTTAAATTTTTTATAGCTATCTCCAAGAAATTTTTCAATTTTCCTTGCGAAGCAGAAGGATTCAAAAGTATGAGAATCTCAAAGCAACCACTTTCAGAATTTTTCCTACCCACTCCGATTTCTGTCACGGTAATCAGAGTGTAAAGACACTCGTTCAAAATCGATCGATTTCCCAAAAAAAATCGTGATTCCCACGAGCCACCAAGTATCCCTCAGCAAATAAAATTAGAAAAACCCAAAGTAGAAAAGGGAGGGGGGATGAGACCGCGAGATCCACAAAAGGGACGGCCGCAAAGGCGAAGACTTTGCCGGGTCGTTGCATGCTTTTCCGCGAGGATCGAAGCAGATAAGAGATCTACCAGAGGATAACTTCCCCTTTGTGGCGAGTCGAGCGACCGTGGCTACCGGGGGGGTTGCTTATGCCCCTTCGCGATTTAAAGTAACGCGTAACGCAACAAACGTACGCGCAGGATAATCCGATCGGTCCATTGTCGACAATCGTACACGACGCCCACCGTTCTCCATGTAAACTTTACGAGACTCCCTTTTCCTCCCCTCAGGGCCTCGCATTTTAATCGATGACCCTTGCAATTCGGTTAGCATCCGAGCCCCGTACTCTAATCCCTTTACTTCCGCGGATTTGAACGTGGCTCGGCTTCGCGATACCGTTTCGCACGTTTTCTTCGCGGCTAATTAAGCGGCGATATCGGTGATGTTTGTTTCTTTGGTCGAAATTATGCGCTGGCGCGAAAATTTATGTTGGGAGCTTTGAGGTTGAGAGGTTTAGGGTCGGAGGTCAGAGGGTTCGAAGAGTTGTGAGATAGGATAGTTCAGAAATAATTGTTTTCGTGGATGCTAAGCTGATTAGGAGATTCTATCATATTTTATTCGGGATGAATATACATACAGTAGTTGAAGTGGTACAAACTTTATTAATTTTTAAGGGAATCATGAATTTGCCTGATGAACGGCTACAATTTATAGTGGCTGTTGGAAAGTTCATAAAATTAAGTAGGTACAAATATATTTGATAACTAGACTGCGGATTTTATGCATTTATGGCAATTTTCAATATTCTAAAAATCATTGAGGTTGTTGACAGTTACCAAAATATGCAGAATATCACAAACATAATTCAATTTGTAATATTTAAAAAAATATAAGACATTATTATTCAAGTTTCGATTCATTATATGCGTTCCTAAACATTTTCTTTTGTATAAAAGTCCGCAGTATATTGATAACCTTTACATGGGTGATGAGTAAATTGCGAATTTTTATGCAAATCTATACTTGTAAGGGCATAAAAAAAGAGGTGAAACTTGAACAAAAGTGTGTTTTCCTTTCTAAATATTATAAAATGTATTTTACTTTCGATATTTTGTGTGTTTTTACATCTGTGCACATGTTTACACATTTTCGTACATTTAAAATTATGTATCATAAATGTATTAACGTTCCCAGGCGAGTGAGATCAGTGGTGATGAAAATTCGTAGAATATTAGAAATGAAAAAAGAGTATTACATTAATAGACTGATATACTAGGTTGTTTATATGGTAATACTGTTTGTTGCTTCAATTCCGATTTTAAAATGCTAAACTTTCGGAATAAAAATCTGAAAAATAATCTGTACAGTAAAAGTTAATCACAAAAAACAGTAATCTGTAAATCTGAGATTATATGAAACTGCAAAGAATTTTACTAGAAGAATATTTATTCTAGAAGCACATTACTTATGGAATGACCTAATCGAATTTCAAAAAATCATGTATGCATCATTAGTTTCTAAATTTTAATCTTTATTTCCTTACCAAAAACTCGTAGTACATACATATATTTTCGTCATAAACTCTTCACTATTTTTTTTTTTTAAGTCTCCTGCATTATTTTCTCTTTACTTTTGGTCTCCGTCTTTAAGAAACCATAAGCCCAGCCTCCCAATCGCATTCCATAGTTTCATAAAAGTACCTTTCATTATCTAAAATTCAATTCCATAGCAAACCGGTGCTGCAAATATTCCTCTGCTTTTTTCCCTTAAAAAAGGACTTCCATAAAAATTTTCCAAATATTCTTCAACATCTCAACAAACATCCCCCTCAATTTCAACCCCGAATTGTCTTCCATCATCGATATAGCGATCCCCGATTTCCAGGAATAAAGCCAAGACACGGTCCAACCAGCAGCCTTTTCCTAAGCAATCTTCCTAATCTGGCCGATGTCTCGATAACGTCAGTCAATTGGCGATCGACTGACTTGCGACTCCCCACTCCCATTGTACCGTCGAGGGGAAAAAAAAACAGCGGCAAACAATCGGCCGGCAGACGGCCTTTCCATTGTGCCCCGGGGCTAAATGACAGTGGGAGATCCTTCAACCATCGCGATGCGGATCTCTCTCGGTGGCTCCGACTTCCTTTCTTCGCGCGTAATGAGATGTCCCGAGATGCGTCGAACTCGCACGCACACAGCCTCCGGTCTTCCCCTCCCTCGTCCCTTGAATCGGATTTTCCCCGATTCCCGGAGAAAAAAAAAAATGGGAAACGCGAACGTGGACCGGGTGAAAGCGCAAAACCGGCGGGGGGGACGGGGACGGTTTTGTCGTGCAGCCACGGTGCACCTCTATCTCTCTCCGCGGTTTTCATCGGCCGCCTTCGACCGAAAACCGCGGAAACGCCGGGTCCGAGCCTGCCATTTGCATTTCCAGGATACCGCCGCCCCTGGGGTATTTCGAAATTACCATTGTGCCCCGGGGAAAAATTGGCATTTTTAATTCGGAGCGTCGCTTGGCCGGGTTGTCGCGTTTATCGGCGCTGCCTGCCGGCTATTGTGCCCGCCGGAATTATTCTGCGGGCGTTGATATTGATGCGAGAACGCGGAAATCGCGTTCGCGTGGCGCTGGTTTTTCCCCGTTTTTCCGGGGCCGCAATTGTGAGCCGAGTTATTTTTTTTTTTTTTTGGGTTTGTCGTAATGAGAACCTGAAGATTAGTTGCATTATTAGACGTATAAGTAGTTTCTTTTTTTTTTTTTGTGAATTAAACCGAAGAGCCATATTTTTATCATGATAACAAATTTTTTAGAACCTTATTACAAACTTAGATCAATATACTATTAACTAAGTGAACCGTTCGTCGTGTAATACATGAACGATCTTGTGTAATATATATTTGGGACTCAGTCCCTTATGATCTATGTATGAGTATGTATGTATGTGTATGTATGTATATATTTTCATAAATATTATACAGGGTGTCCCAGCATCGGTGGTACAACCGAGGTGGGGGTGATTCTACATAAAAAAACAAATCGAAAATAAAGAACAAAATTTTTTCGTTTGAGGTTTAGTTCTCGAGAAAATCGGTTTTGAATATTCAGCGAGTACGCGTACACGTAACTATGGTTTAGATGGATGGATCCCGATACAAGTCATATGTCACTTATAAGTAGTACTAATATCATTAGTATAAAGATGATGTGCTGTATTACTTATTTCTGCCTATGGATTTAGAGTGAATTTAAATGAAAATAGAACATGTAATTTAGTTACTAACTTACTTTATTAATGCAAAAATTGTTGGAAATGCTGCCCATTGCGCTGCATACACAACCGATTTTCTCGAGAACGAAACCTCAAATGAAAAAATTTTATTTCTTATTTTCGATTTGTTTTTTCATGCAGAATCACCTCCTTCTCGATTGTACCACCGATGCTGGGACACCCTGTATAAAATACGTATATGTATAGATATGCATAAAAGAGTTAATTTAGGATTTACATGTATTATGAGTTTTTACTTTATATTTTTCTTTTCTTTTGTAATTTTTGTACCAAAGGGTTTTGCCCGTAAATAAATAAATAAATAAATAAATATACTAAAAAATAGAAGCGATTAGAAAATTCGAATAACAGCACTTATTGAACTTCTTTTGAACGTTTCAATCATCCGTCAGCTTCGATTCAGTTTCAATTCAACTCAGAACAAAGATCCGCAAAATTCTCTCCCCTGGCAAAGCTTCCAATAACTCAGAAACCCCATGAAAGCTCGAATCTCTTCTCTGAATCTCAGCATCAACCTTCACACAAAATGACCGCCATCTGCAAATCCAAGGCCCCAATGTCCGCCTCGAATCCGCTCTCCCTTGGACAAAGAATACGCTGAGCGCAGGGGTCAAAAGTTCGCTGGACGAGGCTCGCCTATGGAGATTCGATAACCCCGTAAGAGGATCCCACGGGATATCGAGCTTAATTTCAGTAGAATCCTCGAAAACCTTCAAGGCACAAAAAGGAGGACGAAGCAGACGCTCCGATTCTCGACAGAGGCGAGAGTGACCCGCGACTGACCCGAAGAACCCCGAATTCGGCTTATCCTGGATTTCTTTTCTCGAACTCGCGCGTGTCCAAGGGATCGATTGGGATATACACCTGCTCGCGAGAGGTCGATTTGCCTCCCTTTTCGATGTGCAACGATGCGCGGCGGCATCAATCTTCCGTTCGCCCCTGTTTTTCAGCCGGTTGTTTGCCGGCGAGCCGAAATTACGGAGCGCACGCTGCGATCATTATCTTGTTTATCGACGAGGATCTTTTATTGTCCCGTGCAATGGTGGGAGAAGAAGAGAATGGGACCGTGTTTCGATGTTTGTGAGTTGGAGGAAAGCTACTGGAAAACTGAGAAATCCGCGCTTCAGAGGGTCAGCGAGCGAAACGATTGAAATCCTTTTTCGTGGAGTAGGTTTGTGGTCCTACGTACATCGATTTCTGAGGATTTAGATATAGAGACGAGGGCGAGAGAAAGTGATAGAATTTTGAAGCTTGCGAGGGTTGAAACTCGGGGACGGTTGAAAGTTTTCTTTTAATTTTATGTTTAGAGTGATTTTTATTGAGCTGTCGGAAAAAGTTCGTACAGCTATTAACGTTTACAATAAAGAAACGTACTATAACTTATAGAATATTGAAAGTGTTTTGGAAGAAAATAATGATTACTAGACAGCGGATCTTTATGCAAATATATATTTTGATAGAAAATAAATAATGTAATCGGACATCGACAGAAATTTGTTTTGTGATTAGAGGATTCTAAAAATATATTTTTTATTTTACATTTTTTGCATAATGCATATGCTTTGCATATTTACGTTTAACAACATATGCATTTATTATGCTTATATGGAATATCTTTCAAATTTATTTCGTCTATTAGTAAATTCTTATATTATAACTTTATGAATCATAAAGAAGAAATCATGTTTTTGTACTCGTTGTAGTTTGTGTTTGGAATTCAAATTTAGTTCGTTCGTCGCAGCCAACAGGATTTGAGTGAAATAGTGAAAAGTGACAAACAATAAATGTACTTTTGAATAATATTATATAATAATACATATATAATACATATATAATAATAGATATTCCTATATAACAGTGTAGTATAATATAGCGTAATGGTATAATAGTATAGTACACAGTACAACAAAGGTTTTTTTTTGTTTTTTAATAATTCCTCTGTACTTCACAATTTGTTCAAAAGGGACATTTGGTAAATCTTTGTAGTCATTGGTGCAGTATAACAAAGTAGAATAGTATCTAACAGGACAATTAACTATTTTATCATTTTTTTTTTTTAAATGGCAAAAGTAAGACAACTTAAAGTGTTATTAAAGCAAATTTTAGTTGAAAATTTGTTATTAACAAAGACGCCATCGGTTAACGTCAAATTTAGAAAAGACGATCAAAATTTATTGTAACACGAATTATAATATGCAAAAATGATTCGAAAAAGTATTGTTAACTATATGTATACGTACATATATGTACATAGAAAATATTTTATAACACAATATATTGTGTCCAATACATTAATACACTATATTACTGTATTTGCATATTTGCATATTTTTAGTGCATAAATGAAATATGCCTTTTGCATATTTATAGTGCATAAAGATCCGCTGTCTAATGATTACATATCCACTGTCCAAAAATATTGGCAAGTATAAATTTCCATGCTCCGATAAAAAGGGTCAGACACCCTCTCCCGTTCGCACCATCCAAATACGCATCTCGCTTTGAACACGGCGACACTATTTCTAGACTTTGTCACTTAGCAAACCATTATTCTAACCACATAAATTTCTTTGGTGACAGTATACATCATTTCAAATTCAGTTTATTACACGTTCTTCGCAACGATTTTGCAATTTGTAATATCCGATAAAACCTAATTCAGTTCTAAGTATATTTCTTACCTAATTTGAAGTACATCGTGCGTCCCCTCGTTGTTACAATCAGTGTATTATTATATATAAAAAGGGACTCTCCCGTTTAGAAATAAATGAATAAATAAATTACCTTCATAAATGAAATAACCTTTCTGAATACCTTACAGTAAAACCTCGATTAACCGGTTCCTATATATTTCCTATTTCTATTTTTCTAGTTCTAGATCCCAATTATGCGATGAACTAGTGATATAATAATGTTGACTTAATTCAGTCAGTCTCTTGAATCCTTAAGAAGCTGCCTACGACGTATTATTTAATTTAATTAAGGATTTACTTGTATTATGCGTTTCTACATTTCTCTTTTTTTCTTTTGTATTTTGTATCAAAGGGTTTTTTGCCTGTAAATAAAATAAAATAAGAGAACAATGAAATTTCGACTAAACCTTGAATTTCAATTTCACAACAGTAAACTGAAAATAAAAAATTCTGAATCAAGATAATGCTTCAGTTTATCGATATTAAATCCATTGATCGAAGTTCTGCTGTAATTCAAAGTATTCAAATCTCATTCTATTTAGAAATCTGCACGAGGCTTTTCCGGTTTCTAATATTTGAAATAAGGTTTGGATGACTTTTTTAAAGCATCGTTCAAAAAGTAGCTTTATGGTAAACTGTATCAAGGCTATTAAAATGTAGTATTTACTCTATTCTGCGCTTCACAATTCTTAATACCATCCTTCTTAATTAGCTTCCGCATTCAAGCTACCCTGTTCTTTATCCCCCAAATTTGAACAACAATCCCCAAATGCTAGAACCTCCACGATCCACAATAGCTCACCAGTCTTCACCCCCTGAATTCGACTTTCGTTTCCGTTGTGCCGAGGAAAACAGCGGTGCCAAATCCTTCCGACTAATCGGCTAATCTACCGGCAATGGCGAGGCTCGAGGGTCGGGAGTCCGTCTACGAAAATCCGTCAAAATTGCTTCTGCAAACGCCACGCGTCGGTATCCTTCGACTTTGCCGACGAAGAGAGAGAGAGAGAGAGAGAGAGAAAGGAAAAGTGGCGCTCGGAGACTCGCAGCGCGTCGCGAAACGGCGACACCCTCGTGTACACGGAAACCTTTTCTCGCGGAAAATTCGAGGGACCACCGTTGGGGCTGGATGGATCCGCCACCTCCGGCGTACACAAATGTGGAATTCTCGTCGAGTAGGCGGCACACGTCAGGGCCGTAAGGTGTCACACTGGGTGTATGGAAGGGAAACGACGAAGGAGGTGGTCGCGGGGAGGTGGAACGGGGTTGGAAGAAGAAGGGGCGGGGAATTTATCCGCGAACGTCGGTTCCTCCGCAACCCGCGATTTATTTGCCTGGGCTAAAAGCTTGAGAGCCGTCGTGTATTCCGCGCTGGGAATACCAACCGGCGGTGTATTCTGTATTCGTGTCGTCGGGGTATTCTCATCCATCAATTCCACGTATCACGAAAGAGCGCGACCGACGAGGGGGACGGGGGTGGCTGCGGGGGCGGTGAGGCGGGCGACGGAGGGAGTCGAAGATTTTTTTCGTCATTGTTGCCCGTCGTTGTCGTCGTCGTCGCCATTCGTCTGGTTTATTCGCGTCCCCATTGTGTTCCTCGCGATGCAAGCACGGCCCTTTTCTTCGCCCACCGTGCCGCGAAAATAGGTGAACTTGCCTTCTGCGTCTTCTCCCTTCTGCCCCCGTCCCCGGATTCCTTTCGGCGCGGGGGGAAACGCGACGTCGAGGAAAATGGAACCGATGAGGGGAAAGCTCCTCGTCTGCTCGTTAATGCGAGATGGTTCTTCGCGGACAGGATGTTCCTCGGGCTAATCCCTTGTAAGCTCGCTCAATCAGCGCTTAGCGGGGTGTCTTGGCTGAACTTTGTGGGGGGGAAACACTGCAGCTTCGGTGTCCCTCCTTTAATCCACAGAATATCAACGTAATTGCATTACTCTAAGTGCATTCGCATTTTCAATACTCAACGTAGTGCTTGTTTAGTTGAAGAAAGATTCGGATCCACGAGCGGATTCCCTTTTAATTAGCGACTGACAACCGATTAATGTGACGCAACGTCTTCTGCAGCGGAGGAGATTAGAATAGAGATAAAAGTTTTTTCAAATGAAAAGAAGGAATTGTATGAATTTCGCTTCAATTTTACATTTTAGGGGAAAGTTGCCCAAAGGCTGAAACAGACACGTTTAGTAATTTAGTATGTATGAACACTAAAATTTAGTCGAATAATAAGAGATTTGAATAAAATAAGAGATTTGAAATAAATGAGAGATTTTTTTTAGTTATTTGTAGATTCAGTCTAGATTCTAAACAGATAAACATTCCGAAATTTTGTTGTATTGGTCATGCAAAAGCTTCATAATTCTTACAACACACGTCACCAAGGATTTTGCAAATACCACGAGGATAGTTTATGAAATTGTGATTTGAAAAATATAATAGTTGCAGGAAATACAATTACTTACCTTTCGAAAGAAATTATGAATCAATAATGGATGAAGTGTTCTAAATGGTTACATTAACAAATTAATTCTCAGTACACTTGCAATTGTTCCCAAATTTTCTTCGAATTCCCCAATGGCTTTCCGATTGTTGTTCTCAAAGTAGTCATTACAGTATTACTTCATAAACAATAATGTGATTCCATTCAATTATCATGCCTGAATCTGAATACATTACTTTCCATGAAGTAATACTGTAATGCTAACTTTTAATTAATAGGATTTCCAATTGCGGTAGAATAAGACTCTTCCAGGCGGCCAACTCTGAGGGTCTTTAATTAACTTTTAAGAATAATTACTATGCATTGACTACTTAGTGAAAACTTTGAGAAGGATTTTTTTGACATGATATTTTAGCCTATGTTCCATCCAATGCCTCAATTCGATACCTTCTTCAATCCCCACCAAAAAAGGGATGCTCTTCGCTCCTTCGAATTCTTTTTGTTTATAGTTTACCTATTCCTCGAATTCTCAAATGATCAGATTGAAAAATTTACCAAATATGATCTATGATAATTTGTCATGCGAAATGGTCATGGAATAGTGTTCAGTAATAATGTTTTTCAGAGTTTTTAAGGCTTAGGATCTATTTTGTATAAAGTTCTGAATTCTTGTTCCTCTTAGTTTATCGATGAAACGGTTTACTACAATTGATTGAGAGTTTACGTTAACGATTGCTTTCATAATCTGTATTTATCGCACATCTTATGGTTATTATAGCTGTACAAATCGAATATGTAACCTCGCCAACTCCGTTAATAATAATGTTGACTTATTCAGTCAGTCTCTTGAACCCTTAAGAAACTGCCTACGACGTATTATTTAATTTAATTAGGATTTACTTGTATTATGCGTTTCTACTTTTCTCTTTTTCTTTTCTTTTGTATTTTGTACCAAAGAGTTTTTGCCCGTAAATAAAATAAATAATAAATAATAATAATGAAATCTATAATTAATATCTATAATAATAATGAAATCTATATAAGAACAGTTTATTGGTAGCTATCAGACTTTATAACAACCTACCGAATGAGCTAAAATTAATTATTAAAGACAAAATTAATATTAAAAAGAAGTTGAAATTATGGATAAAATTGTATTTATTATAATAATAATATTCACTGTTTTGTTTTAAACATAAATTTGTTATTATAAATTGAAAAGTTTATATAGTAGAGTATAAGTTAGTATGTAAGCCTTATGTTGTGACCAGACCTACGAACAGATGCTTCTATGCATCTCTGTAGGATGTCAGTTGGGTCTAGTATAGTACGTGTATATTACGTGTATATTTGATGCAACGGTATTGCTTTTCTGGCAAATAAATAAATAAATAAATAAATATTAAGACGCAAAAATTGTAATCCTACCTCAGCAACTATCATCATGCACAATTCACCCAGCAGAATTAATTAGGACACTCGAATAATGTCGACGATGTTCTTCCGGCAGATTGACCTCTTTAACGACCCGCTCGAGATGAACGCGTCAACGTTCGATCCCCGGGGCTCCCGGACCCCCTTTGTAGGTGCAAATTCGCATGTAAGTAGGTGGCAGAACCGATCCGGGGGGCTCCCGTCGGACGCTTTTAAAGGGCTTAGCTCAAGCATTAGCCGGGCATTAGCCCTCCCGCTCGGTTTTGTTCCAGCGTGATGCCCCGCGCGCCGCCTGCCGCCGAGATTTGTCGCTCGACTGTTATTAATTATTTGCGGCTCCCGGGGGCCACGAGCTTCGGAACACCTGTAGGCCACAAGGAACGCGATTATTGTGTCGTTGGTGAACAGCGTGGACCAGCCGCTGGGACAACGGGCCGATTCCCCGGCGAACAATGGGACGCTGCCTGGGCTCTTTCAGTTTGGTTACATTGCGTCAATCCACGGGATTCGAAAGTGGTTCAAAAGTGGTCGATTAAGTGGTGCGTGCACTCGCAATCAGCTGTGGTCGATGGGAATTGTATCTTTATTGAGGATTTTTTATGGAAGCTTTTTTTTAATTCATCTGGGTTTATACGATCTCGATGCGTAGGAAGTTTTGGGTTTGTATTGCGCGATTTTTTGATAGTGGAAAAATAGAAATTGGATCGCTTTTGGTCGGTGATTTGACTGAGAGTTGAGTTAGCTTCTAGACACTTAAATAGCGAATGTTTCGTGACGAGAAAATCGCAAACATGATGAAAAGTGCACTGTGTATTTCAGTGTTCCAAACTTTTTGTCATAAAAAGTATTCTTGAGATGCTTCAAAGTGTCTGTAGTAGAAAGTAATTGAAAAAAAAAAAATTATTAAAAATATGGTTCCAGAAAAAGAAACCTTCGAAGAGGTCCTCAATCTCAAGGAGTTAATATTAACAAACTCTAAATCCCCTTACTGAGCACAAGAAGCTTCTTAACAAACTAATGATTCATTTCTCATTGTCAGTGCCTCTCAAATTTCTTTCTAGCCTTTTCTTTAGCTAATTTCCTTCATACCCTAAATTCCATATCTTGCGCCTAATGCCTAATTTAAAAGCATTGCCGCATAAATCTGGTTTCCGGCGGCAGGAGCTAAGCTTTGCGGACGGAAAGTGTCAGAACCACCGGAGAAATTCAATCCCAGGAGCAGAGAATCCACGTTCAGTAAGGGCTACCGAGTATAAACAACCCCCAAGCTAGAGTCTCTCAGTCTTCGAGGAAGGCGTCCAGGGTTCTTCGAAGGGCCCAGTGATCTGAGGGAGGGTCTTGCGCTTGCGACTCTCGAAACCGCTCATTTTTATTAAACTGTTACACCCAAGTTACTCGCTCGTGGGCTTCTGCAAAGGAGAGAACAAGCCAGCCACCAGGTCGGCAATCGGCCAAAAAGGGCGACCCGCTGCGCGACGACAATTCTCACCAGCCTTCACGCCTGAGCTAAGTTTTGCCGGTGGCCGCCCATTGTCGTCCATTGTGCTTATCTCTCGCGACACCTGCTCCTTCGCAAAACAGAGAGACAATGTCGAAAGGCAAGGCCGAAGGGCCTTGGCCTGGCGGAAGACGATCGTCGATTCTAGGATCAGCTGTGAAGAAGATGCGACTGACGATTCGCCTGCCCTCGGCTCTTCCAGTCGACTCGCACCAGGGCGTGTAATAAAATTTTACTTCGTTTCCTTCAAACAGTCCTCCGGCTCGGCTGGATCTCCCGGCTAAAGAGATCGACCTGCCGCACAAGCTGGTGGCCGTCTATTGTCGTAAAGGCTCGCGTTTACGAGCTGACTCATCACCACAAAACTGACCCTCGAGACAATTGGTGGCAATGTCACGGTTGTTTCCACTTCCTGGTGCGCAGGTACTGTCCAGGTGAGGAAAGCGGCGGTAGGTCTGAGTCTGAGTCTGTAACCTGATGATTGGTTCGACTGTGTTTGGAAAAATTGTGTGTACAGAGATTTAAAGGATTTGAAAGCGATGGATACCTTGTTCCCATGTTCCCTTTTTTCAATATTTTGATCTCTAGGTTTGATAGGACTAAGGTTCAATAAGGTTCGATCAGTCTTTATACAAATTTAACTTCATTACGATCGGAGAAATATATGGGTTTTTGCTTGAGTAGCTCGCCTTCCGCCAAATGCTCAGTTCCACGATTAATCATTGACAAATCAACGTATCTACTATATTTTTTATGAGCTGAGACTTCTGTTGCACCCGATCGATGCATCAACTTTCGATTTCCAATGACCAGGAAGTCTGTTCAGCCACTTTCTCCCCATTCGCTATTATTGACGTACATAACAGGCGTTCCTAAAAATCGGTATTTCGAAATTCTCAGAGTTTACGAAACAGTTTTCTTGATCTTTTTTGGAGTCTTTAACGAGTTCTTTAGAATTTTAAGAAAATCTGTGCTCTGTATTCTTCGAAATTAGGTTAAATTGACGTTCTAAATTCTTTAGAAACACAAAAAATCGGCTCTCAATTATTGTTTCGAATTTTTTAGAGTAACAGAAAATTGGCGTTCTTATTCCTCAAAATTTGGACAAATCAACATCCCAAATTTTTCATAATCCCTAAATATTACTATCTCGAATTCTGTAGGATTTGGAAAAATTTTGGACTTAAATTCTTAGGAATTCGGAAAAATTGGCATCCTGAATTGTTTGGAACCCCTAAAAGTCAATCTCTATCCCGAAAAGTTGCCATCTCGAGATCTTCGGAATTCTAAACCATTGGTGTCCCTATTCCTCAGGATTTCAAAAAAGGTACATGTAGATTTCTTAAAAACTGATATCTAGAATTCTTCACAGCTTTAAAAATCGGAGTTCTGAAGTTTTCAGAATTCCAAAAAATTCCCGTTCAAAATTCTTTAGAAACTCTAGAAATTGATATTCTGAATTTCTCAAAATCTCTGAAAATTATCGTCGCGAATTCCTTGCATCTCCGAAAAATCGACGTTCTAAATGCTTCATAATTCGGAGGTCCGACATTCAGAATTCTTGGGGATCTCCAAAAATCGGTTTTCCAAATGCTTCAGAGTCTCTAAAAATCTTCGTCCCAAACTCCGAGTTCCGAAAGAATTATCGTTCCGAATTTCTCCGAGTTTTAAAAAAATCTTATCATTCCGAATGTTTCAGAGTCTTCAAAAGTCGTCATCCCAAATTTTTCCGAATTGAAAAAAAGAAAAAAAAATGATCTCGAATTCTTTAAGCCCCAAAACCATTAATAAGAGGGTTCTCCTTCCGCCGTCCATCGACACGTTCAATTTCACTCGAGTCTGCGGCTACATCCCAATTCTCCCCGAAAGTTATTATCGCCACTCGTCGTATCGGCGTGTACAGCGTGAGATTTACACTTGTGGGGCGTTATTCAGCATCGAGGATCCCGAAGGGAGAGAGGCTGGCCGAGGCTGGCCCCGGCGGACCCCTCCGTTCACGAGGGTGGTGCCCCTCGGCCGAAACAAAACATATTGTCCGAATTTAATTGTGGATAGGGTGCATTAGATATTCATACGTTACATGTTCCACGACGCGTACAACAATATCGAAGCACCCTGGCTCTACGGGGAGAGGCAGCACGTGCGACTCCGGGGGAAATAAATCTTCTGGCCGATAAACAGTGGGACTGCTCGTCCTCATCAGCGCGCCCTGAGCACTCGGCTTTCTTTAATGGGACACCACAGATGCTTTACGATGTTACTTTATGGGTGATTTCGGTGTCGAGATCTGGATTGCTTTGTTTGCTTTAGTTCTGGACGATGGGTCACATTTATTGAAGGCGCAAACTTCATCGAAGGGGTGGCCTTATTCTATTTAGAGGACATTGGAAATGATGATGATGAAAAAGATACTCCGAAAACTTTGGAATACTTTTTGTTGGCTTTTCCTCAGGTTTCCAAATATTAAACTCGAAACGTGGCTTTGAATTTCGAACTTCTATTATTTAGATTGTCTTTCAAAATTATTTAGAAATTATACATGGAAATTATTCTGTAGAATAATGTTTAATCACTGACAAATTGGATTTACGAAAAATTTAATGCAACTGTTAAGTATTCCTCCTTTCCTTCAATTAATTCCTGATTCCCGTTGAACATTCTAAACCTTTACATCAGTACAAATCAAATGCTTTATCATATTTCTGTTCATAAAATCCTCAGTACACCGACCAATTGAGAAATCAATGAAATTAAAAGTCTTCTATAGAAAATTTCTAATCCTACAACTTCTCTAAAATCTGAGCTCCTTGCGC
Organism: Perdita meconis; assembly: GCA_030770465.2. Lineage (NCBI taxonomy): Eukaryota > Metazoa > Arthropoda > Insecta > Hymenoptera > Andrenidae > Perdita > Perdita meconis. The sequence goes on from JASKOS020000001.1 coordinate 8,414,082, forward strand.
AAGATTCTCATTCCCCACACAGCAGAATAAAAGCTTTTGACGTGTCATTCAAACCAAGTATAAAAGATCCATGTACAAAGTTGTTCTACGGAGTGCAACACCATCTCTCCGCATTCTAAAACTCGCGTCGTTGCAAAACGGCTAGCGCAATCTTAGAATCCCTCGCAGCGCTCCGAAAGAAAAGCCAAGCACGTTGAAATTTGTTCAACATCGCAATTATCGGCAAACAATGCTGTTATAATTCAGCGGCGGACACGCGGAGCAACGTCTCTCGAGAATTACGAGCAAATTACGCGTTCGCAGCGCGCGTCCATAGGAGGACGAAAAAACCGCGACACAAGTGCTACACTTGTAACATCACAAAGAGCGTATTGGCTAACTCGGTGCGTCGGGGAATATTCGCAGACTCATCGCGTTTAATGCGTGTACAAGTCGGTCGCACTTGGCGGCTCCGTTCTAAATAAAACCGTTCTATTTACATGACCGTGCAGATCGCGAAAAGCTCCACATTAAAAACGCCCATTACACGGCCGATGATTATCGGATTAATTACCAAATTAGAGGGGCGAGTTGTCAGAGTCCCCTTCACCCTCGGCACTCGCGGACAAGAGGCGATCGACGGAGAGGATGCGCGAATGATCAAGCTCCATGAATTCCCTCGCTTCGTCATCCTCCCCGCGAAACGACAACTCCCTCGTCTCCGCGAATTACCGGCGTTTTACTGCGCCCCGATGGGGTTGCAGGTGGCGCGGAGTCCGCGGCGACCCCAGCTTCACCCCCGCGGAACCGCCGAAAGGAGCAAACCGCGAACTACCATTTTGCACCGGAGCCGGGGCACAATGTCCGCCGCGGGGTGGAGGCGAGAGGAGACAACCGCCGGAAAAGAGGAACTCGAACGACGAGGTGTCTGAAACGGCCCCTCGAAGGCATGGGGAGAGAAGTCCACTTTCTTATTCTCATTCTCGGCAGCGTTCTTTCGAATTCGACTCGGTCGGATCACCGGCGGCCACCATCTCGCGACGTCCCACCTTCTTCCACGACGTGTCCCCACCGCCCATGGGCTGGATCGCTTGGCACCCGGTGGACGACGGTGGTGGTGGCAGTTCTACCTGACTCCGGCTTGCCCACCCCCGCGTGCCTCTTCCCTCTCCAGACCTCGTCTTCGAGGCATGACCCACCCCCCGCGAGTGGCCGCCGATGCACGACGCAACGCGGTGTATTACATGGACGCGAACAGCCTCGGGCTCCATTATCGCGGAGGATAGAAAAATTATTGCTGGGAAATTCGAAGCGCCGGTATCTCCCTCCGCGGGGGGTGGAAGAAACCCCTCTGCAGGACGCTTGGACCTCCTTTTTATTATTTGCCTTCGATTTTGGGGGTTGGAGTGGAAAGGAAGCTACTGGTCTGCTTTGACTTTGTTCGAATTAATCGGACTTCCATTTGGAGTAGAATAAGACACTTCCAGGCGGCCAACTCTGAAGATCTGTAATTAATTTCTAGGGATGATTGCTATACATTGACTACCTCTACTGTGATTTATTCAGTTCATCACGAAATTCAAGCTCGAAGGATTTGAAAACCGAGGCATTCACCTGATTTGCCTACGTACTCCAAAACTCGAGGAAGCCTAACTGATCTTCCAAGAATTCACAGCATAAAGACCTCCTAATTCACCCTCGATTCGCCCCTCCAAACTCCCCGAATCCTAATCCAATAAATTACATAAAATCACGCCGAAGATCGTAGAGCGGTAGGGGAGAGATCTGCGTTGGTTATCAGAGAGCCATCTTCGCTGGTCTCGAATCCGCGGAAAGAAAGGGCGAAACAAGGAAAAGGCGGGAGGGTGGACACGAGTCAGGAAAAAAGGGAGCGCCGGGTCGGGGGAATCGGGGCGAAGGGAAGGGCCGGTCGGTTTTGTTATCGACGGCCTCGAGTAGTCGGCCAATGAGAGCGTCGAGCGATACGGCGGTTGCCTCGCATCGGCCGCCCACAGGACGACGCGATTGGTCCCCTCGCTCTTATGCCATTCGGACCCGTTCGGAGGGGGAAACCGGCGCGAGGGAATCCTTGGATCGGCTCAGGGCGTCGGGTCGTGCGTGCACACTCCCAAATCTGTCGTTCGCGGAGGCACATTGCCAGGCTGCCGTTTGCTCGTCCTCGTGCGTCGTACGACGAGCCTTCTTCCGACGCAGGCGAATTATCCCGGTCGGTAGCCCGAGGGAAAGGAGAGTCGAGAGGATCATCCTCCTCGGTCACGAAGATGACGTCGTTCGAGTCGGTCCGGCGTCGCGACGCGGTTTGATCGAGAGATACAGAAAAGCGTTAGTGCTCGGTGGTACGCAGTGATAAAGAGACTGAAGAGAGTGGAGATCGCATGATATGACAGTGCAGTGACCCCGCTGTTGTTGTTGTTCCGTTTTTTTCCTCCCGCGCGCGTCTGTCGATCGTTATCGGACACCTGGCGAGACGAGAGTCTCAACCACGGCACCAAAATTGAGCTGGACTTGCACCAACGGGCCGCCGGTCACTTTATGAGGTGAGTCCGTTACATTGATACCTGGGATCCGCCAATTGCTTGGGTTGAGAGAATTCGTTAGTTTTGAAGGATTTATACGGCTTTTTCGGAGCGGGGATAAACATTTCGAGAGTTTGAATACCGAACGTTGAAGCTCTATCAAAATTCGAAAGTTGGGATTTTGATTCTCAGTTTGGGAATAGAATATTGGGAACAGTTGATTTAAGATGGGAATCTTTCTGGATCTTTCGACGTTAGGGTTATTAAAAGATTCGTGTTTCGATTTATTTTACCTTGAATTCAGTGTAATTTACGGTATTATTTATTCTACGATGAAAATTGATTTTTGTGTAATCTTGTAAGTAATGTTTTGTATACGCAGAACTTAATTAGACAGAGTTCCCATTTGTTTGCTTCGTCAAAGAATTGTTTTAGGAATAATGATGTGTTTGTGAACATAAAATCTCTCGCAGTTTTCTACACTATTCTAATAGAAATTATTTACGAGGTTTCCTTTCATATCCTGGTTCTCGCATAGTTATTGCCTTCGGTATTCCACTGCTTCGAAACTTGACTTTGCACATAATATTAGCAAACCAATCTTGAAAGTGTAAACACGGCTGGTTACGCGTTTATCAACACCGTCGGTGACTGACTCGTTCCAACATTCTACCATTCAGTCTCCTAGAAACGTTACGAGAAAAGTAGGCTTGAAAGTAATAATTTGTGCCTAGAATATTTACCTTCACATTCTCAAATAATTTATAACTTCGGAAGATTTTAATACTTTCTGTTATTAAGTAGAAACGCATTTTTATTATATATTTACATGCGACTGGAATTTTGAAGAGATACTTAATTATTTGATCAATTAAACAAACAATTATCATGCAAAAATTGAGGGTCATAGTGGAAATAGGCACATGCCACCTTTTATAAATATACGCTGTATTGTAGAAATAAATTATTGACATAGAACCCGAAAATTGTTGCATATGTGGCATGCATTTGCTTCTATTCCACTAAATTCTATTTTTTTTCCTTCAGTATGCTCCCAAAACAATCAAAGGAACTTCATGTAGGCTTAACAATTTCATCCTATCATTAGATCTTCAGATTCTGAACCAATAATTTCCTTTGACGCGGTCTACGAAATATTTTAGATAACGCAAGGAAAAGTGATCCATCTTCTTTCAAATTCTTTAAATTACTCTTGTTAACAATTATCCTTCCATCAGATCTTTAATCGAGGATCAATAATTTTTCCGAACACAGCCTACAAAATACTTTAACCATTTCAGCATCATAAAAAAAGTGGTCTATTCAGCTCGCTCCAAATTCCCTAAATTAACTTCAACAACAAACTTCACATAAATTCCGATAAATTAGAAAAGCTACAAATTTTATGAACGTTTACAATAGATTCTCCAGTTCTGAATTTATCATTCCTTAAGAATATTAATTCCAGGCTCCGCAACGATTTTTGGAGCAGCCTCATCTCCCATTTACGTTAATCCACAAATCGACTTTCTCTCGCGTCCATGCGCGGTGCACCCTTCCGGACTTACTCTGAAGGACCGTTCGAGAATCCTCGGGATCTCCTTTGGGGGTGGTCGTCGCGCTAGAAAATCCTGTGGGGCAATAAATTGCGGCGCGCAGAGTCCTGGTGCACCGTGGCCGCGGGCCTAAACATTCAATTAGCACTTCCTAATCCCCCGTCGCTCGTTGTCAACAGCCATTACTTCCAGCATCTTCTCTTTCTCCACGGTGAACCACCCCCGAGCACCCTTGGGGTGCTCTCGTAAGCAGCCGCGCTGGTGTTCCGACCGCCTCCCTCGTCCGCGCCCCCTCCGTCCTTCGCTAACCAACGTATCTATTAATCCGGGGCTTGAATGACACTCGAGGGTGGCCCGAGGGTGATTCTAACCCTACGAAATCGTAACTACCACCGCCCCCGGGGTTAACTCCCTCAACCTCTACAGGTTTTTTTTTTTTTTTTTTCTTTCTTAATGAATGCTCAAGGAGAGATCCGCGTAATTGTATTAGTTCGAGAGGAGAAACGGAGAGAGCGAGGCTCGCGAAACCGTGGGGCGGATGGAGAAAGCGGGAGCGCGCCGAGCGAAGGGTGACATTTAGGGTAAAAAGACGGAGGAGCGCCGGAGGGTGGGCGGAACGTGGCGAGATTGGTTAATGGCTTTGATACGAGAAAAGGATAAGATTAATTTGCTTGTGAATCAAAGAGCAAACGAATAAGCAATTACGGGGACCGTGAGGAGTGGCTGCACGAGTGCCCTCGCTCGGTTCTTCTGCGTGTCGCTGGGGCACAATTAAAAACCCACCCTTCGAGCCCCCCTCGACCGGAGGAATGCGTGGATTATGGAGATCGTCGGGCGACCGTTGAGATTTGTTGTATTGCGATGGTTCTAGATTAGTGGACTGTTCTCGAACCGCGGGAAAATTGTTTGGCTAATTAGGAGGAAGGAAGTAATTGCGGGATTACTTTCATCGAGTTCTTAATTTGCATTCAATTTGCAGTATCCGGGAGTGTGAAGAATAAACTGTTGAAAAGTGGAAGATATTTATTTAGCGGATCTGGTTTAGGAGTCGTAGAAAATGTTAGTGTACTTGTGTTGTGTTGTTGGTATTTAATTAAACATAATTGCTGACGTGACTTGTTGCGCTCGGATTAAGGACATAATTCCGCAATTAGATCTTCCGATAACTCTGTAGCAATAATTAATTGTGTTTCGGTGTATTTTGGTACGTTAAACTCGCGATTATTTAGTGCTTCGCAAGAAATTGATTTGTAGGAAATTAATTCGTAGTACATAGCATAATACTTCTTTGGAGTTCGATTATCAACTGTCTGAAATATTGTTTCATTAATCTCGAAATAATGTTTACGTACAAAGGTATCACAATTCTATATCTTCTACACAGTCTAATAACAGAAGAATTTCTATTTCGTCTGCAACTTGATAAAGTTACTCGTCACAAAATTCACAGCAACTCAGACCGAAAGCTAATCAAACTACCATCCACATAATTAAATTAACACATCGTAACAAGACTATCCCCATGACTTAAACCTTCTCGTTGACCTCTTAACCCTCTGCCTTCGACCTCCTGCCTATCTAATTATCCCACTAATCCCTCCCAGCTTCCGAAAACCAGCTATCTCCGAAACAAATCTCATCCCCCGCCAAGAATCTTCAGAATCCCACCCCCTCCCCCGCAGACACGCACCGCGCCGGCCAAACAGTCTCGAGATAACGTCGTCGAGGCCATAAATCAGAGGGGGTCACAGTGTCCCGCTCCTCCGACGGACAAACATATTCCGTCGGGTTCTCCGGACGCGTCAAGACAATAGACTCTCTCGAGGATGCCCCTGAGATTTCTGGCCTCCTCGGGTCACTCGGGACTCTCTCGAGGTCGACGACGACTCTGTTTTCACGTGGGCGTGTCCCATTAACGTGCCCGCTGGAGTTACTAATTGGTGGCTGCGTTTAATTACAGAGCCGGCGGCAACATGTGCGACGGCTCCTTCACGGAGACCCTGCGCGGTATGCAGGGTATGTCGGGGACGTCGCCTCCTGGCGGCGCGGGGGTCGGTCCCATGGGGGTTGGCCTCGGCAGCCCCCTCGGTCCGACCGCGAAGAAGCCGCAGGTGGAGCACATCAAGAGACCCATGAACGCGTTCATGGTCTGGTCGAGGCTCCAGCGGCGGAAAATCGCGCAGGAGAACCCGAAGATGCACAACAGCGAGATCTCCAAGAGGCTTGGTGAGTCTATATTAATTCTTTGTACTCTTTCAATATGAAGGTGTGTATTGCTAGCCAATTTCTATATGAATTAATATATGTACACTTGATAAAAGTTAAGAAACAAAATAATCGTTTAGGAATTACTGTATATTCTTTATCTTCTGAGATACGTAGATTAGAATTAAGATTAAGAATTATCAGACGAAGAGATACCGCTTTACAATAAGTAAAGCTATACAGTAAGTGTGTTTTCAAATGTACAAGTACAATTCAATATACAAGGCTACAATTTGTGTTGAGTTTCACATTAGGAGATAGAGAATACACGGTAACTCCCAAATGATTAGTTTGTTTAATTTTTGTCAGGGAGTGTATCTACATGTAGTGCAGGATTCTGAAATTATTATACAGAATTCGTCCTGTGATACAGGAGTTTAATTTGATTATGGAATTGACAGTGCATCTGTATTTAGAGCGCAAAGTTTTTTTTGACAGGATATGATTTTGGTATTGAATATTGTTAATATCGTTGAGTATCATGATAATAATTATAGCGGTTTCAACTAGATTGTAGTAGAGTTAATCATTTTGCTTACAATTAGGACAACAAAAAGAAATAAACTATACCCAAGAGAAAGAAAGTTATCTCTTTCTTTTTTCATTTAAATTGGTTCCATTTCAGATAATTGATAGGTGGTGAATTTCTATATAACTTCGTCCAATTAATACATAAAATAATAATAGACGTTAGTCTGTGTATAGGCAGTAATTTGTAAATTAATTTCAAGTACGTGATTAGTAAACGAAAGATAATAAAATGAGGGATTAGTTTTAGGGACAAACGCCTGTAACATTGTAAAAGATATGTTATCATAGTAAAACTTTATTTACTTTGTTATACTAAATCATACTACTTTAATAATAACAATAATGCTACAGTATTAAGCAAACTCATGGAAATTTCAGATTAAAACTTGAAGAAGAATTCTTTTTATATTCTGAGGATAAAAGCTTTATTAGTCGTAATTTAGTAGTTATAGAAACAGTTCGAGATTTATGCTTGGAAAACTAAAAAATTATACATTAAACAATATTTAAATATTTTTTTCTGAGGCGATAGTGATCGCAATATTTTTTCCTGTAGGAGTTCAGTTAAAAAAGCGTTTAAACTGGAGTGTATAAAATATTCTGTAGCTATCTATTATTTTCCAAGTTTGCCAATCGTTGCTCTTCTATTGTCGACAATAATAGCAAGATCAATTCTATTCCGCAATTAAGTATTTAATAATTGCCTCGAGGCTACGGATTATTATGCAAATTCTTAGTTTTACAGATGAAATATGTAAAATAGAAATTTGAATAACTTCAAATTTGAACATTTCAACATTTGAATATCTTCTGAACAATGTCAGTTTTATTACATTTTGTATATTGTAGAATCTATAAACATTCTTGTAGATTTTTGCTTTACACAATTAACGTAACGTTTCTCGTAGATGCATAAAAATCCATAGTTTAATTATCCTAGTAAAAAATTATCCTTAGGTATTATATTTCCGAAAATACTCTCTTTACACTAGTAAAATCAACTCTTCTTCACGACTACAGTAAATAATCAAATATTGTTCCTCACTAAAAATTATGCTACTAAAAAATCTATCAGCATAGTTCTACTTGCAACTCAGTGGAACGTGAATGATTATCCAATTTAATGTCTGTACTATTGAATGCTAATAACTAGACTGCGGATTTTTATGCAAAATAAAATTCTTTCGAGCACAAATAAAGAATTATATTATATTTTGGCATATGTTTACACTCTCGTCGATTTTTTGCATACTAAATATTGCCATAAATGCATAAAATCCGCAGTCTACTAATAACTAAAAAAGAATGATTAAATCGTGGTTCCTCAAAGTTTTCCTCAAAGTCCTACTACCCTGTTATAGCTAATTCTATAATAATTAATAAGAATTTTTAATAATCGTGCACAGTTGCGAATAATCGGATAATCGACATTCAACTGCACCCATGTATTACCCGAAGCATACAAATCACCCCCACGCGTTAAAATAACCAACCCCCTCTTCGAATAAAGAATACAAACTCCCTCCTTTCAAAGGCGAAACTTAAAAAAGTAAAATCAAAGAAGCAGTAATGATATTTCGAACGTTCATAAGAGCGGGGGGATGATCACGTTCGTTTCAGGGATGGTTTAATCAGAAACATCGGGCCCCGGTTCCCCCGTCTGCATCCCTTTCAGGGTTCGTCGCTTTGCGCGGCGCGGCGGGTCCGGCGCGGCTCTACGCACGCTGGAATTATCTGGCCGCGGTTGCAGATGGTGTACCGAGGGAGAAGAAACGAGATAAAGACGAACGGGGACGAAGGTATTCCGGTCGGTATTTCCGTTAAATACCCGGGAATCGACAAAGCCCCGGTTCCCGCGGCACTCTCCCCCTCGCGCGCGCAGCGTCTTCTTTATATCCGTCATTTTCTTCCTCGCCGCGGCTCTTCTACCCCCGTTTCTCGTTCCCCCGGCGACGGCGAATAAGGGAAGTGCCTGCTCCTCGGCAAAAATGATGCGCGCACGCTCGAGCCCACCTTCCGCCGCGGGATTCCACCCCCTTGCTTCCTCTCTCTCTCTCTCTCTCTCTTTCTCCCTTTCTCCTCCTCATCCCTCCCGTTTCTCTTCTCCCAGCTTGCACCCTTTGTCGAAGCGACACTTTTTCGTCGCTCTTTTACCGCCATATCCCTGCCACTGCGTATATTTTTCCTCGATATATACGCCGTCTACGTGTGTACCGTGCATGCGCCTGCACACCATCAACCCCCCTTCGCACACATTGCTGGCTTGTCGGAGCATTTGCAAATTTCATCCTGCAACCCCTTGCCCCCACCCCTCCGCCCTCGACGACTCTCCTTCATCCACGATCGCTCCTTCTCGATCCACCCACCCCCTGCCCCTCGCGACGACAAAAGGATTCGAGGAACCGATGTACTCTGCAGAAGAGCACCCTCGACTCGCTCGCTGGAATCTCGCGTGGAATGCCGCGGTCCGCTTTCTTCCGCTGCTTCCTCTCGCGGTTTCCGGGGAGAAATGTTAACTCGCGAGCTGCTTTCCTGATGCTGGGGTGGCGCAGGGTGACGCGATGCTTGGAACTGTGCGGTGCTTGGGACGCGGAAGGCAGGAATCGCTCTTTCATTGTTTCTATGGTGGTGCTGGATTTTTCTGTGAAAGGAAATTAATTGATCGAAGGATCCCACAAATCAATGCGAAAATTCGCTGTGGCGAAGGATTGCGGGGTTAAAGTTTCGAGTTGAGTAAAAGTTCGTAGTGTTTTCAATCCAGCTACGTCATTCTTAAACACCTGATTTCTTAAAATTTTAACAATTAGCACGTTATGAATGCGAAAAATGAAGTTGGTATAAAATGTCAGGAAGCTGTGAACATAAATCCTTATATTAATTTTTTTTATTATTGTTTACTTAAAATGGGAACAGTTATTTAAAGAAATAAAATGATTGGGTCAAAGAAGACTCGAAGATTAATTCAAATTCGAAGATAATGTTGAAATACTTGCACATAAATTTATTCAACTATTATTAAGTATAAGTAAAATACATACGTGTCATTGTCTTCTGTTAGTTTTCTTTTTGCCATCTTTGAGATAGCTTCATGATTCCATTATCTTAGGATTTGATATGTTTCCGACACAGTCTATTGAAAAACGCTATGAAATTTTGTATCGAGTACCTAATACATGGCGAAATTTTTTGCATTGGTGTGGACGAATTTTTGAAGACACGGGATATGGAATTTTTTTGCTAGGAAATGCTTATTATAGCTGCGAAAAATTCAAGTTAGTCTGTGGGAACTTAATTCTGATTTTGGGGAGCGGAGGCTTTAGAGTGAATAAGAGGTGACTCTGAATTTAACAATTTTTTAAAAGTTAAGGAAAATTGTGACTACTTTCTTGTTCAGGAAGTTTCGATATTAACAAGGGATTTTTCGCTAATAGGATTTAAGACTGTAAGAACAATTTTTTCTCTTATAGGAGGGTGAATCATTTAATCTTTCTATGCTGAATTGTGTAAAATTGCATTTATCTGAAGTGAATAATTATTTAATATTGTCAAATATGTTCCTGGTCATTGAATTAAAGTCGCTGAAAATATGTAAGTTTTATGATAAAGAATACTTTTAGCTGAATTTATCTACCTACACATGCAGTTAGTACCAAAAATTCTACATGTATCACACAAATCACAATATTTTAGAAAACACAACATAGTCAGTAATGACATACATAAATTTGTCGGCTGATCAAAGTTGGAAAATCATTGAGAATATTATTAAAATTAGAGTTAACTATTAGAGAACTTATACAGGGTGTAACAAAAATATTGCAGTTCCTTGAAAGAGATGATTCCTGGGGTGATTTTAAACAACTTTTTCCTTGGCGAAAATGTTAGGTGTGGCTTTGTTAACGAGTTATTAACAAAAAAACACCGACCAATCGGGGAGCGAGTACAGTGGATTAATGATGACGCGGACGATGAGCCCGCGCTGAAATTCATCCACAGTATTCGTGCTTCTATTGGTCAGTGTTTTTCATAAATAACTCGTTAACAAAGCCCTGCTTAACATTTTCGCTAAGGAAAAAGTTGTTCAAAATCACTTCAGGAATTACCCCTTTCAAGGAACTGCAACATTTTTGTTACACCCTGTATACTTACAGGCGTCACAGGTGTACATATAAAAATCTACAGTATTTGTTTTAATAAATATGAAATTAACAATAAAATAAAATATAAAATTTCATTGATTCTCCCTTATTGCTCATCTAGAAATGTCATTAGATGACAGAATTTATAAAGATGATCTAATAGTAATAATTTGAGCAGCCAATGAGCACTTGATCATCCATACCCAAACGTTATTATAGCCCTAAACGTTAACATTTCGTATGCAATACTAATTCAGTAGCCAGGAATCGTAGTAGAAGTTCAAAACTCGAATCTATACGATTTCAGAAAAATTATACTAAAATAACTTGAACCTAGATTAATATTACTTCGAGTCTACCTTTTCCTTCCACCAATTTCTTCACAATTTATAACCAATTTTCATCTAATTGTGAAGCTGTCTCATTCTCGCAAAACTCTTCAAACATCACATAACTATCCCAAATCAATAGCAAAACTAATAAATCGTTGCTCAACAAGACAAATAAACCCACGGCACTCAATTAGCATCAAATCGCAATCCTTATGCAAAATTAGATAGCCTTCATCCAGTAGCAATTTCTCGAAAAAACGACGATTCCTACTTTATTACCCACTTTCACCTCGTTCCGTCTCGAAAAATCGTCCTGTTCCGTGCCCCCACCAGAAACCTCAGCCCACTCCAAACACCCAACACCACCAAATTTAAAATAATGACCACCCGCTGGAAACTTGTCACCGTTCTTGCAGCGTAATGCTCCTCGAGCGTCCGATATAATACTTGTCAGCGTAGAAAACGGGTTCACCGGGAGGCAGACGCGGAGAATTCACGGCGTTGTCGGTCATTTATTTTAATTGATTAACGCATTAATAATCGCCGGGTAATGAAAATATAAGAGGCACGCGAAGGTGGGACAAGCGGGACTCTGTTTGCCTGGCGGTGCGCGTAGGCGCGGACCTCGGGTCGTTTAGTTGTCCGTTTGCAACAGAGTGCGAATTTTTTAGTTGTCCCACTAACTAGCTGAATGCACGAGTGGCGCGGGTTTCGATTCGACTGCACGGTCGACTGAAAAGGTGGTCGGGGGCCGATGGTGTCGCAGGGCTCCTTCGAAACGGTTTCTAAATGGTAATTTTAAGCTTTCGCGCCGGTCTGCGGTTCTGCTGGGCGAATTCTGCGCCCGATTTCACGTTAGATATAAAATAACGGATTTATCGCCTATGGAAACGACCCTCGCCGGCGAAATGTCTTCGACGGAGAGTCAACGGACCTAGTCAGTAAAGACATAATTTCATTCTGGGTTGAAGTGAATGTTCTTTGGCGTCGTTGCGCTTGTCGCGGACTTAGGGCGAATGAACTTCCTTCCAATCTGGTGGCAAAAATGGGAGGAGAATGGAGATTCAGGTTTCTTGGAAATGGTTATAGTTCTGTGTTCACAGTTTAGATATTTCACTGCAATAGCGTTCGAGAGGGAAAGCGAGAATTTGTCGCAGAAAAGTGAAACTAAATATTCGAGTCAACTATTTTTGATCGCATTTCGTCAATAGGATTTTTTCTAAAGAAAATTGAAATTTTCCAGAAATTCGTGGGATCCGTGCAATCGATTCTTTTTCAATTAACCTTCGCTTCAAATTCGTTTCGCAAATGCGATCGAGATCGAAAGGATTCCTCTTCGAATCCACTCTGGCAGAGAGTATTTCGAGTAGAAAAAGGATACTAGACAGGGAGGATCGAAGAAGTTTGAACCCGAGCGCGCGTCGGTTACAGGAACGTCCAATAACCAGATTAGCTTCGACCATTTCCCAATGGAACGTTTACTCGACACAAACCACCCCCGTTGCACCCTCAATCTTCGTTCCGGTACAGTTTTCGCTCGGGGATGAAACGTGTCCAACTGGCCGGCTAGAAGATAAACTGGGACCGTCATTTACTAATCGACGTCGTAAAACTGGCGAAGGATAGATGAGATACTATTGATTAGTTCATCAACCACGGTTGTGAAGGAACCGAAGTATAATTACTAACCATTCACTTAGATTGAGTGGCCATTTATTTATGGCTATAAAGAAAGACGTTTAAGGTATCCGTGATTAACCTGTAGGTTAATTAAGAAGAATATTTAGTTGATTCTTTTAGTCTTCGACAAGTTTCGTTTATAAACAAATATACATTTAGAACAATTTTCTGATTTTAGTGGACTTGGGAAATTAAAATTTACGCTGCAGATTTTTTTGTGAGTGATGAATTCAAAATTGCATCCCGAATTGCACTGTACTATATGCAAATAATCCTACACTGCATTCTATGTATATTGTAAATTTCTACTGCATTCTACATTTCATCGAATACCTACTGCAGTTTATACTGAATACTGGATTCTCCACTCTCTAAAGTTCGCCATATTTTATTGTAGTTCATATTGCAATTTTTATTACATTCTACACAACAATTTAAATGGCGACGTTTCGTACTCTCAGTGTCATTCCCAAAATTACATCAATTGCATTCAATGCAACACTGAATCTTACTTTGTACCTCATAGCTTATTCTCGAAATTGCATTTTGTAATGCAACCGTAATCTGATACTGCACTTTATACTTCGCTGCCCAAAACATAGTAGCCAAAGAAATTTCATCGCCTTGAGAATGTCAATATTATGCAAAGAAATTAATGCACAATCCAATTGATACGATATAATGCAGCGCTTTTGGATTATGGAGATAATTAGAAGATCACGATAAAAAAATCTTCATGCGATTAAGAACTTTGCAGCAAAAGAGGTATGCAACTCCATTTTTGACAATTTCTTAATTACGACGTAAAATATACAGAAAGGGAAATTTTATATGGTTTCTCTATATTCTAAAACCATTACCAATACTATTCAACACTCTTGTTTTAATATCAAGTCAAAGCAATCATTTTATAAATACATTTTTCTAATTTACTCGAAGCAGATAAAAATGGAATTGCATCCATCTTGGCTGCGAGTCTTCATTTACAAAATTTTAGTCTCTAAATATTCGATAAAATATGTTTCCAGAAGATATTGCAATTTTATTGGCCTCTGCATACATGATACACTAAATTTCACTCGTTATATCAAACTACTCCTTGAATATTAAATTCCATCCAGCATTTTCTCCACAAAACTGTTCCACAAATTCAAACCTTGCATCATGCTCTGCGCGTTTTTACACCTTAACGCAAATTTTCAACCCCTTTCGACCCCCCGTAACTACAAAGGAAAATCGTGGTTTTCCCACGGGACCGGCACGTTTCCCCGTTTAACGAGATAAGCCGCAAAACGGGCGAGTCGACTTTCAGTCGTCAGAAAGTTGTCCGTTGGAAGAAGGGAAATCGACTCGACTCCGTCAGAGGGAAGGGAAGCTCTCCGGCGAGTAACGCAAGTCCCGGGCTCGGCTCCACGGCCTCGAAGGGTTAAATAGGGTTGTCCTTCGCCTCGCGGGAGGATGAATATTCCCTCCTCCCCTCGCCCCGTGTCCCCCCCGTCGGCTCTATTCGCTTCAACGTCGATGAGCGCGCAAAACCGACAAGTCGTTTCTTTAACGCACGCGAAAGAACTCGGGAGGACGAAGAGAGAGGCTACGGGAACCGGCAGAAATACTTCATTACGATGAAAGCTTCGCTCCAACCATCTCAAGTCTGCCCCCTCCCCCTCGCCTTCCAACCTCCTCCTCCCCCCTCCCTTTCTATCTCCTCCACCCCCTCGTTGTGTGCCACTCCGCGTTTCTGTTCCTCCGTGTTCGTACACACCGCCCGCGCACCTACACGCCGCATCCACCACCTTTTCCTCTTTGTCGACTTTCTTCCTCCCAACCCCTCGTCCTCCGTTCACCACCCCTTTGCCTTCCTCTTTCTTCGTTTCCTGCGCGAGTGTGTCGCTGTGCGTGCACGGCGCGTGTTCCCTCTTTCTTCCTCTCGCATTGTGAGAGTGCGTGGCGCGCGTTCTCGTGCGTTTTTTTTTTTAGCGAGCAACAATGCGACCGGGTATTTTAGACGATGGGCGTTAGGAAAAGAGGAAAGGAAGGACGAGCGCCCAGCGGTGGGAGGGAAATTACGACGATCGATGCTAGGGACACGACTGGATACACCATCGCTTCTGCCTGTCCTCGCGACGAGCTCTGAGTAATTGAGTCCGGCGAATGGCGCTGGGAATCGCTCCGGCGACGAAAGTCTACGCGGGTTAGCGTTCCGGGGGTATCTCGCTTGCGATATTGTTGTCTCTTATTCCCCTATGAGGTGTGGCGCTACGTGGGAAAAATTTGATGACTTGTGTTCTTATTGTTTTGAGCTTGCGAGTTGGGGGTCGAACACCGCGGTAAGAATTGTAGACACTTTTTTTTTTTAGGGGAGTGAGCAAAATAAGCCAACTTTGTGTTCCTTTGTCCTTAGAATCTACTGCAGCTATCAACTTACAATTTTTTAACCATTTAGTACGGGTGTGTGGGTACCCGAAATTAGGGGCTCGGGTCGGGATCCCGAAAGTTTAGCGTCATTTTGGGACTCGATTTTCAATTTGGGACCCGCTTTTCGATTCGGGACCCGATCTTTAATCCGGGACTCGACGCTTAATTCAGTATACAGGGTGTTTGGGATAGTATAGGCAAGCTTTGGAGGGGTGATAGATCACGTAAAAATAAACTAACGACTTCTATATGACTTGGGTCCAAAACTCAACCATTTTTGAAAAAAACTGTCATAAACATTTAAGCTATAAACCGCTATAATTCGAAATAGGAACGTTTTTCGTAAGCAATTTCTTCGCTAAAATAAAGATTACGATCTTGTTAATCCAATAAGTACAGGAACTGTGATATTGTACCTCGTATCGCAAAAAAAATAGTATTTTTCTAACCCCCTAAATTACCCTTTAAAATCGCGATAATTTAAGGGGTTAAAAAAATATTATTTTTTCGCGGTACAAGGTAACAATATCTCAGTTACTGTACTTATTGGATTAACAAGATCGTAATCTTTATTTTAGCGAAGAAATTGCTTACGAAAAACGTTCCTATTTTGAATTATAGCGGTTTATAGCTTAAATGTTTATGACAGTTTTTTTCCACAAATGGTTGAGTTTTGGACCCAAGTCATATAGAAGTTTTTTGTTTGTTTTTACGTGATATATCACCCCTCCAAAGCTTGCCTATACTATCCCAAACACTCTGTATTAAGCCATGTACACACACTGCCAGACTGCCTCGCGACGCAATCCTCGATACCTTATTGTAGTGTACGAAAAAAATGTGAGACAACGCAAAACAAATGAGATTGCTAACGTTGCCTCACTTCTTTTTCGTACACTACAATAAGGTATCGGGGCTTGCCTCGCGAGGCAGCCTCGCAGTGTCCTTACACGGCTTAACAGTACTCAAAGCAAAATTACAATTTAAAAGTTTAAGTAGAAAACTAGACTGAAAAGTTATGTACTAAATTAAGTGTAGTCTCGAATTAGAAATCGTGTCCGAATTGAAAATCAGGTCTCAAAATGACGAGTACTCAAACATATATTAATGTGTCGACAAACTTTCGGTAACCCGACTCGTCCCGAGGCTCGGGTACCCGTATTTTCGGGTACCTGCACTCCCTACTATTTGGTACTATACTAGATGTGCATCAACAAGGAGAATTTTTAAATATTTGATAGAAAATCTTATCTATGTCCTTACAATCTACTGCGACCATCAATTTTTCATTTTTAAAGCATTTAGTCTTACACTTATCATTAGTCATTATTAGACTGTGGATGCTTATGCATTGATGGCGATTTGGAATTGTAAAAAATGCATACAGATGTGTATAAATACAAAAATACATTAAATGTCGAAAATGAAGTACATTTTACTATTATTATTATTATTATTAAACGGGATACAGTCCCATTAGTATACAACAGAACTCATACATAGTCACATATAGCATAGAAAAATTAAATATACAGTCAGTGGATAAAGTAGTGTTACAGCATCAAACCTAGTGAATCATACAGTATTATTTAGTAATTTGTAAAAAGAATTTATAGATCCGGTAAAAAGATCAAAACTCTCGTTCTGATCATTCACCCTAATCTATCATATTTAGAAGGTAAAATACACTTATTTCAATTACTTTTCTTTTTTTATGCTTGTGAAAATATGAATTTGCATAAACATTCGCAATCTAGTCATTATTAGTTAAAGCCTTGTTACATAACAATTAATGAAGTTTAAAAAGTAAAACGTGTTTGTACCAATTGTAAGTTAAATAAAATTGACTCATATTCTATATAATATACAATTTTAATTTCAAATCGTTAAGTATAAATGCCTCTCCGTGAAATTCACGCAAATTACAAGGAATCCCATCTAGAATTTTCCTAAGAAATTTGACAACACCATCGATCAAATTACGAGATTGGAAACACGGCAACCAACCGACACGAGCGCGAGTCTCTGCCAATAACATTCCTCCACTTTTGAAGGGAGTTGTGCAGGTCCACTAAGTCGTTGGCGAATCAGCGATAGGCGTGCATGCGAGCGAGGTAGAGCGAGAGAGAGAGAGAAAGCTTCCAACCCCCGGGAGCTTAAAGCTTGCTCGGGGACGATCATTTTTAATCACGCGAAGACAGAGGGAGGACGGAAAGGGATGGAAGCGAGAGAGTGGCGGCGCGTGTACCTGTGTGTAGGCGTTTTGTGTTCCCTCCTTTGTCGCAACGGGCGCCATTGTTTCCCCGCGATTCTATAGGATCGCGCGCAGTGTCGGGGTCCTCCGCGAATTGTTTTCTTCGCGAGTCTTGCGCGCGAGATTCCCTCGGTGTCCTAGACACGCTCGTGTCCACTTTCTTCGGGATTACTCCCTCTCCGAAATCTGCCTCCGGATCTTTTGTTGTCCCTTGTGAAACTCTTCTTCAATTGAATTTTCTGGGCAAACTTTGTGTCGCGGAGCATTTCGGAGAAACGGATTTAAGGGATGAAATGATTGAAGAAGGGGATGGCTTTGTGGAACGTCTAGAAAAATGGGCGTCGCTTTGAAAACTTGGGGAAAAGTAGTTTGAGTCAATGGCACGGACTTTGCAAGTTCCGCAGTAGAACGGGTCAACAATTGAGTAAACATCGGGGTAATAAATCTTGGAAAAATTTCGAACTTTACTGGAAGAATGTAATGAGTTAATAATGGAATAGAATTTGGAGTTTCTTTCTCAAAAACCGCGCGGGAATTGGCATAATTGATGCGAATAATTTATAGCGTCTATCTAGAAGACAATGCCTCGGTTCCACGTGAAAAGGTGCACGTGCAAGCGTAATTAGATCAGATATTAACGAGTCCATTAATCGTGACAATGCGAATGGAAAATCGAACGATCAAATAGAAACTACTGTGTACTTTGTTGCCCGATCGGTTTTCCACTTTGTCGCCGATAGTTTTCCTTTCATTGACCGTGAAGTATGATAATTTACGGCTCATCCACGCGTCAGGAACGCCGCGGTGTGTATAAATTAGCGCCTCGAGCAACGTTATCTCGATAGATAGCTCCACGTGGTCCGCCCGACGAGAAACAATGCCATGCTTATCGACCTTAACGATCTATTATCCAACGTGAACGACTGGTTGTATTAACGAACCATACACATTCTGGATTAATAGGCGGCGGCATTGTTCGCGCAACAAAGTAGGTTTTCCTTGGTACACAAAGAATCTAATTCTAACGAATTGCTTGTCGCTCGCTGGCAAACACCGCTGTTCCTGGCAGCTGCGTTGCATTGTGGATTAGATGAGAGAAAAATGAAGTCCGGCGAGGCCCTCGTTTGAAAGTCAAATTACGTCGGCGGTCCCTCCAAATTCCAGGACAAACGCTCATGGGAAAAATTAAAACTCCACCTGAGCGGGCAACTGTTCTCCAAAACTGAAAGTCGGAGGGGTTGAAATCTATTTAAAATTTCTTATTTCTTACTGTTGAGTTTCTCAAAGTGGGACAAGAAAACAAGAAACCACGGCGCAGAATAACAATTATAGCGATTGTAACGGAGGAGCGTTCGCCCACTAATTAAGGGAAGAAATGAGGAACCGGAAGGGGTGGTGGTTGTTTCCCGCGGAGCACGCGAGACGACGAAGACACGGGAAAAAAGGGGGGCGAAGAAGGGACAAAAAGACGGCGGGCAGGAGAAAAAACAGTAGCCCCTGTAGTAGCGACGGTAGTAGCCCAGTTTTCCCTCCTCGCGGGTGACAATGAAGACGAGCCCCTGACGCGGGGGTGACGGCGAAGGGGTGGAAAAGGCAGCGGGACTAATACCGACTGCTTTCAGAAATAGTAATGCCTCGGCAATAGCTGGTCGGTGGTGTGGTAAAAGCCGCGCGAGCAATGGCTCCTCCGTCGCCATGGCTGTCCTCTCCGTCTTCCGGTTCCTCTTCCACCCCCCCGCCCTCGGCTTCGGTTCTCTCCTTCAACCCCCGTCCATTAATTAACAGGCTTTGTACTTTTAAACGATGTTAAATAAACGGCATTGTCCGCCAGCGAAAGGACTGAAAAGCAGGCGCCATTGTGCTTTAAGCTCGGTCCTCATCGTCGTCGACGTCGACGTTTCTCGTCGTGCCCCCCGCGCCCCCTTCGTTCTCTCTCGCTCCCGGTCCACCCCCGCTTTCCGCGGGGGAAAAGAGAAGGAACGGGTACTGACCGAGAATACCCACCTACTAATACCGCCGGTGCTGGGAAGCCTTTGTTCTAAACAAATACGCCGACCCACCCCCGCGGTCCAACCCCCTTTCTCCCACCCCCCGACCGACGAGCCCCTTGTTCCTCCGTGCCACCTGCCTTTTAGACGGGAAAACGTGTATCGATTGGATAGGCTATAATGTAAATAGGCGCCGAAGGAAACCCCTTCCCGTCGCACGTGCTACCGGACTTCCTCCAGGCTCGAACCAACCCTTTGCCTCGGTGGAGTCGAGGGGTGGTTTCTTGGATTTCTTCGGAAATGAAGTTGCGAATTTGGGGAATCGAACGCGATTCGACGTCTCGGCGATTCGGGGGAGAAATGACGAAGCTTGTGTCTCGGTAAAGGGAAATTAATTTGCTGTCTTGGAATTTTTCTTTCGCGATGGGATTTGGTTGGGAATTTTTTACCGAGGGTTCTTTGGATTATTGGGTGAATTAAATAGAGAAATGTGGAAAATCAACTCTTATTATTTTTCTTGTATTATCTTGGATTAACCGCATCTAATAGGAAAATGATAGATACATACATAGAAAGATTATTGTTACTATATTCTTTAGGATTGACCTATAATTTTGTACAAATTTTTTATCTTTTGTTTGTGGAAGAAAAAGATTAATTCTTTATGCAATCTACGCGGATGTCACCTGAATAAGACACTTGATACATCATATTTTCTGTGTTCTGTATAAAATCTACTAATATTTTAGATTGCATTAGTTTCCTCTTTACTGTCATTTCTATTATTTCTACTGTAAAATGAACATGAAAAAAATACAATAACTTCCCTATAAATCGGGAAGTTAATTAATATGAAACTTTCAACTGACACTCCAAACTTGATATGACTGTCTTTCGCTTGTAGGAAAATTATTTATGGAATTTACTATAGAACTTGCTGAACACTAGAACGTGCTGTTCCACATTAGGTATATTTATCCTATTTAACCCTTTTAATTCCTCACCAATTTTTTTTTCTTCATTGTTCTACGTATCTTTGATGTCAATATTTCGGCTTTTACATATTAAATACTTAGTATTTGCAAAAGTTTCTTTCGCCGTCTGTATAGATCGCTTCGGAGACTGAGGCATTCGTTTGACAAAGAAAACTTATGCTAACAAAAAACTGCAAGAATATTGCTGAAAACGAGGGAAAATATTATCGATAAAAAATATTGCACCAGTTCTGAATGTAAGATAAATAAACGTGGTTAAAAAACGACGGAATCTTTTGCAAACACCTAATAAAGAGGTTAATTATGCTTTGCAGAGATTTTTTTTATATATATACACCTCCGCTCAAAAGTATGTGGACACTAACCATTTTTATGAAATTTGTATACTGTTGTTGTTAGACGGTTTTTATTGTTAAATTCTGTTACGTACATGTATGTAATGTATTACTAGAACATTGTATACAACTACTTGAAAACAATAAAATTTTATTTTTTTCGATGATACTAATAATATAAAATTGGAACTGATTTTGGATTGATACGTTGGATACAGCTACTTGGAAACAATAGAATTTTATTTTTTCGATGATACTAATAATATAAAATTGGAATTGATTTTGAGTTGATATGTTGGATACAATTATTTGGAAACAATAGAACATTACTAGAATACATTACATACACGTACGTAACAGAATTTAACAATAAATACCGTCTAACAACAACAGTATACATATCACAAATTTCATAAAAATGGTTAGTGTCCACATACTTTTGAGCGGGGGTGTATATAGACTCTGCTCCTATTAAGTATTTTCAGAAGTCTAAAAAACAGAGAAGTCCTCCTATCTTAAATAGTCTTGGAACCCCTAAAACTTTCCTTCCCCAGTGCAGACTTGAAAACAATTTTTGCCGCTTATCCGGAGGAACATTACGGACGCAGAAAAATGTCTGCCGCGGATTCTTGAGCATCCCATGCAAGAGCAACCCCATTCACAGCGCGGGGCCCCAAGTACCACCCTCCAATCTCGTCGCGAGCGCCGGGAGGACAAGAATTAAGAATGGTCCGACACCAGCCGGTTCGTCTCGAATGCGTTATCGCCGCTGCACATTGTCCCGGAAGACAAAAATCTCGGATACCCGTGTACCCTCCCGCGCGCCCCACCCACCCCCCCGTGCCCCGGCTATGCGCGTTCCTCGAGGAGTTCATTGTGAACCACCACGTGTCCGTATTGTTTAGCCCGCTCTGCTCCTTTCTTCTCTTTCTCCACGCGCTCCGCTGTACCAAGCAACTCTTTCCATTGTCGCTGCCTGCTGTCAGCAACAATAACGAGGAGAGCAAAAGATCCATCGGGCGAACGTGAATCCCATCCTCTACACGGCCTCGTATCTGCTCGGATGCGCCTCGAATTTCCGCCGGTGTATCTCCTTCTCCGCCCATCGAGAACTTTCCGACTACCCCTCTCCTCGGCGATTCCTCTCGCGGAACGTGCTCGCTCTTGATGTTACTGTCGCCCTGCCTCTCCTTGGTCCGAATTTTTTCCCCGTCGCATCGCCTGCCTTCCGGTTTCGTTTCGGATTTTCCGTGCTCTGGATTCTCGGTCGCGCTGCGCGGGGGTGGCTTTTTCTGGGGTGGGGAAAGACTTCTTGGAAGTTGGAATTGGGAGAGATGAGAAGCAATGCGATGTTCAGGTTCAGGCCTGGGTGAAAATTTAAGGGAGAATGTTGCGAAGTGTTTCTCAAAGTTTCTTTTACGTACGAGGAAGAGTGTATTGAAATGGCCTAGAAAGGTGCAAGCTACTCTCCCTCCCCTAGTTTTCGAGGAATAAACTTTTAAATACAGTGACTCACAGGTTCGTCCATATAGTATTATGTTTTCCTTCAGTTTATGCCATTTCAGGTTTGTAACTTTTATTGTGCTGAGCTATCTTTTTTAGAATTTAAATAAATTGAGCGTACTCTACGCGAACAAGTTTGTGAATCACTGTGTATGGATTTTATTAAATGTTAAATATTAGTTAAGTAGATTGAACTCTTTCTAGAAGAAGTAGGACTTTGTTGTAGACGAAATTCAATATGCAGAAACCTAGAACAATTTTCTAAAATAGATTCTAAAATATGTATACCAAAGGATATGAAAGAATTACTTGATAAGGTAGATAATTTATTTCTCGAAGGCAAGGGAGAGGATTTTCTTGCAACTGTTTGAAGGTTTTTTTATACCTACATCCTCTCTTATATCTGAATAAAAATTTGGCAATTGTTAGTTTTTGTTAGTTTTTCTAGGAATTTAATGTAGATTTTACAGGGTTATTTCACTCCTAGTCAAGAATCATTCGTGTCTGTCTAATAACTGTCATTTTTCTACTTAAACGCAAAGGACCCCGCACAGTTTATATGGGATTTTGGTTACCGATTAAATTTACTGATTTGCACCTATATGATAGAAGATTATGATTTCTTCTAGAACAAATGTATAGGACCTTGGTGTCGCTGATAAAGGTGTATATACAACAATTCAAAATATCGCTGGTAAGTTATCAGTCGGGAGATATGCAAGCCTGACAGATCACCGTATTATTATAATAATTAATTAATTATTATTTTAATATAGATAGAAATCAACCAATTTAACCGGTAGCCAAAATCCTATATAAACTGTGCGATCTAATTCGCTGTCTAATTGTCTAATTCAACTGCTATTAAATATGAATATTCCAAAATTTTAATATTAACTACTCATTGTACTCAAACTACTAATCTTCGACCTAAACTTTTGTAATCAATTAAATAAACAAATTCTATTATTTTTACCCATTCATAAAATGAGAACGAAAGTCATTACTTTGTAAGAGATTTCGATAATTAGATTTGAATAATGAAAAATGAAACTGAAAAGCTTATTATAAATTAAAATTCGTCTTAACCGTTCTCAATAAAAAGAATGTACTGAATATTACTTACCAACGCACATAAAAATTATTTCCAAATATTTCTTAAAATTCTAAATTCTTAAACATGTAAAATTCTAAGCATTTGAGCTGCAGTACTGTTATAACCAAGTGTATTTGTCCTCCATGTCAAAAATTTACGAAATGCTGTTCCTTGCCTACATTGCAATTTCAAAAATCCTTGAAATACAATCATAACACAGTCATCAACTAAGATGAAAAATATTCTTTATCCTATATCTATAACAAGTCTCAAAACCCTTTATTTCCCAAAAAAAAAACTGCCCAGAACATTCTCAGTCACCTGATAACTTAAACAACCCCGAGCGAGCTAGAATATCGCTTCGAACCTTCCTCAAATAGCGTCAGCCACTTCCCCAGCGAGTCAAACGTCATCCAATCAAACCGACGGCCCTTCCGCCCGCTGTGTAACGTCGAAGGTCGCGACGAAAAGAGGACCAGCGTCACCGACGGCTATTGTCAGATCGCGCGGGCTGGTTGCAAACTGTGCGGGGGGGCTTTTGTTTCGTAGCTGCAACGGACTTCACGCGGCCTCGTCGTCGGCGTCGTGTTCCGCAGCGCGCGGCGTCGTTTCGAGCTCCGTTTCCAGGATGGCAGCGCTTCGCGCTTTGTGTCCGTAGCCGCAGCCAGCGGCCCAACAACAAGTGGTAATTAATTCTCCGACGAAACAATCGACCTGCTACCGCTGAAGGAACAACCACGGCCAAAGAGAGAAGGTGCGCCCAGGGGGGTACGGCGGCAGCGGTGGAAGCGTTTTGCTGCGAAAACATCGCTTGTTTCGGGCAAACGACTCCCTTTTCCGCGTCGCCTGTCCCCCCCTTTCCGCCTCCTCCCTCGCCCCCGCCGCCCTCGTAAAACAGTTTACACGTGAAATTCCGTTGTTCGCCTGCGTCGCTCGCGTGTGCACGCTCTCGTCGACACGACTCCGCCCTGTTTTCGGAGATTTTCGGCGAGGCGAGGCAATTTTCCTGCACGGGTTCTTGATTTCCGAGGAAATCCGAGCGAGAAGGGGGTGGCTCTCGCAGGGCGGTTCAGAAACGCAGGGGCTTTCACCGAGATTGTTTCGGTTTTATTTCTTTCTCCGCCGAGGCGAGCTTTGTGCACGGATTTGCGAGAATATTTCGAGTTCCGTGCGTGGAAAACAGAAATATCTGTTCTTGTTGCAATGGGATTTCTTCAATTAAGAGAGAGCCGGATGTTTAAAGTTTCATATATTCTATCATGCGAAGATTAATCTCCACGTCACGCTTCTTTCGTATCTGCATCTTTCACTTATTTCCAGATTTCTTTTAGCCAGCGTCTTGTATATCAAAGGTTAAGTACATGAATATTCAAGATCGATAAGCAAAGTTGCAGCGAAATATTCAAGAATATATGCAAGGTGGAAATGTTTGCCTTTTTTTCATTATCATTGAAAGGTTTATTAAGTGATGGTTTATGTCGAAATCTAAATGCCTCGAATAAACCCGCGACAATATAAATGATTGGAAGGACATTCAAGTAGTGAATTCAGATTTTCTGCATCATTTGTTTTTACATACTTATCATATTATTCAGAATCGGAATTGCAGCCCGATGCTATATTAAGTGGTATTTCATGTCAGAATCTAGTTAGAGGAATATTTACAATCGATTCGTTGAACGTGAAGTTGACAAGTGTTAATCTTCGAGTCTCGCAGGTTCATGGGGGCTAAAGATAACGGGTTTCTTTATGCTTCGATGGGCCTAGAAAGTTGTCTGCTCTGAAAGTACTTAGTGTTTTAGAAGTCGCTGAAGTGGTCGACCGTAGACATGTGTTACTTTTTTGCGTAAGCCGCGAATTTAAATCCTCTGATCCAACACTTCGACTGCCGCACAGTGGGACGAAATGCTGAAAACGCGATTGAAAATCCTCACGTCTATGTTTCACTGTTTACCATTATAAAAATGGTCATTCTAGGGGTTTTTGGGGTCGTAGAATCTGATTCTGGCGTCAAAAATTTTATTAAAGTAAAATTGAGCCTTATAGGGGGGTGGAAATGTCGATAAAATAACTTTATATTTTGTTCAATAGCACCGCCTGATTCACTTAAATTATTTGAAATTATATACAGTATCAAAATCGGAAAAAGTAACATGGATAGCTTTTTAATGGAAAAAAAACGCAGTGAGCGCGCAGAGATTAAGAAGTTTATAGTTTTGAAAAATTCGTTATCTAAATATTTAAAGAGTTTTCATTCATCTATAACATGTAATAACGCACTCATCTGACATTTTTTAATGACATAAATATTTGTAAATAACCAAAATATACGAAGTTATATGATGGCCGTAATTAATTGTATGTTACACTTTTCGAAATCCAAACGTATATTTGAAACTTATATCACTCGATAGTCTATAGTAAACAGTGAAATATAGACGTGAGGATTTTTAATCGCGTTTTCAGCATTTCGTCCCACTGTGTGCCGTGTTACCCGTATTCCTTATCGCTGTGCACTAACATAAATTACATCAGAAGACAACGAATTCAATTATCCAGAATTTTTTAATTTAGTAAAACAACTAAATCAATTTACTTCGGATTTAAAAGAAGATTCGACTGAATTTTCATCATTTTCTAAAATCCACATTTCCATCTCAACGAGCACAAAAATAAACCTTCAAAACTCCAAGAAAATTCTAAACCTTCTTAAACGCACAAACCTACCTACGTACTTCGCGTTAACCAGGCAAAAGTCGGCAAGAAACGCTTATACAATCAATCTCAATGCTCTTTGATTGCTATCAACCTCTCGTAAATCACCGACGCCGTCATTAATCGCGCTTTTTCTCAGCGATCGCCGCGGGAGCAAAAACAATCGCGGCGAATGACAGAGACAACGGGGCCCGGTGGATGGAGTGTCATTAGGGGAAACCGAAAACGCGATTCTCCGCGCGGACAATCGCGAACAAGGCGGATTTAAATGAGGCGCGATTACGGCTCGTCGATAATTCAGCCATAACGGCTGATTCTGCCGTTGGCGACACACAACACGCCCGTTTCACTCTGTAAACACACGCGTCCGAATGCCTTTTATACTCATTGATCGGCCGCGTTATCAAGGTGCCTGTCGTTCGTTTGCAAACTGCTTTATATTGGCTGCGAGAGGTCTGCTCGGTCGCGACGTTTACCTGCCAACTAAGAAATTCTTGTCCATTGTTGTCCGGGGAAAAATCTGGATGCCTTTTGCAAACGTTCAGGATATATTCAGTCTTCTATCAGACATTGATCGACAACGGGAAATCAATTTTATTCCGCAAGAGAAACTTTATTTCGGACAAACTTTGCGTCGCAGTGTAATGATATTCATAGTAATTTGTTAACTGATGCACGTGGAACGAATTGTTCCTCGATTTCTCTGCCCACGGAGTGATTAATAGCGTCATCAAGGTTTAACAGGCGATGACGCTTGAAAACGAGAGAATTATGGGTTCGGCTGCAATAATATTTCCCGACGAGGAGAATCATTTGCATAGCAATATTGCGCATCGGTTTCTGTGTAACATTTGCAACTTTGTTATTAAAAAAAAAAAAATAGATCGCAGGTTTCTCAACGTTTTTCAAAAGCCACAGTGAAGGTTTCTCGAGATTAAAGAAAGTTTTTATTATAAACGACACTTTCATGCTTTCACGCTTTTCGCTGAACTCCATTTGGATTTCACGAAAAAAGGAGCTGGCTTTGCTCTCGTCTCTGAATGACAGCCGAGGTTCGGAGACACTCGAGCTTGTTAATTCGCCAATTCTAATTACCGAAACGACGCATTGTTTCAGGCGCTGAATGGAAACTCCTGACGGAGGACGAGAAACGGCCGTTCATCGATCAGGCGAAAAGGTTACGGGCGCAGCACATGAAGGAGCACCCCGATTACAAGTACAGGCCCAGAAGAAAGCCGAAAACTTTGCGGAAGGAGGGCTATCCCTACAGCATTCCCTACCCCAGCGTGCCCATGGACGCTATTCGAGCTGGTAAGTCAACTTCTTCATCCATTTAATTATTACTGCTCTTCTGAAACTGGGAAAATGTCTCCTCAAGATTGAAACGGCGCTGGGAGTTGCCATTTTAAGTATTGACTGGGAGAAATGATTGAGAATTTTCCGGAAGTAAAATTGGGAGACTTAGAATTAATTTTTCGCGGGAAATGAAAAATTTATTCAACCAACACAAGATATGTGTAATAAAAAGTTTAAAGAGGAAAGTACTGAAATCTCGAGGAATTAGTAAGGGGATATAATTTATAATTAAGTAATAAGTTATGATTGAACTGTGGATTTTTATGCAAATTGGTATTTTTACAGATACAAATAAAGAACAGAGGCTTGAATAACATTCTTAATAATATGCAATGTAATTTATTTTTTATAGTTTCAATTTTTTTGAATCTGTAAAAATCTTTGTGAATTTTTGCACATTGACATTTACGATAAATTCATGAAAATCCACAGTCTAGTCATAAGATAATCTATGATGAAACACCCCTGAGGCATTTTTTGAAATAATTCGTAGTCTCCTTGGAAATTTTCTATCATCACAAGACCATATTAATTATTTAGACACTTCATTAAAGTATGCCTTTAGCTTGTCTAGTTTGTCATAAATTCCCAATGCCATGCCTGTTGAAACCTCGTTTCCTTGTGGAAGTAAATGAAAATAAATAATTGTGTGCCTATATAGTAAAACACTTTTTTTTTAATTGAGTGTCTGTCTCGATTTTGATCTAAAAATAAAAATTCATAAGTGTACTAAATGAATGTTTTATTTTAAAAACGGAGATTTAATAAATTTAAAATCATAATGAAATGTTAATGTAGAATATTTCAAAAATGGAAACATGTGACGTACGTGGTTTTACTTTATAACCACCATAGACGTATACCACCATAGACGTATAATAAGTAGAATGCGTATTTACCTGAACAGCCGTCGAATATTAGAAAACATAATATGCTGTGTGTTACCATTCCTGCTTATTATCACGCGTAATTAGAAAAATACAGGTTTGTGACCATACAGCAATTTCTTCTTTCTTATTTTTGACACAATCTAAATTCTAAATATAGGATGTATTGAAACTGCACCATCTATTTATTATAATAATATGTCCATGATAACCACAGAATTAACTGTGCATCTACAAAAACTCTATTCACTCAGCCCAATCGATGTCAACTTCCCGCCTTTCAGTAGCACCTAATTCGTCTCTCAGAGGCTTCGAAAATTCAATCCCATCGTGGTCGATGAAAATTCTGGGCGGCCACAATATCGCGAAAGGTTCCCGAATTCCCTGTAATTGTTTCTACTTCTCCCGGGGCGAGTCTGGTCCCGCCATTACGATATCATCAAGACAATGCGATTATGGTCGGAAAAGACAAGGACCAGGGGGGGGGGGATCGATGCCGTGGATCCAAAAGAGACTGGCAGCCGAGCGAAAGGTGTGTTGCGAGCTGGTGCCGAGCACAATGGGGAAAGAACAGTCCGTCTGGTAGGGCTTTGATATTCTTATCTTTTCGGCTCGCGTTTCAGCCGGGCATTGTTGCCGGCGATGCCCCCGGGAATCCCGTGGTCGGAAGTCTTATAATGGCGATTTCTTCGAGGTCCGCCCGACCCCCGTTTCCTCTGCCCATTTTCTCCAGCGTCTCGTTAATGGTTCGCGCGTTGCCCGTTTCGCGTCAAAGGCCTTTTCGCCGCCTCTGTCGTCCCTCGGCCATCTTCCCGTGCACTTGGCCAAACAGTCCGCCGACAAACACTTGCGATTCGAACCGTGCGCATTCTTCACTGTCGTCGGGTTCTGGTCACCTTTTCGCCGTGGGAGGCTGACTGCTCGCCAGCTTCGCGACGTGGTATTAGCTTTGTCTGATCGGGCACGGAATTGTTTCACTGTGTGTCATTATGTCGCGGCGCGGCGTTGAGAAAGTTTTCGCGATTCGGTAGAAACTACGGGAACGATGGATTTGGAGTAGCGGTGGAGATTTTGAACGAAGTCCCACGGTTGAGGTGAATAAAATTAATTCCGGCAATGGCAACGACCCGATTAAAGATAGAATTTATCCCGTCGCCCACGCGACATCTCGAAATCCTCCATCGGTGATCGGTAATCCCCGATTTATCGGTCGTATTCTGTGTCCTCTCGCCTTATCCTTTTACTCTCCTGTTTATTTTATTCCCACTTCTTCTTTTACCGAGCCTCTGCGTTCTCTTCTTTCTGCGCACCACGGAACTTTGTCTCATCCATTTGTTATTGCAAAATTAGAAGACACTTCTTCAATGAAAATTATAGACGCAGGTGTTCTTAGAAATGATCTCTACTTACGACGAAGTATTTAATATTTAACAGTACCTACTACTAATCGGAACGAATTCAATACAGTAGAATTCGGTTCTCGATTCTCCTCGGTTTTTATTATTCAGAATTCCGATTATTTAATGCACCATCAAAGTAGGAATACAATAGGACTTCGAGAGAAATTTAAAAATAAAGATTTGTCTGCTATTTACCATTATTTTCGATTACAAACAGTGAACCGATTAATCGAGGTCTTATTGCATTACAGCTTGAACAAAATATTGTTTTGCAATTTTCTCTCTTCAATTTCCATATCCATGAATTTTTCCAAGCAATAGAATATTTACCAGTGTGTTATATCCCAAACACTAAATACTAAATCGATCAATCGAAGCCCTCCTGTTTTACAATTTGAATAAAATCATACTGTTTCAATCATCAACCTTTCTAAATTTCACAATAATTTTCTTTTCACCTCTACAGTATTTTTCGAACTACACAATGTACTTCATTACTTTTAAATTTCGTGTAGCCCTTCCAAGTCGAAAAGCAACGACGCGAGCCCGAAGATCGCGATAAGAGAATCAGCTACCAAGTGTACTCCCTTTTCTCTCTCTCCTCTCTCCTTTTCTGCCGCTTCGCGAACCCTTTTTTCCGCCTCTCTTTCGGCTCGCCAGGTTGGCGAACACGTCCCTGCACAGTGGCACGCGCATAAGACAAGTGCGTGGGTGGCTGGGATAAATTATCGGCTTAGGCTGGAATTCCTGACCGCGGTTTCCGCTCGCGGAGATAGCGACTTAAGGACGTAAGTTAAGGATACCGCCGTTTCTATTTTCGATCGCGTTATCATCCTTCCTTATTCGCGACAAACAGTATCGCTATCATTTATTTAAAACGTTGCCAACATGAACTCCGCTGGACAAACTGTTGACAGCGTTTCTTTGGAAGAAACCATGCCTAAAACTGGTCTGAAAATTGTGCACTAATATTTGCATTCAAGTATAAACCTTGATTTCCAAGATTTTCACTAAAATTTCTTTAGTATACAAATTTTTCAACTGGAAGTGAATTTCTTTTCGGTTAATTGAAATCTACGGTTTAATGTGTCAAATTAAAAATTCTAAGAGAGCAGAAGTAAGGTTCCACGTATTAATTTACGAAATCGCTCGATAAATCTTTTTACGTCGGCCACCGACGGATTTATAATCCGCCTCGCGGAGTCACGTGTTACCATGGAAGAGCCCCAAGCATAATTGCGCGCTCGCGCGCGCGTAATAGCGCGGGGTTTAAGACAATTCGATAAATAATGAGCCAGCGACATGTTTATGCTGTCGCGTGCATAAGCTCAATGAATCCTACGCACGAAACGCTGCCCTTCCGCGCCCAAGGGAATTATTCGACGATTTATTCCCTGCCCTTCGAGGCCTGATACCGAGGTCAAGACACCGTCTCCTGCACCGACTTTTGACCCGAGTTTTTTTTGCAAACCTACTCGTTGAATGTTTCTCGTGACTGGTTTACTTTTTCACTTACACCCACGCTCAAAAGTATGTGGACACTAACCATTTTTATGAAATTTGTATACTGTTGTTGTTAGACGGTTTTTATTGTTAAATTCTGTTACGTACATGTATGTAATGTATTACTAGAACATTGTATACAACTACTTGAAAACAATAAAATTTTATTTTTTTCGATGATACTAATAATATAAAATTGGAATTGATTTTGGATTGATACGTTGGATACAATTACTTGGAAACAATAGAATTTTATTTTTTTCGATGATACTAATAATATAAAATTGGAATTGATTTTGGATTTATACGTTAGATACAATTACTTGGAAACAATAGAATTTTATTTTTTTCGATGATACTAATAATATAAAATTGGAATTGATTTTGAGTTGATACGTTGGATACAATTACTTGGAAACAATAGAATATTACTAGAATACATTACATACATGTACGTAACAGAATTTAACAATAAATACCATCTAACAACAACAGTATACATAATATATCACAAATTTCATAAAAATGGTTAGTGTCCACATCCTTTTGAGCGGGGGTGTACATCCAATCGCAAACAAATTCTAAATATTCCTCATTACTTTCTCCAATCACTCAAACACCCTAATTCCCTTTAATCTCGACATAGAAAAATATTTACTCATATACTCAATACTCAAATTTCTATTTTTGGTCCTCGCTCTTGTACAATACAAATTAAAAAAAAAAAATTTCTGAATTCAATTGAATTGAAAGATGTCTACTATCAATATTGCGAATAAAAATAAAAACACACAGTTTAATTAAAACGCAGAATAATTAACAAATCCACCGATTCATGGAGGTAGATCGTCCGATCGTCGCAGGTTCTCGATGAATTCGTCGAATCCGAAATATTCCACCCGCGGCGTCGATTTCGCGCCAACTATTTGTTCCCGCGCGACAGCTAAATGGAAATTTCGTGCATCAAATATTCGTTCGCCCGCCTGTTTCCCTCCCCCGCTGCCAGCCCATTCACGATCATAATTTCGCGCGATTGTTCGCCGCGCGCCCCGTTTTTCTTTGACTCGGCCGCGCCGGAGAAATTCAAAATTACGTAATCCAGTATGAGGCGCGAAACAATGAGGACAATGGGGAGGGCCGGAACGTCAAACAAATCTGTGTAAACCGATGGGGGGGACGACGAGCTCGCATGCGTGTGCGCATCGAACATCTGTTCCTGTGATTCCGCGGGGAGAGACTTGACGACGAACGGAGATAAGGGACGCGACGATCGGAATCGACAGATGCCGATTTTGTAATTAAACGCGCGCCGTCTCTGATTGACGCTGACGATCTCGCGAAAGGGGAGCGCCGAGGAGTGCCGTCGATCGTTGTTTGATAGCTGATCGATCGATACTCTGCCCGTCTTCTGCTTGGGAAAATTGAGAACGCATTTGTCTTTTCATCTCGGGCTTATCGCCGATCTTCGACTTTTAGGAGAACGAAAAATAGAATTATTGAAATTACCGAGTTTCTACATTTGGAGAATTTTTTAAAGATATGGGAGATATTTGAAAAATACTGACACACAATTACCATATGCACTGTGTTTAAATCTTTATCGCCTTCTGAAATGACAAAGCGAAGCGAAAGCCTCGCGAGTGATAAGAATAAGAGGAATGCAATTCCCCTCCAAAAAGAAGCATCGATCGAGGAGCGTTGATTTCTTAGAGCGCGGACGCGCGCGGTTTCGAAATCGCGATTAATAATCGGATGCGCGTGAATTCCTCGTTGCCGGTCATAAATCTCGCCGCCAATCATCCACGGTCTTCTTCCGCGGACCGAACAACGACGTTTCTTCGTCACCGCGGCGATCCACGACGCTCCGACAATGGGGCTTCGTTGGCTATAGGCATTCTTTCGCCGCGTTTCCGTCGTTCGACGACGATGATCGATAAGCCGGCGGTTCCTTGCCACGCGATATTAATCTCGACGAAAATGCTCGTTTGTTCGGTTAATCATCCACATTGTCGATCGTCGAAAGGTTCCGTATCGAGGATGAAGGAACGATCGGTTCCCCCGTCGATTGCGAGTATTGTGTCTCGCTGTGTTTAGGGAAAATTGAGACTGTTTTGTCTTGATTCTCTTGCCAGCCGAATTTTCTGTATTACGTACTTCGAATATGTCAAATGAAATACTCAAATTTTTCTTATTTATTGTTTTGGGCGCCACAGAGACACTAAAAAGATGTTTTGAAAACTTGTTATAATTAAATCGTAATATGTATAGGAAAATTGCTTCATTCTACGCCAAGAAAATCCTACAAAATTAAAAAAAAAATAGAAATACTAACCTAAGACACTGAAGATAGTTTTATTATTCGCATATATCCAAAATTACGTGCAAAAATATTCAAAATTGACAAACTTATTCTACAAACAGTTTAACTACGTTTGCATTATCTTGTTTGCCACATTTGCTACAACTTCAATAATTTTGTAAAATAATTCACAATATGTGCCCAGCCTAATGGAAAAAATTGTAATTAATTCGTTGAAGAATTTGTCTCTGATAAATTTTTTAAAAAGGTATTTTCTTTTACATGACAAAGATATCTGAGTGGTTCAGAATAATTGTAATGTAACTTTCATTATTGTTTTTTCGAGAAAAAGGAAACATAACGTGGAATTTAGGTGTAAAATTGTATATTATATATATTATATAAATTTATTAACGGGTAAGGGAACCCTTCGGTATACAAAGTAACAAGCACATAGTACATAGTGACAATTGTGGAAAAACATTAAAGTGTGTGCAGAGCATGTGTGCTATGACTATGACAACTATGAAAAGAGTTGTTAAAAATGTCAACAGAATGACAGAGCGTATTAGACGTTAAACACAGGCGGTTGATACAATTTTGACCATAACGTGTTCTGTGATGTTCTATGAAAAAAAGAGTGCGACGTCTGAGATCTCTAGATGGTATATAGAACCTTAATTGCATGAGTAATTCCGGACAATCAATAAAATTATTAAGTACCCTATAGACAAGCAAAACATCAAACATAGCACGCCTCTTTTTCAGAGACATAAGATTAAACTTTGATTGTATTGATTCGTAATCGTGATGTATTACTGACATATGATAGGCGGCTAGGCGGAGAAACTTATGTTGAACTCTTTCTAGCATGATTATGTGTGTCCTCTGATACGGAGACCACAATACAGAACCGAATTCTAAATGAGATCGACCCAAAGGACAGTAGAGAACACGCAGCGTACTAATATTAAGGAAAAATTTAATATTAAGGAGAAATTGATACTAAAAGGTTGTCTTTTACAGTTTTAGTTTTAAAAGAAAATTGGAGATACACCACTATTATTCTGAGTAACACATTTATTACCCTGAAAATTGTATTATCAATGCATAGTAACCTGAAACTCTAATAAATAATATTTCCAAAAAATCTGTTGCAGGAATGGCAGGCAGCATGGGCCAAGCCGGAATGGGTTCGTACTACGGCGCTGCCACGGCTTACGGTCCACTTTCCGCAGCGAGCATGGCCGCAGCCGCAGCCGCGGCGGCACAGCAATCCGCAGCGGCGATGTCCGCGGGCCTTGCGGCACCTGCTCAGGTGAGTCGATATTTCTTTTAAGCAGACACCTGTTTCTCCCGGAACGAAAACCACTCCTCACAACTCCTCGGAGCTGTTCAACCCCCTTCTGGGAACCACTAAAAATAATTATGAACTCTCCGTATTAATTACCGAGAACCGAATCTCCATATCGATTTCTGTCGCTGCGCTCGCATAAAGAGAAATTAAAGAAAAGGAATTCTCCGAGTTTCTCCTGTGAGGAATTCGAAGTTTCTTATTTGAACAAACGCCTAGCGATGTTAGCAATGCGATGGACTAACAGTTTAGAAGATTGCGACAAAGCGGGCGGAGTTGCGCGGAATTTTAATTGCGCATTGTTGGCCGGATGGTTCGTTTTGCGGACGGATTCAGAGCACGTTGCGTTTTCTTTCGCCGAGAGGAGGCACGTTCGTTTGCACAAATGAAGCGAGCGGTACCGTTGCGCGGAGAAAAATGGGAAAGCTGCAGCGTTTCTATCGATAAATGGACACAATGGGAATTCTTCTCTTTGGAAACAGTAGTTGGAAATGCATAGTCAATTTTCTATATTCGCCTGCGGAATCTTACTGAGGACGAACAGAGAATCTCAAACCGGAAAATACTGTATTAAACTGCAACCTAGATTTTGATACGGATGCGTTAATTTTGCGGCGAGGCATTCGTTATCTTTTTTCGGGGTTCCACGATGCGGAGATTCAATTAGAGAACCGGAGTCGATCCACCAAGAAAGGGGAGCATCGGCGATCGCGATTTGTCAGAGACGAAAAATGCGTACGACACGCTCGCCGGAACGAGCGCTATCGAGATGGCAGCGGAAAAGAACCACCCACGCGGTTATTTCTTTCGTGTCCCTATTCAGCGGAATTTGACGTCGAGAGAGCCGATCGGGGGAATCTCGAGATTTATCGCTGCATTCACGCGACTCTATGGGATCGCTTCTCTGCGACTTCATTTTATTCGCCTTTTTACTCTGCGACCTTCTCGTTTGTCTCTTCGAAAATTCGACCCCAAACAACATCGTCAAATCACACAGTTTTCAACTTTCGCACTCAAACACAGCACGTTCCTACTATACGCGGACTACCTGAAATTATACAGGGTGTAACAAAAATGTTGCTGTTCCTTAAAAGGGGTAATTCCTGAAGTGATTTTGAACAACTTTTTCCTTAGCGAAAATGTTAAGTAGGGCTTTGTTAACGAGTTATTTATGAAAATATCTGATTTGCTGTTTCTTTACAAAATTCTGCATGGTTGTATCAAATGTCCCCAACTCCTTGAACTCGTCAATTTATATGCACCTATACGATATTTAAGAAAATCACAAACATTTCTCCCAGCAAGCTACACCTCTTATTTCTCACATACCGATACCATTAATCGAGTATGCATGGCAGTAAATGCTTGTGATCATAACCTGGACATGTTCTGCGGCTCTTTTTCCGTGTTCAGGAAGCAAATTTATGATGTTTTGTAATTTTCCTTTCTCTACTGTGATGTATACGTTTGAATTTTTACCTTTTATCTCTTGTTTCCGTGTCTAATTCTTATTTACATCATCATTAGACTGCGGAAGTTTATGCAAATTAATATTTTTATAGACATACAACAGCAACTGAATCTTAAATAAATGTGTGTTTCATTTTATAAATATTATAAAATGCATTATATTTTTTATATTTGATTGTATTTTTATACCTGCAGGCGTTCTTATAGGTTTTTGTAATTTGAAAATTGCCATAAATGCATAAACTTCCGCAGTCTAATCATCATATACATTTATAGTTTAGTTTATTTTATTTTTATTAATTTTTTATGTAAGTCAATTAGTCCTCTACTGTACTGCTATTATTATAATTACTTGTATACTAATGGGAAAATTTTCCCGTGAATAAATGAATAAATAAATAAATAAATAAAAACACTGACCAATAGAAGCGCGAATACTGTGGATGAATTTCAGCGCGGGCTCCAGCTGTGAGTAGTATTGGTCCGTCATCGTCCGCGTCATCATTAATCCACTGTACTCGCTTCCCGATTGGTCGGTGTTTTTCGTTAATAACTCGTTAACAAAGCCCCATCTAACATTTTCGCTAAGGAAAAAGTTGTTTAAAATCATCCCAGGAATCACCTCTTTCAAGGAACTGCAACATTTTTGTTACACCCTGTATAAGATAATAAACAGTACACTTGACGCAAGCTACCTTCAAAGCGACATCACTAGACTTGAAGCTTGGTCCACTGAAAATCCAATGGACCTGAACTTGGCGAAGTGCTTCACGATTAGGTTTACTCGTTGTAGGATC
The DNA here is from genome assembly GCA_030770465.2 of Perdita meconis. Lineage (NCBI taxonomy): Eukaryota > Metazoa > Arthropoda > Insecta > Hymenoptera > Andrenidae > Perdita > Perdita meconis. The sequence goes on from JASKOS020000001.1 coordinate 8,451,468, forward strand.
TCTCTATCATTTGAGTATGAACTGTTTGATTGCAATATTACCACTGTCACTAGCGTGAGAGATCTGGGTGTAATAATTGATTTCAACCTCACTTTTGCGGACCATCTGACGCACGTTACTGTCACCTCTTTGAAGATGCTAGGTTTTATCAAACACAGCTGTGGACTCTTCACAAATCCTCACACCATAATCAAACTATACTCCACCTTAGTTCTTCTCCATCTAGACTATGCATCGGTAATATGGCAACTTTACACGGCCAAAGGCAGGTATCAGATTGAGAGGATCCAGCATTTCTTCCTCAGATACCTTTCTTACAAGTCGGGGCAGCCAATGAATGTTCGGGACCATAACTACTCTCCCATTATGGACAAATTTAGAATATCTTCATTAGATACCAGGCGAGCGGTAGCTGATGTCTTCCTGCACAAAATCTTAAATGGTCACATCGACTGTCAGCAGCTGCTTAGTCCAATTAACTTTCATGTCCCAACGCGTTTCTCCAGAAATCCCCTCCTTTTTTTATCCACAGTCCTTCACCTCGAAATATGGTCACTTCGATACAATTACACGTTTATGTAAGTTAAGTAACGCCTTGCGCCACGAGATTAATTTGTTTTCCTCGTCTACTAGTACTCTAAAACAGAAGACCTACGCTGTCTTAAGAAATTCCGAAAGAGCAATAACGTAGTTCGACTGCGTCTCTTGTAAATACTGGCGAAAAATCGGAAGGTTGCGTCCTCCCTCCCTGACGACTTTATTACACTGGCAACTACTATATTTGTGTTATCATTAATGTAACTGACATGTTTATAAAGGGATCCTTCCCGTAAACAAATAAATAAATAAACTTTAATCAGAGATCTTTAAACATCTTCTCGATCACGACATTGGTTCATTCAATTTCGCGATACTCCAGAGCCGCGATACTCTTACCGCATTTCCACCCCCAGAAAAGATATCTGGAATGAATTCGTTCCGTCGATCGCCGCTCGATCGAGCCTCCGGCTTCGAAACACTTTCAGCTAGATCTCTCGGCTCGCGGGATCCAGAATGAAAGCGAAGGGACAAGGGGGGGCGGTGGAGGCGCGCGGCGGTCGCAAGGGGAGAAAGGGAGATAGATCGCTGATGAGAAGCAGCAGGAGCAACGGCAGGAGCGGTGGATATAGGAAGAGGAGAAAGAAGAGGACGATGCGGAGGACGCGAGAGCGTAGGTACGTTTCATTCGTTGTCGCAACAAAGGGGCCCCCGGGTGGCTTCGCAAACAGAAACCGGAGACCGTGGTCTGTGTATGAATTTCCGCAGCTGGGTACGGGAGACAAACAGATAGCTAGTTATTTCTGCATTCAACGGCTGAATGGCCGACGCGTCTGGAACGACGCACCGACGCGATACAGCCGCGACTATTATTGGCGAACCGGCGAGCACGAGCGAAGAATTCCAACGCGGTGTGCTGTTATCGTCCCTTGGGAGGGAACGGCACCGTCATCGCCGTCGGGGGACCGTCATTGCTACCTGTCCATCCCGGTCGAGGAGACTCTGAACTCTGGAGAAGATTGGAAAAGATGGAAAATGTTTTTTGGAGATGCGAGCGACCACTTTGCGTCTTTGAAAAAGCGTCAGGAAGTAAAAATTGTAAAAGATGAATTTTCAGAATTGATTAATTCTGTTCTCGTTAATCAGTTGCTCTCTAAATTCATTTATAAAATGACAAGAAGGAAATATTCATTATACACTTTTTTTTCTTTATAGAAGTTACAAAAATTTCAACTAATATTTAGATCAATATAAACTTGCATTTTTTGCATGAATAGTTGAATTTCTCTAACAAATTACTGTGAATCTTCTGAGCAAGAAAATCAAATACTTCAAGAATTTCTCCGAACTCCATACAGCAATCTTTTGATATCGAAGTGTGGTCCAAACTCCAAAACTTTCATCCAAACTGCACCGTCTTCAAGATTAGAAAGCATAGTCCTAGAAAGATGAAGATCCTTCTTCAACTCAAGCCTCGCAAGACTTAATTATCGTGCACCACAGTGTCGCCGTGGAAGCACACAATACCAACGCACCGTTTCTCTTCTGGTTCCATTGACAAAAGCGGCTATTCTGTCCGTCGCCATGTGTCGTCAGAGACGGGAAAAAGAGACGAAGGGCCAAGAAAGCGAGTGCGTACGAGGAAAGGAGAGGCCTCGGGAGTGGAATGTCTTTCGCCCGCGAGCACACTTTATTTTCCAAATGGCCCCTCTCCGATCCCCGGTCAAGAAGAAAGTGAACCAAGGGAGTCATTGTTGCATGGGGTCGTCGATATTTCACCCGCATCGCGTTCTTATGGACCTAGGAGCCGTCGATCGAAACCGCGGATTTTGTTCTTCGAATTTATGCGTCCGCCCCTCGCGCACTTCGGGGCAACTTTAGCGGTGAAGTAATCCTCTCGGAGGCACTTGGAAAGTTTCGGCAGTAAATTCGTGGTCACCGGGAAGCCTGCAAACGTTCCGGAGTTGGCTGGTCCATGATATTACGTAACCGTCGTTCTCTTTACTCTCGGAGAGTCGATTTTATCGATGAGAATAATCGCCTCTCGAAATGGTACAGTTGCGGAGGAGGGAGAGAGAATGGCACCAGAAAATGGTACTTATTTCTTTCATGAAGACATCAGGGGTGATTTAACTTCCGATTCGCTGAAATCTTGGACAATTTTCTAATCAGAATTACAAGAATGTTATTCAGTACTACGGTGTTGTTCATTCTGGAGAAGAGAAGCAAATTGCTTGTACATTTATTGCTTGCAATTTCGCTATCAATAATCCAGTGCTTAATACAACACACAAGACGATTTATCCAGTAGAGTCCAGCGCAACCAGAAGCTGAAGTGACCATCCACCACCTTCGCACAATTCTCCGTAGACATTGACCGGCAAAACCGAATCGCTAATGACGCTCGGACATCTGTAATTCTATAAATAGCCGAAAACCCCGTGTTCCCACCGGGGTGGACAAAGCGTCGAGGAATGCGGGGAACACTTAATTTCCGGATCCATCGCGGCGAGCCGTCCGATTCGCGGGTTCTCTCAGGCGGATTTTGAGGCGAGAGGAACCGAGCAGTAATCAATTGGACGTAGTCGGGAGGAGAGACGAGCGGACCGGGGCTAAGACTGGATGTAAATCATCCGGACAAAGCCGCTTAACGATCCGACAAAGGGTCCCGGCGCTCGTCCACGAATTATAGAATCGGGAATACGCGGTTCCTCCCGTGCGAGAGGAGGGCGCCTTCCTCGCCTTTTTAAGTATCGTCGCGGTTCCACGCGGCTAACTTCAGCGCGGGACAACGTTGACCAAATTTATAGCCATTGGCAGCTTTGTCCTCCTCGATAGAACAAATCGTCGAAAGAGCCTGGGCCACTTGGTCGTCGCGGATTCGCCGATTTCGCGATTAGCGAGTCGGACCGAGGCGAATTCCTCGCTCTTGGTGTCTTGGAGACTGGAATAGCCTCGTCTGAGGAACCATTTTTCTTTTTTGCATTTGTTTAATTTTATTGGATTGATAGCTCATTAAGTTGAAGTTTAGTTCGTCCTCTCTGGGTACCGCACGAGTGTGAAGAACACCCAGCCTGAAACGTGGGCGGAGGAAGTGGACCACACCGCACGCGTAACGCAATATTGCAGGCACTCAATTGCTAAGACAGTCGTGGAGGGACACTTTTCAGTGGGGCTAACATGACTCTCCACAATCTCATCTCTAAACTAACTTATAAATTGTGAATCTTATTCAAATGGTAAAGCAGCAAGCATCCCAGAGCAATCAGTTTCGTTGACGAGAACCGTCCGCTCCGAGACGCTAAGTTGAATAGTTGAGCTTAATTTATCTCTTTAACAAATTGGAGTACACTCGCAAGTGTCTCAGGCAGCCTTTCCTCAAATGAAAGAGTAATTTTAATTGAACAATGATTTTACTTTAGAATTTATTTATTGTCGAAGTATTAACTTCGAATAAAACTTTATTTTAAAGTATTTATTTGTGAGTGCTACCACGGTTTACCCATAACAAAGACATGAATATTCAGAGGTTGAGGGTTTACACGACTGACTCGATCTTAGGTCTGCGCACCGGTTCCTGTCGACGGACTCCCTTCGAATTTCTCCTAATCAGGATAGTTCCAACCTGTTTGGTAGGAGACCGAACGTAAAATGCCCGATGAAACGCTCCCATCGATCTCCTTCAATCTTCGCGTGGAGATCGATGCGCACGCAATTGCAATTGGGGGGGGGGGGGGGCTACGTCATCATAGATATCGCCGCTTATTCTCGCTCCCCACCCATGGTTTAAAATCATAACATTTGTGTAGCAAAGATATCACCTTGCCGATTCTCCTGTACGTGTCAGTAAATCTGTATTTGGATTTTTCTTATGTGAGTTATATTTGGATTCCAAATATACGGTTACAAGTGGTTTAAAATTCAGATTCCTGCCATTTTTGGTGCCATTTAGTTCTCATCCAATCCCTCTTATAAATTTGCTTCTATCTACCCGAGTAAACTCAATTGCAACAAATGCTGTTAAATGTTTCAGGTGGTAAGCTCAATGGACGCGATGAAGTACTCAATGGAGGCCGATAAGTACCGCGCTGCCTACATGCCGCCAAGCACCCTGGCGATGAGCATGTACTCGGACCCCAAGTACCTGGACTCCAGCCCGAAGTCGTACCTAGACCGCAGTTATCTTGATTCGGCGAAGGCGTACTTCGAGCAGTCGAAACTGTACATGGACCAGAAGCCTACGATATCAGACTACAATCGCCCGAGCTACGAGCACAATAAGCTCTACGAGGAGTCTAGCCCCAGCAGCGTCGTCGGCGGTGGCGGATCGACGAGGTCGCCGGCAGCAGAGTCCCCGGACATGAGTAAGCAGCACGAGAGGACCGAGCAGGGTTCATCCAGCGCGAGTTCCACGTCGACGTCTTCGGCCGCGAGTCCGGGTGCGAGTCTCCAGGCTTATTACCCTGGTCCGGTTCAAAGCAGCGGCCTCCTGGCGCCGCAGATGAGCCAGTATAGCTATCAGACGACCCCGGCATCTGGAAACGAGTCTTTTCGCCGACCGCTGACTGTCATCTTCTGACCCGATAGAACGTAGCTCTGATCCATCTTCGAGGAGCAGTTGCCCTGAGTTCGGTCCGAGAGTGTTCGGAAGGTGTTCGAAAGAGATCATGATGTTCCGGCAAATGCAGAGGATGATGAAGAGAAGTGAAGAAGATTCGAAGAAGTTTGGAAAAAAATCTAAAGACGACTACTTTGTGACGGGTTGATTAGATGTTACGAGAGAGTTTCCTTGTTTCTCTAGTCACATTGACACCTGGGCAAGTAGTTTTCTGACACTCGGAAGATTACTCTGACACCGAAGAGTAGACCCGAGTATTGAATCAGCATCCATCCAAGAGCCAGTTGCGAAAATCTTCAAGAATTCTCCAGTATCAACCGGAAGAGCACCTCGAGGCTGAACCCAACAGTCCACCTTCATCCCCGGAGGTGAAGCAGGGCCGACAACGGTGCAGATCGTTGAAAGTGACAACGAAACCGGAACTCGAGAGTTCCGAGCATCCCCGGGCGTCCAGAAGCCTAACTTTTATTTATTGGACACAGGTTTCGTCGGCGTGGACGAAAGTATAAAGAGTTGTACATAGCCCCGTGTAAATAGTGTAGCAAGGATTATTGTCGCGCACGACGCTCGAAAACGGTTTTCCTTCAGCCCCACTCCCGCCATTCCTTTACCCAGAAGAATTCTCCTCGAAGAAGCATTCCTTGTGAAGCATTCCTTAAGCGAAGAAGCAGCATTCCGGACCCTGACGATCCTTGTAACCAGGACTCTCCACAGTGCTCCAGGACACCTTTTCCTCCACCTTCCACGACGAAACCCAAGTAAGCCAATTCCTTTTCATTCGGTAGCCTTAGCAACTAAGTCCGTGGCGTTTTCTCGAACGGAATCACGATCGGGGAAATCTCAAAATGAGATTGCAGGGTGATAGGCAAATTCGCGCGACGAAATCCCGGAAAAAGGAGAACGCGTGTTTCGTGCGGTCGTTCGATTCGTAATCGATGTACATAGTATGTTCCCGGTTCGTGGAGAAGAGTACGTCGCTGTACCCATTCCTCGAGGATCCATAGATCGATGGATCGAGACCCGTTTCCCCGTCCTCTGTCCTTTCTACACGGACCCCTTGTTCTTCGTTTCCCTCGGCCCTACAATCCGCCGACTATTTATTTTATTCGTTCCTCTTTTGTTTCTTACGTTATCTATTGAGTATTAGCGGGCTCGTAAGCCTGGTTTAGTAACCGGTGATCGCTGCGAATCGCCAGAAAAGGGCACAGGTGTTTGTAAAATATCGTTTTTTCCCCACCGTTGCCTTTCTTGTTCGTCCTTTTCGGTTCGAAAGTATCATAATGTACTTTCCACATGGGTTTAGTTCCGTTTTGTTTCGTTTCCTTGTTCGACCGAACGATTCCCAGACAGTGCTTTCAGATAGACGTTTCGCAAAAATGTGTGTGTGTGTGTGTGTGAGAAAGAGAGAGAGAGAGAGAGAGAGAGAGAGAGAGAGAGAGAGAGAGAGAGAGAGAGAGAGAGAGAGAGAGAGAGAGCGAAAGAAGAACATGTTGAGAACATTGGTGAGAAAGAATCTTAGGTTTGGCGAAACACTCACGCCCCGCAGTACCGACGTGTAACCTTTGTACTTGTAACATTACGATAAAAGTCTTTAAAACTGTACCGATTACTCGAGTAATGACACTTAAAAGCGGCAGAAGTAACCTATAAATATTGTACTGTAAGTGAGACATGCAAAATAAACGTTAAGTATTATCCTTCGAAACTGCGAACCCTTCTGTCGATTTTGCCTCCCCTTCAATGGGTTTGCCTTGAATTGCATTCCTTTCTGATTCCTTTCCATATTTTTGAAGGATTTCTTCTTTTTTCTCTCTCTTCAGCACTTTCTTTTAGTTTTCCATATTCCGTTCATGAATTTCCATTGAATTCTTTCAGTTTTTTATGTTTCCTTGCGGTTCTTTGATTTTTCTTCCTTTTAAAATATTTGTTTAAGGGAAAATTACTATGAGCTAATTTATCAGAATACGACCCTTTTCATCTTTATTCAATTTCCCAGCTACTTAGACACAACAATCAAGCATAAACTCTCAACGTATCAACACAGACAAAGAATACGATACAAAATAAGTGGTACTCCACTTTAAAACTTCACTCTCCGATATTATGACACTATCTCGATTACTATATTGCATCACAGACAGCATTCCGCGCACCCAACCGAAAACCCCCCCAACGCGGACAGTTCTGGTTTCCCCGGGCCCCGAACAAAGCGTCCCGACCCCAAGAATCGAAGATCAGAATTCGAAGATCGCCCCGGGCCCTCGAAATACCCGAAAACAAAGACAGCGCGTCGCCGCTCGGCCAAGTTGACTCTCCGGCTTCTCTCGGCACAATATCCATCGAAATCTGACACGGCGAGGCACCGAGCATAGAAGGAAAAAGAGCGGAGGAAGGTCTCCGGACCGGTGGGCTTCATTGTCGAAGTTCGAAAAACGACAGCTGCAATCATCGGCAGCCGTTCGGTGATCCGTGCCATTCAATCGTTCACACCTCCGAGCGACACCCCTGAGGAAACTTCCACGGTGGGTGAAGGTCCTTTCTCCGAAGTGAATGAAACACCGCCAGGAGCTCCGTTCAAGGAACAGGGCTGTGAGAAAGTTTTCGGAGGCCAGGTTCCCTACTCGAAATGTTGGTCAAGTTGGGCACTAGACGAAATTAAACGCTGTCGAGTGAGTTACTCTCCGGGAGGAGGATAACAATTAATTCGAGAGCTCCTATCTCTTGGGTCAGCGAGAACTGATGGCGCGATCGATCTTGCAGGAGAGGATTTATTGGTAACAGTAGATGATCATAGTAATTTTATTGTCGGTCAGAATACTTGCTGAAGACTCATAGAAGAGTGAAGTGCGGTACTTCAGGATCAGCAACAGAACGTTCCTCGACGTCGAGTTCCGAGGAGGATTAACTTCAAGAAGGAACTCGAAGGGGATCGAAGCGGAATAGAGTCCCGAGATACAGTAGACTACTAAAAATTACTTCAAACGGCAACTCTGCTTCGTCCAACGAGTTCCACCTTTTCAAGATCAACTTCGAAGGAAGCAGCTCGTCTTCGCAGCTCCCTGCCAACCGGATCAAGGTCGTCGACCCAAATTCAATCCTTCCTCCCATTCCGAATCGCAGAGCACATCTCGAAGAAGAGCATCTCGAATGGCACCGACGGCCACCGGCGCGTCAAAAAATCCCCGAGTAACAGGTTGTCAGCTCTCAGCCGGCTCTCCCCACGCGCGCAGAAGTGTCGAAAGCTCGGGTCCAGCGGCGCGTCGCGCTATAAAAGAAAAGAGGTAACGAGCAGTTAGACCGGCTGGCAGGGGTCTGGAGGCAGTGGCAGGTCGTTTGTTTGCGGCTGGTAACTCGCTAAACAGAGCAGAGTGCGCACGGTAGCACCGGTTCCTCCGCCCAGCGATAACGAGGCGCCGCTCGTGAGAACGGTGATTACCGACTCGTGCAGGAGGCCCGTGGCCGCGACAAACTGACAATTTTCGCCCGTCATTATCGTCCGAGAGAGGCGCGCGCCATTGTTTCTGACCTCACCGAGGGCCATTACGCTGTCGAGAAGATCGCCGCGCTCCCCCGGAGCGAGGATAGGGGACCGGGGTCCAGAAGAGGTGGTGGCTACCTTCTCATTAAATCCATTATACCGAGTGAACAGCGATGAACTCGCGAGCCCCGAACGGCCGTCAGCATCGCCTCGGTTAGACAGATCGTTTAGCCGGAATCTAAATCATCCCGGGGGCCTCTCTCCTTCCACCACGGGTCGAGCCTTCCGAGGACGTTCAACCTCCTCGCGGCCGCTCCAACCTCTCACGACTTCATTAGTACCCGCTGACTTTGGAATGCTCCGCTTGGGTGGACCCTCCTCCGCGCTCCTCGGACCCCGGCGGATCACGTTTTTTGTGGGTTTCCTGATTCCCGGCGGAGGACGCGCGAACGGGTGATAGGCACTCGATCGAGGGGATCACTCGGCTTTTGTTGCCGATGGATTTTTAAGTGGACCGCGGGGCGCCTCGTTAGAGGGGGAAGGTCGAGTGGAATCGGGGGTCACCCTTTTTGGGGTCGATTCGGTGCTTCAGTTTTCCTCTGATGCACTTTTTTGGATATTGGATACCATTGAGGAGAAACCAAACCCATTATGTAATTTATAGGGTTGCTCTTTTAAGTTTTCATCGGGGAATTTCTGAAATTGAGAATTTATTTCACTCGCAGAAGTCGCAGAAATTCTTGAAAGATTATATTAATTGAGTTCCGAAATAGATACGGATGAAATAAAATAAAAATGTCGTAAATAATAGCTGTAGCACTTCTACTTTTACTTTAAAACCTCGATTACTTGATTTAATATTTGTTATATAAAATGTTAATAATTATTTACATTATTTAACAAGTGATAGTTTTAAAAGATTTGAGTTTCTGCTTCAACTGAGATTTAGAAAGCAGAATTTATATTATTATTAGAAAGAAAGTGTATTAAACAAATATTTTCCTTTAAAAACGAGGATTTATCAAAATGCAGTATTGTGTATATACAGAATGTGTATATAGCTGCATATTTGTATGCATGTATCACAATTTAAAAAACACAAGAATTTTCGAAGTTGTTGACAGTTGCTAAATTAAACAAAATATCAAAAATACAGTGCAAGTCATAATATGAAAAAAATAAAACACATTGTTTTTCTAGCTTCAATTTCTTATGTGCGTTCGTAACAGTTTGATTTTGCATGAAAGTCCGCAGCCTATGTACGACATTACGTCGTTTTTCCTTATAACCACAAAATTATTAAAATATAGTTCAAGTATTATTCGATGTCTCACGGTGCTTTTTTGTTATACTTCATTGAATATTGAGTTGAACAAAAAATTAATGCATTTCTGTTTCATTACATTTTGCTATATCGTTTTTACAGAAACCAATTTATTTAATCAGTGATACAATTTCTATTAGTTCTGCTTACTTTTTCTTAACATGTCAGGAGCATTTCAGTTTTATTTTTATAGAATTTCCATGATTTGGATAAAACGTAGCCTTATAAGACATTTTTAACAGCTTTACGTTTTGTTTTAATTTTTCTCCATTGAGACAATTTTACAACGTTCTGAATGAAAGATGATAGTAATAAAATAAAATAAATAAAATAAAACTACATGACCTTTCCAGTCAACCTAATAAAATTAAAATGCTAAATAATAAAAATTGGAGATAATTATATATCTCTAATAAAAAAATTAGAAAATCGACTAAACAGGTTCCTAATTCTTTTATACTACCTCCAATGACAATATTTAATCCAATTTTTCTCCTTCAATGTCTAAATCAAAACCCCGCAGGAACTTCAGAATATCTTCTGAATAAACCTACTAAATAAAACTCTAATCCTTTGATCTGCAGTATAAATTCTACCAAAACTATATATTAACTACTAGTCTGCTATATATTCTTACCAAAGGCTCCAAAGGGCTCTAACAAAACAGGTTCTCCGATTCGCTCAATCGCCCGTTACAAATCTCCATCGTTAGAAATCGGCCGTTCCTCGATTGTCTAGAGTCTAGAATTCGGCTACCGTCGTTCGGGTAATTTAATTACTAATTACACGTCCCGTCAGTTGGCCGCGAGGTCGACAGGCGGCTCGAGCCTCTTTCTCTGCCCGGTTCGCGAGCTGAAAAGACGTTACAGACGTTTTCTCATTAAATTCATTATAGAACGACGAGCAACGACGAGAGCCAGCTTTCGCCTTAAATCACTTAACCGGAATGTAAATCGGTCGCTTGCCTCGTCCACCACCTCGCGGCTTCATTAGCGTAGTCCTGCCATCGGAATTTCAAGCCTCGGCGAGAACCTGGCTTTCATGTCTATCCCGGAGCTCGGGTTCCTCTGTCGACGAGTCTACTTCCGGCTCGACGATTTTTATCGTCGGGACTCGAACCTTTCACTTCCGAAGGATTAATTACTGAGGATATCGACGTACATAATTTGGAAAACGGGGAATTCAGGTTCGAGAATCGTCGACTAGGGCCGGGAGATCGCGATTGAGGCAGGTCTCTGATCTGAGGACTCTATTTCCGGGGAATGAAATTCGTTATCTTTCAATTTAGAAGGATTAGAGTCTAATTATGAGCCGGTAATTAGAGCAAACTGGAACCGCAGAATCTTGGAACCCATCGCCTCGGCATTTGGTAATAATAATAATAAATTTATTTAAACGGGTTGTACACCCTTTAGTGTACAAAATAGTTTACAAATGATCAAGAAGGATTAGCATGAAGTACAGAAAGTAAATTACGCCTGAAGGTGTGGGTACTAAGGTAAATGTCCCAATTTCTGCTCATGTCCCGTTTTTCTAATCACTTCGTATTTTTCTTATTATTATAAATGTTACGTTTGTACTATAATTGTAAAAAAATAATTATAAGTTCTTTGATCATTTGTGCAATTTATGCGAGTGATGCACAGGTTTCTTAGAAAGAAAGTGCTACGTAAGCAACGAAAAAAGTTTTAGAACAAGGAACTTACTCGTTCTGATTGTATTCTTACTGCTTAGACTAAAGAACAGCAATTTCATTGTGATTTGACAATCGGACCGAATGTAGTGTGTGCAGAAATAAATCGTATTTAATACTAAAAACGTTTACTGTATTTTACTCTGGATTTTTACTGCATTTTTTGTGAGTTATTTGTCGTGAGCAGAAATACGGACATTTAGAGTACTACATTATATTAGCCATTATTAATAATTAAACGTCATATAACATCTTTTTAAAATATTTTTGAATTAATTGATTCATTATCGAGGTATTAATCAATTACTTTGCAAATTTTTACTACAAACAAATTTTTTATATCCTTTTCATAACGAGTGAACACTTAAATGAGCAGAAATTGGGACATTCACCTTATCAAAGAATTTAACATCGCAGTAAAGATTAACATTATAAATTAACGTATTAATACAATTCTGTTGACCATATGGTGTTGTGTGAGTTTCCTGTCTTAGAAGAAGCCGGTGTCTTAAAGATGGTCGAGATGTTGATAAGCTTACGAGTGACAAAATTTCCGGGCTGTTTACCTCACCATTCAATATCTTATGTGCAAATAACAGGCCAAGCATCGGACGGCGACCTTCGAGTGTCATAAGGTTTAAGCGGAGCAGAATCGATGAATAATCGCGGTTGTCAAAAGATAAGGGGCACCCTAGAGCCCGAGCAGCCAATCGCAGAAATCTACGCTGTAAGCTTTCAATGTTGCTTATAAGATATCGATGGTATGGCGACCAAATGACTTAGCAGTACTCTAAATGAGGCCTAACTAGAGAACAGTAAAGCAGTCTGAGAGTGTTACTGTTTTTAAAAAATTTATATGCTCTGAAAATAAAACAAAGAGTTCGAAAAGTACTAGTAACCTTGTTAATGTGAGCTGTGAAAGTGAGATTAGACGAAAAAATTATGCCAAGGTCACGAATATTAGTTACAGTTAACAATCTTAATATTAAGCCCCAGTCTATTGAAGGTACACCAAGACTCAAGATTGTAAATGTCACGCTGAATAAGTTCGTGGCTTCGATGAAGTCTTTCAGTCTGATTTTTAATTTGCCTAGGAGTTGGATTTAATAATTTGTTAGTGGAGAATCGAAACGAAATCAGCATTTTCTGACTGAAAAATTACCCCAAAATCCGTCGTGCAAGGCATTTCCACTCGCTTCGGGAGCAGTTTCCGCTCGACAAAAGCGGAAGCCGTGCACCCTTTTTGCTCACGTAATTTCTTGATTGGGTGCTCGTCGATGACTCGAATGCTCCGTTTTACACGATCACGGTCCCAGCCGCGAACGGTATAATTAATCGTCGATCATTGTTCCAGGCTGCCGCGGAACCTCGTCGCCGGCACTCGAGAATCCACACGACCTCTCTTCCTTCGTCCCGCTATTTTTGTCGATTCCTTTCACTAAAACGGGGGTGCCACGCACCGTAAGGAATTACATTGACGGTATTACACGCTGGAGCACGGCAAATGTGGTAGAGCAGGTCGGGAATTCTACTCGAAGCCTGGATTTCTCTCTCTTTTCCATCTGCTTCTTAACTGATCCGTAAAAGAATTTTTTGGAATTATGATTTATGGGCAAAAGCAAAGGCGGATTTACATATAGGCTAACAAGGAGACCCTACAGTGTGTACCCCTTGGATTTTAATGAAATTTTAGTGAATTAATGGGATAGGATATATGATGACATTCTGTAGAATATTTTGCGCCAATGCGCATGTTTTTATAAACAAAATATGAAAATCAGAAAGTTCTAAGTTTAACGTGAGAACCAGGATGTCTGTTAGCTCATTGGGAGAAGCACCTGACTCGATAAATCGAAGGGTCCCGAGTTCGAAATCCTGTTTTGTGTTATAGCTTCATTTTTCTCAACTTTTTGTTTCGAATAGTTTTAATTCCTTCACTTTTATTCTATGCGTATTAGAGTTGTTTATAAATATGTAAATAATCATATATTTTTCAAAAAATACATCAACGTGTAAATTTAATATCGAATCTATTTTACATTCCTTGCAGTCACATTCACTTTTCTTAAATTAATTTAAATTTCTTGAGTCACTCATAGAAACATTTATTTTTGTTTTTACATATATTTCATACATTATACATGTAGATCATATCACAGTTACTTGAAATCAAACTCGCTTCACATATCTTCCAATTGTTACAAAATTGAAACCATTAATTAAAAAATTATTATTTAAAAAATAATGCAGATAACTTTAGAATCATTAAGATATTTATTGTATTAGGATTTACGTTGCATATCACTCTATTAATTGTAACTGTAACTTCATATTTTAATTGTTTATAAAAAATGCGCATTGGCGTAAAATATTCTACAGAATGTCATCATATATCCTCTAGATTCATTTACTAAAATTTCATTAAAATCCAAGGTATACACACTGCAGGGTCTCCTTGTAAGTAGGCTACAGCCTAGGGCGGTAGATTTTTTTTTTTTGGGGGGGGGGGGGCAAATTTTAGGCCGTAAAAGATAGATAAGATAAAATTGTAAAAGGTAGTAAAATGTTTTTACCTCTAACTTTTTATTTTTTTGTCAACAATGCATGAATTTCCGTTCTAAAATGAGATGTCTCGGATGAAAATTTGCTTAACATGTGAATAAAATAGAAAAGGGCGGCAGACGCTTGTTAGCCTAGGGGCGTCAACTCTCTAAATCCGCCTCTGGGCAAAAGGAGAATCTATTTATGTCCTAAGCAATATTTTTCCATTTGTCAAGGCTGACATTTAAAATGCATATGTGTCGAGTATTGTAAGAGGAAGGAATAAGTTAATTTGTCCCTCCGTTAGCTTTTAGAGCAATCGATTCCGAAGCTTATACAGGATCGATAGACAATATGCCTAGGTCAATGTCAGCCGACAAATTTCCTCGGTCAACGTTATTGTCGATTATGGTTCAACAGGCGGTGAAACGTGATTATGGTAAATGTTTGCGCAGCAACGAGCCGTGGTCGCATTGCTGCCAGCAACGTTTGACTAGCATAAACACGGCCCGGGAAGGTTGCTAGCTCTGTTAGCCTACTGTTCAAAATAATTGCACCTCAAACAAGCAGTTGGTTGCTTCTCTATTGCCGAGAGCGATAACATAACTCGTTAGGTACGACTAGGAAATTATTGGCGCTGCTCGTATGATTCCCTTCGATAAAGTCTCGATTCCCTTTGAAAATCCATTCCACGTTGCACCCTGAAACATCTCAATCAATTCCTTATATTACAATTGAATTTCTGGTATTTTAATCATTCTTATCCATCATCGCAGACTCGATCAATTTTTTATTCCTCTATTCCAAGATGTTTTTACTTTCCCAAATCTAACTTGAACCAAATCCCTGACTTCAAAACTTTCTGTCGACTGTACAAATTTTTGCAATTGAGCTTCCGTACATTCATAAATGATGTCCATCGCTTAGGGTGTCTTTGAAGTCGAGTCCCGCTTCGAATTCCATTCCTTCGCCCTCTCGGCGAAGTGTATCCATTACCCATGCCCTTCGGTTCCCGAACAAACGATCCCCGGACCATCCTAAGCGATCTAGCATCGATAGCGGACAAATTTAGTTATCAGATGACGCGTGCGTAAAGGAAGCGTCGAGACGCTCCCCGTGACACGAGTGCCACGGCGAATGGAACGAGCCTCTTCCGCCGGTGCTTTCTCGTTGAGAACAGGTAGTGACTCTCTTCTTTTCCAGGCGAGGCGAGAGATACACCCGCCGGATAAAACGGATGAGCTTTGTTGCCGGGAATTCCAGGCCATCGAGAAGCCAGCCACGGTTTCGGTGTATGTAAATTAGCCGGTGGTCTATTCACACTCGTACACCTGGTCGCGGCGGCCTCCCGCTGCACGAATGCTCACACGTGGAGGCCTGCCTTTAGGTCCCATCGTCGGGCGGTGAGTCCCATTTCTTTTTGTCTCTTCCTTGAAATTAGTTCGATGCGAAGACTTTCATTATTTACAATCGGGTTGCATCGTTTTCTAAACCCTCTATAATTAGAGTAATTTAGAATTTAGTAATTTCGTGTCAGTTTTTTATGCCTGGGAATTTTTTATGTCCCCTTTTGGTTGCTTCATTAAACGTATTTAATGTGCTTTCGTACATATTTCAAGTTGATTAGCAGAATTAGGAACGCAAACATAATTTAATTACAGAGGAACAGGGTTAACTTACATTTTAAGTGTTTTTATTTATTTATTCACAATTAGTGAAAGGGACCAAATTCTTCAAATTGATTATTAAGTTGCATTAATATAGATTCAAGAGGCGTGTGTCGTTGGAGAACCTGCTGCATTGTGCAGCAACATTCCTTCGGCGAAGGTCCCTCTTCGTGTTAGTCTCTATTCTTCTTCCATGCTGTTCTTCCTCCCGCGTCCTCCGTATCTTAATTTGACTGTCCATTTAAATGGAAATTAATGTCTAGAAAAGACGAAAGGTATATTCTGTCTCTAAACTTGCGACGGGATTTGATTTTTTTTTTAGCATCCATAAAAACAACATTCTGCATTATTTTGAAGATCCAGAAAATATTGAAATTTTTAGTGACAGAAATTTGAAGAATTTGGGCGCTAAATAAAAAATTCACAGGAAACAATCTTTTATTCATTTATTTATTTATTTAACCAGTTATTTACATAGTAATACTTCGTAAATCCAAACAGAGGTATCTTCAATACCTGACCGTAGGCTTGGTTATAAACTCATAACTACACTTACTTGCTAAAATTATACATAAATGCTACACGGAGTATAGTAAAAATAAATCTAGGAAAAATAAATCTCAATATAATAAAATACCAACTGCTAAATCGATATTCTAATAACTATAAATAAAAATAGAAACAAAAGTAATAAAAAATAAAAAATAAAATTAATTTTCCATTTGTATTAAGTATTAGCTTTTACCCATTCTTTCAATCTTTTTTTCCTGGTATTTACATTTTTGATTATTTTAAGCTCATTTAGCAAGTTATTGAAATTGCTTATTGCTTTAATGTAACTACTTTTATTGCTTATTGTTTTATATCTACGTGTTTTATATCTAAATCTGTATTCAATATTTAAATTTGTGTATTCGAAAGCCACTTCCAGCACATATTATTTAAACACCGAACATATATAGAAAGCTATAATATATTATTTTATTTGTAACATTTTTCTCTTACAATTTTTATTATTCATCAAGCAGTATCTAATTTTTGAAGAGAAAGTTACTCCAGGAAGGATTAACATAAGAAACAAATGTTTTTATTATTCCTGTCATAAAATCCACCCGAAAATTCTTAGAATCTCTTAGAATATTTGAGCCTCCCACTCTACCTGCTTCGAACTCTTTGTACTTGAAATTTTCACGTAAATAATAATGTCCCTCTAAAGTCGTAAACAGTTCGCGGGTTCAGTATTCTTCGAGCCGCGACCGTGAAAAGACCTCCCTTAAAAGTGACGCGCTATCTGCAGTATTATACCGAGTTCTAATTAGTTTTCAATACGGTGCTTTTAATTAAAGAAATTGTTACACCGTGGTCTAGTGTGAATTTAATTTATCGTGATATTTTACTGACTACAAATATTTGCAATTTAATTAGTAGTTCGTCATAGTGCTCTGTTTTATATAAAACATTCTATAATAGTGTGCAATGTGGATTAAATTGTGCTGAAACTCTGCATTTATCAAGGTAGGAAATTTCCTGTATCACCTAAGCCTAAGATAAGAAATTTTCTTATTTTAATTCTGCGAATATTTTGAGATGCTTGTATTTTTATGTACTATTTGTAGCTCTTGCGAATTTTTAATTCATACTGTTTTGATTCTCAATACGAGTTTAAAGCATCAACGCATTTCTTAAATTATTGACTATAACAATACGCTGATTATTATTACGTTGCGTAAGCAATCGATTATCGACTCCGTTACTGTGACATCGCGACGCCGTGACTCACCCTCGAAGAATCGTCGTTGCGGGGGGATGAAGGATTAAAAAGAGGAATCGATCCTCGCACGTGACTAGCCAATGAACGCGGCGTAGTTAATTTGAAGTAACTGACGCGATGCTTGAGGATCTATTCAATTCGATCATTTAAAAATTCACTGAAAGTTTTCAGACTCTTGCAATGTTATTACTTATCATCTAACTTTGTCTTTTATTTAATCTTCGTCTACAAACGTTTAATAGCTACACTGTTTTAAAAATAATAGTAGCTTTGTAGCGAAAATTGCTAACAGAATTTCACCCAGATTTTAGCTACGATAATTTGTTCCCTCTTCTTATTCTCACCCTCCGGGTGAAATTTAATTCCGTGCTACTTATTTCGCCCGCGGGTTCCAAACACACGGTGCCCGCGATAAACAGAAATTTCCAAAGCTTCCACCCTTCGAAAATTCGTTTTCTACAATCCACACCCCTCGGGCAGATATCGTCGCGTCGAGACACGAGAACGATCCAGGGGTGGGTGTCATTGTTGCCGCGTCCGTGCGAGCAGCTTTTAAATCGCGAAAGGGCCGCTCGCGGATTCAATAAAGTAACGATTCACACCGTTATCTGGATCCCGCAGATTGGGGTTCGAATGCGCTGATCTGCTCGATACGTGCCGTCGAATATAACGAGAATCACCGTACTCTTACGCACCCCTTCAATGTTTCGAAACAAAACGTTGAATCGCGCCCCTGTCCCTTGGAGCGAAATTAGGGGTGGGTTAACTGGAAGAAGAGAAGCTTAAGGGGCGTCCTTAAACTGCGATTCTTCTCACCGTTCGCGACCTTTTCCTGCGATATAGTTTCAGCTCCTGATTCAGAAATTTCAATCTATTTTCTTTCGATTAACACTTTCGCTTAACACTTTCGCTTTTATTGAAGTATGAACATTATTTTAGAGCTCTGCTTTTGATCTATTGAACGTAGATTTCTTTTGGATAATTAGTAGATTGTAATTAAAAATATTTATTCAGTAGATTAAGTTTAGTAAATTGTATTTGAAAACTGTGAAGTTCTAGGAGAATGATTGAATTTTATGTGGGGTCATTCGGGGTAAAAGGGCGCACTTTTGCTGTTTTTACTTCACTGAGCCGAAACTACCATGATATTAGGAACACTTTTTTGCGCTATCGGTAACATATTTAATAGACTCATAAAATGTAACGAGTATTTGACGATAGGCCAAACGGTTTTTTTTTTAAATTAAGCAAAAGAGTGACTTGGTCAGACTGCGTACCTTTACCCCGACATGCGGGGTAAAAATACGCAGTCGTGTGGGTAGAAGTTCGCATGTAGAGTAAAAGTATGCATTCAGGTGTAGTAAAAGAAAATGAACAAATAATACACAGATGGAACATATTTTTATATTATTTTTAATAAATGAAGCTAAAAATGACAAAAACAATAGAAATTAGGAACTTCAAATTTAGGAAACTAACATAAAATTATAATTTTTCATAGATTCCACAAAACGAAATTATGCTCAAGCCTTTATCAGAGCAGATATGTTTTTACTCCAAATATTATTAAGAGTTCAAAAATAAGTAGACAGTAACCTAAATACCAGTACGTACTATTACCCCGTTTGATCAGTAATCAAAACAATTCGTACTAGTTCGAATTCCAATAAAGTTAGGTTAAAATGTTATTCTGGAAAAAATCATTCAATAACTATGTAAAATCAACAAAAACAACTTACCTCTAAAAATACATAAATAATACGTCCACAAACTTTTCCCTGATACGAAAAAGATCGAAATAACACGACAATTTTAAATTTTTATTTTTAATTCAGAAAGCGCGACTCTCACTGCTCAACAGGCGTTGACCCAAAATGGCGGCCCACGCGCACTCAATCCTGTCGAGCCAGCGTCCCCGTCCTCTCATCCCCCCCCCCCCCGAGAAAACGGCACTGCGTCCTTTTACCCCGAATGACTCTACAAGTATTTTAACATTGTCTTCGAAATTTACATAAAAACGTTACGAACCTTTATTCCAACCCAATATCTATTTTAATTACTTTTTCATTCTCAAATTCAGCAAACAAAAATTTATTACTGTAACGATGTTGGAATATTGAAAGCTTAAAAAAATATAGAAACTTAACGATTGCATCAGCAGTGAAAGTATTAATTACATAAAAAAAATTACAAAAATTATAGACAAAAATTTTTAAGATAATTCTAGAAGCAGGAAATGATTTCTTTCTAAATGATTGAAAAGCTAATTTAAAGAAGAGATCTGCAAAGAATTAACGCAGTAAAAAATCTATTTCTCATCCCATTGAAATTATTTCGCACTTTTCATCTCCCTTTTCATTTATCACTCCAGTCTTCGTTTAATATTCCAGTCATTGCGCAACAGACCAGTTTTATTTCACCAGTCATTGAACATCGTCTAAAAAATAAATCAGCAAAAACGAATCACAGACGTAGCACGAAATCGGTCGATCGGTCGATCGCAGCTTCGTAGCGAGTTCCTTTCATCGTTGACCGTTGATTTTCGGATTCCGCGTCCCTTGGTTTGAGAGCCTCCAGGGGCCCGAATAACACCGGTGGCCTTCGCTAGACACCCACTGAGAGTTATTAAACGATCTACAATGCTTGTTGCCGCGTCACCCATCTCTACCGGCATCCGTACGGCACCTTCAGAAGCCGTAATCAAATTCGTCGGGCCAGATAATTCGAAAGCGGTTGCCGCTCGCCGATCGAACAAACGCGAACAGAAAGAGAAGAGGATCCGCGTCTCCTTTTCACTCTGAAACCTCCCGCCGCCTTTTGTTGCCCCTCCGCGAAAAATGGGCTTCTGTTTCTGTGCCCCGTGGACCGTGGGGCTCCCTTCGATATCACCGATAGGCGAGTGGAATCACGCTTGGTAAATTAACGCTCTCGATCAATGAGTGTGGCGTTTCTTCGATCGACGGGCTTGGGATTGAAATTCTGAGTTCTTGAGAGTCAGATTAATAATTTAAAGTGGTTTAAAAATTTTTTAATAGGTGTAGAATGATTAATTTCGTGCCGGAAGTGGAAAATTGGGAAAATTGGGGATGCAGTAGGCTGAGAAATATTGAGTAATACCACTGAAAGATGTTGACTTTAATAAACAAATTAATGAATTTGTAGTGATTTATGTAGAAGGGAAGAGAAAATTGATTTTTTCCTGCAACTTTTTGAAGCACAAAGATAAAGAATTAGCTCAAGAAAAAATTCTAGTTATGTAGCAAAATTATGTAAAAATTAACGCAAGTTAAAATTCTAGTTTTGTAATAAAGCTATATAAAAGTTAGCAGAAGGAAAATTCTAGCTTTGTATTAATCTATTATTTAACTTTTGTAGTAGTTCTATAATTCAAGAATGATATTACCGTGTTCCAAAGCATTAACCTACGAGAAATTTTTTTTAGTTTAATGTGTTCTTTCAATTGGATGCTCTTCATTATCCAAAAAAATTGCTTTCCAATTGTTTAATAATTCTACTCAAAGAATCTTTAATATTTCTGTTCATATTTATTATATGCCACAATGTTCTCCAAAATTAAATTTTCTTCGCCCTCTGGCAACAGTGATAAACTTGGCAAACATTTAGAACCCTTTTCTTTCAAAATTATCCCAGAGAAATTAACATTTTCATAAATTTTCAGTATTGCTTTACTCATTGTTAATTTCTATTTCCCGTTGCTATTATCAAACTCCAATTTTAAAATACTTACAATTGCAATTTCTCACTTAATTATTTTTCATCACAGAAACACTTTTTTTTTATGTGTCTTGTAGTTTTTATACAAGACTATTCAATTTCTTTTTACTAATAGAATTAGAACATTAAAAAAAGTTACAGAAATGCTCCTCGCAACTTTCCGTGATTATTTTATACACATCCCCTACATTAGAAAAATGTAGTTAAAAATTAATAGACGCATTTCGCAACATCTTGTAATTCTCTCACCTCATCTCGCTTCATCCTCCCACCCCAGAAATTCAAGAGTGAGATCCGAGAACAACTCAAAGAAACAAGAGATTAGTTTCGCGCGTAGCCCGTCGATCCAACGGCTCGGTAGCCCTTGGTGCCTTCATTACCTGTTAGCAAAAGGGCCGATGAACAGACCGGGAGCACGGCGGAGAACTTTCTCCGGTGCTCGACGTAGCAGGGGTGTAATCGCGTAAACGCGTATCGTTTGTAGTCGTGTCGGCCACCTGGGAGCGATCGAACGTCGAACAATCGTAGCGCAGAGTCACGATTGCTTCGCGGGGCGAGGTGGGAAAGAAGAAAATGAACGGATGAGTAAGGAAACGTGGCAACGCGGGGGGGGGGAGACGGGAGCACACAGGGTGTGCTGTCATTATGGGGCGCGGGAGAACACAAGACCCGGCCGAAAGAAACGGAACTCGCTGGATGACGATCGGATCGAGCGTTTAACGATACTCAATTGTCGGAGGATTCTGGGACCGAAATTGCTCTGGAAGACCACCTGTGCTGCCCGGCGAATCGATCGTTATTGGGCCCCTTATGAACGATAAGCTCTTTTCTGCGAGACGGAAAGCTTTTTCTTTGTCAATGATGCTACGGCTAAGGATAAGTTTTTTTTACAATGCGCTGGAATAGAAGATTTTGTGTGTACCCAGAGTCGTGAAAAAATTAATTTTAGATCGAATCAGAATTTTAGAAACAAATTTCAGTGTCCAAATTATCCAAATTTCAATATAAAAATCAACTAGCATATTTGATTGGAAAACGAATTTCATTTCAGAAAACTGGAAGTATTTAGGATGAAAGATGAAGTCAAATATTTATTCCACTTTTATGCGACAACTTTCCCAAAATTGTTTGTTTCATCCATGAAAGTCCTGTTGCTTTGTGAATAACAATTTTTTAATTTGCTGAACAAACAAACTTCGAACTCACAGAAGAAATAACTTTTTCGACTGACAACTTTGATATAAATTTTATATATTTACCGCAAATAGATAACAAAAAATCTTAAGAATTCTGTTTGCTCAAAAATTCGTTGATCATATCCAACTTCCAGCTATTCTTGGATGGAATTTCAACTCGCAATTAAATTGATTCGCGACGCGGCCGCAGGAGGGTCACGAGGGCCGAGCCCAAAAGGAGGATCGATAGATTAGAATAGATAGATCAGAGCCGCGAGGGCGATCCAGCCGCGCATTATATCTGGTCGATGGGGTAGGCCGTGGCGTCGTTTGTCATCCGACTCGGTGTTGCGGGGCCCGTTCGCGTTTTCTAAGCGCGCGAAAAAAGAGAGGAAGAAGAGGCTCGGTCCTGCATTGTCGCGTCGTACAAAGGCGACAAAGGAGGACGTGTGAATCAGCAGTAATGGGGATAATGCAAAACTACGGATGAGCCATCGACGAAGGAGCGGGGGTGGCGCACAAGGGGGGAGAAACGTCCAGGGCGATTCGTAGACCCCGGTCCGGGAAGATTGTCCTCGCGATCGATGGACATTCTTCAAGGACTCTCGAACCTTGTACCCCTTTCCACAATGAAAGCTATTTTTCTAGGGAATTCTTCGTCTAAAATTGTCACTTATATTGAGTTTATACGGAGAGGAAAAAATTAGTAATAGGTACATATAGAACTTCGATTATCTGACTTATTATTTATAGTATCAAATGCTGATGATTGGTAGAAAATTATTAAAATGTGGTTCAAGTGTTAATTGAAATTCTACTGTACTTTTATAGTTAGTATTGAATAGAATAGATAGTTTTTGCTTCTTAAAATAAAATTTATTTACCTAATCAAATGTATTGCAATAGAAATTAATGTGAGCCTATGAATTTAATGAGTCTATTTATATGAGCTTTTGGTATTGCTTAAATGTATTTCGTATTAATTAATTAATCTTTGTCCTTCACTTTATGTAAGAATGAGTCAATCTACTAATAATCGTTAGTAGAATTCTTCTAAAGTTCTTACCCCTTATAAATTTCTTAAAATTTTGCATAATAAAAATTTGGAATAATCGTGAATTGGATAATTTACGTTCTAGTGTAACTCTAAGCAAAATTTAATAATTGTAAACGTCGTGTTGTATGAATATTATAATTAGACTGCGGATTTTATGCATTTCTGACAATTCTAGGTATGCAAAAAATTTGCAATATTATTAGCATATGCCAAAATATGCAAAATATCACAAATATAATTGAACTTAGAATGTTTAGAATATTGAACATACTGTTATTCAAGTTCCAGTTCTGTATTTGAGCTTGTAATGATTTTATTTTGTCTAATTATGTGTAATACTTTCCTCTGAGGAGTTGAAATATCCTACTAAAATAATTAGAAATCTGAGAATACTCGATGACAAAATTCGATTCCTAAAAATTATTCCAACGTATTGACTTATTCTTCATCTAAAAATTATAGTTAAAATATTCAACAAATTGCATTTTCAACCCTATTCGAATAGTCTCCTTTGAGTAACTTTAAAAAATTATTGTTTGCTAATGGATTGATATATTCCTTGTTTAAAAATTACGGTCAAAGTGTTTTGAAAAATTGCATTGTACCATTGTCCCATGGTAAAAAAAATTTTTCTATGATTATTCATAAAAAATTGTTAATTTCTCTCGTATCTGGATCACCTAATCAAGTTCCAACAAAAAGTGATAGGTCTGGTCGTCGATAATTCGCCCTCATTCTCAGCGCAGCGCTCGGTTAATTTTCGTCGTTCCTTTTCCGAGGGAACGGGGGCGAATTTGACGCGTCGCGCAGATTCTTCCACGCGAGCCTGACGAGTGTTAATGACGTTTATTGGAAATCCGGTGCGTAGTCGAGGCGTTCGAAGCGCGCTCCTAGGCGAACTAAGTAGCTGTATAGAACCCGTTGAACCGAGGCAATCGATATCTCTATGGCACTGGCGGATGCAAAAGGGGCTTTCCTGATTAATGAACGCAGAGCCAGCGAACCTATTCGCGGCGCTATATCCATCTTCGATTCGTTCGTTCTTCGCGTTCCGCTAAACAATCTTTCGATCGGCTCGCCTCCCTCCCACACCCCCGCGCACCATCCCCCTTTCTCTCCCTTCTCTGCTCTTTTTATACTTGTTCCTTTCTAATGGGCCGGCGAACAATGCCAATGCCTCGTTCAGACGTTCACGGGATTTCTGAAACGAACGCGTATCCGCGCGTTATTCGCTTCTCCGTGCTTTACGAACCACTGTGGTTGCAATTTTGCCTGTGCTTCGGCTTTTGTGCGGAAAAATTAGAATAATCCTGGTGGCACAGGGAAAAGTTGTTGATTTTGTCACGAGTTGCTGGAAATTATTGGTGCAAATTTATCTGAACAGTGGAATTCGTGATGGAATGGTGAATTACTTGGTTTTCAAATATTTACATAGTTTTTTATAATGATTAGATTGTTAATTCGTTGAGGATAGGAAAAGTCAGGGAAAAGATGGCATTAAAAGTACCTAAACTTATTAAGGATTTTTTGCCATATGTATAATTGCTTTCTCACGTAATTAGCTTCCAGAATTCTGTTTTTTAATCATTTTTGGGAGATCTGTAAAAAATTTGATTTTCTACTATGACTTGTGTTAGATTAGGATAAACAAAACTATTTTCACTAACAACAAAATCTCAACCAAATTTTTTTAGAGATACTAAGAAAAAATGAAACATTCTAGTGGAACGTAGAATTCTGAAAATCGAAAAGTAGAAAATCCCAAAGTCAAATAATTTACGTGCAACGTATCTTCAAATTTCTTTCCACCTAGATTCCGACGCTCAATGAAATCGTTACCAATTAAATCAACCCATTAAAAATCGCGTATCTCGAGCAATCTAATTCTCTCGCTGCCATCAGAACCAAAATGCCGGAGTGGAGATAAGATACAAGAAGCCGATATCGAGAGAAACGGTCTCAGAAATCCGGCGATGTCGTCTAGCATTACCCAATCGATGATCCAATCACAGGGGAAAGGCAAGGGGGAAAGGGTTCACGGGTCAGGGGATCCGATCACGCGTGTCGATCGTTCAAGGATACAGGCTTCTGCCTCCTTTCCGCACAAAAGAGAAATAAATCCCGTCGCGAACGGAGAACGGATTGTTTATCTCGAGAATCCGGGGCGTCCCTCGCCAGTCGAAGGGAAGAAGGGTTCGATCGAATCCAGGGGGGAGGGGAGGGAAAAAAAAAGGTAATAATATTCTTCCCCCCGCAAGATCCCCTGTCTCCGCGCCGCCTTGCTCGGTATTCGGGGCAATGAATGAGAAAAAGGAAACTCCATCGATCGCGGACCCCGGGAGGGGGGAACGACGTGTCATTGATCGAAACGGAATCATCGAACGTTTTTCCATCGACGGCAACAATGAGATTCGACCGACAAAGGGCACCCGATCGGAGCAGGTAGCGTCACGTTCCGCTTCCTCGTTCCTCGGCTTCACCGGAAGCTGAATTGGTCCTCCGACTTTCGGGACAGGACGTGTTTGGCACCGTTGACTTGAGACACGAGAAAAGAAAATTTTGTTCTCTTGATTGGGACATTGGGTTGGTTGTTTTGGAACAATATTTTCTTTCTGTCGGTGGAAATTTATTTAATTTCCTGATGGCAGAAGAAATTTAAATTTACTTATATTTTTCCTTCTGCTGTGGTATCAGTATTATCATTCTCTTTTCAGTAGAAATAGAAATATTCTCTGTCTCTCTATTGACTATTTTAGAATATTTAAACAACTTTTGTATAAAAAGACTGAAAGAGGTGTGCAATTATGGAAATCTATAAAAATCATATTATTTGATAGAAAAAAGCGAAGGTTTTGTAGGAATCGTTAAGCAATATTTTATTTCTATCCTCAATTTTTTATTCTTAAAATTGCATAATTGGAGAGTTTTGTAACATTGTTCATAACTCCATGTCCACAAAATAAAAAGTTGTGTGTAAACTTTAAAAAAGTATATTATCTTCAATGTATGTTCATGATTTTTTAAATATTTTAATTCGTTGAATTTTTATAAACGCTTACGATTAGTTGTTTCTTTTTTTTAAAGAAAAAGAGAGTTTTGTCTTCAACAAGATGTCACTTACTTGCTTCTTAGAAGTAGTACGAAGTTGTATGCAAATAGCATATAATTGTCAATTCAAGAATAATTAATTATATTATATATCATAACAACTAAGTATTAGTAACCATTATTATTCAAGTACAAAATTATTTCAGTCTCTGTTTCTTGAAGATCGAAATTAAATTCAATTTCATTTTAGAAAATGAGACTTATGACTCGAGCTAACATTATATTTTATATTAGCATACAAACTTTTATTTTTCGTATTTCAGTGTTTATATTTTACAAAAAAAAATACATTTGTCTAATTTTCAATTTTGTACGGTTACTAGATAAAGCTCGTGAGAAATTATTCTTGTTCCTTTACTACCAAAGATTTAGGGTGAAACACTTCATTATTATCACTTTAAGAATTAACTTTAACATCATTACCTACATAGTTTCTATATTTACGTAATATTTAATTCAATATTTAGTTGAAGAAATACTTTTTGAGTTACTAAAACTCTTGAAGTTAATATTACTGTCTTCTTCTATAATTCCATCATCCAAAGTCCGTTTATATTATTTTATCATACCAATAGCTTAAGCATAAAAAGTATATAATAATTTCTCCAGTGCCTCGCATTCTCTTCCACCCAAGAAAAAATCATTCTACTTACTCTTTCAATCAATCAGTAAATTTCAATCATCTTCTGAAAATCTCCCAAAAAAAAGATTTAGTTCCTCTATTTCTATCGCATAAATTATACTTTTGCTCTTCTACCCAAAATTTTTAATGCACACCTTCCATAACACTCATCATCGATATTTTAAGCAAAACAGCCAAGGGGGTGACAGTAATTCGATTGGGGGTGGCAGTAAATCGGTCTTTCCCCCCCATCGCGGAGAATTTTTATTTAATACGAAATCCATAGAAATTAATACCCAGTCAAAGCATCGCTCTATGCGAGCGTAAGAATTATCGCGAGCATTATTCTCACCTGCCGGCTCTCCCCATCTCCTCTTCGCCCCGACTCACCCCCCGTCCGGACTTTGTTCTACAGGGTTTCGCTAGAATTTCCAGCTAATAACGCGCTCGCGCTCGTTATCGCGCGTCACACGTGAATTAGCACGAGGCTAAGGGAACTCGCGCACGCTCCACTCGACGTGTTTCCTTTGAATGTTGGTCGTTTCACTGCTGAAAATTGTTTATAAGTGAGAAACGGGAATGGAAAGGGTTGCCGGCTACAGAGAGAGAGAGAGAGAGAGAGAGAGAGAGAGAGAGAGAGAGAGAGAGAGAACGCGGAGGGAGGCTGAGGACTCCCGGAAGAACGGGGAATAATCCAACGTTTCCGGTCGGCTAAGGTGTCAACACGCTCGCGGTCATTCGCTTCGCTCAAAGAGGGGAGAAGGGGAAACTCGGGGGTGGGATTTCAACGCATAAATTAGGTGATTGTTAATTTGCAATGCGGCGGCGATGCAGTTCCGAGTCGACGAAACGACTGCCGTGACGCTCTTTGACGCGATTATCGACCCTTGTTATCGGTGCCGTCGTCGACGAACCTTCAATTTAGCGGAATGGTTTATTGAACAAAATTATATAAAACTAATATACAGTAGAACCTTGATTAACTAGCAAAATTGAAGCATTTTCTTGATGCAGAAATTTTTCATTCCTAGTAAATACTATTGTTGAATCAATGTTTATTATTGATTCAACGTTTAGGTATCAGGTATTTGAACTTCTATTGTAATCTTAACACCGATGAACGCAATGAAATTAGAAGACAAGACGATAGAAATAGAAAATAATTAACCCTCAAATAACCGAATGGAAAAATCGATGAGACCGTGGTTTTATCCATTATTGAATTTTAAAATATTATTTCTGAATGTTTAGAAAATTGAAAGGAAGAAAACATGTTAAAAAATTCTTACATCTTTTAATCGTTGTAGGTATGTATTTTTGGAAAATACATATAACTATCATGGGTTAAAAATTTTCCGGTAGTGCTTAGGTAAAAGTTAAGGAGAAATTTCCTTTTTCTTGGTCGAAAGTAACTATTTTTATTATTTTTTAAATGAGAGAAACTGTAAAGTTTTTGGTAAACTGTCAGTCTGATACTTTATATATATATTTTTAGTATACTTTCATTAAGTAACACAATGTCTTCGGTTAGACTTACTCCAAAATATAATTGGTATCAGTTGCAGACTAAATAAGCACATGATGAAATCACAGTTGACATGATATTTGCGCTTGATTTCTATAAAATTGAAAATTTCAATGAGGTTTTATTTCATATACATATATTTAGTTATCGATTGATCTATAATAAAAAAAAAATCATTATTTTTCGAAAAATTACAACTTTTTAAATCCAAATGTTCGATTTTATCCACAAAATCCCTGAAATTGTTGCTAATTAGATAAATACGTATAATTTAAGACCTCATCATTGATTTCATATAAACTGGAATCGCAATTTTGTGATGCGCTTGATCTGCAGTTGATTCAAACTATTATACAATAAATCCAATTGGAAAAAATTCTGTTTCCCAATAGAAGTATAATAAATATAAATATATACATTTGTGTGCAAAGTTTGAAATTGATCAACTTTACCGTTGCATTTACAAAAAAAACAAAAAAAAAATACTAAAAAATCGATATTTCAAAAACAAAAAAATAAATTCTTTTTGAAAACCAGTTAATCGAAGTCCCACTATATTGATATAATTTCTATTTCTAAACAATTTGCATGTGAGGTTCTAAACATAGAACCTCGATTAAGTGGCTTAATGTTGCAATCAAAACTGAAGTGTTTCGTTGACGCCGAATTTTTTTATTTTTGATAGATATAGCATCAGTAATTAAAAAGCTCAGGTTTCACTAGAAAATCTACTGTACTTTTATCGTCGCTGATGCGTCGAACATGTCGAGCTCAAAACAATAGAAAAATATGAAATAATTTAAGAGTCGGGTTAATGAAGGTTGTACAGTATTAATTTTCAAGGAACCAATGCACAATTTTCTTTCCGCGGCACGCACCCAGTTCGCCGGCAAACGTCCAAGCGCCCATCCCCCTTCGGAGGGGAGAGCGCGCGCCCGGGGGCTGCGGCTCTCTAATCCGCGTTTTTATCGAGACCAGCTCGTGGCAACGTCGACGGTCCGCGGGGCAGAATCGTCGCGACACGCCGCGCACAATGTGTTCTTTAATTCTCCACTTTCGTGGCCGACGCCGGAATCCCATAAATCGGCCGAAAACTCCCACCGGAGGCATATCCCCGTAGCCGGGTCCCGTGGACGTAAATTACCGGCTTATTTCCGCGGATACACAGGCGCGCGACGCTCGCGCACCTCGCCCTCGGATAAATAAAAATATTTATACCGAGGCCGCGTGCACTCCGACACTAAATTAAACCCTCCTGCTTCCCCTCCGTTTTCCCGCCTCCGCCGTCTTCCCCCTCGTCGCGCCGCGTCCTTAATTCTACCCTCTCTCTCTCTCTCTCCACCTGGACTTTTTAATTTCCTCTTTTTCCAGCAGTGTCCTCTTGTGCCCGGGCGTCGCCGTGCCCTTTTCCCGGTTCCCTCGGGCTTCGATTTCAGCGCAATGTGCTTCTTCGCTCGATTTTTTAATTTCCAACCTGCTGACTGCAACGTGGCATTCTTTATTTTTTTACTTTTAATACCGCAGCGTTCCACCGAGCCTTTGTCTCTCCGCTGTAACAGAGTTGCAGGTTTTCTCTCCCCCGCCTCCGCCCTCCAGGTTGATTTCTCGCTTTCTTTTCGAGTCTCCCGGGAACTCGTTGTTTGGGGGTCCGGTCGACGGCAGTGTTCGCGGTAAATTTTGATTTTCTCCGTCGTGTTCCGTTGTTCGGTTTCAGTGGCGTTTCCCCGGAGTGCCTCTGTGCCTCGTTCAGTTCGTAATTTCCCCCCTCCCTCCATTCCCCCTCTCGCCCCGTTACCTTTCGATCCTCTCCACGCCTCCTCTTTTCCGCGGCTTTTGCGCTTCTCCGCCGCCGCACAGTGGGAAGAAAACCGATTTCACTGGCCAAAAGTCAATTTTTTGGTTAAAAAAAGAATAAAATAATTTACTTAAGTAATAGAGGGTTGTTTACCATGCACGAATATAAAAGGTTTCTTTTCTAGGATCTCTTATTTTCAAGTTATACGACTTTGAACTAATCTAGGTGGATACCGCAACCGTAAATAAATTAAATAGAATTTAACAGAACAATGTTTTTTGTTTCATTTCCTTTTAAATAATACTGTGAGTCTTTTACGATAGAATGAAGCGAGTATGGATGAAATTATTTAATTTTACCGCCTAGTACGCCTTTGAGTTGATGACGTATATGAAACAAAAGAATGACGACATTGACAATTCTGCTGTTAACGCCATATTATTGCATCATATTTCTCCGATCCCAGTGCCAAGAATTAGGGTAACTGTCTCTATTAGTGTGCTGTTAAGCAAGCACGTTCTCTTTATGAAGTAAATATTCAATTATCTGGTCTGAAATTCATTTGTTCAAAATTAATATTGATTCTTTGATCCTTTATTTTTGTAGACATTTTTATAATATAAAAAATATTATGTTTTCGTTAAAATTAGAGATGAAGTTATTGTGCCCATTTGTGTGCCTTTTCGATAGGCATTGAACATATTACTGTGCCCCCAATTTGTGTGCCTGTCCCAAATTGTGAGCCCCCAGTTTGTGTGCCTGTTCCAAATTATGAGCCCCCAATTGGTGTGCTCCCCAATTCTTGTGCTTGCCTATAATTATTGATTAACATCTAATTTTAAGCATCGTACGTAGTTTATAAACCTTATATTTTCGAAATAACAATGTATTTACAACCACTCTGAAATTCTCCGTACTCTAACCTACTACACTCTAGTTTCAGAAATTAGGTTAAATTTAACAGTCAATAGATGTACATAAATACGGACAACACATAAAATTCGACCCTATTTGTGGAAACGCTTTTAAAACTGTTAAAAGGTTTTAAAAGTGACCCGAGTACTGCTTTTTCATAGTATTGAACCCTTTTCTTCTGTAATTAACGTTTCAATTGTCGTAAATCATATTAATAGTCCATTTATTTACTTACAAATAGTGACCATTCCTTAACGTTTTGGTTAAGAAAATTCGATAAAGCTGCCGAAATCATGATACGAATTTTTAAAACTTATTAATAGTATTATAACAATTTGTAAATACAAAATGTGTGTTCTATAAATATACAGGGTGTAACAAAAATGTTGCAGTTTCTTGAAAAAGGTGATTCCTGGGATGATTCTAAACAACTTTTTGCTCTGCAAAAATGTTATCCGAAGCTTTGTTAACGAGTTATTAACGAAAAACATCGGCCAATCCGAGAGCGAGTAGAGCGGATTAATGCTGATGCGGGCGATGGCGGGCCAATACTACTTACAATTGGATCCCGCGCTGAAATTCGTCCACTGTATTTGTACGTCTATTGGTCGGTGTTTTTCATTAATAACTCGTTAACAAGGCCGCAACGAACATTTTCGCTAAGGAAAAAGTTGTTTAAAATCGCCTTAGGAATCATCCTTTTCAAGGAACTGCAACATTTTTGTTACACCTTGTATATTCGTAGCCTAACTTCAATAAAAAAAATACTTTATCCATTAATATTCACTCGTTTATCTCTGAAAGTTATTTAAATATAAAGGCACACTAATCGGGACAGGCACACAAATAGGGACAGTTACCCTATATCCATCTGTAACCGTATTCAAATATTATACTAGTTTAAAGATAATTATATCTCAAAGGCGTACTCAAAGGTGTACTAGGCGGTAAAATTAAATAATTTTATCCATACTCGTTTCATTCTATCGTAAAAGACTCACAGTATTATTATTTAAAAGGAAATGAAACAAAAAATATTGTTCTGTTAAATTCTATTTAATTTATTTACGGTTGCGGTATCCACCTAGATTAGTTCAAAGTCGTATAACTTGAAAATAAGAGATCCTCGAAAAGAAACCTTTTATATTCGAGCATGATAAACAACCCTCTATTACTTAAGTAAATTAGGATACTGGTCCCTATTAGTGAGCCTGAACCTATCAGTGTACCCTTACATTTACATAAGTTATAAAAAAGGAATCCCTTTAGAAATGAAAGAAAAACATTTTTTTTCATTAAGTTTAATACTTTGACTTTACTTAAAAAAATGTTTTTCTTTTATTTCTTAGAGATATTCTTTTTTACAATTTTTTTAAGTGCATAGGCACACTAATAGGTACAGGCTTATTAATAGGGACCATTACCCTATTTTATTTTTTTTTTATTAACCAAAAAATTCACTTTTGGCCAGTGAAATCGGTTTTCTTCCCACTGTGCGCCGCTTTCGTTCGGCTTCTAATTTCGTTTTCCTCCCCCCACTCGCCGTGTCACAGCGCGCGTGTTCTTCCGCGGCCACGTACGCGCATAATTTTCCTCGGCTTTTCAACGCGCGCGTCATTTTCTCCTTCGTCCCTCTCCCTTCCGTTTCGTCGCCGCTTGTAAAACACGCGCGTTAACGGAGACTCGCTGGAACGAGGAACACACGGACCCAGCCACTTCGTAGTTTTGCATCTGTGCTCGCCGAGCTCGCTTCCGCGGTCGGGAGTTAACCGCTTCATACTTCGCTATTTTTTCGAGGGCTTTGAGCGAGCCTGTCGCTGCTCTCTGCTTCACAGTTTCCGCGTTGAACCTGTCGCCGAAAAGAATTTCGAGGAGGAAAGGAAGAATTCCGCTTCGGGTGGCGGAAAATCCTTCTGATGTCTTGTCTCGCGTTTCTCTAAATTACTAAATCTTTTCATGGGATTCAAAACTTTTCAAAACACCGAGTCTAGTTAAAAATTTAGCGATCTGAATATTCTAGAATTCAGAAATGTAAAAATCGAAAGCATTGCGATATTATATTCTTCATAATTTGAAGCGGTTAACTTCAAATATTTGTTCGGAAGCTCCACGTTGAGAAATAACAATTTAGACCGCTAATGTCGACAAGTTCGACACTCGCGCGAACCAATTTGCGTGCAAGCGAGCGCGCGCACCGGTCCCCCCCACACCTGTGCCCTTAATTAAATATGCGAGAATGAAGTCGACCACCCTGTACATCGGCGTGAAACCGCGACGGGGCACTGGATGGCACCTGCGGCCGATAATGGCCACTCTGGAAGAATTATATAGAGGCGTACGTCACGGCGAGTTAACTCTCGAGCACCTCGTGTATATTACCGAGGACCGTTCGATAGATTTCGTGGATTCCTGGAAGGCGTTCCGACCGGGGCCACGGGATACGCGATAAATTAGCGTTATTTCAATAAATTAGGTGGCGAGGGTCTCACCTTGTGGCCGTGGACGCTCCCTGAGCCCTCCGGAGCCCGGAGACTCGTTCAGGGACCATTCTTTGCCATCCTTTCTGTACTATTTTTGAATATTTGGTACATCGGTTGAAGGCGAACGATGCATTTGCATTGGGGAGAAATTTTGTGTTCGGCTCACTTAGAATTTTCTTGAGATCTGAATACGATAGGAATTTCTTGTTTAGAGTTTAGGATGACTAATTAGAGAGTATAGATAATTAGAAATACGATTTACTGTGAGTGGATAATATTTTTGAACACTTTTATTAACATTTAACTAATTTTCCGATGCAGGTTTACGACAATATTATGACTCATTTCTTTAAACTTTAGAATTGTTCATTTAATTGCTAATATGTTTGGATTGTGTCTTTATTAATTTCCAGAAAATATCAGTAATTAAAAGTTGAGTTTCACAGTTGATTGTAAGCCTTTTTTTAAAATATACAGCACTGCTCGGTTAGGTTTTACATGGTTTAGATGTTTTCATTCCAGAAAATGGCCTTTTATAAGATCAGTACAAATCGTCCAACGAAAAATGTGTGAATTTCCACAATTTTCATAAAAATATTCACTATGAATTAGTGAGATTGTACGGATAAAAATGAACACAAACACGACATAAATGTGACCAATTTTAACAACAAACAAATTAATCCTAGTCACTTGTAATAATTAGACAGCGGATCTTTATATAATACAAAATAAAATTTTTACAAGAACAAATAAAGAATTGTAACTCGGAAAACAGTACGTTTTGTATTCTAAACATTCTAACTTGAATAATATTATTGATATTTTGTATATTTTGGCATATGTTAAAAGTCTCGTAGGTTGTTTGCATAATTAGAATTGCTATAAATGCATAAAATCCGCTGTCTAGTAATAATATTGATTAAACTATTGATAACTCTTAAAAATAATTGCATGTACGTCGACTTTGGGCTTATTTTCAAAGAAAAAATTCCCAGTAAATGCATTAACAGTATTTTTACAAGAAAGTAATAAAAAATAATGGAGCTTTAAAATTTTTCATTTTCAAAGGGTGTGACTTTGAGTTATTTAAATTTAACCGAGCAAATTTTTAGTATTTCTTGCTATCGTACAGCAATCTAAGAAAACTTCTTTGTATCTCAGAAAAAAAGACGATCAAACCAACGTTCTTTTATACGCTACAACTTATTTGTACTCGGCGTTCCATCGTTACCCGCGAACTTCGTGCCCGATAGCTCAATACCCGCTTTCACCGTCAACAAATTCGCACAATTAACGTATTATAAATCAGGAGAATTCTACGGCACAATGCAACTCGATACAAAAGCCTTCGAAGGGCATAGCGCGACTCTGCGCGTTCCATTGTCCGCCCTCGTTTAATTATTATATTCGAACAAAAATACATTCCTCGTTCCGGCGGACGGGGGGTGGGGGGGGGGGGGGGAGCGAATTTTAACGGCCGTTTCCTCCGAACGGGGCGAGCCCTTCCTCAAATAATGACACGGGTGCGACAGAAACGAACGGGATTGTTTCCCTAATTGCATTCTATACTCGCGTTTTCTTTTCCCCTTTGCCGGACAATGACGTCCATTATTTACACGCTGAATTATCGCGCGGCCATTCGCCGCGCAGAGAATAGAAAAAGAAAAAAGAAGAAAAGAAAACGAAATGTGTTTCAAGGAACCTCGGTGCGCGCGCGATCCGGAGTTTCCGGTTCCCCGAAGGCGCCGCGTAAACTCGGGCAACGTTCGCGCGGGGGCGGAACGGAGGGGAGGAGGGCGAGGAAACAACGGGGGCGAAGAACGGCGATGCGGGGTGAAGGAGTCCGTACGCGACTCGGACGGTGGCGCGCGTGGCCGCGCGAGGGGGTGGAAGAATCGGGGAAGAGGAATTGTCCCGGAAAAACGCGGCGCGCGTGCACGCGCCGCTGCAACTTCGCCTGCTTCGCAACCAACCCCCGAACCCTCTACCCCGCTCGACTCGCGACGACTTGGAGAGGGCGAAATTCCGAATTTTCGCCGACGCTTTTTTCACAAAGCCCCCGGTCGTACGCTCGAGGGAGAGGCCGCCTGGCTGCCCGACAAACGAGAGAAACACGCCGTCGCATGCATGTCGCGTAAACAATGCAATTGCGCTCTTCTCGGCGAACGGAGACGCGAATGTTCAGAAGTGAATTAAAACAGCGGAGCCGAAAGTAGCTGCTGACGAGCGCTTTGTTCGGATTGTGCGCTGTTTGTCGTTGCGTTTCGGAGACTTGACTTATTGGGAGAATCGATTTGTAGACTCGGTGTCAACGTTTGATCAGGCAAGTAAATATTGTTAAAAAATATTAAAGATGAATTTCGCTAGCAAGAAATAATTAATCAATTGCAACCAAAAATTAATCAATTTCTAAGATATACAGGGTGTTCTTGTTAAGTTATGCCACCATTTTTTAGGCATTTCCGGTAGTGCAATTAAGAAATGTTTCAGACAAAAATTTATCAGTACTCGGTCGACTACATGTTCACATATTCTGAAATCTCGAAGAATGCTTTTTACGTAAAAAAGTTAAGGTCATCTTGAAATAATGTTTTATTAAAATTATGTTTGCACATTTTCGAGTTCAAGTTCATTTCAAGGTCATAGCATAATACATTGTTGAATTCGTCTCAACGTCAGTAACAATCCTATGATGTTAAAAATACAGGATGCGCCAAAAGTATGGAAACGGTCAAATATTTCGAAAACGGAACATTTTTGAGAAAAATGTATTAGAGTAATGTTTTAGGGTTTTAAGAATTCTATTGAACGGTCGTATCCGTTTGACCTTCAGAGGAACGGTCAAGGTGACGTCAAGGGCAACATGATTTTTTTAAATGGAACACCCCATTTTTGATTATGCAGTGTTAAAGCTGACGATGAGACATTTTCAAAGCACTAGCTGATGCTCTATTTCTGTTGAGAATTGCCTGAGTTCTGAGTGTTGAGAATAAAGAAATAGACTCTCGCTTGTGTACAATGATCATTCCAGTGTTTGACACATGACTCGGCCGAAATCGCACCTGAAAGATGTTACTGCACATACGTTAGAAATACCATCGAAATCCGATTTTAATACTACTACCCAACGACATTAATTCTAACATAAAACGACATAATACTAACAATAAGCCTGACGGTCTCGATACATTTAAAGTTCAGTACTCAAGTATTTTTCAATAGAAATAAATCATCAGCTAGTGTTTTGAAAAGGTCTCATCGTCAGCTTTAACACTGCATAATCAAAAATGGGGTGTTCCATTTAAAAAAATCATGTTGACCTTGACGTCACCTTGACCGTTCCTCTGAAGGTCAAACGCATACGACCGTTCAATAGAATGTTTAAAACCCTAAAACATTACTCTAAAACATTTTTCTCAAAAATGTCCCGTTTTCGAAATATTTGACCGTTTCCATACTTTTGGCGCACCCTGTATATGGTGCCATTAAGAAAATCAAAGTGACCTTGACTTTTTTACGTAAAAAACATTTCTTGAGATTTCAGAATATGCGAACATGTAGTCAACCGAGTACTGATAAATTTTTGTCTGAAACATTTTTTAATTGCACTACCGGAAATGTTTAAAAAATGGTGGCATAACTTAACGGGAACACCCTGTATTGTAAAGGCCTTTTCCTTGTAATGAAAACCAGTCAGTTATTGGGATGATCTATTTTATGAGGAATTCATTCATTTCTCCAATTTTCAAAGATTCTTACTTATTTTTATGATTAATTTTATGATTTTTATTTTTATTTTATATTTTTTATGAATCTGTTCCCTTTATTATTTTTAGAATTTCTATTCGAACATTATTTTGGATACTGTAAAGGAAAAATTCACCCTCTCTATTATTATTTGAGTTGTACGTTTCCCGCAGTATAATATTTTTAATAGTTCCCTTTATGATTGAGATTAAAGTTGTTATATTTATGCGATATAAGAAAATTCAAGATAATCTCAATCTGTATAAATGTGACGTAAATCTTGCAGACATTATTACAGGTATTTTAATAAAATAAACAATAATGCGAGCAAAAATTTATTAAATATATAACTTCTTTAAGTGACAAAAAAAACTATTATAGACATGGAAATAATTCTACACTTTCACAATGCGGAAAAAGTAACAGAATTTGCATACTAATACAGGTAATAGCATAAATCTGACACTGTGTTACCTTCAGACATGAAATTTCAAAACCTTTGATCTATAGTAACATAATTAGTTTTGCCTAAAAACAAGTTTCAAATGTAAACACTTCTTTGATTTTAGAAAAACTTGATATCATCATTTTATCCGATACTAAAGCAATCCTCTGCGTAACTTCATCGACTATCAGCATGTCGGTACGATCTTCGCCCAGTTCCTTCCCACTTCCCACCGCGCGTTACCCTCTTCCATCAAATTCGACACTCGTCCCCGGGAACGCGTAGCGGTCCGGGTTGCCGTTTTCCCTCGGCGAGATCCTCGACGACGCGACGGCAGAAGGAAGCCGGCTTGTCCTTTTCCCCGCGAGTCGATTCACGTTCCAGCGAGCAGCAAGAGGGGAAAAATATCGGTCGCGGTCGCATCGGCGAGCAAGGAACGAAGAGCCGAGCGGAGCGCGTCGTCTCTACAGGGTGTTTCGCAATTCGTGGGAAATCTCCGAGATACAGGTACTAGACACGAAAATAATAAGAAAAGTTCTTATGCAATATTCTCGGAAACGATTAGTTTATTAGTTACACGCGGTTTTATATTTCGTAAAGGCACATAACAAAGGCTCATCCCCTGTAAGGTCAGTGACCGCGATTTGGGCCCCTGCATCGTGGAAAAGTATCAGCTGTGTTACATTCGTAATAATTTCAATTTTTAATTACAAAATATGCGATTTTTCATTCGAAGAAACATCTCATTCCGATACACGTTGCGAGTCACCGGGGCCCAGTTAGGCCCAGAGAGGCCTGGGTCTTTAAGCGCGGTCACTGGCTTTAAAAGGGATGAAGCAATGTTACGTCGGCATTTTACGAAATGTAAAACCGCGTGTAACTAATAAACCGTAACCATTTCCGAGAATATTGCATAAGAACTTTTCTTATTATTTTCGTGTCTAGTGCCTGTATCTCGGAGATTTCCCACGAATTGCGAAACACCCTGTATAGGGAAAGAGAGAAGCGGAGGCTGAACGACGCGCAAGCCAGCCACTTGGCATCCGCTGGCGTCGCTCCTGAAATGCTTTTTTATTAACTCGCACCTGAATGACTTTCCTCTCTTTCCGTTCTCCTTGTCCCTTTCTCTAGCGACGATTCAGAGACGCTGCTGCCGCCGCTGAATACATTCTCCGCCCTCAATAAGGCGAGCTGGCGCACCCGTTATTCGACGCGAACAGGAGAAAAGAGAGATGAGAGAGAGACTCCATCCGAGCGGAGAGAGAGAGAGTGAGAGAGTCCCGTCGGCGCCTCTTGTCGGTAATTATTTGCCGAGTGGTAATAAATTGAAAGCGAAGCAGCGATAAGGCGGCCTGGGAGCCTCCGGAGAGAGAACGGAGTTCAAGACGGCCTTCGGTTAAAGGGGGAGCAAGCAGCCGACTTTTCGACTTAATAAGTTTGCGGGGGAGGATTCTTACTTGCCGCGAGGTGTCGAGTTTGCCCCCCGAGATGGATGCTCTTGTTCCTTCAACTTCGGGGAAAATTTGCTTCGTGGACACCGAGGCTGAACCGGGACGAGAATCGTTTTTAAGACTGCTTAGATTCATGCCAACTTTCCATTTCGTGGTCTGATTTCTTTGACTCAGTATGGTTTCTGCGATTTCGGTGGATCTGATGATGGCGATTAGGTTTTAAGTATTTCGAAAATTCTTATGTAAGCATCGGGGAAAATATAAAATTCAATGGGGTGTTTGTATAGAATTGAATTTTTAATAAAACAATTAGGGTTCTGGATTTTTTTAACATTTCTATATCGAGTGTTTTGGAAATTTTTGTATCAGTATTAGAAAAAATAGAAAATTTAAGAAAATATAATATAGGTAAATACATAGCTTAGACACTGTAAAAAAAGGACTCTTTCAAAGATTTATTTAGAAAACACTTCTACATGAATAGAAATATTATTGTTTTATTAAAATAGGATACATTGTATGTTATTTTAAAAATGATTGAAGTTGTAACGTGACCCTGTCAAAATGAAAAAACTGAATCAATTCATGAGGCAATTATTTTTTCCAATAAATTGTTAAGAAAGCTCTGTTTATCACGATAACAGAGATATGTAGAAGGTGTTACATGCAATTCAATTTAGTTTTCTAAAAAATTTAGTACCTTACTCGTCGTTAGGATTTTTTTGGCGGCACTGGGAAATGAAAATTAAATGTCTTCATTAAAAGTATTCTACATACCGTTAGAGTATCACATCTGCCGCTATTATTGTAATTTGCAGTTGCACTTGTATAATTTACAATTGCACAAAGTAATTCACCTAACATAACATAATGAGACAATGTTCGTTTTATGATACAATGTTTTAAACAATGACTGTGCCATTTAACACGTATATTAATTGCCTTCTCTCTTATTATGTTGCTTCTTTATCATTGTACTAAAACCATCTTTCGAATTCCAAAGCAGCACAATGTTTCCTTTGAAAAAATTTGAAAACTCAATTTTAAAATGTATCCGCGTTCCTATTACCAATATCACCAACTTTTAAAAACCTTATCACGACAATCAAGCTCCTTATCACCACTCCAAATAATTATTAGAAGATCCTCACTTCACAAACTAAATATTGTAGATCAAGAATTATAATACAAAATGCTCATGATTAACAGAAAATTATTGAAGCATGATTCCAGTTTCAGTAAAAATTATCTTTTATAGTCAATTCATTAAATAATTTTAGAATCCTGGATAATAAAAATTAGGGATATTCAAAATGTTAATAATAAATAGAAAATGATTAAATCATAGTTCAAGTTCTACTACAAATTCTAATATACTTTTACATATACTTAATGTATTAAATAATATTAACATCCAGGATAATAAAAATTTGAGATATTCGAGAATCAGATAATCGACGTTCTAATGTTGAAAATAAGAAATCGATTATCGAATATTTCATCATACTGTCCAAAAAAAAAAAAAAACCTGCGTGCCCTGAATTCATCGCGGAGAGTCGATCGAAGTCTTCTCTTGTAGTGAAAACCTTGTGAGGTAGAAGGAAGCCGCGGAAGCCGCGAATCGTTCGAATTTTCCATACTTTTCGCAGTCCTCGAAGCAAGGGGAACCCAAAGCTTCCCTTTAGCGAGCGTTCGGTCAGTCGGAAAATTCGCTGAATGGAATTATTCTCTATCCAGCACGCGACAAACTTCATCCCTTGCACGTGATACTCGGCTGACTGCGCCCAAGTAAAGGAGAGAAGCCCACCGCGTTATGCGAATCGGCCTTGGCATTGCCAGCATCCGAGGGAGACATGGTTTTGGCATGCAGATTCGATCCGTGCTCTGTTCCGGCGTCCACGTCACCCTGGTCCTGTCTCCTTTCCCTTCGACGGTCTTCCTGTTTCGCAACCACCCCTTTCACGCAAGGTGTTCCGCCTTTCATGCGGGATTCTTTGAAGGATATTGATGTTCCAAAATTACGTCCCTCTGTGGCCGCGTTTTGCCCATTTCATTACCAATATACAGGGTGCGCCAAAAGTATGGAAAAGGTCAAATATTTCGAAAATGGAACATTTTCAAGAAAAATGTTTTAGAGCAATGTTTTACAGTTTTGAAAATTCTATTGAACGGTCGTATCTGTTTGACCTTCAGAGGAACGGTGAAGGTCATATCAAGGTCAACGTGATTTTTTTTAAATAGAACACGCCATTTTTTATCATGCAGTGTTGAAGCTGACGATGAGACCTTTTCCAAAAACACTAGCTAGTGACCTATTTCTGTTGAAAATTGGCAAGAATGGTCAAGAAATAGGCAGAAGACAATTCGAACATTTAACGAGTTAAAGCACATTAATGCTAAATCTGAAATGCTCAATGCGTATTAATGCTAAAATGGCCCTTCCTAAGTCCATACGCGAGGACCATGACTGTGCGAAGTCCAATCAAGAAACTTCCTCAAGGTGCACCCTAAATAATACTAACAGTAAGGCTGACAGTATCGAAACATTGAAAGCACAGCACTCAGGCAATTCTCAAGAGAAATAGATAATCGGCTAGTGTTTTGAAAAGGTCTCACCATCAGCTTTAACATTGTATGATCAAAAATAGGGTGTTCTATTTAAAAAAATCACGTTGACCTCGGCGTGACCTTGACCGTA
This sequence comes from Perdita meconis, assembly GCA_030770465.2. NCBI lineage: Eukaryota > Metazoa > Arthropoda > Insecta > Hymenoptera > Andrenidae > Perdita > Perdita meconis. The sequence goes on from JASKOS020000001.1 coordinate 8,493,853, forward strand.
CCTCTGAAAGTCAAACGGATACGACCGTTCAATAGAATTTTCAAAACCCTAAAACATTATTCTAATACATTCTTCTCAAAAATGTTCCGTTTTCGAAATATTTGACCGTTTCCATACTTTTGGCGCACCCTGTATACAGGGTGTAACAAAAATGTTGTAGTTCCTTGAAAGGGGTGATTCCTGAGATGATTTTCAACAACTTTTTCCTTATCGAAAATGTTAGGTGGGGCTTTGTTAACAAATTATTAATGAAAAACACTGACCAATCGGGAAGCGAGTCAGCGGACTAATGATGACGCGGACGATGACGAGCCAATACTACTCACAGCTGAAACCCGCGCTGAAATTCGTCCACTGTACTCGTGCTGTGATTGGTCGGTGTTTTTCGTTAATAACTCGTTAACAAAGCTTCACCCAACATTTTCGTTAAGGAAAAAGTTGTTCGAAATCACCTCAGGAATTAACTCTTTCAAGGAACTGCAACATTTTTGTTACACCCTGTATAATAATCCTTCCACGTGAGTGTTACTTTTTCACAGCGCTTCAATACGTGTTTGTTGAAAGGAAATAGAGAGCAATTTTCAGAGTTTGTTACTGGGAAACCTCAATTTTTTACATGTTGGTAAGAAATTGTAAAAGTTCCACGTGGAAAAATGATGTTAAAAGAAACAGGTTTCAGGAAATAAGAAATCAAACAAGCATCAAACACTAAACACCCTCAAAGTCTCCCGCAATTTCTTCAACGCTCCAAAGTCGCCCGCGCCCCTAAAATACGACTTCTCCCCGTCAACAACCCCCCCCCCCCCCCATCGAAATTAACAAAATAATGCAAAGAAACTGCGAAACAAAGCTGTTAAAACAGCGCGCGCACGGCTCGCAGCACTTTCCCGACGATGTAATTTTTCAATGTGACACAATCCCCGGCGGCGCGGTTCTTATTTCGCCCAGCTTTGTCGCGGTCACAATGCTCTCCCACCACGCGGTGGCGGGCGTCGTCGGGGCGCGAGCACCGAACGCCGATTGTATAAAATAACGTATGCAAAACGTATGCACGCGGGCGCGCATCGAACGAACAATTCGTGGACAAAACGGTCGCATTGTCTCGGCGCGCATTATGGGCGCGTTTGTCGCGGCGAGTTTGCGCGCGGATATATTCACCGACGTAGCTACCCTTCCGTCTTACTGCACCCTCGTATCCGCGGTCCCCTGTTAAGATCCATTTACCTGCGGGGCGGGGGGAGGGGGAGGGGGAGAGAGAATCGGGGGAACAATGCGTCGCGCGCGCGTTATCACGCCGGGACACGGTGTTTCGCGTAAACGAGCCCGTTCCTCGAACAAAAATGTGCGCCGAGAGGCGAAGAAACTGTGGACGAATCGCGAGACAATCGCGCGCTGCTCGCGGGGGTGGGAACGCTTTCCACCGCGGGGCCTTTCGACGCGTCCACGCGCAATTTACTACCGCGGGGCGCTGTTCCTCCTGTCCTCTTACCCCCTCTTCGTCTCTCTCGGCTTTTCTTTCGGAGCGCTTTCCTTCGGGGGCCGAGCTTGACGTATGGCTTAATAAACGGCGGATTTACATATTTTCTGGATTTAAATGGCGCCGCCGTAGCCCGGCCTCGAAAACTGGCACGTGCACAGCGACACCCACCCACCCTCCCCCCCCCGCCCTCTTCTGGTCGCCTGAGAGCACCCACGGAGACGTGTAATTACCCATTATCATGGCTCGAGGCCATCGTTCCCGCCACCCCTGCAAGAGAGACCGCTGCGAGCTCGTCTGTCGCCTCTTCGGGGCTCTTCATCCCCCGCCGCGATGTGCGCTTTTCCCTCCGCGGTCTCGAGAATTTCGGCTGCCTCTAATTATCCCCTCGTCGCCTTCTCGCGGATTGTTCGCCAGGTTCTTCTGGCCCACGTCAACGGAACGTCGGGGCCGTTTTGACCATGGGGGTCTTTCAATTTTTTCGGAAAAACCGGCGGGAATTATGGTTTGCACGCGTCTCAAAGGGGATTCAGGCTTTCGCGGCGTCTGGAGGCTGTGAAACTTTTGGTCGAAGGTTTGCGAATGTTTGACTTATGGTCTGCTTTGAGTATAGAGAAGCTTTTTGTGATTGTTTTCGTGTGTGATGGAGGCATTTTTTGAGACTGGAAAAGCGCAGTTTTACACCCTCTATATTTTTCTACGTACAGTCAATCGCAGAAGTTTACGTAGAACGTGTAATTTCACGAAATTTTAGAGAATACAAAATTGTTTTTTGTGCTATTGTGATCTATATTTATATTCATACATGCCTTTTAATGCAGTCCAATTATGTGCATGGAATTAGCACTTTCACTGTTTTCAGAAATATTATAGGTACATTTATAGAGGGTGTATTAATTTTTACAAGTAACTGCAAATTAGCTTTCTCAAAATGTCCCTAACTTTAACCAATAGACTTTGATACTCACACCATTATTCAAAATCTTTTATTTTATGAAATATTTATTTTTGCGGAGTCTATCTCAATTTTACTCTAATAATTTCCTTCAATATTAATTTTTAATGAATTGACACATGGAAATGAATTTTATTTTGTATCCTTAGAAATGTCATAAAATCGTAGGAAATTGTATAGACCTACAAATAATTTCATCAACACTCATTAAATAGTTATTTTGCATTTGCAATATTTTTAAATCGTTTTTTGAATCGATTTTCTCTACTTTCTATGACCTTCAATGACCTTATGTAATAGGTCGTTGAACTCGTTTTAAGATCCTCTATCATGATATGGAAGCAAAAACATACCGATCCATTTAAAAAAATGGAGGTGACCTTCAAATGTCCGAAGTACCTCCACCTGCAAAAAAAACTATTATCGCCATTGGATGGCCCCCTTCGTACTGTGCAATTTTATTTCAGTAAATATTTCTGTGAAACTTATACAGGGTGTAACAAAAATGTTGCAGTTCCTTCAAAGGGGTGATTCCTGAGTTGATTTTAAACAACTTTTTCCTTAGTGAAAATGTTATGTGAGGCTCTGTTAACGAGTTATTAACGAAAAACGTTGACCAATAGGAGAGCGAGTACAGCGGATGAATGATGGCGCGGACAATGACGGACCAATACTACTCTCAGCTAAAGCCCACGCTGAAATTCGTCCACTGTACTCGTGCTCTGATTGGTCGAGGGTTTTTGTTAATAACTCGTTAACAAAGCCCCACCTAACATTTTTGCTAAGGAAGAAGTTGTTTAAAATTATCTTAGGAATCACCCTTTTCAAGGAACTGCAACATTTTTATTACACCCTGTAGTTTCCGAGATATCTGAGGCGCTAATAGTTATTGCCCCACCCTGTATTTGTTTATGTCATATGAAAGTGTGTATCAAGATAAATTAATCCGTATGCAACACAATGGATTCCAGGGTCATACAAAATCAGACATAAAAATAATAGATTAAACATTTCCTACTAATTGTATTTATTAGTATGTTTTGCATGTTAATTTATATTGACGACATACTAGTGAACATAATCTTTTTTAAATATTGTGCTCACTGTTTATTAGAAAAACGTTGGTCCACATAACAACACCCCGCATACTCTAAAATATCAATCCTACACGTGATACTTACAACAATCTAGTCCTCCAAGACTTCACCCTCATTTTCAAACTCTCCATCCAATTGCAAGATTTTCCCCTTCCTCCCCCAAAAACTGCGTCGCCATTATTTCACAGTGAAGTATCAAACAGCCTACCAAACTTTTCTCCCTTTCTTCCATAAAAAGTGCGCAAAGTTTCCCCTGTCAAGAACCGGTAACAATCGCAGCTCTCGATTCGCGGCGGAGGAAGGAAGGAAGCAGGTATTCCTCCGGTACGCTCCGCCACCCTCTCGAGCCGGGAGTCACTCGATTAGGCTGTTCCCAAGGCATTTCAAGCTTTCCGGGAGGACCGCAACGCGATTTTCGTCGCAACCGAGGCAACCCATTCGATCCCGGCGCTATCCGAAGCCAGCAGGGACGGAAAGTTGGACGGTTCTTTCGCGTAACGACCGCCGGGCGATGCTCTTTCCCCGCGGCGAGGAGGAGAAGGAAAGGTCGCGCGCGCCCGGATCTTCCGGATCATTTCCGTGAGTTAACAGCGAGCCGGCCCGTTGGTTCGCCGTGGTCCAAGTTGGCTTTCAGCCCTGCATACCTTTCAGCCGGACAAACGGGCCGAAACTATTTCCTCGACTTACGCGCGTCCTCGCCATTCGACGAACTTGCAACGAAAATCGTGCCCCATTGTGCGCGACGGAACTACCCTCCTTCGACCCCCTCTTCTTTTTTTCGTGATCGAAACCGGGGGTGGGAAACCGATCATACCGCTTGTTGGCTGCTCGCTGGGAATAAAATCGGTCAAAAGGTTTCGACGATGGGAATTATTTTTGGGGGATCTTGGCAGGGTCTCTGGTTTCTTTAAATTCGGGGGTGTAATTGGGGCGATGGGTTTGGTGTACTTGGGACCGTTACTGCTGTTTGGTAGTTTGTGATTAACAATTCAACCTCGGGTTCCGTATTTTGTATGAATCCGGAGTTTTATAAGACCGCAATCATAGTATAACAATTAGTTTTGGAATTATTATTGTTTTGTGTGTTTTACTTAGAAGTTGCAAGGTAAAAAGTACACCCTTACATATTCTACACAAATTTTTTGTAAAATGTTATCAGAATAATTAAAATATTCTTTAGAATTCACACAAAAAGCACCAGCATGAAGGGATTAAGTCTGAGTAATCAGGAAGTGCAGAACTTGATAAGGAAGAGTGTTCTGAGGCTAGTTGAAGAATTCAAGTTGAGACTACAATTTTTCATTTTTGCATTTTTTTAATATTCTTCTTATGATGAAGTTATTTCTAAAATACATGATAGGAATCATAGTACAAGTGGATAAAGGATGATTTTATGTGAAAAAGGATGGAAAAAAATGTTAATGTTCGGTAGAATATCGATTATCCAATTTACAATTACTCTCAATTTTTATTATCAAGGATTTCAAATATTTAATGCACTTGAAATTGAATTTTCCAAATCTCCAATGTCTAGTTTGTAAATCTCTAACTTTGTATCTTTCAATTTTAAATTTTAACCTTAAAAAATCTCTAAATCTGAAACCTGAAATTTTTAGGTCTTCATCCTGAAATCATTGAATTTCCAGCTTCAAATTTTCAGATCTTCAATTCTAACTCCATAAATTTTAGGCTTTAAACCTTTCAATCTCTAATTATAATTTCTTAAAAAAATTGACACTGTTATTGTGATTACAAAAAAGGAACTTTTCAAGAATTTATTAAACTTTATTGAGATTGTGTATTAAGAAATAAAACCAACAAATTAATTTCGACATTCTTTCATTATCTGCATGGTACAATTTTTCATAGTTCTAGTTTAATTAAAGGTAAATGAAATTTTATTAAATTTCATCATATTGACTATGGTATATCGAAAAAATGACTTCCTTGTGCGCCAATAAAATCCTAAATAAAATTAAAAAATGAAAATATTGAAGATAATTTTATTATTCATATAATTTCATTATTCTCCAAATCTATTGGAGATTTACAATAAACATTGTATTGTATAGTAATTTTAGTAATCTTTCATTAATTCTCATCAAATTACTGATATTATAGAACAAAAGTATTATACAATGACGATAGTACAGACGATAATACGATTTTGGTAGTAAATGAATCGCCTTTCTCTACTTTCTATGACCTTCAATGATCTTATGTAATAGGTCGTTGAACTCGTTTTAAGATCCTCTATCATGATACGGAAGCAAAAACATACCGATCCATTTAAAAAAATGGAAGTGAGCTTCAAATGTCCGAAGTACCTCCACCTGCAAAAAAACTATTATCGCCACCGGATGGGCCCCTTCGTACTGTGCAATTTTATTTCAGCAAATATTTCTGTGAAACATATAGTTTCCGAGATATCTGAGGTACTAGTAGTTATTGCCCCACCCTGTATATGTGAAGTAAAAAATTCTAGTTCCAAAAGTAGTTTCAATAATAAAAAAAAAAAAAAATAGTTCAATTGATAAAAAAAAAATAGGTATAAGTATTTTAAATTGTTTTCTTATTTTTTTTCATTTAGAATCGCATTTCACTCGATTTTATGTGAGTTTCGAAAATAATTTTTCCAGGCAGTAAAACAAACTCAAGCCTCCAATATATCTACCATGAACTCCTCCTCGCAAAAAAAATTTTATTCAAAGAATCGTCAGCTGCTTGAATTAAAACGCACCTACAATAATTCACTTAAATAATTCCCCACCCCAGACGCAAATAATTCCAAGCCTCCCAAGCCTCATAAAAACCGAAAGAGCCCATGAAAACAATATTTCCTATCCGCGAGACACACCTGTCCCCCGAGCGCTCCTAAACAAAAAGCCTCGCACCGGCGCGAGATAAATCGCGGTTGGGGTCGTGCTCTAAAAACGGGGTTGGGGGGTGGCGGTATGGAAAATAGAGGATCGAAAACGGCGTGTCCCGCGTCGAACGGGGCTCTCCTTCGCGCGCGAGCGTACGTTCATGCGGATCTATGGTTGAAAGGAGGGTCTTCTTAACGACCGTATCAATTCGCATTTTCTCCCATTCACGCGGGCTCCTAATCCTCCCGTGTCCCCGAGTCCTGCGGGAGGACTTTTATGCCTGTCCCCGCGCGCACCGGGTCCTTGTATCTACGACGGACGACATAAATCGTCGCGGCTGTCGACTTACTTCGAGACGGTCCTTCGCGCCCCGCTCGGAATCGTAACTAAACCTCTTTCTCCGGTAAACGGCGCCGGAAAAATGCCCCGGTGGATGCTTCGCCGTGCTCTCTCAGTCGATGATAAAAACGGGTTGGACGCGAACTACACGCGTCCCCTGGAATATTCACTCCGGGGATGACTTTTGTTGGGGCTCGACTACTGGGGATTTGAACTATTGTACCGGATTCAATTCTAGGACTCCGGGATTGCTGGGACTTATTCTTGTTCCCTTTTTTTTTAAATTTTGTCCGGGGGAGTTTATGTTCCGGGTTACTTAACTCGTTTCTCGCTTTAGAGAGCCATTTTTCTTCCTTCTTTGGGGGCTGAGGAAGATTGATTTGGGACATTAAGTGGACCATTTTCATTAAGGGAACATTAAGGGAAAGATTTGTTAATAATGGTTTGACTATATTTTGGTTAGGCTAATAGTTTGTCGTCTTTTAAATAAATATTTCGAATAAATAGTCGATTTTTAAGGAGCAAAAGTTTTTGGATATGATAGAAGAAAATGTAGCAATCAGAAAATGGTTCTCAAACTCTTTATTTTATGTCCCTCTTAACAATCCTGATAGTAACAACTTTTATTACTAGACAGCGGATCTTTATGCAAAATAAAATTTTTACAAGCACAAATAAAGAATATGAATTTGAAATTAAATAAGTTTAATGTTCTAATCATTCAAGCTTGAATAGTATTGTTCAGTTTTTGTATATTTTAACATATGATAAGAGTCTGGTACATTTTTGACATACTTAACATTGTCATAAATGCATAAAATCGGCTGTCTATTTATTACTGTTACATTATTATAAATGTAGACAATGAATTTTTAATGTAATGTCAAGGTGTGAGAAATATATACAGGGTGCGCCAAAAGTATGGAAACGGTCAAATATTTCGAAAACGGAACATTTTTGAGAGAAATGTTTTACAGCAATGTTTTAGGGTTGTAAAAATTCTATTGAACGGTCGTATCGGTTTGACCTTCAGAGGAACGGTCAAGGTCATGTCAAGGTCAACATGATTTTTTTAAGTGGAACACCCCATTTTTCATCATGCAGTGTTGAAGCTGACGATGAGACCTTTTCAAAAAACTAGCAAATGACCTATTTCTATTGCGAATTGCTTAAGTTCTGAACGTTGAGAATGAAGAAATAGACACTCGCTTGTGTACAATGATCATTCCAATGTTTGCCACATCACTCGGCCGAAATCGCATCTCAAAGATGTTACTGCACATGCGCTAGAAACACTATCGAAATCATGACGCCGATTTCAGTACTACTACCCAACGACATTAATTCCAAAATTTTGAATTGTTTTGATTCGCGTCGTTGTACCTCTAACAATTTGGCGACAGATAAGCTCAGCATTCAGGCAATTTGGAACGAAAATAGGTCATCAGCTAGTGTTTTGAAAAGGTCTCATCGTCAGCTTTAACATTACATGATCAAAAGTGGAGTTTTCAATTTTAAAAATCATGTTGACCTTGACATGACCTTGACCGCTTCTCCGAAGGTCAAATGGATACGACCGTCCAATAGAATTATTGAAACCCTAAAACATTGCTCTAAAACATTTTTTTCAAAAATGGTCCTTTTTCAAACTTTTTGATGTTTCCAGACTATTTGGTACAGTAGACTTTCTTCATTCTCAACGCTCAGAACTCAAGCAATTCTTAACAGAAGTAGGTCATCAGCTAGTGTTTTGAAAAGGTCTCATCGTCAGCTTCAACATTGCATGATGAAAAATGGGGTATTCCATTGAAAAAAATCATGTTGACCTTGACATGACCTTGACCGTTCCTCTGAAGGTCAAACGGATACGACCGTTCAATAGAATTTTTACAACCCTAAAATATTGCTGTAAAATATTTTTCTCAAAAATGTTCCCTTTTCCATATTCACCCTGTATATTAACATAAATTTTCTTACATTTTTTTCAAAATTAAAACATTTATTAAAAATAACTGAAATCAACCACTCGATCAAATAGAACCCAAAGACCGTAGTAGGATTAAATTGACCTGGTATTCTGACCAATAGAAAAAGGTTCAAATTCACCGACTGTCATTCTCATTACAACTTAAATTTCACCTAATTGCTACCCTCTACAATCCAGAATCTCAGTATCACCCTCCGCAATCCAAAAAGTAGAGTAAGCCAATCACCAGTCCGGCCACAAAGTCCAGACGAAAGGAAGCCTGTTCCCCGACAAAGACTGCGTCAAGCAAAATCGCGGATCGAACGAGGGAATCCTCTGTCGATCGCGATCGTTTCGTCGTTCTATCCTCCCACGACGCGAGACAAAGAGGGAGCATCGGTCTAGACAAAGAGGGGCAAGAACCCGGGAGTGAGACTTCGGTGTATCAGCGGACACAAAAGCGGGGAAAAGAAGAGAGGAAGGAGCAGAAAGAAAGTCGGGTAAGGAGGGAGAAAGTGGGGAGCTCGGAGGAATAGGGAAGGAAACAAACTCAGAGAGCCATTCAGACTCCGGTTTATTCTCGTTCGTCGTCGGCGGGCTGCATAATGCTCCGGGTTCCGCGTTTTCTTGCAAGGCGCGGCCATTATGAGCGCACGAAACAAAGAAAGAGCATATCTATTATGCTGGCCGAGTTGCCGCCGCGACGCTGCCACCGCCGACGCTAGGATTAATCCGTTCTCTGTGTCATTATATAATGCAACGCGACGACGACGCCCCGTCGTCACGCGTCTCTCTCTCTCTCTCTCTCTCTCTCTCTCCTCTCCTTCTCTCTCCTCGATCTCTCGCTTTCGCGGTCTGATCCTGATACGTACACCTTGTACGCTAACTGCGCTTATTGTCGCGGCGATTACGTTCATCCGGACGCGGCTCGATACACGCTCTTGTTCGCTGCGGAACAGAAGAAGCCCCGGGAACGCGAATATCGACGCTTGGCGCCGCGACGAATGAGTGAAACCGGGAGCACCGGCGGTGGCAACGGGGTGACTGTTACCGATGACTCTTAGTGGTGATTAATTCTGATAGTTTTGCTTTAGATTCGGGTATTCGCTTCTAATTAAAACTGTTTCAGTTTTGGGGGTTCTTTAATTGCGATTTTAATGACGCAGGCGGTGAATTAGTGTCGTCTTTGGATAGTGAAGGGGGTGGTTTGACTCTTTCTGCTTTGATATTAAAAGGACCGACGAAAAACTTACGCTTCTTTCCATAGAACGTCAAGTGTCAACGCGGTAGATGTAAAAAAAATTGATTCATGAAAATAATATTTATTAACAAAAGAAATTAGAATTAGAATTTATATAGAAAAGTAAAGAAGAAATATAGAATTTATATGGAAATATATAAAATATAAAAGTATAGAAAAAAATATAAGTTACTTCAAGGTAAATTTTTAATGAATGAACTAGCCGGATTAATTTTCCATATGTACAATTTATTATATTTTATATTTATTTGGAGTATAAATACTTGTGATTCCAATTTAATTAATACAGTAATTATTAGACTACGGATCTTTATGCATTTATGACGATTCTAAATATGCAAAAGTTCAAGAAAATATTGACAGATACTAAAATATACAAAATATCGAAAATAGAAAATAAAGACATTCATTTCCAAGCTTCAATTCTTTCTTTTGATTTGTAAAACTTTGATTAAAAGCTTCTAATTAAATAATTAAAAGAAAAATAACTACATGCAAATATTGGAAATAGAAGCAGAACTAAAAAATCACAGTGACTATGATTGATGTTTGCAAGCAATTTATGTTTCATAAATTTCCAGATTTGATTTGATTAAAAACTAATTTTAATTGCTCAAGTAGAAATCGATTAGTAGAAGTGGTCCTTTAAAACGAGGACATCCGAGACCCCTCCACCTCAGGAATATTCGTCACCGCGCACGTGCCTAATCATGAAAGGAAGGTCCCTTTACCAACGTCACGCTGGCAAACGATGCTTTTCCGGTACACCAGTCGCGAGAACCGTCTCCGTTTGCCGGACCTGAAACAACCAGATAGGTCATTAATTATATTGACGTGCCGTGAGCCTTTCTTCCTCGTGGCCTATTTTCTGGAACCGAAGCCGCATACCGCAGTATTATGCGGATCTGTCCCTCACATTTTTTTTATAACGAGCTCTGTTTAATCATAAAAATATTTTTTAAAACATTCTAAACCTGGAACATAATTACTTAAAAACAATCCATCTCATTCTTACAAAAAAATATAACCCTCAAAATTTTCTTTAAAATTAATAGGTTTACTTTACATTACCATACACTTCTAATTTAAATAATTACAAACTTCAATTATTCTTCTAGAATTAATTATAATTACAAGTTACGTCTGCTACAGTCTTAGAGTATTTTTTAACCCAATCCTTTATTTTATTTCAGTCAATAAATGGTTCAATTTGAAGAAAAATCTTAAGAAATCATTTAATGCTACTATTAAAAATCCAATGATGGAAGGTTTGGAATTTGGACGTGAACCAACGCCAGATTAAGGAATTTTATTATTGCTTCTTAAATAATTTTCTTTAGTAATTATTGTTCTCCAAAAGTTGTTATTAATTGTTATTGAAACTTAGCATTCGTTGTTGCCTAACATTTTATCGAAATTCCCCATGTATATTAATAACACCATGGTAATAGTTAACATTCCTACAAATGCCGACTCGTAAAAAGAATGTAGCAAGGTTAAATCCAAAAGTAGACAAATGTCATTCCGGCTGCATAATATTTCCCAATCAAAACTCATCAATATTCTCCCGCACCTTTCCACCTCATCAGCATCCACCCATTTCCAGAAATCTTCAGTCACCGAAATTCGAACACCCTACTAGAAAAGCAGCACCGCGTCAACCCAGTAGAACACGAGAAGCCCGCGAGAAAGCAAAGCGAGCCTAACGCCAGAAAAATTCGAACATCAGTCGCTCGTTCGAAAGAACGCACCCCCGTGCATATCCGCCCTTTCCTCGCCACCCCCTCGCGCACACGCTCAACTGGCGCGCTCTCGCTAGGGTTACAGACAGCGGCTGGGTGCAGCGCGGGGATTGCGCGGTAAGGGACGAGCAAGACGGAGAAAGGGAAGACATGGAGGGAGGAGGAGGGAGAGAAGGCGCGAGAGAGAAAGACAGGCCGAGAGTGGAGGAGGAGGGAGAGGGCCTGTTTGCAGGGTGAGTTGATACAACATTAACAACAAGTCGTTAGAGAGATGAGGTACACACCGGTGGGGTTGCTGGTTCGGTTGTTGGGCGGGCGAGAGGGGGGCGGGGACGGCGGCGCTGCAGTCGTGGCGTGGTAGGGGGTTGGTGGGGACGTTGGCGGAGCGTGGGTGGCGGGGGACCGGGGGGAGGGAAGCGAGAAGGTGGAGAGTGAAGGTGGAGGTGGAAGAGAGAGTGGCACAATGGTCGTCATGGCAACACCGCGCCGGCTTCCAACGCGGGAAGAAGGAGGAAGAGAGAGGGGCAGAGGGCTCGTAGGTGGCGGAGAAGAAGGCGGAAGATGGTGGGGAGGCGGGCGCGGAGGGAGGGGGGAACTCTGGCTCCGAGTCGGGGACTCTATTTCCATAATCTGCCGCTTTGTCGATTCTGAATTATGCGACTACGCTCCTCCTCCTACTTCTTCTTCCTCCACCCTCTCCGTTCCTCCCTCCCTCCCTCCCTGCCCCCAACAGCGAGACTTCTTCCTCCGAACCACCTCCACCCACTCGCCCACTCCACCTTCTTCCCATGTACACGCGTATACACGCGCGTCGCCTCGTAACCGGCGCCCCCCTTCCCCCCCTCTCCTCTTTCCAGGCTGAACCCCGAGTATCCGATTATTTGCCTGAAATCGATTTCACGTGTTCGCCTGCCCGCCTTTGCATTTGTACAAACGCGCCCCGTACAACGAACGCGCGCGCACCTTTGTGCCCTCCGTTACTGACGGGCCCTCGTCCTCCGACCCGGCATTGTCGACGACGGAACCGTCGATCTCTGATTAGGAATCGCGAGGGGCGACTCCTTTTTCGCTTCCTCGGAGACCTCCTCTGTTTGCTGTAACGAGACCGCGGACTTGATTTCGACGGCTTTCTTCCACCGCCCTGGAATCCCTCGGGGATGATGTCGTTACCCCGGAGGGTGGGAAGAAGAGAAGAGGCCGTTTATCGCCCGGTGATAGGGATTGATCATTTTAACGCACGCCTCTGTTCCGCGAGGAGAAATCCGCTTCGAGGCTGCAAAATATTATAAGGAAGGTATTCGAAGTCTGTTCCTCGCCGATTTGGTTGTCATACAACTTTCATCTGAAACATTTTTTTACACGTCCAATACAGAAATGAACTGGTGCAGAGACTTGAAAGAGATAAACTGTATATTATAGTGGGTTAAAAAAAAGAAACACGTATTTTTTTATCGGTGGAAAATCATTTTGAGAAGGTGAAGTAACTCTTCGAAGATCAGAAAAACTATTTCATAATTAAAAATAAAAAATACAATCTACTTTTTTTTTTCTTTAAATTGTTTTATGTGTAAAGGTAGTTATATAATGTTACATTATAATGTTAAAAAAAATCTTTTAAAAAAAAATCTAGAATTAGATAGAATATTAATTAACATATGTATACTTTTTTCTAAATGAATTTTTCAGCTTGAGCTTAAATTTAATTTACCCTGATAAGAGGTAGTTTACCCCCATAAAGTTATTTTATAAAATCAAATAAACTGTATTTTTCATTTATCATTGCAACCCAAATTTTTTCCGACGATTTGATGCGTTTGATAAATGCAATCGAAGTCTCATACTCTAACCTTTGAAGAATTGTTTCATCCCCTCAAAGTGTATTTATTTCAATAAAAAAAAATCGATGACGGATACTTGGAATACATTCCTTGTTACTTGAACGTAGAATATTTTACTTCCAGATGGAAAGAAATCGCCAGCAATATTGTTCAAGCTTTGATCAATTAGAACGCACAGTTGGTCTTGGGAGTGGGTCTCCTACTCCAATTAAAACGTAGGAGAGGCAACAATGTGTGCGACACATAAATCCCTCTCGACTTTTTATCCTTCCAAAAAGTAGAATACATGTAATTAGAAGGGAAACACTGAGGCAATTCTTGCTCCGAAATAATTCTTTCCTTTGGCAAACTTTTCGTCTCCCTGTTAACGAAGAAAACATTTTGACCTCGATTTCGAATATTTTGTGGCAAAGTTTTTAATGAATCCGCGTGGGCATCTTTTTGCACACCCTCTGCATACATTTTTTCTTCGTTTTTAAATACTCGTTGACCTCGATTTTTACGCGCAAGATATAGTTGCCGGGGTTGAACTTTGCGGTGTGTTTATAGATACTGTTACTTTTTACACGTTCTGTACATTGTACATAAAAGTCCATAGTAGTTCGACAGTTTTTATCGGACTGGCTGCGAACCAGCCGGTACACGAGCAACGGAGTATGTTCTCGAGTTCCGGTTCGACGGGCAACTTTGCCACGCGTATCCTCCTTCCTCCTCCTCTCTCCCTCTTCCGTCTCTCTGGACCCTCTCACGCGAGCCCTCTCATAAACACTCGATCTCCATTAAACTCGCTCTTCTCGAGGGACTGATCTACTATCGATACTCGAATTTATTTATTTTTTCTTTTAACGTTCATTCCGGAACAGAATTTGAAAATAATTAAGTTTGGTGCAAAAATAATTACGGTTTTTGTCAGTGCAAACTTGCATCTCGATCCAACTTGCATCTCGGTCTGTAATTCCTAACGTCAGATGATTCACCAGATTTGAAGATAGGTATTCTTACTTACATTTCTTACTTAAAATTCTTACCGCACTCCCAAATTCGTCAACCCTTAAATTCTCAAGCTTTCGCAAAAAGCCCCTTAATTCGGATTGGCTAGATAAACTTTCCCAGTCAATAATTGTTCCCCCCAAACGGAGGCACCAGAGCCGTAGAATTGATCGGCAGGAGTCTGAGAATAATTAGCACGGTGACGTAAAATTCATTCTCTCGCCCCCGTTCAGGGGCCTATTAGTTCCAGCGGCGTATTATTCCAGGGAGAAAAAAAAAGAGGCGACGCCGCGGAGGGGGGCGGGGGGGAGTTGGAGTGTCCCGAAGAAAGAGCATTATCGAGAACCCGGGGGGACAGAGGACTCCGATGGAAAATAGTTGGTTCAAGGGGGACACTTTCGATCATCAGTTAAATTTCCAGCATCAGCCCTTTTGTTCGGCCTCCATTGTTCTAGTATCTCGAGGGCGGCGCTTCCCTTTGTCTCCACCCTTTGTACCTTTCGGTGGCCGGATCTCTCGCCTCCTCTCGCGCGCGGGCGCGAGACGACCCCGAGAAGAGGGAAAGAAGCGGCGGAAGAGAAGAGAGGCAGACAAAGGGATAAACGGGACAGAGCGTCGGCGGAGGGTGGGATCGAATGAAAAGTTATGCTCCTGTAATTCTTTCTGCTCCTCCCGCCGCCCCCCTTTGTTCGCATCCCCGGACCATCGAGGTAATACGAATAACTGTTAATTGAATCGCGGGAATTTCGCCCCCTTTTGCTCTCGGGAAACCTTGGATTTTTCTTTAGAAGAAAAATATGCAATCAGGTGTTGTTTATGACGGTAGTAAATATTTAAGATTCTTGTTTTTGAATGGGTTGCAAAATATTGTTGCACTCTGAGGCAAATTGGATTCTAAATCTAGGTTTTTATGGTTGATGATTAGACTCCGGATTTTTATGCAAAATCAAATTTTTGCACACAGAAATTAAGAATAGAAGCTTGAATAATGGTGCGCCTAATTTTCCAATTATCTAACTTGTATTATATTTTTTATATTTAGCATATTTTGGCGTTTGTCAACAGTCTTATAGATTTTTGCACAACCAAAATTGTCATAATTGCATAAAAATCCGCAGTCTATTGATGATAGTGCAGAGCTTTCAACCTCTACGAAAAAACTATCCCTAGATATACAGGGTGTGTGTTTTATCTGTGAACGCTTAAATATCCGGAGGAATATTGATGATACACAAAAATAGTTAAGACAAAACTGGTAGGGTTTATATCAGATTGATCCTGTAATGACCTCGAAAAGCTGTATGAAGGTCACGGATACATTTTTTCATGAAATGCTATATTTTTTATTCTATATTCATATAGTTGACATTAAAACGTTTTGAAAACACTATCTACACATGCATTTTACACTAACCAATCTGGAGATATTAAATGAGGTCTCTTATCATCGCGGGAGGTTGCTCGGTCGGACTTTGTACATCATGCTAGCTTTAAAATTTCTTTTAATGAAAGGTATAAATTTGTGATGTAAATAAACTACCATTTTTAGTATAAGTTTTAAGTACCATTTCTAGAGCCACCATGATGTACAAAGTCCGACCGAGCAACCTCCCCGCGGTGTACATGGGGTAACGCTAATGCTGGCGACACATAAGATTCATCATTTAATATCTCCAGATTGGTATGCGCAAAATGCATGTCTAGAGTATTTCGAAAATGTTTTAGTGTCAACTATATGAATATAAAATAAAAAATATGGCGTTCCATTAAAAAATGTACTCGTGACCTTCATACAGGTTTCCAAGGTCATCACAGGGTCAATTTGATATAGGCATCATATGTACCCCTTCGAATCCTACCAGTTTTGTCTTAACTATTTTTTTGTATCATCAATATGATACAAAATATATGTGGCACGATAAACTGCCCGGAAATTATTAGTCTGTTTAAAATTTGTGCTCCTTACAGGGTATCTAGATTTCCACATACCCTATTCGAACAACAGCATCGCACATCTTATGGAAAATTTAACCCCGTCAATAATATGTGTTTAACGGTCAACAAATTTAGTAACGAAATTGACATCTTTTTTGACTCTATAACAGCACTGAAGCGTACCGTTAGCACTAGTTGTAAGCGGCAATTTACTCGTCGCAATTACTCTATTACTGTAGGCTCTTATATACAATTTCTGTCTCTGTATCTCTTCTATGCGTACATAATGTCGTCCCGCCTTATGACTGTTTTCTTTTATGTTTTTCTTTTTATTGTACTAAAGGGTGAATCCCGTTAATAAACATTATTATTATTATTAATATTTCTCCAGATATTTAAGCGTTCACAAATAAAACACACACCCTGTATGAAACTATCCTTACCCAAGCAGATACTCTTAACAATACTCAAATAATCCTAAGTGATCTGAATTTTTTTCTTCGTGAATTTCCAGAGATTCTACAACCTCAACTTTTTTCCCCTTCGATGCACTTTCCGCAACGGTCAACCGCGCCGGCAACTCACCCCCGCGGCGTCGCGCTATCACGCGCTATCAATGCAACGCAGTATTCACGCACGCCCGCCACGACGTATCGCGCTCACAATCTCTTCCACAAAACCCTTCTCACGGGCGGCGGGAGTGTCGTGCACGTCGGATACATTTAAATTGCGGCGCACTCACACACGGGTCGATCTTTGGAATCGACGTAGGAGGACATTACCATATCGCTGGGTCGCCCATTGTCGAGATCCGCCGTAGGATTTGCATTGGATTCGCATTCGGCCAGGGAAAGTAGATCGCCGCATTTTGTTCTACGAAGACGAATGGCCTCTCCCTCCGTCTCCCTTCCCCCTCCGACCCCCCTTTGGGCTTCCGAAGGGCGGAACCGGGGTTAGTTGGCTGCCACGGTGCGCCCTCGGGCTCCGGTGTTCCGTCAGCGCCAACCGGAGAAGAATCGCAGGATGTACCGGCACTATTTATTCCACGATCCTTGAATCGCGAAGGGCATTGAATTTTAACGGGTTCGAGGGTCGTAAAAAGGCTGGAAAATGAAGCTTTTTTAGTAGACTTTAGTTCTCACTTGGATGTTCATATAGAATGTTTGTGGACTACGAAAAAGGTTTCTCCAAATTTTTTGTGCGCCGGGTCTTTCGAGCGAAGTTGCTGAAGAACCCAGGGACATCCGGTAACCGAAATAATCGCGCGTAGAAGTAACATCCCCGACATCCCGGCGCGTTATCCACTGAAATGACTATTTCTCCAGCGCCTTAGCCCAGAAATTCCGACAGTTCTATTTACCAACGAAACACCCCTAATGCATAACCAAAATACGCGGCGCTCGGTGATGTTTCTCCGTCATCCCTCGTGTCTACGCGTCGACGAGGACAATTCCGCGTAGGAGCGTGTTCGGCTACATCCCGCGAGTCGTAGGAAATTGAGTCAATGGACGTCGTTATCTGGATATTATACAGTACAACCGAATCGGTGAGCCGGGTTTCTCTCCCCGCACGCGTGTTCCGAGTATATCACGACAGGATATATCTGGATGTAGCTCGCGCGCGGAGAACCGGACGACGCGCGGGGGGATCAAGGTGAGGGGTAGGGCGGCAGGGGGAGGCGTGCAGTGGACCTGCATCGAGGAAGAAGGCGGCGGGGTGTGAGTGAAAGCGTCGATGTCGCAGTGAATGTGTGCCTGTTCAGATAGAAGTAGGGAGGCACGAGGAAAGGCCGATACAATGCTGGCCTCTCCCGCGAGTCGACTTTCCTTGATACATCGCCATTGAGCCATTGTCCGCCTCCCAATGCCCGAACGAAAGACTCCGAGGACGAAAAATTCAATTCAGCTTTTAAATTATTTCTCCTCCCCCGCCCCCCGCGCGCCCTGGCCCCGCGTGCCCCTCGTCGGTTCGATCTGCCTGTGTCCCTCCCTCTCGTCGCCTCGATCCCGGGGGAAGGAGGAAGAAAAAAATAACGTCGGGTTACGTCGCTCGTCGGTCCATTCTACCGGCGACGACGACGACGACGATTTCGCCCGACCACCCCCCCGCCTCCTTCGTAATCGTAACGAGATCCCATTCGTCTCGACGCGCGTAATGAGACGTTCCCGGGGGAGAGAAATGGCATCCGGGATGCCGAGCGCGAGCCTCCACGGGGTGGTTTTCGGACATCGGGAGCGGGGATTGCGGGTGGATATTCTCTGGCGGAGAAGAAGACTGCATGGTATGAATTATAGGCGGAAATTTTGGTAAAAGTAATTGGATGACGTTTGATGAAGTTTGGGAAAGTTGGAGAATGTTTGAGGCCGTTTCAGTGGATTTAGAAAAGGTTTGAGTCGTTTGAACTGATTTAGGAAAAATTGAAATCGATTGAGCTGGTTTAGGACAAAGTTGGAGCCGTTTGAACTGATTTAGGAAGAGTTGAAGTCATTTAAGCTGATTTAGAAAGAGTTAAAGTTGTGTTTGATCTGATTTAGGAAGAGTTGAAGTCGTTTGAGCTGATTTACAAAGAATTAAAGTCACCCAAGTTTGAAAATATTTATAGCAGTTTGAGCTTACTTAGTAACAGTTGAAGTCATCGAACTTTAAGAATATTTTAAGCTGTTTGAACTGATTTAGAAAAAATTGAGGTTGTTTGAACTGATCTAAAAAGTTCAAACTTTGCATGAAGTTCCACGCGATTTGAAAAATGTTTGAAGTCGTTTAAAACTGTTTGTAACCCCTCAGAGTATTCTAAAATTCTTCAAAGTTCCTTGCTGCCTGTTTGCACCGATTTATGTAACCTTTAAAATGAGTTTAACATTATTCAGAGTCGTTTAAAATAAAACGCATTGTAAGTCTTGAAATATACTTATTGAATTCACAGGAAGCCGTAGCTTTATCGCGAACAAACATGGTATAATTGATTTTTGTTGGAGACAAAAATATAATGCACAGTAGAGGTCTATTCATGGTTGATTCGGAGATCGTTAATTGGGATTCACGTGTTGATACCCTTTTACATGGATACTGATTGCTACAGTGCAACTGCTTTCATTAAAATACACAATTGAAGATTATTTTGTTACCGTGAATGGACATTCGTTTGCAAGTATTACGCTTTCAGCCACTGTGTAATTGTTACCAGCACTATGGGCAAATATTCTGAATCCCTTATTCCGGTCTGGGGTTATTGATGGAATCTTTAGAATAAAAATTATCCGCCGTGCTTCGCCGTGTTTCTGCTCGCGGTGAAACGCGATATTTCGTATCAAATCTCTTGTCCGTTTATTAAAATCCGTTTGAAGATGGAATCCCGTTGGTTTCTATTAACGTCATCTTCCTAACAAGCCCAACACCGCTTTCGCGGATTATACCGCTGGAATTTCAGGATGTCGAATTTAATCTATTTACGACCTTCCAGTTGCATAGTTTTCGCAGTCATAACGAGATTCATCCATCTCGCCGAACGTAATGAGACCTTCCACGAGAGAAATGGCTCGGGAATACCTACTCGACGTGTACACTCGAGGGGACGACGAAAAACGCGCGATCATATCTAGAGAGCCGCGAGAGAGCGGGAGTTGTTAAAATCTTTAATTACACGATTACTGCGTGCAACTTCGAAATTGTTTGCAAAAATATTCACCCGGTTTCCCGTCGAAAATTACCGCGAGCGTTCGCCGCAGAAAACCGCGACATCTGCCAAACATATTTCACGAGTTTTAATTAAGTCCTGAAAAGGGTTCAAAGCGTTCCGTAAAATTGAAGCTTAGTACAAATTAATAATAAAAAGGAAAAAGATCGAGAGGATGAT
Source organism: Perdita meconis (assembly GCA_030770465.2). Taxonomy (NCBI): domain Eukaryota; kingdom Metazoa; phylum Arthropoda; class Insecta; order Hymenoptera; family Andrenidae; genus Perdita; species Perdita meconis. Next base: position 8,514,173 of record JASKOS020000001.1, read on the forward strand.
TTGTGGGATTCAAATTAACGACAAGGGTTCGCAGCATTTTATTATACATTTTTTGGTTAAAGTATCTCCGAAGTCCCGTCATTAATTCGACCCACCCTCAAAAGTCAAACCCCCGTTCCTGTATCTTTTCTCTTCCACCCCATACGCGAGGCCCGACAGTACACCTTCAACCCCGACGAAATTTCGCCGGCAACAGCTCTCCGGGTCTCCGGCAAGGTGACCATTGATGCAAGCAACATCATCCTCCTTATCCAGTCTCTCCAGCCGGAGGGAGTCTAGCTGCCTTGGGAAGGGGGTGGGTGGGCGGGAGGGTTGAAGGTTTAGAGTCGGTGCAAGGGCGTCAATTGATGTTGTGCTCGCCAGTACGAGGTACCACCGACAGGGGCGTCGGGCGCCACATTGTTTCAGCACAATATCACCCCCTACCTCCCCCGCACTCCGTCTCCCATCACCACCTCGATTCGCAACGCGACTCACTCCGGTTCCCTGCCTTCCTCGCCTCCCCCCGGCCCGACTACGAGGGGGATCTCTAGAGGACACCCTCCTCGCAGCCTCGTTATTTTAATCATCCCCCATTTTATACCCGTAACACGCGGACTATATACACACCCCCGCGAACGCGGCGACGGTGGTGGCTATAGAACCCGAATCCGTAGACGTCGTCGTCGTCGCCGCAGCCGCACCGTTTCAGCCGCTTTAGTTGCCCCGATTCCATCGACGATCGGGGGGTGGCCGCGATGGGGGCTGTCGGTGGATCATTAATGGCGGCTACCAGTCAGTAGCACCCTCTTATCGGCCTTCGACAGAGGGTGGTTTACCTAACGGCTGACAATGACAATTAGACGAAGCTGCGGGGACTCGTGGAGAGCTTCTAATGTACACGTTGACGCGATAATACCACGTTGGGGGTGGCGCGGGCTTCGACTTCCGGTTTAGCCGCGGTTTCCGTTTCCACACGAATTCGATAATGGGCTTTTAGCTATGTAGGTTGTCGATTACGGGCCACACTCGATTGAATAAACTCGTAACCACTTTGCACTCGAATCGCTGATCATTGTTTCATTACTAGATCTTGAGGGTTGCGACTCTTTTCTGAAATTTTAAATCCACAAACCCTCACGAAGCAAGTTCCAACTAGGGCTATTGATTATGAGATACCCGGGTATACCAAAATTGCCCGCATTACCCGGGTATCCACGGGTACCCGAACACATGAGATAGACAAGAATCTCATGCCGAATTAAGCCGAATTGAACCGAATTGAGCTGATAGTTTTTCGGTATGTATTTCTGGATTTTAAAGTAGAGCGCGCGAGAGAGAGAGCGAGAGAGAGAGGGGGAGAGAGAGAGAAAGAGAGAGAGCGAACTCATTTTCAACATAACCACGGTCCATTAAATTCAATTTTCATCATGTATACAGAATTCATTTCATTCTTAATTTTTTTTTTTTTAGTTTTAAAGCCACAAATACGTACCGAAAACCTATCGGCTGAATTCGGTTCAATTCGGCTTAATTCGTCATGAGATTCTTGTCTATCTCATGCGTTCGGGTACCCGTCAGATACCCGGGTAATACGGGTAATTTTGGTATACCCGGGTATCTCACGAGTACCCGGGTACTCGGGTATCTCACTCGGTTCACTTGAAATCTCGAGCCCTAGTTCTAACCGCAACCCCTGGCTTTCTAATGCAAAAAACCCGGGGAGAATCTCTGCCCACGCAAGGGATTGAAATATTGCTACTTCGAACTTCCCACAACTTGACCAACTCCTCAATCATGGAATAGTTCACAAAACCGAATTCTTTTAACCCTTCTCCCTGGTCCACCCAGCAACTCTTTCTCTCTACTTCAGGCATTCTCGCCCCGAATCAACCCTCCGCGACTCGTACATCCCTCCTCCGCCGCCCCTCCTCGCCGGCTCCTCCTGCCTGCCGCGTTCTTGGTGGATCCTGTCGAGCGCCCCGCTCCATTATGACATTATGTTCGCTGCATTGTCTACCACTGAATGCCTGAACGTTGGCTACATTGTCGCGGCACATTGAAGCCAACCATACAACACTGCGAACGCTAACTCGTTATCGGGCTGATAGGGACATGGGGTGGCTCTCTCGTGGTAGGCAACCGATGTCTCACGTTACCGATGCTCCTCACCCCCATCGCCGGTGCCTGTCCCGTGAACTTATCTTTTATATTCGAGTGATCGATTGCGCGTGGCTTTGAAACACTCGACCATTCTGCCTCGGGTAAGGATTGTTTTCCACGGGGGTTAGATTATTCGAAATACCTGAAGGTTGAAACCCTCGAAAGTGGAAGCCATTTCTAATATTCTGACACGCGCTGTTTTCTCGTCAAACTCATCACTGTATTGGGAGATTCATCCTGAATTTGAATTTAATTCCAGTTAAAGATCGACAACCCTCCTCTACTTCAATTAATTAACTTCACATAGATTTTTTCAGAAGCGATTTAAAATTCTGCGACCCTATTACCAGATCCTGCTCCTATGCCAATCATATTATTAATATGGTAGATTTTTATTCTGGATCCGTAAACACATTCAAAAGATCTATCAAATCCTTAAATTTATAAGTTCCGCGTGTGTTAGCACATTTTACTTTATTTTTCTATTTTATCAACTCTGTTTTTCTATTTTTATGTTTTGCGTCGACTCTAGTTATTATTTCTTTTCTTGTTATTTTCTTTTTTTTTTTTTGTAAATTGGGCAAGCATATGCCCGTACTTTCTCCAAATAAAAAAGTAAAGAGCCGCAAAACCAAAAACTTCAACTTTTTATGCTGAATCTTCAAGGATTCTATCCATCACTTCTAATAAAAAAATCTGTGAATATTTTGAGAGTAACTAAAAGCCGTCAAGATGTAAAACAAAGATCCCTCCGAAGTAAAAGCTCTCCCCAAAAGCGGTTGTGAATAAAGCTGCTTCAAAATTGAATTTCGAGCGCGAGAAACGAATGGGATCGAGACGCGCGTCGCGATTAATCGCAAACATGCGGAGATCCTCCCGCGGCAAAGGGACAAACTATCTTCGTCCGATAAGCACGTTGGTGGCGGAAGCGGAAAGAAGGCAGGACAAAGATGGCCTGCCAGAGAAAAGACAAAGACTGCTTGTTACGCGAGGCAGGACCTTTGTGGGTCGGCTTTGTCTTCGCGCTTTATCGTGCGACAATGTCGCGACAATGGCGAGACAATGCCGGCATTACGACGGCTACCAGCCCGGCACAGAGAGAATGCTGCTCCTCTCTGTCGCGTTTCCAGGAGCCGGGGGCAGGAAGTACCGGCTGGCGAAAAAAAAACAAAAAGAACCGGACGTAACAATGGATTTATAATTAGTGGCTTGTACCGCCGCGCTGGCTGCCATTGTTCTCCGTCTTTTCTGGCCGGCCTCTCCGCGAGAGCCTCGTCGAAGTTCGTCAGGACCGAAACTACCCCTCTTGCTCCTTTCGTCGCCGACGCGTTAATTGACAGTGGACAGAGTCTTTTCCCTTGATACTCGGCGGTTAGTGGATCGTTAAGGAATTTCGCTGATTAATTTCATTTATTTCTTCAAGATTATTGGTCAGGTGCTCTTGGAAGGAAAGTTCTCGGCAAATTTCGTGACAAGAAAGGATGACTTTTTGGACGTTTTTGATGGAACTGAAGTTTGTACTCTCTTTTTCGTTCCTTTGAATGATTTTTACATATTGTAGAATGTCCACTATGCAATTCATAATTATCCTTAATTTTTATTGTTCATAATATGAGTAAATGAAATATGAATTATTTAATGCAGTATTTATAAGTTTACAGTAGGACTTAATATAAAACTTGAACCATCATTTAAAAATGTTGTGCTGATTATTAGTATTTCATTTTCAGTTTAGTATGTCATTTCGTCAGTAGTATAATAAGTCAGTTTCATTTTAGTAAGGAATAGAGTAATCAACATTTTACTACATTAGGTATTTCTGATGATAAATTTCAATTTTTGCTACTTGCACTTGGTGCCAAATTTTATTTTATAATGTTTTCACATGTTGGCAAATTTTATTTTGTAACATTTGTTCTTGATAAAAAATTGTATCTTTTGCTGTTGCTGTTTGCCCTTGATTGAAAATTTTATTTTATACTTCTGATTTTTAGAGGCAAATTTTTTTTATTGCCTGTTCTTGATAGTAAATTATATTTTTTACGATTCTTTTATTCTTTATCCTTGGTAAAAAATTATATTTTTTCTATTTGCACATAATAGTAACTTTTATTTTATCTACTTATTGTTGGTGGCAATTTGTATTTTTTATTATTTGTTCTTGATAACAAATTATATTTTCTACAACTTGTCCTAGTCTTAAAAATCTGAGTTTTTTTCAAATGTTCTTGTACAATTTCTAAAAAATGAATGCTTATGTAAATTCATGATTTCAAGGTCACTGAAAAAGAAATGAAACTTGAACGAAAATCTGACTTATCTACTAAATATTGTAAAATTCGTTTTACTGTTGATATTTTATTTATTTTTTTATGCATGTTTATATGTTTCCGCATATTTAACATTGTCATAAATGTCTGAAAATATAATATCTAATCATTTCTTTCGCTAAAATCATATATAATTGACATAATTTTTGTTATCATTATATAAGTTATACAAAAAGAAGAAAAGTATTTGAAATAATTACTTATAATGCTTATATGTATCACGTACAAATAGAAGAGGACTATAAAGAAAACAAACTTCTGCACACGCCTAATAATCCGATGTAACAAAATTAACCCGTTCAAAGATAACACCACTCAGTTCAAGCGTAAATAAGAAAAACACTCAGTACTATACACATAAACACTGAGAGTGAAAATGTAGCCTGAGCTCTCTTCTGCAAAACAACCATAATCGTAAAAAGAGTAGATTCAGGTCCCGGGGAAAGCCCAAATTATTTTTTTCAACGCTAATAAATTTACCCTCGTAGAGATTATCAGTCCGGGAGCCGCAAATTGCGACAGTGACCCCCGCGCGCCACAGCGGTCCATTATTTTTCCACGACGAGGAGCACAGTGTCGACGAAAATCCGTGCTGGATCAAGTCATTACTAAAATAACAGCGGTATCGACGATCGTCGGCGGTTTGATTTTCGCAAATTAGCAGACGCGCTCCGCGCCCCCCGCGCGCGGGCAGCAACCCGTCGAGCCACCCCGCGCAGTGCGTTCCGTGCGTCAAACAATGGCCAGATAATGCCATTACGTCCACGTTAACAGCCATAATATCGAGCGACACGATGCCAACGATGTTTCCCGAATGATAAATGTCAGCGTGAAGCGTTGCGCAGAGGCCTGGAGGGGAGAGAAGGAAGGACGGAGCGGAAAAGTTCGGTCGCGGAACGAGGAAAGACGCGAGGGTGAGAGAGCGGCGGTGCCGACCCCCGGAGGGGGGGAGGGGAAAAAATAAATACGAGCCAGTGGAGCGAACTAAATGCCACTAAACGGAGGGAAACTGGGGTAAAACATACGTTTCCGCTTTTCTCCCTTAATACGTCATAACCGAATCCCGGTCCCCATTGTAAGGGCCATTGTGCGAGGATAACGAATGGTTGTTCCGTGATCCTTGCGAGCTACTGACACCGCTCTGCCACACTGACTTCGAGTGTTTTTATCCCCGCCTCTGATTTTCCACCCCTCGGGGAGTTCTTCTCTGGGATCAAAATTGAATTTCATGGTCGCCTCTGCGTGGGCACAGATTTATATCGTTTCGTGTACTTTTTATTTAAATGAATGGATAGGAGTGAATGTTGGGAACCATCGTTTAGTGAGCTCAAGGGACGTTAGAAGGTGTGCTATACATATATTATTAGAATAATTGTAATGATGTTTCTTTAGGTAACTTTATGTTACGCGGAGTTTGTTTAGTGGAATTCTTTGAGATTGTGAGCAAGTAGATTAGTGCCATAGGTAGACAGACAGTAAGTCTTCCATAAACTGGTTCATTATAGTTTATACATTATATTTCTATCCAGGTTTTCATACGGTATTATCGAAGAGGAAATTCTTGACAAGTTTTGTAGTGAGGAAAGGTGAAATTTTAGACATTTTTGCTGGGAATGATGTTGGTACTAAATTTTTTGCAACCCTTTTCTTACCTTTCTTTCAGATGATTTTTACGTAGTAGAATATTTTTAATAACAAATTGTAACTTCTGCTACTTGTGCTTGGTTGCAAATTTTATTTTATAATACCAGTTATTGGTGGCAAATTACATTTTTCACTACTCGTTCTTGGTAGAAAATTTAATTTTTTTACTACTTAAACTTGGTGGTAAATTTTGTGTTATGCTATTTGTGCTTAGTAGTAAAATGTACTTATTTTGTATTTACTGCAATAGGTGATTTTATTTTTTTATACTACACTTGCTATTGATATCAATATCTATTTTTTACTGCTTGCATTCGTAGCAAAACAGATCTGATTACCTGGTAATAAGTAGAATAGTGACCTAAGTAGACAGACACACATGGTCTTCCATAAATTGATTCATTTTAAACGCTATAAACTTGATACCTAAATTATAAATCAAGTAAAATTGTAATGGATCATTTCACAGCTAAAATAAAGCCGTAAGAATTACGTAGGAACTTAGGAACAGAAACTAGTCTGTTGAGTTAGAAATAAGTTCTATCGTCAATAATATATAATTACTCTTCTAAGAATAGTATAATTATTTATTTATCAATTGGATTGCACTATCCATTACTACAAAATGATCTGAGTCTCATTGTCAGTACATTTTGAATTAAAATCAAATACAGGACATTTTATCGAGGAACAAATTTTACTCTAGAAGACGAAATTTATTTATAACTCAACCTAAATCTATCACTATAAATTCTTTAACAGTGCAGAAGATAAAAGTAAGAAGAATCTAAATAGCGAAACCACATGCAAAACCTTTAACAAAATTACTCTTTCAAAAGTTCTCCTATTTAAAATTTCCCTTAAGAAACTTTCAGTATTAACCCCTATTATTCCCATTTCTCAATTATAATCAAGTATCCCAGGTCCCCAGAAAATCTTCCGCGTCCTCTAATTACAATGACAGACAACCCCAAGAAACTGAGTAGGCTATATACCGTTTCATTCTGTCAAACAATTCCGTTGCCAACGTCACATAGAAAGCGACTAGGCGTTATCATGAAACGATCGCTTTTGTTCGACTTCTATATCTTCCGTAAATTTTACTACACTGGTCCATTAAATTCAGAAACAGAACCTATTAAAGGTTACGACACAAGTGCTATTTTTTTCTTTTAGTATAGTTTCACTCTAAAGGTGCTGCTTTACAACGCAATGTAGTAATTTTGTCTCCACGATTTTTCTCAGTGCAGAAGTGGGCAGGGATCGCAGGGAAAGGACAGGTATACGATTCTGACGCAAAAAGGAATCGAATCGACGTAGTAACACATTGTACTCCGTACAATGGCTGTTTACTGTCTCCACTCCGCGACCTACAATGCCCCCAGTCGTTCCGCCGTCAGTTTTTGTCGATTGTCGTTCATCGTACGTATATAAAAGGAGGGTGGGAGCGAAGGAGAGAGGGAGAGAGAGCGAGCGAGAGAGAGAGAGAGGAAGAAGCTGTCCGGACAGCTTCCGCATAATTTATCAGGTTTGTCTAATCGATCGAGGGAAAGGAACGGGAAGGCTTAGGTACGAGCCTTTCCTGCCTTTTATACTCCCTCGGTCGAAGCGATTTGTTTCACTATTTCGAGAAATTAGCAAACCCGTTCATCTGCCTCTCGTATTTTAATTATCAACGCCCCTCTGAAATATTCAGTAGAAATTTTGCTAACTATTTCTGACAGAAATCGTGTCGGCGAAAAATATCAAAGTACGCAAGCAAGAAGGTGAAAACAGAGGGTGGAGAATTTCTACCACTGCAACCCTTTATTTTTCGTATCATTCTCTATTTACTTAAGACGAGGAGGGCAGTTCGAGAGGTATCGAAATGTCAACATTGCCTCTCGGTTATCTAATTCAAATCGCGTTGAACCGCGTCAGTTACCGGCGCACAATGAATAATCCAGATTGGGAATGATGAATCGCGCGGACTACCACGACGCATCCAGGCGCGGGGGATCTATAAAGACGTTGCATCCGCATTCTTCACGGTTGCTCCGTGTAATTCATATCGCGATTGTACCCGCGGGCACGCAACACACGCTCGATCCGCGTACGTGTGGCCCGAGCCTGCACGTGTTTAATGTCCCTATTCCGGACGGGCGCGCGTATAATGCCCGTATTCCGATTAGTGTGCACGTGTAATATGGGCGCAGCGTGTCGGTCCGCGTGGGTGTAGGATTGTAATCACCTGAATACCTGTTCTATCGGGGGATCTCGGATCTCGGGACCCGGTGGGCGCATCTGGATCGCGATACCTGCGCCGGTCCCCTTTGTCGATATTTCTGAGGAGCTACGAAAAATTCTGCGAGATAGATAACAATTTTTATCAAAAAGATAAACTTCTCGATCACTGTTTCGTTACAGTACTGATAAAATACTAGGTCCAAAGTGTTAACAATTTTACTACAACAAATTGCTACAAAACGATTAAGTGTTATCTTACACCGAAATTTGTGCTTGCACGCGACTTAATTATATGAGTGCATAACGCAAAACTAGGAACGGTTCTCTTAACGCCGCGTGCCGAGATGAGAAGAAAGAATGGAAGGAAAGCCAGAAGAACGAAAGAAGAAAAGATCATACTTTGGTACATGAAATTGACACACTTAGAGAATTCGAGAATTAAATGGGCGAATAACAAAGCGAAACGAATGCAGCGAATGCATTAACAGTAAGCAAACCTTATGAAACTTGTTTAACCCTTGTCATACCAAGCTTTTATGATCAACGTTCTTTACCAAGGGGGGTACTCAAGGGACCCCAAGGGAATTTATTGTTATATTGGTTATTATTTATTATAGTATTTTCATTTCAACATAAACTTTATTAAGGGGTCTTCCCACTGTGAACCTCTGAAAAATTGCCTTTTTGGGAATTTTTTTGTACTAAACGAAGTGTCCAATCTAAATGAAGTTTTTCCTACTGATTAATACACTTATTGAGAGTACAAACAAATTTTTTTTGCAATTTATAATAGTTTATTTAACTATGTATATCGCACTGAATTGAGCGCCTCAAGAAAACGATGTAGTGCTGGCGTAGATGATTGCAAAAAAATTATTTGATTAATGAGTATCAAATTTTTACACATTATTCAACACATCAGTAGCTATCGCAGGGACCACGGAAACTTTGTTTTATTAACAATTTCATACTTTTTACAATGACAAATGACTAAAAATTCATCGAATTTCGGAACTTAAACATTCAAACTTCCGTCATTTGATTAATTTTTTTATCAATTAAAATAATTTTGGTTCCAACGATAACGACATCCGTGACGACTAAAAACTATTTTGAATTTTTTTATTTAGATGCGTCGTTCTTCTGGAATCATCTACGCCAGCACTACATCGTTTTCTTGAGGTGCTCAATTCAGTGCGATATATATATTTAAATAAACTATTATAAATTGCATAAAAAAATTGTTTGTACTCTCAATAAGTGTATTAATCAGTAGGAAAAACTTTATTTACATTGGACATTTCGTTCAGTACAAAAAAATTCCTAAAAAAAGGCAATTTTTCAGAGGTTCACAGTGGGAAGACCCCTTAAGTATAACTGGAATATCATTATAATTATTCTTTTTATTGCAAAAATGTTTCTAACTGTAAAACTTTATATGTAAAACTTTAATATTCATGGTGCACACAGTGCTGTTAGTCTATTTCGATATACTATCAACTCAATAGTTATTGAAATAAGTAAAAAGGAAGAAAATTATATGCAGGAATCTGATATACCAAGACTATACTGATTGTCATCATTCCTTTTTTTTTTCTGTATGTTCGATCTTAGTCGGTTTGTTTCTCTCCTCATCCATACCACTCGAAGTTAATAATAAGACACATAAAAATAGTTAAAAAATTACAGCAAAAAAACATATATTGGGGTCCCTGAAATACCCCCCTTGGTATGACAAGGGTTAAACTCTTCTGTCACCGTTTGCGGTATGATTTTAATAAAATTTGCTGAAGTGGATCCGCGTTCCCCGAGGAGCATTTTTCTTCTCGTAACGAAAGCAACTCGGCCACGTGGCGGCGAGTGACTTTCGGGCCCCCATTAGTGCAATCGTCTTGCAATGAGCCACAACGTATGCTCGCCTGCACACGCGGCGACACGCCGTCATCCGTGAAACGTTCGATCGCTTAACCTTCTTGCGGCGAGGGTGAAACCCGCCATCCACTCGGTAATGGATGACGAGGGGACCGGAAAGGGTGGACTCGCAATATGATCCGACTTGTCAGCCAGCTCGTAAACTTTCTGCAAAACCGTCGCGAGATACATCCAGCGATCCTGAAACTCGGGGGAACGGACTTTCCACGGCGATGCGAGATTCATTCGCTTTCGTCGAGTTAATGAATCATCCGGAGGTGGTTTTTTTTACAGGAAACTATTTTCCTGGCTGGTATTCGCGTTTTTTTCTATTACCATTCGTTGAAGGCTATTTATTTTTGTTGTCTCTTTGCTTCAGGAAATGTTTGACACACTTTTATGGGCGTTTGAAGTCCTTATTCTGTGATACTGTCGCTTTGGATTTATTTTATTTGCGAAAAAATTAATAGTTAGAGTTATGCAGCATGATTCTATGTGAAAAAATAAATTGAAAAATAATATACACTTTTCTCATAAGATACTTCAATTTTTAGGAAATCAATTTCAAATATTTGACGGATCCGCGTGCAAAAAAGGAACTGAAAATATGAAATGATGTATTTTTAGCAGATTTTATTTTCCATAAAGTTGACTTTGCATATTCATCAGACAGTTGATACGAATTCCTAGTGCTTTTTCCATTTGTATCTAAAATAAGTAGATTGCACATTTTTATGCATTTATGGCAATTCTAAGTCTATGCAAAAAGTCTATTCAAAGCTGTTGACAGATGCGAAAATATATGAAATATCGAAAATATACAGAAATTAAAATATTGAGAAAATATGCTAAACTGTGGTTCAAACTTCAAGTATTTATTTGTGCTTATAAAAATTAAATTGTTGTGTTAAAACCTGTAATACGGCTAATAATACGGAATTAACGTTGTATGCGATATTGAAACTATTTTCAAAACCGAATCTATTCAATGATCAATTATTAAGTGCACGTATATCGAAACATATTTAGTGTCGTTTTTAATAAAAACAAAGCTTTGCATAAAAAATTATATTTCTTACTTCTGTGTATAATCAAACTATTCTTTATCGTATTATGATAATTGGGACACCCATTATTTGTTATCTTTCAACTTTCAGATATTGAAAGTCCATTCCTCGAAAAATTGCTAGACTTATAAGTAGAATAACTGTGATAAAGTAACCTCAGTAGTATAACTAAATAACTATTGATACATTGGAATATTTCCATCAATTCTATTACAAACAAACACTAAAAGTTCTTCTTCCGTCAATTTAAACCCTCGCAAACCAAAAATCCAAAATTTCTGAAGTCATCAATCCATTTCATGAATACTTGATCAAAAATTCCGTCACAGTAGCACTTAATTACAACTTCGTCTAAATTCAGAACGAGCTCACAATCCTCCATGAAAGTGCAAACATTTCTAGCCACTCGTTCCATCGGGACAACTAGAACTAGCCAAATCCCATCGCGCAACACGTACCTCAAACACGTCGCGTTAATAGAGACATTCATCCCCCGAAAAAGGGGTTGGAAGAGTGGAGGGGGGTCGAGACGCTCTCCGCAAGTCTCGCGAGGCTTTTGTGCGGCGTCGAAGCGCGCGAGCCCCTTTAATTCGATTGATAATAAATGTTTGCGTTTTGCATGTACCCACTGTGCCGGATGTGTGGCATGTGGCAAGGCCAGTATTTGTTCAGGCACGAACGACAAACAGAAGTCCGCGGGATTTCCCCCCCTACGGTTTTTGTCGCGCGTACTCGTCCATATTGTGTTTTCCTGCGCCGCATTCGCCGTCGACGTAAGAACCTCTCCTATTTTAAAGGGGTGCCGGGGCCCTGGGGGGACGCTGACATATTTCTTTTCGCCGAAAAGTGATGTCGCAGCGATTCGAGTGGAGGGTGCGAAGGATACACTGATTACGTTTACTTTTCGCGGGATTCTCGGGGTAGCAAAGTGGTTGTCCTCAATGGGGAACATCTATTCTTTAAAAATTGCACGAACTCTGATACTTTGCCATTTATCCGAAACCCTTAGGAGTGTCAAAATCGAATCCCAAGACAATTTAGAGGGTGGCAGAACTCTACCGATGCAAACTTTTCAAGTACACCGTGCCAAGTTTTGATTTAAAGGGTTAATCAGTCCGGCGCTCGCGAATTCTCCCTCCCACGCTTCCCCCTAGCCATAATTGCTGCAGCTGATGCAACCGTTGCAATGTGGAAACGCATCCATGTCACGTTCGAAGAGTAGGAGCCAGATAGAGGCTCTAAAGGCATGTCGCGCGAATCCAACGCGAAACGTATTCGTTTCCATACATGCCACCGACACGCTTCCCCAAATACCTCGTGCACCGGGCGCATTCAACCCTCTCGAGCTTCTGTAACTCTTCCTCGGGGTGACAAGAACCGCGTACAAACGCGAAGCCTCCAGACACTCAAGGCATCTTCCGCGAGACAACCGGGAAGACGGGTCTACAAGAGCCTCCGAAGGCTTCGCGAAATTCGTATCCCTCGAGGAAGTCTTCGGCAGCTTCCCCAGGTTCCAGGACCTGTTTACCCCTCAAGACGCTTCCGGTAACTCCGGAATTCGTTAGATCGAATCTGGACCATCTCAATCCTGAGTCTTTGGTTTCGGCTAGGGTAGACTCCGTTTGGAAAGCAATGAACCGTTTTCTGTTTTAACAGAGAGACATCTTGGGCTGGGTACCTTGAGGATTCTCTCCTAGGGGACGTTGTACCGTGATTCGCCAATGGGAATAGCTTCGGGCAGATACTGGCGTCGTCCTGAATTGTAAATTGTCTGATCTTGCCAGCTTGCATCGGTTGGAGCCGCGCTGTTTGCGTAGAACTTCGGATCGCTGGGTCTAAATGCGGTTTCGAGACGGATTCTCCTTGGGTTTTAGTTGTAGACTGAAGCTTTAAGCGAAGTGTGCTTTCGAGGAGCTTGAAGATGCTTTACAGTTTTTGACTCCTGGTAGATATTTTGTTTTCGTAAACTTTCGTGGAACCTTGATTCGCGGAGAAACGTGGTGGAGAGAGTCAGTGCAATTATCGAGACCCAATTAATCGACACTTTCCGGGTCATCACCTTCGATTTGAATTCCGCTTCTACCATAATCGCTGCCGCTTGCAACAAACCAGTTTTCCTCTCGAAGAATAGAGCTCCTAGTTGGAAGCGAGTTCTCCAGAAACCGGAGCATCTTCAATTAACTTCGTTAAATTCGCAGAAAGATTATCGAAGCAAACACAAGGATCCACACCTGATCCTCAGCAAGGCGTAGAAGTTCGCCACTCGGAAAGCAAAGACAAAAGCCATTCTACGTGGAGTTTTAGCGATTACCGTTAACAAGCGCTGCCATCGTCATGCACCGCAAAAACTGGCATTGTTCGACCCGTTATATCGTTACAATCCGACGACAAAAGGTGCAACGATATTTACACACCCGAGCAAGAACGCTCGAAAAGACGCGTTTTGCCTCTCTCTCTCGTTCTCCTTTTTTCCCCTCTCCTTTCGTTTTTGCGATTCGTTCGCGACAAGCGCGAAGTGCGCATTGGCTGCATCGATGCCGACCTTGTCAGAGGAAAATGGGTAAGGGTGGTCGCGCGGGGGGGGGGCGCAGAAGGGGGACACACGCTTTCTGTTCACTGAAATTAGAAGTGCGCCCCGTCCTCGTCTGAAAGCAAATAGCACTCGACCCACGCTCCTTTTCAGGAACAATGGAAATGTTAAGCTAACAGCGACCGGCAATTGACACAAGTGCCGCCCGCGACTCGCTCTCTTTATCCGTGGAAAACTTTTTCCAGTGCCTGTGTTTTTTTTTTCGTCCTCTTATCCCCTCCGTTCACTCTGCACTCCCCCCCCCCCGCGCTTCCCTCCAACGCCGAGTCTTGCGTTTCCCTCCACGTTTATTCGCGTTTCTACTCTCCCGCTTCGACTTCCCTTTGTCTTTTGTCCTCCTTTCTTCCCTTCCCATTCACCCTTTGTCCTCGCGCCTTTCTCCTCCCGCTTCCTGCGACTCTGTGTGTCTATTTCCTCCTCCCCGCCGCCCGACGACTCCTCCAGTCTACGACTTCCACGCGCTCCCTTTGTCCCCCTTCTTCCTTCCCCCCTTCGCGCTGTCGTTTTTTCCTACTGCACGCTCTTCTGCGTCAGAGTTCGATGCACTTTGCGCGAACGACTCCTGCCGCTTTATTATCGCAGGTGTGCACGACGCGTGTCGGTCTACCTTCCAGGAACACGTCGGTACGACTCAGGATAAGCTGGACGACGTTATCGAAGACGAGGTAGATCGGACTTTTTTTTAAAAATCGGGGAGGAGTAATTGAGGCGGGCGGTACGAATTTTTCTGATCACCGTGATTTTGATCTTTATATTTCGTTAACCCTTCAGTGGTATGGTGTCAGTATTAATTATTTAACAGCATTATAATGAGATTACTGTAAGCTCTTTTTAAAAATGGATTCGTATATGAATAATGCTCTTTCTTATTAATTTGTACAAAATTTTCCCAAAATGTTATATTAAAGATGAGAAAGTAATTGAATATTAACCACTTAAAGGTTAACCCTATATGAATTAAATGAATAAAAGATTCTTTAAAAAAATATTTGGGTGATTTTCGAACCTCGCAAATTTCATAAAATTCTGATAAAAGTAGTTCTTCGTCTAAATGGGTTAAACCTTATGGGATGAAGTTCACTCTGAAAATTATTCACTCATAAATATATAATTTGGGTAAACGCGTAGTTTAAGATAGCGTTTTAATATTTTTATAATTTATATCAATTTTAAAGTTTATTTACTCCATATGGTTTACGGAGAGTTAGTTTTCAGAAGGTTTTGGTGGTCGAAATGATCTTCAGAATACAAATTTTTATTCTAGTGAAAACAATTTTAGAAGAGAACACAATTTGGGCTTGAAAAAATATAAATTCTGGGTCTCAGATTCGATTTTTTAATTATTAACTCTCATATGTTCCTAAATTTCCTAAAGTATTGTGCTTTCTTGTTTTTTCTTTTAATAATTTTTCTGAGGTCGAGAAAAATCTAAATATGATATAATCTAGAAAGTTCTACTATTTCCCTGTGTATTCTTATAAAAATAATCATCATAATCATAAGAAAGCATCAATGTTCCTGGAATTATAATTGAACAACAGATTTTAATGCAAAATAAATTTTATACACGTACAAATAAAGGACTAGGATTGAATAATAGTGTGTCTTTTGTTCTAAATATTGTAGCTTCTATGTTTTCAATATTTTGTATATTTTGGCATCTGTCAACAAACTCGTAGATTTTTGCATATTTTAAATGGTCACAAATGTATAAAAATTGTAATACATGCAGAAAAAAAAGAATTTTTTAGCAGTCCGATGTTTATATTAAAAGTTCCCAGTCTACATTTGCAATATCATTCTGATAGAAATGATTACACGTCAAATTTTTCGAGAGGAACGCCCCTCAAAGTAGAAACATTCCTCCTTGTTCTTGATCGCTTCAGAAGATTTCCTGTGCATTTAGAAAATAAGAATCCTCCCTGCATCCGATTTGCATTTTTAATTATGCATTACAGAATCCCTCATTGTTCTTCCTTACTTCACTAGACTTCCTGTACGCGCAGCTACCTTCGCTACGAACATTTAATAGACATCAAGAAGTTCCTAAGAAGTCCGAAGAAAATTTCTTCGAATTCTCCATCGCGTTACAATTAATTCCAACATTTAAATTAATATCCCCCTCCTTTCGTTTCTCCAAAACTTCTTCAATATTCGAAAGAAAAAGTCATTGCAATCTAGCGAGTAATAAAGTAGAGTCGAATCTCTTTTTTTTCAAGAGGATCAAGAAAACTTGATCCGAGAAACAATCTCCCTTCACTTCGGAAAGATCAAAGGGACCGTTCGACGTAATCTCGTAACACTTCGCGACGGCACTTCGATCGCGAACGCAGCGGCCCGTGCGCTTCCGGTCGACGGTGCAGCCTCCGCCTTTTATAGTGGAAACTCGGAAAAATAAGAACGTCGTTAAAAAACTCGAACCCGATGTCTTCTCTCTTCGAGACTCCTCCGCGCTCGGATCCTTTCTTCCGCGTCCTTTCCGCCCTCCCCGCGTCTCTCTCCGCGCTTGCGCCACCCACTCGCCTCCCTTTCCCGCCTTTTTCCTCCTCGGTTTTAATCCCCGTTCCTTTTATCTCGCGCTCCCTTTCTTGATCGCCTTCTTGCGCGAGATTGCTCGCCATATTGACCGAGTGTTCGCCGTGTTGTCGTTCCTTCTTCGCGGGCATTGTTCGGCGGAACGTAACGCGTCAAATTGAGGGTGCGATCGCGGGGGTTGCTGGATCCAGATTGATACTCTAAGGGCGCATTTTGTTTGCCGTTCCTTTGTGCGGGGAAATTGCTCGAAACGACGAACTTCGTCAAACAGTATGGAACTCCGAAAAAGATGACCGAATTAAAAACTATTCTTCAAATAAAAATTTTGTCTTAAGCTTTCCCCGTCCTTCGAATTTTTCACAACACAATGGGCGATCTCGTATGACGTGCCGCAGAGTGTGGAAGGGTCGGGGGGTGGGGATGACACTTTAAATTTAATTTCAACGCGGCATTGTGCCACCAACACCCTGTCCCCTTCGCGGGAGATGCACTAGTTTCAGGGCCCCTCTCCCCTTTGTCGTTTCCATAATACCCATCATCCCCTAGGCTCACCCCGTTCTTTTCTTCCTCTCCCACCGCCCCCCCCCCCCCCCGTTCTCCGTCTTGCCTTCTGGTCGCCGGAAACGCCGGAGAATCTCTCCCTGTTTACTTTCGGAAAGGAGAGGCTTCGCTGTCGCGAGGCGACATGATTCTGTTACATAAATATTGGCTCGATTTCGGTGCACACACCTTTTACCGCGTCTCCTTTCTCCAGGGGGAGGGAGAGAGGCTCGGGGGTTTCCGCGCGCTCCAGTGTATCTCGGATCGGTTAAGAGCCGTTTAATGTCGGCGTAATTCGAATTCGACGGAGGTCGCCGGGAAATTGATTTTTATTTTAAACGCCGACCGAGGAACGGGAGACGTCGCCGGGGGATGTCGTCGTCTCGGTTCTCGATTGCTCACCGTTTTGTATTTTGATAAGCGGGGGATGACGGCTTCTCGGGGTGGCGCGATATAATTGTATAATGTATAATTTGTTCATTATACATAGTAGCACTTAGTATCTAAACTATTTTTAACACAGGAAAACAGCACAGTAGAGCCTCGATTACCCGACTTAATGTTTCTTTTTCAAAATGCTAATAATTAGCTGAAAAATGATCAAAGCATGGTTCAAGTTTTACTCGAAGTCTTACACTTATATCTAACGCGTTTAACTCTCTAATGTATAGACACTTGAATCGTAATCAAATATTCTACCATCGCATTTCTCTGAGGTGAAAATTTAAATCTCCACGAAGAAAAAATAAAAACCAAGAACATAATAACAGAATAAATAGTTGAAGCATCTTTTTTTTTGTTATCTGATGACTAGACTCCGGATGTTTATGCAAATGCATATTTTTATAGAAAACAGGTAGAGCAATAGGACTTGGATAGAAATATGTTTTATGATTAGAGAATTCGAAAAATATATTTTTTATTTTGCACTTTTTGCATAATGCATATGTTTTTATGTTTTATGTATAAAAACATATGCAATATGCTATGGCATATGTTCTTAGCCCTGCATATATACTTCGCGCTCATGTGAGATATCTTTCTGATGGAATTAGTCTGTCAGGAGACTCTCTTATCATGACTGTATAGTGTCGATAACATAAACACTGTGCTAATTATAGATACACATCAAGACATACTTGTATATAATAGGCTTCAATTGTTCGTTGAGCGAACATTTTTTGAGTCTTATTTAAGTTCGATTAAAGCCATATCTATTTTATTTTTTATGTTAATAGATAGTTCAAAAATTTAAGGAGAAAGATGCTGCAGCAATTAAGACAACACAAGATGTGATCCAACAAGATGAATTTACACAAAATTTAATATTTATTAAAGCCCATTTAAGCAACTTTGCCTGCCACGATAGAAAAATTAGAAACAGTAGGTTTGCCGTTAAATACTTCGATGGGAATATACAGGGTGTAACAAAAATGTTGCAGTTCCTTCAAAGGGGTAATTCCTGAGGTGATTTTGAACAATTTTTTCCTCAGCGAAAATGTTAGCTGGGGCTTTGTTATTAACGAAAAACACCGACCAATCAGGGAGCGAGTTCAGCGGAGTAATGATGACGCGAACGATGACGGACCAATACTAGTCACAGCTGGAGCCCGCGCTACAATTCACCTACTGTATTCGTGCTTTTATTGGTCGGTGTTTTTCGTTGATAACTCGTTAACAAAGCCCCACCCAACATTTTCGCTAAGGAAAAAATTGTTCAAAATCACCTCAGGAATTACCCCTTCGAAGGAGCTGCAACATTTTTGTTACACCCTGTATATGAATTACATTAATCATTTAAAAAGTATACCTGGTGATTGCGGAGAAAAAATTAGAAAAAAGTAACTGCGAATGTAGAAAAAAATACTGGATTAATGAAATTAATACAAATTTCAAATAGTTTGAACAATGAATTTGTACAAGATCCAATAGATTCGCCAGAAATCTACTGGAGTAAATATAAGTACGCACCGCTTACATCGTGTGACGTAGAGCGATCATTTTCCGCATATAAAATAATTTTTACGGATAAACGTCGTCAACTAACCATCTAATTTGGAAAAAATGCTTGTCATTTATTGTAACTCGAATTACAATATATCACAATAATCACAAAATGTATTGTTAATTTTGTATATCTTCCCTGCATATTAGCATGTTCTTTTTGCATATTTGCATATCTTTAGAGTATAAATAGCATATGTTTATTACATATTTATTGGGCATAAACATCCGGAGTCTACTGAAGACATTTTCCAAGAATGAATCTCTCGTTTTCTCGGTTTTCCCTTCGAGGCAACCGACGATGCTCTCTATCCCCTTTCCCAAACACAGCGCCGCACATCAATTTCCCGTGTCTCCCATAGGGGGCCATGCGAAACTCTTTCAACCCCCGCGACATTGCGAAATCCGTGCCCCGTTCCTGTGTGCCCGACAATGCGGCTCTATATTTATGGCGGAGCGTCGAATAGAGACCTCAGAGCGTCGCGAAACGTCGATTCTCCGGCACGAGGGCTTGATCGAAAGGAGTAGACAGAAATCGTAAGGAGCAGAGATCGTAAATCAGCGGACAGACAATGAATCGGAGCCCCGTGTCGTTGCACCGACTGCCTTGGCCCATTTTCACCCCGTTTCCTACAAGACTACGGACATCTTTACGATCTGGATTTATAACCGATACAACCACCTCTGGCCTACACGCCGGCCCTCGCCCGAGAAACGTCCTCCGCGTCTCTGCAACCGTTCGATCTCGTTCGATTATTGCACCGAGAACCGCCCCGGGCGTCACGGCCGATTTATTGGTCGGCCGGATTCGCCGAGCGGAAAAAGGGGTTCGGTGGATCTAACGAGGATCGTATGCACGCTTTATTACCATATTATTGCGCCCGTATTGAAGCGATCCGCGCGCGTGTTCCTGTCGGGACTGCGGATGAGGGTGCGAAGCATCTGCTCTGGAAGTCAACGCGATCCCCTACTTTGTAGCGTCCAGGAGCCGGCGGTGGACAGCGAATGGTTCCTTCGCGATGGAATCATTAATTAATGGTTAAGAAAGGGGACTTCGCTTTACTGAGAAGTCCACCTGCAGATATTCTTGGAAATTAGGTAATGGGACGGTAGGACTTCGATTAATAGTCCCTCAATCATTACGTGGCGATGAGAAGACAGTAGTAGGACTTTGATTAAGCCTTTACTTATGATTTAATAATGATCTGTTAGAAATTTTAAAAATTCCTGTTAATAGGATATTTGGATTCATTAAGTCTCTACTGTCCAAGTGCCATTTTTTCAGCCAAAGCAACTGCAACACTGAAGTAACACCTGTCTTTAATTTCTAATTATAGACTCGTTAAATACAGTAGGGTTTCGTCTGTTACACGGAGAGCTGGCTACGAAAATTCCAACGTCATTTTATTAGTCAAATTTCTTATTTTAAACGATACAGACAATGTTACCAATCACGAAACCGCTAGTCTGGCTGAAAATTTATTTATTTGTACTACATGATGCTACGAAACACAAGATACCATTGCCAGACTATTCGGTCCTTGCTAAAGTACTGCCAGACTAAGTTAAAAGTGCATATGAAGTGCATAAAAGTGTTTTCAATGGGTTATATCTTTAGGAAGGCATTTTAGAAAACAATGTTTTAGACAAAAATTGTAGGAGTAAGAGGGGGACGTCCGAAGGTGTTTCTGACTTTGACCTCGGTGTCAAATTTAGAGGTCATTCAAGGTCAACTTATTTTTTTGCTTTAATGAAACCACATATTTTAATTCATTGATCGATGCAGCTCGCCATTTCCTGTAAAAAATTGTTAACCTACTTATAAAAACCGTTAGTTTAGGAGATATTTTAACTTTTACTATAAGTTTTCACGGATTAACTCGTAAAACAGTTAAAGTGTTTGTCTTGCGGTAAGAGTTAAAATATCTCCTAAACTAACGGTTTCTGGTCATAAGTAGGTTAACAATTTTTTACAGGGAATGGCGAACTGCATCGATCAATGAATTAAACAATATGTAGTTTCATTAAAAAAAAATAAGTTGACCTTGAATGACCTCTAAATTTGACACCGAGGTGAAAGTTAGAAACACTTTCGGATGTCCCCCTCTTACACTTACAACTTTCGTCTAAAACATTTTTTTCTAAGATACCTTCCTAAAGATATAACCCATTGAAAACACTTTTATGCACTTCATATGCACCTTTAACTCAGAGTCTGGCAGTACTTTAGCAAGGACCAAATAGTCTGGCAATGGTGTCTTGTTTCGTAGCATCATGTAGTACAGAAAAACAAATTTTCAGTCCTAATGAAATGACGTTTTTACCCCTTGAAATTGGACACCATTGGGCGCACGCCTCCACTAAACGCAAAAGTTCCGACCAGCCAGATTGCCGGTTTTGTGATTGGTAACATTGTCTGTATCATTTAAAATAAGAAATTTGACTAATGAAATGACGTTGAAATTTTCGTAGCCAGCTCTTAGACTATGTGGTTTAATAATGACTTTCCAAAAACGGAAACATTCTTCTTGAGAATGATTCTTTAATCAAGATTTTACTGTCCAAGTACCATTTTTGAAATTAGAGAGATTCTAACGTTGAAGTCTCACGTCTCGGGACTCTAATTCCTAATTACAAACTCGCAGAGTGCAGTGAGAGTGTGCACAAGGAAAACGCTAGTTTCCAGCGCTGGCTCATCAGCTCCTGTTTTGAAGAGTGAACACCTAGAAAGCTGGAAACTAGCGCGAGTGTAGAGATAGCTCTCGGACTATCTAATCAAGCATTCTAGAGAACCGAACGGTCAACCCTGAACATGATCGGCCGTAAACGTTGACCATTCGGTTCTCTAGAGTACTTGATCGGATGGTCCGGAAACTATCACTACACTTGCGCTGGTTTCCAGCTTTCACGTGTTCACCCTTCGCGTTGGTAAGCGCTGAAAACTGTCGCTGATGAGCCAGTACTGGAAACCAGCGTTTTACACGTCGCACCCTAAAACTTTAATTAACCGCTTCAAATGTAATTTAATAATGATTCGCCAGAAAGTTGAAAAATTCTCCACCAAAAGAATGCTTCCATTAATCAAGGTCCTGCTTTCCAAGTATCATTTTTACGGCTGGTGGAACTCTAATAGCAAAGTACCACATCTGCAGACTTTAATTCCCAATCGCGGACTCATGGAATACAGTAGACTTCAATTAACAGTTCAGCTGCGGTATAAATAATGATGTGCCGGAAATTAGAAAATTCTTCATAAAAAGAACGTTTTGATTAATCAACGTCCTACTATCTAATTACCATTCTCATCATTAAAGTCTGACGCTTGGGGACTTCAATTTCCGATTATAGACATGGGGATAGTAAACCATGCTCTCCACAAAGCGCACTTAATGATATCTAACTTCCACGGAAACATTACCAGACTGCGTAATCTTAATCCCAGGACACGTCTCATTAATTCCTCTTGATGCCACCCAACCGGACATCACAAGAGTCACTTTCACTTAAAGGCTTAAACATCTTTTCCATCTTCTAAGTAGCAATCGTACCAATCACCATGTCCCATTGCCCTTCACCTCTTGATCACCCTGCGGCCAATATTTCTGGGATGATCCGGTTCAAAGCCTCGCTTATTATCGCATTCGCGTCGTAATCGAGCATCGGACCAACCGCACAGCGAAACCGTCTCCCTTCCCTCGACGTAATTCAGTGATTCATCCCCTTCACGACTCCGGGTCGCTTTTTATTTATTCCACGAACACGGAGGACACTCGACGCGGTGGCTGGACATCGGTGAGACGCGAGGTCCGACGGTGGTCCTCGGTAACGAGATTATCGCCCCGAAGTGGCTGTTTCTCGCGCTCGCCCGGCATTCATCCGTAATATTGCCCATAATACACTTCCACCCTCTTAAGCGGCCACGGTTAAGGCTACAAAGCGGCTTACCCGCGGCTCCCGGCCTTTCAGAACCCGGGAGAGAAATCTCGAGAGCGCCTACATTCCGGGGATACGTGACGCCATGCCAGTTTTGAAAGGGTCCACTCGCGTGCTGACTCCCGGGGTCACTCTCTTTTTCGCTTGCTTAATCGAGAGGCCGCCTTTCAAGCTGCTCGCGTTACCGATACCGCGCGCCCCGCGGGAGAGGAGAATGGGGGAGAGAACCGGGGGAAACAGCGGAGCGTGTCTCTCTCTGTGAACCTGCGGAATCGCTGGATCGTTAGTTTTTCTTCGCTTGAATCGCTGATTGGAACATGGCACTAGTGACGAGTGTTATTGCAATATGTGTGGACTCGTGAAAAATTGTCGAAATAATTGTCAACATTTTATCATTTTCTATATGAAAGTCCTAATTCGTTTCAAACTAAAGTATTTAGTATATTCGAAGTAGGTGTTCGAAATATTGGAATAGTCGAAAATCAGTGGAATCATTAGGAGTATTCGAATATTCGAACATTATTAGAATAATTCGAAGTATTTGAGTATTCGAACATTATTCGAATAATTAGGAGTATTCAAATACTCGCACTAATAGTACAATATTGTGTACTTATAATTATTCGAATATTGTTGAAATATTCGAATACTTCTAATTATTCAAACAATTGAATACTCGAGTACTCCTAATTATTCGAATTATATTCGAACATTTTATTTATTCTCAGAATATTCAAATATATTCATAACAACCCTATCTATAGTTCAAACAGTACATGAATAAAACCTTAAAAATGCAATAAAACCCCTATAAATAAGTATAACTTCTGTAAAAAATATCCATTTTTCATGTAGCTTGTTTTAAAGCTAAAGAATCATATTTTCTGAAACTACACGCCAGAATTCTGAATTCTATTGCGCGTAAGGTATATTCGTCTGCAAACATCAACTAATTCAGGCTTTCAAGAAATTTCTACAATCTGACAATCTTCTCTGTAACGAAAGATTTTACTTTTTGAAAACAAGCCTAAATAAAATCGAGTAGGAGGATCAAAAGGAGAAGATTCAAACTTTATTTTGCATTTTATTTGAACAAATTTCGATGAATATTAACAAAATCATAGAATTTAAAATTTCGAAAATCTTTCACCAGTTCACGGATGGCATAATAATTAGAAGCATTGCATGCAAAAAGAGCACATAGGCTAAGACATATAAAAAAAATCTTTTTTAAAGTTTTCATTACAGTATAACTTAACGGAAAGTAATGTAATTACATTCAGGAATGATAATTCAATGGCATTACATTATTTTTTATTAAATATTACCGCAATGAAAACTCTAAAAATTCTCTTCAAAACTCTAGATTCTCTTCAAATGGAATTTTGGCTTATCTGCTCTTTTTCCATCCAACGCCTCAATAGTTCATATTTTAACTGTATGTTGTGATCTGAAAAACTTTATTTATTGAGGCTGAGGTAGATTATGGGGTAGAAAAATTGAATTAGACATGATAGTCTAAGGGTGAATTAATTAGGGTTAGTTATGTTGTGTTCCCGAACTCAAAAGTGAATTTCTTTAAAAAAAGATATTCTGCAATAAAATTCTACAAAACGTGGATTTGTTTTTATTGCCCAACCTATCAGGGATCTCTCTGCTTATAAGCCACACTCCCTCCTCCGAACTTTGAATCTCCCTAAACAAACTCTTCCTATATTAAAAAAAAATTCTTCACCACTCCGAACCAACACTAATGCTTTTCTTCAACACTTTCAAATTCCAATCCAAATCTTACTAATCTCTTTCCTTTTCTCTCACCCCTTCCTAAACCCTTCCTATCTTTCATTTTCTATAACCTCGATTAACTATCTCCTAACGAGTCCCTAAATCCAAGACACCCAGCGTGCAATCAAACCAAAAAAATTCAACTTCCGGTTAATCCACATTAGAGACACGCGAGCGATCACAGGCGACAATACGCGGCCACCCCTAAACCACCCTTTGGAGAGGCAAGAAATCTTGGCCCTAAGTGGCCATATTCGTGGGCGCCGAAGGAGGCGAAAGTTAAGGAAGGGTGTCTCGTCCACCGTGTCTAAAAGCCAACCCCCGGCCCTCGGAGCGCCGAAATCTGGGGGTGGCGCGTGCTGCCCCGTAATGTGTATATTATGTTAACAAATAAGTGGTCGCGGTAATAAAAGCGAAGGGGGAGGGACCCATTCACCCTCTCCCCCCGGGTCGTAATGTATGCGCGGGACGTCTTGAACAATATTCGAGCGACTCTGTCTGACGTATAATGCGGCGTATAAATAATAACGTCTTTGCTGGCCCGGTCCCCACCTCCCCGAATTTCCACCCCTGTCGAGGCTCTCCGTCCTCGTCCCTCCGGCCCGGTGCTTCCGTTCCGGGACGCGGGAGGACGGAAGACAGGGGCGGTTGACAGCGTGGGAGGGTGCAGCGCCGAGGGGGTGGATGCGAGACTGAAATATGTACAAACTTGCGGCTCCTTGTTATGAGCGGTGATAAATTACTTTGCTGGAAGGAGAATGTGGCGAGGGAAGGGGGGTGGAACGCGGTGGCGGGGAGAGGGAAAGATGAGAGAGAAGAGGAGACAAACGAAGAGCGTGGAGGAAAAGATGGAAAAATGCGTGGACGGGGGTGGTCGCATTATAAGTACGCGGATATAGCTCGCTGCGGAAGAATGGACTGTGCCGCGTGTTTCGGTAATTTTTCACGGACAATGCCGCGGATCCGGACCCCCAGAACCACATGCCCCCTGAATGCGCCGATTTTATGCAGATCAAGGATGCCCGCACAAAGACGCGATTACCGT
This sequence comes from Perdita meconis, assembly GCA_030770465.2. NCBI lineage: Eukaryota > Metazoa > Arthropoda > Insecta > Hymenoptera > Andrenidae > Perdita > Perdita meconis. The sequence continues at coordinate 8,539,925 of JASKOS020000001.1, forward strand.
GGAACGAATGCGACACGCGGGGTCGATCGAATTCCAGCCGAATTCACCGACAGGGTAAACAAGCTTTCAGCGGTTTTGTCGATGGTACTTATTCCACGTTGGGGAGTTTCCAGGAATTCTAAAAAATGAAATTCTTGTGGTAAAAAAAGGAATTCCCTACGCTTTTGTTCTCTGGGAATTTTCAGCATTTGTTGTCTATGTGATAACATTAATTATTCTGTGTATTGACTACTGAATTTCCCGATACAATTTTTATTTTATGTACAGGGAAAGATATGCAGAATTATTCTGAAAAGTTGCATTAATCAGCCCCTTCCTGTTTTTACGAAATAAATTATTAGAAATCTGGTGAACGTCGACCAAACAAACTCAATTTCCCATTTTTTGTATTTATTTCCTATTTCATAAGATTAATTATTGTACATATTGCTTATCAAATTTTTCAATGCAATTTTTTTATATGCAAGGGAAAGAGTATAAAACTATCTCAAAAAATTGCTAAAACCACCCACTGCTCATTTATAAGAAATAAATTATTGAAGATCTGGTAAACGTCAACGAAGCAAACTGAATTTCCCATTTTCAGTATTTATTTCACGTCTAACAAATTTAATTCTAGATATTGCCTACTGAATTCTTCAATGCAATTTTTCTATACGCAAAGAAAGGCGTAGGAAACTCTCCTAAAAAATGTGATAACTATCCTGCATCAATTTTCAGGGAATAAATGTTTGAAAATCCACTGGATGAACGTCGACCAAACTGAATTTTCCGCACCCTTGCTTTATAATAATTTATTTCTCGAAATCTGAAAAGGGATGCTTCAGTCAATTTTGCAGGGTTGCTTTCCACACCCTCAGCTACATTTTAAAAAATTCTTATGGAGTAATTCGTATGGAGAAGTTGCAATCGAAAGCAATTACGCATCCCCGTCGCGAGGCAAAGTATCTCCGCGGCTAATAAACGCGCATTATGCTACCCCGCGTTAATCAGGCTTTGGCGGACGATGATTAGATCGATTCAGAAAATAAATCGATTCAGCGATTCTCCGAGCGGCACCTGCCTGCGCCGAATTCTTCGTTAAGTCGATTTTCCATCTCGTCATCGTCTCTTCATCCTCGCGACGATCGTTCTGCACGATCATCCTCAGAGCCTGGCCTCTTCCACTCGCGCCTTAAATCATATTCTCGAGTCCGCGCGACACGCTTCGTTGCCTCCAATCAGAAATCCGTGAGAAAGAATGCTGGGGAGGGTCTCGATCGAGGTCTCGATTCGGAGAACCACATGAATTTATAGTCTTGCGAGTGTCTATCAAACAAAGTGAGTTTTTTTTAAGACTATGTCTAATTCTTTTTGTAGTTTCATTGATTCTGTTTTAGATCACCTTTAGAGATACTCTTTGATGATATTAAAAACTCACAATGCCTATGAATAATAGAAAAACTACGATTATTAAGAAAAACTGCAAGGAAATTCACGAATTTAGCATAGGGCGGAATTTTTGGATTTCTGGAATTTCTTTGATTTCACACACTTGAATTTCACGTATAGGAAACTATCAACATTCCTCGAAAAGAGTACCGTAAACCGAGGTTATTTTGCACCAGATTTTTAGATTTTTGTGCATTGTAGATAAAAATTCGTAAAGGTTTAAACAGTTCAGGAAAGTTGGAATTATTCACTATCTGTTTTTGGTCTTAAGTATAAAACTGTACAAACTAAGAAAGAAAGAACTGATAGGTTCATTGTTCTACTTTAGTGTAAAATTAATCGTGCAAGTACAATAATAGACATTTTGCACCACCACAGTCTTGGAATTTGAAATCACTTATAAACGTGATGAATTAAGGAAAAACAAATTGGTTATTAGAATTTGTAATCAAATGAATTTGAAAAAAAAAAACTAAACTTATTTAGTGAAATTACTTTCTATAGAAACAAACACACAATTTTTCAACACATACAGTGACACAGAGGTTTGTTCACATATATTCCAATTGCTAATTAACTGTAAAATTCACAAAATGAATTTCTTTCTTTCAATTTGGATCATTTCCAGCTCCAGCTTCCACGTTTAATTATTGGCTCAGTTTCCATAACTTGTATTGTTCTAAAATAAAACATCTTTTTTAGAGTTTAAACGAATTCCATATAGTCTTCATGAACAAATTTGTTAGTCACCGTACAAAAAAAAAAAAACTTGCACAGACTATTACAAAATTTTGTTCCAAAAGATGCCAAACAATCTATAATTGTAAGTGCCTATTCACGAATGTTAAAATTCAGCTTGTAACCTATTTATCTCCCGATTTGAATTAAATGTAATAAGGAGACAGTGGAATCAGTCTTTTCCAAGTTTCAGTGCAAAGTAACTTCGGTCCGCGTTACTAATTCCCCAAAAACTAAACTCGTAAAGGCACCTCTCTCGGCCCCGCTCCCAAACACCCCACTTTTATCTGTAAATGGACCCAGTGTCGCCGTCTCCGTCACGAGATCCCACTCCCACCTCCCGCCTATTTATTTCAACTCTTGCTCGACGTTTTCGCCGCGTCGACGCCCGTTTGTGCCACCCCCTTCTCGCCCTCCGCCCTCGCCGCGCGTTGGTGTCTTCCGTCGGGCCGAAAGCCCGCGCGATTAATTCGCCTGGGATTCCTCCGCGCACCGCCTGATTATTCGCCGGGACGACGCGGGTTTCGGTTCGCGATTGGATGGGCCTCTGACCCCGGGTATTCCCCGCGGGGGAAAAAATCGCGGGAACGATTGAATGGGTCGAGGCCTCCCGGGCGAGGATTCAATGCATTCTGCCCGGGGCGCGTGTATGCACGTGAAACGAGGCTGCGGATGATGATAATGGCGAAAGTAGCGGGATCGCACAGTGGAAGCGACGAAGGTGATGCGAAAACAAAGCTGCTTTCATGCGTATAGATATACATATTTCGCTCTTTTCTTTCGCTTCTCCGCCTCTCTGTGCCCCCGTCGCGCCGCGCGATGCGAACACGCCGCGCGGCTGCGAACGATGGAGTAATTGAAACTTAGCTCGGTTTCGAGATCATTGATTAGAACGGGCGCGAAAGTGTGCCTCGGTGTTCCGAGCTCGGAGACTCTTTTCACCGAGGGAAAAAAAATGTATAATAGTTTTCGTTGCTGATGGAACTGTTTCAATGCGGGAAAAAGCCTCTTCTTTGTCTCTGACACGGTTAACAATTAATATCTAAATAATCGGAAATTTTAATGTTATCCAGGATATGTAATATACAGGGTGTTTGGGATAGTATAGGCAAGCTTTAGAAGGGTGATAGATCACGTAAAAACAAACAAAAAACTTCTATATGACTTGGGTCCAAAACTCAACTATTTTTGAAAAAAACTGTCATAAACATTTAAGCTATAAACCGCTATAATTCAAAATAGGAACGTTTTTCGTAAGCAATTTCTTCGCTAAAATAAAGATTACGATCTTGTTAATCCAATAAGTACAGTAACTGTGATATTGTTACCTTGTACCGCGAAAAAATAATATTTTTCTAACCCCTTAAATTATCGCCATTTCAAAGGGTAATTTTGGGGGTTAGAAAAATATTATTTTTTTGTGATACGAGGTAACAATATCACAGTTACTGTACTTATTGGATTAACAAGATCGTAATCTTTATTTTAGCGAAGAAATTGCTTACGAAAAACGTTCCTATTTTGAATTATAGCGGTTTATAGCTTAAATGTTTATGACAGTTTTTTTCAAAAATGGATGAGTTTTGGACCCAAGTCATATAGAAGTTTTTTGTTTGTTTTTACGTGATCTATTACCCCTCCAAAGCTAGCCTATACTATCCCAAACACCCTGTAGAGTAGTGATTCGATAAGTGGCGACTTATATTGCTACGTTATAGGGTCGAATTCTATACCCACCAACCAGCGGATAGTTTCCTTCCGAACTCTCGGGAGTATAAACTTTAACCGAGGCAAAAAAAAATATAGTGCCTTCTACGTTAAACGTCCAAGTCCGGTTCTGACTACTCAACACTTATCGAATCACTACTGTGTAGATCAGTGGTGTCAAAATCATGTATGAATATGGGCAACCAAATTCAGTTTAAGAAAATCCGCGGGCCGCAGACACGAAGAAAAAAAAGTCTTTTATTTATAATAGAAAATAACTCATTTAAACTTTACGTTTATTTTTCTTTAATAAATTTACAATAATTAAAAAAATACATTAAAAGATACATTAATTTTAGAAATTAAAAGACTTAATATTTTTTACTAGACACTTGGCATCTTTTCGCAGATACTATTTTATCGATATCGGGTGTAATTTTTTGGGATAAAGATATTTTTAACATAGATTTTAAGTGTTCATTTGCTAACCTCACCCTGTGTGAAGTATATTTTATTAGTCCTTAAGACAGAAAATAATTGTTCACATAGATATGTACTACCAAACATTGCCAAGATTCTCGCGACAAACATACGCATTTCAATAAAATGTTCCGGCAAGTACGAATAAAAATCTGGAATGTCAATTTCATTATATTTTTCCTTCAGCATTGTGTGGCATTGTATTTTTTTTAGTAATAAAATTAATTTCAAGTTTTGAGCCGCGGGCCGCACTCGAAGGTCTTGCGGGCCGCGTGTTTGACACCACTGGATGGTTTTAAAAAATGGGAGGTTCGCGTGTAAGCTATTATTATTTTTTTTGCATCGTTCAGGAGGCCTTTTTTGCATAGAAATTTTTTTCGCAGGATCACGTTTCACACGAGGTGCGAAGAGACGGATGCACGAACGTCCCCCGAATCCTACGAGTCGATCAACCATGAGGATCGATTTGTATCGATGCCTATCGACCCCCGTCGCGTCTAGCCAGGTATCAACAATGCTCCGGGCTAATGACTACCGGAGATAAGGGGTGACATCGTCCGAAACTCCCCATCTGTTTCAGCCACTAAATCTTCCCATGGTCATACGCGCGCGTCCTAATCGATTATGGGTGTCCGTTTACGGGGTAAGTGGCGGGAAAGTCGTTCCCTCCCTTCGTTTCCGGCTTGAAGGGTTGCAACAAATACTGGATACTTTCGTCCCCTGACTTCCGCATTACAGAAAAGAAATATACCGCAACTCTGAAAGCCAGAATTTGAAAGCAACGACGATTTTCGATTTGCTTGATAACCGAGGACTTCCGCGTCCCGTTTCCTGCCCGAATACCTGTCGGCTGGAAATCACCTGGCTCCGATAAGAGGCGGGGAAACGATCGAAATGAGCCAGACGTAGTTCGGAAAGGGAAAAGGAGCCGGTGTCTTAAACCATCGCGCAACGCCGCCCGTAATAAGAATAGATGGGTTCCCTCGATTCCTGAATGGCCCGACTATTAGCAACGAGCCGTACCGGCGACAATGAGGCCCGACAAACTGATAAATTATACCGCGGGTGTATCTGTCGGTGCACCAGCCGCCAGGTAAATAGAATTAATCACGCTATAGAAGCCGCGACGCAGCCTACCAGAGCTCCTCGAACGAACTCGGCGCGAGCTACCAGCCAATATAACAACGTGACTACACATTTTCACGGTGCACCACTGTGTCTCCTTCTTTTCCTCCGCCTTTCTGCCACCCCGGCATGGCAATCCAAACGACGGACGACAGAATCGGCCGCGGAGGATCCAAGTGAAGATTGCGCCGTAATTCCTTGTTGCGACCGATTGCGCAAGCCTTAGCCTTCTTCTGTCGTGTTTTGTCAGAGTTGTGGACTGGTGAAGACGCAGAGTTTAGTTAGACTGATTGTCAGAAAGTTAATTGGTCGATGACGAGGCGCTTGATTGTTTGGGGGAGGATTAGGAAAGGGCTTTTCTAGGATTAGGGAGGATTTTTGTGGCTGTGGAAGCTTTTGATGAAGTATTGGGAAAATGTGTTGTAAGTTTCAAAGGATCTTACAGGATTTTATTTTTTTTATTACGTTACCAATTACGTAGCTTTTTTGAGTTCTCATACTTTTAGTTTGTATTATATTAGGTTGGGGAAAAAGGAATCCATTATATATATACAGTCAAAAAAATTATGGATTTATTTTTCCCCAATCTAATATATATTAAAAGGGAAATTTATTTTTTCTCGATCGAAAATATCAATTTTTTGGTATTTATTTAATAAACAAAATTGTAAACTTAATCAATCTAAACCATTGCCAATTTTTTTAATATATGTTTATTAAGTAACACAATTTTTTCGGTTGATTTCATTCAAATATAAGTTGGAATATACCGCGGAATAAAATTAAACCGCGAAATTGCGATTGACATATCTGCTCTTTAATTCATATAAAATAAAAAATTCCAATGTGGTTTTATTTTATGCAAAGTTTCAGATTGATTAAGTTTACAGTTTTGTTTATTGAAAAAATATAAAAAAATTAATATTTTCGACCAAGAAACAAGAAATTCCTCCCTTAAAATTAAATATCTATGCGACCTACACTCTACAATATTGAGTTGAATCAGAAACAAGTTCTAATATTTGAAGTATAGTGCAATTATTCAATGCACCAATTAGTTTACACTAATCATTACTAGAAAATTATTTAAGTCTCAATACTCAACACATTTAAAATTTATTTTAATTAAATAATCTATCTGGTCATTTCTTATTTTAAAGGTTTTCAGCAGTATTTAAAACCCCTATACTGCACAGCTTTCAACATGTTAATTACCAAAATTTCTATCTAAATTTCTTCAGAACACAAAATAAATTTATTTCGAAGCAAAATTGTATCCAAATAATATTAAAAATTTTTTAAAATCTCTTAAAACTAAAATGGAGCAATGAAATATATAATCTAATTTATCTAAAAAATCTTCAAAAACATCATTTGAAACAATTTAAACAATTTAAGCAGAGGAATTCAAGAAGAAATTTTTCAAAAAGTCTGTTACTGTTTGTCTATTATAAAAATTACTTCGAGGATCTCAAAAAAAGCCACTCGCCACACCCTCCACCCAAAACCACCATTTGGGTCTTCCCATCCACCATCCAGGCACAATTAGGGAAAAAAGGAGCCATTGAGAACGTGTTCACAGATTTCCCTGAGCGCAGAAGGTTCACCTGAGGGTCGAACAGGAAGCCCGATGAACCATGAACGATTCCAGGACGCGTCTCCACCGAACGGTTATAAAAGACACCGTGAAAAACAATTTATTAGCCATTGTGGGAACAATGTCAATTTGTTGAGGCCCCAGTGTCTCCCTTGCCCTGCCTCTTCAAGGGCTGCGACTCACCCTCCGCTCGAACACTAGAGGCACGAGGGGGTCACGAGGGAGAAAGGTAATCCACGGTCATTCCTCGGCTGCATCGGCCCCGTGTATCGATCACTTTCTATTCGATTTTATGCGATTAGCCACGGTGCATGCATCGCCATTCGGAAACGAAGGTAGATATGGGGGGAAAAGTCCCTTTTAGCCGGTGGCGGCATCGCAACTTTCGGATTCATGACGCTTTCCTTCGTCACGTCGATCAAGCTCGTCGGGCAACAGAGAAGGGCTGGGCGAAAAAAAAACGCGACGCATCGAGGGGGAACAATGGTTCCTTCCGTTTCATTTTTTTAGTGCACCGATGGGGTGTAATTTGAGGGTTGCTGAATACGGAGGACTCCATGTTTACCTGCTCGCCTCTGTCGCTAATTTTAAATTGAAAAAAAGAAGTTCGCCTCAACACTACAAATACGAAGGTTTAAAAAATCCTAAATCAAATCATGGAAAATTAAAAAATTTCAGATCAATTTCAACTAGGGCTATTGATTATGAAATACCCGGGTACCCGGGTACCCAAGTGAGATACCCGGGTATACCAAAATTATCCGTACTACCCGGGTATCTCACGGGTACCCGAACACATGAGATAGACAAGAATCTCATGCCGAATTAAGCCGAATTGAACCGAATTCAACCGATAGGTTTTCGGTACGTATTTGTGGCTTTAAAACTAAAAAAAAATTTAAGAATGAAATGAATTCTGTACCTAACCCCTAACCCTGACCACTTTGCATTCGAATCGCTGATCATTGTTTCATTACTAGATCTTGAGGGTTGCGACTCTCTTCTGCAATTTTAAATCCACAAACCCTCGCGAAGCAAGTTCTAACTAGGGCTATTGATTATGAGATACCCGGGTATCGGGGTATACCAAAATTACCCGCACTACCCGGGTATCTCACGTGTACCCGAACACATGAGATAGACAAGAATCTCATGCCGAATTAAGCCGAATTGAACCGAACTCAGCCGATAGTTTTTCGGTATGTGTTTCTGGATTTTAAAGTAGAGCGAGAGAGAGAGAGAAAGAGAGAGGGCGAGGGAGAGGGAGAGAGAGAACTCATTTTCAACATAACCACGGTCCATTAAATTCAATTTTCATCATATATACAGAATTGATTTCATTCTGAAATTTTTTAAAATTTTTAAAACCACAAATACGTACCGAAAAACTATCGGCTCAATTCGGTTCAACTCGGCTTAATTCGGCATGAGATTCTTGTCTATCTCATGCGTTCGGGTACCCGTGAGATACCCGGGTAGTACGGGTAATTTTGGTATACCCGGGTATCTCACGAGTACCCGGGTACTCGGGTATCTTACCCGGTTCACTTGAAATCTCGAGCCCTAATTTCAACACGTCATCGACTATGCTTTTAACTTCTAAGGTACATCAAATAATTTTTTGAGAAATTCATTGTGCTTCCTGCACTCGCCGAATTCATCCCGAGATCCGCGAAGGATCCTCGCGAACCTCCTCAAGGTTCCCATCTCCGATCGCGAGCACAGAGAAACCTGCCGAAGAGGGGCGGACAAAACGCGAAGAAAGAAGCGAGACAGGGCACGGTTACTAATCCGATTGCTTGTAACTCGAACATTATGGATATCGTTGTTTGTACAGCCGCCTGCTGGCTGCCGCGAGAGGCGACAAGGAGGAGAGGAAGAGGCTGCCTCCGCGGATCGATGCATTTATGCATGACGCGCGCGCGCGCGCGCGCGGTGGATCGAGCAATAATATTTTTCTTCTCCTTTCGGCTTTGCGCGCCCCGTACACGCTCCTCTGCCGCTAAGAAGCGCGCCGTACAAAACCTGGACACAATGCGACCGTGTACAAATAGAACACTGCGTTGTGCAAATAGAAAGCGAGACTCGGAGAGGAACACGACTGGGGGGGGAGGCTTGTTTTTTAAGTGGATGCGGAGCGAGATCCTAGGATCTCTAGGAACTCGGTGAGGGTTCGGTACTTGAATACTTTTGGACATCGAGAGGTGTGAATTTGTCGGAGTCGATCTCTCAGTTCGATTGGGGGTAATTTTTAAGGGAATCAGGAAATCGATAGGAGTTGAATTCATGAGGACAGGTTAACTAGAAAACAAATAGGTGAAGAATTGATTTTTTGGATTTGGAATAAGGTAAATGTCCCAGTGGTTGGACTTTTAAGACAATGTTCCTGTTATTAAAATTTTCTACAGTTTCAAACAATGTAAATTAATATGAATGTTTGTTCAATCGCTAGATTGAGTTTTCTTCTTTCAGAAACTTGGTTATAGAATATCGTTTATGTAAAAGAAAGATATAAAAATCTATGTTTATAAAAGCGTTCATTTGTCCCAGTTATTGGACAGAATTCACGGTATGTCTGTCCCAGTGCTTAGACAGAAGATTAAATTTTAGAAAAATCATTGGTATAAAAATAATTAACAATTCTTATGTTGTACAACTTTAAAAAGTTTGACAATATATACAAAAATAATATAATTTTTAAATAAAAGCTTAGTAAATAACCGAATAACCTAAAATATTTGAGCGCGCTTACGTATGCACGCACACATTCGCAATTGTAACAGTAAATAAAGGACAATTTTTGTTTAATTTGAGCTCATTAATTATTTCATTGAATAGATATTAAAATATATATTTATAATAAATGAAAATTACAATGTATTAGAAGTTTCTTCAATTATTTTATTCTTTTTGTCCTTCGATGTTGATATATTTAAAAATTTTCTGTTTACTGGCAGTTCTTAACGACATGCCTTTTTTAACAGCTTCAACAGCACTCTCCACGTCTTTTGGTGTATAAGACTTTCTGTTTCTGTTTTCCTTTGGCATGATTTATTAAAAATCAAATTTTTTATTATGAATATAGGTTATATTATCAACAAATATAGATTTCTTTTAAAAAATCTAAAATTGACAAATAAAGTCGACGAATTGAGGATAATAATTGACGAATAAAGTATCTAGAAACAATTAAGCACTGGGCCAAGCCGATACATGTTTGCTGTAGTCACTGGACAGATTGTCCAATAACTAGGCTAGCGGCGATTTCATGTACTAGTGTATAGACACGTTAGTTTTTAAATTAAACAAAACAAAAATGACTTAAAAATATATGGTTATCAATTAAACAGACTTTAATAAGTCTGAAAAGCCTTTACTTGATGTAGAAGCATAACCAAAGTATTAATTGTGAACTTAACAAAGACGCTCTGAGTCTTAGTCGAACGGTTAGTAGGCTCTTCATAATGCATTAAATTCATGATTGCTAGGTAATAATATTTCTTTTTCAAATATATATCATGTGTTTCTGATCAGTTGCAATGATTTTTAGTACAAGAAATAACTCAGGATAATAATTTTATTTCCTCAACTTCGTCAACATTGTTTTTACTTTAATATTAATAAAAATTCATGACAGTGTCCAATTACTAGGACATGTCCAGCCACTGGGACATTTACCTTACTGTGATCCTAGGATTTCTAAGAAATCAAAGAGTTTGGTATCTAAATTCTTTCGGACTTCTAGAGGTTTAAATTTCTTTGACAATGAATCAATTTTTTTATTTGGTTAGGAATAATTTTTTAGAGAATTATGAAATCGATAAGAGTCGGATTCATGACAATACTTTAACTAGAAAACAAATAGATGGAGAATTGATTTTTATCCTAGGATTTCTAGGAACTCAGAAAGTTTGATACTGAAATTCTTTTGGACATCAAGAGGTGCGAATTTCTTCGTTTATGACTTAATTTTTTCTTCAGTTGAGAGTCAGATTCTGATGTAATCAAGGACTTGATAGGATTTGAATTCTCAAGAAATGTCAGCTTTGAAAGAGAAGAATTAGAAGCTGATTTTAAAACCAAAATGGAATAGGAAAACTCTGGGATTCGAGAGATTCAATATAAAATCTTACTTGATCCCAGGAAAATTGATGAAACACTGCGAATACTTCGATCAACTTCATCATCTGATCGAACATATAATTAAAGCAACTAAAAAGTAGATGACTCCAACAATTATAAAGAACCCATCATCCAAAAAGAAAATACCAATTTTCGCTATGAATCCTTCCATCAAAGTAGCTAGATTGCAATATTGAAATGATCCAAAAAAGATCCACATGATCATCGAGAGAAACCCTCGAATCTCCCTTTCTCCGCGACCGACGCACCCAGAGGTGGCGAAACCGGACGTAAAGTCCGAAATCAGCGTGTCGGTCCTAGGACACATAGCTGTCCGCGAGATAATGGTTGGATGGGGGAAAGAAGAAAGTCTGACTGGAGAGACACAGAGGGATGTATTAACAGGGATGCGGCGGAAAGGGAGAAAGAAAATAGCAGGTCGAGTCTCTTCTCGGCTCGAGGAGGAAGACAAAGGGGGAGCAGAGAATTAAAAGTATCGTGGACAAAGCCGCGGGACAAGACGCGGGAGCTCATTTGGTGTCTCCTGGTGAATGGGCGTTCATTATGATGCCTCCCGGACTAACAATCGGGTTCATTTTGTCTCTCCTGCTCGTGGCAACAATGCTGTGGGTGGAAGAGGTGAAGGTTGCTCCGGTGGAGGAGTCCGTGGAGTCCGGGGGGTGGAGGGGGAGGGGGGGTAGGACGAAAGGGAAGGCACACCGCTCTGGTGCGCTGCCTATACCCGTACCGCCATCTTGACTCGGCCGCGATGTTCTTTTGTCGACTTCCAAAGCAGCCCCGGGGAAGAAAAAGACGGGCAGCTTGGCGGCCAGGAAAAGGGAGGAAGTCGCGGCGACGGGGAAGAAAGAGGCGAGTCGATTCCGAACGATGGAAGAGCACGCGGTGGCGGCGACGGTGGTTGCGGGAAGAGAGAAACGAGTGAAGTGGAAAACTGCTGGCAGGAGGAGGGAGGTTGGTGGTGGAGGAGGAGGAGGAAGCAAAGAAGTCGATGCCAGCGAAAGAAAGAGGGAGAAAAAGAATTTGGAGTCTGAAAGGAGGAAGGGGGGGACAAAGGTAGAATGGAAATACAAATCGAGGAAGCAGAATAGGCAAGAAGTCGAGGAACAAACGCGGAGAATGGACAAAAAGTGAAGAGTGGAGACGTAGAACGGGTTGGAACACTGTCGCCGGTTCCGCCTTTGTTCCTTTCTACTAATCGACCTGAATTTTTCAACGCACCGGATGTAGAACGGGCACAAAGCTCGCTAACAATCCTTTCGCGTATTCCTGTTTCGACTGTCGGAGTCTAAGATGGCCGTTTTGATAAAGGTTGTAAAAAATGGTGTAGACTTAACACGATCCACGGGATCCGAGATAAAAAGTTGCTGTGCCAATAATGAATTCTTCACGATTCAATTCTGAAGACGGATTTGGTCATTTTGTGGATCCATGAGACGCAAGCTTTTTTTTCTTCGTGGATTGTGGGACCAACATGGCGGACACGGACCACGCGCAAGCACAATCACTTGCCACGAGTCCTCAGGCCACGTTGGGCGGTCGGTACTCTCCCTTTTTCTTTTTGTTTTCGCCAACTCTGCCGTCCAATCGGAGCCTCGACTGAAACTGGCTCCCTGGATCTCGCTCCTCTTTACCGAGAGACAAAAACTGTCTTTCCGGAGGCGCTCGTTCGAAACAGAATGGTGGACACCTGATCCGATATGCCTGGTGAAAAAATCCGTATTGCTTCGTCATGTCGATTTTAATTCCGCTAATTAGTATCCTTGGAAACGCTTTGGATTCCCCTCTGAGATAATTTAATCTTTTCTCCAGACATTAAAAACACTAACCTCCAGGTTAAAAAAAGTTTTGCAAGTCCAAATTCGCTTCGCTCGAAACATTCCCTACACTGAAAAAAATAATGGAGGAAAAATTACTACATTGCGTAGTATGTATGTATTCAATATTTACTAGGCCTAAACCCAGATGGCGTTCAGGGAGTTTCCCATCTGCCCAATACAAAAATTGTCCATTCATTGCGTAGTAAAGAAACGGGATATAGTGAAATGCATTCCTTTCTACCACATTAAAAGGAAAAATTAGCACATGTGTTTCAAAATTTAATAGACCAGTGTAGTACAATTTTCGGAAGGCTGTGATACACAGCGACATCTACGCTTCGGAAAGAAGTGGCGTCTCGTGACATAACCTCAATTTGCTTAGAGTTTAGCATTGTCTTTTCAATGCCTTTCAATGACTATCGCATAAACGTCCGAAAAATGATATAGTTAATATTGGCAAAACTTATTTTCTGACGTAGGTATTTGTTACGGGCCATTAGCAGTTACTGAGCATAGGCCTAGTTTTGTAGGGCTTCCGCTAGAGTGTTCTCGTAATAATCGTCTTTCTCGCTAGTACTTGATCCTAGCCCTGTTCATATACAGGGTGCGTCAAAAGTATGGAAACGGTCAAATGTTTCGAAAATGGAACATTTTTGAGAAAAATGTTTTAGAGCAATGTTTTAGGGGTTTAAAAATTCTATTGAACGATCGTATCCATTTGACCTTCAGAGAAACGGTCAAGGTCACATCAAGGTCAACATGATTTTTTTAAATGGAACACCCCATTTTTGATCATGCAATGTTAAAGCTGACGATGAGGCATTTTCAAAACACTAGCTGGCGATCTATTTCTGTTGAGAATTGCTTAAGTTCCGAGGGTTGAGAATGAAGAAATAGACTCTCGCTTGTGTACAATGATCATTACAGTGTTTGCCACATGACTCGACCGAATTTGCATCTCAAAGATGTTACTGCACATGCGCTAGAAATACCATCGAAATCCGATTTTACTACTACTACCCAACGACATTAATTCTAACATAAACGACATAATACTAACAATAAGCCTGACAGTCTCGATACATTTAAAGCTCAGTGCTCAGGCAATTTTCAACAGAAATAGGTCATCAGCTAGTGTTTTGAAAAGGCCTAATCATCAGCTTTAACACTGCATGATCAAAAATGGCATGTTCTATTTAAAAAGATCATGTTGACCTTGATATGACCTTGATCATTCCTCTGAAGGTCAAAGGGATACGACCGTTCAATAGAATTCTTAAAACCCTAAAACATTATTCTAAAACATTTTTCTCAAAAATATTCCGTTTTCGAAATATTTGACCATTTCCATACTTTTGGCGCACCCTGTATAAGCCGAGTTCGGAAATAATCTTCCACAGCTCAAGCGCGGATCCGTCAGCATAGGTCTACTGAGATAATGAAGTACGTCTTCGTTGATCGGATGATCCAAAACGAAAATCGCCGTAGCCCGCTTCTCTTCTTTCATCCCAAAGTTTTCCTTCTCCAGTTGTCAACTCTTTGTATAACCTATCCTATAATAATTCTCTTACCGATCCTATACCTCGCCTTCCCCGTCGCCAAGTGTTATACCCTTCAGTATTTCCGCAAAGAAAAACTTTTTTTTAGTTTGGGCGAAAGTTCCAATTTTGCTACATTCGTGTAGTAAAAATCAGCCCACGAGGTTGTAGTTTTTACCAAATCTTCAGAACCAAATATTACTACACCGATGTAGTAAAAACCTGAAGCGTAGAAATCCCAGAACTTCAACGAGGAATTCTCCCCTAAAGTTGTCCTTTCCGACGCCTATCAAAGATTTACGAGCCGCTCGAGCCCAAAGAAAATCCCCAACCAGAAGACAGTGTGTCGCAAAGCTCTGGCAACTGGCCTCGCGACGTTTCCTTCGGAGGCAGAAGCATCTGGTCGACGCTCATCGCCATTTTTCTCTCTGTTCTATCCGCAGATTTGTTCAATGGAGCGACAATGCGCGCGGCCGGTGGTCAATTTGTTTGAATGGACAACGACAGGCCGGGACGGCGCGCACAATGGCCGGCGTTAGCTGTCACGGGCATAAATCAATTTCCAGAAAACGGCTCGAAGGTGGCACGTTGCGTTGGGAACGCGGTTTTCGCAGTTCACGTGCGCGTTTCGACACCCTCTCCCCCTGCCAACCCCCTCTGCACCGCGCAACCCTCCGGGAAATATACGATTCACGCTTGGACGCACTCGCGACGCGGAGCCTCGCTGAATTTCGTCGGGGATCGTTTGCGCTTTTTTTACTGTTTCGCGAGGGGGTGCGCGATCGACGAACAGCGGAGTTGTTTCAAAAATCTGTTTGAAACCGGAGAATTCCTTTAATATTCGGAATAATTAATTGCTTCGGAAGTAATAAAATAATGTTAAAATATTAGATTTCTAGGGAAAAAGCGGAACCAACAAATTTCGTAACAAAGGAAGATTGGAAGCACAGACTTCTAAATAATTGCAATCCCAAAATTTGAAGTTTCCCGGCAATAATTCGCCACGGTCGTCTAAATTCGGTGTTTCCGCGAAAAATATTCGGACGGTTCTCTAATAAATCCGCGGGTTAAGGGGTCTTCCCACTGTGAACCTCTGAAAAATTGCCTTCTTTTGGGAATTTTTTTGTACTAAACGAAGTGTCCAATCTAAATAAAGTTTTTCCTACTGATTAATACACTTATTGAGAGTACAAACAAATTTTTTTTGCAATTTATAATAGTTTATTTAACTATATATATCGCACTGAATTGAGCGCCTCAAGAAAACGATGTAGTGCTGGCGTAGATGATTGCAAAAAAATGATTTGATTAATCAGTCTCAAATTTTTACACATTATTCAACACATCAGTGGCTATCGCAGGGACCACGGAAACTTTGTTTTATTAACAATTTCATACTTTTTACAATGACAAATGACTAAAAATTCATCGAATTTCGGACCTTAAACATTCAAACTTCCGTCATTTGGTTAATTTTTTATCAATTAAAGTAATTTTTGTTCCAACGATAACGACATCCGTGACGACTAATAACCATTTTGAATTTTTGTATTCAGATGCGTCGTTCTTCTGGAATCATCTACGCCAGCACTACATCGTTTTCTTGAGGCGCTCAATTCAGTGCGATATATATAATTAAATAAACTATTATAAATTGCAAAAAAAATTTGTTTGTACTCTCAATAAGTGTATTAATCAGTAGGAAAAACTTTATTTAGATTGGACATTTCGTTTAGTACAAAAAAATTCCCAAAGAAAGGCAATTTTTCAGAGGTTCACAGTGGGAAGTCCCCTTAAGAGAGAGCCGTGCGAGGAAAAAAAAAGTTGAAAGCGAAAGTGTGGAGAACAGTGATCAAAATTTCGCGCGGTCGGTGTTAATTAGTGAACGAACCTCGGCGCGAAATCCCACGGGAATCTGCGTGGAGCGTTTCGACCGTGAACGCGGAAAAAAACATTTTCGGAGGGATCCGCGGCGTTGGACGGTCGAGTTGTTTCTGCGTTTTTTCGAATCGTCCGTGTAATATTTTTGCGACGCGTTCGAACGCGCACTTCCAGTTCGTTTAGCTCCTCGTCGCGCTCCAAACGACGCACCATTGTCCCGGACGGCGTGTAATGAAATTCAATTAATATAACGAGCCAATTAAGCGAGTCGACACACTGACACGATGATCACCCCCGCCGCTCCTCCCCCACCCGAAGCCATTTTGAAAAAACCGCACTCGAGTTCCAATCGGCGATCGTTGGCAGTGGCCGCCCCTTTGATTCGCGCGATTTGTAAACGCGCTCGACCCGTTATATCGAAAGCTGCCGCGATTGTGGTATCACAATTAGTTCGCGAATAACTGCCGCGAATTCTGATTGGATTTTTGTTTCTCCCCACCCCCGATGAAAGGGACTCCCCCACGGTTCGATGAAAAGCAGTTGCGCGATCGGTTTTACATCATTGTTTCAATTCTGTCGCTCCCTTTTCGTGCCTTTTCCCTATTGTTGTAATGTGGAATCGATCGTGAACAGTGTTTTCATTGTGGAACGTGAAAGGGGGACGTTATTGTCGAGATTTTTTATGGCCAAGTTCGCTCGCTGCGGATTTCGAAATGGAAAAGTTGTGCGAATCTCTGAATGTTTGTTTGAAACGGACGACGAAACTTCCTTATCCACTGTCGGATAAATAGATTCAAATATACTAGCAATCGATAATGTCGACAACAATAGGGGATGGTAAAGCAGATGGCTGTACTTCCGAAAACCTGACAAACCGGATTTAGCTGAAACTTTGCAAATAGCTTCATTTTGCATAAAAACAATGTTTGCGAGAAGGATTTTCGGCGACTAGAAGTTTAAGACCCAAAAAATGCGAAAAATGTTTGTTACCATTTTAGTGTCACTCCCTGTAATTTTGAAAGTTTCTATGCTTCGATTTATCCAAAATTCTGGAAATAGGTTCCTTTTAGATAATAATAGTATTTATGAGAAGGATGTTCGGCAATTCGGAAGTTAAGACTCAAAATTTTGCCCAAAACGTTTTACTGCTGTACTATCACTGCTGCGTTATCGACACAACGAACAATAAGATTATACCGTGATTATAGTGCTCAATATAAAACCACAGAAAAAAGAGAGCAATTGGAAAAGAAGCTTGGGGCGAAAAGGGAGATCAGGATTAGGTCGGG
Organism: Perdita meconis; assembly: GCA_030770465.2. Taxonomy (NCBI): domain Eukaryota; kingdom Metazoa; phylum Arthropoda; class Insecta; order Hymenoptera; family Andrenidae; genus Perdita; species Perdita meconis. The sequence goes on from JASKOS020000001.1 coordinate 8,557,671, forward strand.
GGCTAGAAAGGAAATAAAAAAAAAAAAATTCGAAAAGAAGATTCAAAATTTTAAACTTCTAGTCGCCGAAAATCCTTCTCGCAAACATTGTTTTTATGCAAAATGAAGCTATTTGCAAAATTTCAGCTAAATCCGGTTTGTCAGGTTTTCGGAAGTTTAGCCAAGCAGATTCCCGTAGATAAGAAAAGAATTCACTTATCGTATTATCGATAAATTATCGTCCATGGGTAAAGCAGAGAGTTTTCTGTTGATAGCAAAGATTTCTGACAGAAATCTTCACTGCTTCGAGCGTCAAGGAAGAACTCCAAAGGGTGGAAATAGTTGTCCATGCTAGAGCGAATGTTTAAGGATAAAAGAAGACCCGACTGGGGCTTTGAAAGGAACGAAGGGTTGACCATTGGCTGGACAATGGAGGCAAACAGGATTTAGGGATTTGGATGATACGTATCGCACTTGGTAGACTGAAAGTGGATCATATTAGCTCGGGGATGGAAAAAAAGGAGCGTCCACCCTATTCTTACCCTCTCTTTGAATAAACTCTCAGCTGAAGAAAAAATCTTCTACGCTACAAAAGAAAACTCCAGCCATCAATTTTACCTGAACAATCTCGGAAAAAGCTTTTGATTAAAATTGAAAGATTGTAGCCGCTTTCGAGAAACCGGTTTAGGATTCTAAACGAGGAAAGCAACCATCGCGAGGGGAAAGCATGGCGTCGTAAACGACTGTCTGGTAATTTCTAAACGTCTCGCCGTTAGATAGTGACTCTAATGTTCCTGCATGGTATCAGCCGATTTGCTTCATTTCCGCGACCACGATCGCAAGGAACATTTACGTAGCAGTCCGTTTCTCCCGTTCGACGCTGCTTTATCTGTCCCCGCGACCCTCTTCTCTTTCTTCTCGCCCTGTGTACACCTTCCTCCCTTTTTTCTTCGAGATAAAACTCGATTCACACGGCTCCCAACACCCTAAGAACCTAAAATTCAATTTTCTTTTATTCTAAGACTCTCTTTCTTTAATAAAAAAAAAAATGATGGTTCGTCCTGTTCTTCGAGTAGCTTCACTTATTGAACGACCCAAGAATATTCTAGTACTATCGCTCGGAAAATAAAAGGAGATTCGATTTAAATTTTCCCGTCATTATCCACCCCGTTTCCATTATTTCCCTCCACAGCTTCATCGCTCCGCGTATTTGCGTTCCTCTGTCGATTCGTCGAATCTCCGGGCAAATCTTCTTATTACCTCATACGATTCTCTCTCATCGGGATCCATGCCTCTCTCCATTCTTCCTGGGAGAATAAAACGCGCTCCTTTGCGCCGCGGTAAGCCGTCGGCGTTATCCGCAGGGACTTCCTTCTTCCCCGGATACGGGGAGACAATTTTATATTATTGCGCTTTATATATATATACACCGTGGCGAGGCAGACCCCGTGAAAATTGGCTCTTCTGAAGATTATCGTATTATCTGGCGTACAAGCGTCTGTAGCAATCAGAGCGTCGCGGCGAACCACATTACTTGGGAGTTCATTTACATTCTCAACGTTTCTTTTAATCCTTTTGTGTTCCCCGATTTTTATACGCAACCTTTATTACCCTCTAAACTTGTAAAATTCTACACACCGTAGAAAACAAATGTTGCTTCATTTTTTTCCCCGTAGAATTCGTTTTGGAGTCCCTTGAAATCCATTAAAAATGCTTGTGCACTGAGAGAAAAAATGACAGAAATTTTACTACATTTTCTACTAAAACGGCAGGATTGGTGAAAGTGGTTTTTACTACACCAGTGTAGTAATATTTGGTTCTGAAGACTTGGTATTTGGTAAAAACTACAACCTCGTGTGCTGATTCTTACTGTACGAATGTAACAAAATTGGAACTTTCGCTCAAACTAAAAAGTTTTTCTTTATGGAAATACTGAGGGGGTGTATGCTTGGCGACGGGGAAGGCGAGGTATAGGATAGATAAGAGAATTATTATTGGTTGCACAAAGTGTTGACGACTGGAGGAGGAAAACTTTGGGATGGAAAAAGAGAAGCGGGCTACGGCGATTTTCGTTTTGGACCATCGGATCAACGAAGACTTGCTTCATTTATCTTTTTTTTTTTTTTTAACATATTTATTGCACTTTGTAAAAAATATATACATTATATATGTAGTTAACTAAATATACAATGTTCTATACGCTTAAACTTAACGATCTAGTACCTACTTACATAATAAGCTTAACCTAGAGATATGATTATATGTATTTAATATACCCGCTTACGATTACGCTTTAATATTCTGCTCTGGTTGATTTATTATATAAATGATAGTGACTATGGTACAGGAAAACATTGTATGTAGCTAGAAAACCTGCCTATAAAAATTTATAGCTTCATTTATCTGAGTAGTCCTATGTTGACGGACCCGCGCTTGAGATGTGGAGGATTATTTCGTAACTCGTCTTATATATAAACAGGGCTAGGATCAAGTACTAGCGAGAAAGACGGTTATTACGAGACACTCTAGCGGAAGCCCTATGAAACTAGGGGCCTATGCTCAGTAACTGCTAACGGCCCGTAACAAATACCTATGTCAGAAAATAAGTTTTTCCAATATTAACTATACCATTTTTTGGACGTTTATGCGATATTCATTGAAAGGCATTGAAAAGGCAATGCTAAAATCCAAGCAAATTGAGGTTATGTCACAAGACGCCACTTCTTTCCGAAGCGTAGATGTCGCTGTGTATCACAGCCTTCCGTAAATTTTACTACACTGGTCTATTAAATTTTGAAACACATGTGCTAATTTTTTCTTTTAATCATGGACCTGAAGGACGGAGCATAAAGTAGACTTGTCGGCGAGGGACGTGTGAATTTAAGGGGGGCCCCCCGGCCGCCATTAGTTGGGCCACTGATGGCGTCATCCATGCCATATTATGGGAACTTTTAATTATTTGAACGCTGTAGAAGTCACCAGCCGGTAACTTAGACACATTATATCTAATATTTATAATAAATACATTTTCAATAAATTTTAATCCTAATAAGAAGAGTAATGAAATAGTACAATCGTCTTATAAAAATATTGTTACAGATACATTTGTATATTCTTTAATTGTATTATGAATACATTACATACATTATAGTTATACATATGTACGTATTTGTAGTTATAGGTTACATGCATCAATAAAAGCAACATAAATGCATAATTAAATGTAAATAATTATTGTCAAATTTTATAATTTCACAAAAATGGCCGTAATGGCGTTCTAAGCTACGTGCAAGCCACGCGCTTTTAATTCTACACTCAACTGTAGAGTGCACCACTAGTGGCCCAACTAATGGTGGCTGAGAGCTGATTCCCCTTCCGTCTTTCGTCACAACCCCGCAAGACAATGCTCCGTCCTTCAGGTCCATGCTTTTTTTTTTTTATTATTATTAAGCAATTTTAATTTCCGTGAGGAAATTATTTTGCAATACAGGCATCTTTACATGTTGTTTGCTATCAGTAAGTGTTACAATATTTTCTTAAATGTTTAGTTTGCATTTTTTTAAAAACAAATGTATGGTTTTACATAAGCGTACAGTAGGTTTGTAAAATAATGTGTTACAGGACATTGGAAGGGAGTAGTTCATCTTCTGTAGTTGCTTTATAAATTGTGATCTTTGTTCATAATACAGGGTGTAACAAAAATGTTGCAGTTCCTTGAATGGGGTGATTTCTGAGGTGATTTTGAACAACTTTTTCCTTAGCGGAAATGTTAGGTGAGGCTTTGTTAACGAGTTATTAATGAAAAACATCGACCAATCGGGGAGCGTGTACAGCGGATTAATGATGACGCGGACGATGGCGGGCCAATACTACTCACAGCCGGAGCCCGCGCTGATATTCATCCACTGTACTCGCGCCCTAATTGGTCGGTGTTTTTCGTTAATAACTCGTTAACAAAGCCCCACCTATCATTTTCGCTAAGGAAAAAGTTGTTTAAAATCACCTCAGGAATCACCCCTTTGAAGGAACTGCAACATTTTTGTTACACCCTGTATACAGGACATTGCCATAATATATGATTTATGTCCTGTATTTCATGTCCACATTGACATCTTGAATTATTAGTTATACCAATTCGAGCTAGTGAAAATGAAAGGCTATAATGGTCGGTCCATGCTTTTAATGTGGTAGGAAGGAACGCATTTCACTATATCCTGTTTCTTTACTACGCAATGTAGTAATTTTTCCTCCATTATTTTTCTCAGTGTGAGTGCTATAGAGAAGGATTAAATAAATTTCTCTCCTAAATAGACACGGCGAAGTGGTTGGCAATTACGGGGAAGGGATTATTGCGGAGATTTATGTCGACTCGAGGGATGAAAGCGTGCGTGGATCCAAGAAATCGTTTAACAATCCGCGAAACGGTCTCTCGCAATTAAATTCGAAGAACGCGCGAAAGCGAACGTCTACGACAGCTCCATTTCCGTTATCCTCGTGAGACCTTAACTTACGATAATGCCGTACGCGCTTAAATATGGGAGCCAGTCTTATCTCGATCTACGGCGAGCGATAATTGCATCTGGAGCTCCGGAGAGTTTCATGAAAGTTTCATTATTTTCTATCACTTCTCCTAGAGAATTCTATTCTTCGTTCACGATTAAAATAACCCGAAACGTCCTAAAGGATAATCGATGTTACGTCGTCGAGAGTATACAACCCTTCCAGCCAGCGCGTATCAACCTCTCGAAATCGAATTATCAGCATCTTCGACTATTAGGACTTCATTAACCCGCCCTCGAATGCGCTATTCATCGGGGCTAATAGTTTCAAATAGCCGGCCTCTTCGATTCGTCGACCGAAGGCATTGTTGATCGCGGGCAACCGGCAACGCGGCTCTGAATACCCGCAAACGAGGAGGATCTTTAATATTAGTTAGTAGAATCGGAAGGTAAACAATCGTTCTAACAACCGTCGCTCGAGCCGCGATCACGATCGAGTTCCCTGGGCGCTATGAAAAGGCGAGGGAACGCTTCGTAGCCGTCTTCCTGTCAGCACTATTCGTTATCCTTCGTCAGTACTAGCGCGTTTTAACCCGTTCACAATACCGTGGGGGGTGCAAATGCACGCGATGAACCTTTCACGATTCAGGGCCTTGAGACGCTTGAACCCGATTCAAAATTATTCTATACTGTGGGAAACTAAAGAACGACTTGGTTACAAGTCATGCTTGCGGCCAGTTCATACAAGTTTTTATTGTTTGAAAGAAACGACTTTGAAAATAATTCTAAAGAATTACTATTTCGATTTTCTTTTTTTTTATATTTGATAGAAAAATTTGGAATTGAATTTGGAGTAAATTCAGTGCAGCGGTTAATTTGTTTGAAGGAAAAATTGGCTGCAGTTAATTTGGAAAGAGGTGATTACAATAGATTTTATTTTCTACGGATGATTGGTTTTTGTGCGACGATCGAAATCGAGGAAATAACGACTCCGTTCACGGCGAATCGTCTTTTGCCACGGTTCTTTTTATAAGAAAGAAAGACAAGCTGCCGGTACGTTTATCTCTCCCACAGAAGGACTCGCGATAACGTTTTACTTATCGGCACTTCCGCAAATCGATTACACAAGGCCAAGGTAGAGGAACGACGGCGGAAGACATCTCGGCAGTTTCTACGTGACCGCCAGATATTTTCCTTCGTCGATCCTGATCCCGAATTTTGAGTAACATTTCTAAATTATTGAGCCCTGAAATAACTATACCAAAATTCATTTAAGCTCCTATCTAATCTTCAAACAAAATTTTTCACTGCTAGATTATTAAACTTAAATCGATATTACCATCGAGGACCCAAATTCTGATCAGTTAAGAATAACTATCATGATTTTTCTAACGTGTAAATGTAAAAATTAATCTAATCTCATGATTTGTGGGATATTTAACAATCTGCAAAAATAATAATAATTAAATTACAATCTAAGTTCTAAAGTCAAAAAAAGAAGGAAGAATTCCTAATCATCTAAATTATGTCTAATATTAATTATCAAATTATACTTAAAATAAAAAACTATTAGTAAGTGTTTGGGATCCATTTTTAGCATGATAATTTATTGTATGATAGTTATATACTAATTGTAAACTGATCAGGAATGAATTATACTCCCTCATTAATTATTCAATTAAAAACACGTATATTTTTTATATCTCCTTTATTTATTACAAACAAAGCACACAAATTTAAAACATGTACTATTTATATATTAATTCAAAAGTAGAAAAGATTACAAATTCTATTAGACGAAGTTTAGTGATCCAGGATTAAAGTGCATTCGTGTAACAAGCTAAAAACATTAAAGGAAGAAATTTCGTATAATTTCTGTACACTGTAATTTTGTTTCGAGAGCGTGCAACTCCGTATAGCAGCACGAAGTTAATTTCAATTTTATTGTCCCGCGGTTGACCGAGGAAGGGGCGCGAATGTAAATTACACCGTCATATTTTTGGGGATCGTAAGTCCTTTTTTACGCGGCCAGTCAGAAGGAAAGGGCTGATCGAATCGATAATTGGAAAAAAGGACCGTTGTCACGACAAACCAGTCACAGACACCCCCTTTACAGTATACGTATAATATGTACAGGGTCATGCAGATAAAAGGCTTATTCATACCCCAGCCGAAAGATTTCCCTCGAACAATGGCTTCAGAATGCGCGTGTGCGCCTCTACGGCGGTGATAGGGGAAACTATTTAATTGACTAAATCTGACCAATTTTATTTATTCCCTTATCTACGTGGTAACTCCGTTATTACTTAGGGAAATTCACTAAACTGTAATTTAGAAATGATTTCTGCTCAAATAATAAATACTCCAGTAATTAACAATTCTTCGCTAAAAAGTTCCCCCGTCGAAGTTCGTCGTGGCTAATTTTGAGTGTTCGGGTATTTTCAGATCGCGATTCGAAATTTCTCGGATAGTTTCATGATAGTCGGACGCAAAGAGCATCTCGTCGAGGCCTAATATCGAACAGGCGCACTTGAAGCACGCATATATATCGTCTGTCGAATCGGCGATCGGCACCGCTCGGCGCGGGACCATTCCTCACAATTAGCGGCGATTCAGGTGCCGTTTTAAGCGCAGCCGAGCCCCTCGTCCTCCACGGAACTCGTCTACCCACGGATAATTATTTTCCGATTATGATTGATAATCCGGCGGCACGATACACGTCCCGCGGTTATCTATCACTGTAAACGTTGTCAGCGGAATGTTAGTCGTACCCGAGCCACGGGTCTCAATACAATTTTCGTGACTCGGGAATCAACCGATGATAAGCCCTTTCGGTTCCGCTTTGAACTTCGGATTCACCCGGTCAACCATCAATTCATTTTGGAAACTGTAGAAAATACAGGGTGTTTGGGATAGTATAGGCAAGCTTTGGAGGGGTAATAGATCACGTAAAACAAACAAAAAACTTCTATATGACTTGGGCCCAAAACCCAACCATTTTTGAAAAAAAACTGTCTCTTTTGAAAAAAAACTCCGTCTGTTCGCACCTCGTGTGAAACGTGATCCTGCGAAAACAATTTTTATGCAAAAAAGGCTTCCTGAACGATGCACAAAAAATAATGACAGCTTACACGCGAACTTCCCATTTTTTGAAACCATCTACACAGTAGTAATTCGATAAGTGTTGAGTAGTCAGAACCGGACTTGGACGTATAACGTAGAAAGCACTATATTTTTTTTTTTGCCTCGGTTAAAGTTTATACTCCCGAGAGTTCGGAAGGAAACTATCCGCTGGTTGGTGGGTATAGAATTAGACCCTATAACGTAACAATATAAGTCGCCACTTATCGAATCACTACTCTATGTATAAGTCAACTCTCAGCATTCAACTTTGCCTTCAAAATATTTAGAAATATTAGATCTCGCACAGGATCAAACTCCTCACAAATAATTTATGAAAGATCCACTTGGACCACGAGACTTAACTTCCAAAAATCATTCCCAAACTTGAAGAAAATTCCAGTAGCCCAAATTTCGCCCACAATGGGCCTCAACTATTATCTTCTAATTAACCAGATACCAAAAGCTTCGAAGTTCCCACTCTCCTCTCTAGATCACAATTCAATTTCCCACATTCCCAGCTAATTACCAGAGATTCCCGAAAGTCGAGTCCCTTATCGCCATCGTCAGGAATTACAATAACGTCTCGTTATCGCGCGCGGATCTCCCCGTCGAAGGAAACGTCCCCAGACACAGATTCCTCGGTCGAAGCCGTCGCGTCGGTCCACACGAGGTGTCTGGAATCGTGTCCGATGGCCCCCGGCGACGGGGCAGAGAGAGAGAGAGAGAGAGAGAGAGAGAGAGAGAGAGAGAGAGAGAGAGAGAGAGAGAGAACCACGACCCGCGGGCCATTGTAATTTTGACGGGGCGCACGACAACAACGCTCGCCTCGGAAAATAAACGACCGGGCCCAGGGAAAAAGAACGGCCGCGAGGGAACGATTAAACGTCCGTCCGATGTCCATCAATATCGAAGACGTTCCCAGCGAGCCGAGATTGCAGCGGGGCTTTGCACGCGACCGGCAAAGATATCCGCGCTTGCCAATGGCGGACAATGCTGGACTGTCGGCATTATGGGGGACATTGTCGTGGGCTTGATATGAGCCCTGTTGCCTCGGGTATACAAGCTGCAATATCGTCCTTCGAACCCTCCGCCTGCCTCTCCTGACCCCTTCGTCGTCCGTCGCCAGGACTCTTTTGCGGATGGGAAAACTGCTGGTTCTGTTTCTTGAAGGAATTGATTGTTAAGCGTGTTCCAATTTCGGGATCGGTTCCGATTTTTTGGGATCTGAATTTCGCGAGGAAGGGGTAATCGCTGCTAGGGATTATTCAGAAGGGCGTGAAATAGGGTTTGTACTGAATTTTCTGTGATGAGAAATCAGGGAGATTAGTTAGGGTCATTGAATTTTCTATTTGGTGTTTTTTAGGGAGATTAGTAAACCATTGATTTGTGATAAAAGAAAAGACGTAGAGGAAAAGCTTGAATAAAAGACAAGTTGTAAAGTAAAAACACTCCTGTGTCCCTCATTTCCTCAACTCAATTTGCCCCTTGCTGTGAAATTGTTTTAAATAATTTTTAAATAATTTTCTTAAGAGAATAAAAATCATAAAATTTTAAGTAAATGTCCTCACCAATGAAAACATTGTGTCAAATTGAGGATTAATTAATTAATATTAACCCTGCGTGAACCAGGTTCATTCAAATTATATCCTGAACCTTGTAGAATTAATTTTACCTTAACTATTATTCAACCACAAGTTTATGATTTGAATAAAAATGGACTTTAAAATGATGTCTTATATTTTTTTATAATAACAAGGCCAAATAAAATAATGGTTTACAGCAAGGCCGGCTCAAGGGTATGCGGCGCCCTTAGACCAAGTTGGTTTTCTGCGCCCTACCTTTTTTTTATTTAAAATTTGTGAGCCTTACGCATTTTACAAAAGGGGCATGTCCGAATAAAATATATGTACATATTTGAAAAATTTTACATAAAATTTAAAATACAAACTTTTATTTTTTTTTTTCACGTGGTGCGTGAACTAAAAAGACAAAATGCTAAAAATGGCGCTAATTTCAATATAACTTTTGGGCGGCACTGCCAATCACTAACGCCTCAGATTTCTGGTTCCCTTTAGTATTATTTTTTTTTTCTTCACTATGTTGGCGCCTCAAAAGCCATTGCGCCCCTAGGCCGCTACCTCTTGTGCCTAAAGTCGACCCTTGTTCGCAGTATTTTTATATTGCATGTATCCCACGTGGTTCGTGAAGGGTTAAGATAAAATATTATAAATGGACTGCGGATGTTTATGCATTTATGGCAATTTTTAAATTACTAAAACCTATAAGCATCCCCACATATATAAAAATACAATAAAATATAAAAAATACAATTCATGTTATAATATTTAGAAAGTAAAACACACAGTTATTTAAAATTCAATTGCTGCAAAATTTGAAATTGCATAAACATCCACAGTCTAATTACAAATATACAGACACCTCAAGTATTATGATCCATTATTTTATTGTTAGAAACTGTAATGTCTATACACTATATACAATGCTACATATAAGTACAATACTATAATATAATTATTAATTTACATTGAATAAGTAATGTTTGCCATTTTCCTAATTGTCATTTGTTGTATCTAAAATCCAAAGAAAAATCCGTTCATAGAAAGCTAATATCAGAGTAGAGATTGGAGAATTTTTATAAATTATTGTTAAACCAAAATTCAAGTCAGGAATAATTCACACGAAACCAAAAACAAAAATTTAATACCCCCAAGTGAAATAAAAAAAAACTTAAGTTCACTAAAATTCCTATTTGCACGTGCCAAAAATGCAAAATTTATACAATTCTGGTCAGTCTGATTATACAACAATCATAAAAGCGCCATAACCGGAATAACAGTGTCACCGCTGGCCCAAAACCAGCTCCAAAACCTGAAAGGTCCCGGACCAACTGTCCACCCATCGCCGATCCTTGATTTGTAGCGTAATCAAAGGGTCAGGGATTCTTCAGGAGAATATCAAAGGACGTTTATAAGGATCTCGCAGCGAAACGGCGAGATAAGTATGCGTGCGTGCCGGGAGCAAGGGGTGGTTCACCCCCGTAGCAGCGTTTATGATACATTCGGGTCACATACGACGATCCCCCGGCGTGCCCCTCCGCCGATCGATGTATTCATCGTATGTAACCCGAACGGGACTCCATAAAATACTACCCTTCCACGCGATTTTGTTCGGCCGAATAAGTTATTGTACCGCGCTCTATTTTGATACGGCGACGCCCGACCGACCAGCCGCACGATGAATACCGAATACGCTACTGTGTATGTATGTATCTGTATATATATTATATATATATATGCTCGGCCAAACAAAGTGGAATTCGATTTTACCGGGACTCGGAGAAACGCTCGTGTGCTCGCGATACGGACAATCGAGTCTCGTTTACGGGGAACGCCCTTTCGCGAGCCTTTTATCTTTCCGACCGCGACACCTGTCTTGACGTTCGCATTATGGGGTGGAGATTCTACCTTCCCCTTTGACAGTTTCTTGTGGGTTGCGTTTAAAATTAATTGATCACTGTTTCAATCAAATAATATTTTTTTATTGCGTCGAGTTTGTAAAGAGTTGCGTACAATTTGATATAAAAACTTCACTGATATCACCCTGACCCGTATGTGGGTCATGAAACCTTGAAGTTATTAAAGTTGAGACGAGTTAGAATGCTTAGTTTAATACTAGATTTACGGAGTCCGTCAATTTAACAAATTTCAGATTTCATTCACTCAGAATTAGAAGAATTATATTAATATACAGGGTGTTTGGGATAGTATAGGCAAAAAACTTCTATATGACTTGGGTCCAAAACTCAACCATTTTTGAAAAAAACTGTCATAAACATTTAAGCTGTAAACCGCTAGAATTCAAAATAGGAACGTTTTTCGTAAGCAATTTCTTCGCTAAAATAAAGATTACGATCTTGTTAATCCAATAAGTACAGTAACTGTGATATTGTTACCTTGTACCGCGAAAAAATAATATTTTTCTAACCCCTTAAATTATCGCCATTTTAAAGGGTAATTTAGGGGGTTAGAAAAATACTATTTTTTTGCGATACGAGGTAACAATATTACAGTTACTGTACTTATTGGATTAACAAGATCGTAATCTTTATTTTAGCGAAGAAATTGCTTACGAAAAACGTTCTTATTTTGAATTATAGCGGTTTATAGCTTAAATGTTTATGACAGTTTTTTTCAAAAATGGTTGAGTTTTGGACCCAAGTCATTAGAAGTTTTTTGTTTGTTTTTACGTGATCTATCACCCCTCCAAAGCTTGCCTATACTATCCCAAACACCCTGTGTATTGTATACATTATAGTTATAATAATTACATATTGTATACATTATTTTTAAAAAACGTTTAACAAGTTAGGATATTATATTCTATCATTACAATGATAGGAACTTGTGTTCCAATTTATTTCGAAGTGCATTATTTTAAAACCACCCATCAATTTTACAAGCTTCAGACAAAATAAAGTAAATTTCTTAACTGACCCGCACACGGTCGATAATATTGTCAATATTTATCTGTACTGACAATACTCAATAGTATTGCGTGCAGTATTGAAGGTAGGATTGATGTCGCTATTGAATATTAGAAACAAAGAAAGATATTAGATCATTGATCAATAGACAGCGGATTTTATGCATTTATGGAAATGCTAAGTGTGCGAAAAATCTACATGACTTTAACATATGCCAAAATATACAAAATATCAACAATATTAATCAAGATAGAATATTTAAAACATTAATCACAATGTTTTTCAAGTTCCTATTCTTTATTTGTGCTTGTAAAAATTTTATTTTGCATAAAGATCCGTTGTCTATTGATCAATATCATTGACCGGGAACATGACCCTTTAAAGTGTGAATTAGAGAGTTGAAGTACACCACTATCAAGGAGTTTGCAAAAAGAGGCGCGTTTCTGAGATTCACTTTGCCAATTCAACTTTTGCAAGTGAGGAGAAGATGTCTCACCGAATCGCGCACCCCTCAGGTACGGGGTGGTTGCAGCCGTCGACCGGTCGGCGGAACGGCGACGATAAAAGGGCAACAAAACGTCACGGGGGCGTCGCGATTAACTGAAACAACCGGCCGACAATGGAGTAATCAGCGAGCTTTTCGACGCACCCGTTTCCACCCCCCGAGCGCGCCCCTCCGTGCCTCTTACCATTCAGCATCGCGGGCCACCGTTGTTGTCGCTTCAGCAATCGCGACGGTGACGCCTCGCGCTCTTTTGACATAGTTTCCGTCAGCCACGGGTGCACAGTGTGGTTTGATATGTGCATCGTGGTGGCGAGGGGTTGAAACCTCAGGAGGGTTGAAACAATTAAGGTGAAATATTTAAGGTATTCAAGTAATAACCTGATAAGATTATCCTCGAAAACCTGGAAGTTGCGAAAAGCAGCGATACTCTAACAGCAAACTCTACAATCCGTCGAATTGCATAATCCTTTAAATATTTTCTGTACGCTCTACAAGGTAGTAAATCGAATACCTCGAAAAATCTTGCACGAATCTCCAACTCTCGATTTCCACTTGTTGGCAGCCCAATCTTGCAGAATGCCTGCCCAAAAATCAGGCGAAATTAGTCAAGAAACAAATACAAACAGTGGTAATTGATCGACGAAGACGAAGCCATGGGGGTGGAAGGGGATGTCGTCGACGGAGTATCCCGAAATGAAGGAGCCGTCGGCGACGGGCCGCCGGAAAGCCGGATTGTTTCATTGATGAGGGAGCATTCAAGGCCGTGGTAGGCAGCAGGACCGAAGTGGGCACCGAGAAGGGGGTGGCAAAGGGGGCGAAGGACGCCACGACGTTTACGAGTCCGCTTGGCAACCCTCTTTTGGACCACGCCGCGCGATGAATGGTATAATCAGCGGTCGCGTGGCACCCCACCGCCCTGAAGAGCGACCGAGACGATAACGGAAGGTGAGCAGGGTGGAGAGAGCGCGAGGGTTGATACAGAAATTCCCTCCGCGACCAACCCCCCGTGCCTTCGCTGTCATCGAAATCGGTTGAGAAAGAGAGCGAGCGTGGAAAAGTCACTTAACGCTTTCCCTCCAACCCCTCTGTTTCTTTCTTCTTTCACTATTTTATGGGGAGGTTTCTTTTCTTTTGGCGGACCATTGGATTCTCCGATGGGGAAAGTGGTGGTAATAGTGTCCGAGACTTTTAATCGTGGACTAGGGGTGGTTTGGGTCGCTGCTGGATTAATTGTTTAACTGGGAATGGGATTTGGAGGGTTTTAGTAAATGGACGTGCTCCTTTGGACTTTTGTTTCATCGTGTTTGACCGTGTTGGAGAGCGAATATTCGGGGGCTTGGAATTCGAGTTGTGAGAGAAAGGAAATTTTGAAATGTAGTTAGTAGTTAGTGTTGGTTCATTTAATCATGAATTTTTTGGAGCGATTTGAGAGTATTTAGAAATATTTGAGACTGTCGAACCTTGTTGAAGGGTGAATATTCAGGAATTTTAAATTCAAACAGTGGAAGGAAAGGAATTTTACATTGTGATTAATATTTGTGAATTCTTCTGAAGTAGTTTGAGAGTGCTTAGAAAGGTTTGAGAATGTTGAACCTCATTGAAGAGTAAATATTCACGAGTTTAGACTTGCTGCAGTGGAAGGAAAGAAACATTAAATTATAATTAAGGTTCAGTAATCTGTTTTCTGAACTTGGAAAGGTGTGAGAGTGTTGAACCATATTGCAGGGATTTAAAATTCAAGCAGTGGAAGGAAAGAAATTGTAAATTCTACTTAAGGTTGATCATTCTATTTCTACATTTTTCTGGAGAGGTTTGAGAGTAGTTAGAAATGTTTGCAAATATTTGACAATGTCAATCCCAAACACCAAACCAAAAGTGCAAAATCTGAGTACTAAAAACCAATATCATATAAGTTTTAGCTTCGTGTTTGATAATGTTTGAGAGCGATTCGGTGGCTATCAGAGAATTGAGTATTTCATGAATATGTTCCGAAGAATCGGGCACAGACGAAATTCGCGAGGAAAGGCGCGACGTTTGCCGTGGCGATAGTGACTAATTGAAAGTGTCAGTACACAGATAAGGGTTTCGTACGACACCGAAGAAGGCGTGAAAAGAGACACGCTGAACCCCTCTTCGAGGCTTTTCTTCTCGTCGATGACCGATAAAAATCTCGCGCTCACGCCCTACGAACGACACGGAGAATGTGTAACGAGGGGTGATAAAGGAACGCTGACAGAATGACAGTGGAACGCACGGCCACCGTCGTGTGGCGAATTTATGATCGAGTTAATAACAGAACAAATAGCTGATTGCCTTCGATAATCTCCACGGAACCCCATTCGGTTTCACCCTCCCTCGTTCTGCCATTGATTCGCTCCCTCGCCGATATTCCCAACGAATCTCTTTTTAATCTTTTCGTCGATCTAATTGATACAAAAATAACAGAACTCTTCATTTACAAAAGAAATAATTACAATTTACAAACATCGTGCAATGGTGCAGAAAATTGAAAAATACAAATTTCAATCATTATTAGTGGGCAATATTTTTTTAAGACTTCAATGTAATACTTTTCTTCATTTTTTTTAGCTTGAGATTCCCTTCTGTCATCACTGACAGGCGAATATTCCCAAACTTTCCGGAAATTCCGCAACACCAGTGCGCACAGTCGCTTCTTTATGGAGGCTGGAATTCGTCGTGACGTTACTACAGGGCACACAGCCCTCTTGTCTCGTTTTATACCTCCTCTCTTTATCGTCTTATCACTGGAGATGTCTTCAGCCCCGACCCTGGCCCGCGTTCCCCCGTCCGTTTCTTCCAGCAAGACATTGCCAGCACTGATAACATTTATTTCGAGAGTTTGCTCTCGCTGCGCTCTCTGCGTTCCTCATAACAAAGCGGAGAAAAAATTTTTCTGTATGCTACCTGTACCCTCACAATAGCAACATACTGATTGCATGACGAAAAAAATTCCTTCAGAAAAATTCCCCTTCTCGAGATATTAAGAACATGTGATAACATATTTTAAGGTGGACTAGTATTTTTTATCAGGAAATAAAAAAGGAGGGCAATGAGTTACTATTATATTGGTAGTTGGGTTTAGAATGGCGTCTATAGGTCCGTTTTTTTATTCCTGTACAAAACGAAAGGAGATAGCAAATGGTTCACTCTGCACCAATGCAACCACAGCAAGAAGAAAAAACAGACCATAAATCAATGTGAATTAAAATTGAACTCTGTTAACTATGTTTTGGTGTCGAAATTCTTATATTCTGAACCGAATTAGTATTACAGAAATATTCTTTTATTAATAGAAAATCGAAAAACAAAAAATATTGCTTTTTTATTTTCAGGAAAATGAAGTATTAATCACACTATTGAGTCATGATCGTTTTATCATTATTCTAACAGTGTAATATGTTGTTCATAACTATGAAATAGAGTTACTCTATTATTTGCCTCAAACAATGCTACCATTCATAATTTAATTTCAATAAATAATGAAATTCTAAACCATGATTTTAGTTTTCGACGATTTTGAATCATTTTGAGACATTTCGTGTAGCTTTATTCAAGTTAATGAATATACAAACAAGTTATATTAATTCCCAGTCCAAATATTAAACTAACAATTGTTACATAATTTTTTATCCTGATGATACTTGTATAAAATAACTTTCCTCCGCTTTTGGATGCAAATGCCCCACTGTGTGTTTATCGATCGCGCAATAGGATCGCGTCTGACCGTAGACAGACCTACTCTACTTAACGCGAGCGAATCAATTCTGGTCGCATTGTCTCCCTCGGTCTATCGATGGCCCTGATCATCGTCGGCGGGCCGAAAGGTCGGAAAAACGGTAGTACGATAATCTGCGTGACGGAGAGGCGCTGTCGGCCCCCGCGAAAGGTAGCCTGAAGGAGAGGTCGGTGACGGGGGATCACGAGGGAGAGAGAGAAAGAGAGGAGACACCTCCACCTGTTGAACGCGCCTGTATCCTCCGTCCGCCATGTCGGCGAAGGAGCCAATCGTCGGTGTCCATTAGCCGTGAACCGTGGTGGGAGCGGAGGAGCATTGCTGGTTGGCCGATCCTTGCTTCCACCGCGTCCCACGAGCCTCCGGCTTCTACGCGCTCCTCGATTCCTCCCTGGCTTCCCAGACCCGACGTCGCCAGGCTCCTGACGTATCCTTGCCGCAGTCGTCGTCACGGTGTCCGTCAAACGGTGCTTCGACGTCCGACAGCCCCGTGCACACGGGGGCGAAAGAAAAATTGACCATCCAGAGCTGAGTGGAAAATAAACAAAGGGTTCGAGGAAGTCGACGGAAAAATCCGGAAGGACGATTCTGTGAATGGTTTGACGAGGTCCATAAAAGTTAGTGGGAGTTTGAGCGCGGTGATTGGAGTACCCCGAGGTGCGTTTGGAGAACGTTTGACGTTGACAGTCTCCTTCAAGATGTCCAAGAGCAAGCGTCTCGGCTAAAAGCTTTCGAAGGCAATTCATTTTTGATCGCGATCGAAGAATCGAAGTTGGAGAATCGAATCGTGTGGTGAAATCGTCTGTCTTGACCACGTGACTGGACGTCGCACGAGAGGGGGTGGTGTTTGGACGTTTGCCGTGACCTCGGAGTTGACTCGATGATAATGGGACACGGGAAGAGTCTCCTGTTGATCAAGCTGCGCGAGTTAATGACGTCGTTAGAGGGTAATTAAACTTACGAGCGCGAAGATTATTGATCGGCAAAGTGGAGGGTCAAAGGCAGATCGAGATGTCGTCGAAGACGCTGCACAACGAGCACATAAAACGGCCGATGAACGCGTTTATGGTGTGGTCCCGTGGTCAGCGACGGAAGATGGCTCAGGAGAATCCGAAGATGCACAATTCGGAGATCTCGAAGAGGCTTGGAGCTGAATGGAAGCTGCTGAGCGAGAGCGAGAAGCGGCCTTTCATCGACGAGGCGAAGAGATTGAGGTGGGTCCCACATATTCAATGCTTTTAATTAAGTCCGTTGCCTGACGGACTTGTCGTTTATCATTCGGGTGTCAGACGCGAGGAAGGAAATGCTTGGGAAGTCGTTCTTATTTCTGTGTCGAACATTCGGGACGTGATTTTATTTTAAAAGTGGTAGAAAATCATTTTACGGAAAGTTATTTCTAAAATACATATTTTAAAACTGGATTATAAATATTTTAAAAGGAAGGAAGGAAGTTTTTGTTAAAGCGGATGAGATATACTCATTTCGCTGTACACGCTATAATACAATATACATAAAGTATTTAACACGTTTCAGAAATACTTGCAGAAGGTGGTTTTCGAATTGTAATAAGTAGACTGCGGATGTTTATGTATTTTTGGCAATTTTCATTATGCAAAAACCTGTAAGAATGCGCATAAGTGCAAAAGCATATGAAATATCAAAAGTAAAGTAGATTTTTTAATGTTTATGATTTTTTAATGAAGTATTTTTCTTTTTCTGTGGCTGTCAAAATTTGAATTTGCATAAACATCCGTAGTTTAATAATATGTGGTAGTATTCCGGTTCTAATAATCTATGGAGAGTGGTTTTGGAATTCTGAATCAGTCAGGAGATTAAAAAATTCTTCACGTTTCTGATTATTTAAATACACACGAATTCTGCTTTAAATAAAATTCTGTTCCATAGTTTAAAATTTCCTGATGATTGTACTTATCTGAAATGTTAAAGTAAGTAAGAGAGCGATGCAATAAATTTTAATCGATTCGTTCGTATCGTTGTCGATCAACCCCCAAGAATTTTTCTTGCCGCGCTAATTGCTCTTTAGTGACGGAGCAGCCTTCCGAAACGAAAATCGTCGCATCGAGGCGTATCTCCAATAAACTACAAGGAGGGGGATCGAAAACGAGAATGGGGTCCGCGTAGTTCATAATACGGTACATTGTTGCTAAAGCTAAAGGCGTGCTGCACTAAGCTAGGGGGTGGAATAGGGTGAACGAAGTGGTATTTAGGGGGGCGGGGTGGGGACAAGCCTCTTTATTACCGACCCTGAATATTTAATCACTGTTATGAGTTTATTTAGCCCGATGAACGGTGAATGAGTCTGAGATTCATGATTAATCGATATTAATCTTGTCTTTCATTTTATGGACCCTAGTTACCCTCACAATAATAACAAAAAAAATTGTGATGCAATTAAACGCTTCGAATTTTTATCTAAAATGTAAATTAAATCAGAGATTCTTTTTATCCAGTTTCTTGAAGCTAAAGAAAATTATTGTAAATTTTATAATTTATGCGAAAGCACTTTTTAAAAATTCAGCTACGAATGTTTTTTCACCCATTCATGTATTTTATTTCAGTTAACGACCAGTTCAGTTTTGAGAAAAATGTAAAGTAATTAGTGTTGCTATCAACGTCTGTTTTTGCTTAACATTCCATTAAAATTTCGCTGTAGATGTTCATAATTATGAGATAATAGCCGAAGAGATAATCTTATAAATTCAGACTTTTAACAAGAACATCCCAGGATTGATGTTCACTTCAAATCGTAAATAGACAATACTATTGTCTATTATCTAAAAAATCGTGGCTTATCGAAAAATAATCGGGTATAGAAAGGGAATAAAAGGATAGAGCCAGAGAAGTAGAAACGCGTGAAAACGACGACAGAATTCGAGTCTATCAGGGTTTGCCGAGGCAAAAAAGTGTCGGGTATAGGCAACTGATAGGAGGCAGGGGTTGAATATAAACTCCGGGGCCAGAATCAGCCGCCGCGACGATGGAGCTCGTAAAATAAATAATGGAATAATAAAGTCGTTCCTTCCAAAGCGCGTCACCGTCGATTCGCTTTCAATTGCCAAGTATTCGTAGCGCTCGGCGGGATTCAGTCGAAAAAACAAAAAAACAAGGAAAAATGATAAAAAAACTGGGAGTCAGATAGGACACAGTCGGTTTAGAACCGGAGCCAATGTAACGTTGAATCCGCTTTTCTGTCGATGACCGTGATCGAATCTGTAAAAAAGGGAAAGAAAATTCGCCATTGATAGCCGGGTGCGTGCCATTCGCCGTTCATTTTTTAGCGAGCCGTAACATTTTTGCGCCCCTCCCCCCCCCGGAGCCCCGCGCGCGCTCTCGCGTGTTCGTTTTTCTCGATTGTTGTACAGAAAATATCGTTATATCTGAACGGAATTATTGGATATCGGGCTGGTGTATTGTGGACTTTCGAGCTTACTCTTCCAATTTCTTGCTGCTTTAGAAAACAGACGCGTTGACGTCCTTTGGCAAGCTTCTGATTATTACCTTTTGTTCGAAAATTTATTTGCCAGAAACAGACTGAGCTCTTGATTTTAGAGAAAAGGTTTACATTCTCGATTAGATGAATTTTTCACCCCTTTGTGAAGAGAAATTATGTGCAAAAGAACTTTCAGGGGCGTTTAAAAAATATTTAAAAATTACATTATCAAACATTATTATTATTTGCACTTCGATTCTTCAATATCTTATGCAAAATTTCACCCCTTAAAACTCATCACTAGACAGCGGATCTTTATGCAAGATAAAATTTTTATAAGCACAAATAAAGAATAGAAACTTGAAAAACATTGTGATTAACGCTTTAAATATTTTATCTTGAATAATATTGTTGATATTTTGTTTATTTTGGAATATATTAACAGTCTTGTAGATTTTTTGCATACTTAGCATTGCCATAAATGCAGAAAATCCGCTGTCTACTGATCACTATACCACATATTTTTATGGGAAATTAAATTCTTACGGGTGGTAGTATAAAATTGAAATTTAAATACCAGCGAGTCTTGTTTCCTGATTATTGCAATTAGAATCATGTTTCTGATATTTTGCATACAGTACTGTATCAATATAAGGATAATCTTACAGTGTTGACTCAAAGAAGGTCTCCTGAGTTCGATTCGTAAAAGGGATTTCTCTATGCTCACCGCTTCTTCGCCGGCGCGAGTCTCCTCGCTGCGTCGTGACCGAAATCGAACCCGACTCGAAAAAGGGCCGCGCTCGGTTCTGAAACCCAGCCGTTCTTCGAGTCAACACTGTATTCCTATTTTAGCATTTGTTAGAACTTAAAACCTTCCTAAATTTTTGTGTATTTACAATTGTCACAAATACATAAAAGTTCACGGTCCATCGATCACAAAACATTGTTTATCAAAGTGCAAACATTGCTTCCTGCTTTATTTCCAAAAATTCAAAACATCCGAAAACAACTTCAAACAAAAAATATCCAAGCAATTCAACAAGTACAACCCTCCCCAAGAAATCAGCCCGTAACAAAGGCCTCAAACAGAGTAAACAAATCTACAAACCCGATTCTATGCAAATCGCCCACCCTCCTCGGTTCTACGAAACCAAACTCGCACCCCCGGTTCCACCGAAACCTCCCCCTACCCTCGCCAAATCCGCGTCCAGTCCCGCCGCCCGAAATACCCAAAAACCGCCTTGCAACCTCAATATTCATCCCGTCCGCGGAAACGCGTCGCAGAAAAGGGTCGCGGGGGCGCGAAGGGAGGGCGAAGGGTTGAAAATTTGAGGGGGACAAGGACGGTGTAACGGCGAATCCGCTTTTCTGGCGGATGGCAGCGTCGCTGACGACTCTGGTAACTGCTCCGCGGCAAGAGAGGCCACTCAGGGGATGGGGAGGGGGGTGGAACGGGGGTGGACGGTCGTAAAATAAAGGGGAGAGGGCCCCCGATAAAAGTCGTTCTCCCCGTGGCCGGAGCGGGGGCTTCTGGTGGGAGCCGGGTTCCCCTGGAGCCAAGCCGTCACTGGCCCGACGTAATCTGTCCGTTCGTTCACGGCGACTCACAATGTGGCCCCCGAGATAACAAATAAAGCCCCATTGTCGCAATTGTGTGGATTTAAAAGGATTTGCGCGGCTCCTCTGCCGGCCCCTACCCTTTCCCCGCCGCACCCCTCGTCCCCTCTACCACCCCCCATTTCGACACTCGCCCTCTCGAGCTGTGTTCGCTGGCTGCGTCGCTGCTGCTCCCTGTCCGACGATTCTTCCCTCACACCCCTACGTCCTCCTTTTCACCCCCTCCCCCCCGCCCCCTCCGTCGCCTTCCACATCCTCTTTTCCGCGGATTCTACGCGCCCGTTGTCTCTCGTTTCCGCTTTCGTTCGGCTCCGGGGGCTGCGATGGGAACGGGCTGAATCGAAACGGTGTCGAGGAAAGGAACGCGCCGATGGCTATTGGTTCGGGGGTTGGAGGAAGGTGGAAACCGGGTGAGAAATGGAGGTGGCTTAACTCTTTGAGGTACGGATGCATCATTTTTAAACCACTAGAATTTAATAACTAATATACGGTGGTTTAAAACAGTAGCGCTTAATTTTCTGAAGCGCGCAGATAAAAAAATTTGGAGAAAATTTTGTTGAGAATTATAAAAGTTTTGGGCTATGAAAATGAAAGCATTGGGGTCGTTAGAAGTTAAGATTGAAAGGAAGTGTGATTTATGAAATTCAATTAACACTTTTATGAACAATGTATTAGTGTAATATAAGCATTATCAATTAATGTTGGAAATATGTTCCCCTATTTTGTATAAGTTTTATACAATGAAGTAATTGTACACGATGGTAACGAAAGTATTGTATTAATGTTTCAACAAAGACTAAAACTTTTGCATACAGAGAGTACAATATACTTCCATTAAAATTTCTTTAAGACTAGCTGTGATTTTAATTTGTAAGGAAACTATTTTTTGTTTCACTTCAACGTTTATTCTGTAGTAATAATCTTCTTGCAGACATCTGCAATAGGAGATCCTGATAACATCATTAACAGTCATAGAAATTAATATTTGTAATTGCAATTAGACAGCATATGTTTATACAAATTTATATTTTAAGCTCTCAAAAAAAGGAAATTGAACTCGAATAAAAATGTGTTTTACCTTTTAAATATTGTAAAGTGCACTTTACTTTTCATAGTTTGTATATTTTTGCATTTTTACAGATTCAAAATTGTCATTATTGTCTATTCGTAACGCTGTCAATTCCTGTCACCTATACGAGTAACTTGATAATCAAAGTGTTAATGTAGCGAGTAGTGAAAATATACAGTGATAAGCAGTGTATATGTTTCGGGAGAAATTGAATTGGAGAAAATGAGATAAGTATAGAAAAATTGAATTCAGTGTAGAAAATGAAATGCAGCATTTTTAACTAAAAAATTCAAAATGGTCGCTTACCATCGGAGGCAGTTCCATTGTTTAAAGAGGGTTTCAACATATTCGGAACAATAATGCAAGAGATGTGCTAGATTTGTAAAACTACAGTAGAACCTCGATTATCCGACTCAATTATCCCTGATTCTTATTACCTACAATTTCAATCATTCAATGAACTATAAAACACTAGTTTATATGAACTATATAAACAGTAATTTATATAAACAGTAGTTTATATAGTTCATCACCAACAACACATTTTATCAAATATAGGTAATACAAATTTTTTAACTGAATAAAGTTTTTTTTTAAGTAATCACTTCACAACTTTACATCAGTGGTGTCAAACACGCGGCCCGCAAGACCTTTGAGTGCGACCCACGGCCCAAAACTTGAAATTAATTGTATTACCAAAAAAATACAATGCAACACAATGCTGAAGGAAAAATATAATGAAATTGACATTCCAGATTTTTATTCGTACTTGCCGGAACATTTTATTGAAATGCGTATGTTTGTTGCGAGAATCTTGGCAATGTTTGGTAGCACATATCTATGTGAACAATTATTTTCTGTCTTAAAGACTAATAAAACTTCACACAGGGTGAGGTTAACAAATGAACACTTAAAATCTATGTTAAAAATATCTTTATCCCAAAAAATTACACCCGATATCGATAAAATAGTATCTGCGAAAAGATGCCAAGTGTCTAGTAAAAAATATTAAGTCTTTTAATTTCTAAAATTAATGTATCTTTTAATGTATTTTTTTAATTCTTGTAAATTTATTAAAAAAAAAATAAATGTAAAGTTTAAATGAGTTATTCTCTATTATAAATAAGAAACTTTTTTTTCTTCGTGTCTGCGGCCCGCGGATTTTCTTAAACTGAATTTGGTTGTCCATATTCATACATGAGTTTGACACCACTGCTTTACATAATATAATTCCTCCAAACTCTAAGAGAGCTGTATTATACATATTGCATAAATTAGATTGTGCATCAATTTCTTTGGCCATTGACGTAAGAGCAGCATAAAACTTCCACTAAAATTTGAACACTGATGTAATAATAGTCCGTTAACTATTAATATTTTATATGATAAATATTAAGTAGAGTTATTGGAGGATCTGCTGTAAAATAAAGAGGAATAGAAACAAATAGAGGATGAAAATCCAAAGCACAGACACAGTTTCTACATCAAAAAACAAGATTCCCTTCATCATTCCACATTCTCCAGGAATTCATTAAATACTCTACATACATCATCACTCCTTTAAGACAAAACAAACATCCCTTCTACAGAATCCTCCCCTCTTCTCCTCAACATCAATCGCAACCAAAAATATCAATACCAATAAAAAAAAGAAGTTAGTTCCAAAAAAAAAAAAGAGTGGCACAGTTATCCAGAAACAAATGCAAAAAACCGTGGCTATCAAAGTGACCCCAGTCGCGCGAAAGATGGACGGGGGTTGCGTGAAGGGGTGGATCCGCGGGAGTCGATCGTTGCGGCGCAACGACGTTTATGACGAATCGTTACACTAATGACGTTCGCGGAGCACCGGCGGACAATCGTGACTAATTGTTATTGTTTCTTGTTACGGCGTCCGCGAGCGCAACTACCGGCCGGCTTATGTCCACCGATATGATATAACGCGTTGTTTATCGCTCGGTTGGAAGTGTTGATGCCCCTGGCGAACTGGCTGCCAGCAACGATGGCGGGGTTGCGGTGGCGGCGTCGGCCACCGATGGTGGTGGTGGTGGCAGGTGGTGGAGGGCTCTCCCGGCGAATTGTAAAGATTACGCCCGATGTTTATGCATTTATGCTGAATTATTGTCGGCGGGGCTTTACCGATGTTTATGCTGATTTACGCTTTGTGCTATCTGCCGGGACACATTGTCCCGGAATTATTATTCCGTTGCGTCACTCTCTTCCCGCGAGGAACCGAAATTTCCGAAAATTTTGCCCCACCGCGATTGGGTCTATTCGCGGCGGCTTCGGCTCCACGGTTCCCCTTTTTCCGGCGCGTCTTTTGTCGTCCTGGTCCGCGAATTTCGCAACCGGGCTTCATAGGGTTTTCATTTTGCAAAGTGGAAGCGTTGGAGAAATATTTTTAAGAGTGCCGCAAACCAACGCGTATTTTTCACAGCGATAGAGAACTTTTCGTTGCAGAAAAATCGCAGACGTTAGACGCGAACAATTTTGCCATTTATTTTAGTATTGCAAATTAGTTGCGAACAATATTTGTTCGCTGGCGCTGCGAATTTTCACGTTGCATCGCACTTTTGGAAATCTTAGTTACGCGTCGCGTACTAAGATCTTCTCCAAAAAAATGATCCTCATTAATTACTATCAAAGTCTTCAATATTCCTGCCATTAATTTTGACAACACTTCCTAGAAAATAAATAGAAAATCGCTGACAAAACTAGAGGCTGACGCGCATCAAAAACCATCCCCTCGAAATATCGGAGCGTGCAAAATATCGCAAAGTTCAGAGCCCGAAATAATTCAAGTGTTCTTTTCGCCCGTTTTGCGGGCATTTCCGGTAGGATTGCCAGCGGGAACACGTCGCGCGAAGGGAGCGAGAAAAAGAGTTCCCGCGGCCGTGAAACTGGCTATCTCTCTCGCTTTCTTTTATCTACACGTAGCGAGGCATAAATAAGGACTGCGTTTGTGCGCCTCTTGGATACATAATGGAGTATTATGCGAGGCAGATACCACGGCTCCTCTGACTCTCTCTTCCTCCTCCCCCTCCATCACGGTTTAGCAGCCCCTGCGAGGCAGTCGACTGCGCCTCCAGCCGGGGTGTATGTACAAGATATTTACTACAAATACCCGCGGTGGCCCCGTATCGTGTTCTATCGCCACGATAATACGTCCCTTTGTACGGATAACGGTGTCGAGAGCAAAGTTTACCGAATTCTAAAGTGTCGTCGTCGTCTACGCGCGATTCTTCGCGTGATAACGACCCGTCCCGGATTATCGAAGGTAGATACCAGGTGAAAATCATTGTCTAAGCACCTATAGGGAACGCTTCCTTCGCTGAGGCCACGGGGAAGACCCTCTTCTCAGAGATAACTTTTCTACTTTCTTGTCTTGTTCACCTCTATTGGTAGAAAAATATTTGAACATTATCGTGGAATAGATATTTTCATTTATATGAAAGAGATGGGTTTTGTAATATATATTGAAGTATCCATACTATAAGTAGGAATTATTTAGTAAAAAGAATTGAATAACAATTGAAAATTAAGCCTGTTTGAACATGACAATTTTATACCATGAATGGGGTAAATGAACACGTTATCAATGTGAATGAACAGTATACACAAAAGCAAGTAAAATAAGTTTTTAAATAGCATAGCGAAACTGGCTTAAATATTAAATAAAGGATTGAAGAAATTCAACATTAAGTCCTGTATTTATTTTAATAACTTATTTTATTTGGTTTTGTGTATAATATTCTTTCACTGGTACGTGTTCATCTATTGGTTCATCTGCCCTAAGATGAATAAGATTGATTCAGAAATTGATATTGAAGTGTAAATAGAAACTCTAGGAAGATTTGAACAATGCAAACATTCTTCGTGTACTTAGTAACATGTGTTTTCGAAATAAACTAAGTCGAAATTTAATTCAGAAAGAAAAAGACAGTTTCATCACATTCCATAATATAAAATACACTAATTTCTACTTTCTGCTCATATAAACTTCCCCATATTGAAAGAATTCCTACTTCATTTTGTCAGATAAAATTAAATTCAGGAAAAGAGAACAGCTTTAGCACACACTAAAATATAAAATATTACTGTCTATTCGATGCATAGAAAACAATCACACAGTAATGACGTTTACCAGATAAAATTTCTATCAGTGGCGAAGTTCGTCAAGCATTTCCTTCCGGAGTAACCAAGTCCCTCGAACTTGGGTCCGCTAACAGGGACACTCTGGTTTCAGGGCCCTCCACATGAAGGAGCACCCGGACTACAAGTACCGCCCCCGCCGGAAGCCAAAATCGCTGGTGAAGAAGGAAAACAAATTCGGCTTCTCGATATCACCGCTGATGTCCTCGGGCGAGACCCTGAGCAACATCTCGAGGGGCCTGTTGCCGCCGTTGGCTCCACCCACGCATCACACTCTGATGGGTCACGAGGACCTGAAGATCCCCCGGTTCTTCCCGCCGTTCCCGTACCCTTTGTACCCTATCCAGCACAAACTGGGGGAAGAGTTCAACGGCGGTAAACTCGCTGCGGACCTGGCGTTCCAGGCGCTATACAGCGGCAGCACGTTCTACTCGAGCCACCAGACAATGACATGGCCCACGCTGTCAACGGCGACTTGTCTGCAGCCGAACTGCGGCTGCCCTAGTCCTCCGAAGGAACCTAAGAGGCCATATTTACCTAAACTGGAGGATAGATCGTTCCCCAGCCCGGGGAAACCGGAGGACGATGGATTCCCTTCAGACAGAGACTCCAGCAGGGAGGAACCCCGGTACAGGAAGCTGGAGGACGACGGGTTCTCGTCTTCGGTGGACAGACACCAGGAGGACCGGTCCCTGGACCGTTTCTCGTCCTCCTCATCGTCCTCCCCAACCGAACAACCGGAGAAGATACCCAGCACGGTCTCCAGCGCGACGCCCACCGCCACCACCAAGGTGGACAGCGCGTTCTCGGTCCAGAGCCTCACGTCCTCCAGCTCTACTTTGGGCGCTCATCGCGGACACATCATATGAAGGCCGCTTCCGGTTCTCCCGGACCTCAACTTCCGGGGGAACCTGGTCCCAGCCGGCTGGCCCACCACCGACTGGTGGAGGGTGCCGCCCATGCTGTCGCCCATTCCTCAGGCCACCGTCACTAATCTAAATGTGTCGACCAAGGAGGACGAGGTCCAGTTCCAGGAGGACCAGCAGAGGAGCTCGGTCATGGCCAGGTCCAGGACCATGCACGTCGCCGATGTGCAGTGATTCTGGTGTGGGGAGGATGAGGCGTTGGACCTTCGATACTCTGTGTCTGATGGGGAGGACTCTGGGGGATAGTTTAGGTGAGGGGAAAGACTCCGGGGGTAGTTGGGGTGAAGGGATCGTGATTGGGGATGCTGTGGGCTAGGTAGCTACGGTTTGAGAGCTCAGTGCCAACCTGGACATGACTCTATTGTGTGTCTCATGACCCGTGTGTCTCGGGAGGACTGGAAGGTGCAGGTGTACTGACCTATTTAGCTATGTTGGTCAACAAACTTGTTAAGAATTGAACTTAACTACGGTAGTTTAAAATTTGTCTGGAATTTTTGATCCCCTAAATATCAAAATACAGTGTTTCCTTAAAGTGGCAGCGTTTTTCCAAGCAAAATGAGAATTTCCTCCAATCAAAATATGATGCTGCTTTGAAGAAATACCTAGACCCCCAAGCAAACCTGTTGCGTTGTGTGATAATTTAGCGCCCATGTTTTCTACGCCCACAACAGGCTCCCTGGGCCTCCGAAAACGCGCTCCCCGTTTGACCCAAACGCCAGTTGCATCCCTCCAGAATCGCATTCGTAGAAGGTAGGCTACGTTGATCGCGAGGACTTCGTTATGCGACGGTGGCTAACCAAAGGCGGAATCGATAACTCGCCACGGCCGAAATCCCACAAAGAGAGCCCCGGCCGGAAAGGGTCCTTTCTGTGAAAGCGTGCACAGGATCGCAGAGGAGTCTCGATTTTGATGAGATAACCAACCCCCTCGTGGCACATATTACCGTTGGCGCGCGAGCGCGGGGGCGGCGGAGGACGGAGAGAGGCGCGCGCGACGGGAGAGAGTTGCGGGCGCGGCTCGTACGAGAAAAAAACCTCTTCCAGCGGAGGCAAATCTCTTCTTTGGTGGCCGGCCATGCGAAATAAGCCAAGCGTTTCTGAATGCTAACGTAGATGCGACGACGGACCTGTGTGCACGCGTTTCGAACCCCTCGCGAGCGCGCGCGGCGAGATGATTTCATTGCGCCCGCGGTGCCCAGCCTCGCACCCATCGATACCGCAACTTTTTCCCAATATTTCCGCCTTTCGAGCTCCCTCCCCCTCTCTTCTGTTCGCCGTTACATTTTTTTCCCCTTATAATTGCTTGCGCCTCCGTCGGGGGTGGGATTACCGGGGGGGTTGGTAAGCGAATCGGCGAGGATTTTTTCGGGGCTGTCGCCGAGTACGTACGGTTGTGATATGTGGACGCCGCAGGGGGATGATCGTGTTTGGCGGACAGTTTCCAAAGGGAGATTCTCAGAATCTTTGTTGACTGAAGTGCGAAGCATTTTGCAGTTTTCTAAGTTTGCGTTTGTGGTATGTTCTTGCATTGTTATCTTTGAATGAGAATACTCCTTTAATTGTTGTGCGAAGTTAAGTTAAAGTCGACGACAATTGTTTTTTTATGAATTTAAACAGAGGCTTTGAGATTCTGTGAATTTTGTTGATGAATCTGTTTTTGTTAACTTGGATAATTTACATTCTGTTTGAGAGGAATTTGTACGAAGCGAGGCAATCAACCCCAGTAGTTTATTAAGTCTATGAAAATCAACCCCTTCTAATTCGATAATCTTTTTAACCCTTCAGTGGTATACTATCATGATTAATTATTTAACAGCATTATACCGGGATTATTGTGAGGTCTTTACAAAAGTGGATTCATACGTGAATAGCGCATAATGCTGTCCCTCATTAATTTGTGCAAGGCCTATTTACAAGGTTCCACAAAATGTTACATTAAAGATGAAAAATTAATTTAATACAGCATCGTGACCCCAGTGTACCGTTTAAGGGTTAAACAAGTCCTACATATATTTTTTATTGATAACCCCTTTCCATTCCAAAACCTGTTCAAACTTTAAATATTTGCGCTGAATGGAAGGAAATCGTTGGAGCTCGTTCAGGGGCGCACAAAAGGGGTGTTCGAGCAGTTTGATTTTTCGCGATCGCGCATCCGTGTTTCAAAAATTACGCACACGCCCGTTTCGCCACGCGTCCGCGTATTTTTCGGGCGAAATTTCGCCAACGAACGAGGCGACGCCGAGCGTCAGCAGACCAGAATGGAAACTAATTTCAAACGGGACACTTTCAACCCACCCCGATAGGGCGTATAAAATCGTAGGAAATCGGTGTGTTCCCCGTGTCGCGTCGCCGAATTATACAACGGGGGCACGCGGTAAACTATAAATATAAATGCATATCTAAAGGATAGAAACATATCTTTCCAATTATTATAACGTAAGTTCCTCGGCCAAGCGTTTTTCTTGCCGTGAACGACGATGATAAAAGATTGTAGCGACCGTGTAATCTGTCGAGTTTTCCGTTCGTTCCCGGGGCGACATCCACGTAATCATTGTTAATTATTGCTGTAATATAACGCGACGTTTGTAAATAAATTGACTCTTAATCGAACCTGCTCTCGTCTTTCTAGAATTCCAGGAATTGTTCCTGTCCTGAACCCATTTTACGTTTATTCTTTCATGAAAGATTGAAGCGAATTTATTTACTTGCATCCGAACTGAAAATTAATTTTTTCTGCCTATTTGAAATATTCTTTTAATCAAGATTCCAAAATCTACCACAGAAGGTGTAAAAATAGCAGAAAATTATAAAGATTCCAAGAGAGAAATATCTTGCTCCTTAAAGAGAAGGAAACTACTTACAAAACTTACCTGCAAAAATTTCAATTAATTTTCTCATTCAGAATAACATTAGAAATCTTTGTATTATTAATGAAACGATAATTATTCACCGTATGTGAATCAATTGAAGACACGTTTGACGAAAATGAGTGCCTCCAGGGGACTCCTTGACACGCAACCCTCGAAAAGCAGGGGTAGTTCGAGAGAAGGGTCGAGCGTCTTCTCGGAGCCACCTACGAATTCGAAGGACTAATCGGAGGGTATGTGGAGGAATCGTCGGCGAGGAAAATCTCGAGGAACGAGAGAAGGGTGGGAGAGACCGACGCCGTCCCCCTCGAAACCACGAACCCACCCCTCGGTTGCGTCGTGTTTTATTTCTGATAGCGACGCCTCCGTCGCCGCGGCGAGGACATTATCGCCACCGCGAAGGACCCTTTCTTCCCCCATAAAGGCAATCACGCTTTCTTCGTGGCGAGATAACAGCGGAATGGAGAGCCAGAAACGTCTCTCCGTGCGCGAGCGAATTTCACCGCGATTCTATAACTCTTCGCTTTTCGCCTCGAAGGAAGACGCGATTTTCCCTTTCCTCTTTTCTTTCTTCCCTTCCTAGTGAATGGCGTTTTCCAAATCTTTTACGTATTGTTTATAGAATTGATATTAGTATCAGTTGATAGGAATTTTGGTTGTGTATCGAGGCTGAAAATTTATACGACTTTCTTAGTTTCTATTTTATTGAATATTTAGTAGTACAAAGCTGAAAATTGATTCTTTTAAATAATAGGTTGAATAAATTAATAAATTACGTTATTCAAAATATGATTTGTTATCTAATAACATTTTCTATAGTTTCAATTTAAAACATACTGAAACTCTCTCAATTTTCTAATAATAACGAAAGCAACCTAATCGATACAGTAAATCATGAAACTATTCTTAGAACGACAGTTTTATCTTATTGAAGTTAGGAATTTATGTCTGAATTAATCCAATAATAGAAATCAGAGCAAAATAGAATTCTCTCTATTACAAATATGTAATTTACTTCAGTAGAACTTTCAACTTCTTCAGAATTTCAATTATTTCCTTCATTACCAATAAAACTACAGAAGCGCAAAATTAAGTTAAAATTTCATAATAGTTTACCAAAGATTAGAAAAAAAATTCTCCATCAATAAAGTGCTTTAATTTTTATTTAATTACTATCAAACCAATGAATGAATAAATGAATGAATGCTTTCGTATATCTTTATACTGTATCTTTCTGAACCTCCAGAACATTCCTCACCTTCTATAGAATCTACCATTTAAAATATTAGCAACTCGGGTCCCAAAAAATCTTCAAAAAGGTTCCAAACACCAAACAAAAATGTCCCTTCATATCTTTATCGTCCAAACACGGCATCCCCATTGTCAAAACTCGCCCCGAACATTTCTATCCAGAGTCAAAGAA
This sequence comes from Perdita meconis, assembly GCA_030770465.2. Lineage (NCBI taxonomy): Eukaryota > Metazoa > Arthropoda > Insecta > Hymenoptera > Andrenidae > Perdita > Perdita meconis. The sequence continues at coordinate 8,589,536 of JASKOS020000001.1, forward strand.
GCGCAAAGTCGACGTTTGGCAAAGGCTGCCTGGAAAAATCCGCATCGAGTCGTAGTAATTCTCCGGCAGACGGTGGTGCGGGAGGTGCGAGGGGGTGTCTTCTCGCGCTAGGAGAAGTTTTCCGCAGCGCGCACAAAGGGTGAAAAGGGGTGGATGGGGCGTCGACTGTTCGCTGGCCAAAGGAGTCTAGGCGCTCTCCATTAGTATGCGCGGAAGTGCTGCTCGCTCGATTGTGGCAGGCATTGTCGGGGAAGAATGTCCTCGTTGCCGAGCTCTGTACCAAGCCAGAGACTGGCAGCCTTCGGGTAAGGAGGCACGAATCCAAGTCAAATGTAATCACTTTCGAATCGGAACCACCCCCAACACCCCCAAAACCCTCCCGTGGACTTGGTTCTTCCGCGTTTCCGGTCCTCCTCGCGTCTTCCACCCCTTAAACGGCTCTCCTGATGCGTCGCTGCGGAGGGTGAGTCCATTTTTCTTTGAGAGAATTGCATGATAAAAAATGGGAGACTTCTTTCTCTTGATATAGAAACCTCAAGATTTTTGAGAGACTAATTTATAATTAGTTGTTTATTTAATTATTACTTTCAATAAGATTTGGTTTATACAGTAAATACAGGTTGCTTTCATTTAGTAGAACAGATAGTATACAGTTTTCCACTTCAGTTATTATGCTAAAAATCAAAGTTATTCGTAGTTTGATAGGATTTACAATTGTTAATTGAGGCTGTTTGATTGTAATTAGAATCTTACATTGCCTTGAATTTATAATTAGTAGACTGCGGATGTTTATGCATTTATGACAATTTTCGTGTTACGAAAACCTGTAGAGATGCTTACGGATACAAAAATGCAATAAAATATCAAAAATATAACACATTTTATAATATTTAGGAAATCAAACTCACATTTATTTAAGGTTCTGATGCTGTTGTATGTCAATAAAAATATGAATTTGAAGATACATTTGCAGTCTAATAATTAGTTATGAAAATTTACAAATATACATTGAAAAGGTATAAAAACAGTTTAATGATTGGAGAATGACAAAAATGATGTAATTTAATATTATAATAAATTATAAACATATCTTTAGTTGACTGTCAGATAGTAAAACAAAAATGATTTAACTCCTTTTAGAACAGTAATTTCAAGTACCTGATAAATATAACATAGAAAATACAGTGTAAATTCTTTTACATATCAAAACTTTACAATCAAAGAACTAACAAATAAAAACCTAACGGGAAACTCAAATTGTGAATATAATCATTCAATTTTTTATTTTTGATATTTGAATAATTTTTTTCAAGATTCCTAAATTTCAAGTAATTAGATCCTAGTTAATCCTAGTTAAAATATAAATTTGAACATACATTTGCAGTCTAATAATTAGTTATGAAAATTTACAAATATACATTGAAAAGGTATAAAAACAGTTTAAAGATTGGAGAATGACAAAAATGATATAATTTAATATTATAATAAATTATAAACATATCTTTATTTGACTGTGAGATAGTAAAACAAAAATGATTTAACTCCTTTTAGAACAGTAATTTCAAGTACCTGATAAATATAACGAATAGAAAATACAGTGTAAATTCTTTTACATATCAAAACTTCACAGTCAAGGAACTAATAAATAAAAACCTAAACGGAAACTCAAATTGTGAATATAATCATTCAATTTTTTATTCTTGATATTTGAATAATTTTTTTCAAGATTCCTAAGTTTCAAGGAATTAGATCCTAGTTAATCCTAGTTAAAATATGAATTTGAACATACATTTGCAGTCTAATAATTAGTTATGGAAATTTACAAATATACATTGAAAAGGTATAAAAACAGTTTAAAGATTGGAGAATGACAAAAATGATGTAATTTAATATTATAATAAATTACAAACATATCTTTATTTCACTGTGAGATAGTAAAACAAAAATGATTTAACTCCTTTTAGAACAGTAATTTCAAGTACCTGATAAATATAACAAATAGAAAATACAGTGTAAATTCTTTTACATATCAAAACTTTACAGTCAAAGAACTAACAAATAAAAACCTAAACGGAAACTCAAATTGTGAATATAATCATTCATTTTTTTATTTTTGATATTTGAATAATTTTTTTCAAGATTCCTAAATTTCAAGTAATTAGATCCTAGTTAATCCATAAAAATGTGCCAATATCCCAAAAATTCAAACCTCCTCTAAAATACAAAATAGCTAAATTTCTGAGGTCCGAAAAAATTACCAAGCTTCCACCCCGCCTCAGATTTTTCTACCACCCTCCCCTACTTTGTGCACAATTCCAAAAGGCTTCTCGGCTCCTCGAGGGACACTCGAAAGAAGGAAACGCGACAGGCGATAGACGGGCACGTGGTGTAGACACTTTAATTGCGTCGATGCGCAATTATGTGAGCGCTTTTCGAAGGAGGGGAGAGGGTCGAATCGCGAATCGTTTGATTGCGGAAAATCACGGGCGACGATGACGCGAGTGGAAGTTTTGAGTGGGCGTCGGTCCCGACAGACAATGAGGCATTCAGGGGCGGCATTGTCGGGCCGACAACTGCGTTACCGTAGACAAACCCGAAATCACCGGCGCTATCGCCGTCCCAGATCCGATTATGCGAATAATAAAATGCAGCGAAACGGGGGGTTGTGCGGCGGACGAGGGGGCGGAAACGGGGGCTGCGAGAAGTTTGTTAATAGCGTCGCCGCGTGATCGAGCCTGCACTCTCTTTTCTCCTTCGGTTATCGACTTGTTTGCGCTTGTCGCTCCATTCTTCCCTGGTTTTTTCTAGATACTAATAACCCAGGCGAACATAAGTAGCTTCGAAGCAGTTAAATCGACACGCGAAGTTTTTCGTTATTCGCGGTTGATTCTTAAAAATTTATTTCGAAACGATCTAAACATTATCTTATTAAATTAAAAAAAACAAATCTATCGTGTCAACGCCTTGTAGAATTTATCTCTACTGTTAAATGAATTACTGATAACTAGACTGCGGATTTTTATGCAAAATAAAATGTTTAGAAATGCATATAATGAATTGAAACTGGAATAACAGTATGACTTATTTTCTAAATATTGTAACTCGAACTGGATTTTAGATATTTTGTATATTTTGGTATTTGTTAACAACTTCGAAGATTTTAACAATATTGAGAACTGTAATAAATGCATAAAATCCGCAGTCTACTGATAACTTTTCACCAAGCGATTTAATTTCTCCAGCGGTCGAGAGACAAATTAACAATTAGTACAGTGGTGTAGCTAAATAATCGACATGTCCAAAGTCCTAAAAATTCTCGTAATGTGTTTCGCTCATACCCTTCTCGCGTTTTACTCGCCCTTCTTTATCTTCTTTAAATTCTGCACTCGAAAATTTCCTGAAGCATCGAAAGAACATATTCCACGACTGCTTTTTAAATTCCTACATATAGGGTAAATACACTAGAACTCGACCACTCTCTAGTAGTCGACCACTTTTATTGTTTAGGTTAAAAAACTAAATATTTGAATAAAGCATTTATTAAATGATAATTTTATATTGTTAGTTAAATGTTTAACTTCAAAATACGACAAAAAGCGATTTTTAAAAGTAAAGAAAACAAATGCTTTTAAAATGATTTCTAAACAAGGTTTGATTCTACATGTACAATTGCTGGTTTCAAACACGAGGCGCCTAAAACCGAGCTTTGAGAAAAAATAGCTAATGTAATTCAGCTGTATACATTTTTCATTGAAAAATGAGGCGGTATGCTATTTAAAAAGTATCAACATTCTTAGTTATGAGCTTGACAAATTTAACAAATGCGATAATTTAGATTATATGGTCGACTACTGAAGCGACTCGGACACTTTACTTTTAACGTTAATTACGTCTTTTCTAAAATTTTTATATACAAACAAAAAATATTAGTGATAGACTGAATAAATTTAAAGTACTATCATGTATATCATATATTTTAGAACATTGACTGTTTCGTTTTGTTAACACATATAATTCAAATTTAGCTTTAAGTGGTCGACTACTAGTGCTTTCACCCTAGTTACCTCCGAAGAATCTCAATACCGAATCCAGTGGATAGATTTATCTCTCGCAAATCTCTCTATCGTCAAATTACACGCGTCCAGCGAATCAATTGGGAAAACTGGGCCACGCGAGCGCGCGGCCCGGGAAACTGGGTAACAAGGGCGATCATCGGCGGGAAACGACGGAAGAGGAGGGCGAAGGATCCGCGGAGACAGTGGCGAGCAGAATGCCCGGTATAATTATACATTAAGGACCGCGTCAAGTCCGCTCCCAAGTTGGCGAACTTGGTTAATTAGGAGCGGTAGTCGGACGCCGACCGGCATTGTCCGGTTCTGTTGACTTCCGGCCTCTTCCCGCCACCGTCGAATCGGTCCCGGGGGCGACGGAGGGCGGGCGCGGGTTGATTGTTTCATTGTTTCCGACCCCACTGTCAAATGCCGCCGACGGTGAATAGGGTTATTGTTGTTTCAGGCCGTGGCGCAGACAATCCGAGGGTTTTCGTTCCTGCCTTGCTAGTTTATTGTGGAGGATCGTCGACTTCTGACCGTTTCGCGATCGCTGCCGTCTTTTTCTAGAACTGTTCGCCAACGTTTTCTTTAATTGGCGACGAAATTAGGGTTTCGTGCGAAATTGATTAATGGGGGTGGTTTGGTCAATTATGCGGTACTGTTAGGCTCTCTGTTTGGTAGTCTGGTGTTTGAGGAATGACTTGGACGGTGTTAATTATTATTATTATTTATTTATTAACGGGAGACATCGATTGGTACAAGTTAAAGAAGTTAAATATGTAGGGAAAAATAGTACAAATATCAAAGTAAAATAATTATGATGCGATAAAACGGAGAGAATGAGCAAGAAAAATAATGCACAAATTAATATAAAGTAAACCAGAATAATTGTTAGGTACGTTGTAACAACTCTTTTGAAGGAAACAAAGATTGGCTGAATATATAAAAAATTAATAAGATGTTCGAAGACAGCAAGTAATACTAAATTTTTCGTCAGATTATAGGGATACTTTTATTGACAATTATTATATTAGGTGCTGAAAATGACATTAAAAGTAAATTTAAATACAAGTGCATGTCATTACATTTTCAAGCATCAAAATGAACTTTTAAAACTAGTATGTATAATTTTTGTAAATAATTCTTATCATGAAATTTAAAATCTGTAAAGCGCGAGTTCCGCAAATCTAGTATTAAGCTCAAGAATATTTATGGTATAAAAAATATTAGGTGGTGTTAATATAAATAAATATTCAATAGATTTTACTGTGATATACATCAAGATTTATTTGTAGCTATTTGTAGCGTAGTAACAATTTAAGCATAAAAAGATAAAAAAATTTTTCAATTTCAGTAGTAAGGTCTATAATAAATCGTATAGAACATCGGCAGTGGTTTAACCCTTTCAAAAACAGACAGCATTAATTTAAAATTAGCTATAGTTCAAAATTAATGCAGGAACATTGCCATAAATTTATTTCTGCATTTATTTCAGAAAGTATAGATATTCTTCCTACATTTAACATAATAAAACAACCATAATATTCAAAATAAGAATAACACTAAAAATAAGATCTTCTCTTTGCTTTTACAAAATAATTAAATCAATTTATGGTATCGAAATCATCCTCAAAATATTAATTCCAAATTCTACAGTGAAGCAGAATTTGTAGAATGCCTTCTTCTAAAGTATTTTGTTTTCAAATTCGTGAAAATAATAATAATAATAATAATTCCTCCTGTCATATCTATTATACATTTAAAATTTTCATTTCCATCTAAAAACCTTTACTTTAATTATTTACCAATGCTCATTTTTCTGCGCGAGAATTTCCTTTGCGATACAAATTTGGTTTAGGTTTGTGTTAGGTAAATTCTACAGTGAATCACAACTTTTAAATGGCCTAAAAGTTAGGGAGACTTTCTTCTGAACATTTTTATTCTTAGTCCCCTGAGAAATTATTTCTATCATATTCACTATACCATCCATGTTATATATATATTTAAAATTTTCATCGCCATCAATAATAAAAACCTTTAGTTTAATTATTCACCAAGTTACTTTTTCTTCGCGATAAAATGCTGGCTCAGGTTTTCCGGTTGTGTCGAAGTTAAAAAAAAGTGTGGAAAAATTTCAAGGAGAATCTCTTCGGTAACAAATTACGTTTCGAAGAGAGTCGCCGAGGACGGGGCCAGGCAGTTTATCTCCATTCGTTGGCCAGCTTTTCGGGGAGCGTCAGCCGTCCCCAAGAACTAGTAAAATACTAGCAGTGGCAACATTTCATGGACGGATCTCCATGACCCCGGCACCGCGGCCGATAGGATCGTCGCATTTCCCGTGGACGCTCATATATAAGGCAAACTTATGCCGAGCGTAAATTCCCCTGGTATTGGCCAGCGGCTATCTTATCACGGCTACGCTTTTCCAAGGCGCCCGCGATAGACCATGCCCAGACATTATGCGAAATTGAAAAACCGAAAGCCACCGGGCGAACGTCGCCCGCCGGACTTCCGGCCAGGACCTGCCTCCAACATTTCGGGGCGCGCCTCTGATCAAGGGAATAAAATCGATGGATTGATAGCGAGTTCCTTGACAGGCGATAAGGGCACTTTAACCCACCATAAACTACGCTTCTTCGGGGAGGAATTAATTTTTTTTGGAGGAGATTTTGAAACGCTTTGAAAGGGTGATTTTGGAGCTTTCGAACTTCTTTCAAAATGAAGTAAGCTTCTCTTTTGAACTGGAAGCTTTGACGAAGATGAACCCTGTAGATGTTTTGAGGCTAACGTTTCACAGTATTTTTTTTATCAACCCTAACTAATCCTGATACTTAAAAACATTCTTAAAAAAATCCTTAACTCTTAAAAACATTAAATACAACTTTCATTATTTTTGCATTATAATGAATATCGATTACGAAATTTTAATAATAATGACAAGAATCAAACTGCTATGATTTTCGGGACATTTTTTACCCAATCATGTATTTTGTTTCAGTCAACAAATGTTTCAATATTAAGAACAAAATTTCGTCCTAACAAACTAACAGAAGTGGAACTGAATAAAAGCTTAGATTTAATAAAATTTATAATTAGACTTAATAACTTAATACAGACTTAATAAAATTAGTGTTACTATAAACCTTTGGTGTTGCTTAACATTCTATCTAAATTTCGCTATCTTCCTCAATAATTATGTATTTAATATAGGGTAAAGTATACAGTTATTGACCCCGTTATACAATAATTGACCCTTTCAAGAAAAGTAAAAAATAAAGTATAATTCTTTTCTTACGTAATAAGAAAAATAGATATTTCAATGATTCAAATATTCTTGTTTCGTATACAATTAATATTTTACTATATAAGAAAAGGATTTTACTATATTTTTTACTTTTCTCGAAAGGGTCAATTATTGTATAAGGGGGTCAATAACTGTATACTTTACCCTAACTTGATTAATTTTTATGCGATTTACTTGAAATTTTAACAAGCCTCGAAGAATTGCATTTCAAATCTACAGAAATGAAAAAGTTCTAAAACCGCTACTTTGCTAAAAAAAAATAACTTCAAAATTGTTTTCACGCTATAAAGTATGCAGAATAAAGCCCTTAAAAAGTTTCTTAATTTATTTCATAATTTCGCCGCAAAAATTCGGAAACTGGGCCTCCAAAGTGACCAAAGCCATGACCAATTTAACCTTTCGTTCATTTTTAAATAACATGCCCCATATTAAATTAGTTAAATTTCCGCTTTTCTCGTTCGATCAAGAAGTCGTAATTTCAAGGAAACCCACATTCCGAAAAATCGGGGGTTAAGACTGCTTCCTCATCGAAGGAAGAGAAAGGAGGGGCGGAAGGAGCCATTCCCAGGACACTTCGTCACGACTTAACGCCATAAAAGTCGCATGAGGCCCGATGCCGTGATGCCCCGACACCTTCACCCGCGGATTGGAAACAAAATGTCGTAAAATATCGGCGGAATCGTCGCCTCTCCTTCTCCACCCCGAGCGGTCGGCGGTGGTTTCCCCGTGGTTTTCCATCGTGTTGTAACGGTTGAGGTCGGAGCGACGGATATAAAACCGGCGCAGGGGTTGGCGGCGAGCGGTAAATATAAATAAAAATGGAAAGCCGGCCATAATGGCTGGTGGAAAGTATGACGCATACCTATAACCGCGGCTGTTTCAAATTGATATTTCGAAAGTGGCCCGATGCAGCCGTACACACATTCTTTCTCGCCCTCTCCCCCGCTTCCGCTTCCACGTCAGACACCCGCCCCCGACCCCTGCTAACTCCCTTTTCTTTCTCGCTCTATTCCTACGGTCGCCGGTTCCCTTTGCGCGAGCGTCGAATTGATTTTATTTCCCTCGGATTCTCAGACCCTCCGCTTATCGGGCCCCGGCCAATTTCTTCGACCCAGAGGGAAAATCGGACCACTGTTCTGCCCGTCACTTCCGGTTACAGTGGACCGAAACGGGGATTCGATTTTGGAGATCTTATCCGCGCGGCTGTCGATTTCTTGTCTCGCTCGTATTAGGAAGGGAAATTTGGTAAATCGTTTCGAGAGTTTCTCGAAGGAAATTCCGGACGGTTAATCGATTCCGCGAAGCGGAGGATCGTCGACGTCGTCTGCGGGGGGTCAGAGGTCGTGGCAAATCGTCTGAGAAATGCGTAAACTCGACGATGCTCGGTCGTTATCGTTTCCTTGACGATCGACTTTTGGTAACGCGCCTAAAAATATATGCAAACGGTTGATTGGTCGTCTGACTAGTCGCCTGCGATTTCCGGGAATAGCGCGATAAAGACGCGATGATAATAATAATGATTCTCGCGACGGAGTAACAAACTTTGAAATTCTGAAAGCACCCGTCCGTGAAATATTCTTAGGCAACACTAAAGCGAATAAAACAATTCGAATCTGTTTCCGAGAGCCGTGTGCTGGATCAGAAACGAGGAAACCTTCTTCCATCGGTCGAGGGGTGGGGAAAGGGGTTGGAAACGCGTCGCGAGCACAAATTATTCTTCGCGCGACAACCCCTCCCACCCCCTATACAAGCTCAGAAATCCATGCACCAATGGATATGCAGCCGAGGCAAAATATAATGCAACCGTTCGCTCTTCTCTCTTCTCTCCGCTCTTCTATTTCTCCCCGGCTGTCGGTGGGGTGGGAGGGCCAACAAAGGAAGGATTTGTCGCGAAGCGAAGCTCCGCCGTCGACAAAACCTTACCCCCGTACCGCCCCTCCTTCACCTGTCTATTCGTACGCTTTGTAAAGCTTTTAGCCCATTACGGGAGCGCATATGCGTTCGGCTCGTCGATTGATGTAATGCTATTCTTGCTCGCGCGCATATTTCTGCTCTTCCATATTCCTTCGACGTGTGCGTTTAATATTCCGTGCATTAGACACGTTACACACCTCACGTATCGACGTTTCTTTCGCGCATCGAGTGGCATACTTCACATTCTTTGTCGAGCGTGAAAACTCCAAAACTTTTGTTCCTTTTATTGTTATATTAACCCTGACTTCAAATCTTTGTTATTTTTTTTAGACAATCCTGCATTTCATTTATTGCACTGTTCCTATTTTAAGAAAGATATTAGAAACTTAGTATTAATATCTACGTTTTTTGTTTTTTAATATTCTAAACAAATTTTAAGGAGGATGGCAGAAAAGGGCCAAATTTAAGTATAGTTATTTATAGCAAATCTGATGGGAAAGTTGTGTGAAAAACAAATATGTATGTAGTTAGCGATGAAACTGAAAAACACGCTGACTTCAAAAAATGGTGATAGCTACGAAATGAACGAATGAACTGCAGAAATAGAGTCACTGTAAAAACGTATTGCTCAAATTTTTAAATAGTAACAATGAAACACCAAAAGTTGAGGTGAAGTATTAGGATGAGTATTTGTAAAACCAAATGAAATATATTCAGAGTCGGCACAAGTCAGAATTATTAATTTTAATAACAAGGTTTTACCATCAAGGACCTAGTTTTTGATCATTTTAGGAACCTTTCCGATATAATATTGTTTTTTAACCCCATAAAATCTTAAACCATATAATTTTTATTATTAAAAGATAAATCTATGTTTCATTTTTAAGAAAAGATTTTAAAACGTTGAAAATAAGTATAACTGAATTATTTACACGGAGTAATAAGGTAACTGGAAACTAGTTTTTGATTAACTAAAATACGTAGAAACTAATTTTTGATCAGGTGAGCAACTAATTTTTGATCATCTAAAATGCATTGGAACTAATTTCTCATCATGTACTCATCTCTCATCATGTTATCATGAATGTTAAATAAAAATCATAAAATATACTCGAAATTTTAATGCACTTAAATTTTCAGTGAATCCTCCTTTTTAAAACTTCAAATTGTCTGTAAAACAAGTCTTCTAATGAGTTTATCTTTGTATTTTTGCACTAAAGTCGGTTATTATATCTATCATTAGCAGCTCCCACTGATAATTTATTACAATTTATATTTTATACAGCTTTTTCCAAATTTTGTTCTCTGTACATTTCATAACAATTCTGCTTTTTATTTACTATTTTCGCTTAATTCAAACACTGGTACCAATTAAAATAAAAACAAGAATAAACAAAAGAAGCTTGTGGTAATAAAAACTAAACTTATTTTTAATATAATAATGTACATTTAATACTTTTTCTTGAAATGTTGTGTTTAAACTTATTTAAGCGATCAAAAAACTAGTTACCTGAGAAAACATTGGAACTAAATAATTGATCACTAATTTCTACATAAAAATGATATATACCTACTGTTCAAATTCTTGGGTGAAATTGTAAATAAACTATTTAATAAACGAAATATCTAATAACAAGCTCTAATAGTTGCTATTGTAGCATAAAAATCTACTGTATTATTAACTCTACTTTCTTAAACTAAGCAACAAGAAATGCAACAGTATTCATTTATTTGCTGTCGTAAGCTACACTTACATTTTCTAATTGTCACTCTTCAATTCAAAAACGGTTTCAAACGAATATTTGTTGACATAAACTTAATAAAGCTAATTATTTCACGAACTAGTTCCTTAACAGTATAATGTTTAAACTGTGGTACAAACCCAATCCCCAGATTTTGGTCTTCAAAATTGAAAAATAAATTAACGTATTTATTCTACTTCCACCAAAAATCGGACTTCAAAGAAAGGATTCGCACGATCGAATGAGAACAACCGCGCAGCCACTCACCGAACTATCCGACACTAAATCGAGAGAATAATCGCAACAACGGCGACACCGGCGCGCCAAGAGGCCAGAGGGAGGCCGATTCGAGCGTAGAAAAGCCGCGGAGAAAGGGGGCGAGGAAAGGGAGCAGCCGGGGGTAAAGTGATTCGCGGCAATTAATCGTCCCTGTAAACGATAGCGTTTTCATTTTCGCCGGTGCCTACCCCCCCCCCCCCACCCGGCCTCCACGGCGAGCTCTTAGCTCACGGTGAATAATAATCTATCTTAAATAACCCGCGGGGCTTGAACCGACGCTGAAGGAGCGTCCTCCAGTACCTCGCCGCTTCAGCTGAGGTAAATGGCGGGAGCTAAAGTAATCTCGGTGCCGAGGATTCAATTACTGGCGGGGTAAGTGTGGCCCGAGATTTAAAAACAGAAATTATGCCCGTCGTCGGTCGTGTTACTTATTGCCCGGCGATTTTCCTCCAATTGGTACTCGGGCGCGAAGGAGAACTCTAAAGGATTCGGAGGGGGTGAGTTTCTGAGGGTGTCTTATACACCGAGCACTGGGAATATTCGATGCAGGGGGAAATTATAGTAAAGGGTTCTCTGTGATTGTGAGTTTTATAGTTTGTGGATTGATATTGGGGAGGGGGAGGGTAGTTTGAATGGAGTATTGAAGATTACTTTAGTGGAAGGTGTATTATAAATATGCAGCAGAACTTCGTTTTGTATAATAATTTAATTTCGCTGTTCTCCCCTTAAGAATCTGATTTATTGCAACTTGAATTGTTTGCACATTATCATAAATGTAGACAATGAAATTTGTACAGAATATCAGTATAATAACAAATGTAGATATTAACACCGGCTTTCTTATATTTGTCTTAAAATCGGAAGAGTTATGCAAAAAAAAATAAAATGTAGGATTGATAAATTGGACTGTGATAAATTGGATAGTAGGGTAAATATGTACAAGAATATATTAAAGTTATGTAAAAGAATCAAATTTAGGATTGACTATGATAAATTGGATAGTAGGATAAATGTATGTATACATGAAGAATGTATTGAAGTTGTTTAAACTCTGAAAAAGATTTTTTCGGCTGCACGATAGAATTCATGGAAACGAAGCAACAATTAAACGTGGAAGCTAGAAGCAACTCAAATGGAAGAAAAAATATACTGTGGATTTAGTTATAATACCGTCAAGGACCCAATTTCTGATCAGAACCCTATTCCTGATCAGCTTAGTATTATAATTATCATACAACAAATTAACATACTAAAAATTGATCCCCAATAGTTGTTAACTGTTTCGAATTTCAAAAGTAAAATTTGAAAACTAATATTGGAGATAATTTAGGTGATCAGAAATTGCTCCCTTTGCTTTCTTGACTTTAGAACCTAGATTATAATTTAATTATTTGTTTTTGTACTTTTATACATGTCAAATTAAAGAACAAACATGGATTTACTCAAATATCAGACAAATTTTGAGATTAGGTTAATGCTTACAATTATACATTAGAAAAAACATGACAGTTACTCTTCAGTGATCAGGAATTGGGTCCTTGACGGTACTAAGAATCACTGCCAAACTGCTTGCTTAACATACTCTGAAGTTTCTAGAACTTTTATTTGATGATTCATGGAAATAGTACCATAGTATTACTGCGATTTTCCCGTTGAAATTGAACCCAACATTACGTAAATCGATGGAGGCTTAACAATAATCAATAATCATCAACGTCAGTTTGTGTAATAATTTAAGTAATTATTGATTATTTATATTAAAAGTGAATATAGATTTTTTATGGGATAGCGATAGAAGTGTGAGACAGATGTATGATATAGTATAAATGGCTTATGGATCTAAACTGATTCAAACTCTTGAAGAATAATAAACAAAAAAAATATAGTATAAGAGTCATAAACATTTAATAAAAACCAGAGCAGTCATCGAACTATACTTCGGTTCAACTCAACAAACCGTTCAAGGTCAGATTTTCGTCTTGTAGTTTTCTAATAGCGAAACCTCCATGACGTTATCTTCTGTGCACACTAAGACTTCTAAACACATAATACAGTATTCTCTCGCTATGAGCTCGCCGTTTTCGTCGCATCATCGAGCAATAGTATGTGTAACGCACATGTTCGTGAAGGTAATGGAATAATGGAATTGATAGCGTTTTGTACGTCGTCAATGATTACATTGAAATTGAAGAGTGGCTCAATGAAGCGACGAAAACGGCGAGCTTATAGCGAGAGAATACTGTACTTCACAGGGGTACAGAAACCTTCATAGAGTCATTTCCTTTCGAAAAAAGTGACAAAACACAGTGACCTTGAACGGCCTGTTGAATTGGCTCGGAGTATAGTAGTTAGTTTTTCCTAATAATTAGACTGCGGAAGTTTATGCAAATTAATATTTTTATAGACATACAACAGCAACTGAATCTTAAATAAATGTGTGTTTTATTTTCTAAATATTATAAAATGCATTATATTTTTATATTTGATTGCATTTTTATACCTGCAGGCGTCCTTATTGGTTTTTGTAATTTGAAAATTGCCATAAATGCATAAACTTCCGCAGTCTACTAATAATTGAAAGATTCAAAAGGGTTAAAAGTCACTTTCCAAAACACAAACAGCCCATCAAGAACCAATAAAAGAAAGAATCCCTCGGACCACCGAACGCGAACTCTCGCAAATAAAGAGCCATCAACGAAAACAGAGTCGCCCCCCGGCGACGCGATTAGAAAAGCCGTCTGAACCGCGGGGCCAGGACACGAGTGCCGCGTTCCCCGTCGTCGTTCGACGCTCTCTCGATCCTCGAGCACTCGCAGAGCCACGGGGTTCGAAGCCGGAATAGGATAGGAGCGAAGCGTGAAGAGGCAGTTATTGTGGGCGCTGGCGCGCGTCATTTGATCGCGCACAGTGGAAGCCGAGGCCCTGTGTGTGCACCATTTCCCTCCTGCCAGCGTTGTCAACCCCCTCCGACCACCCCCGCTGCCTCGTACCGTCCGCCCGCCCCCGCGTCGCCCATCAACCGTCGAAGTTGCGCAACCGAGCCCGCAGGAAGGGTAGGTGGGCCAGCGTGGGGTGGAATTTACCCCGCAGGCCGGCCAACCTAATGGAAACAAGAAATTGCGGCAAACAGCGTTACCCACGCCTCGACGCCCCGTAAATATCGCGTCGGGGTGAGAAACACCGTCGCCCCCGAAAGCGTCACCCACAACTGCCCTCTGTCCTCGTCAAAGGAACCACCGGGATCGACTGCAACCCTCCGGGGGGTGGCTTGGAGAGGGATGGCCGACGTCGGACGTCGCGAAGGGGTTGCGAGGGGGTTGGTGACTGTTTACGTTGATCGCGATGATCGATCCGGCCCGATGGATCGTTTGGATGATCTGAGGGTTGATTTAGGAGGTGCGTAAGTCGTGAGATATTATTTAATGAGATACAATGTTGCGATAATTTCAAACTACCTTCAAGGAGTAGCAAAGAAAAGTAAAATATTGGTTATTTTAAAGAAAGGTTTATTTTAAAAAGGGTGGAGTAATATTTGATAAGGTTTACAATTTGCGTACGTCAGAATATTTTAAAGATTAGTGAAAAATAAGCATAGAAATACTTCCAACAAAAATTCAACTCTATATTCAAAGAGAAAACTGATTGAAAGAAGATTGTTGCTAACCTTCTGTAAAATCCTTTTAAAAATTTTGTGTGATAGTTAAATGTATAGTTATCGATAAATTAACTGCAAATATTATTTAAAAGAATGTTAGGTAAAGAGAGCTTTGTTTTTTTTGGTGAAATACAATGTTGCAATAATATCTAAAGATAATAAACAGAAGTAAAACATTGATCGTTCTAAAAAAAGATTTAATGTTTAAGAAGTGAAGAATATTTTCTAAGTTTCAAAGTTTGCACAAAAATGAATATAAAAATATTTCTGAGAAAAATTCAACTATATCCAAAGTAGAAATTAGCCTTGAATAGAAGTCAACATTGTTGCTAACCAAGAAATCGACTACTGTAGAACCTCGATTAGCTGAATCACAATTATTTCCACTTTTAATTACATATTATTTTAAATAATTAATGCACTAAATATAAGAATGCAGTGAGATTCCAAGTAAAATCTGAACTATGATTTAATAACATTCTACTAATTATTGTCATTTTATTTCATAAATACCAATTCGATTCATTGAGGTTCTACTGTATGTACCAAAATTAATCTTGAATGTATCTACTTTTCAACATTGTTGATTTCTCTTGAAACGGAACCGTGTTTGTTCGTTTGAATGGTTGAGGGGTTGATTCAGGGGGTGCGTAGGTACTTTACATGGTGGAACGTCAAAAACTGAGGAGGAGACGGTGGTTCATTGTGAGGAATTTTCTGTTAAGGGTTAAATAAAGATTTATTTTGTGATGCTTTGGGGAAATTAGAAAATTTTGGAGCGGCTGATTTTTAAGGGATGTTTCGCTTTGGAACCCTTAACTGGCACAATGAAATTCTATATAGATTTGCAAATGCACTTTCAACGAATATTGGAGAATAACTAAAAGTCCCAAATTTTCATATGCAAGAAAATTCAGTTTTCATGTGTTTAATAATTTTAGATGCAGATCCTAAGACCTCATCACACAAGTTAAAAATTGAGTTTGAGGAGAAAGTTGTAGGAAAGTGAGAAGGGATTGAAATCAGTAGAAATTCGAATATTTGACGGATGTCTGACTAATGGCAAACTAAACTACTTATATTTCACTGAAACTAATTTAATAACGATCTCGCAAAGGTTTCTACGTTCCTAAACGCAACAGATTCTAATTTCTGAGTTCAGTACGATCTACCTTAATCCAGAACGAAGTGGATTCAATCAAGTTCGCTTATTCCTGCTATCGAAAATATAAAAACACAGGGGATAAAAAGCTTCTGAAACCAGTAATAATTTCGATGATCGAAAATTCCAATTTCTATGCAGTTCCAATGCCAATATATGATCGCAATGATCAAAGGAGTTGCAGAATTGTGTAACAATAATACCAGAATCCCCTCGAGACCGTGTAACACAACTCCCACGCGTTTCGACCGGCAGCACTCGTCGTCTATTTATCCATCTGATAATCGAGTTATGACTGCTTTCTTTTCATTCGATTCAATCGACACCGGGAAGAGGTATCGCCGACACTTCCGAGGGATCGTTTCGAGTGCAATTTATTAGAGAAGCTGCCGGCGATGTATCGAGTCTCGCCGTTGCCGGACGGAATCTCCCGTGTTTGCGGAGAACGTTTGCTCTCCAAGCACGATTTTCGATCGCGCGATTTCTCCTCTGTGATGTCTCAATGTTTCCGATCATTACCCCACTATTTTTTCTTCCACGACAATTCCATTATTCCTTACGAAACTCTCCCAAAAATAATCCGTGGCTGCATAACAAAATTGCACGCTACATTTCTTTTTTATTTGAGCTTATGCCTTGAACGAAGTTCGGAAAACAGAATTTATATTATTATCGAAAATGAATAAAGTTGCTCTACTTTATAATTAAAAGTATAAGAAATCTGATAGCACAATATTTTGTCAAAAGAATATTAGCTCCTTGAATGGAAATGTCAATATAATTCT
Organism: Perdita meconis; assembly: GCA_030770465.2. Lineage (NCBI taxonomy): Eukaryota > Metazoa > Arthropoda > Insecta > Hymenoptera > Andrenidae > Perdita > Perdita meconis. Next base: position 8,606,429 of record JASKOS020000001.1, read on the forward strand.
CTTTCGAAATCTCTTGTCAATACATTCTCCTTCGTATAAAATAAAAAACTATATTAGAAGCTCTTGTCAGTACAAAAGCTTATGGAATGTTAATTTTGTAAATTATTGCGACAGTTTTTCAAAGTGATTTTAAAAAATAAAAATAGTTCGGTTATATGGTAAAAGAATTAAGATGAACATGTTTTACCTGCGAAGAACGAATGAGGTAACGAGTTACATCGTTTTGCTCGCGTATTAAAAATTCGCCGAGCAAAGGAATCGAAACGGCGAAGATAAAATCGCGGAACGAGCGGTAGGCGTGTCCCGGCAGGAGCAAAGAAAAAAAGGACGAGGGCCGGGGGTGCCGGGAGACGGCGGACGGTGAATGTCGAGTTTTCAATCTGCCATTCTATCATTGACAATTTCGCGCAAATGGGATCGCGGTGCAAGGGCGTTCAGGCGTGCCGCCTGCGCACATTGGCGTTAAATAAGAGTAACCCGGCCAACGCGACGCCACGGCATAATTGCCTGTGAAATCACTAGATGGATTTTGCCTCCTTGTTCTGCATTTCCATCCTGTATTTTTGCGACACCGCCGTAACCCTCGGCCCAACCCGCCTCCCCCGTCTCACTTCGCTTCCGGCCACCGTAATTCCGGGGGGATCGAATTGCGAGCGACCTCGCGAAATTGTTTCGCATCACGGAGCCGCGAATCTGATTCCCGTCGCGCAAATTTTCTAATCTCGCGATTCCTGTAAGGCGAAAATTCGGGGAACCGAGAAAGAGAAAAGGGACGGTGTAAGGAGGAGTTTGATTGTTCATAGTTCGAGTGGATTTTCGTATTTAATTTGTGTTATAGTTCAGTTTGGGTTTGTGCTTTCTCTTCATAAATTGGAAGAATCTTGTGGCAACGGGGGATTAAAAAATTCCGGTAAAAATGAAATCCTCTCTAAAATTCAGCTCGTTTCGGTGCAATTTCGTTGTATTAGACGAGGGAATAATTGGAGGATGGAAAAGGGAGGTCTCCCGGAGGCAAAATGCTCGCGTCCTTTTCTTCCACGCGGCTTTCGCCACAAAGGTGGACTCGTACTTTGACCAGGGAAATGCATTTCCACTATTCGGTAATCGCCTTACCGCGGCACGGACCGCCATTTCTGCCTTATCTTGTACCGGCCGCGAGATAGAGAGAAAGAAGGGGACAAGGGCTGAAAAAGAGCTGGTCGATCGAAATATACAATCGACGCGAAAATCAATTCGCTACCACTGAGTAAAAAAAACATTCTGCTGCTCTAGAAAATAAATCAAAAGCCCATTTTTACGCAATGACTCGCAGCTTCATTCGTATGAATTCCAAATATTAATTAACTGTGAAATCAACAGTGTAAGGTATATTTTTTCGATCAATTTAAAATAACGCATCATGTTGATCCCCATTGTCAATGATTGACTGTTTCGAGAAAAATGGAAAATGTAATTATTTCTTACGTGATAATATATTAATTTCAATGACTCAGATATTCCTGTTTCTAATATAATTAACATTTTACTGTGCAGAGTGTAACGAAAATGTTGCAAATCCTTGGAAGGAGGTGATTCCTGGTTTTCTGGTTTGATTATTAGATTACAAATCTTAAGAGAAACGAAAATATAAATTGTGCAAATCTTTTTTTAGAATTTAAACGAGTTTGACACACTCTTTGTGAACAAATTTGTGAGCCACTGTATATCAAAATTAAAGGCAAAATACTTGCAATTAATACAATCCTCTACAAAACTCAAAAAATAGAAACCATTATTCCTCCTCTTAACTTTTATTATTAAATATCCTTCATCACTTATGCGCACAACGTCTAAATAAATCTACCGATGTCCAACTCGTTCAAAACTCATAAATAGACTATAAATGTTTATGCATTTATAGCGATTATAATTGTGCCAAAATATACAGGGTGTGTGTTTTATCTATGAACGCTTAAATATCTGGAGAAATATTGATGATACAAAAAAAATAGTTGAAACAACACTGGTAGGGTTCGAAGGGGCACATGTTCACAATTTTTAGAGCCACTATGATGTACAACAGTGGTGTCAAACACGCGGCCCGCGGGCCGCAAGAGGCCCGCAAGACCTTAGAGTGCGGCCCGCGGCCCAAAACTTGAAATTAATTTTATTACCTTAATAAAGTAGAATTAAAATAATATTTTTAAAACATTGGAAATTATAGAAGTATATTGTAAGTAACATCGTTTTAAATTTACTGGTATATTTATAAAATCAAATTCTGTCATTTTTTTGGCATTTTCCTGTCTGTGTCCGAATTGCTGCGACTGAGTCGACTCTTGGCAGCGTCGAACGTACAAATGAACACTTAAAATCTATGTTAAAAAAATATCTTTATCCCAAAAAAATTACACCCGATATCGATAAAATAGTATCTGCAAAAAGATGCCAAGTGTCTAGTAAAAAGTATTGAGTCTTTTAATTTCTAAAATTAATGTATCTTTTAATGTATTTTTTTAATTCTTGTAAATTTATTAAAGAAAAATAAATGTAAAGTTTAAATTAATTGTTTTCCATTATAAATAAAAGACTTTTTTTTCTTCCTATCTGCCGCCCACGGATTTTCTTAAACTCAATTTGGTGGCCCGTGTTCATACATGAGTTTGACACCACTGATGTACAAAGTCCGACCTCGCAACCTCCCCGCGGTTTGCATGGGGTAACGCTAATGCCGGCGGCACATAAGATTGCTCATTTAATATCTCCAGATTGGTTAGCGCAAAATGCATGTGTAGAGTGTTTTGTAAACGTTTTAATGTCAACTATATGAATATAAAATAAAAAAATATAACGTTCCATTAAAACATGTACACGTGACCTTCATACAGCTTTTCAAGGTCATCACAGGGTCAATTTGATATAGGCATCACATGTGCCCCTTCGAACGCTACCAGTTTTGTCTTACCTATTCTTTTGTAACATCAATATTTCTCCAGATATTTAAGCGTTCATAGATAAAACACACACCCTGTATACAGACGTGCATAGATGCAAAAAATACCTGAAATGTTGAAAATAAAATCCATTTCATGATATTTATAAGGTAAAAGACACTTTTCTTCGTTCATGCGTTTGAAAATACGAATTTGCATAAACATTAGCAGTCTACTGATGAACAACGTCATCCTCGATCAGCACCCGCCGTTTATCGCCCCCTTTTCACCCCCAAAAGTATCGACCAGCCACCTGTATATAAATCTCAGCTCGCCGAGGCCAAAAAGACAAACGTGCAGGACGATTTTCGCCGCGAGTCGCCGGGGGTACATAAGCCTGTGTGTAACTGCAGAATCTAGAGACGGCGAGGAGTTTAAGGGGGCGGGCAAGGGGGCGAGGGCACTTTTCCTCGTTTAGCCGAGTATAAGCGTAATCCGGATGCCTGCGTCTCTCAAGAAACTCAGCCGCCGTTCCCCCCCTCCGTTCCCGTGCCAGAGCGAAGCTTAACAGCGACGGCAGAGAGCGGCACACGAGAACTTTTCGTATTAATAATCGGTATAATAATTAGTATTTTCATGCGCGACTTAGCAGGAAGGACGCGAGCTCGCGCGAGGGTTGATGCGGCGCGGCGACGGGGCGGGAAGGAACGGGGGGGATGCTCTGAACTTCGGTGGATCTTGATTTTAAGTTCGGGGGCGAAGGAGGCGCATATTTCACCGCGCTAATGTCCCGCCAGATAAACTACAATATTAGCTGCCTTCGCCCGTGATTTAATTTAACTTTGCCCCGGCGCGACATCCGCCTCTGGCTTTCGGCTGCCTCCCGCTTCAGCCTGGTTAACCGACCCCCTCCGCGCCTCCGTCCCCGACGGCCTCTTGACATGTGTTTCTGGTTTATAGTTTTAAAGGGGTGGGTAAGCGGATTCTAAAGAAATTATACCGCCCCCCTGTTCTGACTAAAAATCGCGAAGGCGAAGGGACGATGGTTTGAGGGAAGTAGTCGAAGCTGAGATTCTGCTGGGGTTGTTGATGGTGAAAGAAATTGAGAGGCGAGGAGAATGGTGCTGGGAGAATAGTTACTTGTGGCATTATTTAGTTGGTGCAATTGTTTCGAAAATTTTATGTAGTAATTCAATTTAGTGCATTCATCTGTAGAATAAGAGTGCGTATTGTTTAAAAGGATTTTAGGAAATATTGACTTTTTTTTTTAATAAGATAAAGCAGAAATAAGAAACAAAAGTAAAATATTATACATTTTAAAGAAAGATATATATATATTTATTTATTTATTTTATTGTTTGCTTTTCAGCAAGCATTACAAGGGGTACAATGTGTCTTAAGCTGCGTCTACACTATACAGGGTGTTTGGGATAGTATAGGCAAGCTTTGGAGGGGTGATAGATCACGTAAAAACAAACAAAAAACTTCTATATGACTTGGGTCCAAAACCCAACCATTTTTAAAAAAAAACTGTCATAAATATTTAAGCTATAAACCGCTATAATTCAAAATAGGAACGTTTTTCGTAAGCAATTTCTTCGCTAAAATAAAGATTACGATCTTGTTAATCCAATAAGTACAGTAACTGTGATATTGTTACCTCGTATCGCAAAAAAATAGTATTTTTCTAACCCCCTAAATTACCCTTTAAAATGGCGATAATTTAAGGGGTTAGAAAAATATTATTTTTTAGCGGTACAAGGTAACAATATCACAGTTACTGTACTTATTGGATTAACAAGATCGTAATCTTTATTTTAGCGAAGAAATTGCTTACGAAAAACGTTCCTATTTTGAATTATAGCGGTTTATAGCTTAAATGTTTATGACAGTTTTTTTCAAAACTGGTTGAGTTTTGGACCCAAATCATATAGAAGTTTTTTGTTTATTTTTACGTGATCTATCACCCCTCCAAAGCTTGCCTATACTATACCAAACACCCTGTATAACAAAACACGTTATATAACAAATAAGTTATAAAACTTGTTCGAAAACGAAAAAGAAAAATGTTATCTAACATGTTACATGCTGAATGTTATATAACATTTATGTGTCAGAAATTTTGTGACTTTGAAAGTTTGTCCTTTGCGATCCTGTAGTAAATGCCATGGGATTTATTAAAACCGCTCCAAAAGTTGTTTAAAGAAAAAGAATTTAACCACAGAATTAATTTATTTTTTAACATCGAATCTTGCTGTGCTATCTAAACATCCTCCACGTTAGAAATCATTGATGTGAGAAATGTTATATAAGTTGTTAAACACTTGAAATAACAGTAACAAGTTATAAAAATATGTTATATAACAAAGTTATAAAATAATTTGTTATATAACACTGTTTTGTTATATAGTGTAGACGCGGCTTTACATCTCTTGTATTTTATTACATTTACAAATTTTATTACTTCATTTTCTAATAAGTGTCCTGAATTAAATTTATCCGCTGTCTTGTGTCCTCACTCTAGACCATTTTCCTTTTTTTTGCTCCTGTGTATTGTTTCTCTCTTTTTCAATATTTCTTTCATCCACATATATTCTTCTCCCGATTTTAAAGAAAGATTTATTTCAAAGAGAGTGGTGTAATATTCTACAAGGTTTATAGTTTCTCTCCGTCAGAATCTTTTAAGAATTAGTTAAGAATAAATAGAAAAATACTTCCAACAAAAATTTTAACTATATTCAAAGTGGAAACTAATCTCCGAAAGAAATGCTACATTGTTGCTAATCTTTTATGAAATCTTTTTAGAGATTTTACGTGGTAGATAAGTTTATCTACATCTATGCAATAACTGCAATTATTATTTATATGTGGTAAGTTAAATAATAATTACCTTTTTATAACGTAAACGTAAACAAAGCTTTAGATCTAGAGAAACAATTCATTAATTATTTGATAAATATCATAAGTATCATTAAATAATGGATAATATTTTGATCTAAAGTTTTGTTTCTATTCATTTCACGGTACAATATTATACCGCATTTTGCGGTACAATGTTGTAATAATCTGTAAGGGTGAAGAACAAAAATAAAAAATGACTAATTTTAATGAGAAATTTATTGTAAAAAAAAAAGACGCTGTAATATTATCCAAGTTTTACAATTTTTCTGCTTCACAATCATTTAAAAATTATTCAAGAATTAATACAAGTATACTTCTAGAGAAAATTCAACTATATTACTGGAAAAAATTATAGAATCTCTCGTGGACAAATTCCATAACTTTGTTATTATTCATCAGAATTTGATCACACAGGCGGGAAACTAAAGCTTGAACTTTGCACTTTGTAACTCTCTTATTCGATTTGGTTTAAGATGGTTCTCAAGAAATAAAGTCTTACAATAATTTTGAGTAGTGTAGTTCTGTAAAATCCTTCCGAAGATTTTATATAATAGTTCAGTTAAATGCATATAATATATCTATAGAAAAACTGCAAATATTCTATAAAAAAATCTGAGTTAATATTGCCTTTCTTTTAGTAAGACAGAGTGTTGTGGTACTCTGTACAAATAGAAAAAAAGTAAAATATTACTTCTTTTAAAGAAAGATTTATTTAATCCTTTGTACTTTAAAAAATGATATACATTTATAGAAGATATATAAATTTTTACGAATAACTGCAAATTTATTAGTTTTCTTAAAACTGTAACTTTAACCGATTTAGTTTAATATTGTTATTCAAAATTTTATGGAATATTTACATTTCTAGATTGTATAAAACTTCCCAATAATTTCATTTAACATTATTTTTTACTAAATTGATCAATAAAAATGAACCTTATTTCGTATTCTTAGAAACATCATGAAACAGTAGAAGATTCTATCAATCTTCAAATACTTTCACGTATTATACTTATTATAAATACTTACACCTTCACGTATTAAATAGTTATTAGTTTAACGTTGATCGCAGCAATTTAAAAAATCCAGTTAAAGGTTAAAAAATAAAGTGATATAATATTCACTAAGTTTTATAATTTGCACAAAAATTAATAGAAAAATGTTTCTCCGAAAAATTCCACTGTATTCATAATAGAAAAAAAGTTACAACATTATTGCAAATCAAGAAACTAACTTCAAACAAAGATTTAACACAGTCAAACAACTTTTAAAAATATCTACTTCGCAACATTGTTGAATTCCCCCTTAAAAACCGCATTTCTTCGTAATTTATGACTCCACAGTTTCCCAAACCCTGAAAAAAACATCTCAGAATGAACAACAAAAAGGAAACCACTTTCCCAAGTCCCCCACCGTTGCTCGTCCCCCCCAAAACGTTAACAAATGAAGCAACAACTAACGGAAGGAACATCCCCACCAATCTCCATTGATCGTTCTCCCCCTGAAGACACGCCATCAGCATCAGAGTAGGTCCGAGCGTAACGTCGTGCGCGGAAGGGGGCAAACAAACTTGCACTCGCGATTATTCCCGAGAAGAATTAGGATGGCATTCAGGCCCGTGGAAATCATGGCGGCATTGTCGTGTATCCTTCGAACGGCGAGGACCGATGCTTCCTCGCCTCACTCGTTCCTTCGCTGCGCCGGCGACGGGAAACGAAGAGAGGGTTGGTCGCACGGCGAAAACGGTCGGAGAGACGGTGAGACGCGGCCAAGGAGTTTCCGAATGTCAAGGTAACGAGATTAGCGACGGACGAGAAACGGTAATCAGGAATAAAAATGCGACAACCGACGGCATTTACGCTAACTAATCTTCTTCAGGAGGCAGAGGCGCTAACGGAGTTAGACGTCAGCCAGCTCTGCCGCATTTCGCCGGGGGTTTTCCTCGCTCGGCTGGCTTGTTAGCGAGATAATTGGCCATTTTTATGCTAAGCAGACCCACGGCTCGCATTCTCGTTTCCGCCATTCTCGCAGACGCTCTTGCACCCGATTGATCGACGCCTTTATCCGTCCGACGACTTGGGGATCGACTGAAACCGGCGACGCTTGCTGCTTCGATTTTTCATCAAGGTTTCACCAAGTTGTACCTTTTTCTGGATTTAATACATCTTGTAATATGGTTTAATAACAACATTTTCTTAGGAAAATAAGGATCGCAGTCGCGTACAAAATATTCCAGAGAAGTTCGCATTTGTTTTGTGTAGTCAAATAAATTTTATTTCTCTGACTGTAATTATTGTAATCAGCTTCTTCGGAAGAACAAATTTTTATCAGGTCATCCCATAAATAATATCATATCTGGAAATGACTGAATATACAAAATATTAAATTATTTATATTCTTCTTTTTTTTTAAACCAAAAACGATTAAATACAAATGACATTATTTATGGGATCATCTAATACAACATGGTCAAGTACAGTTTACTATACAACCCATTTCTTTCTGCTCTTGTACATCCATTGTCACAGTTCATAAAAAAATATATCCCTTGTTAACAAAATAAAAAACTTATTATTGCAAATCACAGCATTTAAATTCAAGCTAAGGTAGCCTTTTGGTTCTTCAACACATCCTCCACGAAATTGTCGCTCTTCGCAAACCTGGAGTAACTGCAGAAGAATAAACTTATTGTTAACAAAACTGTGCAATGGAAGTTTAGTTTACCGTCTTCAAAAAAATACTGACATTCTTTTGTATTTCTGTTTTTCAGTAGCAGATAACGAGGGATGAGTGGCCTTGACTGAATCCATCAGATGCTTCTGCGTGACCTTGATGTCCTCCGCCTCGATTTTTCCACCCTACGTAGAAATTCGAAGAAGGAACTGATTAATTGCTACTTTTCAACGGGGAGGAGAAACCCACCCCATCAGCGTATCATCGCTTATCAGGTCCCCTTCCACCTTGAACGCGTCGCGCACAGGAAACTCGCTCGCTAATTAGACGTACAGTTTGGATATTCGTGTTCTTCCGGTAGGTAAGTGCCGACGTAACTTCGTTTTCTACCGTAGACAGTTAATTAATGGTTTCTCCCCCAGCGCGCGACTGTCCTTATACGCGTTGGGTCGATTATACGGCGTCAAAATACGGATATTATGAGTTTATCTCGGTAGGGAACGATGCATCTCATTTCGATAATTATGCAAAAGCTACGTGACTAAAACTTTCTCTATCCGTTGCATTAACCGTTCACCATTAACGTAGAAACTGCTTTACTATAAAACCACACAAATATTGTTTATTTATTATTCGCAAAAAGCTATGGTGCCAGATGAAAGAAACTAAATCCTCTTCCTTCGAAATCTTTATAGATTTCCGTAAGTATCACTTCAGTTACTTCAGTTTCTACATACAAATTAAAAGTCAGTTTTTGTTTATTTCAATGCAGTTTTATTGTATAACAAGATTGAGCATATTTTATTTAAAATAAGATAATAAATAATCATTTCGAATAATGAGTTACTTGGAATTTTAATTATTTTCATTTTAGAAATAATATAAGAAACTCAATCTTATTTTGTATTCAATTTTTTTATTTGAATAATTTATTATTTCAGTTACTTCAGTAAAATAAAGTAACAAATAATTTGACATGAGAAGTTATTGAACTAAATTAATTATTGAACTTAGAATATGAGAATTTTTATAGTTGAATCGTATTTTCCTTCAAAATTGTTCTTGAAAGTATTCGAGAAATTATTTGAATAAATACTTTATGAACTGAAAAACAAATAAACAAACACAGTATTATTTTAAATAACACACAGATAAAATAATATATTAGTTTAATAATTATTTTTCAAATAATTTATTTGGATAATGCCCATATCTATTTTATACATTGAGGTATTCTTCATTTTGTTCTATGATCTTTACTCATTTTTCGTGTAACACCATTATTCCAACTCTACCCAGACAGCACACGTGGCCGCAAAGGCGCCTTTTTCAGGGCGATTTTACGCCTGAACGTCTTACAACCTAATTTGGGCGCCTTTAAGGCGCCTTGTTAGGAGGCGCCTTAAAGGCGCCTGAAAAAGAAGACTAAAAGGCGCCTTTCCGGCGTTAATTCTGGGCGCCTTAAAGGCGCCTGAAAAAAAGGACTAAAAGGCGCCTTTCCGGCGTTAATTTTGGGCGCCTTAAAGGCGCCTGAAAAAGAGGACTAAAAGGCGCCTTTCCGGCGTTAATTCTGGGCGCCTTAAAGGCGCCTGAAAAAGAGGACTAAAAGGCGCCTTTCCGGCGTTAATTCTGGGCGCCTTAAAGGCGCCTGAAAAAGAGGACTAAAAGGCGCCTTTCCGGCGTTAATTCTGGGCGCCTTAAAGGCGCCTGAAAAAGAAGACTAAAAGGCGCCTTTCCGGCGTTAATTCTGGGCGCCTTAAAGGCGCCTGAAAGAAAAGACTAAAAGGCGCCTTTCCGGCGTGCATTCTAGTCGTTTTCTAAAGACGTTTGAAATATACTATAAAGATGCGAAGTATATGTATGTATACGAAATATACTAAATATACTTAAAGAAATCTTTGTCATTCACGCCTCAAAGGTATCTTCAAGATGTTCAAAATAAATGTCGAAATTAATTCTAAAGTTTACGTTCTCAACAGAATGCGTGTGTACTACGAGAAATCTCGTTTTCGTATATCATACACATCGTAGGTGCGGAACTGAGAAACTTCACATATACATAAATATTTGAAAACAAAGAAGTAATGTTAAAAAATTATTATATTATCACGCACACATTTAACAAAAGTGACAATTTGTTCAAAATGTATTTAATAATTGTAAAATATTTGAATTATACCACATATAGTGGTATATATTGATCTAATTGAAAATCATGGATCATATATATAGCTCAGTTTTGTGAAAATTAATCGTTACAGAATGAGTTATAATACTTTAATATGCATTGAAAAAGTATTTTCCCAAATATAACATTATACTGATTACATCAACGATCAACGTCTGTAGCAAAGATGGATGCACTGGTACTGCAAGGTTTTATCTCAGTTCAGTTAAGATGGCATGGTCGAGTTCCTGAGAAGGATTGGGTGCCGCCACTCTCTTCGGGGTTTGTTTGTCCGGTGTAGTGCGGAGAAAAAAAGAGGAGAAAGAAAAAAATGCCCACGGACTAAAAAAAATATATTATTATAAATAATAGATATTGTTTGTACTGTTGTTTTTTTATTTTTATTTTTTATTTTAAAACGCCTTATGAGCGCCTTATAAGGTCCTGAAAGGCGCCTTATGAGCGCCTTATAAGGTCCTGAAAGGCGCCTTATGAGCGCCTTATAAGATCCTGAAAGGCGCCTTATGAGCGCCTCACAGGCGCCCTTAATACCAGCGAAAGGCGCCTTTAAGGCCGTTAAAAGGCGCCTTTGAGGCCGTTAAAAGGCGCCTTAAAGGTACCTGAAAGGCGCCTTTCAGGCCCTTAAAAGGCGCCTTAAAGGCGTCGTTTTTGTTCACACAAGGCATTTAGGAGGCGCGAATGAGGCAAAACTAAGGCGTTCGCAGGCGCCTTTAAGGCGCCTTTAAGGCGCCTCAACGCCTGGTTGTAGGCGCCTTTAAGGCGCCTTTTCGGCACCTGTGTGCTGTCTGGGTATAGAATTTTCATTGACTATTATACAGAAAACCGGGCACAATGGTCCTTTTAGGACTGAGCGCCTGGTTACCCCTTTCAGATAGAATAGAATAGATTATACAGAGAACACTATCATATTAAGTGTCTTAAAGTGCGTCTTTACTGGCGTTCGCGAACTATTCACGAACAATATAACAGTGAATTTCGTTGAAATAATCTGTTCGCGTACGCCTTCGCACACGAGTTTTCAATAGTTTGTGTAAAGGTGGGTTACTCACTGGTGAACAGTTCGCGAACACTGTTCGCATACAATGTTTACAAGCAGTTCGTAAACTTTCTATAAACACTAAAAAAAACACTACGTCATCCCTTCACAGATGTTACACGAACTATTGAAAACCCGTATGCGAACATGTACGTGAACAGATGATTTCAAAGAAATTCAACTGTTATAGTGTTCGTGAACAGTTCGCGAACTCCAGTGAAGACGCACCTTAAAGGTGGGTTACTCACTGGTGAACAGTTCGCGAACACTGTTCGCATACAATGCTTACAAGCAGTTCGTAAACTTTCTATAAACACTAAAAAAAACACTGCGACATCCCTTCACAGATGTTACATGAACTATTGAAAACCCGTATGCGAACATGTACGCGAACACATGATTGCAACGTAATTCAACTGTTATATTGTTCATGAACAGTTCGCGAACGCCAGTGAAGACGCACCTTAACAACTGTGAAGGGATGACGTAGTGTTTTTTTAGTGTTTATAGAAAAGTTTGCTTGCAAACTGCGAACTGCTTGCAAACATTGTATGCGAACAGTGCTCGCGACCTGTTCACCAGTGAGTACCCACCTTAACATCTGTGAAGGGATGACGTAGTGTTTTTTTAGTGTTTATAGAAAGTTTACGAACTGCTTGCAAACACTGTATGCGAACAGTGTTCGCGAACTGTTCACCAGTGAGTAACCCACCTTTAAGGTGCGTCTTCACTGGCGTTCGCGAACTGTTCACGAACAATATAACAATAACAGTTGAATTACATTGGAATCATCTGTTCGCGTACATGTTCGCATATGGGTTTTCAATAGTTCGTGTAACATCTGTGAAGGGATGACGTAGTGTTTTTTTAGTGTTTATAGAAAGTTTACGAACTGCTTGCAAACACTGTATGCGAACAGTGCTCGCGAACTGTTCACCAGCGAGTACCCACCTTGACATTTACAAAATCGCTTCGAAAGAAACGGGAGCCAAATATAAATCGATTAACTATCAAAATTTTTATAAGGACAATCCGATTCCTCGATCGCGCCACGTATTAATTCCCGATCTGAAGACCCTAAAATCGGGTCGAAGGGCGCAGAGAACCCAGGGGCGTCTGCCTTTCGATTTTGCAGGGCCGCTGCAGGCCCTGAACCCGTGTATCATTATAACGCATAAGATAATAACCCCCTCGACGTTCATCGAGGCGTAGGCCAGGATGAAGTGGAGCGAGATGGGGGGTTGGTGCTCTCGGCAGCGTGCGCTAATAAACCTGGTCTACGTTTCCTCAGTTATATCGCGCCACCTACCCGCCTACCTAGCTCGGGCACTCTATATACCTAGGGGATGGGGGACCCCCGAGGGATGGGTGTACACCTAACGATATTATCATCATTACGCACTATCTTACTTCGGAAGCTCCCTACAAATGATTCTCGGCCGGAGTCGCGCTAAAATGCTTTTCATTATTGCGAGAGAGAAAGAGAGAGCGGGAGAGATACGACCGAGGGTGCGCGACAAAACCAGACGATCGTTAGGGTCGAGGGGGTGGGAGGGGGTCGCTCTAGCCGCGATGGGGATGCGCTTTGTCTTTGTCCTTTTTCCGGGTTTCGGTGGCGAAAGAACCGTGGAAAATTGGAGTCCCTGTGTAAGGGACTTCTGGCGGTGGTGTTCGTCTTTGTGCGATCCTTTTGGAAGCCTTATGTGTGTAGGTGTTTTTGTTGTTGACACGTGTGAATATAGATAAAAACATTGGGGTGGATTCCAACATTGTTCATGAAGAGAATTAGATATTAATATTACGTGCAGGAATAAGTAATCCACTATTATATCTGTGGCTGTTAGGCAAAACGACGTATAGAGTAACGTATACAGTTGTTGACCACCCTATACAATGATTGACCCTTTGAAGAAAAGTAAAAAATATAGTATAATCCTTTTCTTACATAAAATATATACAGTGTGCGCCAAAAGTATAGAAACGGTCAAATATTTCGAAAACGGAATATTTTTGAGAAAAATGTTTTAGAACAATGTTTTAAGGTTTTAAGAATTCTATTGAACGGTCGTATCCGTTTGACCTTCAGAGGAACGGTCAAGGTCATATCAAAGTCAACATGATTTTTTTAAATAGAACATGCCATTTTTGATCATGCAGTGTTAAAGCTGACGGTGAGACCTTTTCAAAACACTAGCTGGTGATTTATTTCTGTTGAAAATTGCCAAGAATTGTCAAGAAATAGGCAGAAGACAATTCGAACATTTAACGAGTTAAAACACATTAATGCTACATCTCAAATGCTCAATGCGTATTTATGCTAAAATCGCCCCTCTTAAGCCAATACGTGTGGACCATGATTGTGCGAAGTCCAATCAAGAAACTTCCTCAAGGTGCACCCTAAATAATACTAACAATAAGGCTGACAGCATCAAAGCATTTAAAGCTCAGCACTCGGGCAATTCTCAAGAGAAATAGATCATCATCAGCTAGTGTTTTGAAAAGGTCTCATCATCAGCTTTAACACTGCATGATCAAAAATGGCATGTTCTATTTAAAAAAATCATGTTGACCTTGATATGACCTTGATCATTCCTCTGAAGGTCAAACGGATACGACCGTTCAATAGAATTCTTAAAACCCTAAAACATTGTTCTAAAACATTTTTCTCAAAAATATTCCGTTTTCGCAATATTTGACCGTTTCCATACTTTTGGCGCACCCTGTATATTTCAATGATCCAAACATTCTTGCTTCGAATATAATTAATATTTTCCTATATAAGAAAAGGATTATACTATATTTTTTACTTTCCTTGAAAGGGTCAATCACTGTATAGGGGGGTCAACAACTATAATACCGTTACCCTCACATTTTCAAAAAAATTGATTTTATGCGATAACTAAGATCTAGAAAGTAGAATTCATATTTTTATCAAAGAAAAGATGCATTAGAAGATTGTTTTCTATTAAAAATAAGGATAAAAGAAGATTCAAGTACGTTCAGGGTGTTAAGAAATGTTTGGTCTTGGCAGTTATAGGCGTATTCTACATCTTCGGATCGATGAAGATCTGTAAGAAAAAAGTGCCGCAAAATTGTCCTTGACCTTGAAAATCAACGTCAAAATTCTTTTTTATATGGGTAAATTTGAGAATTTTCCCATGGGAACAGTAAAAAAAAAAAAAAAATGGGAATTTCAAGGTCAAAATTTTTTGCCCATGGTTCCTTTGAGACTTTCATTCCTCTTGGTGAATATTATGCAATACCATGAACAAAATTTTGACCTTGATTTTCAAAGTCAAGGACAATTTTGCGGCACTTTTTTTTTACAGATCTTCATCGATCCGAAGATGCAGAATACGCCTATAACTGTCAAGACTAAACATTTCTTAACACCCTGTACATAAGACAGTATTTCGAACTTTAAACGCAATGTCTCGAAAATGAAAACATGTGACATGCGGTGTTTTGCCTTAAGCCGCGTCCCCACGGCAAGGATCGGCCAGGAGGATAATTATCGCAATCTTCTAGAAATTCCAACTCTGTTACAACAATTAAATAATTCTTTTACTCTATTTCTGAATACAAATAAATAGTAGATTATTTAGTTTCACATACAACAACAACAAGTTATCTACATTTTTCTCTGTATGAACACAAAGTTGCTAAGTACAATAAAGGCACAGTTCCTCATAAAAACACCTTCTCCACGGATTCCAAGCATTCCAGAAAAGTTATGTTTAGCGGACTCAACAGTTGCGGAACTGTTGAGTGACTTAACAATATTTACTATATGTATGATTTTTCCTTATATGGTAAAAATGTAGTAAAATCAACGGTTGCGCCATAGTCGAGTGCGTTGAATGCAATCAATGTCAAAACGCTTCGTTTTACTTACGAATACATTAGCAACAGCGTCCTCAAAGGCTGACAATCTGGCTTGAGTCACCACAGCGTTCAGATCAGCCCCAGTGAAGCCGGAAGTAAGCGTTGCTATTTCTTCTAAGTCTAATGCCACCGTGTCTATCTTCTGCGTTTTGCACATTGCAGCCAGAATTTCTCGCCTGTCCATCTATACAATAAAATCGTAAAATATTTATTTAACTACTTTCCGTCCTTGTTACACGATGTACTGTTTTTTAATCTAAACATCGTTTCAGATATCTACTCTGCTGAGGCTAATACAGGGTTTTAAAAAAAAACCATTCAATATGTATATGGTATATAGGATACACTGTACTGAGTAAAAAAGCTTTAGTAAACATAGATCGAAAGGTCAACCGTTTCTGAGATATAAACATTTCTGTTTGTTATTATCATAATTGATAATTGTAATATCTATCTACAATTTATCTACAATCTACAATCGCCGATACACAACTGACTGATTCTCAATGAAATCTACTGTCGGCACTTGAATAAGAACATTCAGAACGCGGTTTGTAAACACTAAAGTAAACATCGCATGCGATGGAAGCAAGTAAGTCAATCATGATACTAGCAAACAAAAATGTTTATATCTCAGAAACGGTTGAGCTTTCGACCTATGTTTACTAAAGCTTTTTTACTCAGTACAGTGTATCCTATACATATACCATATAAATATTGAATGGTTTTTTTTTAACACCCTGTATAACTGAACTGAATGAATGCCCCGATTGAATTCAAATGACTCTTAGCAAGCAACAATGTGATCGCAACAGGAAATGTGGAAACACGTGATTGAATGTTTAAAGGAAGGTATACCTCGTCTGGCAATGGACAATATAGCGCCTTGTCGAGTCGTCCGGGTCTCAAAAGGGCGGGATCCAATAAGTCTGGCCTCGAAGTGGCTGCTACAACTGCCACCCCTTCTCTGTCCTCTACTCCGTCCATCTGAGTTAACAATTGATTCACTACTCTGTCAGTTACCCCGGTGCTATCGTGCCCGCGTCTACAGTTAAGGCGAAAAGCATATCAGATTAAGTAGAAATAGTGTTTCAACAATATTTATATCGATAAGTGAATATCATGTTATTTATAATAAATGTATCACCTGGGAGCGAGACTGTCAAACTCGTCGAAGAATAAAACGCATGGTTTGGCACGTAGAGCTCTGGGAATTGTAAAATATTTTCTTTTGAAAGAAGATAAATACGGTGGCTCACAGGTTTTATTTAATATTAATTGACTGTAAATTCAGCAGTATGATACTTTTTCTATTATTTTATATCGTTCTAGCTTTCATATTTAATTGCTTCTCGAATTTCCTAACTTTATTATTCAAAAGCAAATATGTCTTTTAGAATTTTGAACGAGTTTAACATATTCTTTGTGAACTTTGTAAGTATATTAATCTCGCATGCAAATAAAAAAAATATACCTTTCAAACACATTCCTAACAGACTCTTCGCTAACTCCGATATATTTTGATAGCAACTCTGGTCCCTGAAATAAAAGTTTGTATCCTGTTTTAGTGGTTTCCTTAAGCTGCGTCTACACTATATAACAAAACACGTTATATAACAAAGTTATAAAACTTGTTAGAAAACGAAAAAGAAAAATTGTATGTAACATGTTACATTCCGAATGTTATATAACATTTGTGCCCATAATTATGAAAGTGGTCTAAGTCATAAAAAAAAAAAAAAAATTACATTCAATAAATTTAGTTTGAAATAATGTGGTGTGAAATAACTGATAAACTCATTTTTTTTTAAATTTTGACTTAGACCACTTTCATAATTATGGGCACATTTATGTGTCAGAAATTTTGACTTTGAAACTTTGCCCTTGACAATTCTGTAGTAAATGCCGTGGGATTTATTAAAACCGCTCCAAAAGTTATTTAAAGAAAAAGAATTAACCACAGAATTAATTTATTTTTTAACATCGAATCTTGCTGTGCTATCTAAACATCCTCCACGTTAAAAATCATTGATGTGAGAAATGTTATATAACTTGTTACACACTTGAAACAGTACTAAACACAATTTTGTAACAAGTTATAAAAATATGTTATATAACAAAGTTATAAAATAATTTGTTAGATAACACTGTTTTGTTACATAGTGTAGACGCGGTTTTATTTAATACGTGTATTGTTATAAATTTGTAAAATAGATACAAAAAACTAGCCTTATAAAAGTGAAAAAGAAATAAAAGAAGTGAGAAGTAGTATGCGAAATTTGTAATTTTATTACATGGAATGCAGAATGTTTGCAGCTTTTAAGAGTATAAATACAGCGTTTGCAACTTAGTATAAAACAAAAACGATTTCTCTAAATACCTTTACGCTAATCAAATTGACCCCGCACTCATTGGCGATCGCCTTAGCCAGCATTGTCTTCCCCGTGCCAGGCATTCCATACAACAATACTCCGTTTTGCAGCTTAATAGGGGCGTTCTTAAATATCTCCGGATACTTCAACGGCCATTGCAGGATCTCTACGAGGGACCGCTTCACTTCCGCTAGCCCGCCGATATCCGACCAAACGTGGCCCGCACCTTTGTAGAGTTGTACGCCTTGCAAGGACATCGGCGTACAATTCTTCAAAGCAATCGCCACATCCTCTTCCGTGATAACGATTGGCTGGTTCGAGACTCTTGTGTTACCTAAGAAAATCACCACTGATGTAACTACAGAAATAAAGAGGAACTTCAAACTACCTGTTGTAACTTTGTGGAGTATCACAAAATTGATACTCTTCGTTAGAACTCTAAAAACTACTTAAAAGTCCACTGTATTCAGCAATAAAAAGGATTTACTTTTATAATGTTGAAAGCTATTCTAAAATTATTGAGTCCAGTGGAAAATTCGTGCTTTGTGCAATTTTTAGCCCTGATACTTGCAAAGTTTTACAGAGACAGAATGATGTAACTCGAAAAATTGCGAAAACTCAAAGCACAAAATGAAGAATACTTCAATGAACAAAGCACTAAATTGAAGCAAAAAAACTGTCTTTCGATTTTAAACTACTTAAACATTCTGCTCAACCTAATACTTAGCTACATAATTATTTAGAACTTCAATTCAGAAATTTCAGGACTTCAGAATTTTGAGAAAAATCAGAAATTGAGGTAAGTGACCCCATTACTGACCAACCAGTTACAAATTATTTTTTGTTTATAGCAACGAATCAAATATATGGATCTTCGTAATTTATTCAAAGTCACGAGAAATATACATAGAATCGTACAATATAAAAACAATTTTTATCTTTTTTTTTTTTTATTATAATATCTAAATGGCAAAATCCGGTCAATAATTTTTGTGTAAACAGTCAAGTAATATTTCAAAACCGATTTCATTAAGAAACTAGAGACGTTAATAAATACGGTCATTCATACTTTACTCAAATATTGTCATGCATTAGTACAAAATTATTATTTTTAAATGATTACTTTCTTAACTGTCCCATAATGGGGTCACTTACCTTATTTAGAATTTATTTTGCGTCTTACTATACGCCTAAGGAATTCATTTTCAAAATTATTAAGACAAAAATGTTTTCTGTAAATATCCTGGGGTATAAAATTGTTCAGGCAACAAGGAACGCATCCAAATTTTATTCACTCGAACTGTAATTAGTCACTGGCACGATTAACAGTTGCGGTTCAACGTAATTAGAAGGAATCTCGTTACCGTGACGTTTCCACGCAGAGAACGCGGCTTTCTCAGCCATGTCTACCAGATCCTGCACCATCCATCCCTCGGTCTTGTTTCCATAGTAATCCCAATTCACGTCTCCGGGCACGTACAACTTGTCGCCAAGCATTAATTGCAAAATATCGATTCTATCCACCTGATTAGAGAGCGCACCGATTACACGGCGAACAGAATTTATGTGTACAATAACGCGGTTAAGCAGACGCGTTCCCGACTCGATAATCTGTCTAGCCCGTTTATCCGACGCGACGCTAAAGGGGCGAGTCGACTAATAAGGGAGATTTCGACGAGGGTCCTTGCTCTTACAAGGAATAATCGTTTCAACTCCAAAAGTATGGAGAAAAATATTTCAGGCAGCCTTTCAGGTTGCATTTTCTAGATACTTCAAACGCCAATGGAAATTGTACACAAATAGTAATGACTTGCATACCTTATCAAGATTTGGGATCGATAGAACTGTCCTAAAGAAGTGCGATCCTCTGGCTGGCCTTAATTTCTGCCCAATCCTGTTGACACCAGAACAGGTGGCGATAATCGACACGCAATGTGTTTGCTGGTATTGCGTCACGATGTTCACTAGCATGTCTACAATTCTAAGAGAATTTTATTTTTTTTAGTATTTGATAGTGATAGGATTGCGAAGAAAAGGTAAATAATGGAAGGAAAGAAATACCTGGCAGCGTTTATGGCGTCTGGTGTGTTTTCTTCGTCGTTCGCCGAAGCATTAGTGATGGACTCCAAATCATCCAGAAATAATACTGAGGGTTGATAGTAGACGCACTCTGTGAGGACTGTTGTAATAATCTTCTGCAGCATCTCTACTTTTTTTCCTGTAAATAATATTGCATTTGTCAGTGTATCATAAATCGAAACTACAATTTTTATAATGAGATTGAAACTTACCTTTCAAGGATCTGCAGTCAATCATATGAGTGTGCACAAAGTAGGGTGCGTTTCTTAAGTACTCAATAAGCACCTTGCATATGGTGGTTTTCCCCGAGCCAATCTCCCCGGAAATTAGAATATTCTCCCTGTCGTATTCGAAATTCAACTTCGTTTTTAAACCTAGACTAAGATCGAGTATCAATTGACACTCCGATAAGATATTCTTCAAGTATCTGAAGGAGAAACAGATTCCTCTTTGAGTTAAAATACTAGACACTCAAAATGTGTGTAAATAATATTCTATTAGGTGATCCGAAGAGTTCGTGTCGTTTTTATGCATGCTAACAAGGAGACCCTACAGTGTGTACTTCTTGGATTTTAATGAAACTTTAGTGAATAATTCTAGAGGATATATGATGACATTCTGTAGAATATTTTGCGCCAATGCGCATTTTTTTATAAACAATTACTGTATGAAGTTTAAAGTGCTATAAAAAACAATAGCTCAATGGAAAAAGCACCTGGCTCGTAAATCGAGGGTTCAGAGTTCGAATCCCGATTTGTCTTAAGTTTGTTTTTTTTTCAACTTTTTGTTTCAAGCAATTTTAATTTCTCCACTTTTATTCTATGCGTATTAGAGTTGTTTATAAATATGTATCTAATCATACATTTTTGAAAAAGTATATCGCAAGTATAGCACAAATAACTTTAAGATCATTAACATATTTATTGTATTAGGATTTACAATTACTAGGGTGATATGCAATGGATATGCATCGGAAGAAAGATACAGAATTACAGGTATATTTATTAAAGTTATTTGTCTTATACGTGCGATGTACTTTTTCAAAGATATATGATTAGATACATATTTATAGACAACTCTAATACGTATAGAATAAATGTGAAGGAATTAAAATTGCTCGAAACAAAAAGTTGAAAAAAAAAACAAACTTGGAACAAACCGGAATTCGAACACTGGACTCTCGCTTACCAGCCAAGTGCTTTTTCCATTGAACTTTTTTTTTATAGCCTTTTAAATTTCATATTTTAATTGTTTATAAAAAAAAATGCGCATTGGCGCAAAATATTCTACAGAATATCATCATACGGAGTGTAACAAAAATGTTGCACGTCCTTGATAGGCATGATTCCTGAGGTGTTTTTAAACAACTTTTTCCTTAGCGAAAATGTTATGTGTGGCTTTGTTAACGAGTTATTAACGAAAAACGTTGACCAATAGGAGAGCGAGTACAGCGGATTAATCATGGCGCGGACGATAGCGGACCAATACTGCTCACAGCTGGAGCCCGCGCTGATATTCATCCACTGTACACGCTCCTTGATTGGTCGGTGTTTTTAGTTAATAACTCGTTAACAAAGCCCCACCTAACATTTTCACTAAGGAAAAAGTTGTTTAAGGGGTCTTCCCACTGTGAACCTCTGAAAAATTGCCTTTTTTTGGGAATTTTTTTGTACTAAACGAAATGTCCAATCTGAATAAAGTTTTTCCTACTGATTAATACACTTATTGAGAGTACAAACAAATTTTTTTTTGCAATTTATAATAGTTTATTTAACTATATATATCGCACTGAATTGAGCGCCTCAAGAAAACGATGTAGTGCTGGCGTAAATGATTCCAGAAGAACGACGCATCTGAATACAAAAATTCAAAATGGTTTTTAGTCGTCACGGATGTCGTTATCGTTGGAACCAAAATTATTTTAATTGATAAAAAATTAACCAAATGACGGAAGTTTGAATGTTTAAGTTCCAAAATTCGATGAATTTTTAGTCATTTGTCATTGTAAAAAGTATGAAATTGTTAATAAAACAAAGTTTCCGTGGTCCCTGCGATAGCCACTGATGTGTTGAATAATGTGTAAAAATTTGAGACTGATTAATCAAATAATTTTTTTGCAATCATCTACGCCAGCATTACATCGTTTTCTTGAGGCGCTCAATTCAGTGCGATATATATAGTTAAATAAACTATTATAAATTGCAAAAAAAATTTGTTTGTACTCTCAATAAGTGTATTAATCAGTAGGAAAAACTTTATTTAGATTGGACATTTCGTTTAGTACAAAAAAATTCCCAAAAAAAGGCAATTTCTCAGAGGTTCACAGTGGGAAGACCCCTTAAAATCACCTCAGGAATCACACTGTTCAAGGAACTACAACATTTTTGTTACACCCTATATATCTTTCAGAATCATTCACTAAAATTTCATTAAAATCCAAGGAGTACACACTGTAGGGTCTCCTTGTAAGTAAAAAACGGCACAAGCTTTCCGAATGATGCAATATAAAAAAAGGCAGAAAATAATGCATGAAAGGCCTTTACCTAGTAGAAACCTTTCCCACACCATGATGCTCCAAGTCCACCTTCTCAGGTAGCCTCAAGTAGCTCTCCTCATCCACGGATCTCGAGTGCAGCACCACCTCCCCCAACATACGATCATTAACCGTAGCAAACGCACAATTCTCCGGCGAAATCTTCAAAACGCATCGCCTGCCATCATCCAAGACAATCCCAGCGCAAGAATTAATCAGTAATCCTGTCCTATTCGAACATTTCCTAACGTACTCCGTGAAATTCTCAGCGGATACCGAGTTCCTCCAAGAGAACAAGTCAATGGACGACGGTTTGACTTCCTGCGAATCCTCCAACTGCCAGAGGCTCACCTTCGCCCCGATCTTCAACCCCAAAGTGATCATCAAGCTCTCAAAGACGTACACAGTCTTGTGGACCTGGTTGAGGCTGAAGTAGTCCCTGTCCACTATGTCGGAAGCTTCTAAAAGGTCCTCCAGGATGAACAACCTCACCGTCAACTCCGTGGCTAACTTTGGCACAGGGGATACATCCGTAGTCAGGAAGTTCGTGCTGGTTACGTTGATGTTCTGCTTGTCCTCTGGGACCTTCCTGATGCGGCAAAGGCTACCAGAGAACTGAGCTGCTTGAGCTCTTGGCACGAACACGTGATAAGGGCAACAGGTCACCTCGATTAGGTCACTTTTATTCGCGGAACTCTTTGGCAGAGGATGAACCCTGTACAACGATGGTTTCTTCCTGTTGCGGAAGCTTTGGAGGAGCTCATAGTTTCTGGCTGTCTCCTCCTCTTTAGATAGGGATGGTCGGTGTTCTAATTTGGGAGGGAGGAACTTTCTGAACGCTCTGAGCAAAGTTTCTGGGGTGCTGGATTGTTTAGGGTTCTCGATCGAAAGTTTCTTCGCTGCTGTGTCTGATACGTGAACTTCTGTTAACTGTTCGAGCTTTCCATAAGGTAAGTTTGGTTCACATGACTCTGGAAGATGGTTCAAGTTAGCTTTGAGGCGTTTGGTATCGTTTGGATGATAGAGATTAGAATCTTCGAATTCATCTTTATACATATATCTAGATGAATTAAATCCATTTTTACACTTGCCTACGATGAAAGTCACGCTGGAGAACTTTGACACCCACGCAACTATCGGTTGTTTATTGGCTACGACTCGAATCTGACTGAGCAATGTCGATTGCACCTTTTCTATTTGTAATTCCTGTGAAATTAGAATAATTTCGGATGTTTTTGAAGAATTTTATATACTCTAGAGATTGTTAATTTATTATTAAAGTAACGTGAATCATGAGAATATTCTATGTGCAATGGTTTTGAGAGGATTAAACTTATTTGTTTACTAATTTTTTAATTTCTTGTTTAAGAAAATGTGTAAATATTGTCGATTTGTTGTACCAGAATTTGTCTGTCGTCTATGGTACGCGGTGCAACGTTAATTTGGATTAAATGTGGCACATCTTTTACGGAAGTTACGAATACGTCATCCCCTTCATTAATTTTCAAACTCCTGGCAAAAGCTGTACCAAGGCTCAAGATTTTTTTGGGCCCGGGTCTTGTGATACAAGAAACATAATATTTTTGTCCTTGGTGTAATACTTCGACAACATTCTCCTGTAATTAATGAAAAATTAATTGGAATACAGGGAAATATTAATGTGGTAGTAGACAGTAAGTCTAAAGAAGAAAATATATTTATTTAAATGCATCTATCAATAATTCGAGGGTTTAGAGTATTTAGTTAAACTGCAAAGATTATTTTACAATGCTTGGAAGTGGCAAAAATTGTTTATTCATTGTTATTCTCAATATTGGTACGTTTTAAATTTTTATAAAAGATACGAGGTACGAGGTACAATTTTGTGCTAGAAAGTAGGAAAAATATATATTTTCGTATTTATTTGTAATTAGAAAGTTTATAGCATCCATATATAGACCATAAAGATTATTCTATAATATTCAGAAGTTGTAAACATTGTTTACTTTTTGCTGAAAATGCAATGGAAAGAATAGTGTATGTGACAAGGTTAGAGAATTGTGCCACCATCTTTAATTTGTATCTCTTCTATTGCTTATTCATATTTGATATTCTAAAAAAAACTATTGTTGTTAACCACTAAATGGCACAGTTTATTTTTCATATAATTAATAATTGCATTCTTAACAGAAAACAAACAATTTTTATTACTTCTATTATTGCGGAATCATTGTTAGCAATAATGTAAGTACATATAATAAAAACTGAGTTACAAATCCAAACTCTGCAATCTTCTCACAGTATTAATTCTAAGTTCAATAAAATAATTACAAAGAATCGCACATCAAATTTTAAGGTGTTGTTATAAAGAAAAAGTTCAATTTTCAAAATTTTGTAATGTCCGTAGAAATGTTTCAATTTTCCCACCCGGTACATGATATCAAATAAATTTTGGAGAAAATGTTGCGAATAATTCTAAATTAATTCTGTATTAAATATTTACAAATAATTCTGTATAATAAAACTTGAGGTTTTACGTTTTAAAATAATCCCAAATGAATTTTTGCATAATTTTCTTCACGAAGTTATAAAAATTTAAATACCGAAAATTTAACAATTCTTTAATTTTGCGTGTCAATATATTCATTTCCAGATCTCTTTTATATTTCCATTGATAAAGAAGAAATTACACTACACATTCGGTGGTCAGGTAAAAACATTTTCTCCTTTATCATCTTTGGGCATGCCACAGATGGAAACACAATACATTTCTCTCATCTAATGTTTGAAATAGGCAGAGGGGGCTCCAAAACATTGTTTCGTTTCACGCAATTGATATTTCAGAACGCGAAACCCGAAACTCTATGAAGTTTCAGGACTACCATCCATCTGATCGATGCTTCTAATCGCCAACACACACACAATCGCATAATACGCGTTTTAATAATATCTCGTGTGACAACACCACTTACCTTAGTCTCCAATTTACGTAGCCAAGTGCTCGACAAATAGGCGAAGCAATTGTTCACTGTTATATATTTAACTACGAAACGTTCACTCAGCATTTTTGATCGTCTACCGTCAAAACAAAAATTCACTTAACGGACGATACCACGAGTCGGCATTACGTGACGACGACGTACAATGTGCGAAGAGAATATTAAGTGAATTTTCGGTACGTGATGAACTCCCACAATATGCGACCCAAAGTAACGCTTTAGGTTAACGACCATCGAATCGAAAACACTTTGGACTTTGAACAGCCGAGCCGAGGCCTCCCAGTTTGGAGCCTGAACTCGGACTACCGAATAATGCCAGAATTTTGCGTTTGAGTGAATTACTATAAATACAAGGTCAAAGTTGATTGTTTTACTGAAAATACCAAATACGCGGCATTCGCACGTGATCGTGTTTACCGAACGAATGTGAAGATGAAGTCGACGTAACAAGTAGCACGCGACTCCTTGTACGGAGTATTTATCACATTGATGATAATACGAATCAGGCGAATGTTTGGTTTCATTCAATAATGTATTGAGCTTATATGTACGTTAAAACCGGTTAGTGAATCGATAACAGTAATGAGCTCGATGAAGCGAATCGATGCGAAGGATAAACGTTAGATAAATATGCATATCTTACGCCTTACGCTTGCTTACGCTCCGAATGAGCGTCATTAATTATATGGAATGTTAAAAAGCCTTGAACAACGCTTTGAACAAACGGAGCAACTTAGTGTCTGACTTAGAATCTGGTCGACAGGTGGCGGGTACAGGTCCTTCCAAACTTTCCATTGGTGGCCACGAAGCGGAGTGGCCCAATCAGAGAAGGCACTAACAGTAACTGATATTTTAAACCAGCGTCAACTTCAGTTGCTCTGGCGACACGAATGGAAACTACAAGTAACGTACTAGTAGCACAAGAATTTTATAAATGAGAGAATCCAGTATATCAGAGCACGCAAGATAATCGCCGGTAATCGACGGGTAAGTCTAACGTAATTCCTATGCTATCAGGAAGCCGATAATTCGCCCAAATATTCGATTATCGGGCTAACCAAACACGAATGTTTTGGATTGTTTTTATGGCCACACGTCTTTCGTTGATCTTCACGAATATCTTGTCCCCGTTACTTTTATTACTTTCTCTCACCAGCGAGGTCATTTCTAAGCTCCGCGTATGTAAATTTTGAAAGCAAGAACATATGTTTTCTGTTTCTACTAACAACGTGTCCTTGACTCGTGTTCCCGCACTTTTTTCCCCCTCGCGAATGCATATCCCCATGAATCAAGACGAGCGAGGCTCGCGTCGAGGAAGAACAGCCAATTCTCTCGATTTATCACAGAAAGTGGTTCCGATTTAGGTACGGATCGATCGGGCGTGGACGGAAGTGTAATAAAATCATTCTTTCGAAAAAAAGACGAGCGATTTGTCTGGTTTATTGATTCCGAAGTATCGTGCTCTCGGATGCTTACAGCATCTCGATTCTTAATAGATACAACCATGAAACCTTGAGAATTTTTAAGAAATATCACTATTTTTCGGATGAAACTTTTCTTTAAACTCCGCTTTTCCAAATTCGTTAGAATTAATCACGTGCTTAAGTAAAAAATAATCCAACGCGAGGATTTTAAATATTTCGTCATTGTTATGAAAATCGGACTAAACGCTGAATTAATTTTTACGATCGTAATACTAAATTTTCTTTGCATAGGAGAACTGGAATTTTTAGCCTCTAATCTTTTTTATAAAATGGCACCGTCAAAAAATGCACAAAATAAACAGAGTAGTAATACTGTAACAAGAAAAGGAATCACCACAAGAAGTCAAAATTCCGTACTAAGCAATGTTTTACTTAAGCCAAATATTCTTGCGAAAGATCAATGCAGTAAAAGGAAAGCTGAAGCGTCTCCGCAGAAGGAGAAAACGACAAAGAGATCTGCTTTAGGAAACATAACTAATGTAGGTGACTCGAGTCTCCTTTTCCGTTTCGAAGGTTTTAGAATCACTTTAATAATTTGTAAATCGATAGGCCATTGGGAAAACACTAGGAACACATCATGAACCAAAGAAGGCGACAAAAAGAGCAACGGTTACTCAAGTGAAGCCGGCGACTCAAACAAGTTCTATTCGAACGCTTGAAAAGGCTGTAACCAAGCCTGAAGTAGGTCCGAAACCGAAGCTTGTGCCACGCGCGAAACCGGTTAAGAAGATCGAGAAAATCGAAGTACCTAATAAAGTAGTGAATGTTAGACGTAGCTTAGATTTAGAGAAATCAGAGGACAGTTTGTATGTGAGTGCATTAGAGGACGTGGGAGACGACAGTGTAAAAAGGTCTCGACTAAGCACTAATAAGGTAAACGATGCTTGATCCCGTAGCGAAATTAAACCCGTGCAATTTGGTAACGTTTATGTTAATATTTATGCAGAATGAAGACGGAGAGAAAATCGAGGTAATCGAGGAAGCGGACGAAACGGAGAAAGAAAGCGAAACGGACAAAGCATTCGCAGTACCTCCACAGGTTGAAGAGAAATCAATTGCCGCCCGTTTAGACGCTCCTCCGAAGATACAGTTGCCCGACGGAGTTCAGTGGGATTTCGACGCGGAGAATTGGCTGGATCCGTTTCAAGTCTCTCACTATGCCATGGATATTTTCAATTACTTGAAGGACAGAGAACGCTTGTTCCCTATTGGAGATTACATGGAAAGACAAGTCTGTCTTTCGCGATGGATGAGAGCATTATTAATCGACTGGATGGTCGAGGTCCAAGAGTCTTTCGAGTTGAATCATGAAACTCTGTATCTGGCTGTGAAACTGGTTGATTTGTACCTGACGAAAGTGACGGTCGGAAAAGAAACGCTGCAGCTATTGGGTGCCGCGAGTCTTTTCATAGCTAGTAAATACGACGTAAGTATTAGGGTGGCTCTTGTTTACTCTTGATGAAAATTTTTTTCAATTTTTTTTTTCCACGGCACCCCCTAGAATAATTCCGATTGATAAAAAAAAAAATGTATGTAAAGTTTGAGCCTGATCGGATAAGGGGAAAACGTGCCCCTGGACCCTTGAAGGTTCAAATAATGTTTTTAAAGCACACAAACTGGATTTTTTTAACATATCCGCTTTGGTTTTAATTATATAAAAAAATGTATTAAACGAAAGTTGTAGATCTAGAGGAGAAGCATGTCTTATGTTCTATGCCTTTTTTTCGTGCGAGAAACGGTTTTCGAAAAAAATAAAAAAAGGGAAAAAACTAAAAAATATAACTTGATTTAGTTCTTTTTAATTTTGAAAATACAAATGTACCTCGAACATTTCCTAGATATAAAGATCTAAAAAGAATGTATATTTTTTGTAAAACTCTAATTATGAAATTTCTTAAATGATCGGAAAGCTATACACATTTCTGTAATGAAAATTGACAAATGATATGTAAAGTGAAATAAGATGTTTTTGAAAATAAATCGTTTATTCGTATGTAATTATTTACAATTGTTGGTTACGGGATAAAGTCTCTTTTTTACAATCAGGAAACTTCTGATGGTAATCATTTACAATTTGAAGAACATATTGAATTAGACGGTCAATACCTTCAAATGGAACCATCGTCTTGGTCTAAAAACAGAGGCTTTATTAAAAATTTAGAATTAGTAAATAAACTGCGGGTTGTCAATGTTTGTCAATACTGCAAAAAGAGGTGTTCAATTAATGGAAGACTATAATGAATTACTTATAAAAAATGAGAAACAAAAACAATATGTTCAAATTGTAAATGATTACTGTCAGAAGTTTCCTGATTGTAAAAAAGAGACTTTATCCCGTAACCAACAATTGTAAATAATTACATACGAATAAACTATTTATTTTCAAAAACATCTTATTTCACTTTACACATCATTTGTCAATTTTCATTACAGAAATGTGTATAGCTTTCCGATCAATTAAGAAATTTCATAAATTAAAAAACAATAAGCTCTTAAAGTTGTACAAAAAATATACATTCTTTTCAGATCTTTATAACTAGGAAATGTTCGAGGTACATTTGTATTATCAAAATTAAAAAGAAATAAATAAAGTTATATTTTTTATTTTTTTCGAAAATCGTTTCCCGCACGAAAAAAAGTCATAGAACATAAAACATGCTTCTTATCTAGATCTACAACTTTCGTTTAACATATTTTTTATATATAGTTTAAAACAAAGCGGATATATTAAAAAATCCAGTTTGTGTGCTTTAAAATGATTATTTGAACCCTCAAGGGTCCAGAGGCACGTTTTCCCCTTATCCGATTGGGTTCAAACTTTATACAAAACTTTTTTTTTATGAATTAGAACTATTCTAGGGGGTGTCGCGAAAAAAATTCAAAAGTCAAAAATAAGAGCCACCCTAGACGGATAAGTACGATGTTTCGCATCCTTGAAACGTCGAGCTTTTTTAACAATATAAAATCGTAATTATAGGAACGAATACCTCCAATGGTAGAAGACTTTTTGTACATATGCGATGGTGCTTACACGCAAAGAGAATTAATTAGGATGGAAATGAGTGTTTTAAAAGTAATAGACTTTGATCTCGGGATACCCCTTTCCTATAGGTTTCTTAGACGATATGCTAGAGTGAGTTATTTTAACGA
Organism: Perdita meconis; assembly: GCA_030770465.2. Classification (NCBI taxonomy): domain Eukaryota; kingdom Metazoa; phylum Arthropoda; class Insecta; order Hymenoptera; family Andrenidae; genus Perdita; species Perdita meconis. The sequence continues at coordinate 8,636,620 of JASKOS020000001.1, forward strand.
TTTGATATGGTTTCTTGTGCTCGCTTCGTCAATAACAATTGATAATAATTTCTTTTTTTAATAGTGTGCGAAGGTGTCGATGCCAACACTAACATTAGCTCGGTATATTTTGGAGTACTCGTTGATGGATTACTCGACAATAATGTTCAGTGATAGCAAAATGGCTGCAGCCGCACTTCTACTCGCATTACAAATGAAGGATCTAGGAAATTGGACGCCCACGTTGAAATATTACAGTGGATACGAAGTCGATGACATAAGAGATATTGTACATCTTTTGAACCAGGGACTACACCGAAAACACAAGGAAGCTCTGACTACAGTGCGTAACAAATACAGCCACAAGTAAGTTTTGAAACTCCTCCGTTTTCTTTCGCTATTTTGCTTTAAATATCTCGAAACAAATTTCACGAATGCCCTTCACATTTTAGGATATTCTTCGAAGTAGCAAAGCTGCCATTGAAAGATATTTTAGACATATAAAATAGTTTAAGATAAAATACACGATTAAAGAACATGGTTGACAATAGTGCATATGATTGCCTAATTATTGTTGCCAGGTAATCTATAGTGAAATTGATAAAAATTCAAGATGATCGCCGAGCGTAAACGTGGAAACGACCATAGCAGTTAGTTTATTTAATAATGAAACAAGACAAGCTCAAATTACTAGTTATCTAAAAAAAAATCGCATGAAATCAAACTACTGTAAAACTCAGTTCTGACTTTATACATATCCGAAACAATAACCACTAGAATTTTTCCCCTTTTTTCCTTTTTTTTTTAGTTATTTATACATTAGTAATCTCTATATTACTCTACAACCTCAGTATTTGTAAGCTATTTTAATTTTTTTTTTTTTTTTTTTTTTTTTTTTTTTTTTTTTTTTTTTTTTTTTTTTTTTGAGAAATTTATTTTAGCGCCACGCTTTATACTCCACGGTAATTCTTATAAGATATTGATATTTTCAAACACTTTCTTATGCATGAAAAGATTGAGATAAATCTTTTACTATTCTTTTTTTTTTTCATTATATATACATATATAGTACGGTAGTACAATGTCATTGCCATCGATGGAATTGACACGGATTTACACGTGAATAAGGGAATCGAAATTTATGCGGCATCTTATGTTTTAACGAGCCGTATAAAGAGTGTGGCGTATTGTTATGCATTGTTGTTGCACTTTATAGACTGATGATAAATTGTATGCTCCTAAGGTAGTTAAAAGTACGAGCAAGTGTAATAAGTTTTTTTTAATCATAGCATGGTATTAAAATACACGGTATAGAAGAAAAGGAGATCGGAAAAAAAAGAATTTCCTTTGCTATACGAAAGAAAAATGAAAAAGTTAATTTATAACATGTTGCATAAAACTAATAAATTTAAATTCGCGTATTATATATATATGTAACTTATAGAGAAAATTGTTTCTCGTTAATCTCCATTCTATGCGAAATTATTATTTAATAAATTCTTTAATCGATTGATGCGAACGCAGTCAGGGAATAGATCTATTTGTTCAGACTTTCACCAATGCCATAGTTGCCATATAGTTGTGTCTATTTAACAGACGTAGCATACACTTTACAAAATACCACCTGTGATAATGAAGTATTCAAAACCCCGAGTATTATTGAACACGCGTCAAAATTCTCTCACGTAGAAATATTTATGCTATCTCGTCGCGCTAACAAACTAGTTTCGTTGGAATGTTTAGAGCCGCTATTGAAACGAGGACAAGTATATTATTATCGGGGGTTCAAGGTACTTGTACATATTTGATCACAATTGCGAACGTGTACATATTTTTCCAAAAATTATTAAGACAAATTTAAAAGAGATTCATTTCTAACGAGAGCCATTACAGGTAAGAGTACTATACATTTTTAAGAGTCGGTTAAATGTAGGTGGTGTATATAATTGTCATTATATTTTTTTACTCTCAGTGAATGTATTATCTATTATCTTGTAAGACGTGTGTATGTAGAACCATTGTAAACGAAATGTAATTTAATAAAATCAAATAATAGTTTTTAAATCTTGTGTACTCCATTATTATACTGATTCTAAAACACTGAAGTACACCAACTTTTTCAGAACATTTTATTATATAAATTTCGATCGCATTAACAACTTTTATAAATAAACAATACATATTTTTAATCATGACGAGAACCAGGTACCGCGTTTACAACTATGGTTTTACCTCGAAAAGTGATTGAGCTTCTAAGCCAATGGTAAACAATTTTCAAGACGAGTATTGTTCAGCTTGCCTCTGTTCTCTGCAGCGGTGAAAGAACAGCGGCGTGTAAATTACCGTCTTTTATAGCTTGTCGTGTATGTCCTCCACCTCGTCACGATAACTGTGATAGTCATGGGAATAACAATGATCACTTTTCAAAACAAGACAATCACTTTTCGTGAGAGCACTGTATTTTTTTTGAATAAAGGTAAAACTTGAGACACTATTGCCAGTTAACATGTAAAATGGACATCGTACGATAGTTTACAAGTTTTAAATTTGTGATAGTTCGAAAGATTTCTTCAAATTATGGTTCACAAAGAAAAGAAAACAGATACAAAATGCTTGTAGCACATCGTTGTCCCACGTCATTTTATACTATCTTCTAGTATCGAAATAAATTACGTTGCTTAGAATTTACAAATAAATAAATGATTACGTTTTGTTTTTTTTTTTTGGTAACAATTTACGTAACACTAAATGAAAAATTACGTAACTATGAATGGTTGAAAAATAAAATGATAGTTTCCATTAGATATCACATTCGATCAGTCTTTGCTACATTTAAAAGTTCGCATAGGAATAAATAAACGTTCGCGTTTACAAAAATGCTGTTCAAACAATTAAATGATACAATTGAAAATTTTATAAATATATTGAATTTCTTTAAATTAGAACATTATCTGTGCATTCGTATATATAAATAATATATTCAGATCTTAATTGCAATATACATTCTACAATAAAAAATAAATAAAAATTTCAATGTATTTATAGTTTCAGAAAATATAGCCTTTTGGAATAAATAGCTTACTTACGTCTCCTTCTTCATACTCCACAGTACAATTTCAATTTTTACAGACAAGCATACAACGTAACACGCCGTCGCCGGATGTCAAAACTTTTCTTTAGATATTCGTCTAGCATGCAAACGAATACAACGTGGGCAGTCGGCTTTGTCAAAGGTTTGCTTGCACTTGTTATGAAAACACGCGCCGCACAATTCGCAGCGACTAACTGTCAACAGTTCCCACGGAAATATGATGTCCTTCGAGCAACATAATTCGCATACGAACCCCCTACCTTGGCATAACTGAAATAAAAGTTGATTTTCATTTAAAATCCCGAACGTATCGCGTAAATAGTTCAATTACCTCACAGCCTATAATGTGCATGTTGCAGACTTGAACTAGTTCACGTAATCTCATAGGCAGAATGCCATACTTCACATGCATCAGATCTTGAATAGAATATACGTGAGGATCGCTTATTATATAATTTTGTTCCTTTTTTAATACTTCTTGAACACTACGGAAAGAAATACCGATTTACTTAAAGTTTAAACTTTCTTCGAATCGAAAACAAATAATGAAAATTCATACCTTGTCGCGAAACGGCACATAAACAGAAAGTCTTTGAAGAAAAATAATTGTGTACGTAATAATCTCGTTCTATCCAAGTGCTTTATGCGTCTGTATAATAATGGATTTAAATCGTTTACTTGAAACAACGGATCTAACGTCATCTGATCTAATAATCTGTACGAGAAGTTTGATACAGGATATCTGTATGACAAAATAAATGATTAGATTCTTATCCTATTTCTTCGTGTAGTAAAATATTTTTACCTGTTGAAATCCCATTTGGATAGAATCTTCCCTGGTATTAACGCCACCTGATTCGTATGACATCCCGTACAGAAATATCTACCTAAATATTCGCAGTAACGAAATTTGTTCGCGTACTTCACTGCAACCTTCATTCCGCAACCTGCGCATCTGTAATTCTGTTTTGCTATAAGGATGCGCCTCCTAAATACACAAATATTTTATTACACTCAGTCATTTACACACGATACAGTAAAATCTGCTTAAACCTAGGCAGTTTTCTTTCTATACGCCTAGGCTAATGCCTCCAACCACTATTTTTTGTCGACATGGACCGTGGGAACTTTCTCGGCCGCGAGCTCGACTCCCGAAACAATGGGCTATAAAAGACAGGGATAGCACTAGGCATTTAAAAATGCTCGTGACTGATTTTCACCTTTTTACATCGAATTTTCACGTAAGTGACGCCAATCGATTCCTTATACTCGACCGATTAAAAAAATACCAAACACGACATAATTCGGTCCATAATTAACGAAATAACGAAACAAATTAATTTTCACGCTTCAATTCTAACTTCGCTACAAATAGTCCGATTTACATGAAATTTGGTGTTATTTTAATCGGGAGAACGCTTAGAATCCAATGGTAAAACTTTTGTATCGATACGACAACAGATAAGATCGCGGAAGCTGAGAAAAATTGACGACTCAGCGCTCTAACGACCCTAGCCGTCGCTTGGCGAATATCAAAGAATACCGCGTAGTCAGGTGTGAAATATTTCCTCCCTGAATTTTCATCGATTACTAATTATTGTCGAATGTTTATAAAAATGATACTACATACTTTTAACATTTTTCCGATGAAAATTAGTCGAAATACGACATAAATCGGACTATTTTTAGCGAAGTTAGAATTGAAGCATGAAAATTAATTTGTTTCGTTATTTCGTTAATTATGGACCGAATTATGTCGTGTTTGGTATTTTTTTTAATCGGTCGAGTATAAGGAATCGATTGGCATCACTCTCGTGAAAATTAGATGGAAAAAGGTAAAAATCAGCCACGAGCATTATTAAATGCCTTGTCTATCATGGCTAGTGATGGGCATTCGAATCGAAACTTCGAAACGATTCGCAATTTTTCAAGACTGTAAAAATTCGAATCGGATCGAATAAGTTTCGAAGCTTAGAACTCTTGAAAGTCTTGGAAGGTCTTGACAGTCTTGATAGTCTTGAACGGTTTTGATAGTCTTGGAAGTCTTGAAAGTTTTGGAAGCTTGGAAGTCTTGGAAGTCTTGAACGGTCTTGAAAGGTCTTGAACGGTCTTTAAAGTCTTGAAATTCTATACAAATTAGAAAGTCGTAAATCGTGAGAGTTCCGACAGATATTGAAAGCTTCATAAGTATTTGATATTTTACACACTTTTTGATTACTTTTGTTCAAGCAGTGTAATAGACATCATGAAACATTTATTTATATTATTCGTGTTTTTAATTTGCAAAACAGACATATTACGAATTATCTTTAGAAAATGAAAGAAAGAGTATGGAATAGAATAAAAAGATTTTCTATTGATTGTCCCAATGATTATGGAAAAGTAACTGTATTATTTGTGTATATTAGTTCATGAACAACATAATCGTATTTAAATTCAATATATATATATATATAATATTGCACATAACGTAATATGATATACATATAGAGTATTAACTATATCAAATGATAAATAACTTATTAATTTAATAAGCGTTTCGGTTATACAAAAAAATATTCGATACTCCTCATTCTTAGTGAATATAAATTTACACGTGCAGACCGTCCAAGACTTCCAAGACCGTTCAAAACCGTTCAAGACCGTTCAAGACTTTCAAGACTTCCAAGACTTTCAAGACTTCCAAGACTTCCAAGACTTTCAAGACTTCCAAGACTATCAAGACCGTTCAAGACCGTTCAAGACTATCAAGACTGTCAAGACCTCCAAGACTTTCAAGAGTTTTAAGCTTCGAAACTTATTCGAAACGATTCGAATTTTCGGGCACTGATTCGAAGTGATTCGAAGTGATTGAAATCCCATCACTAATCATGGCCCTATTGTTTCGGGAGTCGAGCGCTCGAGCTCGAGCGTCCAAACACTTAAAAACCAGTCAAGCGAGAAATCGGAGGTGCGAGATTCACTTCCCACTTTAAGTCTTGAAATACGGACCCGATTGCCTGAAGCTTATGCGGAATGTCGTGAACTTACACCGGCGGAGGATGTGCCGTGAAGATGATCTGAGGCCTCGGCGGAGCCCATTCCGTGGTTCCTCGCAACGAGATCGACTGAGAATCTTCCGCTTCGTCTGGACTAACCGGCCAGCTTTTGGGCAGCGGTAACAAACTCTGCGGCGCGTCTTTCACAGAAACGAGCCACTGCAATTCGCTGGCCTTTGGCAGTTGTTTGTCGCTGAACTTGCTGATCAGCGATAACGCTACGCCTTCTGCGGACATGCTGCTCTCCGTCAACGTCGACTCCGTCCCGTGCGCGGGGGACGATTGAAACAGATCCTCGTCGGAAGACAAGGACGCCATGGACACGGAGATCCCAACGTTCTTGAGCTTCACGGCGTTCCATTCGTCGTCCACCTCCAGGTCCTCCACGTCGTCCGTCGAGATATTTTCGGACGGAGTGTCGGACGAGGACGACAACGGGCTGACGCTTTGATCGGTGGTCGTCGTGTCCGTCTTCCCGTCGCTCAGTAAATCGCGATTCCACGTCCTCCCTTTGCACCGTTCCTCCTGCCGTTGACGACGCCGCAACCGTATCCTCTGCTTCAGGCTGTTTATCTCCTCGTCACTTTCCTCGGCTGCTTCTTCCATGAGACGCCATTGTCTGTTGCATTTCACCTGCTCGATAGCAGCTATCATGGCCTCGGAAACGCTGAAGTGCGCGTTCTCCCTGTCCAATTCGGCGTTGGCTCTGGAAAACTGTGCGGAAGCCAGGAAACTCGTCAAACTCTGACCCTCTGCAGGACGCGGGAAGTACCCTATTGCCATCGGCTGAACACTGCTTCCTCCGTCCTCCATGAAACTCTTCTTCGGCGTTCGCATGTCCTTCTGACCCTCGACTTCCAGACTCCACGGGGCGGAGAACTCGGGCGCGGATCCAACCAAAAACGAGGTCCTTTTCGGCTTCTCGAATATTTTAATTTCCGTGATATCCGTCGCGCATTTCGTTCCATCGGTTTCGGTCGACGTCGGAGACGGAATTTGATACTCTGTTGCCGTGTTCGCTAACGAATCATCGTTGTTCAATGTATCGGAGCCTTCGCTGGATTTTTTCGCGGACTGATTTTGCTTCATTTTGACTTTGCTTTTCGCTTTCCTCAAGGAAGTCCTCGGCTTTGAAAGTAATTTATTATCCACGATCGTCGTTGTAGATTGCTTCAATTCGGCGTAGTTAACGTTGATTAGTTTCGACAATTCGACGGAACACGTTCGAGGATCGTTGTTTTTCTGAGGGCTGGTGTTCGCGGCAGTCGTCGCGGTGGAAGGAGTTTCCAAAACTGTGCAATTTTTAGTCAACACTGAAAGACTGTTCCACGTTTTGAGAGGTATGTCTGTGACCTCTGTGCACTCGGTTTTATGATCGTTTCTTTCGGACTTGACATCGTTGCGTTGAATAGTTGCATCGTTAGATACTTTTAACGATTCTAATTGACACGTTCCGATGTACACGCTTTTGTCTTTCGTCACGCTGAAATTTGTTGTAGGAAAATTTATTGGATACGAGGACGATCGCCGATGTCTTCTAGGGCTAGTTTTGGGCGAAATCCAAGAAGGCAAGTACTAGAAACGAAAATAATTAGAAAACGAAGTCAAATGAAATTATAAATTTACTGTAATTTCGTTTGAATCACTCACTAAGGCTGGATCAATCTCCGTAAGCAGTGCCGATTGATTTCTTTCCACTGCTCTCAGGCAGAACAATGTAGCTTCAGACAAATTCTCCTGGCACAAGAATGCCCATGGTTCGAAGCAAGAAAGCAAATGTTCTTTGTCAGATAAAAGCCAAGAAAGCTTATGAGATAGAGAATGATTTTCCAAACTGCAACATTGTATTAAATTCTTTTTTAATTACAATTTAAAAGTCTAATCATTTACCAATATTTTACTACCTTTTGTAGAGCCATAACATATCTTTGTGAGATGTTATTCTTGCTGGCAAATTCGAAAGATAATCTTCAACCTCAGATAATATAGGTGATACAGCCAACGAAGGTTGCAGCCAATTCAATCCTTGAATAAAAATCCAACAATCTGGCTCTCCCTTGTAACAAATTTATAATTCTTGACTTTGCTTGATTCAAACGATACACAAAATCACTATTAGACCACTTATCGTGTAAAAGAGACTTGGAATAAAGGTACAGCGACTCGCAGACATGCAAGAATGAATGAAAGAACATTTTCAATGAAAGCAATAGCTGCTGTCACCGGCGACGTAAATATTTACAGTAGCGAAACAGATTCTCTCGAAGGAACTTACACTTTGGTAAAATGCAAACGGATGTATCGGTAAACGTGTCAAGTATCGTCGCGTGTATTTACGCAACAACGTGCAAACTTTGAAAGTTAAAACAAACGGATAAGAAAATTATCTTACATTTTGATTAAATATTCGACAGCCATGTTTGAATATTCGCTCCATGACGCTGTGAAGACGATTCAGACCACCGTAAACGTTCCATACGTTCGAAATACCGTCGACTAATAAGCCTTCGACGATGGTTCGGAGATTCTGTAACAGTTGCCATTGTTCTCTGATATGGGCGTCTTCGGACATAATGACAATAAGACGTTCGATTTTTGTTCGAATGGAACGTTTCCTCGATGAACTGCGCCTCGGATTTTGACGCAGAGGATTGTTTTCAGAGAGGTCAGCTGGTGTATGGTACGCAAGATTTATTTAGTCGTACCGAGAATCGTTAATTTATGCTATCGTGGCTGTCCATCGAATCATCTGTTACTTCATTTTGAACGTTACATCATGACGAATGCTGCGACATATACAAACGCTGTCATTTGACGCACGTTGAACCACGCAGCTTCATCGCCTTACATAATTTCACTGACGAATCGTACTGAATTCGAGAGACAAAATGTGCGTGCTGCATGAACGTTGAGTTACGCGAATGACACTGATTCGATATTAGGTTAGGAATTAATGTGTACGCACGATATACGTGAACCTGCGTGAACCGTGAAATCCAAACTACTGGAAGCATCTTAGTCTCAGTGGCGGCACACTACGGCGTCATTACAAAACTAGAAGACTTACGATAAACTGATAAGAACTTTTGAACTAGTTTCGTGTAAAGTCCGATCCAGATTACTTTCTTCCTTTTCTGAAACAAACATTTATTCGCATCGAATTTCCGAAGCCAATTGTCCAGAAACATCGTTACCATAAAAGCGAGAATTTTACTTGAAATAATTTATTTGAAATAAACACATTTAGGGCTACTCCTTCGAAATACAAATACTTTAAACATCATTATAAATATTTTCTTTTTAAACTTCGCCTCCTTCCGATCGTCAGTCATTTGTTTAATTTTTCTAAATTTCTGAAATCAAGAAACGAAAAAGTAATAGTTCAAATAAAGACCAGTACGTCCATAATTTCATCACGTCATCACGAAGGATTGCAAAAATACTACATTGCAATTGCATACATGTATTTCAGAACTGTACCCACAATTCAGTATGTTTCTTCGTGGATAAGATTATATAAATGTACAGTGCAAGAGTGAAACGTGATCTTAATTTTTCGTGTTAGATGCTGGATCAACGTTGTATCCTCTTTTTGTTTTCTTCACGTAATTAATTCCAGTTATCAAATGTTCATTTTCAATTTAATGGAAACTATAAAACTGAAGCTTAGTCACGATTCCGATATATACAATAAAACGAGAACAGATTACATGAAACGTTTGCGAATAGATTAAAAACACCGTCAAACGATTATCAATGTACAGTTCTTAAACTCGCGAACTTTATGCAATATATTCTTCATAATGTCTTGCTCTTTCTAATAAGTATTGAGTAATAGGTAGATCTCGAACGAAATACATTATCCACGCGGCGACGGCCAGGACAATTTGCGTAGGGGGGGACGAGAATGTTTAGCAAAATTTCCATCGATTTCCACACTCGTTGCAAAGCACAAAAGTGGTCATAGGTTCGTCGGCGGAACGCGTTTGTACTTGATTGTAAGTGCAGTTGCGTTTTTTGCATTTCCCACACTTCAACAGATCAGTTTTCGTTCCCTGCACCGTGGCGAGCTGCGCATCATTGATCGCCTCCTTTTTGAATTGCTCTCTTAACTGTTTGATCTCGTCGCTCGCCATTTCTTCGGCGGTCATCACGGCTAGCCGAGCGGGAGTTATGGCACCGGCAATGAAGTTCGTTCGGAGATTCGGATTCTTTGCGTCGCGCAAATTAGCAACCCTGCTGCGCACCTGAGCAATCAAACACACGAAATTAAACCGCGAAAAGAAGCCGGGTAGAAAAATCCGCGGGAACTGAATGTATACCCTGTTTTTATATCTATTATCGGTATTCTTGAATCCCGCATAGATCGCTTCTTCCAATTCTTCGGCCAATTCCTCTGGACTGGCGCAACCCTCGATCGCCGTTCCGTCGACTCTCAAAGCTGCTGCCAGCAATTCTCTGCACTTAAGCCTAACTGCGTCTGTAGTTGTGGGAGCGGGAAAGGTCGATTGCTTTCTCTGAAGATCTTTATGGGGCTTCTCTTCCTTTATTTTAACGTCGCCTCCGTCCGTACTGTCTTTACTTTTCTTTTGATCCGCATCGTCTTTTTTCTCCGATTTATCGTCTCGCTTTTTCGAACTGCTCGAAGACGTCGAATCTTTCTCCTTGTTAGAACCTAAGGAAAAGATACATATTGATGTAGAATTACGAGGAATGAGATTATTTATCAAGGTATTTGCTTTGGCGGTTCGTTTCCTTACCAGACAAGAATTTCTTCCAGTTTTTGATAAGAGTTTTGGACAAGGATATAACTTCTTCGTCTCTGCTCGATTTTCTTAAAGCATTTACTGTCATGCCGATACGAGTCTTCGTTAAGAGTTCCAAGTCAACAGGTAATTTTTGCAATGTTTTGAGTAGATCCAGTGCTTGTTCCTGGCCCTGCAAAAATAGTATTGAAGTTAGTAGTTATTTGGACGATTCTGCTTTATTTATATCAGCAGTCATTATGTAATTTAATATAAAATTACTAAGTATTTTCATAACTAGAACTAACAACAAAATGCAATGATATAATTCGTATCGATAGGAAATTTTTTCGAGCGAAATTCAAGTTTAACAAAGTTTACCAATCAGCATTATACACATATTTGTAAACAGTGGGACTAAAATAATTGTGAATGTTAGAACGAACGACAATGTACTCGGCGAATACCATGCTAAATTTCATAATGAGGGCACGATTTAGTCTTCGGAAAGCTTTATTAAGCCGATAAAATTAGAATGCTAGATATTTAAACTTCGCACAATACGTTGGGTACCTCGGAGAATACGAAACGTCGACTGTACACAAACTTGTGTACACGAACATTCTCGCTTCGAAGGAAGCTCTTCGACGGAAACACGATAGCGTTGCGACCGATTTCGACGGGATATCATCGTAATCGCGTTTCAGGTTGAAAAGGGATCCCCGTACTCAGCGAGCTGGCTCTCGGTGTGTGTCGAGAACGATGCACAACTATCTTTCTTTTACTCACTTACTCACCGTCCCGTCACCACTCGACATCTTATTTAGCTTCTTCTGGATCCGCAACACCTCTTCCTCGGCACTCATCGTGACAATCTGCTTGGTTTTACACAAAAAACCCGATACAAAAACATACAACACCGAGCAAACGGAACAACAAACCCCCGGACCAGGTTTATAACCGTGACTTGCGATGCGGAGTTCGATACTGGGTTGGTAACTCGAGGCGCGTTACGGCTGCAGCAGCTACGCGCGCAACAATGTTTCCTAGATTAGCCGCCAGGAGGTTGCAAACGGAAGCTAATTCTCGCTATAATTGACTCCGGATCTGTGCAAATTGATCACATGCGAAATTTCGGATAACAATAAAAATTCATTAGCAATGAACGGACTCCCATTTTCTTTTTTTCATTTTCTCCGACTCATTTCAATGAAATTTCGCTTTTAATGTTTATGCATTACTTGTGAGATTGTTTTTAAAAATAAAGAATAAAATATTGTTAGTTATTTATTAATGACAATAATTTGGAGGGAAATATTTAGCATAATCTAATTGCCACGCGTTGTGTAAAGTAGTGACATCTTCGGAGGGTAAAGTAGACTGAAATACGCGAAGGGTTCGAACAATCTTCGAACTAAAATTATTATATTTTTGTTTAATAAATTTCTAATGTTAATGAAAATGAAAATTACTTCGTGAGAAGTTTGATTTACAATGAAACCTTCACATACTTACATATTTTATTCTAGGTTTACAGTCTACAGGCGAAACTAACGTCCCTCAACTCTCTTCAAGTAGAAGTTGATTTCTTCACAAATTCAGTCTGAAATATTTGTACATCGATGAAGCGAATCTACTCGTTTATAGAAAGAGTCTACTAACAAACTGCCTCGATTTTACGGGAAACGATGATGATATACACTCAATCTTTCAAGGTGTAATTTTCGATTGAAAAACCCCTCATTTTCTTATCTACCTTCTCGCGTTACGTTAATTTGAAAATGACTATACTTTGCTAGTAATGTTCAAAATTACTAACAATTTTTCTTCAAAACGTTTTCTCTTGCAACGTTGTTAAAAATGCTTTAAAAAAACTAAAGACATATATACGAATAATGAGAATCGATTTTCGAATTAAAAAATTCCATACTTCGATTCAAATAACTCCCTAAAATTAAAAATGTAAGATATACAATTTCCAAGGCATATATAATTTATAAGTAATAAGATTATAAATTAAAATGAAGGAACACAACAGAAACATAAAATTTGAAATTCTTAAAATGAACTCGAATTGTTAAAAGAAAGTGATATTTGTTAAAAGCAAGCAAAATAAATTAAAATAGTTTTGAAACATTTGTATGTTGCTTAATTGTATTTTACAAGTATACTAATTTCACAGTTGTAACACTTTACGACATATCGTGAATTGTTCTTTTTATAAATGCAGCTGAAAAAAATAAATTTGATTGAATATTTTGTACACAAAAGACCACAAATATGTGTCCTAATAGTAAACAATAAAAAAGTGTGATATAAAAATATGATTTCAATCAGAAAATAGTTTTTTCCGCGTTTGGTAGGCAAATACTCCACTGTGCGTCGCGACGCTCCGACTAGTATACATATTTTCATTAAATAGTGCCCAGCGCCCACGATTCTGGCATCACTGGTACAAATTTGATCGGCTAGAGCCCATCACTCCTGAAAACTTGTTTTTTCATTGACGACAAACTTCTCAAATGATGCCATCTCGCGTTTATCAGCGAATTACAAGTGTGGGTAACAGCGGAAAATGTGCAATTATTGATTTCCAAATTCTGAGAAGTCACATGTTGGGATTACCCCCTTAAACAGTACAACTTTTCTCTCTAATATTTTCTTCTATCTTCAAGCCTAACGGAGATATTTAGGTGTTCTGTTTCTCAAAATTCAGAAATACATGTGAAATTATTAGATCTGTGTTTCATTCCGTGTAGTTTTTAATGCACATGCACACGTGCATTAAAATACAGAGGTACACGGATACTGAATACACGGTTTGAAATATTCGCGATGACCACTTCTTCCTGCCTATATTTTTTTACGACTGTTTCGCCTCGGCCTTCTTCTCCACTGACGGAGCATGATCAAAGAAGGTCCTCATCGCTCAGGTGAAGGTTCTAATCATAATGGAAATACAAATTTTTGGAGTGAAGAAATACAGCTCCGAAAATCATGACACAAAGGTCGTAAAGACAGGAGGGAACAGATTTCAGAGAAAGCGGCAAAATGAGTTAAACGTTCGTAAAGAATCCTTCGAAAAGTAGCCGCGACGGACGCACTCTGTACTTACATCCATCCTTCAAATTATTTCGGATCATTTATTTTTATATGTACCCATCAGTTAAAAAAAAAAAGGGGGGGGGGGGAAACACTTATTTAAATACTTATGGTGAATACACAAGTAAAATCACAATTCGTATCGATTAATTGATACTGAAAAAAAAAACAATGCGATAAGCCATAGAAATCAATTAATCTGCTTATTTTGTTCTATTTTGAGGTTTTACGAGTTCCTGCAGAAAACGAACCGTTTGTATTTTTTGTGCGCAGTCAGACTCAACATGACGGGTATCAGTGCTTCAGCGTTTCAAGAGTCGATTTTTTTTTTTTGGTATAAATTAAGATAAACGCGTTGACGTTTTCGTTTAACAGGTAGTTATGCGCCTGGACGACTCTGCGATAGCGTTCAGAAGTCTGGTCTTATTTTCCGGTCAAAAAATTCATTTGTTCTTCATCACTTTTCCTGGAGAAATACTCACTGAATACATGAAGCAGAAGTGAAATGTAGAAAAAAAAAAAATTGTTATAGAAATACGATAGACATGTAGATACGATGTTATGTAAAGTAATAAAATTATATTTTCTTACATGCTTCGAGTAGAAGGAATTATTGGCTACAAGATCAAAGAGAATGATTTTACGCTTTCTACCTTATCATTACCCCGTCGGTCGTTGTGTGACAGACGCTTTGTCGATAAGGCTTTCCTGTCAGGTACCTCACATTTAATTATTAATCATTCCTTCCGAACAGAACACACGAAGGGTAAGTATAGTGCTTTTAACATCAAAATATCTTGTAAAATACGAGGCGTCTTTATTTCAATTATATATCAATTTAGAACTTTGTTCGTGTATAATTGATGAACCGTTTTACTCAGTGCTGCTCCAAGCTGACGTTTTTTATTACCACACGCAATACCTGATAATAACGATTCTGCGTTGCCATCGAAACTTTGCAAAGCGTCGAGCAATAGCTGCGGAGTTGGATAATGTTCCGTGATTGCGAAAGCTTTGTCCACGGACATCCCTTTTATCTGTAGCAGGTGCCGAATGAACATTTCGCTCACCTTAAATGCCTGAAAAACGAGAGGTACTTATTTACACGAATATCAACGCAGTTCAACGATCGCATAAATTCCGTACGCACTTTTTGCTTAGACGCTGCTTTATTGAACTCTTTGAATTCCATGAGATTCACAACGTTGCTTGAGATGTCTGTTTGCTCGAGAGTCTCTTTCCCACAGCCTATCAAAATTTTGTCCTACAAGAAAAAGCAGGATCTTTTGTGATGCAGAATAGAGATTTATGAAGTCGTAAAGTTTGTTGTACAAAAACTACGTACTCGAAAGATGTTCTTCAAAATTGTTGTAACCGATGATAAATAGAACATAGAATCTTTATGATTTTTTGTGTATTTTACCAGAAATCCATCTTGTATCAATGTATTAATCGAAGCTTGCATCAACGATGCGTGCGGTATCGTTAATTTTTTACATTTATCGTATTCTTCAATCATGTACATAAGATTCGGGATTCCTGATTGTTTCAGACGAAACTGTATAAAACAATTTTTATGAATACGCAATTCTGCCTTCGCGAATGGATTAAACGTTCAATTATTTAACTACCTTCTGTTCGTAATATCTACCATCCGTAATACTCGCGCTTAAATCATCTATTCGTTTTCTTTCTAAAATGTAAGGGAGAACCAACTCCTCGTTTGTGACTCTACACCTGGCGATCCACGCAAAATCACCAACTTTCAAGCGACGCACTTCGAATAATAAACCGAGATCAGATAATTCCGTCAACGTAGCATCATGCTGAGGCTTTGTTTTACCACTGAAATGTAACCATTAGAAAACATTGTATCAAATTCGTAGAAAAATTTTCATAATATTATAGCCCAGGAAAATTAGACTAAAAAGTGGGCAATCTGCGAAAAAAACTAAAAATAGGTGGATCTTTTCACGAATCGCTTATTTCTGTGGTGGGTATGAACTTCTGAAAAATCACCGTCGATCGGCTGCCCGCTTCCCCCCCCCCCTTTTTTGGGGTCAAATGTTAAAAAAAGTAGTTATTCGCAAATAACTCAAAAATGGTTAGTCTAATTGAAAAATGTTTTAGATAAAAGTTTGAGCGTGGAATTCTGCGTAAAAAAGGTTCTACAATATTTTTTGAGAAACGCAACCTTTTTTACAATAATACATCCTTAATGTTTTCACGGTGGTATGTACATTATAATAGGAGCACGTTTATTGAACGTTATCGCAAAAAGGATTGAATTTATGAAAAAATATTATAGAACCTTTTTAACGCAGAATTCCACGATCTTAAATTTTTATTTAAAACATTTTTCAATTAGACTAACCATTTTTGAGTTATTTGTGAAAAACTACTTTTTTTAAACATTTGACCCAGAAAAAGGGGGGAAAGCTGGCAGCCGATCGACGGTGATCTTTCAGAAGTTCATACCCATCACAAAAGTAAGCGATTCGTGAAAAGATCCACCTACTTTTAGTTTTTTTGCAGAAATTTCTAATTTTCCTGGGCTATTAAACATACCCACAAGTTTCTTGAGTATCAACTAAAAGTATTATATCAAAATTATTCGGCTCCAAATAAATATCTTTTTGAAGACTATTGGTAGCATTTGTTTTACTAGGTCCAGCCTTGCTCTGTGTGCATTTATCTGTATCTTTTGTCGGTTTAGCTTGCGCTTGCAATCTTTCTGTATTAATATTAACTCCTTTATCCTTTCTTCTCATGAAGCAGTCTTCATTTTGGTTAAATATTTCATTCACAGCAATTTCTATAGATCGGGACCTTTCAATGCTTACAGAACATGCATTAAGCTTTTTTGTACCCGTTTTTTGACCGATATTTGCTGAACTTTTTGTTGCTACTGATTTTTGCTTACATTGCGATTTCACTTGTGATTGAATTTTTTTAAAATCATCGGAAGAACTTATTAATTTTATATCAGTATCAGTAACTTCACAAATCTTTTTCGCAGTATTTACTCCATTTTCTGTGAGACTATACCTGTGTGCAGTATGTTTCTTTTAATATTGTATAATTGTATTAATATACAAAAGTTGGAACTTTTTCTCAAGATTATTACCTAAGTGGTGCATTTACCATAGAAATCAAACCGTTATCAAATAGCTTCATGATTGAAGCTTTCGATATACGATTACAAAATTCTTTTGTTTCAAGCAATAATTCCAATTCAGTAGTAAAACCTTGGAAAATAATAATAGTATAAATATCAAAGTAAAAATGAATATAGCAGAAACTATTAAGAGATCAGTATGGGTTTATTTTTTCAAAAATTCGATTTTCTAAAAACATCGGAAAGATTGCAAGAAAATGATGCTTATGAAGAACCTGAAGGAATAATGTATGGAGCAGGCATCGCTGATTGAGGGTATGACGCTTTTTTTTTAATGATTTTACGATAAAAACTTTAAACGCGTTTTTTTCGAAACAACGTTTTTCGACTTCGCCGACATAATTTACAAAAAACTATTGCACCGATTGGGCTCAAATTTTGTGGGATTATTCTGAACAGACAGTTTCAGTCCGAAGTAGAATTATATATTTTCATTTATATTTAACTATATTTTTAAACAATTTAAGTTGTAAAAGAAGAGTCGAAAAATTCAAGTCCACCATTTTGTTATTTTTCATTGGGAGTGAAAAATTTTACTTCCAACCATAGCGACAACTCTACTTTTTAAGAAACTACTTGATTTTTTGTTATTAAATGCTCTAAAGTTCAAATATCATGTTGGCCAGGAACAAGCAGGGCTCATTTCAAGCGGTCAGATTACCAAGATAAATCAGTAAAAAAAATGAAATAAAAACTTTTTACTATTTAAAACCTCTATTTTTGTGTGAAAAGATGGAAATGTAAAAATAAATTTTAGTGTGAAAAAAGAAATTCTTAATACCATTAAAAAATTACCTGAATAAAAAGGATCCTGAGTCTTCTTATATAAAATCAACAAAATAACAAAATTTCCTACATCCCATGACGATAAATTCAAGTCACCAAACTCTGCCAGTTCTGTCTTGAAACATAAATATGTATTAAATAATTTATCTGTGAGATAACTTCTCATGAAGTAATCAATGACAATGAATCAAAATTCCTTGGAATTTTCTTTATAACATTTTAGTCAACTTTGTTAGCAGAAACATCGGAAGCAAACTTCTCATGCACGAATAATAATTTCTTAAATCTCTCGGCAACAGAGTTCCGCTTTCCTTTTCTACTCGTGGGTAGAAGATTTACAGAGACCATTGCTGAAGAAATTTTATTTGAGAAAGAGAGATAATAGTTAAACTTAAATTCCAAGTAATTGCCATTGATCGCTTCATAAAAAGTGACCTGTTTTAAATGAATTTACCCTTTGACTCTCTCGATTTGCATCTTCTCTGACCTGTTGCGATTTATATTTTCTTTTCAGTGTATGTTTATTGTCGTTATCACAATACGCACAGGTAAGATCATCGTTTTGAGCCTCGTGTTTCTCGAGTTTTTTATCTAACATCGAACATAATTTCGCTCCAAAATGTTGCAATATTATACAATCCCTTCCGGACTTTAACGGTAAGGGATATTTTTTTAAAGATTCGAGTGCTTTGGAAAGTGTATATTGCAAATCGGAATTTTTGGAGGCCGCTTCTTTTTTCCATTCTTCTAACCACAACTCGAACAGTGGATTCGGCTTCTTCGTTTTAAGTTTTATTCTCTTCATATTGAATTACCTTCTTATACTATAACGCATAAATATTTATTTGTCTCGTATAACGGTGCATTGGTGAATTATTCATAACGGAATTAATGCTTCGATTAAAATCAAAACACGCGAGTTCAGTCGAGCAGAGTTCGAACATGTAGTTGTACTGTTCAGTACTCATGGTACTCGTTAGTACTGCACGACTGTACGATAACTGAGGCAAACTGAGTAAACTTAGGTAAAATATACTTATACTACTATATCTTTTTATATCAAGAGAAAGTTAACTGTTAGAAAAAGAGCTACAAATTTTGCAAGAGGTGAATAACAGCCTTTCTAACTTTCATGCGAAATTTAATTCTTTTCAACGGTATAAAAATTATAATGGGGAAAACAGTTACGAGAGGGTCATGCAATAGTCTTGTAAGAATCGTTTTATTTTTGTTAAATTCGAAAAGTAGAACAAACAAAGCATCAGGGAAAAGATCGAGAGAATTATAATAAGCGATATCAAGTTCTGTATATGTACGTTCTGTAAGTACTTTCGAATTTGATTGGAAAGGAACGAATGTTTCATGTGCGCCAACATAATGATTCAAGGCGGGTGAAAAAGCCACGAACACCGGACACAGTCGGTGAGAAAGGCAATTCAATTATCGATAATTCGCGTTTAGATTCGATGGAATTCCGTAAGACAGCGAACGTATCCAATGTTTGTGGTGTGGCAGAGAATGCAGACGAATACGCATTTATCCTAGTGTCCTCTTATGCCAAGTGATTACAACGAATTCCTGCGAAATGATTAACAGGCCAAACAAGTGTAACTGTATTGTGGATATACAATTCCAGTGACCGTCTGCGAGGTATGATCTCATTTCCTGGTAAATCATACGTGCAGTGACCGAAAAGTCCTTCTTCCCAGTCAACAAAACGTTACCAGTCACTCGTATCTCCTCGGTCGTTGTAACAGCTCTATTATACTTTAAATTATAAACATTGTGTAATGAATGACAACTAGTAAAATTGTTGAAACATCACTGTCAAGTCTAACGAAATGTCAATGCAACTAACTTGTGCGATTCAACCAAAAAGAGCGTAGAAATCCACCCATAAAGTATGCGCATTGTTTACGATTATGTTTGCACAAAGTATTCGAATCGTTGCTAGGAAAGTACAATTAAAACTCTGTTAATGGTATCGCGCCTCTGTTACAGTTATACGTGCCTGAGTAGAATTTAAAAATGGCAACTGGAGGCAGTAGTTTTATAAGCAAGCCAGCCAGAGGATGGTTACACCCAGATCACTTAGTGAGCAAAGAAGGAATTACCTACACTGTAAAAGTAAGTTTTCAGAGTCTCGTAGCGAAATAAGATACCTTAAATCTTCAAAATTCGATTGAGCACCGAGATCTTTGCTGTACAAACTTTTCAGTACATAGGATGCCTCGAAGTATACACATCTATGAAGAGCTTGGATTTCGAGACAAGATCTTGCGTTGCCAAGTAAGTTTCTCGCCCGAATATTTCTGCGTCGCTATCGCAAATCACATTCCTGATCTCGTTCCCTTTCAGAGAATGTATAAACAGAGTTTGCGAAGCAGCCGGATTAAAATCGGCAGACAAAAAGAGAAGGGTATCTATCCAAGCTCCATTATCTTTCTATTGCTTCTAAACACCCGTCAAACTAACAGCATCTTCTATTTATATTATTTAGGTAGACAGAAAAGTGCTGAGGGCAATAGCAGATAAGCCTCGCATGGAACACACAGGTGCTACTATCAATCTGACTATTAGCAGCTGCAGCTTAGCTCTGACCAACATAGAAACCGGACACATCATTGCCAAACATGAAATGCCGCGCATATCTTTCGCTTCGGGCGGTGATACGGTAAATTATACTTTATACTCTTGTTCACTCTTCGTTGGTTTAACATATAAGACGCGACGTTTCAACAGGAAATACTGGATTTCGTTGCCTACGTCGCGAAAAATATGCAAGAGTGGCGTGCTTGTTACGTGTTAGAATGCGGAGGAGGATTGGCGCAAGACGTTATATCGACCATTGGACAAGCTTTTGAACTACGATTTAAAGAATTCCTCACGAAACCATCGTCGTTACAGTAAGTATCTACGTTCCGCGTGATTGTGACTTCTATTTCTTTACTTTCCATTCGCTCTCCCGCAGCCCAATGTTGAATGGAATGCGAGAACCAGACAGAGACTACTACAACGATTTACCAGGCAAAGTGCCGCCAGATATTGGTCCTCCGCCAGTCCCGCCATTGCCAACCGCGGCGTCGACGTTACCCAATTTAAAGCATCATCATTCTGGGCAAAATCATGTATCGAGGAGCAACGCGCAAAATTCTCTACACGAGTCGTTCCCGTCTAATTCCGAGAGACATCATCAACAATGGGCGGAGACCGGTAACTTGATCGACTTGAATTCGGATGGAACGACGACCGCGAACTTCAATATACCTCCCGAACATAATTACGTGAATGACAGCGTGATAGCAGCGAGTCGAGAAAGTCATCGCGATCAAACGTCGCTGTTCGATGTGTTCGATATGCGTAAGTAACTTCGGCTATGGATGGAATTCGTTTTTATACACAAGTTTCTTATAGCTCAGGAAAATTAGAAATTTCTGCGACAAAACTAAAAATAGGTGGATCTTTTCACGAATCGCTTATTCTTGTGATGGGTATGAATTTTGAAAAATCACCGTCGATCGGCTGCCGGCTTCCCCCCCCCCTTTTTTGGGTCAAATGTTAAAAAAAGTAGTTTCTCGCAAATAACTCAAAAATGGTTAGTCTAATTGAACATTGTTTTAGATAAAAGTTTGAGAGCGTAGAATTCTGCGTAAAAAAGGTTCTATAATATGTTTTGAGAAACGCAACCTTTTTTGCAATAAAACGTCCTTAATGTTTTCACGGTGGTATGTACATTATAATAGGAGCACGTTTATTGAACGTTATCGCAAAAAAGATTGAATTTATGAAAAAATGCTATAGAACCTTTTTTACGCAGAATTCCACGCTCTTAAATTTTTATCTAAAACATTTTTCAATTAGACGAACCCTTTTTGAGTTATTTGCGAAAAACTACTTTTTTTAACATTTGACCCAAAAAAGGGGGGGAGCCGGCAGCCGATCGACGATCTTTCAGAAGTTCATACCCATCACAGAAATAAGCGATTCGTGAAAAGATCCACCTATTTTTAGTTTTTTCGCAGATTGCCCACTTTTTAGTCCAATTTTCCTGGGCTATTACGTGAAATGATACGATTTTCAGAGCCCTTTAGTTCCGCGATATCGGATATGAACAGGCTGAGTCCGCATTCTCAGAAGCAACAATTGAAACACGAAATATGGTTCCATGGGAGCGTGAGTCGCGCCGAAGCTGAATCTATGCTAACGAGAGTAAGAAGAATAAATGCTGCGACGGTAGCATTGTGATAGCGTAAATTATAATGTTGAATTTTAATAGGATGGCGATTTCTTGGTTCGAGAATCTCAAGGTTCACCTGGACAGTACGTCCTTACGGGTATGAATAATGGCACGCCGAAGCATTTGCTGTTAATTGATCCAGAAGGTGTAGTAAGTATCGGAATATCGATGTATTCTACTTCAAGGATGACGTGTTAACGAATAAATTTCGATTTTAGGTACGCACAAAAGATCGCGTTTTCGACAGCGTGAGTCATTTAGTAAATCATCATTGCGACAACGTATTGCCGATTATATCAGCGGACAGTGTTTTAGTACTTCGATATCCAATTCCTAGACGTATGAATAATTGATTGTTATAAAGATTGTAATAGTGCCCGAAAGAATGAGTCTACATATAATATCGACTGATCGCATCGATATTTAACGTAAGAACGTTTACGTCACGGTACGCTTGATACGATGCTTTCGATAGTCATTACGAAGTCTATCGATCGACACAGATGATGAATATAATTAAAATTTGACGCTATGACTGTTTTACTTCGAAATTATAATTGTGCTGTTTGTGAGAAAATTTTCTCTATATTCTTATCAAGATGAGAATATCGTTAACATCTTTACGCGTAAGTAAACAAAGATTTAATGAATGTCATCTCAATATTAATTATGTCAAGATGCACAAAAAGTTATCTGAATTACACCCGTGATTTGAAGAATTGTTTCCCGTTTTTAAAAATTGGATAATGCAAATTATCTACGTGTATAAATGGCCTTGCTAAACAATTATATCTGTGAATAGCGTATGATTATTTAAAATAACAGTGTTTATATTACTTCCCGTTTTGTCTATTTTTTAAGATATTTTTTTTATGTCAACTTCGAAATTCTAGGCATATAAACATTTAGGAAACTGAACTTATTAAAAAAAAAATCAATAAATTCAAATATATGCAAACGTTCGAAATTAAATAGTGAAAAGGAAGATTATGATTGGATATGATTTAATTATATCGCATTGCAGAGAGTACTTGCATTTATCCGACCTATTCGCTTATAAAAGTCTGAATATGAATCTTCATATGTGCTATTCATACACCTCAAAGTGTGCCACGATTCTCTAGTAACAATTCAGTACTCGTTACTGGATAAGATAGAAATATATCTTTAATTTTATATGTAATTTTTACCATGTAGATCATGGCTTCCATGAGAAATGTTTTTGTAACTTCAGTCACTTCGCACAGGACTCGTACCAGTGTTATCGCGGAAAAATATATACTGATATATTTTTACGAATTTTGTAATTTTCTCGTTGTATAATATTTTGATTATTCCATATTTACAAAGTAATCTCTATTTGTAATCTCGATTTTAATAGATCCATATACTATTTCATATTTATATTGCTTTATATCCAAAAATATATTGATCGAAGCTAACCGAGTATCTTTATTTGCTTCCCGAAATATTTGAATTGCATCCCAGCGAATGCAACGAAATGTTTGGTAATTTGAAACTGTAAAGTGATATTTAACAGATATTTAAATTGTATACCTGACGAATCTTCGAAATTGAAGTCTTGTATAAAAAAAAATTTCATTTTACACATACAATTTCTTTCAACAAGCACTTTTTTCACAAACCATTTGCAAAATTCTATGCTCCGAATTTTTAAACTTGAGCTTCACGTTCGAAAAGGAGGCAAACTAAAATAGTACTAATATATCGATTGATTTGAAACACAGTTTAGCAAATACATAAGTCAAAAGTAACTAGTTACATGTTTTGTTATCGAGAAGCAGATGGGAAACTCCCTGAACGCCATCTGGGTTTAGACTTAGTAAATATTGATTGAATACATACATACGTTATCGAGAAGGATTTTTACGTAAATATTGACTACAAAATTAAAATCCTTCCAGAAAACTGTGTTAATTAATATACTTGTGTTAATATAATTATTGGAACAATTAAAGTACTTCTATTTATATTATAAAACAATATATATGTACAATAGAAACTAAATAAGTGTCAGTGTTATAACCTCAGTTACTCCAAAAACAAACTCAAAAATGTCAGAATATGATAAAGTAAGAGTAGGGAAGCTCGTTTTGAAAGGCGAGAAAACAAAGTATGAATTATCTTCGTCACCAACCTAATTTCTTTCGAATTTCCGCATTAAAACTTAATGTTTATATCTTACAGATCGAAGAAACGAAAGTCAAAAAAACAAGAAAAGGAGCAAATTTCTAATACCGATAATAAGGATAATACAACACATGGTATTTTAATTATTAACATTTTTATCGTAGTGAGAAATATTTAGTTTAACAAGCACAACTTTTAGGTGGATGGTGGAAAGCTACACAAGTGTCCGAGGTCACAGGAACCGTAGCAATTGAGTTTGGAAATCACACTTATATGAAGGCTTTAGATAATGGACTGTTCACATTAGGTGCGCCTCATAAAGAGGGCGAAGGACCTTCACCGGAGGAAATTTTAACAGCGTTTCCCATAGGGGAAACAAAAATTGCATTAAAATCTGGTTATGGAAAATACTTAGGGGTTGACAAAAAAGGAGTCGTTGTTGGAAGAAGCGATGCTGTAGGCACTATAGAACAGTGGGAACCAATTTTCCAGGTACCTTAATTCTCTAGGAGTTTATACCTTAATACAGTACTTTCTGCATGAGGTTCTGGCAATCGAGTCTGTATTTCAAGCCTAAAGCAAAGTGGGAAGTGAATCTCGCACCTCCGATTTCTCGCTTGACTGGTTTTTAGGTGTTTGGACGCTCGAGTCCCGAAACAATGGGGCCATAATAGACGAGGCATTTAAAAATGCTCGTGACTGATTTTCACCTTTTTCCATCGAATTTTCACGAGAGTGACGCCAATCGATTTCTTATCCTCGACCGATTAAAAAAATACCAAACACGCCATAATTCGGTCCATAATTAACGAAATAACGAAACAAATTAATTTTCATGCTTCAATTCTAACTTCGCTAAAAATAGTCCGATTTATGTCGTATTTCGACTAATTTGCATCGCAAAAATGTAAGAAAGTATGTGGTATCATTTTTATAAACATTTGACAATAATTGGTAACCGATGAAAATTCAGGGAGGAAATATTTCACACCTGACTACGCGGTATTTGATATTCGCCAAGCGAAGGCATCGGATTACGCGCGTGGCTAGGGTCGCTCGAGCGCTGAGTCGTCAATTTTTCTCAGTTTCCCCGATCTTATCCGTTGTCGTATCGATACAGAAGTTTTACCATTGGATTCTAAGCGTTCTCCCGATTAAAATAACACCAAATTTCATGTAAATCGGACTATTTTTAGCGAAGTTAGAATTGAAGCGTGAAAATTAATTTGTTTCGTTATTTCGTTAATTATGGACCGAATTATGTCGTGTTTGGTATTTTTTTTAATCGGTCGAGTATAAGGAATCGATTGGCGTCACTCTCGTGAAAATTCGATGGAAAAAGGTGAAAATCAGTCACGAGCATTTTTAAATGCCTAGTGCTATCCTTGTCTTTTATAGCCCATTGTTTTGGGAGTCGAGCTCGCGGCCGAGAAAGTTCCCACGATCCAAGTTGACAAAAAATAGTGGTTGGAAGCATTAGCCTAGGCGTGTAGAAAGAAAACTGCCTAGGTATAAGCAGATTTTACTGTATGTGAATATAAAATCAAAGAGGATCAATAAATTTTCAGGACCATAAGCTTGCTATTTTAAATAGCAACAACTGCTTCATTTCTCTGACTGAAGAGGATGACATTGTTTGCCAAAGTAGAACTGCTGGATCTTCTGAATTTTGTACAATAAGGAGTATAACTCAAAAAGCGCAAGATCCAACTAAAGACATTCCAAAAGAGGAACAAGGATCTCTTCAAGATGTTGAAGTAAATTATGTGTAAGTGATGGAAATAATGAACAAATATAATCATTTTCAAGGATCGAAGTACGAAAAATATTTACATCTTTCAGGAGGAAGTTTCAGAAGTTTCAGGACAAGAAGCTAAAAGTATGTAAAGGCGATCGAATTGAATTGGAGAAAGCAAAACGCGACGGAAACTTGCATGAAACTCTTTTAGATAGAAGAAGTAAGATGAAGGCAGATCGATATTGTAAATAATTTCGTGCGATGAAGCATTCGATATTTTAATTTTAATAAATTACTGGTTTCTAAAATGTATATACTAGTTTTTATTGTAAAAAATCTTACAGAATCCATTAATTTTCTATTTAACCATCGTGTTATCGATCAAACAAACGTACGGAAAATGGAAGAGGCGATACGAAAGTCCGCGTTAGATCGCATTCGACAAATTAAAAGTAATAATTATCAATTGTGTAGATTGATTTTTTGTGCGAAAATTACGAATGACGAGAATATTATACAGTTGTTTGACGCGCCGATAAAGGAAAAATTTGCGCAACACGTTACGGGATTACTTTTAGTTTACCCAAATTTTGTGATTCATTTAGTTGAGGCTGCAGAGAACGAAGTATTTCGATTGTGTAATGAAATATTCATCGTCAATGCTAAAATCATAACAAATATTAAATGTTTGTATATACAAAACGATTCCAAGAAAAGATTTTTTCCAAAATGGTATTTCAAAAGAATGAAAGATTACACTTTGAAGGATAGTGAATCGGAAATGATTGAAGATAGTTTTGAAAATGCTTCGAATATATATAAAACAATGATATTAAATTTACATAAATTGTATACTGAATTATGCAATACGTATCGATCGGAAAACTATGTATGTAATGTAAAATTGAGTTATTTAGTTATTATATCAAAATGTGTAAAAATGCGTACTATATATAAAAACGCGCGGTAAATTTGCTACGAGCGATACACATCAATGAACATAATGATTTTCTTTTACAGCAAAATTTTATTGAACAGTTGGATTTAATATCCAGAAATGGTCATTCAAATATACCATGTAAATCGAATATAGAATTCGTGCTTAAAAGTTGTTGGGGACACGACCTAGCAGCATTAGCAAAAAACTACTGTGCTTTACGATACCCGTGTAACTTTGACGATTACTGTTCAGTTTCCAAGATCATTCAAGAAATTAAAATGTAGTAAAACGAAACAAAACGTGTTGAATATATGATCGACGCAGATCGATAATTGAAAATGTGTTTATCGATCGAATAAGTGTATTGAGAGAATGATTGAGAGAAATATATATATAGTTGTGAGTTCTATTATTATTTGTGCTTAATTATACTTATTCCATTATTATTTTTAGAATGAAATTACAATGGGAATTTTGCTTCCGATAATTGCAATAGTATAGGTTATATTGGGTTATATGTAACAGTAACGAAATAAACTATTTATTAGTTTTTTAATTTTGAGTTTTATGCCCACATACGTTTAACATACATAATTATACGTTTTAGTTTCCTTATCTGTATGCGATTTCTTCCTGTCTTATCAATACAAACTTTCGCGATAAAGGGATCAAAATGTGAAAATAGTAAATGGTAAACAGTAGCATTTATTGTCGCAATTAAAATTACGTTTTAAATTTCTTATTTAAGTATTCCTCGAAAATATGTTTTAGATATTTCGATAAACTTATTATTTATTTATATCATATGTAAATTAAATAAATAAATCATATATACAGAATACCAAATATTATACCAAAGTGCTAAATGGCAAAAACAAATGATCATAGTTCAGATCATGCTATAGCAGGAGCTACCAGTGGTTTTCTAACAAGATTTGCTTGTCAACCCTTAGATGTGGTAAAAATTAGGTTTCAGGTATAAACAAAATAATGATGTAAGATTTATAATATTTTAAGCACTAAATTCAATATTATTCTTTGTTGTAGTTGCAAGTTGAACCTGTTGCTAATAAGTCGATTAGTAAATATCATTCAGTAGCACAAGCATTTGTCTTGATATTCAAAGAAGAAGGAGTTTCAGCACTTTGGAAAGGACATGTTCCTGCTCAAATACTTTCCATTGTGTATGGTATAGGTCAGGTGAATACATTACTGTTTGAAACGTGAACACATAAAAAATTATTCAACTATATCGTTAATCTTTTACAGTTCTATTCCTACAATATGTTCATGAAAGCATCTGAAAATTTGTCATTAGCACAAGAGTGGAAATACCCAAGAAAGTTTCTAGCAGGTGCAGCTGCTGGTACTGTAGCTACAACTGTATCGTTTCCTTTCGACACTATAAGAACCAGATTAGTGGCACAATCCTCTAAGCATAAAGTATACAAAGGATTTTTCCATTCATGCAGGCAAGTTTCAGACATCGAGGAGATTCGTTAGAAGCATTAAATCATCCTGAAAATTGTCTTTCCAGAAGTATTTTAAAGCACGAAACTCCAAAGACATTTTTCAAAGGATTAACGCCGACTTTGATGCAAATTGTACCGCACACCGGCCTGCAATTCGCATTTTATGGATTTTTCTGCGATGTATATAAGAAATATTCCAAAGAAACCGACACAACTTTTACTAATTCTATGATATCTGGTAGCACAGCTGGCCTGCTAGCTAAAACAGCAACGTATCCGCTTGATCTTACTAGAAAAAGATTGCAAATACAAGGTTTCAAGGAGGGCAGAAAGGGGTTTGGTACTTTCTTCCAATGCTCAGGACTGATAGATTGCTTAAGGACGACATTCAAAGTAGAAGGAGTGAAAGGGCTGTTCAAAGGTTTAGTTCCGAGTCAATTGAAAGCTGCTATGACAACAGCATTGCATTTCACTGCGTATGAGCAAAGTTTAATGGCGATAAAGATGGCGAGATCGCATATTTCGAAACAATGAAATTATCACAATGCTGTTGTCTTTTCCTAATCTTATGCATAAATGTATAGATATTTATTGTGACTATATATTTTGTAAATATGTTTGTATCAATATATAAGAATAATAAAATTTATTATAATACTTTGCTTATAACTTGAGCGGAGCAGGCATTTCAACTGGGGTTCCTTTTAAAACTGACAAAATATTTTTTGCAGTGATCTTCGACATTTCCTCTCTGGTTTCAGTAGCTGCGCTACCAATGTGAGGCAGTACCACTAGAATAAGACATTAAATTTGGTACTCTTGACCATAGACAACTATAGACGGAGCATAAATTGAGAGCGAGAGTCAGAATCGCAGTAAGGGGATGAAGTGTCTGCAGCAAGGCTGTGGAGTTGGAGTCGGAGTTTGGGAGTAATTTCTGATCATTGGAGTCGGAGCTGGAGTAAAAAAAAAAAGCTATATCCACTCCTGGAGTCGGAGTCAGAAAAAAATATATCGACTCCGACTCTGGCTCTTTTGTTTACAATAAATCATTAATAAGTCTATGAATACATAAATATATTGCTAATATTAATAAACACAGGTACAATGAGCAGAAATTTAATAATGAAGCATGGTAATTTATTTATATCTATCCAAGAAGCTTGGAATTACCTCCCTATGGTTCTTATAGAAGAAATAATTCATTTAGTGCCAAAAAGATTAAAGACAGCCCTAAAAGCAACAAGTGTCTCTGAAATATTAGAGATTATATTAATTTTCGGAGAAGGAAACTTTTTCTTTAGTATTTCTCAAATTGATATATATTTTCTAATTATTTCCTGAAATTGAGAAAGTAACAGTCATGTTGTGATGATTATATGAGTTATCTGTTCCATATTCTTAGACTTTAATACAATATTTCAACTATTTATTCAATTTTATATGTATATATATTTTTTCAATTTCGAGAGTCGGAGTCGGATTCGGATTCGAAGTCGGAAGTAAAAAAAAACAAGGATTTGAAGTGAGAGTCGGAGTCGTGAATTTTTTCTACCGATTCCGTCTGCATTCGAGTGTCTTCTTTCGACACAACGCTTCATTGGCAAACACGAGCCGAATGTATCCGAATTAAACACGATTGCAGACGCTTCAACCCAGAAGACTGCGCGTTCCACCTCTGCCGTTTCTCCCCGTTTTTAAAGGTTTCCGCGCCTAAAAACCCACCTTATGCTTCGTCTATAGTTGTCTATTATTGTCTACGCTCTTGACAAACATACTGAAGCATCATCACACTTACCACAATTGTCCAACTTTAATAATTCACTGTCTAATGGAATAGGTTCGGGCGTCATAACGTCTAAACCAGCTGCCCTAATTGTTCCCTTCTTCAGAGCTTCTATTAGAGCAGGTTGATCAACAATCTCTCCCCTACTAACATTTACAAATATAGCAGAGGGTTTCATTTTTTTAAACGTGCTCTCATTGAACATCTCTCTCGTTTCTGGTGTTAAAGCTGTTGTTACGATAACAAAATCACTTATCTGCAGTAACGAATCAAGTTCTACCCGTTCTCCTCCAAACTCTGAAGCCGCTGGCTTAACGCTTCTACTTGTATACAATATCTTAGCGACGTTAAAGCTTTTGAGATACTTTGCCACTTGAGTACCAATACGACCTAATCCTACTATCCCGGTCGTAGACCCAGCTAATCCTGGACCGCACAACCAAGTAGGCGACCAGGCTTTCCATTCGCCCCTACAAATTATATTTCATCGTGAAAGTCAGACACAAATCATTCGATACTTTTTTTTGTTAAGTTATTCATTGCTTCGTACTTGTAAATGGCTCTATTCGCTTCAATTAGTCGTCTAGAAGTAGCTAGTAATAAACCAAGAGTCAATTCAGCTGTCGCATCCGTTAAAACTCCAGGGGTGTAACCCACCTTGATGTTTCTACTTTTTAAGGCTTTCAAGTCTAAGTGATCAACACCGACGGACATTGTAGCAACAACTTTCAACTGTGGTCCTGCTGCGTTCAAAATCTCATCGTCTATTTTATCTGTTAATAGGCAGTAAACTGCATCTACATTTTTTATTTTTGATAGTAATTCGGTTCTCGGAATTGGTTCTGGTTTCTCCCACAAAATAACGTCGCATCTATCGTAAATTATAAGAAAGAGATAGTCAGAGAATTTTATGGGAAAGATTCAGAATTTATAAAAAGGCGAATACTTCGAAGATATTTAAAAAATATAGTAAAAAAACTCACTGTTCTTTGAGTAAATTTAATCCCCCCAGTGGAATATCCGGACGTGTAATTAAAACTTTCGGTCGGCTCATTTTCACTGAACCAGACGTGAAACACTTGGTGTTCCTCGTGGAAAGCTTATGCTCGTTTGATAATAACAATCTTTGTAATGGTCGCGTGATTAGGGCGAAATTTGATAGAAACATATTTCTTTGTGTATGAAAATATGACAAAGTTTCTTAAAATCTGCGTTTATTTACAAGATATTCCAATATGAACTGATTCGAGAAAATAACCTTATTTATCATCGTTACAAATATTTTTCCTAAATAATGTAAATGAAAAAAATGGCATTCCACGCATTTCTAAATGAAATTAATTGCA
This sequence comes from Perdita meconis, assembly GCA_030770465.2. Taxonomy (NCBI): domain Eukaryota; kingdom Metazoa; phylum Arthropoda; class Insecta; order Hymenoptera; family Andrenidae; genus Perdita; species Perdita meconis. Next base: position 8,668,209 of record JASKOS020000001.1, read on the forward strand.
GGAATGACAAGCAATATATTACGAGATAATAAAATAAATAAGACGGATAATAAAATAAATACGTCGTTCAAAACGATCGTTCGAGTAAAATACTATTCCGTTTCGAAAATACTACGTTTCTGTTAAAATAATATCTAGTAATTCATATTCATTACTGCATTACGATCGAAGACTTGGGCTACTCCAAAGTCCGATGACTCTTATTTAGAGCAAGCGAAATCGTATTTTTCAGTATCATGGCTACAGTCAGAGGACCTACGCCTCCAGGAACTGGAGTTATATAGCCAGCAACCTTTTTCACATTCTCAAAATCCACATCTCCCACTAGTTTATACCCATCTCCCACTTTTACTCTCGTTATACCAACATCGATTACACAAGCTCCAGGTTTTACCATCTCTTTAGTAATCAGGTCAGGAACGCCAGTCGCTACAATCAGTAAATCTGCTAATCGTGTAAATTTCTCTAATTCAGTGTGAGGAGTATAACGATGACATATAGTTGTAGTCATATCTAATGCTCCTGGATAATCTGAAGTATAACTCGCTATTAATACTCTGATCTTTCAAATTTGTATTGATAGAGCTGCCCAAGTAGTTTGAAAATAAAAGCAGAGCAAAACTGAGTTTGAATTGTTTAACACGTTTCGTGCGGGGCTTAAAAATGGTCGAAGAATGCGGCGGCCTCCTGCGGTGCAGGTTTAGTCGGAATCTAGTGAACTTTTCCTCTCCGCAGGGGGCATTTTTGAGCCGAGTCAATACTTCTTTGGGAAATCGGAGTCGACTAACCGATATCTGTTAGTCCTGCACGGAACGTGTTAAGGTAAGTCAAAAGTTGTTGGACAGCTCCAGTATCTGTAAAATTTTGTACCTTTGCCATCGGCGTGTAGCTGTAAGGCAAGTGGTAAGCCAATATGCTTAGATCTTCCCACAATTACCGCGTTTTTGCCAAATGTTTCCATTTTACTTCTAATTATTAATTCTTTGACGGCTAAAGCAGTGGCAGGAACAACGCCGCTGCCACTTACCGTCAGTCTACCTAAGTTTTCTAGATGAAAACCATCTACGTCCTTGTGCGGCACAACTGCCTGCGTTATTTCATATTCGTTTATATGTTCCGCTAGCGGCAATTGTACAAATACACCGTCAACGTTTTGGTCAGCGTTTAGGTAATCAATTTCTTTAATAAGGTCTTGTTGCGTTATGGTTTCTTTTAAATGGATCGTGTAACTTTCTATCCCTAGAATAGGAACATAAAAGTCACATTCTCTGCGATTCTATACTTTAATTTTTATCTGCTAATGATGCGTTACCGATTGTCGCCGCAGCTTTCATTTTTCTTTGAACGTACACTTTACTGGCTGGATTATTGCCGACTAATATAGCTACTAACTTTGGTCTCCTTTTGTTACCACCTATCCAAGCATCGACAACTGCCTTTAACTCTGTCTGAATATCCTTAGCTATTTGTTTACCATCTAATATCACAGCTTCTTGTCTGCAATGTTTCGTTCAAACGTATGAAGCAAATGTTCTGTCAACTTTGCAAAGTATTTCAAAGATTCGATGCAAGTTACTCACAGCACTTTGGACGTATGTAGCTGCCTTACAGGTCTTTGGAATGTTGTTAAAACTTTTTTCCAAAGCAACATTATAATGAATAAATCCGAAATTATCAACGCACGATTATTTAAAAATATACGATTATTCCCACAGGATTCCTGAGTTTTTATTTCTACGTCTGTTTCTTTAAGTAGAATTTTATACAAATCGCGATATCAATTAACAATGTGGCAACAAGAGTGTAATAGAATCGGTGCTAGCAATAACGTGAAAGTGTATCAACTACGGGAAATTACCTTTCAAATAGCTAGTGAAAGGCAGCGTGGTTTTTTAAGTTCCAAACGGGTTTCGCGGGTTTATTACATTTTATTTTTCTTCATTTTCCAGGATTACATGTCAATACTGAATACTTGCACTGCCATTCATGGCTTTGCAAAGTACATATTTACTTATTGTCAGACAAAAGCTTACAGATTGTCAATGCTGCACTTTACAATATTACCGGCGTTACCCGAGTTTTTTACCATTTGAAGGTAAAAACTATCTCCACTGTGCTATTTCAAACGAATTCTTTATACGTATTAAAAAATAATGAAAATTGCTGAAAAAGCATCTCAGAGTAAATAATTGAGAAGAAATTAATAAATTAATTTAGTTTGCTAGCTTCCCCATTAGATGGCTGCAGAGTTTCCGGGTTTGAGTCCGCAGTTTAAATACACTTTTGAATTTAATAATAAATGCAATACGAAATAGTTTCAATATTTATCGTTTCGCTTACCGTACTTGAAGATTCACGAATGGAGGTAGATCACGATCAAGCACATAGATCTCACACACAACCATTTGCCACACTGGTCACGCACCGACTGAGCCTCACAAGGTCTCTGCAAATTCATAAATAATCCAGGTATACTTTTTTGACCGACGATTTTATGACCTTTCCTAGGTCAGGTTCCATTGAATGCCATAAATAATTCTTTCGACTGTAGGTCAATATATTTTTTCATAATATTACGACGATTACAGTAATTGATTATAGCAAAATTAAATACAGTATTTTTCTTTTACTAACTCGTTACCACCCTTCTTATTTCTTCAAATTAGTTAAATTTTTTTCATTCCTTATTATCACATTTTCACAGTTACCTCAGACTCTCAGACCCAAAATAAGGTTCATTGATATACGACAGTGAGCAAAAACCTTAAACAAATATCTGAAAAAATGTATACAGCATTTTCAAACCTCCCAAATTAGTACAAACGATTTAGGTCATCATTTATTTAAGTACACTATTATTATTATACTGCGGATTTTTACGCCTTTATGGCAATTTTATGTTTATGAAATGTATTAGAATGTGGATACATGCAAAAATATATAAAATATCGAACTTTATATACGTTTTATAATATTTAGAAAATAAGATACACTTTTATTACAATTTTACTGCTTTTTCTGTAGCTATGAAAATATAAATTTGCATAAAAATCCACAGTCTAATTACAGTATTTTCTCGATATAGGCTCTCTCCTCGAGACCGGAGTCGAGCCTATATCATAGGTCATAGGGTACTACTTTCTTTGTAATGTACCGAACGTAGAAAGAGACAGCACGCGAAAAAGACGCTGGATCAAAGACGGATGTCGCTAGTGGTGGGGATAAAATGCGAGCATGTATCGTACGGTTTCTTCGAGCCTATATAGAGAAAATACTGTATTACAAACATATAAAAAGACCATGAAGTAAGGGTTAATTTTCTTTAGACATAAATAAGTTACAAATTAACCTCAATGGAATGTCACAAATTTTCCGAGAGCTTATATCGAATAAATTCTATGTAGACACGGTCTTCGTTATTCGATGACCATTTTTTCTCACCGTCACCGAAGAAACGCATATCTCTAAATCGAACGGGGGTTAATTCGTCCGCTCGCGAACGGTTAATTTTTTCTTCCATCCTCGTCTCAAAGTAACAGCCAACCCCATTGTCGCAAATCGTTCCGGGGGTCCATTTTTTCCTCGGGGAACGCGCCGATAGAGGCATCCTGACGATCTGGAATGGGGTTGACAGTGGAAGACACCGACGGAAGAAGAGGGATTCGATGGCTTAAGGTGAAATCGCCGTTAATGGCTCGGCCGAAGGATTTCCTGGCGTTCTGCGAGCTTTTTTACGGGTTTTCCGGCCGGGGCCGATCTAAAGCGCTCACTCAAATCAAGATTCTCACCTTTTCAGCGGCAGATGAGGCGGATGGCCAACCGTCTTCGCTTCCACGTCGTTTTTTCTTCATCCATCTTTTCGTCGTCTCACGGCCCCTCGCCTCCGCCTCCACCCTCCGTCCACGATCCATCCTGCTTTCTTTGCTTTCCCCGAGTTGAGCCCTTTCAGGACACCTCGACGGGCTTTTTTTTTTTCTCCGGGGGGCCGACTAAGTGGCCAGTTTTTTGGGATTGTGCCGCTTCATGGCCATCTTGTCCCCCCGGAGGACCTTTCTTTCGCGGTAATCTGAGATTGACGCGGCGATGATGGATGCGTGGGCGGTGGGAATGACTTTCCTGTGATTTTCGGGTGGCAATTTCGAGTTTCAGCGAAATTTGAGTGGCGGGGTCGAATATTAATAATGAAATGAATTTGAATCTTTTTTCAAATGAATTTTTACTTTTATACTCAATGCTTTTCATCGTGTTGTCGAGAAACCATTCATTTTTATTATTAAACATTTCATGCACGAAGAATTTGAGATTTTAATTAACGAACGTGTAAGTAAAACGCCAGAGAATAATTCGTGCAGGAGCGAAGGAAAGTGCAATGAATTTTTAAGGGTTGATGAAGCCATTGGCGTTTCCGCTTATTTTATGATAGAAGAATAGATCGTGTTGCGGGTGAATATTATCGATTTTCAATAAAATGTGCCTATTGATGTCTATCGCCGAATGTGGGAACTTTTATTATTTACGAATGACCTTCAAAAATTAGAACCAGGTATCATTTTTCTTACCGTTTCTCTTTCACTCTCGTCCCTACAAAATTAAACGTAAATTAAAAGGTGAAAGGTGATTGTGGGAGCTAATTTTAGCTGATGCCGAGAGTTGCCCAAATTGCATTTGAAATTGACCCACTTCGCGAAACACTTTCGCCGCGAACAAGTTTCAATTTTTTGTTAATACAGAATTCTCTATCCCGCGAAGAATTTCAGCGTAAACACCTACCCGCGCTTTTTCCGGGAAACGAGGGTGGCTTTCTAAATAGCGGTGTATGCAGAAACGGTCGGGGCGATTATCTGGATAACATGGTCCTCGGTAAGACGTTTAGATTGAATAAAGAAAAAGCAGCGAAGTACCGGTACCGGAGCTCGCAGACGCCGCTTATGTCCTGCTCGCACGCAATATTAATTCCAGGGGAACAATGTTCAACCGTTCTGTCCGTATTCCGTTTCATACACGACATAAAAATTACCACCGACCGAATCCGTCGCTGCTTTGCATGCCTCCCGAATTAAACCTCCCTTATTTAAACAGTTGTTTTTTTTTTCTAAAAGCGACTTTTATCAAACAAAATGCATAAAATTAACGTGGGAGAGACACAAACGTTTCCAGAATATTTACTTTGCACAGTTCTACAGTGACTCATAGTAATATTTGGATTCTAGTATGACTTTAAATTCTATATTCTTAATTAGGAATAAACATGTTGATAATTTTGAAAATCGAGGGTGGACATAGAAAAAAATCACGCAGCAAAATATTCTTCAAACCGAATCGAAAGACTTTGTCCTCTCACAATTTTTTGTATCGGCAACAGAAACGAAAATATTAAGGAAAAAACTAAAAATGTTTTCTCCTTCGCTTCATCTTGTTAAATTGAGGAAATTGTTCTTGATGAATCAACTAATTTTTGTATTATTATTATTATATTTTTAATCAAGGGATTTTTTATTTCTGGTATCTATACATATACTGTATTGTAATATTTTATGCTATAGGCATACTTCTACAATAGTTCATGTCATTAGATAAAAAATAGTTTTAGGGATATATTACGAAATAGGTTTTCACTCAACTTTAGGGGCTGTTAATCCTTCGGAATGAATTACCGCCGATACAAACAAATGTGAGTTAAATATTTTTACGAGACTGCGGATTTATGGCAATACTAAATGTGCACAAAATCATCAAGCTTGTTAACATATGCCAAAATATGTAAAAAATAAAAAATGTGATACAAATTAGAATGTTTATAAAATTAAAATACTATTATTTAAATTCCAATTTTTTATCTGAGCTTGTAAAAATTTTATTTTGCATAAAAGTCCGCAGTCTAACTATATCATATCAAAACCGCATAAAATCGGCGTGTTAGAATTGCGTGATCCTTGTAAGATCCAGAAATTAGAATTCATATTTTTATCGAGGAAAAAATGTATTGAAGGAATGTTTTTAATTAAAAATAAGAGCAAAAAAAGAAATTATAAATACAGAAGACAGTATTAGCCCCGATGCACACGAGAGACAAAAAGTCGCTGCGATTTTGCATATTACTATGTTTTTCAAAAATACAAATAAATCGGACAACGTCACTGATATGAAATCGCTATGATCGCAGCGACTTCATGAGTGTCAATGTTTAAAATTTTAAACGTCAATATCTCGAAAAGGGAAACATGTCACATACGTTTTTTTTGCCTTACAATCACAGAAGTAACAATGACAGTGTCTGCAAAAAACTGCCCTCACTTCTGGGTTAAATGACAGACCCACTTAAACTTTTTTAAACCGTCGTTTCAATTTCGATGTCTTTAAATATAATCCAAATATAAAAAATGTTGCGTTCATCCTCCAAGATTAACGTAAAACGAACGTAATATTTACCCTAACGTTTACATAAATAATAATAATAATACTAATACTAATAATAATAATATTAATACTTGCTAGATATCCGTTCACCACGAAGGTTCTGGGGTAAGTGCCGTGGGGTTCATCACAGTCCTCTTACCAAAAGGCAAAGCCTTCCCCACTCCGTGGCCAGATCCTCCAGAACAATATCTTTAATTTATAGCAATACGGCGTCAGGCCGCTTACCATTCACAAACTATCACTCTCTCTCTATAAACATAAACAATCAATCCATCGACACTCAACAGCCGCGAGACCCAACGCGGTCATCGGCCGTCGTCTGCCAGCAAGACCGATTAGTGTCATACAGGGCCCTTTATGGTCCCCTGGTCATAAAACCCTTGAAAGCGGGGCGACCCAAAGGCTGTTTTATTCCCGACATCGGCAAAAAGAATATTGATGCTAACACGGCCATTCTGACCTGCTTCTCGCTCTCGAGAAGCATCAACTCAAGCAACAATTGCCCCAGAGTCCTGAAGTCGAGCATCACACTTCGACTCGAAGGCTAAGACACGCACAAAGGTGTCGTCACAACAGCTCAAAGGCCAAGACACGCACAAAGGTGTCGTCACAACAGCTCAAAGGCCAAGACACGCACAAAGGTGTCGTCGCAACAGCTCAAAGGCCAAGACACGCACAAAGGTGTCGTCACAACAGCTCAAAGGCCAAGACACGCACAAAGGTGTCGTCGCAACAGCTCAAAGGCCAAGACACGCACAAAGGTGTCGTCACAACAGCTCAAAGGCCAAGACACGCACAAAGGTGTCGTATCATGACTGTCATCCATTCGAATCAAACAACCTCTTGGTTAATTGATCTGATATTTATTGTATCAACTATACAAAACTTTGCCTAATCTACTTGAACATCGTAACAGAATTCAAAAATAGAAATAACATTAGAACATTAACACGACTCGTCCGACGAGTCAACGTCATTCTCTCCTGACCATTCTCCCCGCCAGAGCCGCAAACGATCCTTCGGCACTACTTGTGGTCTTCCACTCTTGCCAACGATCTCATAACGATCGTTTTCGAGAATTTTTACGATTTCAAAAGGACCTACAAATTTAGGGTCTAATTTGGCTCTACGCGTATCACTCGGCCGTACGAATACCGTATCGCCTTCTTTGTAAACTATATTGGCTCTGCGTTTTTTATTAAACCTTACATTTTGCTGCACAGCGTTTTTCTGCAACCGCTCAAATGCAAGCTGTCTGTCATGAGTAATATCAATTACATCGCCAAGAACTGGTAATTGTGATTCCGCGGCGACCGCTGGCCCCGCGCTACGGTCAATTCCAAAAAGCAAACGCGAGGGTGAGAAACCTGTGGACTTCTGTATCGTGGTATTCAATGATGATTGAATTTTTGTCAGTTTGTTCGGCCATTCTGTTGCTTTAGATACTTCCGATGTAAGCAAATTGACAACCGTCGAAACATATCTTTCGGCTTGGCCATTAGCTCTTGGTGCACCAGTTGCAATGAGATGCAACTCTACACCCTGTTTCTTTAAAAATTGCTCAAGTGGCTTATATGAAAAATTTGTACCTCGATCAGATACTACTACACGGGGTGTACCGAACAACGTTAAGCGATCTCGAAATACTTGAAGCATTTCAGGGCCACTCAAAGATTTCAGTGGAATCAATTGAAGATACTTTGTAAAGGCATCCACAATGACTAAAACATGTTTATAACCTTCCTTTGATTCTTTGAACGGTCCGACACAGTCACAATGTATGACGTCAAAAGGGATTGGTTTTTTTTCTATGGAATGCAAAAATCCCTGTTTAGGACCTGTGTGACGTTTGGATACCGTACACGTTATGCAATGTTCTACATATTTTTTTGCAAAATTCCGCATGCGCGGGAACCAATACCTTTGAGCAATTTTATCGTACGTCTTTTCGAAGCCAACATGAGAATTTTCATCGTGATACATTCTTAATAAACCTAATCTATATCCTTTTGGAACATAACTTCGATATATAACTCGCCCGTTATCTTTCCGAATTTTTCTGCATAGAATACCGTTTTTAAGTTCGAAGTCGCTCGTTATTGTATCATTTGCAGAAATCCGATCGGATATAGTTTTTGTTTCGGCATCATTTCTCTGGGCGACCTCGAGCCATGAACCCTCGTGAACTACGTTTACGCGAAAATTACGACATGGATTACGGCTCAGATAGTCCACATGTTCCACACATTTACCTTTTCGATATTCTAAGTCAAACGAATAATCTTGCAAAAAGACCCACCATCTCGCTATTCGTGGTAACAAATCTCTTTTGTTACTAGTCGCTTTTACCGCATTACAATCTGTTATGATTTTAAATTTAATTCCTAACAAGTAGACGCGAAAATGTTTTAACGCATTGACAATAGCCAGAGTCTCCAGTTCATAGGAATGGTATTTTGATTCTTCCGGAGTAGTACGACGACTATAATAAGCTACTACACGCATATCTCCTCCTACCTTTTGAAAAAGGATCGCGCCATAACCAACCGAGCTGGCATCAGTGTGTAATTCGGTTTCTCGTTCGGGGTCGAAAATTATCAAAAGCGGCTGATTACTCAGTTTATCCAAAACATATTGTCGCGCTTCGATTTGTGCTGGACCCCATTCCCATGGTTGATTATTTCTGGTTAATTTCGTAATACATGCCGTACGGATCGAAAAGTCTGGTATAAATTTACGAAAATAGGAGGCCAATCCCATGAACTGTCGGACTTGTCTTATATTGGCAGGAGTCGGAGATTCTAACAATGCCTCTACTTTCTGTTTGCCCGGGCGTATCCCGTCGGCCGATATTTCTCGTCCCAGATAATCGATAGTCGTTTGGAAAAATTTACACTTTTTCATATTCAGGGAGAATCCCGCTCGCGATAGAGCCTGCAAAACCTGATCAAGTTTCTTTAAACCTTCGTCGATCGTTTGTGAAGGGATCAGTACATCATCAAGATAAACCAGCGCTACTTCATTGCGCAAAGGACCCAATGCAACATTGATAGCTCGCTGGAATACAGCGGGAGCGTTCGTCAGACCGAAAGGCATACGCAAATATTCGTAGTGTCCATCAGGCGTGACGAAGGCTGTTTTTTCAATTGAATCGGCAGCAATCGGTATCTGGTGAAAGCCAGATGCCATATCCAAGATAGTAAAGTACTTTCCCCTCCCCAAACGATCGAGCTGATCGTCTATGAGTGGCAGGGGATAACGATCTCGAATAGTTATTCTATTTAAAGCTCGAAAATCCACACATAATCTATCCGACCCATCCTTTTTCTTTACAAGTATAATCGGACTCGCAAACGGCGAAACACTTTCTCGTATTATTTTATTACGCAATAAGTCATCAATAATTACGCGTACCCTCTCGCGCTCGGCGTACGACAAACGATAGGGGTGGTAATTTATTACCTTGTCATCCTTGGTGAGAATTTTCATCTCACCTGTAGAAACTCGTTGCATATTGTTACCCGTAGCAATCATATGTCGGTAGCGCTCCAGCAATTCCTCCAAAGGTTTGCGCACCAAGTCCTCAACAGCAGTTGCAGCAAAGCATTGTCGTCCATTCTGTCTCCCACATTCGTTAACAGACCCTGGTATCCGCTGCAGTTTGGTTCCTGAGGCGTCAGTCACCATGCGTAGGTCGGAGTGTGTTAGGATGTTCCTTCCAATGATAAGATCCAGTGACATAAGCGAATCCGGCACAGCAAAAAGGTCCAACTCCACGGAAACGTCCTCGAATTGAAGTATTTCCGTCAGACAACCAGTTGTATTGATGGGCACGTTTCCTAATCCGTGCACCGTAGTTACCAGCGGCACGATTTTACAATTTGTACGTTTGGCTATTCCTTCTTTAATCAATGAACAGTCGGCACCGCTGTCCAATAAACAACGAAGCATTGTACCACGAAGAAGCGTAGGCGTTAATTCTTGATCTTCCGCTACACAAAGGTTCACCTGGTTGTTTTTCTGTTTCTCCTTATTACGTACAACTCGTTGTTTGATCCAGCAATGTTCCTCCTCGTGGCCTTTCTTCGCGCAATAACTACAAGTAGGCGTTTTTCGGATCGGTTGTACTTTTCTTTCAACACTCGTGTCCACCTTGCGTCTTTTAGGGCACTCATTCGACAAGTGCCCATAATCGTCGCAGGCGTAACAACGTTTTCCGTACGAGCGTCGTGCACCTGTTTTTATATTTCGATCCTTGCGTTCACGGTCACTAACTTTGGCTTTTGCAGGCTTAACAAATTGCGAGATTCCAGTAATCAACGCCGATGTTGTCTCATAACGTCCATTGGTTACGGACTGTTTCACGTTTTGGTCTGTTATACCACCGATCACGAGCTCTACGTATTCTTCAGGCTTGAATGACACACGCGTCTGCTCCAAATACGCCAGTTTTCTTCTTGCATACTGGACATACGTCGTAGCATCATCACTAGTGTACAACAGTGCACGTTGCAAACGTTCGTGTAACCTTTTCTCGGAAACAAACACGGCACATAAGTCTTTTCGAAATGTGTCCCAACTACGAGGTTTGCTCTTCCACTCCTGGTACCACCTCTTGGATGCACCTGCCAAGGCATGCGTAGCCAAACATAGCCTTTGCTGTCCGGAAACGTCTTTGGTGATGTCTTCGACTAAATCGCACCATGTTGACGCATCCTCGCCCAAATCCCTTCCATCAAATTCGGGTATAACTTCCATCAAGGGGTGCGACGCAGGTGTTGAGACATTTACACTGATCGGGGCCGACGAAGTTCCCACTTGTTCCAGCACTTGCCGGACGATAGCGTCAATGCTAGGCGCCGCACTCGCGCTATCCATATTTCACGAAGTAGCTCCGACACCACACGCAGTGACGATAAAGACTACTGAATTTCGTATGTGAAATTGTTTGATCCCACTTCTGATGCTAGATATCCGTTCACCACGAAGGTTCTGGGGTAAGTGCCGTGGGGTTCATCACAGTCCTCTTACCAAAAGGCAAAGCCTTCCCCACTCCGTGGCCAGATCCTCCAGAACAATATCTTTAATTTATAGCAATACGGCGTCAGGCCGCTTACCATTCACAAACTATCACTCTCTCTCTATAAACATAAACAATCAATCCATCGACACTCAACAGCCGCGAGACCCAACGCGGTCATCGGCCGTCGTCTGCCAGCAAGACCGATTAGTGTCATACAGGGCCCTTTATGGTCCCCTGGTCATAAAACCCTTGAAAGCGGGGCGACCCAAAGGCTGTTTTATTCCCGACATCGGCAAAAAGAATATTGATGCTAACATACTAATAATAATAATATTTACCCTATAATAATAATACTAATAATAATAATATTAATACTAATAATAATAATATTTACCCTATAATAATAATACTAATAATAATAATATTAATACTAATAATAATAATATTTACCCTAACATTTACATAAAATACACTGAGCATAACACTGTGCAAGCCTGCTTGCCACTGGCAAATTAATTAAATTCCTACAGGCTAGAAAGGCTGCGAGGCGGGGGAGGCCGGCCTGGGCAAGAGTTCTGTGTTCAGCCCGTGGGAATATTGTAATTAAGATATGCACTTCTGCCCTCCATTCTCCAGGCGCATCCCACCCCTCGGCATGATTTACGGTTCGAAGGACGCGGGTATTGTCTGTTTCGACCTATCCCTAAATTGCCACCCTATTATGGGGGCGGTTGACGGGAGACACGCTTCTTCCGAGGCTGTCGCGTCGCCCCTTCCCTGTACGATTGACGTGTTCACGTGTTCCCCGTTTCACCGACCGGCTCCGGGGAAGACCAGTCGCCGAATACCGAACGACGAATGAAAACGTCCTCCCCGTGGGACGCTTATGAAATGGCATGACAAACGTCGAGGCGAGGTCACGCGGCGGAAATTTTCAGCCGGAACTTTTCGTTTGCTGCAATTCCGGGGGACGGCGCGGCGGGAACACTGCCAGCTAATTATTTACTGGTTTTCTGTAAATATTGCGCGGAATATTTTTCTTTGTCGCGGTCTGCGACCACGTTTATTAGTAACCTTCTACAACGTTGTTCTCTCTTTCGAAACGATACAGTGCCGTGGAAAAACTTGAGAAAACCGCTTCAACAATTACCGTGAACTACCCCGTTTTATTAATTGAACCGCACCGAAATAAATAACCTGGAAATGATTATTGAAACCGGCGATTTGCAGCCCACGGAAAGTCACCGAAAATTGTTGCGCATCGTTGTAGAGGGTTAATTACCATTTGATCATCTCCCCCGGATAGCGGGACCGTCAAAATGGTAAAATTCGCGTCGCGTCGGCGAGGGAGACCGTCGAAAAGGGAATAGAATTCGTTTCGTCGCGCGCACTCCATCCGAATTTCCATAAACAAATGACAGATTTTTACATCCTGCCCGCGGCTCGTGTCTCCCTGTCGCGAAAATCGATCACAACCCCTCGGGGGTGACCGATGGCGCCCGACGTTCGGTGGGGCTTTTAAATAAAAGCTTACAATGTGTCCCATCCATGCCGCGAGCGGCGAAGCGATGAAGACGCTCGGAAAACCGGGGACAATCTCAGCCTTTTCATAAGAGTGACAAGATTTGTCACCTTCATCATGGAGAGCATCTGCGCCCTAATATTCACCTTAATTTTGATGTTCCCTCTCGTCATTCAGCTACAGATGCTAATTGTACGTAACCCCCCCTTCACCTTCATCATCCCCATGAATTTTAACCTCCCCGTTCAACGATTGAGTTACGAAGGTTATCTTGATGACAGGTTTGCAAATTTCAATTTAGCGAGACGTAGGATCACGAATTAATACATTTTTTTTAATGCTCGGAAGGGATTTTATTTTTAATTTTTTCAAGAATAATTGATCCGGGTTGGTTTTAAGATTCGTATTCAGTTTTGTCAATCGCGTAACCTAGTATTTGCTACTTTTTCATCGAGGTTCGTTTAAGTGATCATCGGAGGAACTCGCTTGGGATCACTTTAATGGGGAATCGTTGCGTTTCATTATCCTCTTCGCTTTCGTATTGAATTAAACCCCAAAAATGTGTCTTTTTCCCCTTCTTTTTATTATTATATGTAATTGTATCCTGTTAATCCACTTTGTTTCCAACTTCGTCATCAGTTTCTTTTTAATATATAATGGAACCTTGATTAACCAGCATTCTCTTAAGTATTCTCTGGTTTTTAAGTATTCAACGCAACAGGGATAAAATCACAGTAACATTATTCTAACATTAAGCTAGTTAATCGAGATTTTACTGTATTTGATCAAACTTTCAAAATTATGTTCTACAGGGTGTCCCAAACTCGACGCGGGAGCCGGAAATGGGAGATTCTAAACAATTTTTTCCTTTGTCAAAATGTCCTCCGAAGCTTTGTTAACGAGTTATTAACAAAAAAACACCGACCAATAGAAGCACGAATACAGTGGATGAATATCAGCGCGCGCCCCAACTTTGAGTAGTATTGGCCCGCCATCGTCCGCGCCATCATTAATCCGCTGTACTCGCTCTCTAATTGGCCGATGTTTTTTGTTAATAACTCGTTAACAAAGCTTCGGATAACATTTTTGCAAAGGAAAAAGTTGTTTACAACCACCCCAGAAATCTTCCATTTCCGGCTCCCGCGTCGAGTTTGGGACACCCTGTATATTACGTTGGCAAATAAGTTCGTTCAGTGTTTGTTCTTGTTTGCATTTATTCCACTCTAAAATACCAAACGAATTTATTTACAAATAACGTATTTGTTCGGTTTTTCAGTATGTTGTGAATTATAAAAACTGAACGAACTTCTTTGCCAACCCAATACATACGTGCGCGATCGAGTTTGTTACTCGTTTACATTGTCAACTATTTCGTTTACTGTGATTTTAACTCTGTTATGGTCTTCGGATCTTTCTATTCCAATCGTGAATTTTATTTTAGTCAACAAATGGTTTAAACTGAAAGTAAATATAAAAAAAAGTTAGTGTTACTATTAAAGTTTATTGTCACTCAACATACTATCAAAACTTCGTTATGTGCATTAATAATATCGTGATTCCACGACTTTTAAGAGAAACGTAACAGGGTTAATATGCGAGGACATCCATATTAATAAAATCTAACGTTATAATAACGACACCATATCTTTCCCCAGGCAAACCCAAGGAAGTTGTGCTCCGTGTTCCACTACTACGCGCCTCAGGACGATCACCACGAGTCTTCGATACCCCTGCTTCAGTATTACCCCAACAACGCCACGAGGATGCTGCAAAGGTCGGAGTCGACGCTGGAGCTAAGCACCCTGAGGACAGCCTCGTCGTCGCCAGCGATGGCGAGCGTATCGATCACAGAGAAGTCCCCAGGGTCCCAGCTGCCAGAGGCGAAGCACTCGTCCACGTTCGTGAAAACCGACCAGGTGCTGCCCGTGGTGGACATCACGTGGACGTACAGCTCGTACCGGCACCGGACGTTCGAGGAGTGTCTGCACGACCACTACGGAGAGAGCTATCCGCCCGGCGAGGTGTTGCTGAACTCGATGCAGCTGAATCTGCCCGATTCGAGTACCAACGTGAGTCGCCGGATGGCTGGACTGTTCGACTTCGTGAAGGAGAGCGAGACCGCGATTCCCGTGCCGAGGAAACTGGAAATCGAGTATCTTAATCCGCTGGATCACTTTGTGACGAGGAAGGAGTATGTTCCTACTACTGAGGAGAGATGCACTGAAACGCGGACGGAAGATCCGACGTCTCCCGATAACCAGGATGTCGATTCTATGGACGCGATCGATGAGAAGAAGAGTGATGGGATCGATCGCAGATCGGTGAAGAAGATCGAGACTGGTAAGAGTCCGTTTCGGTTTTTTAGGAGAAGATGAACTGGGTGCCGGTCGGCTTGGTAAGTTATGAACTTTGGGGGATAGTATTGAGGATAATATTTTGTCGGATTTTTGAGATCCCGAGGAAATTTAGAAAGTGATAAAGTACTCTGCGAGAACAAGTCGATAAAAATTATCCATACTCTGATAGAATTTATTTTAACCCTGAACATTCTAAATAAAATGACTTTTATTATCATATGATTATAAAGTTAGATAACAAAATTTAGATATTAATATTAGACTTTCCGTCACATTTTTTCGAAGTTAAAATAGTTGTTATAAGAAATACGGTAATCAGTCAGAAGAGATCGAAAGTTGGGATAATCAATATTGAGAAAAAACAAATAGATGACTTTTTGATATACCCGCATTTCTGGCGTGCGAAATATTCTTAAATTTCTATTACTTATGTGACGAAAATATTTTAGTATTTACTAAAATAATGATTAAATTATTTAATGTATCTTCTTAATAAATGTTATATATCAAAGTAATAATCTTTATTCTTTATTAACATTTTAAACCATTTTGTCATTTTTCAAACTTACTTTTGTCATTTTTCTGTCGCTATATTTTCTTTCAGCTGTTCTACAGAAGCTCTCATACACTTTTTTTTTGTATAATGTAAGATTGTATGATCAAAGGTAAGATTAAAGTGAATTACTGTTAAATTAAGATACAAGGACTGAGCCATTTAAATCGTTGCGGCAGTCACTTTGTCTAAAAATATGGTGAAACATTACGAAATATATAATATGAAAACTTGTTAATATTGTGAACAAAGTGCATTAAAAATTATGTTCAAAAATGATCTATCTGTTTTTTTTTTTTCTAAAAGTTGATTAAAATAAATTCTACAACCCAGTACAGTTAATTTTTTACTTTACTTTTATTTATGAAAACTGGGCCTCAGAAAATTAAGAGAGTTATTAACACAAAATTATACCTTTTCAACTTTTTTTGTATTGTTCAATGTTGTTCAACCTTTGTATTTATTATCTATCTCATAATGCTAGACTTCGATGCGTTTAATTACGATTTGCTCAGTCAAAAATATTGAATTTCGAGACACTCGAAGAGTAGAATTAAAAATCTGGATCCGCTGCTTGGAACTCTCGAGTGTCTTAAAAGTTTTAAAACAGCGACTACTGTTAATAGAATTTACTTAAAAGTTCACACACCCTTTGTTCCTGCCCTATATTTTCAATAGTATCTCGTTTTGCATTATTTATCAATTTTTTTGTAACTTCGGTTCATCTTCCAGGCAAGATTCTTAACAATTTTAAGACACTCGGAAGTTTCAAGAGCCTCGAGACTTTCGAGGCCCTTGAAACTCCGCGGAACTTTTAGGATTTTCAATCACAACGATCTTACAAAATGGTTTGGACTTTCTTCGAGAGTCTTTTGTACAAAAAAATTATCACGTCTCGTATCGTAATAAAATTGTCGACTTTTACCGTTTCGATGAAAGAAACAATTGTATCCAATTTTAGTGTTTTTGTCCAATAAAGGATTTATCGACGATTTCTACGCTAATCTTATTAGCGAAAATCAAATACGACGGCTATTATTATTTCACACCATTTGCATAATTGGTAGCGTTAAACAATTTCGCGTAAAACGATAACAATAATAATATACCACCGGAATCGTTAAAAGAGAATTACTAGTTCTAGAATTAATATTGCAATTAGCATTAACATGTAATATTGAAATTGTGAATTCACGTCATCGCTGCCGCTTCAAAGTTAACGTGGCAATGTTTGACTAAATTATGCATGCAATTCTGACAAATTCCGTCGTCAATTTTCTTAATGGAATGAAACATGGTCAGCGCATGTACCGCGTCAAGTAACTAGCAGCTTCTTTGAAAATTAAAACACGGTGTTCAAAGAATCTGACGAGTATCAAATTTTACTAAACTTCAATGTCCCCACTTATAGCCCTCACTAATTAATTAACCTAGATGCTAGAAGCTCCTTACAGCCAAGACCGGGAGGCGTATCTATGGCATCTCTAACGACCTACTTCTGATCGAACACCGAATTTACTGTATTTTCTCTCCTTCGACGACCCCACGACTTTTCAACGTCATAAACACAATGCCACGTCTGTCTCGCGCTGAAATTGCAATTATAACAAGATCACTCGATTATCGATTCCAATATCATTCCGACACTGTCGAGGATCACTTGTCTTGCATCGATCTAGCACCATCAACACTGGACGTCACCACGTCATCACTGTTCTCTGATGACAGATGCAGACCCCGACATATATGGGTATTTTGTCATCGAGGGAAGGGGAGAGGGGCGACTCGTCGATGACGTTTCGAATAGGAAAGCGATGATAATGGATAGGAGAGGTATTGGGCAGAGAAATGGTCCCGCAGAATAGCTCCCTAGGAATTGCGTCTATTTATTGATCGTTCCAATATGCAGGCTTGCTTTCTACTTACCTTCAATCTGCCCTTATCCTCGCTACACCCTTATTCTTCCACCTTCGTTTTCTCAGTGACCGGCGAAGTAGAACGAGAGATCTGCAACATAAAACACACGGAATGGCTCAGAATCTGCCCAAAAAACATTGAATCCTTTTTCAACGACTTTCTAATACACTGAGAAAAATAATGGAGGAAAAATTACTACATTGCGTAGTAAAGAAACAGGATATAGTGAAATGCATTCCTTTCTACCACATTAAAAGGAAAAATTAGCACATGTGTTTCAAAATTTAATAGACCAGTGTAGTAAAATTTACGGAAGGCTGTGATACACAGCGACATCTACGCTTCGGAAAGAAGTGATATCTCGTGACATAACCTCAATTTGCTTCGATTTTAGCATTGTTTTTTCAATGCCTTTCAATGAACATTGCATAAACGTCCAAAAAATAGTTAATATTGGAAAAACTTATTTTCTGACATAGGTATTTGTTACGGACCGTTAGCAGTTATTGAGTATAGGCCTAGCTTCATAGGGCTTCCGCTAGAGTGTTCTCGTAATAATCGTCTTTCTCGCTAGTGCTTGATCCTAGCCCTGTTCATATATAAGACGAGTTCCGAAATAATCTTCCACAGCTGAAGCGCGGGTCCACGCGGGTTCGTCAGCATAGGTCTACTGAGATAATATAGGTCTACTGAGATAATGAAGCAAGTCTTCGTTGATCCGATGGTCCAAAACGAAAATCGTCGGTGGCCCCTTTCTTTTCTTCCATCCCAAAGTTTTCCTCCTCTAGTCGTCAACACCTTGTATAATCAATAATAATTCTCTTATCGATCCTATACCTCGCCTTCCCCTTCGTCAAGTATACCACTATAACACCCCTCCTCAGTATTTCCATAAAGAAAAACTTTTTTTAGTTTGAACGGAAGTTCCAATTTTGCTACATTCGTGTAGTAAAAATCAGCACACGAGGTTGTAGTTTTCACCAAGTCTTCAGAACCAAATATTCTACACTGGTGTAGTAAAAACCTAACCACTTTCACCAATCCTGCCCTTTTAGTAAAAAATGTAGTAAAATTTCTCTCATTTTTTCTCTCAGTGTAACATAAATCTGAATACAAGAAACATTAACAAACTTTCTTTCTTCCAGATATTTCATAGGAATTCCGAGGGCGGATGAAAAGTCGGTCAATAGAGAGACCATCGGTCAAGACACCGGGAGAGAAAGGTTGTAGCAGCTGCAGGTGGAAGTGTAGCGGTGCTATTAGCTCTTAAGTTAAGCCGGAAATTCCAGACCGGAACCTGGCAGTCGCAGGTTGAACGGAGCGCGGTGAAAAACCTCGGCCGGCGGAGGGCGGCGAAGATGGAGGTTGGGGCGCGCGAGGAGAGAAAAGGATTTATAGGGATCTATCAGGGAATGCGCTCTCCCACGTGGCTGGCATGACGATAGTTTGTTTAACGCCTTCTATGAACTTCCCAGAAAGGATTCAATTAAACCCCGCGTTCATTATTGCCTCCCTGGGCCATTCATCCCCCTCGTGTCGTTAATTACTCTTCGACTTTGCTCCTTCTTTGAATGTTAATCACCACCTCCTTGTGCGATCTGGTTTCGTTACAATTTCAGGGCCTTTACGTTACATTTTCCGAACGCCGACCGCTCGGGATTTTCTTCCACAAAATTTTTACTGGTTACAAGCTTTATGCGAATACATGTAAAAGCTTCTATTTATAAATTTCGGAATATCTGACCGAATTAAAACATTCAATGTAAATGTTTGACGAGGAAAAGGGTTGAAAATTAAATTCATATTAAAATGTAGAATACTCGAGGTTCTGTTTCGCTCCGAGTCAACATTTCGGATGATCCGGTAAAAAGTTTCGCGAAATTGCAACAGTTTGTTGCTGCTAATTGCGGTCGCAGGTGCAAAGGCACAATATTTCTCCCTTTGAGTCGGAGTTTCCACGCGTCCCGCGGTCGCCTCGCGCGAATTTGAATTTTAAAGCGCATTCTTGGGCGTCGCGCGTACAAAGGAAGAAAGTCACGTTTCTTCTTTAATCCTTTTTACCGCGACATCGTTTCGCGCGTCACGCGAATAGCGTACAGTATGCTGTAACATTGTGTCTGAGACACGTAACGCAGATTCCAAACCCTCCCCTATGAATTTTCATCGCAAAATTTCATGAAAATCCATTCGGCATCCTGTATTTCTCGAATCGTTGATCATTTCATGAAACACCGCGATGTCCACTGTTTGCTTTTACGATCCTTATCTCGTGGTTAGAATATTTTGTATACGCAGCTGAGGAGTATAACAAATTTGTTCCATAGATTAAAGTTGTTCCATAGATTATCGCGACTCTTTCCCATCGAAATGTCTCGAATTCAGCGCGCAGACATTGTCGGGAAGCGTGAAAGCACGCGTGAAGCACACAAGGGCGACGGAGGACGAGGACGCGCTGACGACGGCGACGAATCCGAGAACTTTGCTCCATGGCAAATCGACTTGTCACGAAATCCTATTGCCGCCTCCTGCATGTTTCCAGCGTTCTTCTCGTTTTTCCCTCGACCTCCGCGCCCCGTCGAAACCCGATAAAACCTCGTTCGACGGCGTGCTCAAATTTTCGAGACGCTTATGTCCCACGATGTTCACTTGAATCGAATTTCCAACAACGAATACCCCTATTTGACGCAATCATTCCTTTGCTACGACCGAGGAATATCGATTGCGTCGGTCAGTCCACGGCTATTTCGTCTCTAATCGCGTTACACAATCATCTAATTTTATTAACTGCCTGCGGACAAATTACTCTGGGCACGATGGAGCGTTGGTGATCTAACACACGCAGCTTTCCTTTTAACAAAAGGTACTAGAAAGGGAAAAATAATTCTGATATCGGCTTGAATGACTGGCTTAGAAGAATTCCCTCGTTTAACTGAATATAAATGCGTGAGTAAATATTGAAATGTCTTATATAAATATAACTTTATATAAATATTTATAATATTTTAATACATTAGTTTTCGCATTCTATTAAACTTTTTTTTTTGAGTTTTTTTTACTTGATTGTGAGAAGTCTAATTGCCCTATTCCAAGTCTGTTCTCAGATCTAACCAGATTAAAATTTAAGACAAAGCCGTTCAGCAATTAGGTATATAGTTTTTACATAACTTTTATTATTCCATATTTACATCCCACGCTTTCATTTTCAATCATATAAAGGAATCCTTCTAAGCCAGTCGTATAGGTTAGTGTTAACATTATTTTTTACTTTTTAGTACATTTTAATTTCAATGAAAGCTTGTTTCATGATTTTTAATCTTTCAGAATTTTTATATTTATTATCGACCATATATTATATTGTTTAATTTAGAAGATTTCACTCATGGTTCATTTTTTGTGATCAATAGATGGAAGATCCTCTAGTCGCCGCTAGGGGCGCCATGGTCAGAACTCCGCGTATGGCATGCATGTGTGTGAATGAAGTGCGTCACAGATGATCACAGAGCTTTATTCATGCTCGGTCTCCCCACCATTTGAGCTCGCTGAACCCATAGGAGCGCTCCCCACAGATGTTTCTACTTAGACGCACTCTAGCGGTCGCTAGAAGATCTTCCATCTAATGTTCACACATTTCTTAGGGAACTTGCAACACCTGTATAATACACCGTAGTTTCACCCTAACAAACTAACAAGCGAAGTTAAATAAAAGTTCACTGCAAAAAGGCCTAAGCTACTTTCACAAATTCCAGCCTCCTAAAGCTTCGAATTGACAATCATAGTCCACGAAAAACAGACAAAAATTGAACACTAAAAATTCCTTGAAACACGTAACAATAATAACATAGGGAAACAAAAAAAAAAACCGCATCGACAGTTCGAAGCAGCGGCATGGTTTGCGGGAGGCCAAGAAGCGGGTCCGCAAGATACAAAGCGGCGGCAAACGGCAAGAAGTGAGATTGATGGTAGTCTGGAAGTCGACCAAGAGCCCCGGCGAAGTGGCATTAAGTCGCTTTGCCCTTGGCATTTATATTCATCGGCAAGTTTGATTGTGCGCCGGGCAGAATAGCTCCCTCGAACGAGGCGCGACGATGCTCGAAAGCCCGAGGAGGATATCGGATCGGAACAGGAGGGGTCGGGGGAGGGTTTGCTACCCCCAGTAATGGAATAGGCAAATCTTCGACGGCACTCCATCGTCGCTGGACCGGGGCGTCTGCGGAGCCGCTCGAGAGCGCGGTTATAGCGGGAGCTTTTATTTCCGAGGCATCGATCTCCATAAAGTTGCCGGAACGAGTTCCTGGACGGCCTTCAACCTCCCTTCGACTGATCACTGGGGGACGGGAGGGGCGGTTGTGTTTAATTGAAGAGCCTGACCCCCTCGATCATGCGGGAATACTACGGATTCCTTTCACCCGCCTCTATAAATACGCCTTGAGCTGTGCTCAAGGATGGAGGAGCTTTTGGGAAGAGGAAAGTAGAGTTAAAGGAGGGTGGGAGAAGCTTGGTGACCTTGAGAAGGGGTGTTCGATACTCGTTTGAGTGATTATACTCAGAGCCATTTCAACAGGCCGTTCAAGGTCACCATTTACTGTCACTTTTTTCGGAAGGAAATGATTTTACGAAGGTTTCTGTACCCCTGTGAAGTATTATGTGTTTAGAAGTCTTCGTGTTCATAGAAGATATCGTCGTGGAGGTTTCGCTATTAGAAAACTATAAAACGACAATCTGACCTTGAACGGCCTGTTGAGTTGAACCGAAGTATAGATGCGATGTTTTGAGTTGGATGACTGACCGAATGGTAATATACTTAGGGTCAACTCAATGGGTCTTTCAAGGCCACCATTTTCTTTCACTTTTTTTGGAGAGGAATGAGGCTGCGAAGAAATTGTTGCGTGTAGAAGCTTTAATGTTCGCGGAAGACAAGAAAATCTGACCTTGAACTGCCAGTCGGCTTGACCCAGATTATAACTACAGGCCTGTTTCTTGTTTTAGAATTGATGCGACACTAGTTTTGAATTAATGCGAGCGAAAATTAACGACCAACAGGACAGAACAAGATAGAAACCGGTTCAACTTTGTATTATACTCCGGGTCAATTTAACTGTCCGTTCAAGGACACCATTACCTTTCACTTGTTTTGGAGAAGAATGACCTTGTGGAGATCTTATACAGAGTGTAATAAGAATGTTGCAGTTCCTTGAAAGGGATGATTCCTGAGGTGATTTTAAACCACTTTTTCTTTAACGAAAATGTTAGGGACTTTGTTAACAAGTTATTAACGCAAAACACCAACCAATAGAAGCGCGAATACAGTGGATGAATGCTAGCGTGGGCTCCAGCTATGAGTAGTATTCACGAACCTAAGGGACTGAGCGTAAAGTAGATCTTTGGGAAAGAGGGGTGCTGCTGTGTGCCGGGGGGGATGTTTGACTTGCAGCCATCTTGAGTGGTTAATCTAGTGCTGCCATCTATATAACGTCGCGGCAACATTTAAAATTGTACAATTGAATTACATACATTCTAAGTCAATGCTGACTTATGCAATAACTTTGTTTCTACGTATTTATCATGAAGGATGTGTTTTGTAAAGTTATCAATGTTTTTATAGGGAATGTATAAAGTTTTGATGTGTAGGACCAATAACACCATAAATCTACTTACACTCAGTCCTTTAGGTTAGGTCCGTGTATCCTACAGACGCTACACTAGTAATTAAAGTCGTCTATAGAGGGCACCACAGTTTTAACCACACAGGATGGCTGACAGTTGATACCCCTTCCGTCTTTTGCTTCAGTCCCTCAGAATCATGCACAGTCCTTTAGGTCCGTGGTAGTATTGGCTCGCCATCATCCGCGCCATCAGTAATCCGCTGGACTCTCTCCCCGATTGGTCGGTGCTTTCCGTTAATAACTCATTAACAAAGCCCCACCTAACATTTTCGCAAAGGAAAAAGTGGTTTAAAATAACCTCAGGATTCACTCCTTTCAAGGAACTGCAACATTTTTGTTGCACCCTGTATTCCTTCTCCATAAGATATCCGTGAAATTTGAATATATAACCCTACAACCTCCAATCCTTCCACTTTCTTCTCTTTAAAAAAAGAAAGTAGCAAAAATCTCCGAAACGTCAGCCGTCTCATTACTCTGGTCTCCAGGTGGCTGATGCCTGATGGAACGTCGAAAGGAATCATTATTTCTCTCCGTTCGTGGAGCGGGTTGAGCGACTCGAAGGGACTCGACCCTCTTCCGTTCCGACTTTCCCGTCTTTTTAATCTTTCCCGCTCGTCCTCCAACGGGAGATTTATTTGTCGGTGATTCCGTTGACCGTCTCGAAGCGGCGAGGAGCATCTTGGAGGGAATCCATGTGCGGGCTTCGTCGCGCGTTCACCCCGACACGTTTAAAAGCCCCGAGAATCACACCGCGCCGGGGAGGGAAACAGCGAAGGAAAGAACTCTGTCAACCGTCCAGACAAAGGCGAAGACAGCCTCCGTTCCATTCGATTCCTTCTTGTTTCGTTTCAATCGGTCTCGTCGACCGTGCCCCGTCGACGAATACCTTACGATACGCTTCGCAGCCGGCGAAGCTCTGACGGATGCCTTGCCGCTTGCGATCACTGAGCGTTTTGTAAATCAACGAACCGGGGATCATTCCTTAAGCCGCGTTTCCATTGGGGGAGAATGGAGGGTACGAAAATTCTTGAGTATTCGGACTTAATCAATCTTTGAATCATCCACTTGTGATGGGAATCTTTTTGTTTCAAAATATGGTTTAAAATTTTTTTTGCTTACTATAAGGCATGTAGAGTGAGGTTCTCGAAAAAGTTTTTTCATTTATTGCATAATTTCGGCTCAAACAATTTTGGAACTTATTCATAATTCTCAGATCTTCAAGGTGACCTAACATTAAGCCGCTTTTTACTAAGATTTTAATTTATTATGTTGCTGTAGGAGTAGTAATGATACAATAAATTATTTTTATTGTCTTTGTTACAATTTACCTAGAACAAAAATTTAATTTGAAGAAAGTGGAATCAAAAGTTGTACTCATTAGCGTAAGAAATAAATTTGTACTGGAAATTTAAAGTGAGATATTTATGTGTTCAGTGTGGGTTTTATGTAGCAGTTAAGCCGCCTTTCCACGAGCCCAATGCTTGACGATTTTCCCTGGCTAACTGAATAATGTTTAAGTAGATTTCCCCGATACTGTTCGGATCATTTAATGTTGGCGCAAATACGTATCATGTACGACGTATAAATTTTTATAAATTCTGAGACTTTGTATTGCGTGATCGGGTATCATTTGCCAAGCCTGGCGCCCAAAATGCGAAGAACTTCGCGGGTTTCGTGTAAGATCGAAGATAACGGCAGCGATGAGACGGAAGGAAGTCTGGAACAAAGTAGTCGTTTAACTTCTCATTCGCGGGAATAAACTCTGCTATTAAATTTCATTTGGTAGAATGTTATTATGAATTTCAGCTCGTAGAATCGCAAATCTATCAATTCTGCAAATCTCAATTCAATGTGAAACTACTCTTCTTTAACAAATATTTAACCCTCAGGCGCTTCTCTAAAAAATCCTCAGTTAAAAATAATTAGATTTTAGATTTTTATGCAAATTAAAATTTTCACAGGTACAAAGAACAGACGTTTGAATAACGGTGTGTTAAATTTTGTAAATCATTCAGCATATACCTAATTTTTTATATTTTGTGTATTTTAGAATTTATAAAAATTCTTATAGCTTTTGGCACATGAACATTTCACATAAATGTATAAAAATCCGCGGTTTAGAAATAATTTTTATTGTCACCGTATCATTATGAATATAGACAATTAATTGTTGTAATATTAATCATTTCTTTAGATTTTCTTTGAAATTAGAAAAATTATCAGAGAAAATAAAAAGTTAGAGGTTTAAAAAGGCTCAAAGATTGACTGAGGATTAAACCAAGTTTGCAGCTTTTCCCGTCAAATTTTCCAGGCTTCCTGCCTCAAGGATCCGCTGCAAGGAATGTATAACTACGAAACACCATTTCCTAGTTAAATCGCACTGTCAATGATCGAAGCGGTGCTAACAAGCCGAAGTCGGCCGACGACTTAACAGAGCGCAGTGTAAACGCGCGAAATATCGCCCCGCGGATTATTAACCGCATCAATTTGAAGTGTCGAGAAGGGCACGAAGTTCCGCCGGAAGTAATCTATCACTTCGGTGGACGTATCGACGTGCGGGAGCCAGACTTCGTTCACTCTCGAGCATTAATTGAATTATTCGTACGTAGAATCTTGCGGGGAATCCCTCGACCTTCCTTTTTTTTTTTTCTATCGATTATTTCACGCTCCTAGCTCTACCGAAGATGGAGCACAATTACCATAACAACTCCGGAGCCCCCGATTCCGGGTCGCCCGTCGGAAGATCGTCCAAAGACAAAGTACCCGAAAGAACCACGTCGGAGATGCTCTCGGAAAGGGAAATTTCGACTCGACATCTTTGATAATCGAGGCGCCGGGAGGTCGGGGTGAGGCGAAGGGCGAGGAACGACTGAATTCCGTACAAGATCGAAGATAATGGCAGCGATGAGACGGAAGAGAGTCGATCGGAGGAGTTACTTATCGACCGAAGGAAACCGTTTAACGGTTCGTTACGAACGGAATTCCTTGGTATTTTATCTTATGCGAGCCTTTCTGCCCGACGAGTAGAGAGAATGACGTCTCCGGAGAAGAAGACTCCTCCAACCCTCTGGATTCAACTTTTCCTCCCAGTTCTTCAAAATTTCCTCGAAATTTTTAATTTTCTGATGCTTCAGAGAATGATATCAACCGTTATCTGCATAAATAACTTTTCGTAGTTTTAGTGTATTTCTTTTAACTCGAGCAACTTAGATTAGAGTAACATTACCATTCTCGTTTTATTACGTTTGCAGTATTCAAAATGAAACTAATTTTTGCCCTCTCAACATCACTGATCATAGTGTGTAGGTTATCTTAACATCACTGATCATAGTGTGTAGTGTGTAGGTTATAAAAAATGCATATTAATATGTAAAAAATACGATGATCTTAGGAAAACCTTCAAGGATTTTTTTTATCATCAAATATACGTCTTAAAATCATTCTCTTTTACTTTCAATAGTAGCGGAAATAATTTAGATGCTTCAGATAAAATTAACACTCTGTACATACCAATTTAACCCTGCCACGTTCCTCTTGAAAATCCAGAATTGAACAACTTTTATTATTATCATGTTGCTAAGAATGTAGATAATGAATTTTTTGTACAATATTAAGTGTTAGGAAATAAAAATCTTAAATGCTAACACTAAATTTCCCACATTCCCCCCCCCCCTCAAATAAACAATTGTTAAAGGAAATAAAATACTCAGATCAAATAAAAGAACATCCCTATGGTTCTAGCAAAGTATTTTTTATGGTAATCTAGCAATTTTTGTCACCTCCCAGGCAAATCATGAATGTATCAGTGAAAACAAATTTTGTTTTCTGAATCCATGAAGTTGCTAAACCATTTTCTGATTTCCGGTTCGTTTACAAGGCGTATTACAAGTTGATTTATAAAATTTCTATATAATAATAATAATATTTATTCACTTCCATGTTTTACATAAAGCAAACTTTTGGATTTTTACATTGTTGTTCTTTGGTACTTGTGCTTCAACATTTATATTATTTATAAACTATCTTATAATTATAATATTTTTTTTAAACACAGTATGCTTTCTTTTTCCTCCCACGCATAGCGGCGTCCCTCGATTAATCGAAACTTTCGTTCAAAGAACCCGTGACCATTATCCGGGCACCGCGAGTACAAAACACGCCGCGGCCTCGTAAAATGCCATTCATCTGGCGCGGTGCCTGGACGGTATGACTAGACACCGCGCCAACGGCCGATTCAACGTCTGGCACCGAAGGAGGAGGCGAAGGGGGGAGGAGGGATCGATTCGTTTTCCTCGAGCTACTCGCGTAGCGAGTATACTTAGGTAATAAAGTCAATCGATAAGATAACAGCCGAGGAGCGGAACTTACGCGAGGAGATTGAAGGTTCGCGGGGGGCGGGTGAGTTTTACGTGTTTACCTAGCCTGATTCCACCGCTGGCGCCTTCTTCTTATCCTCGGAGGAACCGGGGCTTCCTTCTTTTGTCTCTCGTGGAGTGGAAATCGAAGCGATTTACCGCGGAACGCGAAACCGAGGGAGTTTAATTTTTACTACCCCGGGCTTGGGGATTAATTTCTGAATAGGAATCGTCGGAGGAATTTTTTGAGATGAAGGAAGTTAGGCGCCGCTAGTGGAAGAGGTCCGTCGATGGTCGAACGGCCCTCTGAGTGGCTTCATTTTGATTTGTAATTTTTCTGGAGCATATATTATTTATGGCTGCGAGTTACGGAGTTGAGGTGGAATTTTACGATCGAAAATTTTATTGAAAATTGAATGTTAAAGCTGAATTACAGTGATCAACATCATTTTTGTCGTAAAGAATATTTATGGTGATTGTTATGAATCTAATGGTGCTGAATTCAGAAATGAAATTAGGTTTGTTCTGTATTACTTGATAATATTTGAATTCACATTTATTTTATCAGTAAAATTATAAATAACATGAAGTGAATTTTCAATGATTTTTTCATATGCATATATAAGAATTGTCTAAAAAAACTGTATTAAAAAATTTTTATTTTCTAAAATTAATATTCACTGAAACCCAAAAAAATAGCAAAATATTTTAATATTGTGTATCGCTTTGAAGCAGATTTTAAACTGTCTTATATTTCAAATAATATCACATTATATTTTATAATTGTATTATCTAAGGATTGCATTACATCTGTTTTATATGAATTATGAAATAATAAACTGTATATTGCACAAAAAACTTTTACATGGTGGAAATAAGTGAATCAAATGTATGAATTCAGCATACAATTATTAGTTTTAAAATCGCATATTAAATTTTTGTAAATTTTTGTAGACTAGTGTTACAGAAAATGGAACCCGTAGAACTTTTTTAATTTTCCTTCCCACGTGTTTTAACTTTGAAAAGTATTTCTATCCACTCGGTGAGAATCCCGGGTCTGATAAACGCGAGCTACCAGCGGCACGGAACGTGTTAAAAATTCCTTAAGATAAGAATTATATGGAATAATATAAATAAGTCAGATAAAAATTCCATTCGGTGTTCCTAGGAGAGCCTCGCCTCACTGTTTTCCCGGGGAGTCTACTATATTTCGCTACGCTCCCAGATAAATGGGGAAAGGTTTTTAACATGATATTCGAGAATTCCGAAAACAGCGTTCCTTCGCATCGATGCGCGAATCGATGGGCGCTCGGCGGGTTCGTTTCCCGTGGGTATCGATTGAAAATTAAGCAAAGCTCCGAAATACAGTGGAGGAGGGGAGGAGGCGGAGAGCCTCGTCCTCTGTGTAATGTACAAATTGGAAATTAACCGAAGTAAGCTATCATAACCACGTAGCCGAGTTTAGTTTACGGACACCCGATACAAAGCGTAATAAATACCCTTTACCTCCAGTCAGGAAGTTAAATATTAATTAACGCGGCCGACTAATGGACCTTTGAATATAAACGAACGCGAACCTAAGAGCCCGGAATCTGGTATCGTCACGTCACGAGCGTCGTTTTGTTTGCACGGGCGTCGAGTGCGCCGCGAAAAACCTGTCGCTGTTGTGAAATCAAAACTTGCACAGGCGTCGACAGGGATCCGTTTCGCAGTTATCCTGTTCGCGTTAAACGCAATAATATTTAAAGTTTTGAGTTAGGCCGAATATCCTCCGTTAATTTTCCCGGATCGAACAGAGATCGAGAAATTCTTTCCCCTCCCCGGAATGATCGCGATAGGCTTTCCCACTGAAAGAAACGCGACGAGACTCGCTGGAAGGGGGTGGAAGGCGAGAGGGTGAACGGAGAGAGAGACGAGGGCGAAAGAAAAAGTTTCGGTGTACGCCTTTCCCGTGGGCTAACTTAATTTAAAAACACAAAGAATTCCCTCCGCCTCGGGAAATAGACGAAGACGTGTTTTTCCCGGGGAAAACTCTCGCCCGCCTCCATCAGCTGCGGCTCCCCCGCCGTCTTTCTCGCTTCCACGCTTTTCCCCTTTTCCTCCCCTCGGCCGCCAGCTTCTCGATACTTTGAGTACGCTTTCGCACCTCGCGACCACCTTCCTGGCTTCCCAAACCCCTCGGAAACTTCCCCCTGAAGCCGCGCGGCTACGAGGGAAAAGGGTTTTGCACAGGACTCGACTAATTCGCTGCGCCATCGGACGCCGTTTAAATGCGAGCACTCGGACCACCCTTTCTTCGGTTTATAAAGTGGACTGGAAATAAGGAAGGAGCAACTCCTGCGACGGGAAGTGGTCAATTCGAGGCCGCGAACCAACTATGATAGATTGCGAGTGGTTTTAGCGGTGTAATGTACTCGAAAATAAAAAAAAATCTGACCAAAATCCAGTATACAGGGGGTAACAAAAATGTTGGAGTTCCATGAAAGGGGAAATTCCTGGGGTGATTTTAAAGAACTTTTTCCTTAGCGAAAATGTTGGGTGAGGCTTTATTAACGAAAAACACCGATCAATAAAAACACGAATACAGTGGATGAATTTCAGTGCGGATTTCAGCTCTAGATTGGTGGGTGTTTTTCGTTAGTAACCCGTTAATAAACCCCACCTAACATTTTCGCTAAAATCACCACAGGAATCATCCCTTTCAAAGAACTGCAACATTTTTGTTACACTCTGTATTATCAAGGTTGAAACTGTTAATAAAAATTAACTGTTAATGAAATTAAATATTTTGGAAATAAATACTGTTTCGGGAAGGAGTGTTGCTGTTGATTAAGCCCAAGGCGAAGTTCCGATCGAAGAAGTGTAGAAACTTTAATCATTTCTTAGAATTTTTTATAATAAAATATACCAGATGACAATCTATGGTTTGCAGTACCATAAAATAAGGTGAATAGAAAAGCTGTGGTGAGTAGGAATAACAAACTTATCTTCCTTCAATTTTTAATAGTAGCCTAATAAATTACTAAAATGTTACTGAAAAATGAACTCCCGTTCCAAATAAGAGTGTAACTGCAGGCAAACTTCATTTTCGATCTGCGCAAATTTGTACCAGGGTCATTCCATGTGAAAACGGACATTTTTCGGAGTAACATGTTAGATTTTGTTCAAATTTGGATATGTTGTAATCTTTAGGGGGATATAGACGTATCTCGAAGGATTTTTCAAAATGTCAAGAAATGTCGATTTTACAGCTCATTAAAGTTTGATTTTTCTTCAAAACATTGCATCTGTGATCTTTCTTCGAAAAATTATAACAGTTGAACTAAGAAACCGATTAAAATGAGCTTTGTGGTGCTTATAGTAGAGACTTTGGAGTATCTATTAAAAATTATTTCAGTTGAGACAATAATTTTTTTAACCATTTATTTTGCAATTGTTTTAAACAATTGCCATTTGTAACCGCAGGGGAATATTTAAAAATTTGAAAAAAATGAGAGTATAGCCTTATTCGTCCCCTTCATGGACAACTTTTTAAAAATATGGTAATTTTAATATTAGCTACAGGAAAATTATTTGAATGTAACGCGGCGCGTCGAAACATACCGCTCGACTGGCCAAGCCATACGGCACTACGGCGCACTGTGGGGCGCTTCATATAAGAATCGTGGAAAAAACCTCATAACTCTGATGTTTTTCAATATTATTCAACAATTTTTTGAACATTGTTTACCGTTGTTAATGCAATATTACGTAATTATTAGTACATAATTATAAGATATGTTCCTTATATAGTGAATATATCCGAAGTTTATTGCAATTATATTAGTAGTAAATGCATTAATTTTATTAATATTTATGTCCATATAACAGTTGAATAGTAAGAAGTAATATAAAAAAAAATTGCAAAATAAATGGTTAAAAAAATGATTGTCTCAACTGAAATAATTTTTAATAGATACTCCAAAGTCTCTACTATAATTTTTCGAAGAAAGATCACAGATGCAATGTTTTGAAGAAAAATCAAACTTTAAAGAGCTGTAAAATCGACATTTTTTGACATTTTCAAAAATCCTTCGAGATACACCTATATGCCCCTAAAGACTACAACATATCCAACTTTGAACAAAATCCAACATGTTACTCCGAAAAGTGTCCGTTTTCGCATGGAATGACCCACCAACGTTCTGTCAGTTTTCGCTCGCTGTTAGAGCCTTTACACACGAACGACAAATCGCAGGGCGACCAAAAATCGATTTGGCGATCTGCAACCTATTCGGGCTATTCGTCGACCAACAGTGGTGTAAAGGTTGTCGATATCGTGAAACAGTTGTGAACAGTCAAATACAGGGTGCGTTCCAATTCACGCATTGAGTTGCATTGAGTGCACAGATCACAGCCAATGCACTGCCACCTCTTCTTCTACCAATAAGGTCAATACTTCGTTATTTACAATTACTGGTAATTCGATTTGAACCATTTTATTTTTATTGTATTTTATTTGACTTTTTGAATTTGAAAATTGAATGATGGCATCCGATGAGCGCGCGGAAAGAAATAAATACACCTCGCGCATTAATTGCTTTTACTTCGAGTTGTAGTAATTGATGCTTCATGCACTACAAGTGGAAATATTTTAGGGAATTTTCCTCCGCACCACCATATGAAATTGATGTATGCCTAAGTTAGAAGCACTGTGTATTATACAGGTGTTGCAAGTTCCCTCAGAAATGTATGACCATTAAATGGAAGATCTTCTAGCGACCGCTAGAGTGCGTCTGAGTAGAAACATCCGTGGGGAGCACTCCTATTGGTTCAGCGAGCTCATGTGGTGAGGAAACCCAGCGCGACTAAAGTTCTGTGATCATCTGTGTCGCAGTTCAATCGCACACATGCGTACCATACACGGAGTTTTGACTATCACGCCCCTATCGGCGACCAGAGGAAATTCCATCTATTGAAGACTCCATCCACAGTTTGTTGCCGAATTAGTTGGAGATCGCCACATCGATTTTTGATCCTCCGGCGACTTATCGCTCGTGTGTAAAGACTCTTATGTTAGTTATTCCCGCGTCTCCTGGATACCTAACAACCCATAGCGTTAGGCAATGCCCGAAATCTACAAATCGGAGGAATGAATCGGCAGTCGGCAGAATGGAAGAAGCTAGCTGCGCGAGACTGGAGTTTAAATTCCAAAGTCCGTAATTGGTAACTTCAGAATTTCCAATTTTGACCGGGTTTCTTCAATTTCCAATCACAGCACCATGTGAACTTAATTCCGCTGTTAATACTTCTTTCAGCGAGATCTCAGGAGTCTCAGACCTTCGCGGCCGCTACAGAAAGCTTTTCTTCCCCGGGAAAAAGTTATCAAAGCCCTGGGACAGACGAATTTTCCAGTGTCGAGCCCCTCGGTCGTGGAAGTTCGAAGACCAGACCCAGGCCAATAAATCCAGCCCCAATGTCAACTCTAACAACGATCCATCTTGACCGCGGCGCGGGCGGCTGGGTCTCGAGTGCTGGGACCGGGGAGGCGTTCAATGGGGAGGAAAGAAACTGTCCGTGGCAAAGAGAAACCGAGGGGGGGAGGGAGGGAGGGTAGCAATAGCATCGACAAAGCTGCGGTTTCCAATTTAGCTAGCGCCACTTTATATACAGTTCGGAAGGGATTCTCAAAGAGGGAGAGTGTGCGAGGACGGCGCGGAGGAACGGGGGGAGTTGAAAGTCGCGGGAGGGAGGTTCCACGGGACGCAGGAAAGAAGGAGCAGAAAGCCGGTGGATGGACGGACAGCGGAAAGCCGCGAAGAGGATGCGGGGGCGGCGAGGACCGAGGGGGAGAAAAGTGGAGGAACTTGTAAGGCGACGATGAAAGCCCACAACTTGAATGGCCCCTCGTGCTTCACCCTGATTGCCGTACGAATGTCTCGTCGCTTTCCACGGGTCATTGCTGTTTCCGTCGCTGCTTTTCACGATGACGCGACTCTTTCGCTGATTCCTTTCCGACGGACGCTAAATATTACCACCCCCCATTTTCGCGGCTGAGAGGGTCGGAGGTGGCTTTTCTCCGGATGAGGAAATCGGGATGCGGTTCGATCGTTATCGCTACTTATTTCCATGATTTTCTCCAAGCCACTTTAAAGAAAAGTCGCTTCCAAAGGAAAAATATTGAAGCGCGAATATTGTATTTGATTGTATTAAATAGATCGTATTAGGTAGATCGACTGTGCGTGCATCAATTATTTTTGACTTTCCCCGAACAAGAAACTGGGAAGTAAATCTCCCCAGTTGTTCCGAGCTCTCGGAGACCGGGGCAATTCCTTATCGGCCGTTTCTAAACGACAGTAATCGACGTTCGCGGAACAGTCTTAATTAATTCCGGGTGAATCGACCCCCACATATATTAAATCCTCCGTTCTGATATCCATCTATACCCGTTCGTGGTAGGAACCGACGTTCCAGTTGTGCCGAGGGTTGCTGGAATCCCTGTTCTACCCTGTTACCGAGCCGCGCGATTGGATCGAGGGCTCGCCGAACTCTGGGCTCGACGTTTCGTGAAAATTCAGCTACCTGACTGCGAGAAGAGGGCTGTTTTTTTATTTACAGGCGACTGGGGGCCATCGAACTGGTTCTCCAATATGACAGACCCTCGTGCGATTGATAAGATTCGTAGGGGAGATTCCATCGAGTGCGGAAACTCTGTTTCAAAGCGGCCCACATGTGAAAAACATTTACATTTTTTTTGTTACTGTGAATAATAATTCTAGCAAACTGCTTTTGAGTTTTGTGGATATCTTAATTTATTTTTTTTAGTACGTTTACTATGTTTCCCACAGGATCTTATTTTTACGATTTTTTCTTTTTTTTGGTGTTGTTCAATTTTTTTGTTTTCATACTTTTCGGCGCAAACGCCATACCTGTTAAGGACTGCCACCTCCTAGAAGACGCTCGAAGAATAGCGATATCGACGTCTGAAGGATTAAAGCTAATCCAGTCGAATCGGCATTCTCGTAGAAACCGCCGGCAAGTGGTGCACTTTAGCTGATTGCTTGATTTAACGTAAACCGAGGGAGAAGGTGATAAGGCGTGCGATTCGCGCTTTCTTCTACTTTTTTCAACATCCGTGGCTTGCGGGGACAAAAATTGCGACAAGGGCGAGGCGATTCTTCGCATGAAAGTCCGTCCTAGCACGTAGAATGAATTTTCCTCTCCGGAAAATACGGAGTTTTCACTTTTCTCAGCTGGGAATTTCGATTACTGGCTGTTGCCCGCACATGCTGTGGTCGTACCTAGTTCCGCTTACTTATATCTTGATCCTTACTACTTAAATCTAGAAAAGTCTTTCAGAATTTAATTTTCAGAATTGTCTAAGTAATTAAACTACCGAACGTGTTCGTCACCCATTTCTGAATAAAGTTAACTCTTAATTAATTTTATTTGGACCACGGTCCTCATTGCAATTAAATAATTTTCCATTACACGATTCTCTTCAATGTAAATAATTCCTGCGTAGAATATAATTATCGCCATTTGTTTACTTATTTTTAAATAAACGAATTTCATTAAATATTGGTAAACTGAAAATTGATGCATATAATTAATTTTCGACTGCCGAAACCAACGAATTAACCATCATACCCCGCGTTCGGAATTCGAATTTTGTAATTACGCAATTGACAAACATAAATCTCAAAATTATGAATATTGTGCGCCCGAAATATTTTACACGCGGGAAAACAAAAAATTTCTATGGTCTTTTTTGACCCATATTTGGCAACTCCATGGTTAATCCTGGACCCCCGCTTTTCTGAAAGTTGTTTAAGCGACAGTTTTCGAAGTTTCCCACCCTCAGCGCCCCTCTTTTCACCCTTTCGAATTCTTCCCAGGCTGCCGCCACTCCGCCGGCTCGTCGAGGAAATCGAGAAGACGCCGTCATCCAGCTATGAGAGACATATTGGATTTCCAGAATTCAGACTCGCTCGGTCTTTTTCTCCTAGCCTCCCTCTCCCTTATTCCGCAGCACGCAGTCGGTTTTACGAACGACGAAAACCACCGTCGCCAACTGCCGCCTGTTTCGGAACTGGGGCAACCGACGAAGACGTCGTCGTACGTGATTGAATATCGATTATGTGTCGAGGCCTCTTCTGCTTGGTAGCGTGGTTAGCCGAGGACACACCAGCCGCGGGACGAGCATCTCGAGGATCGAAGACGGGGAGGGATTTTCGAGACGAACGATCCGTGAAACGCCTTTCTTTCCGCGCTCCGACCGCGGCTACGCGACGTTTCTACGCCGCGACGACTTTGGAACGCCGAGGAGCGACGATCGTGTCTATTTTCTACCTCCGTAGGTTCACACTTATGGTGGTTGATCAAATTGTTAGAGTCACAATACAAAAGTAGGCGATTTGGAGTTGTTTAAAATGGTTACTTACATTGTTTTTTTTTCAGAGTATATCAAAACTTTGTAAAGCAATTATACAAATTTGGTATAATTAAGTCTTCATTCAATAATGAATTTACTAACGAATGTATGCAGATGGCTTTAACAATTTTATCAGTCAGGGGAACTATTCTTTGTTATTCGCAATGATTAAAATGGGGATGAGCTGAAACATTGAAATTGTTGAAACCTAAGAAAATTTTGTATTTAGAGAATTCAATACTTTGCAACGAGATACAAAATAAATGAATTTTACATTGCAAGACATCGAATTATTGCAACGTTTGAGATACTTTTTGTGGCTTGAGACACTTTTTCTTCCTTTTCTTTTTGGTTTTGATCGCGGCACAAAAAATTTTTATAAGGACATTAACGATTTTAATAAAACTTGACAAATGGATAAAATATTCGGAAATATTTAATACGTATTTTTTTATAGATGAAATTACATGTTTGAGGGGTGAAACTATACTCCAAAGTGGGCTACACTTCACATTAGGGTTTGAAAAACTTCTGATTGGAACAATTGGATAACTATCAGCAGACATAGAAAAAAATAATAAAGGCAAAACTTGCTTGAACTTTTATAAGGAATGATATGGCGAAAGTAAAATTTGAGTGAAGTCATAAGTGGTATCACAGAAGGACATCATTTTGAACACTTAGCTTAATTCAAATTGTAGAATCGCATCCTTTAAACTAGTATTACTTTATTATAACTTTTGTAGTTCAAGGTCATTTCAAGGTTATTTCATGGTAATTTCAAGGTTCAAATATCTTCCGTCTTGGCATCATATTACATAATGTAGTGAAAAAAATACATGATTTCATTTAAAAATTCCATGACCTTCACAAGACTGAGAAAACCATCAATCAAGCAATTTTTTAATGTCATCAGATTTGCCCTATTGAACAATATATTTCTCCCTTTTGACATCTTTTTCTATCTTCAACACTGATAGAGATATTTTAGGTGTACTGTTTTCATAATGCGTCAATATAAACAAAGAACTTTTTTTAAGTTTATTTATTTAAGGTCGCATCAACATCTTTAATTATTAGCGACTACTTTAGATTATATAAAATATTTAATTAACAAAACTTTTTCTAATACTAAAATCCAATTTTTAACTTTTTATAGGTAATTTCATTGTTTCTGTTTCTTGTTTTATATTAAATTTTTTAAATTGAACAAAGAACTTGCCTAACAAATGCACGTTTCTTAACAATAATCTGAATTAGATATTCTCCAAGGGCAAAGGCACAACTTCTTTTCGATCGCATCACGTAGCTGTTGAATATCAGCTACGACAACTGTTGATTTCCGGCGCGAAATGAATCCCCCAAAGGCCGATGTGTCAACGGGCGTCCACTCGCCGCGGTATAATCAATTTTTGCCCTGCGAACGCGTGCACGCTCGCGTGTAATAGATTCGTGCACGTTATCAGATCGCAAGGCGGCCGTATTTCAGCTGCGCCAGGGCCGCGAGTCTAATGGCCGGTTAAGTCGAGGATCCCTTTCGAGTTCTCGAGAACGTTTTCGCCGGATGGAAGTGAATTCGATTCCTCCGTAGGAATCCAGTTTCTGTCTGATGCCCTTTCTTTCCCCCCGGCCGAGATTCAAATCTCTCGTCGATCGACTCGAGACCACTTTGGCGACGATAGAGCCTTTCCTTCTTCCCCCTCTTTGAATTCTCGTTGCTGTTACTACTTTATCTAAACCGGACGATACCAATCTGAAAATAATTCTATGGTTTCTTGATGCGCGGTGGGGGCTGCCGAGGCTGACTTATTACGTGGTTCAAGGTCGACCTATCGATCCTGCCGGAAGGATATTCCTGGAATTTCGTGGTTATCACTTTCGCTGGAGGGTTGATCGACAGCTTGTTGGGTGAAGTCTGTCGGTGGGAGGTATCGAGGAGCTTCCGAAGCTTTTGACTTCCTGTTGCTTTGAGTTGAGGACGAAGATCGCTTTTTGGCGGAGGCTTCGATTTTTTATTTTTAAGAGTTCTAAGGAGATTAATATTTAAATATCGTAGATAATATCGAAGCTGT
Organism: Perdita meconis; assembly: GCA_030770465.2. Classification (NCBI taxonomy): domain Eukaryota; kingdom Metazoa; phylum Arthropoda; class Insecta; order Hymenoptera; family Andrenidae; genus Perdita; species Perdita meconis. The sequence continues at coordinate 8,706,501 of JASKOS020000001.1, forward strand.
GAACGAAGTAAATTGACGGGTTGTCGATACTTAAATAAATAATTAACGAAATTCGACTACAGAGTCCAGTAGCTAAATTTGTGGGGAAGTTTAAGTGTTCAGATTTTCCAGCTGTTAATTCGTAAATTGGAATATTTCTCAGAGTATTCATAATATATAAGTTAGTCTGCCATTGAAATTTAGTCGAAATTGGTGACACCATCTTCTCCAATATCCAACGTCATTCCTCCGGTTTCAACAATTAATTCTGCCCGAACTATTCGGAACAGGGGAACGAAATTCGCGTTGCAAAGGGTTGAAAGGGTCCACCCGATCCTCGAATAACTCAAGAAGAGATCAGTTTATCCAGGGGAAATTTATACTGGTGAATGGGCGAGCATTCCATAGAGTCCGTAGCAATCTGGTCTCCCTTTCGCAGCATCCATGCCATTCGATTTTGTATTTCGCGTATCGATCGTTTCAAGCATTTTCGACTCTTATTTTCTTTTCCTTTTCCACGGTAGGTTTTCCCTTTCTGTACGCGGCACACGCTCGATTTTTCTATTTTCATTATCTCTTTCGCGCCATACGTAGCCCGTTCGGAGAAGGGCGAGATAAAACACGGCTCCAGCCGTACGGTGCAGCTCGAGGTAGGCGCAACTCCCAAGGAAAATATTGACCTTACCACAGTGGTTGTTCAGAAATCTCGGCAAACTATACACCTGGAGCGCCACCTGAAAGACGACCGTCGCCTGTTTTCACAGTTGGCGCTGTTTTTGTTAAAATCGTCCTCGCGTCTATCGCAGCGAAGCCGTCTGTTTTCCTCGCGATTACTCTCACGTTTCCCGGCTCCGTACCGAAGCAAATAGGGAAAGAAAATTTCTGCGGCTTCTACTCGGAAAACACAAAGTTAAAGATCATATAGAAAATTTCCCATTAGCGATCGAGTCTGAAGTCCCCAACTCCAAAGAAACTTTCGGAATTCAGTAGTAAAGCTTTTAAACTTCTCAGCCGCCCTCCGAAAAATCGAACCGATTCCTCTCCCATTAATTTTGTTATTAAAAATACCGATTTCGTTTAGCTCGTCGCCAATTTTAGATACGTTGGAAGTCAGAAACAGTTTTCTAGAGGAGATTCGAAGCATTCCTCCGCTGTTTCCGTCGATCCAGAGCGTGTCGTGAGCCGTTCGAGGGGGCGGCCGATAATGATGCAAATCGCAGAAGGGGGATCCACTGACACGTCCGTTCAGAACGTCCTAAGATAGTTTGCAGTACGTGTAACGTCCGTCTTTACGACGTTTCACGAGCCAGCTGAAAATTTTTCCCCGCCCGCCGTCGACCCTTGGTTGGAATCTCGTTTGCAACGTACGCGCGCGGAATATCGAGAGACGGCCGGGACAAACTTTTTCCTGGGGATCTCTGTCGAGTTAACTCGAAATACCTGGGCGACACGGTCGAAAGGGATGCCTGGGAAATGATATTTCTATCGATTATTGCCGCGACGGACTGGTTCTGTCGATTTTTCGACGATCGCGTCGAGTATTTGGCGATCCAGAACACACACAGAAAAAGGAGCAAATATTATTATTAAAACTTCTAGTTCCATTCGATTTTTTTTTTTAAATTTCCGCTTTTGACTTTGAAAAACTGCTCTCAGGCTTTCAAGTATTTAACATTCATTTCGAAATTACAGTAAAACCCGACGACAGCGTTGAAATGAATAAATTGCTACTGGTCCAGTTACGAATCGAATCAGCGGCATTAATCGGCCTCGTTAATTTTAATGGCCGCATTAATTATTAACAATTAATCATCGACGGTCCCATAGAACCGGAGCCAGAAGACGGACATTTATTTCTCATTAACGTGAACACCGATGGAAACTTAATTAAACCCGATTACGCGATATTAATATATTAATATAATATTTATTCTCGCATCGTTGTTATTACAAATGCGTCGTGCTACGTTACGCCAATCCCGACGAGTCTCGCCGCTCTGAGCGATTTTCAACCGCGAACCTCGGAAACGAATAGCGGCTCAGGAGATTTGATTTTGAGCGTCGACCTCGAAGCTCTCCGAGATTCCGAAACAATCAATCTCTGCCGTCTGTTGACGCATTATCGTCCCCGATGTCGTATTCCGTCGGAACGACGGCCCGTTAATAAATCAAATTATCATTAACATTAAAAAATTCCAAGGACAGCGCCGCCTCCGTTGCTGCGTCGCGGCTGACTCGCGACGCGGCGAGAGGTTGGGGGAGGAAAAGCCGAGATTAAAAGTGAAAAATCGCCGCGACTCCGGCGCGGCTGCCTTTAAAACGGCCAAACAAAGACCGCGGCGCTCGGGGGCGGCAAAAAGGGACCGGAAATTTCGCGAAGTCGGCGTGTTCCGGTATCTACGCGTGCCTCTGGCGCAACCTATCCCCCCTGTAAATTTTCCGCGTGGCTGACGGCGCCGCGTAAACTCGCGCCCGAATAAATTCATTTGTTATGAGAGCGGGGCCCCGCCGTCAGACGTTATCTGACGAAACGCGTCGGAATTGCTTAACGAAGCGGAATTGCCATTCGCCTCGGCCCACCAGACGCGACACAAGCTTTTTTTCGCCGACGCGATTCGAGCAAATTTAGTCCCCGGACCGCGAACAATAAACCGCGACGCGCGGAGACGACGGTGGATTTAATATTCGCGGGGCTCGAGATTCGGTGCGGTGCTTAGTCCGCTGACTGGTTTTATTTGTCCGACCATCACGTTTTTATGGAAATTGAAAATCATAGGGACGTATTGTGAATTACAGGTTTGTTTGTTTATTTATTTACGGGAAAAGAACCCATTAGCACTAAGAAAAATAAAGATACAAAAAGTACGAGCTAAAAGAGAAATACAAAAAGGAAAAAAAAAATACAAGTAAAATATGAGTAGAATGAGAAATTTATGGACAGACGATAAATTACGGTAAAGTATTACGTAACGAAGATTTAAGCGCATACGATGATTGTAGGAAAATATCTGAATGTACATGTGACCTGTTGGAGTGAATAAACAGACGGATTTAATATTTATTAATATTAAAATTATAAAATTATAAAATAATTATAATATCAATTATAAAATTATATTTAAATTAGACGGATTTCAAATGTTAATTAAGTGTGAAATATACAGTATCAATTTTTTTCAGTTTGGGTCAATTTATTATTTTTATTTATTTATTATGCAAAGGAAAGTTCGTTCCGTTTCTAAGTTTATATTTTTCAAGTAGCAAGTTTTTCTGGGGAAGAATCGTGAAAGTAACTAATGGATAGCCAAAATTGATTTAAACAAACTGTGATCTTTTAATCCATTTTATGAATCTTTTTTAGAAACCTTGATTTTCGAATAACAGAAATTTTGAGACGGTATGAACTTTCCGGACGATTCAATAATTGATCCTTATTGTATGAAACCTTCTAAATAATTACTAAAAATTGTCGACACGAATTTTGTTAATGGGTCTTTTCAATATGAAGTTCTCAAAAATTGAGAAGCTTTTTTTAGTGAGCAAACTGTTCAACGTAAATATATAAAACTCATAAAGTTTTCTTATGTATTTATGGTAAATAGTAATATGCAAAAATCTAGAGGATTAGAGGTCTTTAATATGGATTCACCACATGTATTAAACGCAATTTATTAGGAACTACAAACTGCACAAATTTCTTCGATAATCTAATATAAATAGTTCATTTATTATTTTTACTACGCAACTTTTATTCTGTTTAACAAGAAAACTTGGTTTACATTGTAAAAATACAATTTGCATTGAACAGACTATTTAAAAGGAAAAGAACATCTGCTAGGAACATTATTCAAATTTTCCCCAGTAATTTCCAAGTAATTTCATTGAAATTCTGGGCGGATATGGATCGCTTAAAAATTTTCAATAAGCTCCTCCCAGAAGATTCGATCCCTCTCGACGCCATCTTTGTCTCTCTAAGTGTCCCGCAGTGTCCGAACCCACGTCCTCCAGACTCGAGTGTGCTCGAAAATATTGCTTCTCTTTCTACAAGTATTCCGGCCCACTTGCAATAATATTGATTCCATTTTCCTCCAGAAGAAAAACGGCTCCACGTCTCGCGCGATTTTCGAACTTTTCGCGAACATCCCCGGCGCCGCGGAGCTCCGCGTCCGACGTTGACGAACTTCCGATTCGACGGGACGTCACCCTCCTCCTCTCGTCGAAACAGATCCGCGTAAACATTATTATTCATGGCGTCGTATCGTATCGGAAGGTGGAACGCGTCCCTGCGTCCAGCGAATCCTATCAGCGCGCGTCGACGGATAAGGAGGATTATTAGAGACGAGAGGCGAGAGAGTGTGAAAGGGGGGGGCGAAAAAAGACTCGGCGAGACCGTCGCAGAATAAAACGGCGACGGGGGATGAATTGAATCACTCGTCGCCGCTTCCTGTCGGCGCTGACGGCGACGTTTTGCGCGTGATTTGCAAACGCGAACCCGTGAAATTTAATTCTCCGCGTATTTATGAAGCGACTTGCGCCTCTGATAACGCGTCGCGGTAATAAAGACGCGCCTTCGCTTTGCTCTAGCCCTGATTCGCTGTTTCCGGTTGCTGACGCTCCGACGATTTCGCTGTTTATTTTGTTCCGGTCTCGCATCGCTTGGGGAACGTTGAGCACGTGTTTTGCTTTAGACCTTGTTGAAATTTGAAATTCAATCTTTTCTTGGGAATATTTTAAGCTAATAACTCCTTGTTTTAAAAATATGCACCAAATCAATTGAAATTTTCTTTTACATTCTTTAACAATTGCAGTTTATGTGCAATTAAACTATTCTATAGTATATTGTTTACTTCGAAAAAATTCACAAAGGTAGCTATCATTTTTAACTGCTCACCCTGTTTTAGCATTTTAACTAAATTTGTGGAAAATGCGGAGGGTATGTCAAATGATCTTGGAAAATTCCGAGGAGCTGCTCTTTTCCGCTTTCCAGAAATAAATTATTGAAAATGTGGAAATACCTTCTGATGAACGTCGACCAGAAGAGTAACGTAGCTGAAAACTCGGTCTTTAATAATTTATTTTTTGAAAATGGGGCAGAGGTGTAGCTCGCAACTTTCTGAGCTTGTTTTATGGATGATCCTATACGTCTAAAAAAAATTTGAGATACACCTCGCGATGTCTTTCTTTGAATTTATGCAATTAAAACACGTGAACTTTTCTTTAAATAAACCCCTGAAGTATTGGACTCCTCTATATTCGACATGTACATATATAAACTTACAAATTATGCAAGAAGGATCGATATCTATAATTATTTGGAAATCTACCACATGTCCTCGCAATGTACTATAAAATTGAATTCCACGAACTTCCAAAGTTCCGTACTACTCAATTTTAATTCCATTATCTCCGAACGAATATAAATCGAAACGCCTTTCAGTCTCCGTCAAGCTAAACTCTGACTACTTATCCAAGCGGTAGAGATAAAAAATTCACAATCACCGAATGCGATAAGTTCGCTTCAAGGCTCAAAATATTCCGCGGACCAAAATAGGGCAGATCTCTTGTACAAGAACCACATTACGCGGAGGTCCGCAAGAGGGAGAAGTGGATATTAAAGCACAAGCTTCAACCTCGGTGACAAAAGCGGCGTCGCACCTTCCGTGTTCGGAATAACGAACAGAAAAGCTCGCAATTAGAAGCTCCGCGGAGCGAGAAGTGGAAGAGGAACTTAAAAAGGACGATGGCGGAGGAAGGAATCCAGGGTTGTCGCGGTCTGGTCGCGGCAACCGCCGCCTTCCTTCCCCAACAACCCCCGACCTCCCTCCTTACCGGGGAATCTCCAATGCAAATAACTGACAGACAGGGCAGCGGCGGCGGCCGATGAGACCGAAGAATAATCAAAGAAGTGGCAACCGAAAGAAAAACCGCGGCTCGCAGACGGGGAGAGAGCCGGTGATAGGAAAAGAATCGACGCGTGGACTCCGAAGAAACTTTAATGACATTTCTTATTTCCAGCCGCTCCTCGGAACCACCTTCTCGTCGACACCTCGTCTTATATTCCTCCCCCCCCTCCGTTCCACCCTCCACCTCCTCGTCATCATCGCGAAAGTAATTTTCCACATCGGGACACGTCCCGCGGTTACTTTATTTGCTCGCGAACTTTATACACTCGTCCCCGTTGATTAACGAGGTTTCCGGTTGCAGCGGAAAGGGCCGCCGCCCCCGAAAAATCCCCCTCGGGTTGCCCCGTTCCGAACGTCACATTGCCGCGCGGTTTGAATTAGTTATCGACGTCTGTAACGGCGTCACGGACTTCCTGCTGCCCGGGAGTTCTTTCCACAGAGAAGACTCCCCCGGTGCATTATTCATCGTCCTTTCTTTTGGGACTCATCCCGGAGATCTCGATTTTCGGAGGAGCCGAGCGCGACAACATCAACGAGACTGATTCCCCATCGACAGATTTGTCGATGTGTCTTCGCATCTGCGGAATTTGGCGTTGCTCACTGTGCTTAACGTACCCCTCGAGAATCAACGGCTACGTCAAACCTTAAATGAAAGCTCGGTTGTAGTATAATAAACGGATCACGAATTGCTCCTGATCTTTGGACGATAAAATGGGTCTAAGAATACTCATTGCTAAGGACGGTTTACCAGTATTTTAATTTATAATTCTTTGGTCCATTTTCGTTTGCCGGGAAATTTCGTTTACGAAGTCGTAAATAAATTCTCTAACCTCGATATATGTCGTATTTTAATTTTTGGTTTAAGGGTTAGAAGCAATTTATGATTCGATTTCATGTTATACCAGGAAAATTAATGAACTGTAAAGCATAGTGAAGTATAGTGAGTATTTTAAGACGGCTATTAGAATGAGAAACATTTTTTTATGTATTTTATTTATATGTTCAAAATATTTTGAATAGAAACTGAGTTATTTATTTGAAAAATTGATGGATCAAGAATTATCATTGTATCTACATTTGCAATTGTCTGTGAAATTTGTACTTTACTATAATTTATTGATTTTATATATTTATTTATAGTACTTAAACAATCTTTATAGGTAAATAATTGCATAATTCTTAGGTTCTTAAGAATCTAAAAAAACTAAGATTTACAGTAAAGGGCAAAATGGTATTAATAAAACTATTTTTCTATAAAACAATGACTATCATATTTTACTTACTTCTCTAGTTACTCACTTTAGTTTTTGTATTAATTTTACACCGTTTCAAAAAATATAAATAATTTTAAAGGAATTATAATAGTTTATCTATACAATTTCTATTTAATACCTCCATTTGCAATTTAAATTAGTGTAGCCTAAATATTCAATTTTAAAAACTTGTACATTTCTAACTATAGAATTGTATTTTAAATACTGGAATGAATAAATCTTAATCACCTTCCACAATTAATAAAGGTTGGTAAAACGTAAGAAATTATTAAAATTTTCTAGTGAAATGAGTTATGAAGCCATATATTAAATCCTAAAGTATCCTTAAAATAACTAAAAAAAATGTGACAAACTTGAAATGCTTTTTATATTCCGTTACAGTATGTAAATGAATCATTATTTTTTAAAAAAGAAAACACTTTTGTTGTCTCAATTTTTTTTCTTACCGTGTATAACACAAAACTATCGAAACTGTGACTTTTTCGCGGTCAGGCAGCCGTTTTAATACAATGCGCGACGTTCCCTCAATTCGTTCCCCGGCCGAAGGGGGCGGCAGAGGCTTTTCTTTCGTTCCCCGAAGTTCCGGAAGTTCTTCAGGCACGAGTGCCGACCGATCAGGGTTCACCGTTTATTTCAGAAGCGTTTCACCCCGAGGTATTTACTTCTCCCAGTTCTCTTCGCATTCAGAGAGGCGGAACAGGAGAGGCGGAGCGCAGACGATGATCCTTGAGCTACTTCCAAGCAGTCGTGCATCGACGCTCGAAACAAATTGCGTCTGTAATTATAGCGCCCTACTTCACCTGATTACGGGGCTACTGAGCGAGGATGGATTACGGGGGATGGATTTCGAAAAAGACCCCGATGAATTTAAGGAACCTGCCCGTTCCGCCTCGAGTTACTTCCCACCACTTGAAATCACCGGTGATATCATCGGAATTTAATTAATTAACCTTCTATGGCGTCGCTCATTCGTTCGTTTCCCGATCGATTACTTTCTTTTTCTTATTTATGTAAAAACGAGATTCACAGAGGAGAAAGGGCTCTGCTTTCACTATTCCATCGTTGCAATCGCCAAATGTTTCACTGTTTCTGTAACCTGCTTCATTAAATACGTTATCTGGTTTCCTCGCGCATCAATTGCGTATCATTTACCCGGCAATAATACGAGTAATGCAATCAATTTGTAATTCGAGTTGATCTTTTCCGTTTAATAACAATAAGGCGGTTTTCGATTATTGTCTTCATGGTGAAACAAAAATGTTGCAGGTCAAGGTAGATATAAGATAATTTTTAACAGATCTTTCCTTAACGAAAATGTTCGGAGGAGTTTTGTTAACGAGTTATTAACAAAAAACACCGACCAATCAGAGAGCAACCACAGTGGATTAATTTCGAAGCGGACGATAGCGGACCAATACTACTTACAGTAGTAGCCCGTGCTGAAATTAGAGGTGGGTGGGTACCCGATATTTCAGGTCCGGGTCGGATATTTTCCGCGGGTTGGGGTCGGGACCCGAAAATGGACAATACTCGAGTACCCGGAAATTTCGGGTACCCGAAGTTGAAATCGGGTCGGGTCGGGAACCTGAATATTATGACGCGGGTTGGATGATTCTTTTAGATTTTACTCTTTCTTCATTCTTTATTGGATTGAATTGTATTTACAATATTGCTGTTATGGTCAGTGACAAAAAATCAGGTATAAATAGGCGGATAAAATCAGATTGAGGCGGATAAAACCACCCGACCCGATTTTGACTTCAGATACCCGAATATTTCGGGCACCCGAGTATAATAAACATTCGGGTCCCGACCCGACCCGAGTCATCAAAAGCCGAACCGAGGCTCGGGTTCCCGAAATTTTCGGGTACCCGCCCATCCCTAGTTGAAATTCGTCCACTGTTCTTGCTCTCTGATTGGTCGAGGTTTTCTGTCAGTATCTCGTTAACAAAGCTTCCCAAGATATTTTTACTAAAGAAAAAGTTGATTAATATCGCGTCAGGAATTACCCCTTTCAAGGATCTGCATCATTTTTTTATACCCTGTACACAATACATGAAAACCGCCCTATTTTTATTAAACGGACGGGATTGCTGTGGCAATTCGTGGAAGATTTGTCGAGATTAATATCTCCTTAATCGTTGACTCGAACTACTGAAACAACCCTTAGCTGGCTCCTAAAAATCCCTGGACCTTAAAATCCACCCCTAATTCAATCCTAACAGGGAGATAAACTTCCCAGGGTATTCTTCAAAATTGTCACGTCTCAAAAAGAGCTCCCTGTACTTCGCAAGCACAGCAGCATCCAAGTTCCAAACGAGCAAGGAGACAATCTCAAAGAGAGACGCCTCAACGATCTCTCCGTAAAGGAAATATCGACTGATATTTTAATCGATTTTTTCCCGGGGAAGAAACACTCACGAGCCTTTGTTCTTTTCTCGACACGTCGAGCTAGGCCCGCCTCCAAAGGACGAGACAATCCCAATCGTTCGCACTTTCTCGAAACGTCTCTGCACAGAGCCCCGGCGCGGCGGCTGAAAGTGTCCCGCAGGAGTGCCAAGGGATCGTTTCCCCCCGGGGGCAGGAAGAGGGTAAATGAATAGCGACAAGTTGTGTCGGGGCTTCCCTGCGAGAATAAAGATGGAGGGAGCGTCGGGGGAGCGAGGGAAACGGAAGCTGAGAGACGGTACAGAAGGCTCGTCGCGAAAACCGTTTGGCCAGGACAAATGTGATCGTTGTGAGGGAATTTCGGACTCTGGAGGAACGGGTATCGATAAATAAACGAGATCGTATAAAATACAGGTACCAGGAGGATTTTTGCGAACGAGGTTCCTCGACATCCTCGTGACCCGGGTCACGTATTCGTGATTTTGGTAGTTCGATCAAAATGTTGCTAAATTTAAAAAGATACATAAGTATTTCATTTTGTAAAAGGTGGATTTTTGTTTTTAAAAAATTTTTTTTAATAGTCCTGTTTTTTTTAGAAATTTTCAAAGGAAAAAATTTAGAAAATGATGGAATCTCGGCATTACGGAAACTCGAAGCCATGTTTCAAGACGGTGAATATGATAATTTAGAAAAGGATCAATATTGTCAATTCAAACTTGTAAAATACGTTTCTTCACGGTGTGAAATTCGCTCATTGAGATTAGAGGAAACTTTGACGCAAAGTTTATTTATGGAATTATTTCAGGAAAAATTTTTTTAAAATTAACATTTGTAGTATAACTTCACGAATTGTAATTAAAAAATTTTTAACAATGTTTTGCAGATTTTGATTTTAAGAATCTTCATAACGATCTTACTAGCAATGACTACTTTCAGATGAATGAAATATATAGGTGAATGAAAAAATAGTAGTTTATTTATTTTTTGTTTTGGGTGTTTTTTGGTTTCAAAATGTGTTTTATAAAAAATTATAAAATATGTAAATTGTTTCTTGGATTTATTTTATTTGTAAAACAAAAATTATTGCTTAGAATTTGGTTCGTTGCTTGGTATAAATGTTCTTCCATTTTCTGATAATGTCTAGATATCTAAATGTCTGATATTTTGAATTCATTTATAAAATAGTTACAAGTCAAATAAAATGCACCTCTTCAAAATTTTAAGAGAAGATTCTCATGTAAAAGATTAAAAAAATTAAACAAAAATTTTTTCATATGAAGCAGAAGATATAATTATTTAGAAAATATGCTTTCAAGTTACAGCTTGAGAGATTTTGAAGCTGTAAGTATACTGAAACCTTATTATTAATTTTAACCGCATGTTCTTTGCAACTATGATTTTGAAACTTGAGGTGTAGAAAAACTTAAAACAAATATTGAATAAACAATTTTGGAAGGAGCTTATTTACTTTCTTGCAAATTTCTCTGGATATAATACTTTCAATTCTTATTTTATTTTGTCCTTAAAATATTTTTTCAAGTAATATAAGTTCAACTTCTAATCCGACAAAAGTTCATATTCTTCTATATTCTAATACATTCCCCAAAAGTGTTAATACAGTACAATTTTGATTAACCATCTTAATACCAGAGTCAAAATTAAAGTTTCCACTCCACTGAGAATTTTTTTATATTTCTCCAACCACTGTCAAGTTATTGTTTAAATTTTACTAATAATTTTAGTATACTTTCATCGTTAGTATAAGAAATAATTGAAATGGTGGATAATAAAAAGCAGAGATAATTGACGGTTAATCAAGATTCTACTATATCTATAAAAAAAATTTTGCTATAATAAAAAATCAGCACCTTCAGTAATGAAAAATTCCTTAAACATATAACAACAATTATAACGAAAAGCTCATCAGAAGGATGAAAGCTTCCGAAACTCAATTAAATCCCCAATATTCCCCAACTCAATTTCTAAACATCTATTCTCCGAGTTCGTCCGGCAGTAATGTCATCTAAAACAACCTCTACCAAAAAAAAATAAAAAATTCTAATGAAAGATTCACGATCCTCCTATCCCGTTACCTCCGTCATCAAGATCCAATCCCCGGAAAGTCCTTCCGGAAAAAGTTGCGGAAGTTGAAAGAGTCCCCTCACGCCCTCCCCGCTTCGTTGTCAACCCTCCCCCCCCTTCAACTTTCTACAAGTTGGCCCGCGTGTAAATCAAAGGATGCAATTAATCGGAGCTCTGATTGCAATACTTCGCGGACTTTCAATATCCAATTTCTGCGAGAAGAGAGAAAGAGAGAGAGAGAGAGTCCGGCATTCCCTTCGCGAGCCCTGCCCCTTCTGCCCCGGCCAGCGGCTCGCCGTTATCTCCTCTCCCGCCGCCTTTGTGCGTCCGGCCGCGCTTCTATCCCCGGACGGCCTCCGCGAAGTTTTCAACGGAGTTTCAATTTCCGGAAGCTGGATTGAAAAATTGTGGTCGCTTTGGAGGGGGAGGGGGGGGGGCGATCAGTCGCGCGGCTTGCCGAAAGGCCGACCTCCTACTCCCTTTTGAGGATTTGCTTAATGCAGTCGACCCCGTCGACTGTGTCCCTTTGGCGGTCGTGTGACGCACCGTGCCCGCGCTGTTTTATTCACTGAGGGCTTGTTGATCGTTAGAGCGCCGAATTCCCTGGATTTCGGCACGTTAATCCCGACGCGATTCCCAGGAAATTCGTCTGAGAGAGGGAGGATCGAATTTCGAACGAATTCCCCTCGAAAAAGCGTCGTTTTGTTTTAAAGCGAAGCCTCTCAATGTTTTATTTCGAAATGCATAAAGTTCGGAAAGGCGAAGATGTCCGAGGAATCTTTGTCGCGAGATCCCGAGCGAACGCTCGCGATATTTCTTCGGAAAGATTCGCAATTAAGAAGTCTCGAGGGGGGGGGGAAGTCGATCCATTCAAAGTTTTTCGTCGCATCGACACGGAACGAGGCAAGATTATGCTCGTTTCGACGGCGCTGAAGGACGAGCCTCTGGCGATTTCCCGGCGAGTTCCTCGATAGTTTCGCGCTTCGAACCGACCGATTGAACGCTTCAGGGAATACTTTGCGTTCCTACGTACCGTTTTCCCCCCTTTGTATCGAACCCTTTAGCCGGAGAAACGAATTAATAATGCAGAGGAGGCGACGCGCAGGGAGACCCTCGAAGGACACGCGATTTACGGACGACGAAAGAGAAATTTTTTATTCTCATGCGGGTCGAATGGTCGACGCCCCACACAGCGGAGAAGAGCAATGTTACTTAGAAGCTGTCTGCGCGTGACAGTAAGACAATCGAGCTTTCTAGAGGCACATACATACGGACGATGCGCTGCACGTTGACCTAGAAGACTTATACGGCCATTATGTACGAAAGGCGTTGGCAAGCCTGCAGGAGGAGTCAGTAGCAGGCCATCTTCACGGCAAATATACGAGTCGGATCCGTAATTTTTATCCCTGTCTCTATTCTCGACCTCCCGCGCTTCCCCTTACTTTCCTCGCCTGCCCCACTGTATCATCTTCGCGTTGATCGGACGATTTTAATCACAGATGGTAGCGGCTTGTTTTATGGAGACCTTAGAAAATTCTCTTTCGAGGAAAAAGTGGATGTAACCGAGAGAAAATTTAGTTTGAATATTTTTAGAAGTCGTGGTTTTTAGACTCGAGCAGTTTTAATGAGATGATTGCGGTCCGCTAGCGGGAGATACGATCTACACAACTTTTAATCGGAAGATATCGCGGGAGGAAGCCGCTCCAGCCGATAATGTACGCCGGATAAAAATCTGGATAAGCCGCTAAATAATATTATCCGGCGAAACTTTTATAACGACATCACCGTTTCATACACAATTTCTGCAATGACGCTACAGCGGCTTATCCGCGCGATAGCCGCGCTATTTACGACGAGTAAAATGGGCTTCAGAAAAGGGGGATATAAGAAGCGCCTAAATTAAGATTAATCGCGGAATTATTATAGTGCTGCGTCGAAATTTATGCCTTAATACGCCGTGACGGACGCATTACGCCTTTATATTAGGTGTTCGCAGCGAGATTAAAAAATTAACGATAAGCGATCGCCTTGACTGCCGCTGAAACATTCATTTAAATATCTGCCCGAACAATTTTCCAAGTTCATCGTTTCATTCACGAGGGTAAAATATCTCTGTTTCGCAGGTGAACATTTTTTAAGGAAGAAATTACATGTAACCGGTAAAACAACCGATTCTCTTTCTTTAACTAATAGGAATGCACTTGAATGACGGAATCTTAAAGTTTTAAGTCGGAATTCGAAATTGTTTGTAGAGGTACAGGTGCTATTAAATAATATAAATTATGTTAGGTAGAGATTAAGATGAGAAGATAGAGATTTCAATTTTTTTGAGGAAGCTGAAGGGTTATTTTATTTACCTAGAATAGTAGATTAGCGTTGGACGATTGTGAGTTTCACAAAATTATGATTTTCCAGAGTTAAAACTTTAGAGATTTTTTCCTCGAAACTAATCTTTTCTTTAATTGACGAGCATGATTAAATAAAAACTACTCAATTAATTCATTTGCCTCAGAGTATGCAACTATTATAGTCGACGAATCTACATGTTTAGTAAAGAAATTATTTTAAACAACATTATTTGGCATAAATATGTAAAAATGTTAACACAAAAACATGGTTTATTTTACAAGCTCAGCAATCTTCTAAAATTTATACTTTTTACTACTATTTTTAGTTCATCGACAAGCTAATTAAAGCACTGGATGGGAAAAATCATTACTTCTGGTAATTCTAATACGTATACATCAATCTTCTTTCCTATGCGAGTCGAATTAATTCTCAAAGCAATTAAGTAAGTTTGATCGTGCACGTTCCATGGTTCGAAAATATTTTCATGGTTGGCATGAATTTCAGATGAGCTCGATTATGCGTCCATCGTCTTGTATCCACAGTGAAACGGATACTATAAAATGATTGCCAGCTCGGACTCGCGTTAGCGTAATGGGGGAAGAGCTTTTCGCGTGACTCGAGCGATCTCCGATCCGATTTATCGATAGCATTCGTACGCTGCCCTTCCATTGTACGATCGAGGGGATTAAGGCCATGTTGAAACGACCAATGTTTCAAATACTTAAATCAAATTTTATATAAAGGGCGATTATCACGCCGGGAAATTCAATTCCTCGTGAAATTACTTTCCAATGCATATTTCTAACTGTTTTTCAAATTAGCTGTGGATATTATTTTCGCGCTCGGGAAGAGAATTAATTGAAATTTCATCTCCGGTGTATATTATTTAAACAAATTGGAGAGTGATTCACGAGCAACGAAATCAAAACCAATAACGGACTATCATATTTCGATTGGCTTGATAATGAATTGTCTCATTACCCTATTGTTTCAGGCGTTTGTGGTTATTATTGGTTGGTCAGAAAAAATTGCAGTTTTAGATTAATGTAAATGTTTTGCTTAATTAGTGATATCAAAGTTTACATTTAATTATAATTAGACTGCGAAATAGGTGTTATAAAATATATTTGTATTTATGCACAACCATATATATTTTAGCATATTTAAAATCGCCATAAATGCATAAACATTAGCAATTTAGTTATAAAATAAATTCATTTATAGAAATTATGTTTTAAGAATGAAAGAATTGACATCGCGTCCTTCTCAACGTTGACATTTCTTCAATCTGTCCTTTAACAATTTTCTAATGGACTTTTCCTCCCAAGAAGGCTACTATTTTAATGATTTTATTTATAAAACATAATTTCTATAAATTACTCCATGTTATAAATAAATGTTCATTTCAATATCAAAAGTAGTTTGTTTTTATGTAAATTCAAGGAGATCCATTTTTTGAGCCCAACTCAGTATTATTGCACAACGAACGAAACATGAAATGAATATAATGTACGAGCGTATAGCGAACAAAATTTCAGCGCGTGTCGCTTAAATTGCGGAATCACCGGCTGACCGAACGACTCCAAAATTGGTATCTGATCGCAGGAGGGGGGCGCAACCCCTCCTCCTCCCCCTGTTGAATCGGCGTCACCCATTTGCTTTGTGCTAAAGAGGTTTGCCCGGCGCGTGACTATGTGTCCAATATCGCAAGCGGTGTTTGTCGCGTTTGTTTACGTGTTCCGCGGCACACGACGTCGAGCACGCGTGTAAAACCACACCGCGAGACCATTGATAGCATCAGCAACCCCTATCGCCCGGTTGGATCTTAATATCCGCCTGTTCGGCGTCCTAATTGGTTTATTCTGGAGCTGCCACTGGCTTTGAATTATGGCCATTTAATACAGCAGCGACACCTTTTAGCAAAACACCCCTTTCTTCGCGTCTCCCCTCCCGTCCGCGTGTCCCACCCCCTCGAAGCGTCTCTTGGTTCCTTGTTCACCATCCCTACCCCTTGGTTCGCCGCGCCTTGCCATCTGCAGCAACATTTTCCCCCGGGGTACTTATCTGTCAATTTATCCACGTTGTTCTCCCCACACCGCCTCTTCCTACACCCTCCCGCCACTCGCCCTCCCTCTTTATTTAGCCCCCTTTCTCTCCCTCTGTTGGCACGTATCGCAGTCAATTTCGGCCGATAGACACACACGCCGGCTGCAACGTTTATACTGAGCTGCCGTGCATACCCTTAATATCCGCCGCAACCTGTAATTAAGCCTCCACTTCCCATTAGGCTCGGTTCCTTGGCCACGCTCGCTACCCGGGGAAATCCCCCCCTCCCCGCCCTTTTTTATCCGGCGCCCCGGAAGCGAGGATAGCCCCGTATCCTTCCTACGATCGCACGGGAAAATCATCTTTTGCATAACGCTCGCCGCGCGCTCTTCTTGCCGTAGCTTTTTCTGTTCCGCTCGAGTAATCGTTCGTCCGTCACGCACTGGGATCAGACAGAGGAGCGTTATCGTAATTTATGCGGGGAAGTGAGTTCATACGGATAGATATTTTTACTTCGCGGTTTTGGCAATAAGACATTCGAATTTGGGCGTTGCTGACGCTCTTATTGTGTACTGAGGGATGAAAACTGAAAAATGTAAGGGATGTTGGAGTTAGTTACTAGAGGAATTAGTTGTTATAATTTTGAGCGCTTGAAGTAGCTGGTTGGAAATGAAATGCTTTGTCTATTTTGATGAAATACGACTGCATAGAATGTTTCTTTGTTATCTGTTTATACGTTATTACATTATTACGATTTTTGTGTTTCTAGAACGAATACAAGTCATTAAATTAAGACCATGTGCAGGAAGTTCAATTTTAGTTGATTAATACTTCGATGCATGTGAGAAATTGTTCTCGACTGTTTAAGTCAGTGTTGGGCAATATTTTATCCATATAATAGATAGTACATGAAAAATAAAAATATAAAATTTTTTATAATAATTTAGAATAATTACAAATTTGACGAATAAGAATCTATGAAAATAAGTATTCGCTCGAATGAGAACTTGTTCAAATGAATAACTTATTCTAATGGAAAGTTATTCGAATTTCTTATATTTACAAAGCTGCGAAACTATAGGTAAAATAATAAAAAATAAAAGGCTGTGTGAAGGCTTTTGTAACTGTGTATAAAACTAATTTTGTCTTCAAAAGAACAAAATTTTATACTTGTTAACAAAATGAGAAATATTTCTTATTGAATATATTGGATTGTCTAGAAAAAGTCCTAAGAATACTTAAAAATGAGATTCTCCATAAAATAAAGAATCCTTATTTCTGATTATTTATTTATTTTCCATCTATGAAACCTCCAAAAGAAATAAAAAATACTATAATTATTTAATGATAATTATAGTATTTAGAGTTCTAGTTTTCCTTATGTAGAAAGTAATTCCAAACTTTTGAATATTAATATACATGAATATTAGTGTATATGAAATAGTTATCATTAATAAAAATAAGGCATATACTTAAAATTGTATAAAAGTTATCGAGATGAACAAAAGTGGAATGCAAAAAAAGTCTAGTATAAAAAATAGAAAAGTGTAACAACTAACCCCAGTCTATACACTCTTCTTACAGAGCTAAAATGAGAAGCTACCCCCTGGTGGTTTCATTCACCACGACTTCCCTTCCAAAGAAATCTTTTCCAATCACAATGCGAAATCTCAGAAATAACGCCATCTTAATCCACCCTTCACATGTCCAAGCTCTTCAATACCACCGCCGGCTAATAACAACCCTCCAGAGAATTCCAAGAAACCCACCCCTGGCATCCTGGAACACCGTTCGCCCTAGTAAAAAGCAGTCCGCGCGAAGCGACTGTAGATGCAATTTCCACCACTCAGCCCCCGCGTCGGGAACGCAAAATTCGCGGTAATGTCGTTGAGTAATGGGCAGCGGGGGTGGGCAAGGGGTCGAGGAAGAGGGGTGACGACAAAAAGCGCTAATAGTACATCAAAACTCGAATCGCGGGCAGGGTGTACGTGTTAGGGCCGGTCGTAGGAAAAATGAGCGTCGGGGGTGGAAGCAGGGGGGTGGGCGAAGGGGGATGGGAAGACAGGAAAAAGGCAACATTAAGAGGCGCTGAGCTGGCGACACGGCAATCTCAGGAACTGGCAGGAAAAAATCCGACCCCCCCGGTAGCCCGCGCTTCAAAAAAAGAACTCGCTAAAAGGTCGTTAAGGTTAATGCGCCGCGAGAAGCCAAGGGCCTGAAAGCGCCTGCCTCTCTCTCCGCTTGTCTGTCTGCGGTTCATTTCGGTGGCGCGAGAGGGTCGGGGGTGGTTGCTGACTACCTCCTCCCCACGTCGGAAGGGGCGTGTTCGACTAACGCGAGGATCGCTCGAGGACTGACGACCGAGAGATCTCGTCATGCTCGTCGCATTACGGGCTTGTTACACTTCGTCTGATTCGAGCGTTGTTATGAACATGAACGACGAGGGTAGAACGACGGGGTTGGGGGAGGAGAGGGTGGCGTGTTTCGCCGGCGTGATTTCGACCGACGAAAGTCGCGAGCGATGGTTTCACCCGCGTTTGGGACCTTGTGTTTATTCCGCGGAGACTGAGAATTTTTCACGATTGTCTAACCCCTGCGTTGGGATTGGATTACTTGGAGAGGTGATGGGAATATTTGGGGATGGATCGGGGGTTGTGTGAGAGGGTTAGAATTGAAACGGGGGTTGGAACAGTTTTGGTTGACGGATCCATTTTTTACTAATGGGCGAAGAGTAACATTGAACTGATGAAAGTGTTATTTCAGAAAATTATTTACAGTAGCAGGTCGATTCTATCTAAAATTTTTATTGTCCAGAGTTTCAATTATTTACTGCGCTAGTTATAAGAACACACAGTAGGACTTTGGCAAAAATTCGAATCACGGTTCAATAATTTTCTAGCAATTAGTAGCATTTTAAATGAAAAATATTAAGTCGTATAATCAATCTTCCATAGTATTTACATTGATGGTATTGTATTTAACTGTGGAATTATTCGGTTTTGTATCGTTTCAAAAAATTGATGTTTAAAAAAAAGTGACAATTTTATAGAAATTTAGTATTTTTTCATAAGTCTCTATGTGTTCATTTGCCTTCGATTCAAAATCTCTATTATAATCAAGATCACTATAGCCTAAATTACAGATTTAAAAAAAATTCTCGTCAATTTTTAACCCTAAATAAAACTACTTCAAATCTCCACTCAACTAAGAATCACTAAAATTGGAAGATTTTCAAATGTTAAAACATGGTTAAAAACTTTACGGAAATCACTTTAGCTATATTTTAGGTTTGGAAAATAATTTGTATCTTTCGAATTACGAAGTCAAATCTTGACAGATTCGAATTGACCTGTTAATTATATGCAAAAGTGGAATGGGACAAGATTAATCGTTCTATTAATATTTTTGGAAGCAGTGCAACCTTGATACGGAAGTAGAACTCAGTGAGACTAAAATTGAACTAAGATAACTAATTTATGAACCTGACATTATTGATAATTGAATGAATCACCATTATCTGTTTTTCACTGTATGTTTAGACTAAAATTACTCGTAAACTATAATAGCAGAGTTCCGAAAAGTGAAAGAATCAATGTGTTTAAGCTTCGGGTTCCAGTTATCGTTGGCTATACTACTGAAAAATGATGTATAGATGAAAAAACTATAAATGATGGAGGTAAAAACAATATTACTGACTCTAAAGGAAGAGTTAGGAGCCAGAAGAAAGAATAGGCCTATGAAAAGTGAAAGAATCTATGATTGTAATGCCGCATCGTAGTTATGATAGGCTATACTACTAAAAATGGATACATTGCTTAGAAAACCTCTAAATTGCAAAGATACGAATATTATTTACTCTGTCTATACCTAAAGTATCGTGATTTTTTTTACGTTTCGACCTATCAAAGTTGTAGAAATTTTTTTCAGAATTCAAAAGTTATTTCATCCTCAAAAACAAATACAGTGACGTTTTTATCTGTCTACATTTCATGTAAGGTATAAAAAAAAGAATGTAAAAAATAATAGAATCGCTACATTATAGTTTAAAAAATATATATTTTTTAAAAGCAATTTAAATATTAGTTATATTTCATGATTGGCAATGAATAAAACTTAATTAGCTACACATGAATTTCGCTAATGTGTCCAAGAAATGAATCTAACTAAAAATATGATTTTGCCCTTATTACCATTAGTCTTCCAAATTTCCTTTCTAGCCCCTTTTCACGGTTCTCCCGGCGTCTACTTTCGATACCCCATTTAAAATTCCGTGAAATTTACTGCCCGCAGTCGTTTCCCCCCTTTCATCCGGCAGCCTGCACAGCTAATCTATTTATCTTTCTCGACAAATTTCGTTATTACGTAGCCGGCACGGGAAGGGGATTTGCATCGTGTATAAAAAGAGAGCATCGCCCCCGGTGTGCGGGGCGCGGGGCACGTTTCGCGCCTCCAGAGAAATCCTTAAAGCCGTTTAAGCCCTGCGGTGACGACGGATCTCACGTAGCCACCGGGAGAGGAGAGGACGCGGTTGCGCCGATGTTCAACGACGGATGAATGGAGCTTAACTCTGCGGCCGTGCGATTTGTAAGCGCGTTCGTTACCCTCGATTTCAATGGTTAATTCGTTGATAATCGATGACCCTCCAACAGCTTTTTCCTTTCCGGAGCCTAAGAGGCACTCAACCTTTAACAAACAAGCAAAAACCGAGAGAAACTTGGATAGGGGATGACAACCGAGGTTTAAATTACAAACAATAGGGATGTGTAATATCGCTACGAATGAGAGCTCTAAAAATGACCGAGCTTTGAAAAACGACACGTGCCACCCTCTAAAAAATAAAAGATCGTCTTCCTAAAATCACCCCTGCGCTGCAATCGCGGTTTCCAATTCGCCAACCTCCTATGCATCAAACTTAATATTTTTTCGCCTCGGCTTCCGAACAGAAAAATCCGCTGGAGGCGCCGATGTTTCGCGTCAGATACATTTTAATCTGCGCGGCCCCGCCGAGTAAAAGCCATCCGCGCCTCTTCATAGGAAGATATTACAACGTGTAGAGATGGGCCGATGGGGGTGGTGAATGCGGGATCATCCCCATCCATACCGTCGCCATGATATATCATAAGTTCCATTATCCGACCCCGTGTTACATTATCGCGGGCACGTTTCGGCTTAAAGGCGTCCCCCAGGTGAAATAGCCGTTCCCGTATCCCTGCGCGTCCTCTCTGTGTACGAGGCGACCGTGTAAATTGAATTTAACTGCTCGCAGGAAAAGAAGACGTGTCCCGACTCTCGAACGGCCGCGTCCTTTTCTCCTCGTTGTCTCGCGTTCGACGGTCTTAAGGACGAGAATGGGGGGGTGGTAATTATCCGCCGTCGAGACGCTAACGCGATCCGGACACTCTATTCCCCGGCGACAATTTTATTACGGACTTTTCACGTCGAAGGGAGCCTTTGCTCTCGCAACTCCGTGTACAGGAACGTCGAGAATGATCGAGGACGATCTTAGCTTCGTGGGATTCATTTAATAAGAAGTCCCGGAATGATGAATTGACTCGGTTTCTTTCCAGCCACCCGTTACAATAACAGCTATGTGGATATTAAACGTATTCAGAATGTTTTCCTCGGACGATGGAGGGGTGAGTCTCAGCGCCGGTGAATGTGTGTTAGAGCGTTTCCAATATGGGACCGTCTTCCCGACTTCTGACCCTCAACCCCCGTGGCACCCTCGACCAACAACCCGAGGCCCTTCTCCCCGCCGATCGTGTCTTCACGTCATGTTATCCGGCCGGGTATTATGAGTTTAGAAATATCATAATATCGAGGCGACGTGTTTCTACGATATTGAATTTTGAACAGGGGAGAAGATCGTCCTGGGGCTCGCGAAATTCCTCCACATCGGCTGGCACACGCCCCCTTCGCCATGAAAATTGAACAGATTTCGCGAGGGTTTGCGAAATACTCTATTTAAGATATTACATAGTTGAGGGAAAGCCCTTCGAGATATTTTAGGAATTTTCTTTAACTGAACATCATGGGTTATATTATTCAATGATGAAAATACTTGGTGCTTCAAGAGTTAAGAAATTATTTTTCACCTAACTAAATCTCATTGAGTCACTTTAATTGTCTCAATCATCTTTGCCTAATGCGAACACTTTCTGCAACACATTCGATTTCCTTAGCAGCTCATTTTCTTCTTTTAAACAATCGGCTAATTTTATAGTGCGTAATATGTAATTTATAATGTACTGTAATTCATAGCAATCTATTTTCCTGCTTCTCTGTCACCACTTTCTCTTTTTCTTCATACCTATGTAACAAAACCTCTCGACCAGTTGATATTTAATAAATATTATTATTATTAATTCAGTAAAAAATTTCAATAACTATAGAAGCTCGACGCAAAAATCAACCCTCTTAAAACTTCAAAACCCTGTTTCCCCGAGTTCCATAATATAGCACAACCCCCTCAAAAGAAATCTTCGCGCATAAATAAGAAGCCAAACCTTTCACGCATCCCCCAGCCTCACAGGGGTGGATCAGGGGACCCAAAACTCCTTTCAATTTGCCAAACAACAAGTACACAAATCAACCCCTAAATCGGAACGAATATCTCGGTCGGAATCGGTTCTTTCCGAAGGGGTTGAAGAAGACCGGAAGTCTCGTTTTAAAAGTCCAAGAAGCCTTTCGGCCAGAACAACCCCCTCCGCTTCAAACTTCCTGGCCGCCCGTAAGGATCTCCCCGGAAACGCCCTCCGATAAGCGCGACGGGTAATGAGTAATAGACTGCTTATTTTCGAAGTTCCTTTCGCGAAGTTCGGGTCACCGAGGTGGGGTGATTTTACGCGGAACGGAAGATGACGAAGAGGGTGGTTGGGGGTCGGCGGGTCCGGGCAGATAATACTATTAATTTACTTCCAAGAATCGTAAAATTACGATGAAACTTTAAATTGGATATTTTATCTGAGAATCTCACGGTGTGCCTAGCCACGTTTGCTCTTTCACCCCTCCCAAACCCTTCTTCCTGGGGTTCCTTTACGTTGCTCGGTTCCCCTTCCTCGTACCACCTTTTTCTTTCTATCCTCCCACGATCGCGGATCCTTCCGTTCTTTTTCGGTGCCCCATAGTCTGCACGCCATTCAGGGGTTACAACGCTCCCATCGAATGAGCTGTCCGATCGGTTTTATCGGGGGGAAGGGGACATTCCTCGCGAGTCTTTAATGGCGGTCTGTCAGAATGGCGGAGAGGGGGGTCGTCGAGGGGGAAGCTATTAATTCTTAGACGCATGCTGTAGATCTCAGTTCAAATCCCGATGAATCCGAAGTTCGGGGAGCGTAATAATTGACAGAGTTATTGAGGTTTAAAATGTTGAAAATTTTTCTACTGTGATCTTAAGCTTCTTTATTAATAGTATTAGAAGGAACTATAAACAAATTTCGTTTTCTAAAATAAAATTGGTTCCTCAATAAAATGTCCAATACAGGAGAATTTTAATTAAATGTTTTTGTTTCCATTATCCTCGGTTTCATTCATTTGGTGCACTAGCAAAAAGAGTACAGTCGAATTTCGAGTAAAACTTGAACTTTGGTTTAATGTCAATATATAGAAAATAAAAAATTCTGTATTCAAAAAATGCATCAATTTCGATTTTAATGTTTAGTTGGTTAATTTCTATTGTACTTATTTTTAGACCTATTGTTAAATAATTTTTTAATAATTATTAGTGCAACCTAACTGACATAATAAATTAATTAGACTATTTTTGAGGTGAGAATTTGATTTGATCGAAATCAGAATTTATCATTGACTAAACTCAATAAATTTACTGGAGCATCGAGTTTTAATTCCTTAATTCATAAAAAAGTTTGTGATGAATAGAACGCAGTCAATTCATTTGAAAAAAGTATTTTCAAAAAATTCTTAAGTCTCCCAATACAGTAGAAAATTTATTAAAAAATAGTGTAGACATTCTAAGCATCTATCCCCAACAATAAGGAACTGTCACTTCCTCAAACTTATCGCAATTTTTAAAAAATCCTTGAATCCTCTTAAAATTGTTAAAGTGGTCTATTAAAAATTATTACAAGGATCTAAACATCTATCCACAATTTTTTTCACAGCCTTAATAATTTTAAACTCACCCTTCATTACTCTTTCTGAATTTTTCAAGCTCTATTCCTTCATAAAATATACTCTTTATTAAAAACTAACATCTAAGTTCTAACATCCCCTAGAACCCTGAAAATTCAATAAAAAAATTTCAAAAAGGAAAGTAAAAGACATCTCAAGCACTCACCCCCAAAGAACAAGAAATTTTGCCTTCCCAAACTCACCCCAATTTCCTCAAAATTTTTGAACCTTCTCAAAGTCGTTAGAGGGCCGGTGCGCAGCATTTCGTGTCGTTTCACGAAGAGACGTTTGCGAGGCAGGAACTGGTAGACTTCGCGGAAGGATGCAGATGCCGTGTAAGTAGAAAGACTCATTATGCAGTCGGACTAAAGGCCGCCTCGAAGGGTGGTTCTGCGAGTCGCGGAACCCGAGGTCGACTATCATCTGACTATGCTGGTAACAACAGCAACGCCCTTTACCTTCGGCCGACTGTCCTCTGAGACCCCGGGGTCGTCGACCTTCCCCACGCAGGAAAAGGAAGTTTGGATCACTCTTGGCCCTCCGTCGAACTTCGTCCTGCGACGCGGTTATATCAGTTGCATCGGTCAAGTCTCCACGGGTGAATCGACGTATCCACGATCCTCGCCCGACGACGATTACCGCGGTCCTGTTTGCTATCGCTTCGGCCACTCTGCGTTTGGGGGATTTAACCGGCGTTCAATTTCGAAGCTGCGAATCTGATGAAGCAGACCCGGAGGCTGGAGGACGTATTGGAACTTTGGAGTTTCTGATTTTCTTAATTTTGGGTGGGTGTTTCTCTTTGGAGTAGTTTGGATTTTATTTTTGGGAGCTGGTTTGATTTATGATTTGCTTGTACTATTAGAATTCTTTGAAAACGAAATTTAGATTTTTTTAGGTGATTTTGATTTGATATGCTATTCTTTTTTTTATTTTTCACAATTAATTATCTACTATTCTGCTACACAGTAGTAAAAAAATATGGAAAACTAATAGAAAAACGATACAAATTAAAAAATTTATTGTATATAAAATGGGTAAAACGAAATTTGAACTGTAGGACCGCAACAGAGCTGGGTAAAATTGAGATAAAAAATATTTCCAATACTATTTGAAATCATCAGGTCTGCACAGTTTCAATGAAATAATACTGTAGGTGGAACGTGGAATTTCGGAAAATAAAATATTTTTATTTTTAGAATCTATCAATAAGGCAGAAAATAAAATATTTTAACTTTATATTGAAATATTCGTATTTAAAATAGTTTTTTTTCTGAAAATACATTAAAAAAAGTGTCACTATTAAACTGGTAGAATTTACTCACAATAAACTAATACTTTAAAAGAAATAATATTTTAAGAATAAAAAAAAAGGAACAAAAGTAAATAAAATATTTTATATATAAATCTAGCAGAATTTTCAGCATCCTTAAAATAAATTTCCACTTTAAATAGTGTTTTGAAGGTAAAATATAGTAGATTATTTAGTATTTACTATTTCAAATAACATTTTACACAACCTTGGTTGTAAAACTCTGCGAAGTGGAGGAATCTATGGTTTGACTGGTACGTTGAAGATATCATAAGCTGTACCACTGAAAATTGATACTTTTATTCACAAAACTCGAAATTACAAACGTAAAAATTTTACTGTTTTGCTATACGTACAGTATTGTAATATTTTTCTAAATAAAATATTTCAAACGAAATGCCAGCAACATTTTCAGTATTCTCAAAATAATATACTACTTTAAATACAATTTTGAAACACTTTCCTGACTAATAAAATATTTTATTTTCACAAGTAGAATTCCTTTTAGGATTCCTGATTTGATTTATTTCGCGTTATTCTTTTTGTTATGAGCGTAGATCTGATTTATGATTTACTTGTACTACTGGAACTATTGGAAAGTAGCTTTAAGTGTTTTGTTTTTACATTTTGTAGGTGATTGTGATATTGATTTTCGTTTTTGGATCATTTCCTTTTACTAAATTTAGTGTAGCGCGGTTTAAAGCAAAGTAGTGCCGAGTGTTTGTGTTTCTTTATCCTCGGCAAGAGCCCACAGGCTTCCCCATGTATTCTGAACCCGTGTATCGGTGTCGAGCAGCTTCTGATGAAGTAAACTGCAGTGTTTGCGAAACGCTGCTGACAAAATCCCGTGTGCAGCAGTAAACCAACACCGACGTCGCGAGAACTTAAAACTCCCCAACCCGAATTTCTCTCGAAAACAACCCCCTTTCTCTAAATCTTTAACCAAACTTCCCTGCCACCCTAAATTCGCAACAAAGAAACAATAATCATAAATTACATTAATAACAATCAGCTCAATAAAACCAAGAGAGGAATTCGGGAATTCAATTACTCTGATTCTCCTTCGCGAAGCACTTTCACCCTCAGTACCGTCGCTAATTTCGAAATCCAATCGGGGACCGGATTACAATTTGTATCTTGCGGGGGAATCTTCGCGCAGCCGAGGAACGTTTGCACGCTCTCGAGCTTCTCTTTTCTTCCCCTTTTCGCGGGGGGATGATAGAACGTAGGAACCAGGGAAAGGAAGAGTAGAACCGAGGGGAGGAGGAAAAAATCGGATTGTCCAGTTTGTTGGACCGGCAGCGCTGACTCCGCAGGCTCAGCCAGTAATACATCAGGAGCTTACCGACCCCTCAAACGTAAAATACCCATCTAACCCGGCCCAACCCTCCGCCTCCCTCGCGTCCCATCTCGCCCCTCATCCCCTGGCCTCTGCATTTCTTCGTGTATTTTGTACACAGCCGCGCGTTTCCCCGGCCACAGAGACGTCCGGCGAAGAATACGCGGATCTCTTGGAAGACCTATGCACGCTGCGATTACATCCTGAACGTCGGGGCCATTTCGGAAAACCTCCATTATGGCGAAATCTTGATGGCGCTGAGAGTCGAGAAGTTTTTTCAATGAGAAATAGAAATTCTTCGCCCTTTCTGTTAAGAGTAGGATAAGTCATTTTTCATTTTCTTGGAAATACTGATGATGTTCCCTGGACGTTCCAGTCCATTTTAAGTACTCGCAAGCCGCACGAAAGATATCATAGAATATAAGGAATCGCAGCTGGCGGAATGGTAATCGCAAGTCAAAGTTAAAGCCCTTTCTCCTCTGCGCCCTAATAACGCGTGCATCACTTGCTTTCAAGAAGCGAAAGCAACGCGTATCAGAGAAGTGCCCTTCCCCCCGCAGTGTTATTATCGTCGGAGGCTGGGAATGCAATGCTCCCTGAGCCTTTAAGCAGATTACGAGAGCGCCGGCGCTTCGCAGTCCTGTATTGTCTTCAAACGCAATAGATTTCCCGACAGCGAGTTTTGTGTACCAGATTTCTTGACGACTCGGAGCACGCTTTTTTCTTCTCCAAGCTCGTTAGAGACCGAAACGACACCGCGGTCCACAGGAAATCGGAAGCGGAAGACACAGGGGGGGGGGAGGCGGTCTGCTAAGTAATCAACCTCGTCTCTCTGTTCCCGCCCGTCGCTGATTGATACCCATCGCGGGGCTTCCTTATCCGCCCGCTGCATCGATGAGATCCGTTTAATTATCTTCATTAAGTAGCGCCGCGCGTCGTTAAAACTAAGTGGGAGGGGCTTGGCGTACTTCCGGGAACGGGATGTCGGGGCTGCGCTTCCTCGATACTGCACCATCTGCGCCTCCCCCCCCTCCGGTGGCGGCTTACTTATTTCGCAAATTGACGTGTACACAGAAACGCATGCAGATACCGTCTGTTTCAGGGGTTCGCAATACGGGAGCCATGTTTTCCGCATTAGGAGGGTGCGTTAAATCGAAATTTCGAGGGTTTCGAGACCCAACGACGCTGTCTGTAAAATTACCGGCGAAGTGCTTGTTCCACCAAACGGTAAAGTTTCTTGTTAAGTGGGCGCCTCGGTATTCAGAACTCCGAAAATAATGTTAACTCTAAATTGGAAAACAATTTTTTCCGCCTTTTGAAATAAATAAAAATTTATGGAATTTGTAGAATATAGAGTGATTCATAGATTTCTTCACCAAAAGTATGTTAATTTTGTTCAAACTTTGAAAAAGGTATTTACCTTCACAGAATAAAAGTTATGGAAACTGAGAAACAATTGAACGTGGAAGTTGGAAGGACATAAATTGATAAAAAAAATATAATACTGGGGATTTTTAAACAAATCTGTGAGTCACTGTGTATTATTAAAGATTATGAAGATAACTGAGGACTTTCTCTTAACAATTTTAGGAGCTAAAAGTTTTAGCTGTATGGAAACCTTCATTTCTACTATAAAAAATACTGAATTATTTATCTGTATATCTGGAGCATGTCTAAGTGTTCTAAGAACTAAAAATTTAATGAATTCAAAATTTTTGTATGTGTAGTATTTTTTATTGCACTTATTTTTTTTTTATTAATTTTCTATTCCTTTTCATCCCTTATTAAATACCTTCAATCTCCCTAAAATTATATTTACTATTTTCTGTAGATTGCATAATTAATCCCTTAATGTAGTCTACATTAATGTCTAAAATTTTAAAGGTAGAATAGTAGGAGAAATTCAAATTTGGCAAAAATTTGGGAACCTCTGTGACGCCCATTCCTTCCCCATCTTGTTATCTTTAAGCTTTTCGCTTTGCCCTCTTTCTTCCTTGTATTGTGCTTCCTTTTATTTCGTTGTCTGATAAATTCCTGTCCTCCTCCAGCGGCAGCCTCGGTACTCTCATTCCATCCCCCTCCAGCGCATCCTCCCTCCATCCCCGAGTTTCTCGTTCTCTTATTTCGCTTCTTCCGCCTTTCAGAGTCTCCCCTTTCCCGCGGCCTTCTTTTTCCCCGCTTTAGTCGGACGCAAAGACGCGCGTAAACGATATCATAGTCTCCCTCGACCCTTTCCAGTATTCATTCGCTTTCATTTACACGTATTACTGCGTTACCCCTTTCTAAATGTTTCCTTTCCAGTGACGCGGGAATTCTCGCGAATTTCCTCTCCGTTTTGTCGTTAACCTCGCGATAGATTTTCTTTTATTCGTCGCCCCTTCAATCCACCCATATTTTAGATTCCTTGGTATTGTTTGTCACCTTCCACTTGCTGGTTCCTCCCACGTTCCGACGCTCACTTTTCGCGTTCCCTCGTCCCGTCCTCGGCTTCTCGGTTTTTCCGCCTCTTTTTGGTCGATTTTTCTTTGGCCACGGTTTTCAATTTTTCCTAGTCGCGGCAGCACAGTTTCACGGATCCCTGCATTCTTTCTCCCCGCTGACTTTTAGCCGGAGCTTCTTTCGGTCACATCTCGTTATTCTTTCGGACGCTTCGCTCTTCCGTATTATTTTCTTCCAAACCCGCCGGACTTAGATTTCCTCCTCAAATCTTCTTGCAATACTACTTGCTGCGTCTTCTTTT
This sequence comes from Perdita meconis, assembly GCA_030770465.2. Classification (NCBI taxonomy): domain Eukaryota; kingdom Metazoa; phylum Arthropoda; class Insecta; order Hymenoptera; family Andrenidae; genus Perdita; species Perdita meconis. The sequence continues at coordinate 8,736,040 of JASKOS020000001.1, forward strand.
CACGGCGCCACGCTTCACGCGAAAATACACTCGGCCAGGTCGGCGGCCTGATTTCTGGCCAAATTTCCTCCGGAAAACAACCTCTGGTATTCCTTAGGAAAAATATTATCACTACTCCCGTGAAAGTCTGCATTTATTCTTCATCGCTCTGTTTTCTTAACCCCTTAAAAGAATAACAAGTTAGGCATATCACAAACCAAACATTTATTTATTCTTTTGTTGCATTTATGACAAAAAAATAGATAACTTATTTATAACGAGTGAAAAGATAAATAAAATCGTTGTGGATTATCTAGGTGCGAAGAAGAGACATTTATAATATGTGGAAGATGTAATATTATTCTTTGCTTAAGAAAACGACAGAAAATTTGTATTCGATTGACATAGTTAGATGTTTAAATAAATAATTTTATTAAATTATATTTTCCAAAAAACAAACATTGTAAATAAAGATACAATTTTTATATTATTTTTCCCGTTCTTACAACACTGTCTCTAAGCAAAACAAAAAAAGATGAACAACTTTATCTTCCGAAAATTGTATTTATTATGCTCGGATATCACGGTTATTACCCTTTCTTTATTTTGCATTTCCACTTCCATCGCTTACACTGAAAAATCCCAGATTTTCATCCAGCAAAAAGGCGTCTGCTCTTTTCACCCTCGTCTTCAGAATCTCGAATTTTATCTACCCTTTCCTGTTTTCCTTTTCCCCGTTCTACAATTTTCTCTCCCTTAATCTCCCTCTTTTCATCCTTGGATAACTTAGGTTACTCACCAAAAATTGTGGCAGACACAAAAAGAAAAAAAAATAAAATTAAATACAAACATGTAATCTTCCACTCGCTTTCATCCCCTCCGCAAGGAATTCTCGCCGCCAACCCCCGCCGTGCCCGGTATTCCGGCTGATTTCTAAGTCTTCATCCCTCGCGAATGTACTTTTTTCCAATTTCCTTGATAATCCACTCCTCCTCGCGCCCTCGTTTACGCCCGTCCCGCGTTCGTCGGCGAACGGTGGACGGTAACATCCCCCGACGGGCGGGGAGGAAAGGGGGTTGGCTACGGAAAAAGGAATATTAAGGGGAACGTCGGAGCACGCGCTTTCACATTTCCACGGCGTCTCGCACGCGACAGGGTTGCACACGTATGCTCGCGGCTAGAGAACCGCGACGGGGACGGCGGACGGGGCTTCGTTTCTGAAAGCGAACGTCGCGAATTCGTATCAGAGGATATGCGAGCGGCGCTGAATGAGTTCAAAGACCCCCCAGTGACGGGTATCTCCTTTCACCACCTCCACCGTCCCCCACCCTTTCCCCGGCTCCTTTCATCTTCCACTTTCTTCACTCGAATCGAAACGAACGACGATTCTACGCAGCGTTGGATAAAATTCTTTCCTCAGCGTACACTGTTTGCTGAATCTTCAACCCTCTGCCACCCCTTCGGGGGTTGCACGGGGGGGGGGGTGGAGATCGTAAATGCTACATTAACGCTTTAATAACAGATGACGCGATACTGCGTCGAGTCTAGACGCTGTTATTTGTTATGGGACGCTGCGTCAAATGAAAAAAATCGAGCGATGCTTTTTTTTATCTATCGAACCATCTTTCTATTCGCGCCGCGATGCTTCGGGATTTTTATTTTGTCTAAAGCAGTGCCTGGGAGTTAATGCTCTGTGCTTTTAAGAGATTAATATTGTCCTTCTTTTTGGTGTAATATTTTTTCGCGCAAAGTGCAGTGCTTCGCGAAAGGAAGAAAAATCGCAAATTGAACGCCCCGTGACTACGTAGCAAGTTTCATGCCGGTATTGATTGTGTTAGGTCCACGGAATTAATTCAGCTTCCGGCGAAATTCGTGCAAGTAGAATGGTCTCACGATGTCCGACGTTCAGGTTAATTACCACGTAATTATTCCTTCGGATTCGTTGCCCCGATCCTCGTTATCGCGATGGAGTTCTCCTCGCCGCAAATAAATCTCACGCGCTCGCGCGCCCCGGTCCAACGGACAGTTTTTCGCGCGAAGGTCGCCGCCGTTCTCAGATAAGAAGTTGGATGATCAATTTTAAGGGTCGAAGTCACCTCCAGCCAGCCGCCGATCGGATTAAAAGTTCCGCCGAAGGCTGATTATCGGCTCAGAAATGAATCACTATCCCGTATCGAGACCGGTTTGAATTATTACTGTATCGTAAAATAATTTCCAAAATTTCCTCCCTTTGGAGGCAATAATTTTTTCCTTGGGAAAACTTGAAAGTAAAATATCTGTGCAGGCGAAGCCTCGACGAAAAATGTTTGTGTAACTTTTTGATGGACGTTGCAGCAGGATTTGACGCATTAAATAATGTTTAGAAAACTGTCGAAGATTTCAAAGGAAACGGGAAGAAAATCGGAAGAAAATTGGTCCGCGAGGATTTTTAAAGAACGGAATAAGGTTTAATACTTCGTAAGAAAATGAAGAGAACGAGAGAGCAACGTATCGAAAACCATTGCTCCCAATCGGCTTCTTCCGAAAGCCGATTTCTCTCTCTGACAGCGTTCCGTCTGTTCGGGAAGACATTCGCGTCGGGTGGCAGACCGAGGGGAATATCTTTCGGTGGGGAGGTTAAACGCGGCCCGTTTTCCGAGCTCGATCGGCTGGAAAGCGAGGAATCACGCGTCACGCCGACTGACACCATGAAAATCGGCACGTGCCGCGAGATTTTCGCGAAACGCCCCCCCGAGAACGGTACTTGCGCTTCCGCCCCTTTTCCCGCCCCTGCGAAACGTACGATTTTCAATCGCCCCGCGAAAACAACTCCATGCTTTTCCTTACGGGGCATTTTGACGCTCGGAAATGCTCGCTTTAAACATATTTAACAGCAGTATAAAGTGAAACAATTTTTGCTAACATAAAATGCGATATTTGAAGAAAAGATGCTTGCTAAGAAAATTTCAGTTCTGGGGAAAATGTCCTTGACGTTTATTATTTATGCATAGACACATGAGTTTACTTATTTATTTATTGAATTTATGGGTAGATCAACCCTTCAGTATACACAAGAAAGAAAAATATTGCAGATATAGAAAGATAGTTTCTGAAATTTTAAATACATAAGTTTTTTATGTATAAAACCAAGTTTTTTTTTTATACGTAATATGTACACGACTGGTAGAAATTATTGTATCTTTTGTGAATTACTACAAAATTGTAGAATTTTAACATTTTATAACTTTTTCACTATTCATAAAAATGTATTCAAATAAAAGGCAAGTTAAAGAATCTACTTTTTCAAACGAGGTAAAAACCTTCCTCATAGGGCAAGTTTCTAGATTGCAAAAATGTTTTTATAAAAAAATTAACTATAAACATATTGGCTTATATTTAGCATCTCTGATTTTTAATTTTTAAGATAACCAAAACTTCAACATAAACGAATGTTTTTAACAATTCAAAATTGAACGACTCAAAATTGAAGTTTAAGTTATAAATTCATTCAAAAATTAAATTTTCAAGGTAAAAACTAACTCAAAATTAAAATTCTTTGAATTTAGAACCCATTATTACGATTAAGCTCAATGAGATTTCCTAATGAATTGGATTATTAGAACACCTTTATCAATTTTTTGCTAATAGTGTATCTTTCTTGAAAGAAATGCGTTTCAAGAATAAATTAATTTTCTGTGCTCTGATCTATATAGAACACAGGATCGAGGAATGTTAGACTAGTTCGATAGCTAAATTTCCGCCGGTCATAAAGTCGAAGTGATAGACTGCAGAATATTCGCGAAGCTGCAAACACGCAGATATCAAGGCGAACGCAGAAACAAGTAACATTCGCCTGTCGAAGTTTCCCGTGGAAATTCCGAGGAAAGATTCGTTCGTTCCCGGCGCGACGCCTAACGGGAAAATCAACGGCGCGCCCCCTTCGTCTTCGGCGGCATTGATTGAAGTTTGTCTTCCGTCAGGGAATCAAGATCGTCACGCCGGCTGCCGTCTCGGCGCTGCCGTTATTCCATTGCGCACGTCGCGTGTCAACTGTCAAATAAAAGGGCAAAGAAAAAGGCGGGCCGTGGGACCCGGCGAGAGCGACGCGAGATGAAGCGAATGAGATGCAGATGCAAAGCGACGGGGAGCCCGCGAAGCTGAATTTATATCGCGGCGCATTTGCCAACGATGGCCCCGCGGAAAAGAGGGTCTCTCGTCGACTTCCGGGATTTTGGCGGGGCTGAACAATTTGCGAGATACAAATTGCGATATTCTTTTTAATGCGACGATCCGCCGACGAGGTCTTCGGAAGAGACGCGTAATGGCGGACGAGTAAAAAAGATTGACGGCGGAAAAGGAAAACAAGAAGCAGAGGGGAGCAAATATTAAGTTAAATCATCTCGTCGGGGAATGGAATTTATGAATCGCTGACAAGGTGGGAAAAGAAGAAACCGATTCGCAAAGATTTCCTTTTTGTTTCCTGCAGTTCCTCGTGACTCGCGCGGTTGAATTCGAGTCGCGTTAAAATCAAAGCTTCAACGTGCGCCGCGCTAAAAGGCTTTTTAAATAAACCGATTACCATTTTAGCTGTCCTAATTATAAACGAAGTCCCGGACGGTGCGTGGCGTAATAACGAAAACGCGCGTCGTCCCGTGCGTCGCATGCAATGCGACAGCCCGCGCGCGGAGCAACGTGCCCAAGCCGAACTGTGTTGTCCATTAAATCGGCTGCCATTGGGCGAAAAGGGCAACTGTTGCGGCACCTGCCACGGTAAGCTTTCGATAAAACTGACGGAATTTTAGTTCAGATGTTTTAGTGCTACTCAACGAATTATTTCAGACAAATAATTTCTATGAGAAATTTCAGTAAAAATAATAATATACTGAAGTACCAGAAAAAATTAAGAAGCCTCCCAGAAATTATAATAAATAAATTACCAATTCGCGGATATCTGACGAAGCGAGTAGTATAACCATATGCATTGTCAGAAAAAAAATAATCAGCAAGTAGTAAATATCAACGTATGAGGCTAGTACGAAAGTAAGTAGAGTAACCCTGTGTATAGTCTGACACGCTGTCTGAAGTTCAAATTATCTAAGAAATTTTAAAGAGTTTGGTATTTTCTATTATAATAGTTTTTTGTTTCAAATTTTCTAGGAAATCGCATTTCATTTTTCGGACGCTTTAAGAATTTTTTACGTTAAATACCAAACATTTCTGAAATTTATAGAATTTGAGTTTAGAGATTTGAAAAATTCAAGTTGAACATTTAGAAATTTTTAAAATCCATGTTGGACAGTTGGTAGAGCGTCATTTACTCGATTCTCAATTATCTTCAATTTTTATTATGCAGGATTTTAATTATTTAATGCGTCAGCAATAACAATGCAGCAGAACTTAAAGTTAAACCATGATTTAACAATATTTTACTCAATTATTAGCCTTATACAAGTGCTGTGATTTAACTGTATCTCCCAAATACATTCGTAAATATGGTTTGGGATTTATAAATATTTTTTTATACAAAATTACTTGCATAAAAGGATGTATCTAATTATTAAAATATTTTTTAATGAAAAACTGTTAAAAAATTAAAACGTGTATCAGTCATTACCATTGCCAATGCACTTGTATTGGTTATACTGTACAGTGTGTTGAGCAATATTTAAATTAAAAATCAATTAAGGAACACCCTGGTACATATTATTTTTCAATTTTATATTGAAATTCAGTACTTTTTGAAAATCATTTAAAAATATCGATAAAGGAATGAAGTAGATAATATAAAATACGTTTTTATAAAAAATGTAATTTATCAGTAAATTTAGGAGGTACAGTTAAATGATTTATCCTATATATTATAATTATTATATCGGATAATCAACGTTCCACTAAATGATGTTTTGAAGTTAACGATTTGAAAAGCTGTGAATATGTATAATATGTGCAATTTGATAAGAATTTATAAAATTACCATACAATATAATATCCATTATAACATAAATCATATTATGTAGATCATTCTTCAAATTCGATTTTCGTGAAATCAAAAGCTCAGTTAAAAGAATGTTACACCAAACTCTTTCCTAATTTTTTTACGAGGAATCACCCTCATCGAGTTGAATTACTATTTTCGCTCTATATTTTATTCTCACAGTAGTTTAGCAGAGTACAAAAAATTAAAAAAAAAAAAGTAGAATTTTTTAAAGAGACTAGGGGGTGAAATTTCATAGAAAATGTAGGAGGAACTAGAATTTTCGAAGGAAGCGAAGGGGCGTGAATTTTGAATAACACAGGACGGATTCAAAGGTGCATATGTCGCTGCAGGTAGAATTTCTCGCATGCTCCAAGGTAAATCGTCGTGGATGTATTTAGCGGAATAACGGGGACGGCCTGCACCACGCGTGGCAAATCTCTTATAATTCCACGGATTTAAAACCTGCAATCTCTTCCAAGTAAATACAGGCCACTTTGCTACCTCGGTTCTAGCGGTGTCCGCGATGTCTTTGTGCGTTTTACACGGCCACTGGCTTAAATCTCACCCTTCTGTTGAAACACTACTTTTCATTCTCGCTACCTGTACAAAGATCTTTAATCTTCCGGCGCGTATGCCGGAGAAACGATCGCGATATCCCTCCAGCCACTGTTACGTGCTTCAACTAGAATGCAAAATAAATACATACTGATTAAAGGGATACGATTGTTAAGCCTATTTTGCATATTCTTTTACGCTTTTAAGAAGGTACGATTTTCCTATAAATATTCTTACTTCATGTATTATAGTTGAACTAAAGAATTTAAGAATATTTGCGAAAGGTCTTGAATATTAATTGAAAGCTGAAAGATGGTCATAGAAACACATTATTACAGAAATATATTCCTAAATAAAAAAAAACTTAAAAAAAAGAAAAAAAATGCTGAAGTTTATTATTTTGAAGAATACAATTGTTAAGGTTATTTTTCATATTGTTCCAGCTTTTATTGGGTTACAATATTCTCTACAAATCCGCTCACCTTATGTATTATAATTGGACTGCGGATGTTTACGCATTTATGGCAATTTTAAATTTGCTAAAATGTGTAAGAATGTGCATAGAGACAAAAATATACAAAATATCGAAAATAAAATATATGTTATACTATTTAGAAGGTAAAAGACATTTTTATTTAAGTTGAATTTTTTTTCTAGACCTTTAATAATATGAATTTGCATACAAATCTGCAATCTAATCATAATTAAGGTAAGGCATTGATAAATTTTTGAAAAAATTGATCCCCGTTGCTTTGTTAGTAAGAATCTTAACTCAAGACTCTTACAATAAAAAAATTTAAAAGCCTGCTTACAATTAGATAAATGAAATTATATTTTAAAATAGTTCACAAATTTTAGTCAGTCCTTAATAAAAGTCACACAAAAGTATTAGTATATCCCTAAGTAATGACTTTCAAACAAAAAAAATCTTGAGGACATTTAAGGGATGATCTAATATCTTAAGTGCTAAGATAAAAATTCCTGACTTGCATCTAAGGGATGAAAATGTATCGAACTCACAATTTGAAATGCAGAAGCATCTACGTGGTAGTATGAAATAATAGTAATCGTGAACGTATCAAATTCCCCACTAATCAATAAATTGCTTCGGCATTATTCCCAACGCGGTGGAATAACGAAGACAAGCTCCGCAGGGCAGAGAAACAAATAAATCAGAAGAACGTCTGACGGAAGAACAGAGAAAAATATCGTCGCGAGAGGGTACAAAGGTCTCTGTGAAGGGGGTCGTATCCACCTTTCGAGCTATCGTCGAAGGTATTCGCCGTGGGGTACATCGGCATCATTAGAATCTACCCCCAGGTACCCTAGCACCCCTTTGTATCGTCTCCTCGCTCGTTCCGCCCTTCCCTTCGTCCTCGGATCGTCTTTCCACTTTACCCCCCTCACCCCCGTCGCCTCGCCGGAGGAAGGAGAGAGAGTGAATGGCATCTTCTTTATCAATGCTTTGAAATCTCGATGCGGCAATGGATAAGATCGTGGGGGTGGCGGAGGGAGGGAGCCGCGAGAGAGGGTGATTTCGAGCGCAGTCTAAGTGTGGCAACCCAGGGGGGTGGGATATGCTGCAACAGGGGGGAGAGGACGCGATAGAGGGTGGAAGAGCGTGGGCTTCGGCGAGGACGAAAGGAGGCTCGAGACGCGTCTCGAGGAACGGAATTAGATTTGTTAAGGCGTCGTGCCACAGGGAATTCACGGGGCGCGGCTGAAAGACGGGGTGGCGGCAGGGTGGTCCACGACCATCCTGCGAATAATAATGTCGCCGACGTCCACTCTGGCTCGCGATTTGGTTAATTTATTCGTAACGAGTCGCCCGTGGACACCTTTTGTGAGCTCGGCCGACGATTGTTATGCGAACGGGGGCTTCGCTGTCGCGATAATTATCGATCGGACGTGCGCGATCAATGAAATGGAAATCGGAACGGAGCCTTCTTCCCGCGGAATGGTCCTGGGAAAATTCCTCCAAATGCTCGTGACTGTGTCTTTAATTGACGCCTCGGATCGATCTGTGAATGGAATTAGAAATTTTTCTCGACGCTAGGGAATTGTTCATCGTTCTTTTTCGATCCTCCCGCATTGTTCGGCGGAGGATGAAAGCAAAACGGCTCGGGAATGATCGACTTATACTACTTTATAATAGTGCTATGCAAGTAGGTCTTGATTAATATGAGTTCAAACAGTACGATATTCGCGAACACGATATGTAGCTTATCAAAAACACTGGTCCATATTACTGCGAACATCCTGTACAATAGTCTTGTCTCAAAAGAAGACCACAGTTCGGGACAGCGAGCACTTTTCGAAATGGGGAATTTACTCGCTCCTTACCTTGTCCTTATGGATGGCAACAAAAAGGAGACGCAAACTATTTATTTGCCGATGAAATCACAAAGGAGGTAATGAAAGGGCTTCTTTTCGAGTCAGGGCACCTGGGCACTTTTCGAGTTAGGGTACCTGGGAACTTTTCGAGTTAGGGTATCCGGGAAATTCTCATGACAGCGCTGTACATAAATATAAGGACATGGAGAATAATAAATATAAGGACATATTTATCCCGCTATAATCCAACAAAATACGTATGGAAATGTATATTTAAAATTCTTTATTGGATATTCCTCTTAAATTAGATCCAATTTCTACATATTAAGTGTTCAAATAATGCGATCAACAGTGTCTCGCACATTTGTTCAATGTATTCCGAACGTTCATTGACTGTGAAATCTCCAGTATTATGTTTGTTCTATCAATTTATGTTCTTCCAGCTTCCGTGGTTAAGTGTTTCTCAGTTTCCACAACTTTTATTGTGCAAAGTTAAATACATTTTTTAGAATTCAAACAAAATTAACATACTTTTAATTAACTATTCTTTGAGTCATTGTATTTCCGGAACGTATTACTCGCATCATTCAAAACCTACGTATATTTCTATTTCCAATCTCGCGTTTGAAACAGCCACTAGTATCAACGATAATCGCGCAACAGGATTAAAATGGGACATCCTGTACCATTCTCCCTACCTAAACCGTCGCCCGGGTGCATTATACTAATTCCAGGGTCGTGTAGCTTCAACTTGCCCAAGACATTAGTATAAACCAGCCACGGTCGCCGCGAATACTAAATCTTACCCCGCGCGTACGTGTCCCACCCCCGCGTCTTCTTACCCTCTTCTTCGCCTCCCTGAACCCCCTGCATCGAAAACCGCAATCCCTGCATCGTAACTATGGGACACATGCACAGGAACGCGGATGAACAGGCACGAGGCCGGGGATGAAAACGCGAGTCTTCTCCCCCGCGAATGGGTTCCCGGCCGGCGAAACTTGTCGCGCCAACCCCCTCGACGAAACACCCCCTTCTGCTTCTGGGGCGACCTTCCGCTTGCCTCGTTGCCCCCGTTCGCCGATTAAACGCGAGATTAACCTTGCGGCGCGGCCACGCGATCCCCGCCGTTCCTTGATACGTTAATCTTCGAAGCAATGGGCTCTCCCTTTTCTCAAGGAAGGACAGGGGGTGGCTTCGGCGCCTACCGAGGGGTGAAATCGATCGGGAGAAACATGGACTGATTGGAGAAACGGTCACGCGAATGATATGTAAAATTGAAATGTTTCTTTTGGCATGGTTCTTATGCGGTTGGATTTTGGCTGATAGAATATTGAGTTGTATTACTGGAAGTGCTCTGAAATTTATCGTCCTGGAAGAATTTTGCAATGATTTTGGGGGATGAAAATTAATTTATTGGAGCTTTTTGAGATGGTTATTAATGCGATTTATGAGGGATAAAAACTTATGGATATTTTTCAGTGGCTCTGAAAAATGTTTAGATACTGGTGCAATTTTAATTTGAATGTTTTTGTGTATGGAATAATTTTAATTAATGCAATACAATTTTTTTGTAGCATATTAAACAGTCAGAAAATAAGGAACTTTGTCATTTAATTTATATAGTTCTTTAAATACTAAAAGAAATATCAACTTGAACGAATTTTTACATCACAAAAATATTGGGACATTAAAAATTAAAGTTAAAAGGACTCTTCAAAAATACATTTTAAGAAACTTAAGTAAAAAATTATTTTCAATATTCAATTCCACATTTCACCTCTCTATGAGATAAGTTAAAAATGTTTTCTTATAGTTGATCTTTTGTAGCTTTCCATATATACTACGACGATTCAGTTCTTTACACAAATATGATCATGATTCCATCAAGAATTCATCAAGAGTTTACAATGTATATAAATATTCACGTAAATGAAAAAATTCATTTTATTAACAAAAATATACAGTTGAAAATTAAACAAGAGTATATATTATTTTCAAAGTATTGCAACTTCTATTATATTTTTAATATTTAGAATATTTCGACTTTTCTAAAAAATCCTGTAGATTTTTGCATATCTAGAATTGCCATAAATGCATAAAAATCCACAATCTAATGATAAGAATCTAAATCTATTTTCTAAGATTTTTGTACGAACACGATTAGTAAAGATGACGATTCAATCGCGCGGTTACTCTATCTGTTTCTCGGAACCATGAAAACGACTTCAAAGCATTATGTAAAGACTCTCCGTCTTGAGCAATTATTGAGTCGAGACGCACAACAAAGGATTCCGCGGTTTTCCATTTTCTTCGGGCATCATCGACGCCGACAGCTGATCGAACGCTGTTTGATTTTGGTTACCGTCATGTTTGTCGTGTGAGACGAACAGACGTGCTTCACGTGCTCCATTAATTCCCGGTAGTGTGAGCACGCTCAGCCCTCCACAGGCTTCGTCGCTTGTCAGATAAAAAATGATGGATCCTCAGCTGCAGTCTCGACTAATTGCGCCAGACGTGTCTTCCTGCTCCCCTTTCACGCTTCAAACCCCGCTTTCTTTTTCAGCCACTTCAATCTCTTGTTTTCCCTTCGCTTACGATGGCCCTCTTTGCGGTCGAAACGACGCGGATACTTTTTTCTAGACTCTGCTAAGGATTTCTTTTTTCTATTTCGTGCCTCGTTCCACCCCCACGAGCTTTTAAAGTGGGGGGAGGAGCTTTTAGTAGGCATTTCTATATATCGGCGTTTCTTACTGCGGCATGCGAAAGCTGCAGTAATTTTTTTAACCGCGTTCTAAGTGAGTCTACTGTTTCTGCACATTTTGCGCGGATTTCGCTTCGAATATATTTACTGCTTTTATTCGCGCACATTTTCGGCACGGTTCGCCGTATATTACCCTCGCAGTTCCATTTCTGGCGTTTCGTTGCGCGCCATGCGTAAACAAGGATTCAAGGGATCTATTTTTTGCTCTCCGCCCACAGTTTGATAAAATAAGTACCGCATATATATATATTTTTTTTTTTTCGCGAGAGTGAATTTCCGCGGGGCCTTATAGCGCTCCCGAATGAAGCATCGTTTTCGTATAATTAGCGCAGTAAAATACGGTTATTTTCCGGGCAATTTTTACAACCGGTTTGTTAATGCGTTTCTTCCACCGCGGATGTAAAAGAATGGCGCGCGCCGCGGCATAAAATTAACAACTCTCCTCGCGTTTCCGAAGGAAAGGGTTAAAAAGGAGAAACGGAACGAGGTTCTCTGTTCCGCGGCGAATTCGCGAGCGAAATAAAGATATAAAAATAGGGCGCGCCGCGTTCCTCTCCTTTCTCACGTAGTCGGCGCAGACCGCCGCGCCTTTAATTAGCACTTTGTGGATACTGGAAGCGTTGTCTTGGAAAACGTATGCACTTGTTACATCCCACGAATAATTTAGTGTGCGTGATGTGAAAGGAGAGAGAGAACGAGCCGCCCGGAGCGCGGTGGGGTCGCGATTCGAAGGGAAGGCAACTTCAAATGAAGGAAACTTCAAATGCAACGTTACTACTGGACGGTTGGCTACAAAAGTTTCCTTTTAACTCTGAGTTGATATCGCCTCGAACAACTTTATAGTTGCTGCGCGACGAAAACGTTTGTTATTATTATTAACTACTTCGAGGAGTTAACTTGCAGATTTTCCTAAAGCACCGACGAGTGAAAAACGAGAAAGGATACAGAGTTTCGTCCACGATAATATTCCTTCGGCGAGTTCGCGCGAAGCTCGACCATCTCCTCGTTCGACTCGGCGAGATGTCAGACTCGAAAACAATGCGGCCCACGTAGTCGAAGCCGAGGAATCAAATGGCGCCGGAATACTAAACACGCTGGAATACTTAGTCCCCCGTCTAGCGCAGCCTCCTAAGCAAAGGGTCGCCTAGCTGCACGTACACCCACGTGACTGACTCTTTTTCGATCGTTTGGCCACTCTACGTGCATTACTGTACCATGGGTACTTGGTCGGATTCCTTGGACGTCGATTGGTCGAGACCCGCTTCCCATTAGCACTGGGAACGAATTCACTTAGGGTCGTTGATCGAAAACGAACCATTTTTTAGCCTTTCTCAGCTTTTTTTTGGATTGAATTCAGAAGTTCGGCGAGGGTGAAAAATTTTAGAGAAGTTGTATTTTTGAGGAAGTCGAGGATCTAAAGTTTCAAGTCCCTTTCAATTGCCGATTGAAGTTTTGGAAGACTTCAGGCCGGATTTTTATTTGGAAATTAGAAGAAAAATGGTTTTTCTCTATTACAGTAATTCTAGTAAGTAGCAACCAAAGAAATTGGAACACCAGAAATAAATTTATGATTATGTAAAACAATTGATATCTGTGATCTAATTTTAGACCATATATATCTATAGACACGGCCTATACAGGGTGTAACAAAAATGTTGCAGTTCCTTGAAAGGGGTGATTCCTGAGATGATTTTAAACAACTTTTTCCGTAGCGAAAATGTTAGGTGAGGCTTTGTTAACGAGTTATTAACGAAAAACACTGACCAATTGGGAAGCGAGTACAGTGGATTAATGATGACGCGGACCATGACGGACCAATACTACTTACAGCTGGAGCCCGCGCTGAAATTCATCCGCTGTATTTGTGCTTCTATTGGTCGGTGTTTTTCGTTAATAACTCGTTATCCAAGCTCCACCTAATATTATCGCTAAGGAAAAAGTTGTTTAAAATCGCCTCAGGAACTACCCTTTTCAAGGAACTGCAACATTTTTGTTACACCCTGTATATAGAAACCCATGGGAGAGAATGATGCAAAGATAACGAGTAAGTGTGCCCACAGTGATGCCAGAAAAGATAATTCAAGATGGCGAATAATGCATCAGACCAATCAGACGATTAGACGCTATTAGACTGTGTAGATACTTTTTGAAAGTAGATATTCCTTGCCCACATGAACGTCATGTAGATAATTTTATCTTTGCATCAATCTAGATAACTCAGGCCGTGTCTATAGGTATATATGGTCTAAGGATCCAACCGATAAAATATGATAGAGTTATATTGGATGACATTAGGAACAATAATATTGAAATAATTGAATGAAGCAACAAATTTTGCAGTGTACGCAAAATACAAACTTGATTATCTATTTTCTA